>OZ012735.1:162659212-164021261 GCA_963859935.3 Lathyrus sativus | reverse complement strand
AAAAAGTAATGGCAAGTCAAACCTAAGTGATGACCGTAGAAGTTTCAGGAAACCAGGCAGTAGCATCGATATAGAGGTCGACGTTCACAGCCAACTCAGCAGACAAGAAAGAACCAGAATATACCCCGTCGACAGAGGAAGGTGAACCAGAATATACACCCCATTCGGATGATGAAGAATACACTATGTCTCCAGAAGAGGATGTGGATTTGGATATGTATGACAAAACAAATGACGATAAATATGGAGAAGACTTTGTCGTTAGCTGCGGGATCGTATCGATTCTCCCTACAAAGTATGACAGAGTGTCCGAGGTGTCGGAATCGGAAGAGGATTTCCAACCAGACAAAGCTACGGGGGACAAGCCATTATGTTACTACGTGACGAACAACGGCGTGGTAGAGGAAAGTACTTTCATGTTCGAGAGACCTACACCCGGGATGATGTATCATTTAAAGCCATTATTCATAAAGGCGAAGCTCAATGATATGGCAATAAATAAAGTCTTCATAGACGGAGGGGTGGTAGTTAACTTAATGCCTCACACTATATTCCAGAGAATCGGCAAGACTGAGGCCGACCTCAAGCAGCACAATATGGTTCTGTCCAATTATGAAGGCAAAACCAGCAACATTCTGGGAGTAGTCCAAGTCGAATTTATTGTGGGAACTACCTCAAGGTCAACACTCTTCATGGTCATAAATTCCAAGACCAACTTTATCCTTTTATTAGGGAGGGAATGGATTCATTGAATCGGAGCGGTCTCGTCGACAATGCACCAGCGGTTAACTATCTGGCGGAAAGACGACATTGTGGTTAACTATTTTGCCCTAGAAAATTACCTCAAGGGAACAGAGTCAGATACGACTCCCTCATCTCATCTTCACGCTCCCAAGTCCAACTTTCTCCACCTGGTCCTCCCTATAATACCTTTACCAAGACAATCTCTTTACCTCGCAGTTGCTTCACTTCTCGTCCATCAATCTGTACTGGCAACGCCTCAACAGTTAAGTCATCTCTCACTTGTATGTCATCCATCTGAATCACATGCAATAGATCTGAAATGTACTTCCTCAATTGAGACACATGAAACATATCATGTGAATTAGCAAGCAACGGCGATAAAGCAATCTGATATGCTACTTCCCTCACCCTCTGCGAAATCTGATACGGACCAACAAAACGCGATGTGAGCTTTCGAAACTTCAAAGCTCGGCCAACACCAGTTACCGACGTAACTCTCAAAAACACGTGATCTCCCTCTTGGAACTCAAGTGCTTTCCTCCTCTTATCATGGTAACTTTTCTGACGACTCTGCGACGCTTTCATCTTTTCTTGGATCATCTTGATCTTCTTAGTCGTCTCTTGCACAATCTCAGGTCCAAGTACAACACTCTCGACTGACTCATACCAACACAAAGGAGTCCTAAATCTCCTACCATACAAAGCCTCATACGGTGCCATTCCAATACTAGAATGGTAACTGTTATAGTAGGTAAACTCAATCAATGGCAAAAGAGTATCCCATGATCTACCTCGATCCAACACACAAGCTCTCAGAAAATCCTCTAACGACTGGATAGTTCTCTCTCTCTGTCCATCCATCTGCGGATGATAGGCAGAAATCAACTCAACTTAATACCCAAAGTTGTCTGCAAATTCTCCCATAACCTCGATGTAAATCTCGGAACTCTTTCAGACACAATACATCAGGGAATACCATGCAGTTTCACAATCTGATCAATATATAAGGACTTCCTACTCAACGCATTAGCCACGAAATTAGCCTTACCAGAATGGTAACTCAATTCAAAATCATAATCCTTCAGAAGTTCAAGCCATCTTCTCTGCCTCATGTTCAACTCTTTCTGAGAAAACAAATACTTCAGGCTCTTGCGATCACTGAGCACTTCGAACCAGGACCCAAAAAGATAATGTCTACAAACCTTCAACACAAACACAACTGCGACCAACTCTAAGTCATGCGTAGGATAATTCCTTTCACGAACTTTCAGTTATCTAGAAGCATAAGCAACGACCTGACCATTCTACATCAGTACGCCACCAAGACCCATCTTCGATGCATCACAATACACTACAAAAGACTCACTCGGATTTGGCCAAATAAACACTGGAGCAGTCGTCAACTTCTTGAGTTCTACAAAAATCTTCTCACAAGCAACATCTCACACATAAGCCCGAACCTTTCGAGTCAACTGATTCAATGGCAGTGCCAAATTTAAAAAGCCTTCTATGAACCTACGATAATAACCAATAAATCCAAGGAAACTTCGAATCTCAGTAGCAGACTTTGGAGTCTCCCACTGCAACACAACATCAACTTTCGACGGATCAACATCAATTCCTCCACTAGAAATCACATGGCCAAGGAAAATCACTTCCTTCAACCAAAACTCACACTTGGACAACTTAGCATAAATTTTCTTGTCCTCCAAAACCTGCAATACCACTCTTAGATGTTGCGCATGCTCTTCCTCAGACTTAGAATATATCAAGATGTCGTCGATGAACACTACCACAAACTGATCCAAATAAGGATGAAAAATCCTATTCATATACTCCATGAATACACCAGGTGCATTAGATACACCAAACGGCATCACAATATATTCATAGTGTCCATACCTCGTCATGAAAGCTGTCTTTGGAATATCATCAGGCTTGACGTGAATTTGATGATAACCAGACCTCAAATCAATCTTGCTAAACACACAAGCACCCACCAATTGATCCATCAAATCATCAATCCTCGGAAGTGGATACTTATTCTTGATTGTTACTTTATTCAACTACCGATAATCCACACACAATCTCATGCTACCATCTTTCTTATTCACCAATAACACAGGAGCACCCCACGGAGAAACACTCGGTCTAATAAACTTTTTCTCAAGCAGCTCTTCCAAGTGTTCCTTTAATTACCCTAACTCAGATGAAGACATCCGATAAGGAGCCATCGACACAGGACTAGTGCCCGATATCACATCAACAGTAAACTCTACCTCACGCTCAGGAGGTAATTCACTCATGTCGTCTGGAAACACTTCTGGAAATTCCCAAACAACTGGTAGCTCCACGCTCACTACTTCATAATCAACTTGAAGTGACGCAAACAATGCAAACAACTAAGCCTCATCTTTTAAGAGTTCTTCTACTTGCTTAGCAGATACAAACATCAGCTCTCCATAATCACCAAACTTTGGGAACCTCACAGTCTTGTTGTAGCAATCGATATGAACATAGTTGTACTCCAACCAGTTCATTCCAAGAATAACATCAATTTGATGCAAAGGTAGACAGACCAAGTCCATCACAAAATTCTTATCATAAATAGTCAAAGGGCAACTCAAACAGGCCAACGCAGTAGTCACAGAACCATTAGCCAGGGTATTGATAACCATACTCCCAACCATAGAAGATAATTTCAAATTCAACCTCTTAGCACATTCCAGCAAATTAAACGAATGAGTAGCACCAGTATCAATAATAGCAATCAATTCAACATCATTAATAAAGAAAGTACCTCTGATCAAGTTATCGGTCTTTGGTTCTTCTGCACCTCTCAAAGCAAACACTCTAGCATTCGTCTGAGCAGCAGTAGCAGTCTTCTTTAGCTGCTGACACTGGGTACTAATATGAACCTTTTCTCCACAGTTGAAGCAAGTCGGAGCTTCATCTTTACAATCAGTAGCTCTATGACCCCTCTTGCCATAATGATGACATCTTAGCACCCTACAAACCTCAGCACGGTGACCTTGCTCGCCACACTTATAACACTTGCCTAAAGCAGTAGCTGCTCCCCCACTTGACTTTTTCCCATCTAAAGCCTTCTGCTTCCTTTTATCACCAGAAATCACATACGGCTTCCCTCTATACTGACCTTTCTCTTTCTTCTCACTCAGCTGCTTGTAGTGAGTAGATCGAGCTCGGGTATCCTCATCATAAATTCTGCTCTTGTCCACCAATTTCGTAAACCGATGAATCTGCTGGTACTCAATTCCTTGTTTAATCTCTGATCTCAATCCATTCTCGAACTTGAGACACTTTGACATCTCTGCGTCAGCATGATTGTAATGCAGACAAAGCTTCACTAAAGCCTCAAACTTTGTCGCATACTTAGCCACAGTCATATTCCCTTGCTTCAGCTCAAGGAGTTCCACCTCTTTCTTGCCCCGAACATCTTCAAGAAAATACTTTCTCAAAAATTCTCCCTTAAATACAGCCCAAGTTATTGCAATGTCAACACCCTCCAATCTCTGAAGGGTGTTATCCCACCAGTCCTCAGCTTCATCTGCTAGCATATGCGTACCAAACTGGACCAGCTGAGCATCAGTGGACGCCATAACTCGGAAAATCTTCTCAATCACTCTCAGCCACTTTTGCACACCGTCAAGATCATGAGTGCCCGCAAAAGTTGGCAGATTGTTCCTCTGAAAATTTCCCAAAGCACGAAACTCATCTAGAGGTCCACCAGTCTAGGCCATCACTTGGGCAAGTGATTCCAATGCATCGGAAATAGCACGATCATTTCTTCCAGTCATCTGCAACCACCAATAGGGTTAGAAGAAACAACTCATCCAATAACGTTCTCACACTATTGACTGATAGGGGACTAACAGCATAAAAACTTGGCCGAACGGACCAACCTGCTCTGATACCACTAATGTAACACCCTTTTTTACCCACAATTTTAATGGCAAAATATTCACATTTATCAGAGTAACATATTTAACTCAAAAAAATCACCTCAAAGGGCGTACATTTCCCAATAAAGCAAATATAGGTCAAGGCTCCGTAAACAACGGGTTTTCCCAAAAGTTATCAAAAATTGCTCAAAAGGCAGCGGAACTCAAAAGGCATAATCCAAAGTTTTCCTTGTAGGGAAACATAATCAAAATAACAAAAATCAAATAAAGCATGGTTTAACTCAAAGACCCCAACCTGATGTTACACTATCAGAGCAAGACCCTCTAAGTTAACCAAAATGGCCAAACACTCGAAACTCCAAAAAGATCCTCGACGGCATCCACGACTAAACCTGGTCATCTGCACGTTACCCACGTGGAGGCAACATTCAAACAGGCAGGGTGAGTAAAACGGTTCATAATAATCAATATAACAATTCAATATATAAAATGACGTCATTTTCATATTCAACATCATCATAATCATCAAGGAACATCAAAGGTCATAATATCATAATTTACACCAAATTATCTCATAAATGCAAATGAAATAAGACTCATGCATGTGGTACCAATCATCACAACTCGATGGACACTAGGCCATCAATCCTCCATAGATCCCCATCAATAGGATCGATTCTACTCGAGAATCGGAGCACATCAAAATACTTCACATTCGCACAATGGGACTGAAGCCAAAGAAATCAAGGTCCTGAACCGAAGTCTGGATGCACATGAATGCCTGATACACATGTCAATAATCATCCTCATAATAACATCATAGGTGCATCATCATTCATCAAAATCATCGTCATCAAAATCATCATCATACATCATGTCATCATAGAATCATCAAAACTCATGGAAATAGCGTCATAGTTTATCAATCATTACATCATAAGAATCATCATATAATCATGTACAAATCACATAGAATTCACAGTCATACTCATTAATTCGTCAATGAAATCATGGCATCAAAACATCAAGGCATCACTGCACAGATTCACAAAATTCTGCTACGTTCGGTAGCAAGTTCACTGTGCGAGTCTGGAGCGAGTTTCTTCGCCGTGCGAACACGCGATTACAACAAAACCCTGTTACGCACCACAACCTAAAATCAACCCAAAAGTCCAACGATTTTCTTCCCCAATGCCCCCAAAACATCCCTAAATCATTCCTAAGGTATTACGGCGATAAAGGCACAAAATCTACGACTTATTAGGCCAATCCTGTATCATATTCACGCTCTAATTCCCATAATTTCCTTACAACTACACCATGGTCATTAGAGTTTCTCGCAATCTAATTACCCTACAGGGTTGAAACCTTAACGACAGATTTTGGCCACGAAGGCCTACTTTCCCTCAAACCCAAATTGAGTTCAACCTATCAGATCATCAATTCAAATCCCTATGGTAAAAACCTCAATAATAGATTTTGGCCACGAAGGCCTAATTCCCTTTATTCAAAATCAGCCTCAAACCCTTTAAACCCTTAAATCGACTGTAAACACATTGAAATCACATATTGAAAATCATGAAGGCAATACTCCTCATACCTTAATTGCCGACACTAAGCCTTCTCCTTGATTCTCGAAAATCTTGCGAAGCTTTTGCCTCAATCCTCTTCCTCAAGCTCTGGCCTCTATTTCTTCCCTTTTCACGGTCTAACAAGAAGAAATTCTAATTCTCTCAAAAATCCCTTTTTGTTCAACCTAACTTTGGGCCTATAAATTGGGCTTTTCCAATATTACCCTCATTAACCCCTCCTTAATTGTCCAATTTGCCCTTAGTTAACTTATATTTATTTAAATTAATAATAATACTAATATATTCATATTATATACTATTATTTAAATAAATAACCCAAAATCCATAATTCTCAATATTTCATACCAACCACCGAAAATCACCAAAAATACGAATATTTATATTTAAATAAATATTCCAATAAATTTGGGGTGTTACATATATGGTTCCCGATCACAACTCATGGAGTCCTCATATCCTAGTTGTTGTTTTTTCAGCAATCATTCTTTTCTCAATTTTCTGTATCCCCCACGAGAAAATCTATAGAGGTATTTGTTTTTAGACTTGTTCACCTTTCCTACTTCACTTTTAACATGTTTTAACATAGGAAAAATATTAACGTCCCTGGTTGTATCCATAAAATTATCAAAAAATACAACTCATACTAACCATGAACTCTTCAGAACTACAAGACTTCGTAAACTTTTTTCAAACCTTCTAGTCAAGATAATAATATTTCAAACACGGGCACACAATATTAGGCTTTGGCTTCGTAATATAGTCGCTAGTGAGTCGTGACTTAAAACTTCTCCAAGTCGTACCAGCATAAGTGGTCCACTTATTTTTCAACTTCTGATCATCACTAAACTCAAACATCCGCTACACATTTACATCAATAAGTATGTATTAGTGTTTATATAAAGTAATATCGAATCAATAAAAATTAAAATTAATATACATGAACGTTTATCCATGTGTTATTTTTCACCTCAACAACTACTTATTTCCAACCATCTAATAATATGTTGACTTTGTTACGTTGAAGGAATGCAACATAAGTCTTGAAAAGCGATAAATACGGACCATCAAGAATATTATAAACAACACTAAACTCGACTGGAAGTTTGACACTCGAGTTGCGGACTTTTTCTAATTTAGTCATCATTGTGGAACCTCTTTGATAATTTTTTTGTACTACTACAGATTGAGAATCATTTGAAATTGTTTCATTTGTATACGTAGGTTCATCGATATTAGATGAAGACGAAGCCATCTTTCAAGACATAACACAATCAACAAAGATCATCAATACTAGCATCATCAACAAATACCATCAACAATAGCATTGTCAACAAACATCAAAAACAACAACAATAATGGCATCACAACACAAACATCATCAATAATAATAGCATCAACAATATGATCATCAATAAACATCATCAATAATAGCATCATCAACAATAGCATCATCAACAACAGCATCATCAACAACGACTTCAACAATAGCATCATCAACAACAACAGTGGCATCAACAATAGCATCAACAACAACAAATACATAAACACCAATGGAAAATGACGGTATTGTAGATGCATGAGGAAAAAGTTTACGTACTGGAAATGTGGTGAATAAGTAAAAAAAATATTGCCATAATCTTTGAGTTACTCCTCTACTACTAAACTAAACGCTCATCAATAAAGAAGAGCATGATGTCGGCTCCTTCCTCGAAGGTACGAAAGCACAGACATAGGTTGAAAATGTTGTTGTTTCTTCAGGTTTGAAGATGGTGTTGTACATTTTGTTAGGGTTTTAATTGGTTTTGTTTCATTAGGGTTTAAAATGGCGTTGTTTAGTTGAAAATCACATTGTTTCGCCAGGGGTTGTTTCTTAATGGAAATGAAAATATGGAATTGAAGAGACAAGTTAGCTAGCTCTGTCTAAAGTGAGTAAAAGATATTATCATGGTTGTTAATCAAAACCGTTGTGATATATGATAAAATTTTATATAAAAAAGTCAGGTTTTAAGAAATTAAAAATTTTAAATAAAAAATTAAAACTATATTATAACTGTGTAATTAGACAATCATGGTGATATATAATTTACATTAATGATATTTTATTTTAAAAAAATGCAAGAATTTAAGTAATTAAATTTTTTTTAAATAATGAAAACTATATTGTAACGGTGTATTTAGACAACTGTGGTGATATATAATTTACATTAATGACATTTTATAATAAATAATAAGTTGCTCTTTATTAAGTTAGCCTAGACTTAGTCTTTTCTGTTTCTTATATTATCGGGTTTCACCGTTTGCTACTATGTTGTATATATACTATCTTCACATTACCTTGTAACAATGCAATTCATTCAAGATTAATAAAAAAAAGTTTTCGTTGTTTTACTCAACAAGTCTAATATGGTATCAAATGATATTTTTTCTTCTCTCTACGTGTCATCTTCTTTCTTCCTCTCCTTTCTTGATTTTTCTCCTCTCTCTTTAACAACCATTTCTTTCTTCTTTCCCCTTTCCTTCACCGAAAACTTCTTTACCCACCACTGTCACCATTATGGCGCTACTGCGAAAATCGGCGCTGGCTGAACAGAAGAGTCGCCACCGTGCGTTATTTATCCCACCGGAGGGAAAGGAAACGCTCAGAGTAAACCTCGCAAAAAACGGGAAAAGGTATGGTCATCGCAACCAAAACCTGGATTCGGGAGCCGGTTACGCAAGGGGAAGGTATTAGCACCCCTCACGTCCGTCGTACTCGACGGGATCCACGCTTGTTTTCGGGTATGGATTGTTATTCTATCTAAACTAAAGGTTAAAGGTTAAAAAGAAAAGAAAATGACTCGGCAAAGTATCGCACTTTATGCCTACTTATTCCCGTCTGGAACGAGAAATCAGAGTCAACGTAGTTCGCCTACCTACGGGAAAGGAGGGGAAGGTTGCTCGCTAGGATATCGCATCCTATGCCTACGTACTTCCATACAGCATGAAAGATCAGAGCAAACATAGTTCGGGCCACGTACGACACAAGCTTGTCTTGATTGTTTTTATACCTTCTGAAAAAGGGTTTTTCTGATTACTGATCCAAGCGGACAAAAATGACGTTTTGATGAGTTCACATTCTTTTACGAAAGAATGGTCTTTTATTGTGTTTGAAATCTTATTGTGTTTTTCTGTTTGTTTTGAGAAAGAAGAGACAAAACTCTAACCTACGGTGGCGAAGGGAATCAAACTAACCTAGTGTTATCATGCATGGGTTAAGACCTAATGTCTATCATGTTCCTCTCTTGCACAGAGAGAAACAAATATCCTAAGGGAATAGACGGAAACAGAAACAATAGCAGATATATACAGTAAAATGCATGGATGCAGCAATACAAGCGAGGCAAGGGAGTCCCACTCAACCTCGAACCTAGAAAACAATAGGCAAAAGTGAACAGAATTCACTTTCAACCCAACAGGTTAAACAGCAAACAATACAGTCAGAGAAAACCAAACAATACATCAGAAATTAAAACAGCAAAAATAAACAGCATCAGCAGCTCTGATCAACATCTGCCTTCAAGGTCATCTCCAAACAGCTACAAGCTTCAGCAAGCATTAATCTCCATAGCCTTCAAGCAAGGTCTCTGATTACCAGTCTTCCATCTGCAATGGCTTTTCTTCAAGTCTCAAACTTCAGGATGAACATCAGTCAACAAGATAAAAGTGAATGTTAAACAGTAGACTGCCTACCAAGGGTGGCTCATCAACTGTTAACATTATACAGACAATTTTATCTCAAAAGTTCTATCTTTTAAACACATTCACTGATCCTTCCAAAGGAAGGAGGTGGATATTTGAAAGAGACTTTGAATCATAGAGAAAGGATGGATGCAGACAAGGCATTCCATGTTTGAGAAACAAGCTTTCTAATCTAGAGCTCTGCCTAGCTCCTAAACCCTAGACTCCTCAACAGATGCCAGCAAAGGATCTCATCATCAACTCTGGCAGTTGGTCTTCAATCTCTTGATCTCCAATGGCTTCATCATCACCAGTCTTCAACTCTCCCAATCCCCAAGCAATCCCAATACCCACACAGACAAATCATAATCCCCAGAGAGGGCACACCACACCAGTCAAGCAAATATAGCCAGTATACTAATAGCAGTAGGGGAATCCTAATAATTTATAAGGGATCTAATAACTACCCATAATCCCTATAGTCCCATACCCCAAAGATTCAATTTCTAACTCCTAAGGGAAATGAACTAATTCTCCTATTTTATCACCTAAACCCTAATTTTATTCATGTTATTCACACCTAAACAAATCCCCTAAAATTAAGTCCTAAAAATATGAACTAAATTTTATATACAAGCTAACATTATATACTAATCAACCTAAAAAGAATGGATTAAAAATGGTAAAGCATCTATTCAAACTAAAATTAACAATTTCATGTATCAAACTAAATGTTATTTATACCTATTTAAAATAAAAATATGCCAAAAATAGGAAAATTAAATGAAGTATTAATTTTTTTGTATGATATTTTTCTTGACAAAATTATGGGTAATATGCAAAAAGAACCAATGAAAAATAAGCATTTTCCAATTTTTTATGATTTTTGAAAGAATTAATATTTTTTTTGAAGAAATAAAATGAATTAAAATTGGAAAGGGGTGCAGCTAGCATGAAAAATTAGTTAAAACAACCAACTGGGCCCAGACTGGGGGGCGCGCATAGCAAGCGCATCTAGGCCCAACACCATCAGAAAATGTGACAAAAATTAAAAAAACTTAAAACGGTGCAAATAGCGAATATTTCAGTCAAAAATCAAATTGGGCCCGCATCTGGGGGTGTCATTAGCATGAGAATCCAAAGCCCATCAGAAACCTTTAAGTGAAACGGTGCGTTGCACCATTTTAATTTCCCTCCGTGTTTCTTCTTCAATCGTGGCCGTTGGTTTCAGTCCCCAGTCAAAGTCAAAGATCAAATCGTGTGGCTCCCAGATCTTCTTCAACCTCCAGCAAACCCTAAGCCATGAAAACCCTAGCCATGCCTGCATCTTCAAGTGCTCTGTTCTCCCTCCATGCACCATGAAATAACACGATTCCAAAAGCAAAATTACTCTAATTTCTTCCCTCTACGCAACCATAACCATAACTTCCTCTAAAACTCAACCAACAATGGAACCCGATACGCATAACAGTTGGAATCCACCATGATCACCTGACATCAAACCTCCCAATGCTTGCTCAATTATATCCTAACATTATCTACATCTCACACTGATCATTATGAGCTAATAACCTAAGATCATCGTGCACTGAATCATGAGTTACAAGCCTTAACAGTTTGTGCACACCATTAACAACCTTCATGGAATCTCTTCAAACTCACCAAAACCAGTCATCTAGCCTATCCTAACATTCTTATGCTAACAAATCTCCATAATTCTAACCAAGTCATGCAATTCGAATGAAGATACCAACCTAGTGTGATGGTGAAAACAGATGCTAAAACCTCTTGATCCAATGCTTGCAATGAGTGGAAATTGATCAGGGACCTTGTTCTTGAATTCTGTATGCAACAAATCTTGCTCCAATGCTTTGAATCTCACAATTCCAATTTTCTTGCTTCTTGGATGATGGAAGTGTATGGCACGAATCCTCCTCAATTCTACCAAATTCTTGTGTGAATTATGATCTATGAATGATGGTGATGAAGATCAGATCAAGAATTGTGAAAATTGGTGAAGATTTGAGGTAGTTTGAAAAGCTTTTGCAAGTTGGAAAAAATGTGTGAAACTTGGTGTTATGAGCAATGTGATTCACCAACCATGGCATGAAGCTCTTCAATACAATATATACATGAGCTTAGAAAGTCCTAGAAGTTTGGAGAAGCTTCCCATGCACTCTTTCCTTACATTTTGGATTGTGTAACTTCATGTGTAAGTAACCATGCATATCTTTCAAAACTTGAACCAAACTCAAAATTCCACTTTTTCCAATGTTCTCAAAATGATTTTTCCAATCAAAATGACCTATAATTTCACCTCATTTGGCCAAATTATGAAAAATCTCATTTTTTAGGTCATTTTTATTCATTAAATCCACCAATTTTGAAACCTTGTGCTATGAATCTTTCCAATCTTTCATGGTAACTTCTCTAGACTCAAAATGTCATTTGGAACAAGTTTGATGTTGTGAAGTTTTCCATTTGAAGCTTCCTTGTATGAGTTTTGGGCATAGGCTTGAAATGACCTATAATTCTCAGATGACCAAAATACCCTTTGATTGCCAAGACCATAAGTAGAGTTCCACAAATCATATGAAGGCATACCATACCATTATAGAAAGCTAAGACAATGAGGAACAATTCTTATGTTTACCATAAATTCATTTGATATCTCCTTGAGGGGTAAAAATAGCTTGGAAGACAAGTCACTTTCACAGACAAAATTTCAGATACCTCAGATGACCTGTAACTTGCAAGGACCATAACTTGAGTTCTATAAATCTCCTTGATGTCTTCCACCACTCAAATTAAAGTTCTTGAGATCCTCTACAAGTTTCATGTTGGCCAAGGATCCATTTGAAGCTTGCATTTTGACTTATCTTTCTTGGAAATTTGACCTAAACTAGGGGATTTTACACAGAAACCCTAATTTAGAAACTCCTCTTCTCCTTGATTTCTCTTGATTTCTTCTTGACATATCCTCATATCCTTACCCAAATTCCAAATGATGAACCCCACATCTCTCCAATAGCCCTTAATGCCCTTCAATCAGTCAATTGACCTAGAGTTGACCCAGGGTTGACCCAGATGAAACCCTAGTTGACTGCCTTCAACTGCAATTCTTGTGATCACACCAATGACTTGTATCCTTCTCCAAATGACTTTCTAAGTCTCCTATGATGCCTAGATACTCTCCATGCTCAATTTACAACTCACCACTTCTTTGATGATCCTCAGATACCCTCAGATAGGAGATAGGTGCACTGCTTGATCCAATGACTTCTTAGGCTTCCATTTCTTCTCTGATGACTTGAATGAGATTGAATTTGAATAGTAACCTCCTGATAGGCTCATAGAGATGAGAATAGTAATTGGTCCCCTGTTGGATGATTTGTTATGCCATGCTATGCAGATGATTAGGCTATGTACATGACTCTATATGCAAATGCTAATGCAATTGAAACATAAAACAAATGAATAAGGTTGGGCAAATTTTAGGGTGCAACAGCTGCCCCTATTCAAGAGACTTGGACCCGATTGGGTGAAGAGCGAACGGCCTTCAAACATTCAAGGTACGAGACGGTTGAATACTAAGAACCCGGAAATTTGCCAACCGCAGAAATAAACTGCAACACTGCTTGGGGAACGACATTCATCAACTGAATCTAACTGTTACGGCAACCATCTGATCCATTAGCGACGTGCTGGGGGTTCTTTTCATCAACCTGAAGAAGATTCCATCATCGAATAAATCTCAACTAAACTTGTCCACGTTAGGACTCCACCTGCCGTCAACACGGAAAAATCTCGGCGACTTCGTTGGGGATGACTCGTCTGCATTTCATCAGGAATAAATCGTCCACGTTAGGAATAACCTTATCCACGTTAGGAATAAAACCGTCCACGTTAGGACTCACCTTTCCACGTAAGGAATAACCGTTCCACGTTAGGAATAACACCGTCCATGTTAGGACTCACCTTTCCACGTAAGGAATAACCGTTCCACGTTAGGAATAACACCTTCTTTCCATGTTAGGAATAACACCTTCCACGTTAAGAATAAACTCTTCTTTCCACGTTAGGAATAACCTTTCCATGTTAGGAATAAACTTGTCCACGTTAGGACTCCATCGTCCACGTTAGGACTCCCCTTTCCACGTTAGGAATAACCTTTCCACGTTAGGAATAAACTTGTCCACGTTAGGACTCCATCGTCCACGTTAGGACTCCCCTTTCCACGTTAGGAATAACCTTTCCACGTTAGGAATAAACTCTCCTTTCCACGTTAGGAATAACCTTGTCCATGTTAGGACTCCCCTTTCCGCGTAAGGAATACATTGCTTTTCCACGTAAGGAATCAACTTCTTTGATCTGTCCGCGTCAGGACTAAACTCTTCCACGTCAGGAATAATCTCTTTCTTTCCACGTCAGGAATACATCTCTTTTCCACGTAAGGAATACATCATCCACGTTAGGACCCACCTTTCCACGTGGAACACATCTTTTTTCCACGTAAGGAATACATCATCCACGTTAGGACCCATCTTTCCACGTAAGGAATACATCTTTTTTCCACGTAAGGAATACATCATCCACGTTAGGACCCATCTTTCCACGTAAGGAATACATCTTTTTTCCACGTAAGGAATACATCCTCTCTTCCACGTAAGGAATAACTCTCTTCTCAATCTGTCCGCGTCAGGACTAAACTTTCCACGTAAGGAATCAATCTCTTTCCACGTAAGGAAACCATCTTCTTTCCACGTAAGGAATCACAATCTTTTGATTTGTCCACGTAAGGACTCCAATCTTTCCACGTAAGGAATACAATCTTTCCACGTTAGGAATCAAACTTTCCACGTTAGGAATCAACTTTCTTTTCCACATAAGGAACACGCTTTCTTTCCACGTAAGAAACACGCTTTCTTTCCACGTTAGGAATACAACTTTCCACGTAAGGAATCATCTTTCCACGTAAGGAATACAACTTTCCACGTAAGGAATCAACTTTTTTTCCACGTAAGGA
Organism: Lathyrus sativus; assembly: GCA_963859935.3. Taxonomy (NCBI): domain Eukaryota; kingdom Viridiplantae; phylum Streptophyta; class Magnoliopsida; order Fabales; family Fabaceae; genus Lathyrus; species Lathyrus sativus. The sequence goes on along the minus strand of OZ012735.1, from coordinate 164,006,259 downwards.
ATACAACTTCTTTCCACGTCAGGAATCGCCATCTCTTCCATGTTAGGAAACCAACTTGATCTGAATCTGTCCACGTCAGGACTAAACTTTCCACGTAAGGAATAAATCTTCTTTCCACGTAAGGAACATAATTTCCACGTAAGGAATACATCTTTCTTTCCACGTAAGGAATCTCATTTTTCCACGTAAGGAATACGTCTTCTCTTTCCACGTAAGAAAACATCTCTTTTCCACGTAAGGAATCATTTTTCCACGTAAGGAATACCTCTTTCCACGTAAGGAACCACATCTTTCCATGTAAGGAAACACATCTTTCTTTTCCACGTAAGGAACTGAAACTTCTCTTTCCACGTAAGGAATCAACTTGTCCACGTCAGGACTCACGTTTCGTCTTGATTTGTCCATGTCAGGACTCACCTCTTGACTTGCTGAGGAAATAAAATTTTGTCCACGTCAGGACTCACGCTTCGTCTTGATTTGTCCACGTCAGGACTCAGGCATCTTCGACCCGCTGGGGAAATAAAACTTGTCCACATCAGGACTCACATCTCCTCTGCTGAGAAAATAAAACTTGTCCACGTCAGGACTCATATCTTCGTCTGATTTGTCCACGTCAGGACCCCCGCTTCACCAACACGAAGAAAGATAACTGTTGAAAATAAATGGTCCACGTCAGGACACCAACACAAAGAGTAATCAATTTTGTCAACGTTATAACTTCACATTCCACCAATACCGAGAAACTGAATTTGTCCACGTTAGGACTAGCACCTCTTATCAATCCGAGGAAATAAATCTGTCCACGTTAGGACACCCACTTCTCTAGCACGAAGAAAAATCCCGTCAATATAGGAATAGATTGTCCACGTCAGGACCCATTTCTCCATTGATCCCAACCCACAAACTTCTTAGCACTGACGTGACAGCGACTTTGAGGCGGACTCTACTGGGGGATATCTGGAAACCAAACTACCGGATGCCTGTTCTGATAACCGGAGGCAACTTCTGAAATTCTGATCCACGAAACCCTTTGATGACAAATAACTCTGCTTGGGAATAAAGAGAGACTTATCCTGGTAACTCTGTGGGGAATACTGCCGAACTGACATTATCATTGAATGTCTCATGCCGAGATCTTGAATGTTTGGTAGTTCATTTGAGCAAGAGCTCTCCCCATCTGAACTGCTAGAATACAGAAACTGCTTCAGCAAAATAAATGTTGCAGATGATGCCAACTCCGCTGGGGATAGCCAGGCGCTACAGAATCATTCCGGCAAAATAAATGCTGGAAGAGTGAAGTCAAACCTGCTGGGAAATTGGGAACTTAACCAAGCACCTTGTTGAGGTAACACCCTGCTGGGGAATATAACTCTGCTGGGGAATAGCAGATGTGCACAGTATGATTGGACTTCTGCTGGAGAGTGAACAGGTATCCCACGGTATTCCGACAAAATAAATGTCGGGACACACCTACCTCTGCAGGGGAGAGTAAATGACCCTGCGGGGAAAGGTGAACTGTTTGAATTCAGCTCACAAATATTAATCTTCTGCGGCTAAACCACTCTGCTTGAGATAAGGAATCCGCCAAACTCTGCTGAGGATAAATGACTTGGCTGGGGAATGTCCTTTTGGCACAAGCTACGACTAGCTGGGTAATCTGATCCTTCTTCAGCGAGGAACCATGTTATCTCAGAAGCGCGACCTGCGCGGGGATCGAATCTTTCGCTACGAACTCCTGGTCCATACTGCAATCTTTTGATAGCCCACCTTCTCGGAACTCTGCTTCGGGGGTACTAGCATGCCCCAGTCTGTATTCTTGCATACTTCTTCTCGAAAGGAAAGCCTAGTCAGGGCTCTATCTTGCAATAGCTTGCCCCTGAATCTGCAACAATTTTGGAATGGACCCTGTAGTCTTTGTATCCTGACGACCAGACATGGACCGCTTCTGCAATTCGGACCTCGAAGAGGTGCTCCGTCAAAAGTAGCTCTCGTGCCCTTAGAGTGACCTATCTTGGTCTGGTAATGGCCTTGCCCCTGATTGACTGATTCGTGGAGCAATGCCCATAACTATGAGAGATTTGCCAAATCTTGACCTGACTGCCCCAGATTTACTGATTCTAGGATGACTGACCCTACCGGAATTAATCAGTATAGCTTGCCCCAGTTCACGAAACATTTGGGCATTCTGCATTTTATCCCGATCAGACCTTCCACTGTAGGAATCTTTCCTATTGACATGCGCTTACTCACAGGTAAAACAAGTTGTTCTGCATAAAAGATATATTAAACGCAATGCATATGACAGTTTCAAAATCCAAGTCTGTTCACTGGAAAAAATTTTGCGACATGTAATGAATCAATTATCAAAATGAAAGCTGGTAAGAGGAACCCTTTTAGGAGTCAGTTCCGATGCAATCTTTACCGACGTATGCTCTTGACCAAAACCTGTTTCAATTAGGACTTTTTCGGGTTGTAACGTGGTCAGGTTCACGGTTAACAAGGAAAGACAAAGGCTCAAAGTTTATTTTAACCCACCCATTCTCCATGATGTTCTCCAATCCTATGTTCAGCTACTTCGACACAAGCGTTCACCTTTCAAAGGTTGAGTGATAGGAGTGATGGTTCAGGATACCACACATTTTTGAGTGACAGTCATTTGCTTTTCGTCTTTGGGCGCCTAGAGTCACACGACTTTGTCCTTTTCGAGGATTTTTCTTTTCGTCTTTCGTTTTTTTTTATTCCCTAACTTTTGCCTGGACTGAGTATCTTTTGAGATTCTTTTGATTTTCCAGTCCAGCGGGATGCCCCTATTTTTGCCTAAGTCATTTGTTTTCAAGTTTTGACTTAGCGGGCTTTTCGATTCTTTTTCGCTTTTTGTTTTTTCTTTTTTTGAACAAGTCGTGTGACACTGGTTTGTCTGACTTTTGTGGAATAACGTGACTGTTTCACTCTTTCCATTTAACCATTGTGGTTTTTTAGGCACGGCCTCCAGAGGTGTGATTGATCCTTGTACGGACACTCCTTTCATGATTCGAACGCTTGGTCAAACTAACTGACACCTACCCTGCCCCGGGTTAAGATTTAGGGTTTTTTTTTATTTTCGAAAAAGAAACTCCTACTACTGGGCTCAAAAGGGGTTATCAAGGGATTATCTTCCTTATATCTCCGGTGTTTGTGGATTGAAACAATGCCTGTATCTCATCAACAAGTTTTTAGCCAAAAGCATACAATCGGAATATTATTCGTCATCTGTTTTCGTCATCCTCCCCGGATTCCTGCTAAAACAAGCATTAAGCGTTTAAGAAAGCAAAGAGTGAACACGACTGGATTAATTCAAAACATGCATATTCATTTCGTTTATCAATATCAATTGAAAAAACAACAAGCTTTAGAAGCGAAATTTGCAATTAAACAGGAAAGAAACTACAAATGCGAAGACATGAACAAGATAACATGAAAAATGTCGGTGCCTCAGAACTGGACTTCCTGCACTTGGACTTATTGGCGAGTCAACCATCCTCAGGAACCATTATCAGGGGTAGTCTACTGCTGGCTCGATCTTCTTCCAACGGCCCGATCAAACCTGGGAAACTTTTTCATCACCCCGGCTTTCGCTTGTCTAGGGCCCTGCACCACCTTGGGGACCCTATCAGAGAAGTTAATAACCCTGCTGTCGATTAAATCTTGGACGTTATGCTGGAACGCGTGGCAACCCTCAATATCATGTCCGGGAGCCCCGGAGTGGAATTCACAGTGCCTGCTTGCATCGTAGCCATACGGAGGAGTGCCTGTTATTGGCGCCAGAGTTCTTTTCTCCACCAAGTTCAATCCTAGTAGTGTCTATAACAAATCTGCGTACGTTGAGGGAGGCTTTTCAAACACCCTCCTTGGCTTCTTTCCCCGAATTCTTTGTTGAGCCGGATACTGCCATCTTGTATGCTGCTGGCTTTGCTCGGACGGTTCCTTAGGCTCACGCGTTATCATCCTTAAGTTCAACCCTGGCATCGGCAACTGTTGTGGACATAGGGACTTAGCTCCCAGTGGCTCTGGGATATACCTCGATTCGTCTGCAACCTCTGGCGGAGAAATAGGAATATCAGTCCCTGGAACTTTTATACCCCCTGATACAAACTCAATTGTTTTCTCATCCAGCAAGTCTTGAATCTTATGCTTAAAAGCTTTGCAGTTTGCAATGTTATGCCCCGGTGCGCCGGAGTGGAAGGCACAATGGGCGTTCAGGTCATAGTCTGGTGGCGGTTGCCCTGTCAATGGAACCAAAATGCGGGGCTCAACCAGTTGAAGTTGGAACAAGAGTTGCACTAGCTGATCATAATCCACTGGGATCTTATCAAATACTCTGTTAGAAAACCTCCTCCTCTTACCACACCTCCTTGAGTTATCTTGCAAAATCAATTGCGACTGCTGACGAGGAGAATCCTGAGCTTCGAACCGTGGAGAGGGTCTCTTAAGCCTATCATGCGTGGGTAATGGTTCTTCAGACCCCTGAGGAGCAGATAAGCCAGCCGCGTCTTCAGACATTTTCCCTCCTTATCTCCTGAGTACGTTCCTTAATATTTCAGCCATCAACGCTATCTGTGCCTTCAATCGGCAGTTCTCCTCTTCTAGCGTCTCTTGATTCGAGCGCAACACTTGCATATCTTTCGTGAACTGCCCCAGCTGGGCTCGAACATCAATCAATTCTGCTTGAACCTGCTTGATGTCTATCCCCACAAGTTGGCGTCTGAGGCCTGGGAGAAAACCTTGACTTCCTTGCTGAGCAAAATCGGCAGCCCTATCATTAGCCCGTGCAATCAGAGGCTGCACCATATTCTGCAACTGCTCCTGACTCTTGGCCATGGCTTCCATTACTTGTATGAGCCGCATCATGTTGTTGTGCACCTCTTGCATCTCAGTATGATCCTGACTCATGACTTCCTTACTGCTGTTTCTGGTTGAATGCCAGGGAATTCTTCGGTCGCTAATCTTGGAGGACCTAGAAGATGCAGGAGATGAGATACGATTTCGAACCAGTACCTGCAATGCAAAATGGATATGCAATATGCTACCAACATACGAATGAAAATGCGAATGCGTATGCACACAGTCAACAGGGATCAAGTGCCCCGGCTGAGAAGCCTGAACCATATCAACAAGTCTCAGATAGACCCTCCAGAATTCCTCAAACCTTGGTCTCAGATAGACCCTACACAAAGCTCCAACACTGGTCTCTGATAGACCCCACAACATAACTTTGACTGGTCTCTGACAGACCTCATATCATATCTCCAACTGGTCTCTGACAGACCTCAACCATAACTCTGACTGGTCTCTGATAGACATAAATACCCAGGATCTCAGATCAAGAAATAACCGGTATCTGGAGGTCTAGTTACCTGCATATCCCTAAACCCTCTCATAGGTAGGTGTCCTAGTAACTGACAAAGGTATGGCATCCTATGCGGTCGTCGACGTCACAGACTTTCAGGATTGATGATACGATTCCCAGAAGGAGTGGCATCATCAATTCCTGAAGAGGCCTCACTTAGCCAACTTTCAAATGATCGGTCCTCGGAGTCGACAATTCAGCTGACCAACAACCCCTTCGACCCAAAGGGTAGAAAAAGAAGCCAACCAGAAGAACCTCGTCCGAGTGTAGATTTCATGAGACACTAATGCAAGCAAAGCCGGCACGCGCCCACTACTTTCTACTCTAATTCTAGGTACACTCAAGCCCAGGTCCGGCTTATCTTTCAATCATAGAACCACCCATCACACCCCAATACAGCAATAATAATAATAATAAAATGCTGAAAATAAAGGTCAGAAATATAAATCCATACAAAATCCTCGACGGGAAAACAAGCGCTAGGATTGACTCTCTTAAGGGATGTTGGATCCCAAATGCATAAGGAACTATCGCAGTCCTTAGCAGCCAGGGGACGTTGGGTCCCCAGCAGAGTCGCCAGCTGGCGCTACTGCGAAAATCGGCGCCGACTGAACAGAAGAGTCGCCACCATGCGTAATTTATCCCACCGGAGGGAAAGGAAACGCTCCGAGTAAACCTCGCAAAAAACGGGAAAAGGTATGGTCATCGCAACCAAAACCTGGATTCGGGAGTCGGTTATGCAAGGGGAAGGTATTAGCACCCCTCACGTCCGTCGTACTCGACGGGATCCACGCTTGTTTTCGGGTATGGATTGTTATTCTATCTAAACTAAAGGTTAAAGGTTAAAAAGAAAAGAAAATGACTCGGCAAAGTATCGCACTTTATGCCTACGTATTCCCGTCTGGAACGAGAAATCAGAGTCAACGTAGTTCGCCTACCTACGGGAAAGGAGGGGAAGGTTGCTCGCTAGGATATCGCATCCTATGCCTACGTACTTCCATACAGCATGAAAGATCAGAGCAAACGTAGTTCGGGCCACGTACGACACAAGCTTGTCTTGATTGTTTTTATACCTTCTGAAAAAGGGTTTTTCTGATTACTGGTCCAAGCGGACAAAAATGACATTTTGATGAGTTCACATTCTTTTACGAAAGAAGGGTCTTTTATTGTGTTTGAAATCTTATTGTGTTTTTCTGTTTGTTTTGAGAAAGAAGAGACAGAACTCTAACCTACGGTGGCGAAGAGAATCACACTAACCTAGTGTTATCATGCATGGGTTAAGACCTAATGTCTATCATGTTCCTCTCTTGCACAGAGAGAAACAGAGATCCTAAGGGAATAGACGGAAACAGAAACAATAGCAGATATATACAGTAAAATGCATGGATGCAGCAATACAAGCGAGGCAAGGGAGTCCCACTCAACCTCGAACCTAGAAAACAATAGGCAAAAGTGAACAGAATTCACTTTCAACCCAACAGGTTAAACAGCAAACAATACAGTCATAGAAAACCAAACAATACATCAGAAATTAAAACAGCAAAAATAAACAGCATCAGCAGCTCTGATCAACATCTGCCTTCAAGGTCATCTCCAAACAACTACAAGCTTCAGCAAGCATTAATCTCCATAGCCTTCAAGCAAGGTCTCTGATTACCAGTCTTCCATCTGCAATGGCTTTTCTTCAAGTCTCAAACTTCAGGATGAACATCAGTCAACAAGATAAAAGTGAATGTTAAACAGTAGACTGCCTACCAAGGGTGGCTCATCAACTGTTAACATTATACAGACAATCTTATCTCAAAAGTTCTATCTTTCAAACACATTCACTGATCCTTCCAAAGGAAGGAGGTGTATATTTGAAAGAGACTTTGAATCATAGAGAAAGGATGGATGCAGACAAGGCATTCCATGTTTGAGAAACAAGCTTTCTAATCTAGAGCTCTGCCTAGCTCCTAAACCCTAGACTCCTCAACAGATGCCAGCAAAGGATCTCATCATCAACTCTGGCAGTTGGTCTTCAATCTCTTGATCTCCAATGGCTTCATCATCACCAGTCTTCAACTCTCCCAATCCCCAAGCAATCCCAATACCCACACAGACAAATCATAATCCCCAGAGAGGGCACACCACACCAGTCAAGCAAATATAGCCAGTATACTAATAGCAGTAGGGGAATCCTAATAATTTATAAGGGATCTAATAACTACCCATAATCCCTATAGTCCCATACCCCAAAGATTCAATTTCTAACTCCTAAGGGAAATGAACTAATTCTCCTATTTTATCACCTAAACCCTAATTTTATTCATGTTATTCACACCTAAACAAATCCCCTAAAATTAAGTCCTAAAAATATGAACTAAATTTTATATACAAGCTAACATTATCTACTAATCAACCTAAAAAGAATGGAAATGGTAAAGCATCTATTCAAACTAAAATTAACAATTTCATGTATCAAACTAAATGTTATTTATACCTATTTAAAATAAAAATATGCCAAAAATAGGAAAATGAAATGAAGTATTAATTTTTTTGTATGATATTTTTCTTGACAAAATTATGGGTAATATGCAAAAAGAACCAATGAAAAATAAGCATTTTCCAATTTTTTATGATTTTTGAAAGAATTAATATTTTTTTTGAAGAAATAAAATGAATTAAAATTGGAAAGGGGTGCAGCTAGCATGAAAAATTAGTTAAAACAACCAACTGGGCCCAGACTGGGGGGCGCGCATAGCAAGCGCATCTGGGCCCAACACCATCAGAAAATGTGACAAAAATTAAAAAAACTTAAAACGGTGCAAATAGCGAATATTTCAGTCAAAAATCAAATTGGGCCCGCATCTGGGGGTGTCATTAGCATGAGAATTCAAAGCCCATCAGAAACCTTTAAGTGAAACGGTGCGTTGCACCATTTGAATTTCCCTCCGTGTTTCTTCTTCAATCGTGGCCGTTGGTTTCAGTCCCCAGTCAAAGTCAAAGATCAAATCGTGTGGCTCCCAGATCTTCTTCAACCTCCAGCAAACCCTAAGCCATGAAAACCCTAGCCATGCCTGCATCTTCAAGTGCTTTGTTCTCCCTCCATGCACCATGAAATCACACGATTCCAAAAGCAAAATTACTCTAATTTCTTCCTTCTACGCAACCATAACCATAACTTCCTCTAAAACTCAACCAACAATGGAACCCGATACGCATAACAGTTGGAATCCACCATGATCACCTGACATCAAACCTCCCAATGCTTGCTCAATTATATCCTAACATTATCTACATCTCACACTGATTATTATGAGCTAATAACCTAAGATCATCGTGCACTGAATCATGAGTTACAAGCCTTAACAGTTTGTGCACACCATTAACAACCTTCATGGAATCTCTTCAAACTCACCAAAACCAGTCATCTAGCCTATCCTAACATTCTTATGCTAACAAATCTCCATAATTCTAACCAAGTCATGCAATTCGAATGAAGATACCAACCTGGTGTGATGGTGAAAACAGATGCTAAAACCTCTTGATCCAATGCTTGCAATGAGTGGAAATTGACCAGGGACCTTGTTCTTGAATTCTGTATGCAACAAATCTTGCTCCAATGCTTTGAATCTCACAATTCCAATTTTCTTGCTTCTTGGATGATGGAAGTGTATGGCAAGAATCCTCCTCAATTCTACCAAATGCTTGTGTGAATTATGATCTATGAATGATGGTGATGAAGATCAGATCAAGAATTGTGAAAATTGGTGAAGATTTGAGGTAGTTTGAAAAGCTTTTGCAAGTTGGAAAAAATGTGTGAAACTTGGTGTTATGAGCAATGTGATTCACCAACCATGGCATGAAGCTCTTCAATACAATATATACATGAGCTTAGAAAGTCCTAGAAGTTTGGAGAAGCTTCCCATGCACTCTTTCCTTACATTTTGGATTGTGTAACTTCATGTGTAAGTAACCATGCATATCTTTCAAAACTTGAACCAAACTCAAAATTCCACTTTTGCCAATGTTCTCAAAATGATTTTTCCAATCAAAATGACCTATAATTTCACCTCATTTGGCCAAATTATGAAAAATCTCATTTTTTAGGTCATTTTTATTCATTAAATCCACCAATTTTGAAACCTTGTGCTATGAATCTTTCCAATCTTTCATGGTAACTTCTCTAGACTCAAAATGTCATTTGGAACAAGTTTGATGTTGTGAAGTTTTCCATTTGAAGCTTCCTTGTATGAGTTTTGGGCATAGGCTTGAAATGACCTGTAATTCTCAGATGACCAAAATACCCTTTGTTTGCCAAGACCATAGGTAGAGTTCCACAAATCATATGAAGGCATACCATACCATTATATAAAGCTAAGACAATGAGGAACAATTCTTATGTTGACCAGAAATTCATTTGATATCTCCTTGAGGGGTAAAAATAGCTTGGAAGACAAGTCACTTTCACAGACAAAATTTCAGATACCTCAGATGACCTGTAACTTGCAAGGACCATAACTTGAGTTCTATAAATCTCCTTGATGTCTTCCACCACTTAAATTAAAGGTCTTGAGATCCTCTACAAGTTTCGTGTTGGCCAAGGATCTATTTGAAGCTTGCATTTTGACTTATCTTGCTTGGAAATTTGACCTAAACTAGGGGATTTTACACAGAAACCCTAATTTAGAAACTCCTCTTCTCCTTGATTTCTCTTGATTTATTCTTGACATATCCTCATATCCTTACCCACATTCCAAATGATGAACCCCACATCTCTCCAATAGCCCTTAATGCCCTTCAATCAGTCAATTGACCTAGAGTTGACCCAGGGTTGACCCAGATGAAACCCTAGTTGACTGCCTTCAACTGCAATTCTTGTGATCACACCAATGACTTGTATCCTTCTCCAAATGACTTTCTAAGTCTCCTATGATGCCTAGATACTCTCCATGCTCAATTTACAACTCACCACTTCTTTGATGATCCTCAGATACCCTCAGATAGGAGATAGGTGCACTGCTTGATCCAATGACTTCTTAGGCTTCCATTTCTTCTCTGATGACTTGAATGAGATTGAATTTGAATAGTAACCTCCTGATAGGCTCATAGAGATGAGAATAGTAATTGGTCCCCTGTTGGATGATTTGCTATGCCATGCTATGCAGATGATTAGGCTATGTACATGACTCTATATGCAAATGCTAATGCAATTGAAACATAAAACAAATGAATAAGGTTGGGCAAATTTTAGGGTGCAACACATTATCCATCACTGTTATCCACCAAACTCTGATCTTTGACAACCCTAAGTTTCATATACTAGATCTTTCCCAAAATCCTTTATATCTCATTTTCTCTGCGATTCTTCTTCTACATCAAAACCCTAAACTCCACCTTAAAACCCTACCATGGCTGAGTTACCTTTCTTTGACTTCGCCAACAACCCCTCTAATCCCTATTACCTACATCCAAACAAAAATCCATCATTGATTCTTGTTACACCTCTTCTGGATCGCAACAATTACAGCTCTTGGTCTCGAGCGATAAAAGTTGCTCTCATATCAAAGAATAAGTTGAAGCTTATTGATGGCACTTTCTCTCAACCCACTGTCAGTCACATTCTCTCTGGTTCATGGCTCCGCTACAACAATATGGTACTTTCTTGGCTACAAAGATCTCTATCAGAAAACATAGTTCAGTTTGTTCTCTAATTTGATAACGCTCATGTTGTTTGGAAGAATCTTGAAAATCAATTCTCTCATGGTGATATCTTCAAGATCTTTGTTCTCCAAGATGAACTTTCACAACTTTTTCAAGGTTCTTTGGAAATATCCACATTTTTCACCAAATTAACTTCATTGTGGGAACAAATTGACACTCTTTGTCCCACCAGAGATTGTACCTGTGCCATACTGTGCACTTGTGGTGCGGTTTCGGATCTCCGCAAGCATAAAAATGAAGATTGTGTTCTCATGTTTCTTAAGGGTCTCAATGACTTTTTCTCTATTGTTCGCTCTTAAATCCTCCTCATCGAACTCTTACCTTCCCTCGACAAAAAAATTTCCATGGTCCTTAGCCAAGAATGTTGAAATGCCCCTCTCATCTCCTCTGATACTCTTGTCGTTACCATGAATGTTTAGTCTAACAATTTTAGGGGAGCTCGAATTTCTTCCTTCAATCGTGGACGTAATCATTCTAACCAATGAGAGGCACTTCTAATCAACGTGTTTTCACCCACTATGGATGCAACAATCACACTGTTGATACTTGTTTTATTAAACACGGTTATCCTCCTGGGTACAATTACAAGAGCAAAAAAGCCTCCATCAAAAATGTTGAAGCCTCTACTCCTCCTGAAACACCTATCGAATCCCCTCACAAATCTCATCAATCCATGGTGGCCATTCAAAATTAATATAACCATATTATCCAACTTTTGCAAAAACATTTTATTCTGTCCTCCCTTGTTACTTCAGAAGTTGAAGTTCCCAATATCAAAACGGTTTTTACCTCCGTGAATGGTAAGCCTTTTGTATATTGGGTACTTGATACAGAAGCTACACATCACATCACTCCCACTTTACAAAAAAATCTTCTTTTTCCCATGTTCCTCTTATCCATATGAAATTACCTAGCGTTTTTACAGTTTTAACAGATATTGCATGCATAATTTATCTTTCTAATTCCCTAATTCTTACTTTTGTTTATTACATTCCTACATTCAATGTTAATTTAATTTTTTCCACTAAGCTTATTGACTCCTCGCAATGTCACCTTACTTTTACTAATTCTAAGTGCCTCATTTTGTAGAAACATGTAACACCATTTTCTACCCCACAAATATAATCGCAAATCAATCACATTTGTTAGAGTAAAATAATAAACACAATAAAAATCACCTCAAAGGGCGTACATTTCTCAATAACTCAAATAAAAATCAATGCTCCGTAAACAACGGGTTTTCCCAGAACTACTCAAAAATTGCTCAAAAGGCAGCGGAACTCAAAAAGGAAAATTCCAAAGTTTTCCTTGTGCAACAACATAATCAAAATAACAATAATCAATAAAACAATGTTTAACTCAAAGACCCCAACCAGATGTTACACTATCAGAGCAAGACTCTCTAAGTCAACCAAAACTCAAAAACTCCAAAAAGTCCTCGACGGCATCCATGGCTAAACCTGGTCATTTGCACGTTACCCACGTGGAGGCAACATTCAAGAAGGCAGGGCGAGTAAAACGATTTATAATAATCAATATAGGAATCAATATATAAAATAGCATCATTTTTGTATTCAACATCATCATAATCATCAAGGAAACATCAAAAAGTCATAATATTATAAATTACACCAAATTGTCACATAAATGCAAATGCAATAAGACTCATGCATGTGGTACCAATTCATCAAAGTTCAATGGACACTAGGATATCAACCCTCCATAGATCCCCATCAATAGGATCAATTCTACACAAGAACTAGAGCACAACAAAATACTTCACATCCGCACAATGGGATTGAAGCCACAAGAATCAAACACTAGACCAAACTTCGGAATGCATATGAATGCATGATGCACACGTCAATATCATCCTCATAATAAACTCATTAGGTGCATCATCATTCATCAAAATCATCATAATAATCATGTCATCATATAATCATAAAAAACTCATGGAATCAACATCATAACTCATCATCATTACTCATAGGAATCATCATATAATCATGTATTAATAACAAATGAATCACAGTCATACTCAAGGTAATTCATCCAAAAAATCACAGCATCAAAGCATCAAGACAGCACTGCACAAGAACACAATTCGTGAAACTCTGCTACGTTCGCTGGACAGTTTGTCGTGCGAGTTGTAGAAGCATGCTTCATCTCAAGGCTTCAAGGTTTTGATGACAACAACAACAAGATTCAAGATCATTTCATCTGTGCAAAGAGTCAGAAGCTTTCAAAAGACCAAGATCAAAGTATTATGAAAGTGATCAACATTCAAGCTTCATGTACATTTGCTCGATCATCTTTCAAGACTTGGACATAAGCTATGGTATATCAAATTCTCTAATTTAATTGATATACAAGTGTTCAAAACTATAAAATATTTTTGCATAATGCATTAATTTGTTTTAAAACCATTTGGAATTGGTATAACACTTTTTAATTAAGAATTTTTCAAAGTTTTTACAGTGTTAACCGATTAACCATATAGGTTAATCGATTAACGCCCTAAAATTTTAAATTCTTTGGGCCAACGTTATGGTGTTAACCGATTAACCTATATGGTTAACCGATTAACACTGAACGTTTTCTGAAAAATAGTTTTATTTCAAGTTCAAAATTTATTTAAATGTTATACCTTTCCATATGTTAACTGATACTAAAATATACCCTTTTGGAAAGGTGTTTTGGATGATATAAATTCTGAAAATTTCAGATTAACAACAACCTCCAACAATTTTCAAAAAATAATCATTGAATCATATTCACTACTTTTCAAAAAATAATTATTTAAATGTTATACCTTTCCATTTGTTTGAACACTTGTATTGAGATTAAGTTGTGAATTCAGATTAAAGGAGAAGATCAATCTTAGTATTGATATTACTATTGTACTCTCAATTACAAAAAAAGAATTACAGAATAGTCTGTTGTGACTTGTGATCCAGGATTGTTGGACACAAGGGTTAGTGTTTTGCACGAGGATTGTTCTTGCACACTAGTTTGTTTTGTTGTTAGATTGTAGGCCTCACGAGTTTGGGGCGAGTTTCGCCGTGCGAAGGATTGTTCGTTGTGGGAATTCGCGATTACAGCTAAACATTATTATGCACCAGTAGCGAAACCAGCCCAAAAGTCCATAGGATTTCCTTCCCCAATGCCCCCAAAAACATCCTTAAATCATTCCTAAGGTATTACGACAATAAAGGCACAAAATCTACGACTTATTAGGTCAATCCCGTATCAAATTTACGCCTCCAATTCCCATAAATCCTTATAAATTCCCCATTCATTAGAGTTCTCATAATCCCTTACCCTACACAATTAAAACCTCAACAACAGATTTGGCCACGAAGGCCTAATTTCCCTTACTCTCAAATCAACCTCAAACCTATTAGACCATCAATTCAAATCCCCAAACTCATTGAACTCCTCACCAGAAAGACAACAAAAATTCAATACTAAAAAATACCTAGACCCTTAAATCGGCTTTAAACACATTGAATCACATATTGAATACAATGAAGGCAATACTCCTCATACCTTAAATGCTGACTCTAAGCCTTTCTCCTTAATTCTTGGAAACCTCGCGAAGCTTTGCCTCAATCCTCTTCCTCAGAGCTCTGGCCTCTATTTGTTCTCTTTTCACGGTCTAACAAGAATGAATCCTAATTCTCTCAAAATTCTTTTTTGTTAAACCTAACTTTGGGCCTTAAAATGGGCTTTCCAATTTCACCCTCACTAACTCCTCCTCAAAAGTCCATTTTTCCCTCAATTCACTTATATTTATTTAAATTAATAATAATACCAATACATTCATATTATATACTATTATTTAAATAAATAACTCAAAATCCATAATTCTCAATATTCACACCAACCACCGAAAATCACCAAAAATACGAATATTCATATTTAAATAAATTAAATAATTATTCCAATAAATTTGGGGTGTTACAAAACACACCCACCAAATGATTGGTTCAATTAATTGGCTTGGAGACTTGTTTGTACTTCAGACTCAAGCTACCTCTCACAACCCTCCTCTTATTTCCTTAACTTGTAATTATGTTAATTCCACTCCTTCTGATTTGTGGCATAGATGTATAGGCCACCCTTCACATTCTGTACACAAAACTCTTTCTTCTCTCTTTTCTCACATTACTTACAATGATAATAAACCTTTACCTTGTCCCTTTTGTCACTTAGCTAACCAAAAATGTTTACCTTACCCAAATAGCAATAGCAATACTACTTACGCCTTTGCTTTATTGCACACAAAAATCTAGGGTCCTTACTCCACCCCTTCTGTCACTAATAAGAGATACTTTCTTACCTTCGTTGATGATTTCACTCACTTCACCTGAGTCATCTTTATGTCCCATAAAAGTGAAACTCTCACTCATATTATTAATTTCATTTCATTTATTAACACTCAATTTTCATCTAACTTACAATGCATTCACACTGATAACGGGTCTGAACTTTTGGTTTTTGAGTTTTACAAATCTAAAGGTATCTTGTATCATAGATCATATGTTGAATGTCCTCAACAAAACATTGTTGTTGAGAGAAAACGACACATTCTCAATGTTGCATGGTCCCTATTTTTCAAGCTTACATTCCTAAACACTTTTGGCATCTTGTTATTTCATATATTGTACATCTTATTAATCGTTTACCCTTCCCTCTCCTTCATAATAACACTTATTTTTTATCTTATATAAAATAATCCTGATTATACTCATTTTAAATTTTTTGGATGTTTGCCATATGCCTTTACCATCCATCAACATCATACAAAATTTGATCCTCGTGCACACAAATGCGTGTTTTTAGGATATCAAGATGGTACTAAAGGTTATTTACTATATGGTTTATCTACTAACCAAATTTTTTTCTAGGTATGTTTGTTTTTATGAGCTTTACTACCCCTTCTCTGCTACGCATGACCATTTCCCTCTACCTCCACCACATATCATTCATCATAATTATACCGACCTTGAACCTACTTTTCCTACTCCCGTTGTACCCCCAAATCTAATAACTCCACCTAATAATCCTCCTGTCATCTCGATTCCTCAACCTTCCCTGGAAGATAACACTTCTACAACCATTATCCCTCGCCCTGCTTTAGAAACTACCATTCCCCAACAAACCTTAGATCCCACTTCTACACTTGCCATACCTCAACATACCCCCTTTAGGCGCTCCACTAGACAAATCAAATAGTCGTCCTACCTCATGACTATTAGTGTAATCTCATTAACTCTGATCCTTCTCCATTTACAACACAAAACCCCTTCCCCTTATCTTCCGTCCTTTCCTATGCTAATTGCAATACTGAATATAAATTTTTTTGCTTATCCCTCCCATCTATAACTAAACCCAACAGCCTTGACCAAGCTTTCAAACATGCTTATTAGCAGCAAGCTATGAAAACTGAATTATAAGCTCTTGAAGATATGAACACATGGACCCTTTGTTCCCTTCCCCCTAACAAAAATCATATCAGTTGCAAATGGGTTTATCGTATTAAATACTTTGTTGACGGATCTATTGGCGAGTATAAAGCGTGCTTAGTCGCCAAAGGTTACACCCAACTCAAAGGTGTTAACTACTTTGACACCTTCTCACCGGTGGCCAAATTAACCACTGTCCGCACATTACTTGCTTTAGCCTCCATCCAATGTTGGTATCTTGAGAAACTTGATATTAATAACGGCTTTTTTACACAGAGATTTACACGAGGAAGTCTACATGACATTACCTCAAGGTTATAATCTCATTCATTCCTCTTCCCCTTCACAGGTTTGTAAATATAATAAGAGTATTTGTGGCCTCAAGCAAGTTATTCGCCAATGGTACTCCAAACTGTATGAGTCTTTGATATATCTCGATTACACTCATTCTCATGTTGATCATTCATTATTCACCAAATCTCATGCTAATATATTCACTATTTTATTAGTTTATATCGATGATATAGTCTTAACAGGTAATAATCTTTTGGAAATTCAACATGTCAAAGCTCTACTTCATTATCAATTTCGTATCAAAGACTTGGATCCTCTTCGATACTTTCTTGGTCTCGAAGTAGATCACTCTAAATCTGGTATTTTTATTAACCAACATCACTATACTATAGACTTACTCAATAAAACATATATGTTAACTTCCAAACCCTCTCTCACTCCTTACAATTCTTATCTACAACTATACTCTAATACTTCCCAATCCTATCCGGATGTAACACAATATCGTAGACTCAGGGAAATATATTTATTTAACCACCATGCGACCAGACATCTCCTTTGTGGTCCAACAAGTTAGCTAATTTGTTTCAAACCTTATTGTCACTCATTATTAGGTTGTTCTGCGTATTTTACAATATTTAAAACTAGTCCTGCACTGGGCTTATTTTATCCTGCTGAAACTGATTTATCCCTTTTAGGTTTTGTAGATAGCGACTGGGGTACTTGGCCAAAGACTCACAGATCTATCACCGACTTTGCCATCTTCTTAGGAAAATCATTAATCTCCTAAAAGTCAAATAAACAAACGACGATTTCTCGCTTCAGTTCCGAGGCTGAGTATCGCGCCTATAATAACCCAAAATTTACCCTTGGATTAGTCGATTCATGTCGTGTTACATTTAATTTTTTGCATTACATATTAACTAACCACTAACAGGTTATGTAGTTTATTGTTTTTGCAGGAGAAGCGTATCAGGCGCACTTTAACTGTGGAAGGGCAAAATGGTCATTTATGCACCATTTGCTGACGGTTTAGGAAACAGGGTTGTCAGCAGAGATCCATCGAACAATTAGGGTTTTCGTTTCCGAGCTCTGTGCTTTGGTTGAGGATGAATTGAATTTTTAGGGCTGAGTGTATTGAGATGTCAATGGTTTGGTTCAAAGCAGTGGATGATATCTGTTTAATTGTGGTTTTTTGGCCGAGTCAGTGCAGGACATTGGATTTAGCCATCAGAGACGCAAATTTGATTTTTCAGTGCAGAGTTTAGTTTTATTTTGCTGTTAATCGGATTTCTCTGTTTCTTTCTGTTTTACTTTGTTCATGGCCATTACTGTTTTTATCATCAGGCACGACTTAATTTGGGAAAATATTTGATTGAAATTGGATGTCATGTCAGTTTTAAGTGGAGTAGCATGTTCAGAACGACAAAATTGATTCGGATAATTATTGGTGGGGATTTATGCGTGCGAGTTTAATTGGTGAAGTTAATCCATTTGTTTAAGTTTAATCGGTTAAACTTTAATCGGTTGAATTTATTCGGAGGCTCTTAATCAGTTGGTTTTAATCGGATATTTTTGTGGGTCATTCGGTTGTGACAAAATTAAGTTGGAAAGAAGAATCATATAAGTTTGGATAGAATATTTATGAATTTTATTCATAATAATTTTTATTACAAATTACAAAAGAAATACATTTGATTTTCATTTCTAAATCATATGGTCTTCATGCCGATTCTTCATGACTCTTCACGCCGACTATCCACGACTTGATCTTCTTCGTAACTACGTAAAATAGACAAAAGCAGAGAAAGAAGTTGTGATGTTAAAGTTAGAGAAAAGTGGTTTTATTAATCCGATACCCTCATTTATCCATCATTAGGTATGTCGGGAGGGCAACGACAAAGTCGAAGCCAGCTCCCGACTCGTATTCTCGATCTCAGCACAAACCAACAACATCTGTTCTTATTTTTTTCGGGGCGGCCAGAGAAAGAGAAAAGAAGTGATTCTTTGAGAAAAATGATTATGTGGAAATTTTGATTTTTAAAGCCAAACAGGTCACAAGGACAAATCCGGATCAGAAGAACAAATCACCATCATATCCGAAATCCAATCCAGAAAACCAAGTCCAGATCCAGTTTCTATCAAGTAAAAATTACATGGATCCAAAATCAATTCACCAGAAGAATCAAATCCGGGTAATGTTGAATCCGAATCAAAAATCTGAAATCAATCCAAGTCCAAACTGTTCTCATATGCAAAATCACAAGTAAATCCAATCAAATCTGCAAAATCATAATGATCAAATCCATCAGGAAAAAAACGTAAATCAAATGATCCGGCCCAGCAAGAGTAAAAAAGCAATATAAAATATATGAAACCCTAACGAAGGGGGAGGCCGTGAAATCCAACAATCACAAAAACGGGAACAAACTCACCAAACGTCGGAAACCCTAAACATCAAAACGGCCCGAAAGTCACCAAAACGGCAGAAACCCAAAAACGAAAGCGGCGTGAATTGGACTCAGAAAGATCTCGAGGGATTCCATCATCATCGTCCCGGATCGGAACTCAGAAAGACGCGTTGTAGCCGTCTCATCCTTCTCGTTCAACACCCACGTGAAGAAGGCGGTTCAGAAGAAGCACTTCGCCTCATCATCATCACCGTTGAGAAAAACAGATGGCCACAAGCACCATCGTCACCTTTAAGCTCGCAATAAACACTTGAAAAACGTAAACCGTCATGCTAACTCACCATTTTTTTCTATTTCATTTTCGCAGGTACAAGCATCAGAGAGATAGAAAGAATAAGAGAAACCCAGATGATGGTAATGTCACCGCGGGAGAGATTAGGGTTTTGAACCCTAATTTTCTTTTCAGCCTTTTATATAGTGGCAGGTCGGGTTAGGTCTGAGGCCTGGCCACCCAGCCCGACCGGTTTGGTTTTTCCCTTTTATGTCCCTTTTCTTTTCTTTCCATTGATTACCATTTGTTTATTTATTATTAACTACAACACCAACTAACGGTAAATATTGTTTTTAATTTTACAACTAATTGTTGCACCCCAAAATTTGCTCAACCTTTTCTTTTACTTGGTTTATGTTTCATTACATTGTTCTAGCATTTGCATTGTATAGCATTTATTCTCGAGGCAGGGGATCAAGGCATTCAGGTGGCTCCAGGTGCAACTTTCAGTGCAAGAGGCTAAACAATAAACATCAGAGGCTTCAACACTTGATTTTCCCAGCGATCGAGCGACCGATTTTATTTTATTTTTGCAGGGCATTTTTCATGTCAGAAGCAGCATTCAGGTTATGTACAGTGTTCCCATGGTCAGAGCAATCAAGAATGGCACTCAGCAGCTAAACAGAGTTCAGAACGGCAGGAAACGGGCAAAGGGGCAGATTTCCCTCCAAAAGGCGCCAAATTCAAATTTTTGAATGTGTTAATCGGTTAACACATAGGGTTAATCGATTAACCATTTGAAAATCAGTCCAGATTTGAATTTTTAACAGTGTTAATCGGTTAACCTATATGGTTAATCGATTAACCACAGCAGGTTTTGCCTTGCACGTGAATTTTCAAGTCTAGCCACTTTTGGGGTCCAATTTTGGTCATTTAAATTGCATTTTCACACTTGGGAAGGATCTAGAACACTATCAAATTTCATTTTCCCTCTAAATGCCCAAACCTCATTCCATACCACATTTTCCAAGCCATTTTCCAATCCTTGCTTTGGATCCAAACCAAGAGTGTATATATTTGATTCACTCTAAACCTCACAAGAATAATCCTCATAATTCACTCTCATTTTCAGAATTGCTCTCAATTTTCTCTCAATTCTCTCTCAATTTTCCAATCTCAAAAACCTCAACCAAAGCTCTTCTCCTTGAGATCATTGATTCTTCATTGGAATCATTGATTTCTAAGAGCTAAACCTCCATTAATTCACTCCATCAATTCCATTTCATCATCCAATTTTCGTGCACAAGCAGATCTGAATTTTGAAGTGTTCTTGGAAGTGATTATTTGGCTTATTTTGAGTTGTTCTTGGTGGATCTACATTGCTACTACAAGAATTGGAGTGGATCTTGAAGAATTCTAGTTTTCTTTGCTTATATCTACTCATTTACAGTTGAATCAACAATTACCGGATCAAGTCTCTGATCCGAAGGTTGGAATTCTGATCCGATTTTGTTTTCGAACTTATTTGCACAATTTGCATGTGGATCTTTGCATTTGATTGAATATGTTGATTTTGATCCATGATCTTGTTGTGTTATTGTGGTTACATGTTGTTTAAATCAATGTTTGCTGGTTTAATTTCGTGCATGATCAATCACATGATAATTGGAGTGTTTGCTTAAGTGATAAGCTGCTGAAAAGTGATTCTGAACTGCTATTTTTCACCTCTGGCACAGTGTTAATCGATTAATCTATATGGTTAATCGATTAACCAACTCAAATATTCAAATTCTCAAGCGTTTTTCAATGGTTAACCGATTAACCACTGGTGTTAATCGATTAACACTGTAACAGAGAGCCTGTTTTGCTGTTTTGCTTGCTTGTTCACGTGCCGGTTCGATCCGAATCATCATAGATTATTGGGTTGCATTAGGATTGAATTATTTTGGAAGTTTGTCACTGTTTTTGGCCGTTTAATCATGATCTTGTGTGCATTTTCCACTCGCATGTTTGCATTTGCATGTTGCTTGTTTTCTCCTCTTCTTTCGTAATTCTTCCCTCTGTTTGTTGTTTTTTGTTCTAGTGATTAGAATAGAATTAGGAGGAGATTTTTTGCTGGCTGTTAGTAGACATATGCATGTTCCCCTAGGAATTTTATTAAATTTTTACAACTTTGTTTTCTATTTTAGTTGTATTTTGCAAGTGGCTTGTGTTTATGATTTCCTCTCTTGAGTGCTTTAGTTTGTTGGGCTTGGTTGGCTGCCTTGGAGTTGATTTGAGCTTGAGTTCTTTTTGTTGGAGCTTCTGGATTCATTGAAGATGCTTGGGATTAAGGATTGGAGCTTGGAGTTGATTGCTTTTCCTCTTGTGGAGCTTTTATCAGGAGCTTATGGAAACTAGGGTTTTAGGAAGAGCATTAGATTAGTTTTGCTTCTTTCTTCAAACATGGAGTATCTTGTCCATCTCCATTCTATCCAATGACATAAAGTCCTCCTTGGGAAGCTCCATATCTTCTTAGGAGGGATGAGTGGTATGCCCAAGTGAGTATAACTTTGAGGATACCTTTCATTTGCAATGTTAAGTCCTTAGTGATTTCCCTTGGTTGTCATTAAGTCTCTTAACATTATAACTTGATTCTTGTTGGTTTGATTCTCCCTTGGAGGTGCTTGTTGAAGTTTGGTAAAGGGAAAAGATGAGGTTTCTTGTTGAAGCTAGGGTTTTACTGCTTGTTGAAGTTGAAGTCAGGAGCTTGTTGAAGCTGGTTACTGGTTGGGGTTTGAGCTTGCTTAAGTTGAGAGCTTGTTGAATCCTGGTGCCTAGTGAAGATTGAAAGTTTATTGAAGCTTGAAGATGGGAGTTATGCATGAAGATGAAGGTTGTTGCTGTCAACTTTTTTGCTGGTTAATCATCTATTGCTGTCAGA
This sequence comes from Lathyrus sativus, assembly GCA_963859935.3. NCBI lineage: Eukaryota > Viridiplantae > Streptophyta > Magnoliopsida > Fabales > Fabaceae > Lathyrus > Lathyrus sativus. The sequence goes on along the minus strand of OZ012735.1, from coordinate 163,983,797 downwards.
GTTGCTGTTTGCTGTAGGAGTTTGGTGCTGCTGCTTAGGCTGCCTCCTCTGCTTTGGGGTTTTGTTTTCTGTATTGTTTGTTGGCTTGTGTAGCTTGCCCCTAGGTTTGAGGTGAATGTTGATTCACTTTGCCTATTGTTTTCCCTTGCCTCGCTTGTATTGCTGCATTGCATGCATTTTACTGTATTTGTTTGCTTTCTTTTCTGATTATCCCCTAGGATCTCTGATTTCCTCTGTGCAAGAGGAAATTATGACAGACATTAGGATTCTTATCCATGCATGACAACATTAGGTTAGTTTTATTCCCCTTTCAACCATAGGCTTTTTAGAGCATCTTTCTCTTCTCATCTCAAAACAATTCAAAAACACAGAAATAAGGATAACGCGCGCTGTACGCTACGAGCCTTAAGCTATTTGAGAAAAGGTTGCTTGAGGGTCACTCTTCAGTAATCTGACTGCTTAGTATGGTACCCTTAAGGTGACATGCGACGTAGTCACTCTCAGGTCACAAGTCTTTAATACAATCCAAGTTGCAAACAGACAAAAAAAACACTTCTTTCGTAAAAGATTCAAAACAAACATCAAAGTATCATTTTTGTCCGCTTGGACTCTTAATCAGGAAAACCTTTTCAGAAGGTAATAAAAAACAGTCAGACAAGCTTGTGTCTTCCGTAGCCCGAACTACGTTTGCTCTGATCTTTCATGTCGTATGAAAGTACGTAGGCATAGGATGTGATATCCTAGCGAGCAACCTTCCCCTCCTTTCCCGTAGGTAGGCGAACTACGTTGACTCTGATTTCTCGTTCCAGACGGGAATACGTAGGCATAAAGTGTGATACTTTGCCGAGCCATTTTCTTTTCATTTTAACCCAGACATGTAGAGTAGGTAGAATAACATACCCTTAGATAGAAAACAAGCGTGGATCCCGTCGAGTACGACGGACGTGAGGGGTGCTAATACCTTCCCCTTGCGTAACCGTCTCCCGAATCCAGGATTTGGTTGCGATGACCATTCCTTTTCCTCTTTGCGTTAGGTTTACTCTGAGCGTTTCCTTTCCCTTTTGTGGGCTAAATAACGCACGGTGGCGACTCTTCTGTCATAGCCGGCGCCGATTTTCGCAGTAGCGACACTAATTTAATCCACTTTTCTTACCATAAAAATTTAATTAATGAATTTAATTCAGGGATTAACTTTTCTTTAATCTAACTTTTTTTAAAATATAACTATAACTCTTTTTTTATTCGAAAATTTTTTTTTTAAATTTAAAACTAAAACATTTTTTTAAATTTAAAACTAAAACATTTTTTTGAAATTTAAAACTAAAACATTTTTTAAAATTAAGACTAAAATCCTTTTTCAAAATTAAAACTAAAATCTTTTTTTTAAAAAATAAAACAATTCCAACCCTCTCTTTTTTAAGTCCCACATTTTCACGACATAAATTTCAGAACCTTTTCTCAAAAATTTCACAATCCTATCCCAGTTGATTTCAATTTCTGTCTGATTTTCATTCTTAACACTTTCATATCCCATGTTTCTCAACGTCATCCCGTTTAATTTTTTCGTCTATTTTGTTATGTTTGATTTTGGTTCATTAACTGTTTACTTTTATTTTTCAGGATTGTAATTTATTTAATAATACTGTTTGTATTTTGTTTTCATCCACGTTGGGATTTTTATCTGTAATCTATTCATCTTGCGTTGTTTATCATTATCCGTTATATCTCGTTTGACCGCCGAGTCAATAGACTTACTTTGACCATTTCAAAACCTTAATTTGACTAGGCGTCCCGCCGTGGGCAAGATTACCATTTTATCCTAGCATTAGGTCAAAGAGTCGTTGTACTCTGTTTTAGGGTTTCCCGCCGCGGAATCCCTAAGTTAACCCTAATTTTAATTAACAATTTCAACGTAGAGATTGGAGTCTCCGCACTCCGCGTAAGCGTGTCCTTAAGATACAATTATTCCCCATTGAGACCTTGACCACAGTCAAGACGTTTCTAACCTTCCTTTCGAGGGGAACTACAATTACTATGATTTCATTCCCGTCAGGATATGTAGGCACAAGATGCGATGTCTTGCCGAGTAAACTTAGGACTAACCCCTTAGGTCTTTTAGGTCACTCTTAACCTTTAGCTCAGTATATACATCAAAGCAGATAATAAAGCAAAATAGTAAACAATAAACAAAAGGTTCATATAGAGTACTACAGAAGTTTAGGGTGTTAATACCTTCCCTAAGCTTAACCAACCCCTTACCTAGATCTCTCCCAGCATTGTGTTTACGATGCAAAAATAGGTTTTTCCTCTTTTGACATTTTCCTTCGGATAAATCAAAGAGCGGTTGTGATCTGAATTATGATTCAAACTAATTAATGATTTGATATCCTATTTCCACCGCAACAGAAAATGGCAACTTCACTGGGGAATTCTAAATCTTTTGAGGGTTATCCCTATTTTGTTTATTTGTGATATTTGTTTCATTAATTTTTTTTGCTCACTTGTATGTATATATTTTGGGGTACCTTGCTCGGGAGTTACATTGTTATGAGATAAGTCCTACACCCGGACTTGAGTGACATTATTATAAGAAGGTGATATATTCGACGAGGCTTATAGGGAGTGAGTCCCGACCAAGTTGACTCGAGAATAACCGCTCAGTTGAGATCCTTTCGAAAATGGTTCGGTTGAACGAGTGTAGTCGTGAAAACTTTTACTATTATCGATTGGAGTCTGTGATACTGGGAACCGTAGTACCTTTACACCATCTTGGCCTGATCTAGGACGTAGTTCGGGAACTATGTGGGAGTAGTCCTACAATGGTTGCTACGTGATACTACACTCAAAAGAGGTTCTCTTGAGAATATTATCGACCTTCGAGTCAGTCGGGAAGTTGATAACATCCGAAGAATGGACCGATGACTTTGGGCACCGCTTTAGAACCTTGTTCTGCAGGTATAACTACGCTATAGTACATACCTTTTGGGAAGGATAAACCTTAACTCCATTCATTGTTCCTCTAACCTAGGACCTTTTGTTGTTTGTGGTTGTGTGTTGCATCCATAAAGCATCATATCATTCCTAGTTTCAAGGAATTCAACTGTCCTTTGCAAATTCAAAAAGCCCTACATTTTAAAGTCTAAAAACTTTTCCAGCTTTCCTAAAAAGAAATGTTTGCGATCGACCGTTGAAAATTTTGAAACCATTGCATGACATTATCTTCGCATCTTTGCATTTCATTTTTCTCTGATTTCCCATTCTCGGTTCTCTCGTCTTCCAGTGTCTCTTTGAGTTGTCAAGTTGATTCCTCAACACCGATATCAGACTAGAGCTAACTAGTTGTGCCCTTCATTAGTGAAACAAGGCCTGATTACTACTAGAGCTTTGGTTCCATCTCCAAATCTTCTACCTTCCAATTACAACACCACCGCTCATTGTTTATTTCATGAGGGTGCGCCTGACCATGATTCAGAAAGCTGCTACGCTCTCAAGTACCTTGTCAGGGAGTTAATGGAAAAGAAGATCCTGTCTTTTGATGATCCTCAGCCGAATGTTCAGAAGAATCCTTTACCAGTGCATCAAAAGTGAAGCTTCAGTCCGACTTCAGTAGACTGTCTTCTCAAACGCCAGTGTTTCAGACAGGACAGCTCATTGTTGTACTGATGTAGTCACTAGACCTTTTGTTTCTCGTTGTTTGTACTTTCCTTATTTCATTAGTTGTTTGCTTTCTAATTATGTTTGTACTTTTACATTAATGAACTGAGCATTGCAGCATTTGACTTAATTCATTTTATCTATTATTTGCATCTTTACGCTTAGTCTTTCAAATATTTACTCCTTGTTCAAATTTTTGATATGCCAAGATTTGAGGGAGGATGACGAAAACGTTATACCCATAACTGCTGTCAGTATGCTTTCAATCAAACTTTGTTGATGATGTAAGGCATTATTTCAACTCCTAACACTGGAGAAATAAGGAAGTTATTCCCTTGTCACCCCCCTTTGAGCCTAGAAGTTGGAGTTTCTTTCTTTACAAAAAACCACAATCATAACCTGGGGCATGAGTAGTTCTCAGTTAACTCGGTTGTGTGTTTCTGCAATACACCTTTCATGTAAAGGTCGCACTCACAATTTTCCTTCGTACACAGCAAGTAAGTGTCGAAGATGTTTTCCACGCCAAAAGTCGATGATGGTTCACCGTGATCATTTAATCCAGGCAGTCACTTTCTTTCCAAAAAAAAATCAAAAGAAAAGCCCGCTAAGTCAAAACCTATGAAGGAGACTTAGGCAAAACTGGGGCATCCCGCTGACTGTGTGCTTTAAAAGAAACAGTTCAGGCCAAATTTAGGGATAATAAAAAAGGATATCTTTAAATACTTACCGTGTAAATCCTCAATGTCAAAACAACCAAATGTTATAAGGAAGTAGTGGCTGCCTTTTCAAAAAGGTCTGTTGACTTCTGAACCAACATCATTATTATCAGTGCAATTCCTAACCAAAAGGAACCTGAATGCATAATATGAGTTAACTGAGCGTAGGACTGAAGATCATCACGTAGAATGGGTGGGTACAAATAAATTTTAAGCCTTTATCCTTTGTTTCATAAACCGTGAACCAGGCCACATTACAACCCTCAAAAGACCTAATTGAAGCAAGGTTATTTTTAAACCATACTACAACAAGGTTGCATAAGCTGACTCCTAAAGATCTTTGTGAATCATTTATTTTGGCAATACACTTTTGTTTAAACTTTGAGAGTCTTGAAACACCGTGTTCTGACTAACGTCTCATTTATTTTTTCATCTTTCAAAAATGATTTTGATTCCAAAAGTTTCATGAACTTTGAATTACCGTGTTTATATGAATATTTTGTTTGCAAACTGGCTTTCCTCTAAGGAATTTTCAAACAATTGAGAAACTTGGTCAGGTGATCATATCAGGGGCAAGTTCCTTTTACATCATGTCTAAGAATCAGTTCAAGATATGTTCAAGGCAAGGTCTTCTCAGAATTGGTTTATCCAAAAGATTTTCAAGACTCAGACTGGGGCAAGTCTTCGAGGGCGCAGTTAAGCAGTCATCTATAGAATCAGAGAAGCTGAAGCATTATCAGCTCGTTTACAACAAACATCTAATCTGGGGCAGTTTACTTGAAAGATCTCCAACCAGCTCTCCATCCTTCCTACAAGGACTATCAACTTGATACAAGTATACTAGTGTGGCAGAGATGTGCCCAGCAGTAACATCTTTGGTCTCCAAGCAGAATGACATTGATCTCCGTGTTGAGGAATCAGTTTTCCAGTCTTGTCATCTTACCAGAAGAGTCGAGTCTTGTCGTCGGCATCTGCATTTGCATTTGATCATACATCATTTGCACAGTTCATATACATATTCATATCATGAGTGTTTCATCCTCATTTGCATTTCTCCCGGGGTCGATTTTATCCATGTCTTACTTTGTGGTCAGAGTCCAACTCACTTGGCACCTACCAAACAATTTTGTGTCGTGTCTATCTGACGTTCTTCCAGATATGACATTTCTTATATGATGGTTTTCCAGATATGTCTGTTCCTCTTACATCCCATACCATTTTCATATATTGTGTTTATACCTTTCATTCAAAGCCATTATTGGATGCCTGGTGTCCTTTTTAGCCAATGCCATTCTTGGAGGTCTCATTTTGTTTCTCTCTCTGATGTTTTTCCAGGATGAGTTTATGTTCTGATGTTCTTCCAGAATTTCTTTGTTACGTATGTAATGGTTTTCCAGATATTCCTTTGGTTCTGATGGTTTTCCAGAATCTATCCGATGGTTTTCCGGATTTATCTTTCTCTTTCTGATAGTTTTCCAGATCGAGTCTTTATCTGATGGTTTTCAAGATAATTCCTTGTGATTCTGACGGTTTTCCAAAATCTTATCCGATGTTTTTCCGGATACATTCCTCCTTCTGATGGTTTTCCAGATCGAGTCTTTGTTCTGATGTTCTTCCAGAACTCTATCTGACAGTTTTCCAGATACCCCTGTGATTCTGATGGTTTTCCAGAATCTTATCTGATGGTTTTCCGGATCTGTTCTCTTTCTGAGGTTTTTCCAGACTGAGTTTTTGTCCTGACGTTCTTCCAGAACTCCTTTGTTGCTTATCTGATGTTCTTCCAGATATGTCTTCAACTTGTCCCGTACATTTATTGCTTTCCTAAATGTTTCGGATTTACCTTCAGAGACTTGTCTTCATCTCATGCTCCTATAGATGTTGTTCTTATGTTTCTGGATGCTTCCCAGAGTTTATTCGATGGTTTTCCGAGTATCTTTGGTATATTTTAGAGTTCACTCGATGTTCTTCCGAATGTCCCTGAAATTGGTTTCTTTGTCCTCGAGTTTATTCGATGTTTTTCCGAATATCTCTGGTGTGTTTTACAGTTCATTCGATGTTCTTCCGGATGTCCCTGAAATTGGTTTCTCTGTCCCCGAGGTTATTCAATATTTTTCCGAGTATCTCTGGTGTTTATTTCTCTGTATATTTTTCGATGATTCTTGAAGATCTCGCTCGATCTCTTCGTTTAAAGGAATGACCTGGAAATTCCAGCACTTGTCGTTTACCTGATCCTACCACTTTGTGGATCCTGTGTTATCGTTTCATCTTAAAGTGACAACTGGTTGCGCCTGCACCGGTTGATCCATCACTCTAGGATTCCCTAATTGTCGCGTTGTGTCTCCAGTACGTCGTTTTCCCCAGTGTGTTTGCCCGTCGCGTCTGTCCCTGTGTCGTTGTGTTGTCTGCATTCTTGCATTTATCATTCTCATCATACGCATCATATTAAGGTCATGGCATTGTCAGCATTGTAGTTTGTTTCGTTTTGTCCATAACATTGCATATCATTGTGTCTAAGGGAAAAATCTTCGGTTATCTGTATTTAAATCCCTCCACCGTGATTCCTCGAGTCGTCGTCGCTCAAATCAACCGGTGAAGCTATTTAAATATGGGCAACTATAATACCCTAAATTTTACCCTTGGATTAGTCGATTCATGTCGCGTTACATTTCATTTTTTGCATTACATATTAACTAACCACTAATAGGTTACGTAGTTTATTGTTTTTGCAGGAGAAGCGCATCAGGCGCACTTTAACTGTGGAAGGGCGAAATGGCCATTTATGCACTGTTTGCTGACGGTTTAGGAAACAGGGTTGTCAGCGGAGATCCATCGAACAATTAGGGTTTTTGTTTCCGAGCTCTGTGCTTCGGTTGAGGATGAATTGAATTTTTAGGGCTAAGTGTATTGAGATGTCAGTGGTTTGGTTCAAAGCAGTGGATAATATTTGTTTAATTGTGGTTTTTTGGCCGAGTCAGTGCAGGACATTGGATTTAGCCATCAGAGACGCAAATTTGATTTTTCGGTGCAGAGTTTAGTTTAGTTTTGCTGTTAATCGGATTTCTCTGTTTCTTTCTGTTTTACTTCGTTCATGGCTATTACCGTTTCTATCATCAGGCACGACTTAATTTGGGAAAATATTTGATTGAAATTGGATGTCATGTCAGTTTTAAGTGGAGTAGCATGTTCAGAATGACAAAATTGATTCGGATAATTATTGGCGGGGATTTATGCGTGCGAGTTTAATTGGTGAAGTTAATCCATTTGTTTAAGTTTAATCGGTTAAAATTTAATCGGGTGAATTTATTCAGAGGCTCTTAATTAGTTGGATTTAATCGGATATTTTTGTGGATCATTCGGTTGTGACAAAATTAAGTTAGAAAGAAGAATCATATATGTTTGGATAGAATATTTATGAATTTTATTCATAATAATTTTTATTACAAATTACAAAAGAAATACATTTGATTTTCATTTCTAAATCCTATGGTCTTCTTGCCGATTCTTCATGACTCTTCACGCCGACTATCCACGACTTGATCTTCTTCGTACCTGTGTAAAACAGACAAAAGCAGAGAAAGCAGTTGTTATGTTAAAGTTAGATAAAAGTGGTTTTATTGATCTGATACCCTCAGTTATCCATCATTGGGTATGTCGGGAGGGCAACGACAAAGTCGAAGCCAGCTCCCGACTCGTATTCTCGATCTCAGCACAAACCAACAGCATTTGTTCTTATTTTTTTCGGGGCGGTCAGAGAAAGAGAAAAGAAGTGATTCTTTGAGAAAAATGATTATGTGGAAAAATTGATTTTTAAGCCAAACAGGTCACAAGGACATATCCGGATCAGAAGAATAAATCACCATCATATCTGAAATCCAATCCAGAAAACCAAGTCCAGATCCAGTTTCTATCAAGTAAAAATTACATGGATCCAAAATCAATTCACCAGAAGAATCAAATCCGGGTAATGTTGAATTCGAATCAAAAATCCGAAATCAATCCAACTCCAAACTGTTCTCATCTGTAAAATCACAAATAAATCCAACCATATCTGCAAAATCATAATGATCAAATCCATCAGAAGAAAAAAACGTAAATCAAATGATCCGGCCCAGCAAGAGTAAAAAAGCAATATAAAATAGATGAAACCCCAACAAAGGGGGAGGCCGTGAAATCCAAAAATCACAAAAACAGGAACGAACTCACCAAACGTCGGAAACCCTAAACATCAAAACGGCCCGAAAGTCACCAAAACGGCGGAAACCCAAAAACGAAAGCGGCGTGAACTGGACTCAGAAAGATCCCGAGGGATTCCATCATCATCGTCCCGGATCGGAACTCAGAAATACGCGTTGTAGCCGTCTCATCCTTCTCGTTCAACACCCACGTGAAGAAGACGGTTCAGAAGAAGCACTTCGCCTCATCATCATCACTGTTGAGAAAATTAGATGGCCACAAGCACCATCGTCACCTTCAAGCTCGCAATAACCACCTGAAAAACATAAACCGTCATGCTAACTCGCCGTTTTTTTCTATTTCGTTTTCGCAAGTACAAGCATCAGAGAGATAGAAAGAAGAAGAGAAACCCAAATGATGGTAATGTCGCCGCGGGAGGGATTAGGGTTCTGAACCCTAATTTTCTTTTCAGCCTTTTATATAGTGGCAGGCCGGGTCAGGTCTGGGGCCTGGCCACCCAGCCCGACCCGTTTGTTTTTCCCTTTTATGTCCCTTTTCTTTTCTTTCCATTGATTACCATTTGTTTATTTATAAACTACAACACCAACTAACGGTAAATATTGTTTTCAATTTTACAACTAATTTAATCCATTTTTCTTGTCATAAAAATTTAATTAATGAATTTAATTTAAGGATTAACGTTTCTTTAATCTAACTTTTTTTAAAATATAACTATAACTCTTTTTTTTATTAGAAAAACATTTTTTTTAATTTAAAACTAAAACATTTTTTTAAATTTAAAACTAAAACATTTTTTTGAAATTTAAAACTAAAACATTTTTTAAAATTAAGACTAAAATCCTTTTTCAAAATTAAAACTAAAATCCTTTTTTTTAAAAAATAAAACAATTACAACCCTCTCTTTTTTAAGTCCCACATTCTCACGACATAAATTTCAAAACCTTTTCTCAAAAATTTCACAATCCTATCCCAGTTGATTTCAATTTCTGTCTGATTTTCATTCTTAACACTTTCATATCCCAGGTTTCTCGACGTCATCCCGTTTAATTTTTCCGTCTATTTTGTTATGTTTGATTTTGGTTCATTAACTGTTTACTTTTATTTTTCAGGATTGTAATTTATTTAATAATACTGTTTGTATTTTGTTTTCATCCACGTTGGTATTTTTATCTGTAATCTATTCATCTTGCGTTGTTTATCATTCTCCGTTATATCTCACATTCCGAAGGATTAGGTCTAAATTGTTTGACCGCTGAGTCAATAGCCTTCCTTTGACCATTTCAAAATCTTAATTTGACTAGGCGTCCCGTCGTGGGCAAGATTACTCTTTCATCCTAGCATTAGGTCAAAGAGTCGTCGTACTCTGTTTTAGGGTTTCCCGCCGCAGAATCTCTAAGTTAACCCTAATTTTAATTAACAATTTCAACGTAGAGATTGGAGTCTCCGCACTCCGCATAAGCGTGTCCTTAAGATACGGTTATTCCCCATTGAAACCTTGACCACAGTCAAGACGTTTCTAACCTCCCTTTCAAGGGGAATACAATTACTCTGATTCCATTCCCGTCAGGATATGTAGGCACAAGATGCGATGTTTTGTCGAGTAAACTTATGACTAACCCCTTAGGTCTTTTAGATCACTCTTAACCTTTAGCTAAGTATATACATCAAAGCAGATAATAAAGTAAAATAGTAAACAATAAACAAAAGGTTCCTGTAGAGTACTACAGAAGTTTAGGGTGCTAATATCTTCCCTAAACTTAACCAACCCCTTACCTAGATCTCTCCCTGCATTGTGTTTACGATGCAAAAATAGGTTTTTTCCTCTTTTGACCTTTTCCTTCGGAGAAATCAAAGAGCGGTTGTGATCTGAATTGTGATTCAAACTAATTAATAATTTGATATCCTATTTCCACCGTAACAGTGCCCTCGCCAATCTCACATGCAAATTGCAATGGTTGCACTACATATTTCGTTATCTCCGCATCAGTTTTTCCAAGCTTACTCTCTCTACTACGACAACAGACCAGGTGTGTATCTTGCACACAATTCGTCATTTCACGAACAATCTAAACACATCGAAATTGATTTCCACCTCAATCGCAAAAAATTAAAATTTTGAATCATCAAAGTGTTCCGTATTCCATCCACTAGTCAAATTGTCGACATACTTACCAAAGTTTTATCCAACCCCTCTTTTTCTACTTTTCTGCTCAAGCTTGGCGTCATCTCTTTACACAGTCCAACTTGTGGGGGAGTATTAAATAATAAGTAGCTCTTTACTATTAAGTTAGCCTAGAGTTAGTCTTTTATGTTTCCAATATTATCGGATTTGACCATTTGCTACTATGTTATATATATCCTTTATTCACATTACCTTGCAACAATTCAATTCATTCAAGATGAATAAACTAAGTTTTCGTCGTTTTACTCAACAAGTCTAATATTTTATAAAATAAAAAAAACGTCAGGTTTTAACCAATTAAAAATTTTAAAAAATAATGAAAACTATATTAGAATAATGTATTTTGACAACCGTGGTAATATAAGTTTCTTTTTTTAAATAAAAATGAAAGGTGGTGATAAAATACTGAAGAAATGATGAATTAGCAGACATTGAGAATCAAACTCATGAAACGTCAATTGATATCATTATGGTTGTTTTAAAAACTTATGGTAATAAATTAACGTTTAATTAAAAAATAGAAAAAAAATATAGTCGCTAGAATTTAGAGATATTACTACGATCGTTCGTAGGACCGTAGTAACAATGCCAGTAATTATATATACTTTTTGTAGCAATGCAACTACAATTAACATTCTACAATATAAAACTAAAGTTGGGTCAAATACAATAATAGTCTATAACTAACACTAAAACTCGGTCAAAACCTATTATATTAGTATAATATTTTAAAAAATTATGCTATTCTTACACTCTTTTTTTCATACCATACCGTAGATTTTTTTTTAAAAATTGTTCTTACACAAAAATCAAGATAGTATTTAAAAAATAGAACATATGCATTGTATGTATACAAATACAATGTTGGTGTTAGAAAAGATGTGAACTTATCATTCCCTTTTTTAAATCTCTAAATTGTATTTGATGTCAAAATCATCATACGTACAAAGATTATTTGAGACAACCATCTAAACGTGAACAATGTATTTCTGACTAAACCACGAAAATCTATATAATAGTTTTATAGAAATAGGCATAATATATAATATTTGTATCATATATATCAGAGTTCACATATAGTATCACACAGAAAAGTATTGTAACTGTATATCAGAGTTCACATAAAGCATCACACAGAAAAGAATAAAACGAAGTGTAGCCATGAGAAATTTGCCAACATGTGTACTATATATATCTTAACAAACCATATAATCTGCCGGCAAATCACCCTTGGCTGCATTCCACTTTCTTCTTCTTGGTGTGAGCTATAGGAACATTATCACATTACATGTACTGAGTGAGAACAACACAAAACCTATACATACATATATACTTTTCATTTCATTCCTGAATAGTCTTACGCTCACGTGCAGCGACATAATGCACATACAACCATGAATTAACATCGGTTTAATATACAATAGTTAAGATTCTTTTGCAACATGCATTTGTCCTTACTACGATTCTCTTCTATTTTCTGAACGGTGATGACGGTGGCGGTGACTACAAGCCATGTACACATGCATCGCTTTACGCCCATTCATATTCTGTAATTCATTTTTATAATGTACACCAACTTCAAGTTTGATTTTCAACCATACAAATTTAGTTGGACACGTTGTGCATGTAATTTCTACCCTAGTCATGCATGACGACGAATATTGAACTTAATAAAAGGGCTTTGGGTCATGCTGGGCTACAGCTTCAGGTGTGGCTCAAGTGTCATTTGTTCATGGAAAATGGTCTTTCTACTCTTATATGTCTATATCACACTCTTAAAAATTCAAAATTATCTTTCATGTATATCTTTGGACGCATCTAAAATCACATCAACATTTATTTTTCTAAACTTGACTCCAATTTTAAAAAATTATGATTCGGAGATACATTTCCTTATATTGTTTGAGTGTATCTAGAAAAGTATCTGAAATGTTCACTGAAGTATTTTAAAAGATGCAGGACCGACCCAAGCTCAAGGCTAGTGAAACAAGGGCTTTAAGCCTCATACTTTTGAACTTTAAAATAGGCCTCAAATATTGAAAAAGTAGGCCTCAAATTACATATAATTAATATATACTTTTCAAAACAAATTACACCAAATATAATGTGTCAAACAACAAAACTTTGTTTCTCTATAGTATAATACTTGTATTCAATTCTTATCATCTTAGTTTTACAATTTTAAAGCTAAAAATATTTGCAGTTCAATAATCAATGGCTAGTGTAAAAAAGTTATAAAAAATATTAATCTAAACAGTTTATTTAATTTTTAAAATATCTCAATTTTTTCATTTTAAAAATATTTTTTAGTTCAATAACCAATAGAGTTGGTTTTAAATTCTCTACACACATCAAAATTAACGTTAATTATAAAAAGTTTTAAAAATTATTTATTTAAAAAATTTATTTTTAATTAAATATTATTTGTAAAAATATTTTAAATCAAATTCCGCCTTAGGCTTCAAAATTTGTTGGGTCGGTCCTGAAAAGACGTTGGAAATGTGTTAATTGCAACGTAAATTATTTCAGAGATGCATCTCTGAAAACTTCCATGAATCATTTCAGAACAACACAATTGTTCCAATATCATAATTTTTTAGACCAACTTATATTAAAGTAAAATAAAGTTATATTAAAGTTAAACGAAAGCAAAAAGGCATACATTAATCCAAAAAATCAAAACCATACATAACATTTGTCTGAAAATACAATAATGTATAATGCATCCAAACATAAACTAACTATTGGGTATGTCTAACCCACTGCCTCCTCCTGCACTTGTACTGCACGATATTTTGTAACTCGACAACCATGTGTTCCATGAGGGTCAACTGGGGAGCGTCATCCTCAAAGAGTCTTGTCTCTATGCCTCCTCTACCCATCCCCGCAACACGCCGACAAAGCGCTGTCACGCTCTTAGCAGTCTCATCCTAAACCTCATGTACCTCCTAGTTAGCTGGCCTAGGTGGTATTTCATGAGCGTCTGGTGTCATGATAGGGTGTGACACCTTATAGAACCATGTCATGTAGCCCTCAACAAAAGGCCAATGTACAGGGGCTAGTACTAGGTGACTCTCGAAATCATCCAGTATCGCACCCATATCTCTGCGACGGGATCGACAGTGGCTTCCTCCTAAGCTTCAAAGTCAACAAGGGTTTCAGAGACTTCATGTTCTACTGTATCATATATGTCTATGAGGTTTGAGAGAGTCGGCAGAACCATACAAGTGGGAACCTAGGGGTTACGAATTAGATGCACCATCAAACGATTTGGGACACACATTCGAGCTTAATATGGCCTTATGGTCCTCGCTACGTCTCTCTCACGTCGTACCGAGGCAATTTAGGACATGCGTTTGTGCCTAGTCCAACCATGTTATTTTCATCCATTGCACCTGCATTAGAAACAAAGATAAATATAAAGAACATGTACAGAGAAATACGCAAATTCCACAAAATCACCCAATTTTGTGCCTGTCCATCAATCCCAAAAAACTTCCGCATCTCATTTTCTTTCCTAACAATCCCAAAAAAACTTCAATGCATGTTCTTCTAGCCTACCAATTTCATTTACGCTACTACCTAATGTACCTAAAACAACTAATGTATTCTAAAAAACTAACTACAAGTTGAAACATAAAAAGAAAACAAAATTTGAAAAATTACAAAATGAAATTGATTGATGAGAATGAGAAACTTGAATGTTATGAGATGCTCGAAAGGAGGAGAAAGAGCTCTACGGATATAAGCTTAAATGAAAGGATGAGATGTTTCAATGGTTGTGAGAGGTCAAATATTTTTTTTTGAATTTTTTAGAAAATGAAGAAGGAAGAAGAGGGAAGGATCTGGCACGAGATATAAAAGAAAAACGTATGGAGATGAAACCATTATGTGCATAATCTGTCAAAATAAATAAAGAATTTAACCTGCTACCCCCAATTTTATAGTTGGCAACTCCCCCCCCCCCCCCCCCCCCCCCCCAAAAAAAAATATATTTTTTAATATTCCCAAAATACTCTTGCTAATATTTCATTTACTTTTTTTTCTAAAAATTTTCATTTTTTTCTACCTCAGAGTTCAAAATTTCTGGTACTACGTTTGAAGTTTTCAATACATATTTTTGCCCAAAATTTGAAAATTCATGCGTATATATAGGAAATTTGTAAAAATCCGGTACAGAATACCGAAAATTTGGAAATATTCGGTAACTTACACAAACTTTCTGTTACAATGCTAGAAATTTTTAAAATTTCTAGTAACCAATTAAAACATTCGAAAATTTGGAAATTTCCGGTATACCTGAAATTTTTCCTGTAATTGGAATTTTCGGTAACAGGCCGGTAAGTAGAAAAATGCTTTCTTTGTGCAGTCCGGAGTCGACATGGTCATCTACAGATTCGTGTAGCGATTATACGTAGTTCTTCACCACAGATAAAGTATGTATTCTATGTAACAAGTTTAAATTTAATATTTTTGTGGCCTTATATGATATTGATAATATACTTTTTATGTGATGTAAACGACAAATATTTGAGAGTCGAGCATGGGGACAGCATATTGGCAAGCAACATGGTATTATAGTTGTGACTGTTCATTCTGATACTGCAAATGGCCAGCGAGGTAGGAAAGATAATTTGATTATGGATTGTAAGGGAGGAGGAAATTATAAAAGGAAAAACACATCTAAAAGCAGTAAATCTTCATATGACATTTATAGTATGAAAGTGAGATGTCCTTTTAGGCTGAGATCTTAGCCGAGTGGTATTGGTTGGAAGATGATGGTTAAGTGTGGGTTTCACAATAATAAACTATCTGAAGATTTAGATGGTCATGACATATTGGGTCATCTAAAAGATCACGAGAGACAGTTTTTGAATGACATGACGAAGTACAACATGGCTTCACGATATATAGTTTCTGCCTTGAAAGACAAAGATCTAGAAAACTTCACCAGTGTTATCCAAGTGTATAAAGCTAGAGCTACATACAATGCGAGCAAGAGAGGTACATTGACGGAAATGCAAATGTTGTTAACTCTTATTCATAGAGAAAAATATATGTGGTGGACAAGAAATATGAAAGACTCAAATGTTATTGCTGATATCTTTTGGACACATCCTGATTCAGTAAAGTTGTTAAAAAAATTTCACTTGGTGTTGATTTTTTATTGTACATACAAGACAAATAGGTAATGTGCATCTTGATCATACCTTGATATCATTTCGACATACTTTGATTTACCAGATTTTTTACTATTTGAATCATGAACATACAGGTACCGGTTACCAATGCTTGAGATTGTTGGTGTTACGTCAACAAAGTTGACGTTTTCGGTAGGGTTTTCCAATTTGGAACATGAAAGGGAGGAGAACTTCACATGGGCACTGGAGAATCTCAAAGAATTGTTCTCTTATGGGAAATTGCTACCGAATATTGTTGTGACGGGTCGAGAACTTGCATTGATGAATTCAATTGAAGTTGTGTTTCCAAATTCAACACATTTGTTATGTTCGTTCCATATTACAAAAAACGTTAGCATGAAACATAAGAAGTATGTTAAATCAAAAAGACATGAACATGTCATGGATCTATGGAATAACATCATGAATGCTAATAGAGAAACTGAGTATTTGGAACACTTGAAGCATTTTAAGACTGTTTGTGTTGATATTCCTTTGTTTTATAAGTATGTGATTGAAACATGGTTGACACCTTATAAAGACAGGTTTGTGGCTGCTTAGACTAACAGAGTCACTCATTTAGGAAAAACAACAATGAACAGGTACACAAACTTCTTTTCGATGTTATTACTAAACATAATTTATCATGTTGGCTCATTATGGTTTAATTATTGTGATTTAGGGTGGAGACTAGTCATTGGAGACTGAAAAACATGTTGACTACAAGCCGGAGAGATTTATTCCAAAGTTGGGATGCTGTGAAAATCATGCTAAAGTTGCAGCTAGGTTCAATCAAGGTGTCATTTCAAAAAAGTATTGTTAACATTGAGCATCGGTATAACACTCCATTCTATGACAACTTGCATGATTTTGTTTCAAGGCATTCTATACAACACATAGAGAAAGAGCTAGAAAGGGTAAAATTTGTTGGTACAAGCAAGGATATTTATGGTTGCTTCATTAGAACTACACATGGGTTACCGTGTGCGTGTCAGCTTGTTGGTTTCGAAATATAAGGCTTGCATGTTCCTTTAGAACTCATTAATGTGTTTTGAAAGAAATTACACATTCAAGAGCATGCTAGCGGTCATGAAAATAGCGGCACAAAGCTGGATTTAGAAGCAGAGTGTGAAGAGTTGAAGAAATATTTCAATTCTTTGGATATTGTAGGCCAAAGGGTGTTGAGGAAAAAGGTTCAGGAACTAACACATCCATGCATCCACAACTTTTATGTGTCAAACTCCAGTGAAGTACAAGGCAAAGAGAGGAGTTAAGAAGAGCAGAAAGGGTGAAGAAAGTGATGTGCATCATGATCCCTCACAATGGGAGTATGGTGAGGGCTCGCAGGGGAGTCAGACTACAAAGAGATCATGCACGAAACCAACAGGAAGTCAACCTTCAAGTATGTCTGGTCAAAGTCAACCATCCACTGCATCTTCGAGGCATCTTTATTTGTCTCATTTTCCTAGTTTCTTGCATCCATATATTGATGACATTGTTGATGTGGGTGATGATGAAAATTATGTTTTTCGGACTATTGCATCTTTACTCGGATGGGGAGAAGAGTCATGGTCATTAGTCTGGACGCAGTTAGATATTCAAGCTCATCAACAACCAAAACAGCTTTCCAATTTTTTCTATTACACGATCTCTGAAGTTAGGAATTCTTTAAAAGTGGAACACTTAGGTGTGCAGGGTTGAGGAAAATTGATATCGATTCCTGATATGAATTACCCTATTGCATGTAGGTACATTGTCATATTTGTCTCCTGGTCACAAAGACTTAACATTACATTTTTCCCTCTTACCATAGCTCCACCTATGTATACGAGCAGACATAAAATTATTGTTGTTGATTTTTTTCAACGGTAATCATTGGGTTCAGGTAAATTTTAAACCTAATAGTCCATTGCCTCTCGTCAGTGACCGTTGGAGACAGAATTGCACTGAAGATGCGAAAGAATGGGAATCAACATATGCAGGACGGATTAGGCACTGAGAAGATGAATTTAGGAAGTCATCCTAATTTGCCATGTAATCTTGTGGACATTATGTATTTATTATATGTGAAATCATTTATGTAGACCGAGGTGTCCAAAATATTAAAATTATTAATTTTTTTAAAGTATTGGTTGCATATCGAAAATTTCAAATTTCCAGAAATTTTGGCCATTTTACATAATTATCATATTTTCGATATAACTTCACTAAAAATTTTGAAATTTTTGTTATTGGCTATCGGAAAATTCATAATTTATGATGTGTCTCACATTAACGTTGCATCACGATATATTTTTTGAAATTTCTGGTATTTTCATAAAATTTTTAATATATCACCGTAAATTTTAAAAAATTTAAAATTTTTTAAAAAACAACGAGATAATTTTGTCATAATTATGAAATGTGAAACATAAATAAATGGGAGGTGTCAGGTTAAATCCTCAAATAAATAAGGCTACATAATAAAAGGTACTACTCCTAATGCCATTTAGAATGAAAACCCAACCATCTCACAAAAAGAAGAGGGAGTATAATATGATATGAAGTCTAGTGACTTAGAAGAATTTTGTCACAACATAGATAAAAATTAAAGTAGAAAACAAATAAGAACAAAATGAGAAAATATAAGGTACTGGTACTTTCTTACACTACTGTCATTTTAGCAAATCGACTTTTTAATATATCATATTTCTTTGATGAATCTGCATAATGGCCAAGGAAAATTTATTTCATCGTATCTTAAATAATTCTTGCTGCTGTAGTATATTGACCTATCACCTATCTAAATCTTCATTGGTGAAAAAAGAATTTAATTGTTGAGTAGCAAAATTTTCAAGCACTATTATGCGTCTTGGTTGATAATGATAGAATACATAAAGAAGCTAAATTTGCTTCCCTCAAAGCAAGATCAATTGCTGGAACCCATCCCATAGCCAACATCTATTTATCTCAAACCCAAAATTCTTATTCTTCTGGAGAATTTGCCCATATCAACAAGATGAAAAGCTCCTTCTCTGAACAGATTTTCCAAAGGATTAAGGAAGTATCTAAAGGATAGCTTGTCTAAAAGCTAGAGAGGCTCAACCAATGAGAAACGAAACACACACAACACTGACATGTAGACACTTTTAATAAGTTCACAAATATAAGTGATTGAGTGTAACCACATATGTCATGTTAGTGTTGGACACTCGACACATCTTTAATTCAAGGTGTTGGTGTTAAGTGACAGAGAGTCCAAATTTTGCCACTTCGGCAATGTCCAATAAAACAACTCTTCAGCCCCTCAAAATGATTATTCAACAATATTTGGGACATAACCTTCCTTTCTGAGCTCTTCATAGAGCAAATCAATTATGTTACATATGTCTATAGAGTCGAGGCATAAGTTGTCACCAGCACGAAATTCACGCAATTGTTTATCAATTTCAATCCAGCTACAACCAGGTGTTTTAGTGACACCTTTCTCTTTCATCAATGCTCTCATCCTTGCTGATTCATCCCACATGTTTGAATTTGCATATATTTTTGACGAGATGATATAGTTTCCAGAATTTGAAGGATCCAACTCCAGAAGCATATGCATAACTTGTTCCGCAATATCTACATTTTTCTTTCTTCGACAGGCACCGTGTAAGGCACCTAATGTAATCTTATCTGGTTTTTCTGGCATTTTCTCAATGAGATCCCAAGCTTCGTATAAATGACCGGCACGTGCCAAAAGATCAACCATACAAGAGTAGTGCTCGACTTTTGGTACCAATCCGAACAATGTACTCATCATATCAAACAACCTATGTCCTTCATCAACCAAGCCTGCATGAACACAAGCAGAAAGCAACGCTACAAATGTTATATCATTGGGGCGGGCACCATCACCCTCATCTGACATGCGCCGGAAAAGTGATAGAGCTTCCTTGGCTTTACCATGAGAAGCAAGAGCAGCAATCATTGCATTCCAAGAAGCATCATTTTTTCGGGGCATGTCGTTGAAAACTCTCTGTGCACTCTCCAAACTTCCACACTTAGCATACATATCGACCAATGCAGTTGCTACAAATATATCATGTTGAAATCCTCTTTGCGTTGCATATTCATCGATGTGTTTCCCTAAATCTAGAGCCCCAATACCGGCACACGCAGACAGCACTGCAGTCAGGGTAACTTTATTTAGATTAACACCACTCTCCTTCATACAATGAAAGAAAGAGATTGCTTCATCTGCCATTCCATTTTGAGCATATCTGTAATGTATGAATAAATCGTGAGCATTAGTTAAAACCACTATATCTTTCAGAAATCACTTTAACTATTTATTCACAACAATATACATTCTCACCCTGATATAACTGCATTCCACGTGATAACATCTCTGATTGGCATACCATCAAAGATCCTTCTAGCTGACACCAAATCACCACATTTAGCATACATACTAATCAAAGCAGAACCAATATACGAATTAACCTTCATGCCACATTCAACAACAAACCCTTCCACCCACCTCCCCAATTCCAAATCCCCCAATTCACCACAAGCCCCAAGAACACTAACCAAACTCATCTCATCCGGCTCAAACCCAGATTCCTCCCTCAACCGTCCAAACACCTCAACAGCTTCCCTCGCACGACCCATCTTCGAATACCCAGAAATCAACGAATTCCACGACACCAAATCCTTGTGAGATATTTCATCAAACACCTGACGTGCGAACCCAAATTCCCCACACCTAAAATACACCGTGATCAACGAGTGAGCCGTATGCAGGTCCGTATCCAGCCCAAGTTTAATCACTAATGAATGAGCCGATCGGGCTTCACGGATGGCTCCGAGATTCGCACAAGCGAGAAAAACAAAAGGGAAAGTGAAGTTATTAGGAGTAAGGTTTAAGTTTTTCATTTGGTGGTAAAGATTAAGAGTAAGAGGGTAATTGTTCCATGTGGTGGTGGTGGCACGGAGCATGATGTTGAAAGCATAGTCGTTTGGGTGAGGAGTAATGTGGGAGAAAATGAGGGAGGAATAGTTGAAGTCTTTGAGGTTTATGGATTGAGATAGAAGGTGATTTGGTTTGTGAATGGAGTGGATTATCATTTGGGTGTGGATTTGTTGGAGGGTTTTTGTGGAGGGACATTGTTTAAGGAGGGAAAGGAGTAATGATAATGGTGAGGGTTTGGGGGGGTTAAGGTTTGTGTTTTTGAAAATTGGGTGCTTTGAGATCAGCATGTGTCTACAATGTTTTGGTTTTTGAATTTTGCCGTTAGATTTACGGGACAATGTGATCTATGCGCGCGCATGTATGTTTGTAGTTGTGGACTCTTTTCTTATTTATGAAGTGTTACCTATATTCATTCTTTCTTCTTCTTTTGTTAACCTAAATATATCTTATATAATTCGAATTTTGGCTATGTAAAGTTTAGTAAAATAATACTTGGTTTAAAATTTAAATTTGGATTTTTCTAAAATATTTTTTAAAAAAGATAAACACAAGGTTATTCCAACCCAATTATAACAAAAAGAGATTAAAATTATTCGGAAAAAAAAAACAAAATCCTAAAAAACAACACCGATCAATTCAAAGAAACTTCTTGTCATTATTATAAACCAAAGCAAAGCACTCTCAAATTCTCTAAAATAAAATAAAATAAATTTTTTTGAAATATGTATCGAGTAAAAAGTAGAGGTGTGTGTGTTTTTCATGCAAGGGTAGGAAGACTCAGAGGTCGTAGTAGGTGTATAACACGTTTTGATTGCGAGTGCTTGTTCACAGCGGGGAGAAGCCCAATAGGGCGGTCTCTGAGGATATCTGAGGGACCAACTCACATGAAGTAGAGACCCTATTAGTGGTCGGCGCTACTTAGATTACAAGTGGACAATTAGGTTAGTCGTGGTAACGAGCGTGGTGCTCATTTAAGTGTGAAACGTGTGTATGACTTAGAATATGTCTCATTTTATCCTGCTAGAGGAGAAATGTGTATAAAGGCCTTTTGGGTCTGGACTAGAGATCTAGACAATGGTTTACCCTACCTTAGTGACCAAGGAATATGGTCATGAGAGGACTTAGTCTCCTTAGATTGTGGAAAGAGTCATTTCTCCCTTTGAATGACCCTTAGTTATTGTGGGCCCACGTTATCACTCACATTTAATGGATGTGGGAGCCCGCTCTTGGCGGCCTCGCTTCCCCTTTTGGGCGACCACGTCGCTTCTTTGCCTTTGCTTAAGTTGTCCCCTCTTGAGGCACAATAAAATTATAACACTAAATAGTCCCTCAAGTACGAGGGCTTGAAAAGCGCAAAGTGGTTTGGTAAGAGTGTGCATATTCTTAAGGATCTTGAATGGATCTATCCTATGTGGGTTTTTCCTTAATAAAGGTTTACAATGTATCCCTCAGGCAAGACTTTATAGTTCCTCACGCGAGACTTTATAGTCGACTCCCTAAGGTGAGACTTTATATTGGATCTCGTCCGAGGAAACTCTAAGTCCCTCTGGAAGGGTGTTTATTTAAGCTTGGCCAAGGAGAATCTTAGTCCCTCAATATGAGTTATATAGAGAGCCTGACTGATAATATTATAAGTCCTTCAGACAAGGCATTAACCTCTCATGAGGGACTTCCATCGAGCCTTCAGGCAAGACTTGTCATCAAGTATCTTTGGCAAGACTTCTATCACACCACTTTGGCGAATTTCATATGTCTTAATCCTGGATAGGGAAAGTCTAAGTCACTCAAGCAGAGAGTTTATAGTCGATTCTATTAGGTGAGAATTTATATTGGATCCCGCAAAAGGAAACTCTAAGTCACACAGGTAGGGTGTTTATTTCACGTGTTCAAGGGTACTCTTAGTCCCTCAGGCTGAGTTATATAGAGTGACTGGATAATAAAACTATAAGTCCTTTAGTCAAAGCACTTACCTCTCAGGTGGGACATCTATCGATCCCTCTGGAATGAATTTCGATCAAGTCTCTTAGACAAGACACCGTTCGTGCCTCTTGGGCAAACTTCATAT
This sequence comes from Lathyrus sativus, assembly GCA_963859935.3. Lineage (NCBI taxonomy): Eukaryota > Viridiplantae > Streptophyta > Magnoliopsida > Fabales > Fabaceae > Lathyrus > Lathyrus sativus. The sequence continues at coordinate 163,960,870 of OZ012735.1, read as the reverse complement.
GTCTTGATCCCGCTGGGAAACTGTAATTCCCTTAGCCAGAGAGTATATAGTTGAGTCCCTTAGGCGAGTTTTTATATTATATCATGCCCGAGGAAACTCTAAGTTCACCAAGAAGGGTGTTTGCTTAAGCATGAGTTATCTGGGCATAATAATGTATAGCCCGGTTGATGAGAGACTGAGTCCCTCAGATGAGAAGCTTAACTTCTAAGGTGGGACTTCTATCGAGCCCTCAAGTAATATTGGCGATCCAGTCTCCGGGGCCAGATATGGATTGTGCCACTTAGGCATGATTTGTTGGAAATGATCTCGCTCGAAGGGACACTAAGTCCCTCAGGCAAAAGCTTAGTTATCCTAAGTTATCTAGGCAAAATAATGTATAGCCCGACTAAGGAGATATTATGTCCCCCAGACGGAAGTTTAGTTAGCCTAAGTTCTTAGGCATAATAATGTATGGCTCGGTTGAAGAGATATTAAGTCAATTAGCTAAGGTGTTTTTATCTTCTCAGACCGGACTTCTATCGATACCCCAAGCAATAACTATAACTAAAATTTATCAGAGAATAGTTGATGTGGATTGTAATGGTGGACTTGAGTTTTTGATACAGTGGAGAAAAAGTTAACCTGCAAGCTTAGCACTACAACACCCAAGTCAGTATGACAGTAAAATAAAGCGAGTGAGATTTGAATTTAAATTACTTGATAAATGGCGTGTTCTCCCTTCATATAGTAGGGAGATTATAATATCTTGTTAATCTATTGACGCGATATGCGGTAATCCTTCCACTTGGTTTTGGGTTGTAATGACTTGATTCCTTGTCCAGAATAGTGTGCTCGTTGTTAGACGACGATAATGATCTAGAAGGGGGGTTGAATAGATCACTTATTTAAAACAGAGTTGGCGCTTAATATAATTTGAATTTTAAATTTTTTAAGCGGAAGCGGCCGAGGAACTATAATCGTCTAAATGAACTGTTACCAAAAAGATCGGATATACGCTACACCTATATGGAGTACCGATAAAGACGAAAATTATAATCAATAGTTTAAACACGAATCAATAAGATTATGTTCACTCAAAGTTGGACAATTTCCAATGCGAATGAAATATAAACCAAATTTAAAAACAGCTCAAGTGTTTGTATTCACGCAATTAGTCGGACACTTGGTGTGTGAAGCACCTCAAGTAAAATTCAATAAGTGAATGAAGTGCTATGCTTTTTCGATTACAATCAAACGGATTGTAATGAGGTTTCTAAAAATGTTTCAGCACTAACACACACCAGAATTTTAGTCAACTAATATGTTTGCACACAAACTCAAAATTCAGCAATGAAAAGAGTAAAAAGAGAGAACACCAATTTGTTGAGGTAGTTCCCCTGTCATCCTCGCTCAGGGTATGTGTACCCTCAATTCTAAAAATAGAATTGAGACCTGTATATATAACCTGTTGCAAATTGTTTTTACAAGAGAAGCAATAGAATTCAAACACTCAATCCCAAACGTTGATGTTGAGCCTATGCCTTCTCTTCCCTTGATTCAAGATGAATCAAGTCCTTCAAATGTTATGAGTAAACCTCCGATTACGTCACCACCTTTGAACAACCCTCTGGTCTTTAAATCTTGCCCGACTGATTTCAAACACCAACAATTCGAACCCAAACCTTCCTTCCACAATCCTCCAGTTAACGCTACTAAATTGACAGAACCTCCCGTTCTTCAATTACCTTCGCTTGGCTGAATCTGTGAAGGAACAATTTGTGCAAAACCCGCAAATCCAAGATTCTTGGAGGGCAAAACCCTAAATGTTTTATTCAAGAAAAACCCACTGATTTCTCAACCGAAACCCGATACACCGATCCTAAGTTTGGATATTATCACTTTGATGATGCACAATGCACAACAAAAATGATTATGTGTAGTTGTTGAGAAAATGCAAGAAAGAGGATGAAGATGATGAGAACCAAATCAGTGTTTTTTTTGTGTACTTCTTTTTTTTGTGCAGAATGAGCTATCACAATATATATTGATCGCGACTTTCTATGTCTAATACAACCTAACTGCAAGTGCACAGTCTATCGCGTAGTAATAATAGATATCGATCCCACAGGGACTCGTAATCAAACTAGTGTTCTCGGGAGTTACTATGTTTAGCTAGGTAGATAATGTTTAAGGGAATAAGATTGTCACTAAAGGGAACTAAGAATGTTAATTAAATTATAATTAAGTGAATCGATATGCAGTAATTATGATCTTCGGGGATTTAACAAGTTACCGGTATACGAAATATTTTTCAGAGTTTATTTAAGCAGAAAATGGTGATCTGAAGACTCTCACCTCACGATGGTTATTGACGCTAATCATAATTCTAAGGGTCAAACGTACGCTTTCGTGTCCCATTCGGGGTTAAAATTATTTTTTGTAAATCTCTAAATTCTAATTCATTTTAAAGTGCTTTCGCTGTTATTAAAATGAATGACTAGTGTTTACTATCTGGTCTTGCCGCAGCTTTCGCTTGTTGGTTCGTACCTTAATTAATTTCCCACTTTCGTGGTAAAACTACTTTTAAATAAGTTCTCGCTTTCGCGACGAAGTTTATTCAGTAAATTAATTTAAACACTCAGACCATAAACAACTTTTGAAAAAGACAATTTTCAACCGGTTATTATCAAATCCCTTCCGAATTATTATTACATATCGATTACTTTAATTTAGCCAGACATGGATTTGGGAAAGGTAAAACATAAATGAAAACGATAAATAATAGCATGCATCATAATAAAACTGGATTACGATTAAAATGAGAAACCTGTAGATATTCCAATTGACCTTTGGGCAGATCCTCCACAAATGTTGGCAAGATTTTGATCTTTGTGCCAATTGATCGTACAACGAAAATAAGAATTACAGAAGGAATGAAAGGAATGCAGAAAAAGGAAAGAGAAACAAATAAGAATATTAAAAACTGGAGAGGTTGCTCTGAAGATAAATTGGCAGCACTTCATTGTCTGAATGTGGCTCCCTTTCTGAGTTCCCCTTCTTTCCCTTTTATAGAAATGGAATTCTAACGGTTATAACTTGAAGAAGGTGGACTTTGAGGCAAAATTATCAGGGAGTAGTGGTCCACTATTTGGGACTTGGAACTGCTTCTTTCACGTGCATTTGAAGTGGGGCGTTTTTGCCTGCATGACGGTCGTCACAATGTGTGACGGTCGTCACCCGTGTGACGGTCGTCATGGAGCTGTGACGGTCGTCACAGCAGCAAAATCAGCATTCTGCGTTTTTCATGTTGTTTTCATCCGGTTTTCGTCCATATTTCATCTGAGATTGCTTCTTTTCTTCGTATTGCCTTGTTTAGACATGATCATCAAATACCTGCAAAACATCAGACAAATAACACGGAAATAACCCGAAATCGGATCGAAAACAGTTAAACTTCAGTTGAATTATGCATCAAAATATATATACGATTTCGTGTTATCAAACTCCCCTAAGCTTGAATCTTTGCTTGTCCTCAAGTAAAACAGGAAAAAGTCGGCAAGCACGAGGCAGCTTCTTCGTTCGCAAAGTTGGGAAAAACCGGGATTCTTAGTAAGAACAAAACGAGTACCATGACGACACTGGACTACAAGTCTTCGGAGGTCTCCTTCTTATGCAAATCGGTCCCAGTCATGCTACTGTAGCTTGGTGTCAAGGTCCTCGTGGCAAGTTCACCCTGTTTGTTCTAGCGCAATCACATTAAGCCCGTTGTCCATACACTTTCATGGCAAGTCGACCTGTTAGTGAATATGATATCATTTCTGTTTTGATCTTCTTCATTGATCATAAGCTTATATCATTGATTTTTTAATGAGTTTTCGTGCCGTTGGGCTAAATGCTCGGGCGAGGAGCACCTAACTTAGAAGGAAACGTGTCTTTATATTTTTGGGCTATCTAGCTTTCTTTTCATGATTTTTCATCTTTTTGGAGATCATACACTTATTTGCATCGGTCGCTCGCTTAGAAGTGTTTTAGGATGGTGCTGACTGCTAGTATAAACTACTTGGGGCTGAGTTTGCGTAGACACTTGAGACTTTGGTACACGTAGGTAGTGAAACCGACTCGCATAAACCGGAGATCTAAGGTGTCAGGACGGTACTGGTTTCGTTAGAATTTTCGTCTCCTCGGAGTTTCAAAACTTTGTTTGAAGTCGGGCGCATTCTCGTGATGCTTTTGCTTTTGAGGAACTAACGAAAAATTTTTGTTTACGTCGAATAACGTGGGGATGTTTACGTAACGGAAAAGGAATATATAAACGAGCTTTATTTGCTAAAAATGGAAAATGTTTGAATAGAAATTACGAAATTCAAAGTACAAAGGAATGGGAAATAAACGCTCTGCTCCCACACTATCTCAATCAGTGTCCCCACTGATTTGAAAGAATGCGAGAGGGAGATACAACGGAAATGAAAGTACAAATAAACTGAAAATATAGTAAACAAATAAGGGAAATGATAACTAATCACAGCCTCTGCCTCGGTCCCGTCCTCGCTCTCGTCCTCTGGCTCTGACCTGGGCGTCTCGGTCTTCAAAACTCATAGCTCCGGTGTGGTAGACATAGTCGTGGAGTCCTTCGACCTGCAAGGTCAGATTCGCCAAGTTCTCTGTAATGGTTTCTTGGCCGGTTTGAAGTTGTTGCATTTGGGTCCGATGCCAAGCTTTGAACTGCTTTGCTCGCTGATTTTGCTGCTGCATCATAGCGAGTATCTGGGCCTGCTGGTCGAGAGAGCGGCGGAGGTCCTTTTTTGAGTAGTCGGGCTCTGGACGATGGCGGCGGCGGCGGTAGGATGTACCTTCGGAAGGAAGAGGCTGCGATGCCTCTGGTGGCTCTGGTCTGTCCAACTCAGCTTGGATTTCGTCATCAGAACCTTGGGTGTGGTCCTGAGTTGGAGCAGCGGCAGCAAGAGGGGCAGTGAGGTCAAATAACCAGTTGGTACGATCCTCTGGGTATGTCCGGGTGCGTGATGGAAGGATGATGCTTCGGACGGTTATGCCATGCACTACCGGATGGTACTTGCCATCGGCTCTGGAACGGATGAGGTGAGAGGCTCTGCAGTGGTCAGTGTCAAGGAACACCGAGGGGATGGCATGGAGGTGCTGGAGGCGGTCACCGAGGTTCAGCCCAAGTGCAATGGCAGTGACAATCCCGCCAAAGTAAAATGGCTTGGAGCCACGGTTACAGTTGGCCTGAATGTGGGCCAGGAGGAACGGAGCAGCGTTGATAGGCTCGTTGTTGAAGACACAGCTGAGGAAGAAGATCTCTTTCGAGTTCACCTTATAGTTGTTGTCCCGGGCGAAGATGGTGTTGCTCAATGCTCGGTGGAAGTACCGGATGGTCGGGTTGTGGATATGCGTTGCGTGCAGAGAATCCCAACCATCGGCATTGATGCCGGTCAACTGGTACCAGAGCGCGAAGGCTTCGTGCTGGAACTGATCGGTGAGGCGGCGGTGAGCATTGTCGCCTCGAGGGAGTTGTAGGGTAGCGGCAATCTGGTTCTGGTTCACTTGATAGTTGGTGCCGAACATCCGGAAGCATGCGGCACCGGGGTGTTGGCTGAGGTCGCCGCTGGAAGTGACGTAGGTGAACGAACTTAGGAACTCGAGGGTGAGTTGTTCGTACGTCGGCAGTGGGTTGGTGCAGAGGTTCCAGATGCCGGCCCTTTGAAGCATCCAAGTGACGCCATCAAGGAGTCCGAGCTCTGTGAGCGATGGGATATGTGGATAATGAGTCGGCTGGAGCGACCGTTGATGGAATGCGATGTAGTTGGCCCGTTGTCTCTCGCCGGAGTCACCTCCGTTGAACACAATGTTGCTGAGGTCTGGGGTTTCGTGGTTTCTCACCATTGTTGGAGGATTTAGGTGGTTCTGAGGAGTGGAAAAATGTAACAGAAGTGTGGTAAGAAGTTGAGATGGGAGTTGAAATATATGGTGCAATATGGGGAAAATGAAAAATTGAAGTGGGGTGGGAGTTGCTGATGATTGGAAGTTGAAAGGAGATGAGTGGGAGAGAAAACGCAACCCCTGTTATATCAGATAACAGTTTTGGGTTCGTGATGGTCGTCACGTATATGTGACGGTCGTCACCCGCGTGACGCTCGTCAGGCTCCTGTGACGGTCGTCACAGCAGCAAAATCTGCAGAACGCAGAATTTTGCTATGAGGGTGTTCTTGCAATGACTTTTAGGCCTATTTATGATATAGAAATGCATTATAGTGGCCAATAAACAAAGAAACAACGTAAAAACAGAATAAATAGATAAAGATTATAATTGAAATAAAAAACAAAAAGTAATTAGAATGAATGTAATGTAATACATAAAGAAATTAACAATGCAAAAATCCAAATGATTAAACTAAACTAAACTAAACCAAACTAAACTAAAACTAGTATCTAGTCTTTTCGTGCCTTTAACTCATCGAACTTCCGTGCGTAGTAGTCGAGCTGGTCACAGACTAAGTCCATGAAGACTACCAGTTCGCTGTGTATGCTTGCGATGTCGTCTTTTACAGTAGTCAGAGCTGCATCAACGTTGTCCAATCGGAGTAGAACAGTATCCATTTTGTCGGTGGTCTCCTCAGGAATAGGCTCAGGATAGGTGTTGTAATGCGGAGGAGTCGTATGGTCTACTTCAGCTTCTGATACAACATCCTCATAGTACATATAGTCGTGTGCCTCAGAGATGTGGTCACTGTCGTACATATAGTTCTGTGGTGTTGATTGAGGTGAAGAAGGTCCCATACGCTCATCCAATTCATAAAGCCAGTTGTCCTTGTTGTGGATACTTGTCATCTGATGATTAGGCAGTGTGAATAGCTGGACAGGTTTTTCATTGATGAGGTACTCGTAAGGTCCAGGTCCCATAGTTCCTAAAATGCGCCTGTTAAAGCAGAACTGTATATTCATGGGTCGGATGGTGCCAAAACTAGTGCTTGCATTAAGGTGGAATCTAAGGCCAAGCTCGTGGGCAATCATTTTCATGAGGCCTCCTATAAGAATAGGTGATTGTGGGTCCTGAGTGAGGCGTCTGAAAGATATCATCATGAAAGGCACTGCATTTACTGTACGTCCCTGAGAAGCACAGAACATGATGAATAACTCATCTTTAGATATTGTAGTAATATTTTCTTCTTTCACGAAAAGGGTGTGAGCTAGTATCTTGTGAAAGTATCTGAAAGTCGGGTTATGAATATCATCATTATACATTCTGTCTGGTTCAGGGTGATAGTCGCCTGTGATTCTACCCCAAAATTGGTCGAGTTCAAAATCAATATCGTCATCTTCTGCACTGATGAACACATGCGGTCCGCTAGGGAATCCTAGGAGGTTAGCTAGTGACAGCCGGCTATGGGTTTGGTCCATTCCAAACATTCGAAAAGTAATCAGCTCTGTGTTGGATCCAAAACCATAGTTGGGTAGATATCTGAAGGAACTAAGGAATTCGTAGGTGAGGTCCTTATAGGTAGCAAAACGTGTTTTCAAAGCAGTGTTCTCCCAACCCAGTTGATTGAACAGGTATTGAATGCTATCCGTGATTCCTAGTTTATCCATGGTAGACTTATCATAATACAGCGTTAAGGCTATTTCTCTTTCAGTTAGTGCTGCAAATCTTGCCTTTTGAGCTAGTCCTCGAAAATGAACCTTTGTGAGGTCGTACTCGGCCATACTCGCAGGTAAGTCGGAGAAAAACAGGAGGAATGTTTTGAAGACTTTTAAAATCCTGAAAAGTTTAAAACAGAAGTTTGAAGTCAGGATTTTTAAAAACAAAAAGTGGTAAAAACAAAAGACAAAAGAGAAAAATAAAATAAAAATAAAAATATGAAAACAAACGAAGGTAAAAATAGTAGTAATTTTAAGGTTAGAAGTTTTGTTAAAGTTTCAAAGTAAAATTTTAAATAAAAATGAAATACAGTAACGAGGAGAAACACGGGGAAATTGGGTTGCCTCCCAGTAAGCGCTGTTTTTAACGTCTAAAGCCTGACGATAGCTTGGTGACAAGCTATTCGGGTGTTTGAGCTGGAAGCTCAAGCAATGCTATACTGCAGACTTGAGGGTTGTTTTCGTTCTTATTATAATGTTTTAGACGTTGCCCGTTTACGATAAACGGTGCATTCGTTGTATCGGTAATTTCAACAGCTCCACTCTGAAGTACTTTAGTCACTTCATAAGGTCCGGACCACCTAGATTTTAGTTTACCTGGGAAGAGTTTTAATCTTGAATTGAATAACAATACGATGTCTCCCACACTGAATTGTTTCTTGACTGAACGTTTATCATGCCACTTTTTAGTTCGTTCTTTGTAGATACGGGCATTTTCGTAAGCGTCTAATCGAAGTTCTTCCAATTCGTGTAAGTTCAAGATTCGCTTTTTTCCTGCCTCGGTGTAGTTGAAATTGAGTGTCTTAATGGCCCAGAAGGCCTTATTCTCTAATTCTACAGGGAGATGGCAGGATTTACCGTAAACTAATTTGTAGGGTGTAGTACCTATTGGTGTCTTAAAAGCGGTCCTATAAGCCCATAAAGCTTCATGTAGCTTTGATGACCAATCTTTCCTTGAGGTAGCGACAGTCTTTTCCAATATCTGTTTTATTTCCCTGTTCGAGACCTCTACTTGTCCGCTAGTTTGCGGATGATAGGGTGTAGCTACTCGGTGTCGGACTCCATATTTAGAAAGAAGTTTATCAAATATTCGCGATATGAAGTGAGATTCGCCGTCACTAATGACGAGTCTGGGTACACCGAATCTAGGAAAGATTGTGTTTTTGAAGAGTTTGATTACTACTCGTGCGTCGTTTTTTGGAGCAGCAATGGCTTCTATCCATTTAGACACATAGTCTACAGCGACGAGTATGTAGTTATTACCAAAAGAAGGTGGGAATGGTCCCATGAAATCTATTCCCCATACGTCAAAGATTTCTACCTCTAAGATTCCTTTCTGAGGCATTTCATCGCGTCGTGAGATGTTGCCAGTTCGTTGGCATCGATCACATTTTAGCACAGCGATGTGGACGTCTTTCCAGAGGTCAGGCCAGAACAAGCCGGCTTGGAGAATCTTAGCGCACGTCTTGGACGTACTAGCATGACCACCATATGGTGCTGAATGGCATTGGGAAATGATATTTTCTATTTCTTCCTTTGGGACACAGCGACGGTATATGTTGTCGGCCCCTCTCTTGAAGAGTAGAGGTTCGTCCCAATAATAGTGTTTCAGATCGTGGAAGAATTTCTTCTTTTGCTGATAAGTGAGATCCGGTGGAAGCACGCCTGCAGCGAGGTAATTAACGATGTCAGCATACCAAGGTAATGTGACTTGGGCATAGATGGCTTCTACGGCTTTTTCGAATTCTGGATCTTCCGAGATTGAGGTGGGCGTGTCACTTTCTAATTTGGCTATCAGACGTTCGTACGGGAAATCGTCATTTATCGGTACTGGTTCATGTTTGATGCCTTCTATTCGGGATAAGTGATCTGCAACAACGTTCTCGGTTCCTTTCTTATCTTTGATTTCTAAGTCAAACTCTTGTAATAACAGGATCCATCTTAATAATCTTGGTTTGGCATCCTTTTTGCTTATTAGGTACCTAATGGCAGCGTGGTCTGTGTATATGATAATTTTTGCTCCTACCAAGTAAGAACGGAATTTGTCAAGCGCAAATATAACTGCTAGAAGTTCCTTTTCTGTTGTAGCGTAGTTCATTTGGGCAGGATCTAAGGTTCTACTGGCATAGTAGATGGCATGGAGTTTCTTGTCCTTCCTTTGTCCTAGAACTGCGCCTACGGCATAATCACTCGCATCACACATGATTTCGAACGGTAGTCGCCAATCGGGTGGTTGCATAATCGGTGCGGTGATAAGGGCTGATTTTAATGTTTCGAATGCTTTTAAACAGTCGTCGTCAAAGACGAACTCAGCATCTTTCATCAACAGGCCGGTCAAAGGTTTTGTGATTTTTGAAAAATCTTTTATAAATCTTCTGTAGAAACCGGCATGTCCTAGAAAACTCCGTATTTCTCGTACGAATTTTGGAGGTTGGAGATCTTTTATAATCTCTATTTTAGCTTTGTCCACCTCAATTCCTTTATTTGATATGACATGTCCTAGAACTATTCCTTGTCGGACCATAAAATGACATTTTTCCCAATTTAGGACGAGGTTTACTTTTACACAACGTTCTAATACCATTTCTAAGTTTTGTAGGCATCCTTCGAAACTTTGTCCACATACCGAGAAATCGTCCATAAATACTTCCATGATGTCGTCTATGAAATCTGCGAAGATTGCCATCATGCATCTTTGGAAGGTTGCTGAAGCATTACAGAGTCCGAACGGCATTCGGCGGTAAGCAAAAGTATCATAAGGACATGTGAATGTAGTCTTTTCTTGGTCATCAGGATGAATGGGAATTTGGAAAATCCTGAATAACCATCTAGATAGCAGAAATATGAATGTTTGGCTAATCTTTCCAACATTTGGTCTATGAAGGGTAACGGGAAGTGATCTTTTCGTGTGGCCTTGTTAAGCTTCTTATAATCAATGCACATCCTGCTTCCAGTCACGACTCTTTTTGTTATCGATTCGCCTTTTTCGTTTTTAACTACTGTGACTCCTCCTTTCTTTGGTACGACATGAACTGGGCTAACCCATTCACTATCGAAGATTGGATAGATGATTCCTGTATCTAGTAATTTCTTTACTTCATCTCTGACTACAGTGCTTAGGATGGGGTTCAGTCTCCTCTGATGCTCTCGAGAGGTTTTAGAGTCTTCCTCTATTGTAATTCGATGCATACAGATCGAAGGGCTTATACCTTTTAGATCGCTTATGTTATAGCCTAACACAGTGGGGTACTTCTTTAGGACTTCTAATAGTTTTTCGGTTTCTGGTTGTCCTAAGTCGGCGTTGACTATCACTGGTCTTTTTAGTTCATCATCTAAGAATTCATATCTAAGGTTTTTGGGTAGTGTTTTAAGTTCTAAAGATGGGTTCTTCGGACCTGGCATATGGTTTGGGGTCAGTGCTAAACTTTCGCTTAGGTTGTCGTCTTTATACGGCTTACGCCAATCATCGTCTTCAGAAATATCGGGTATTTGAATCTTTATGATTTCTGACTAAGTGGTCTCTTCATTTTCAAGTTCTCTTATGCATTCGTCAATTTCGTCTACTAAATAGCAGGTATCGTCTATGGCTGGTTCTTGTAAGAACTTGGTGAGAATGAACTCTATCTTTTCTTCTCCTACTTCGAATGTTAGCCTTCCTTTTTTCACGTCTATAATAGCTCCGGCTGTAGCTAGGAACGGTCTTCTTAGGATAATTGGGGTAACAGTGTCCTCCTTGATGTCCATGATTATGAAGTCGATTGGGATGTAGAATTGTCCTATGCGTACTGGAACGTTTTCCAGTATTCCGACGGGGTATTTTACTGATCGGTCAGCTAATTGTACGGACATTTTGGTTGGTCTGAGGTCTCCCATATTCAGCTTTTTGCATATAGATAGAGGCATAACACTGATACTGGCTCCTAAATCGCATAGAGCTTTGTCTATTACGAACTTTCCTATGATGCAGGGTATGGAGAAACTACCTGGGTCTTTTAATTTAGGAGGCATGCGGTTTTGAATAATAGCGCTACACTCTGCAGTAAGTGTAACTATTTCGTTATCCTCGATCTTTCTCTTATTCGACAGGATTTCTTTGAGAAATTTAGCGTATGACGGCATTTGAGTTATCGCTTCTGTAAAAGGAATAATGATATTCAACTGTTTAAGGAGCTCTACAAATTTCTTAAACTGTCCTGAAGTTTTGGAGTTTATTAATCTTTGAGGATAAGGGATAGGTGGTTTATATGGCGCTGGAGGTGCTTGAGTTTTTTCACTTGCGGTATCCTCCTTCTCGTTGTCTTCCTTCTTCTCTAACTCGGATTCCTTTTCTGCATGTTCAGTTGGTTTTTGTTGCATGGCTGAGTTTTCGGTCCTCGGATCGATCGGTTCGTCCAATTCTTTTCCACTTCTTAGTATTATAGCATTTGCTTGACCTTTTGGATTCTGTTCGGGTTGTCCAGGAAAAGTGCCAGCGGGTGCGGCAGCAGAGGCTTGTTGTTGAGCCACTTGTGATATCTGTGTTTCTAACATTTTGTTGTGGGTGGCTAAAGTGTCTACTTTTCCGGTCAACTGTTTAATTTGCTCGCTAGTGTGTATGTTTTGATTCAGGAATTCTTTGTTTGTTTGAGCTTGAGTAGCTATGAATTTTTCCATCATCAACTCGAGGTTTAATTTCCTAGGTGCAGTCTGAGCAGCAGCTGGTTTCTGATATCCTGGTGGAGCGGTAGGCATTTGCAATGCGTTTTCGCTTTTGTAAGAAAAGTTTGGATGATTTCGCCAACCTGGGTTGTAAGTATTTGCGTAAGGATTTCCTTGAGCATAATTTACTTGGTCTGGTGGGATTCCGGCTAGCAATGGGCATTCGGGCGCATTATGAGTGGTGCTTCCGCATAACTCGCAGTTTGGAGTTACGGCAGCGACGGTTGCAGTGGAGTTAACGGTCAGACTGTCAATTTTCTGTGCTAGAGCATCTACTTTAGCGTTGAACTTTTCAAGGCTGCTGATCTCGTACATCCCACCTTTCGTTGTGGTTTTCTCTGTTGGAGTGCATTCACCTCCCCATTGGCAATGGTTCTGAGACATGTTTTCGATTAGTTGATAGGCTTCGTCGTATGGCTTATCCATAAGTGCACCGCCCGCGGAAGCGTCTATTGTCAATCTAGTATTGTATAAAAGCCCATTATAGAAAGTATGGATTGTCACCCAGTCTTCTAGACCGTGGTGAGGACATGTTCTCATCATATCTTTGAATAGTTCCCATGCTTCGTAAAGAGATTCAGTATCTTTTTGTCGAAATCCGTTGATTTGAGCTCTAAGCATAGCAGTTTTGCTTGGCGGAAAATATCTCGCTAAGAAGACGTTCTTCAATTGTTCCCACGTTTGAACGGAGTTGGATGGTAAGGATTGTAACCATGTCCATGCTCTGTCTCTAAGAGAGAATGGGAAAAGACGAAGTCTTATCGCGTCTGGAGTTACTCCATTTGCTTTCACTGTGTCTGCGTATTGTACAAACTTCGTTAAGTGTTCGTTTGGATCCTCAGTTGCATTTCCTGAGAATTGGGTTTGTTGTACCGCTGACAGCAATGATGGTTTCAGCTCAAAATCGTTTCGAGTAATAGCTGGGGCAGCAATGCTACTTCTAGGCTCCATTTGAGAGGGTGTAGCGTATGCCTTCAGTGGTTTGTTTGGAGGTCCTTCAGCCATGTTTGATTCTTCTTCGGATTTGGGAATGGGAGTGAGAGGATCAGGAATGTTATGTTTGAGTTGGTACTCAATGATTCGGCTTCTTAGATGTAAGAAACGTTCTAGTTCTGCGACTGAAGGTTTCAAGATATCGCCTTGTGGGCGATTACTTGGCATACAATCGACAGCACTAGTAAAGGAAAAATGAAAATAGTTAACCTAGTCTATACAGCATAACAGAAGGTTACATTGACTAAACAGGTCCCCGGCAACGGCGCCAAAAACTTGATCGCGACTTTCTATGTCTAATACAACCTAACTGCAAGTGCACAGTCTATCGCGTAGTAATAATAAATATCGATCCCACAGGGACTCGTAATCAAACTAGTGTTCTCGGGAGTTACTATGTTTAGCTAGGTAGATAATGTTTAAGGGAATAAGATTGTCACTAAAGGGAACTAAGAATGTTAATTAAATTATAATTAAGTGAATCGATATGCAGTAATTATGATCTTCGGGGATTTGACAAGTTACCAGTATACGAAATATTTTTCAGAGTTTATTTAAGCAGAAAATGGTGATCTGAAGACTCTCACCTCACGATGGTTATTGACGCTAATCATAATTCTAAGGGCCAAACGTACGCTTTCGTGTCCCATTCGGGGTTAAAATTATTTTTTGGAAATCTCTAAATTCTAATTCATTTTAAAGTGCTTTCGTTGTTATTAAAATGAATGACTAGTGTTTACTATCTGGTCTTGCCGCAGCTTTCGCTTGTTGGTTCGTACCTTAATTAATTTCCCACTTTCGTGGCAAAACTACTTTTAAATAAGTTCTCGCTTTCGCGACGAAGTTTATTCAGTAAATTAATTTAAACACTCAGACCATAAACAACTTTTGAAAAAGACAATTTTCAACCGGTTATTATCAAATCCCTTCCGAATTATTATTACATATCGATTACTTTAATTTAGCCAGACATGGATTTGGGAAAGGTAAAACATAAATGAAAACGATAAATAATAGCATGCATCATAATAAAACTGGATTACGATTAAAATGAGAAACCTGTAGATATTCCAATTGACCTTTGGGCAGATCCTCCACAAATGTTGACAGGATTCTGATCTTTGTGCCAATTGATCGTACAACGAAAATAAGAATTACAGAAGGAATGAAAGGAATGCAGAAAAAGAAAAGAGAAACAAATAAGAATATTAAAAACTGGAGAGGTTGCTCTAAAGATAAATTGGCAGCACTTCGTTGTCTGAATGCGGCTCCCTTTCTGAGTTCCCCTTCTTTCCCTTTTATAGAAATGGAATTCTAACGGTTATAACTTGAAGAAGGTGGACTTTGAGGCAGAATTATCAGGGAGTAGTGGTCCACTATTTGGGACTTGGAACTGCTTCTTTCACGTGCATTTGAAGTGGGGCGTTTTTGCCTGCATGACGGTCGTCACAATGTGTGACGGTCGTCACCCGTGTGACGGTCGTCATGAAGCTGTGACGGTCGTCACAGCAGCAAAATCAACATTCTGCGTTTTTCATGTTGTTTTCATCCGGTTTTCGTCCATATTTCATCTGAGATTGCTTCTTTTCTTCGTATTGCCTTGTTTAGACATGATCATCAAATACCTGCAAAACATCAGACAAATAACACGGAAATAACCCGAAATCGGATTGAAAACAGTTAAACTTCAGTTGAATTATGCATCAAAATATATATATGATTTCGTGTTATCATATATGCAAAGTTATAACCAAATAACCAACATAACAGACACTTTGAATGGTAAACATAACAGAAAATTTATGATAAACGAGCGAGCGGTCGACCTAAAACAAGGGGGGTCAACCTGAGCTCTCCCGAATTCAAGATTATGCAGAAAAATGCTCTTTGCGTCGACCGAAACAGGTCCATGCGTCGACACAATGCACCCCATTTTCAAAAAATATAAATGCACACAGTATGAGTCGACCGGATGGTTGACACGAGCTCTCTTGAGAGCAAAACATAAAAAATATCTTTTGCATGAGTCGACCTAAAGCAAGCTTTGAGTCGACTCAAAGACTCAGAACTTGCAAAAAATGTAGATTTTGAGATGTTTAGCTACTTCTAAGTGTTCCTAATGCATCTCTAACTCAACCAACATGATCAAACTCATATAGGACACATATAGTGCTTTTCCTATATGAACCAAGACACATTTTGACAAATGTTTGACACTCGAAAAATAACGTATATATATGTGACTCGATGATACCGTCCAAAGTACATTTTTCTAACTATATATATTTTGGCATCAATAAAACAAGTATAAAAAAGTATGAGACACTTTTCCCTCACATACTCATCCTTTTTTATGATGGAAAGACAGTAAAAACATAGTTGAGCACAATGTGTAGTATTATCCTCCCCCTTACTCTATGCATTTATCTAGAAACGATCTGCATGTTTGATCAATCTTGTAAAGTGATTTGTTGTTTCTACTTGGTTTCTTCTCCCCCTTTGACAACATCAAAAAAGAAAGAAGATATAGGTCAACAAAAGACATAGTATATTGAGATAAGCATATACACCAAATTTGCAACAGGATAGCATTAACAAACATTCACATATAATAAAGTTAATGAAATCATATAAAATGATAAATAGATAACACCGCAAATGATCAAAAGAAGTATGTGCTATTACAAATATTAAAGATTAACAAAGCTTCGTGTCTTGATAATTTAAACAAACATAAGAAGAGATTAACACTAGAATGCGATGAACAATAGATGAAATAACATACACAATGATATACAAGGACTCCTCAAGGCATCCTACCCCTAAAATGATGGCCCCTTCTGCGAAATGGATAGTCATGAGATGAAGGAAGTTGTTGCTCATTTGTCCGCTCCATAAGCTCTAGGACAGCTCGATTAAGAGTGTTGAAACTGGTAGTGAGATCACGGTTTTGACCTGCAGCAGATTCAACTATGCTATCAAAACGACCCATCACTGTTGTTGCGAATGAGTTGAAGTTATTCATGTGAGCCTGAAGTTGCTTTTGCAAATTTGTGAACCGCTCATCCTGGGCAGTGATAAAGTTTTGTTGTTCGAGCTGCATGCTCCTCATCATTTTGAGGAGTTCTTCATTGTTCTATTGGGGACGCGGAGATGATGGAGGCATGTAATTCTAATCAGGTGTCTCTTGATAATCCCAATTCGTTGGTTGGGGCATGTAATTTTCACCAAGTGTAGTCCAACCCGTGTGTTGCCAGGAACCCCATCCTTGGTTTCCATCAGATTCTAAATAGGGTGATTGGTCTGGCCAACCACTGTTATCCTATTCATCAGTATCCATGTGATTTCCACCCTCTTCTCCTTCTTCTTCGTCTTCATCACTCTCATCAGATTCCTGCAGACGAGAGCTTGTTGCCTTAGCAATAAATCTGTAGCATGAGTCGCGAGGATCCCAAATATAATCCATCATAGTTAAAGTCTTTTGACAAAACTCGTGGTTAGTTGTCAAGGTTATATATGGGATACTAGGTACTACTACATTAGCATTATTGAAGACAGATTGGATGAAAGACCCATATGACAGTGCAGTCCCTCAGCTAGAGTCTTTCAAAGAGTAGATTCTACTCGCAATATAGTGAGGCCAGTTAATTTTGATCTTCTTTTTCATAATGTAAACCAAGTGAACCTCGGCTTGGTTAATCCTGATAATAACCACCTTTCTTGGGTTGAAGAGTGTGCAAGACAATCCACTGTAAAATTCTATCAACCGGCTTCAACCTACCAGTTGTGACTGATTTTGGAAAAAGGTCGATGGCGATAATTTCGTCAGCATATGGTTTCTTTAGCATGGAGTTCAAGGCTTCCTTGAACTCATACCCGTCCACGGTTTGAGTATCCGTGATCTTAATAAGAAGATCAACAGTTATAGGAGACATATTGAAAAGATCTTTCCAGACAGAGTCATTGACATAGACTTTATTATTTCCAATCTTAGTACTAAATTCAAAACCTTCGAATTTTCCTTGAAGACCAGTGTAGAAAGTTCTGACCAAGTCCTCATTATGTTTATTATTGCATTCCAAAAACTTGTTGAAATTCTGAGCATCCAGAAGTTCAAGTACTTCTTGGATGTGCATTCTTTCAGCAACTTTTCGATAATAAACATATTATTTGACAATTGATCTTGTTGCGGTGAGAATAGGATATCAAATTATTGATTAATTTGAATTACAATCTTGATTCAAAACCGGTCTTTGATTTATCCGAAGGAAAGGTTAAAGAAAGGAAAAATCTATTTTTGCATCGTAAACACAATGCGGGGAGAGATCTAGGGTTTGTGGGTTGGTTAAGCTTAGGGAAGGTATTAACATCCTAAACTTCTGTAGTACTCTACAGGAACCTCTTGTTTATATGTGCTATTGCTAATGGTTATCTGCTTAAAGGTAATGCTAAGGGTTAAAGGTAAAGAGAAGGACCTAAGGGGTTAGTCCTAAGTATCCTCGCCAAGACTCGCATCTTGTGCCTACGTATCCGAGGTAGAGGATGGAATCAGAGTAATCGTAGTTCCCTTCAAAGAGGGAGAAGAGGAACTTCTTGATTGTGGTCAAGGTTCCATGGGGAAGTAAATGTTCATATAGAAGTGCTTACGTGGAGTGCGGTGACTCTTATCGACGTTGTAGAGTTGAATTGAAAAAGGGATGAGTAAGCATTCCACGGCGGGAACTTACATGGAGTGCGGCGACTCCTGATCCTAAGGCTAGGATAAAGGGGTGGATGTCCATGGCGAGACGCCTGAGTGTAACGCCCATTTTAATTATTTTTATTTACGGTGTTATTTTCATTTTCGGTGCGCTTGCATGGATTATGGTTAAGGAGTAAGTTCCATAATACTAGAAAATATGATTAATGATGATAATAATATGATAATTAGTAAAGTGTTACTATTATTACTATTATTGTTATTATTAACATATTAAATAATATTATTGGAATAATAATATAATTATTAGATTTTTGGAATTAAAAAGAAAATGAGATTATTATTTATTTGGAATAAAAGTGGATTATCTGGGATGAGGGGCATAATTGATATTGGTAAAAAGAGAACAAGGGAAGAACACTGGAAAGAGGAGGAAACACCGTTGAGCAAGAGAAAGAGGACGATCAAGAACAACGACATAGCAAGCGGATTTCGTGTGGATTGAAGAACTTGTCCATCATCAGAACTTGAATTGAGGTAAGGGGGGAGAATACACGGTTAATTGGTATTTACATGAATGATGGTAGAAGGGGAATCCCTAACCCCATGTATGAATATATTGCATGTTGATGATGAATTGATGTTATTGCATGTTGTTGTTGCTGAGATTATTGTGTTAGATTATGTTAATTTCATATGAATGTGCTGTAGAATGATGGTTGAGTGAATTGGGAGCTTCCGGGTAATTTCGAAGTTGAGCCGGAAGTTGGTTTTGAGAACAGAGTTGATGAATTATCAGATAGAACCGGGAATAGAGCCCGTAACTAAGTTTCAGTATGTGGTTGGTTGTGGGTTTCAATTTAATCGGGCGAAATCGGTGAGGGAGGCGATTCTGCAATGCAGAACTTTTCTGTGTGCGCAGGTATTCGCTGGGCGAATGTGGGGCGAGCCTTCGCCAGGCTTCGCCGGGAGAACTAGCCAGCGAGTGCTGGAAGAAGCTTCTGTTTGGCTTCGCCATAGGTTTCGTCAGGCGAATGGCAGCGAGTGTTCGCTGCGAGGCTTCGCTGGGCGAATGCGCCAGCGAGTTCGACAACAGTTTGTGTTTTGTTGCTGTCCTGTGTTGTTCCTCTGTGGACTTGAATCCTCGTTGGTCATGTGTGACCAGAGGCTTGCTGGAGAGCTGATGCGAGCTTATGTTGGAGGTTGTAGTGTTGTTTGGCCGGTATTGTCGCAAGTGGCATAATCGTTAAATTATGCATTATGTATGAACCGGTGTGGTTGTGCACGTAGATGTGTGCACCGTGTGTGTGCTGCGTGTGAGATACGAGGATCAACTTGATCGTTGCGCCTGGAGTGCGTTATATTGGTGTGTTGTGATGAATTGTGATCAGTAGGATTGATATGCCTGGTGTGCATTATATTGACGTGTTGTTGTGATGGATTTGATCAATAGGATCGATGCACTTTGTGTGCTTGTGCGTACATGCATTATATGATGAGTGGATCAGTAGGATCGTGTGCACTGTGTGTGCCGTGTGGTTATGCATAGTGTCTTGCATAGCATGTGGACATGGTGGGTCGTTGCTCGGTGGAGCGTATGCGATTCACTCACGTGCTCCAAATGGGGAGCGTGGACGTGAGGCATGAGTTGCTCACGTGCTCCAAGTGGGGAGCATGGACATGGTGTGTGATACACTCACGTGCTCCAGTGGGGAGCGTGGACGGGAATTTGGATCGTTGCTCAGAAGGAGTGTATGCGACCACCCGTGTCCCAAGTGGGGGACGTTGATATGTGATTATATGAGCTCATGAGGAGCGTGGTAGGGATAGATTGTTTCTCAGAGGGAGTGTATGCGATCTATCTTGAGTTGAGTCGGTACCGCATATTGTCGATTCGAGTGCATGTGTTGCATTATGGTTCTGTGTGTGTGATTGTTGTTGATGGGACAGTGTTGCACCCTAATTTTTGACCATAAGATTCCACCTCCTCGTGTTTGTTCTTGTTGTTTTATTTTACCTTTCATATATATTTATTATGACTAACAAGTGTATGGGTACATTGATCTTAAGCACATTATTCCCTAGGAGTTAATGGCTTCGCGGTTATGGGATCCAAGTTGCATTACAAGTCTAAGCACAAGTTTGGAGTCTCTTCACATTCAAATACAAAGTACCTCATAATACCATATCGTTCAAGTTGTGGGAATGTGGGCTTGGTCCTTTACCACTGTTTCTACTGAAGATACTCGGAGTTAGACTCTTGTTTTTCGAAGCCAAGGAAGAGTTGACAAAAACAGAAGATTTTGTTTGAATAAAGGACAGGATACAAATCAGGACGATTAAGGCTTCGTGCTTCACCAAGTGTCTGTTGCTATGGACGCAAGGTAGAGTTCAAGATTGAGGTTCGTCCAAATATGCTTTGAGTTTATTATTTGCAAAGAGATCAAGGAACGAGTTTTGGCTTAGAGATCCCAAGAGATACCCGAGTTTGATTCGCACTATTTAGAGCTCAATCGACGATTTTCATTTGGATAAAATTGAGTCTATGCTCTTGACAGAGTTCCAATTAACACTCAAACCAAGTCATGATATGTCCATATAGATTCAAAATTGGAAGTTTGCAAATTCGAGATGATGCTGAAGTTCTAGTCCCCATGGAATATAAGTTAGAACTCATACTCAAAATCAGCGTTTCAAAATTAAGGATTTAGATTGCACATTACTCAGCCTTTTATTAATTAAGGATTGCCTTGAGAATTTCACACCACAAAATCCACTTTTAAGTGCATACATAAGTTCTACAAAGACAAATATTAAAACTACATCCTAGCCTGGTGCCTCACTGCCCTCTAGACTTACAACCATTAACGGTTACCAATCTGTCTAAACATTTGTTTGGATCCTAAAGGCTAATACCTCATCCCAACATTTAATTATTTATTTTGATGGACGTTTACATCAGATTATGCGGTAGGGAAATTCAGCTCTGATTACTCCCAAATTAATTGATACATAAGCTATGCCACAATTGTAGTACGTAGCAGAATGCGACGTCTTCGAGAGGCCGCCGTGAAGTAAGCCCCGTTTCAATGAAGCCTCATTAAAGAATTCCTGCAACCAAGATTCACAGCGTGCAAATAAGGTCATATGACAACAGATCCCAAGGCATTCAAATCATTCATCAAGACTAGTTGGAAATTGCATTTTTTTGCCATACATGAAAGAACAGACCACTCACAATGTCTCACCAATTATCAACACAAGCTGAATCGCCGTAGTTTTTCCCATGTACATTCCTCTACCAAGTGCGTAACCTGCAAAAGCACTTAAAAAATGTGAGCACACGGTCAACAGGACCAAATAACGACAACGTCAAATCAAGTTTACGTGATCAAAGCATGAAGACTTTCCTAAATTAATCGGAACCCGAGCTCCAACGCACCTGTGTCATAAAATGAAGACAAAATGATAACTCTTGTGGCATGATATACCGCTAGCAGCCTGTATCCCACGTTCGAACTCTAATGCGGAAACCATTCAAAGTCATGCCAGTTCTCAGAAGTTCAAGACCGCTCACATCAATGCCAACTTTGAAGAATCATACAGCCATACCTTGAGCCTTGTTACAAAAGCAACCAATGCAGGCGGAAACCATTGAGAAAGTATTCAGCTATCATGAAGACGTAAAGACCTTTACAAACAAAGAATGTGATGCCATTAGTGAACCCTGCACAGAAACAAAGACACAGTAATTACACCTTCACACCAGGTAACTACCAAGTTCTAACCACACGAGCTTTCCATCATATGGACTATACCTTTGGGAGTTACGACCTCCGGGAACAGCTTCAAAGTCACGCATTCGCCAGTTTGATCATATGAGGAAGCACAAGCTATTACTTCGCATGACAGTTACTCAAAACCAAGAAATTGATGCATATGTCTACAACATAAAACAAAAACCACATCATACTTATAGTTCATATCACAATGTGGAATAAACGACAAACTACGCCATCACAAACTGACCCAGATATCTTCAATTATGCGCATAATTTAAACCTTCGTCATTCACAGTACCTAATTCAAATCCTATAATGTGTAAAGAGAAGAATACATCACACCTTGCTTTCCAAACTGAATTCATGAAATGTATTCGTGTGAGTCAGACCATTGATGACTTTGACTCGCGTTGGCACTCGCTAACGGAAAGATACTGTATCGCGGAAGTGTCAATACATTCACCACATCGCAGTCTTTGGTTAGGCAGTTTGAGAAGGCTGTATAAACTTGGCATGAAGGATAACTCAAAGCAGAGTTTGAAACCACCATTCTCTTCCCATGGCACCACCAACATGTCATCACCAAGACAGCTCGTCGTTCTCCAATCCGAAGCGTCGCTGTCATTAAGAGTTTCAACGCATACAGGTTTCGCATCACAACAGCACCCCAATCTACAGCTTTTCTGATACAACCGGCTCGAAGTTCTTCTCATTACATCAGACCTGCAACAGACAACAACTGTCATCAAGATTTCGAAAACTTTCTAAAATTGTTTCAGACATGTTAAAGGCAGGAGCAATCAACTTGAAACGTGTAATTCTGAACAAATTCAAAGCATATCTGAACCTAAAAGGAAAGGAAATAATTGTTCAGTAATGATGTTTCACTCCAATCAACTAATTTGAGATGAGAAGGAATCAATTAAAAATGCAACATAATTTCGTAAAACATCCCGTCTAAAGAAGGAAAGGATTTTGATTGTGGTAATCATATCAAACCACCTCGTTGAAAACGAAAATTCTGGAACAGAGATAATAGTGTTAATTGTACCTTCCAAAAGCGGCCCAACGCAATCAATCCAAAATGGAAACTCTGTTACTCCTCTTCAATTCGCTCTGTCTCCTGCAACCCATTATAAAGAGACAAATTAGATCACACAAAGGATCCATCCATAACACAATTCGCAGAAACTCGCCAAAAATCCCAATCAAGGAACCCCAACGGCCACAACATTCAACTCACAAAAGACCCAATTCCATCAAAATCACAGCAAACCACAAAACCCCAAATTCAGAAAAAACTCTAAAAAAAAAATCGTGTGAAGAAGAAAGCAGAAAACTTATCTGGCCTCCCCTCACGAGAACGCGAGATCATCTTCACGTACCCTAAGCTCTCGCGTCATCCGCAAATCGCTTCACACCGGAACGTCGCCGCCATTTGCTATTAATGAATCGGTGAAATCCCTTATTCTTCCGCTTGATTCATAGTGTTTCTGTTCATATATATTTTGATTTGTTTTCTGTTTGAATCATCGCAAGGACCACCGTTCGACCACAAACCGAACTTGGGGAGAAAGTTTTGTTAATCTCATGGATGAAAGAATGACGAATGAAATGAGATGAAGGGGAAATCTCGAGAGGAAAGCGAAACAACGGAGATGAGAGAAGACGGAAGGAGAGGAAAGCGAAACAACGGAGATGAGAGAAGACGGAAGGAGAGGGAAGCGGACGGCGCGATCGGAGAAGGGGAAATCGGGGGGGGGGGGGGGGGGATTTAGGGTTTTATTATTTTGTTTATTTTGTTTATTTGCTGATGAAATAATCACTAATCACCTACGCACACATCACATACACACACTTAACAAACCGTTAACTCCCCTAATCCACTGCTTAAAACAATTTAACCAATAATTAACCCATATTTTTTGCCTAATTAATTAATTAACTTTTTTCCTTTTTAATTAGTTTTTTTTTTCAATATTCAAAATCTATTTTAATAATCAGTTTTTCTAACTAACTGTTTGATTATTTAAATCAACTAACTTTTATTCAAACAATATAATTAATAATTCAATTTATTTTAATTAATTAACTTAACAACTTTTCGTTAAAATAGTATACTCTTTTGAGAAAACCTTTTTCTAAGCAATTTAATCTTAATAATATTTTTTAATGGCTAGAACTATTTTAAATAAAAGAACTTTCCCATAGTAACTTTTAATTATAACAAGCTATTTCACATTCACACTTCACGACACATGCACTTACACTTAGCGCTTTCATGCGTATTTTTCATTTATCTTTATCTGCTTTACCTTAGTCACAATGCACACACTCACTTAGCGCTTTCATGCGTTCGTGTATGGTTTATATTTTCGTATTTACTTTCTGCAAATTTATCTCTACTGCAAGTCATTATATCTTGTCGCATCGCATTGCATCCGTCCAAAGGAAAAACCTACACATAATTCAACGTTGTGTGTAGTTGCACATCATAAGCATCATATTTCCCACATGATCCTTGATCCCATTCAAGTCGATCTTTAAGTTAGGACCTACCCCATAGGAAGGACCTTGTCTTTATCTTTACAACATAGAAACAAAACAATCAACAACACAACTATTTCAAACACATTAGAGAATAGATGTTAATCATCTTAAGTGAGATATAATCTCCACCCTACAAACAACACAATCAAACATGTAGGGACTTTGCCTTAAGAGTGATAAAGGCATGCTTGGCGACCATCCGAGTATGTAAGACCTTTTCTTAAGACGATGCAAAGACCATTTCCTACAACCCCCTTTTACATTTGTGGTGGTTATCTCTCCCTTAACATGAAGACTCATCTCTTCTCCTAAACCCAATCAAAACAACTACCCTAAACCCGTAGGAACTTTGACCACAGTCAAAGAGCTCCTCTAACCCTTTAGGGTGAACTACAACATACTCTGATTCCACTCCCGTAAGGATATGTAGGCACAAGGTGCGATGCCTTATCGAGTATACTTAGAAATAAACCCCTAGGGTTTCTAATCCATTGAGCAGATAAACACTTAGCAATAAACAAATATAAAACAAGAGGTTCCTGTAGAGTACTACAGAAACTTAGGATGCTAGCACCTTCCCTAAGTTTAACCGACCCCCGAACCTAAAACTCTCTAAACCTTGCATTTGCATTGCATTGTGGGAATTTCGATCTTTATCCCTTCCTTTGGACAAATCAAAGTTCGGTTGCAAAATGAATTAAAGATTCAAACTAATCAATAGTTTGGTATCAAAATTTCACCGCGACAGAAATGGCGACTTCACTGGGGACACTTAGTGGGTTCCCCTATCTTTTCTTATTTGTTTACTGCTTTATATATCCGCTTACCTGCTTAAATGTTTATTTCCTCTTGTGTTTATTCTTTTGGGATTGTTGCCCTTGAGTGGTGAGATAAAGTTCTACACCCGAACTTTGAGAGAAATTAAGATAGGATGGGATATATTCGATGAGGCTTATAGGGAGTGAGTCCCGACTAAGTTGATTCGAGAATCCTGCTTAGTTGAGACCTTTTTGAAAATAGTTCGGTTGAACGAGTTTAGTCGTGAAAACTTTTACTATTCTCAATTGGAGTCCATGATACTAAGGACCGTAGTTACCTTTAACCCCACTTTGGCCTTTATTAGGATGTAGTGCGAGGCTATGAAGGAGTAAGTCCCGAAATAGTGCTACGCGAAGCTACACTCAAAAGAAGTTCTCTTGAGAATATTATTAATCCTCAAGTTAGTTGAGAAGTTGATAATATCCGAAAGATGGGCTAATGACTTTGGGAACCTCTTTAGAACCTTGTTCTACAGGTACAATTAACCTTTAGTCCACATCCTTTTGGGAATGGGTATACCCTTGCTCCATGCTCATTGCAAACCTAGGATCTCCTTTGTTTATCATTGTGTCCTTATGTGCTTACCTGTGTTTGTTGCATCATTTAAGCATCATATTACATTAAGTTTCATGGAATTCCTAGTTTATTTATAAACATTACAAAACCAACACAGATTACAAATAGAAAATATTTTTGAAATATTCTTTTAAGAGTCCTAGCTTGGATGACCTAAGGAAGTTAGGGGCATCAATTGAAGAATCAAGAAACTCCAAAGGACAAATACAAGAGACTTCCTTATCATTGAAGATCGATAGAAGGTATCCCTTAACATGTAGGATCATTAGAAGTTCAAAATACTCTCATCATCATCAAAGATCCGAGTAAACAAGGGATCCATTTCTCATTTTCCAACAAGAGCAAAAGAAGGGATGGAGGATTTATTTTCCTCTATCAAACTACTCTTTAGACTTTGATCATGAACGAGCTTACCTTCCAGGAGATCCAAGTGGAGGAACAAATCAACAAACAAGATGAAGGACTTCCTTAGGGCTTTATTAGCTATTATGTTAGGACTCTTAAGAGGATATTCATTTGTAATCCGATAAAATAAAAATATATATGCATAAAAATATTAAAATGATTTTCTTTGGTACTTTGTAATGTTTATAAAAACTTGAGTTCCATGAAACATTTCATCCTTACATTCTTGCATTATCATTATGCATTCTCGCATCATGCATCCAGCATTTACATGTGCATGAGTCTCTTCTCCTCTATGTCCTCATTCAGTTCTCCGTCTTTGTCTGTCAGTTGACATCTCGACCATCTGACCAAGCTTGAAGTATTATTGAAGGATAGCAAAGAGAATAAAGATATGGATTCCATGACTGGTTTCAGGGTTGTGACTAATCCGTTATTCGATCTTCCTTCTGACGACAACGTTCAACAAGTGAATGTTCCTACGCGAGCTCAGCCCGTACAAGATAATCTGGTTGGTCAAGTTGATAGAAGAGTTTCCCAGTTTCCACAGCTTAATCTTCAGAATGTTCGTACTAAGATGAAGGTGGATGTAATGGAGAAAGAACTTCGGGACTTCAAAGAACAATTGAAGATGACAAAAGGAGCTGATACATATGATTTTAATGCTCGTGACTCATGTCTGGTTCCAGGTGTAATTATTCCTCCGAAGTTTAAGATGCCTGTATTTGAAGTGTACAAGGGCACTAGTTGTCCAAGAGATCATTTGACGATGTTCTGTCGGAAGATGGCTGCTTATATTGACAACAGTGAGTTGATGATTCACTGCTTTCAAGAGAGTTTATCCGGGGCATCCTTGATGTGGTATACGAAGCTACAAAGGAATCGTATTGAGTCCTTTAAAGATTTAGCGGATGTTTTTATAAAGCAGTACAATTATAATTTGGACGTGGCTCCAGACAGCGACCAGCTAGAAAGAATGAGTAAGAATGACGATGAATCTTTCAAGGACTATGCCCAACGATGGAAAGAGTTAGCATCTCAAGTTCGTCCACCACTTCCCGAGAAGGATTTAAACAAGATGTTTCTGAGAATACTGCCAGACTCTTATTATGTTAGAATGGTAGGAGCTGTACCATTAGATTTCCCCAAGATTATAGAAGTTGGAGTAAACATCGAGAATGCGCTCAAAAGTGGAAGAATTCAAGATAATTTGAATAACCAAGCTAATGAAGAGATTTCAGTTGATGATTCCCAAGAGGAAGGAAATGTTGACGTCAATGCAATTCAGGACTCCCATCAAATCCTGTCAGATCCAGATCCAGTACCTCAACATCAGTATGTGGCGCCTGCTCAGCGCGAGCAGTGACTAACTCATAAGCGAAGATTGACTCCTCCAGATCAACATCAGAATCGACAAGTTCGAAGACGGTTTCAGAATCAGGAGGTACCTCTAAGCGTTCCGAAGGAAGAAACTCGATGGTTTGATCTTATCCCAATGACTTACCGCCAGCTATGGTCTTACTTTGCCAGAAACTCAGTGATGACACCCAGAAAGACTAGAATCATGAAGTCTCATCCACCATGGTTCAACCCGAACACCAGTTGTGATTTTCATGATGGTGTGTTGGGGCATTCGATTGAAGAGTGCAAAGTTTTTCAAGAGAAAGTCCAAGAAATGATCGATGACGAAGTGCTTTCAAAGGAGAGAGACCAGTCATGAATGGAACACTTTTATATTGATCGGCTGTTTGTTTGTCTGCTTGTGTGTGTTTCGTTTCTTTGGTTAAAAGCATAATTAGCATGTGAGAACTTGTTTATTTTGAATAAGTAATGCAATAAATGTTTGTCTTGAGGAAACCCATTCGTTTCACTCTTTAAAAAATGTTTTTTATAATGCCAAAATCACCCGATTTCTTTCTCACTTTGGTGAAGAATTGGAAGGAGGATGACGAATCAAAAAACGTAAAGTCTCTTGATGTATGCTTTCGAATAGAACCCACTAATGATGAAAGGCATTGTTTCAAGCCTCCTAAACACCAAAGACATAAGGAAGTTAATCCATTTTTAACTCCTTTAAACCTTGATTGAGGATCTGCTTTATTCCTCCCAAACCCTTTCCAACTTCATTTTAAAACCTGGGGCAGGGAAATTTTCAGTCAGCTCGATTGAATACTTAAATTTTCAAAAAAATTTGGGTGGGCACAAATAAGCTTTTGACCCTTATTCCTTTTGCTCTACAAAACATAAACTAAACCTCGATATAACCCTTGAAAGTCCTAATTGAAGTAAGGTTTACTTCGAAAGCATACTCAATGAGATAACGTTTCCTGACTCCTATGAGCTATGCTCAACTATTTATATTGGCTTATAAATTAATTCATGTCCTAACTGGTGACTTTGTCACAAGTGGTCGTGATATCTCTTTTTCAAAACTTCAAGACAGACACATATGTTGCATTAACAGTTTCAGGAATAACATTTCACGCGTGTTAATTCGGCCTGATATCATAGAAAATTACATACAAGCGTCATCATCAAGTTTGTCCTTTTGGAATTCGAAGACTCTGCTAAACTGGGGCAAGTTATTCCCAAGTGGTTTGTTCGGTGCAAATTTGACTTCACCTCTAGAGCAAGATTGAAGACTCGCCATATCGTCAATCAGGGTCCGTTACGTCGAGATTCAGCGAATCTCTAAGAGTTTGAAAACAGTGGGACGCCTTGTTTTCTGTAAAATCCCCTTGGAATAACTTCTTCTCATATCCATATGACTCGGGGCAATTGAGACGCGAAGATTATCTTTCCCGCATAACAAGTTTTTGTTCAAATGGCGACTACTACACAATTCATCAAGCCAGAATTACCTTGTTCTTATAACATTCTTCATGTCCCCAGTAAATTTTACTTCTGGTGGTCATGACAGTTCTCCGGTAAAACTTTTCGATGCAAGAACACCTAGTGATTTGCTCAACTTCACTTCCCCAATGAAGTAGATGCTATTTTAATCCTCAGTGAATCTTCTCCAACTTCACCTTCCTCAGTGAAATGGACGTATTTTACTCCTCAATAGATCTTCTTGGACTTCATCACCCCAGTGAAGTGGTCGTTACTGTACACCCTAGTGGATCTCTACAATGTTAATCTTCTCCAGCGAGGCGGATGTTTATTTCATCCCCGTGAAGTTTTTACGACATATTCAACAACCATGTTATCCGGCAAGATTAAGTTGTTATATCCCCGAATGGATTGATCTCTATTCCCTAATAGAAGCTTGTGAAGCTCTGAAACAGGATTAAGATCCTATATCTGGTTCTCCGTATATCCCCAGTGATACTTCTATCTTTGAAGATTGGTCGGATGTTTGTTTCGAGATGTTTATCCCATCTCCGTTAGTTGCTTTCGTCTGTTTTGTCGGCAAAAGCATACACATATCATATAAATAGATAACATAACATTTGCATTTGTGCATCTTTGTGTGTGTGTTATTTTGTCGCTTTGGTCGTGTTCATCTACAAATGGTTGGGCGTGTCTTCTCCTTCCAAGTAGAGTTGTCACCCTTAGGCAAAAAAAGCGCAATATTTCTATTTTCCCCACAAGAGTTCGATCCTCGTGGAAGACAGTTGTTTCAGTACATTCCCATTGGAGTTTATGCCTCTATGGTTGAGTCTTGTTTGACAGTTTCTCTTCGGTTATTTCCCGAATTGAACTTCGGTCGTTGGCAATCACACTATGAACATCTCCAGCTTTTGAACATGGATCAAGAGTGCGTTTATTTTGCACTTTGACATTACGAGGATTACCATTTGAAGACACAACGTTTCTTCAACAACATTACAAGATCTCTTCAACAACTTACAGCTGAATGACAAAAGATCTCTTTATTTGAGCAACTCGTCTTGGGCTGACGACAAACAACAATCTCCTCAAGACAATCTGTCCTCCCCCAGTGGAGTATTTCAAGATTATCAAGTCAAAACAAAGTACATTACAGATACTTCCCCATTTGAAGACTTCTGCTACAACAATCTTACATATCTTACAATTACAACAAAGATACTCCTCAGAAATGATCTTCCCCAGAGGGTTCATTACGAGTACAATCAATGACATATCTCCTTACAAGAGGACACTCCACGTATCAACCAGTTTACAACTCTTTCGAAGATCCCCGGTGCACATTCTACAAATTGCCAATTCAATACAAATTGCATCTACAAGTACAAATACAAGATCACATCTACAAAATTCTACAATTACAGATTACATCTACAACATTTACATCAACAATTCTACAGTTCTACAATTTTCAACATACAATCTACAATGACACTATGGCTCATAGCCGAACAATCTACATCAACATTACAATTTACAACTACAGTTACATCTACAATCAACAAATTTACAACCCCTCTTTGAAGACGCTCTCACGAGTTTCCATCATTTTGGGTAGGAACCGAGACCAGCTCATGGTTCCCATACCATGGAGCAAGGGGAAGTTTGACATCAGAAACCGAGACCAGCTCATGGTTCCCATACCATGGAGCAAGGGGAAGTTCTACATCTACAACAACAATTTACAACTACAGTCTACAACGACAATCATTCAAACATCTTACATTTCCTGGTTAATCTTGACAGTAGATTCCCAGGAGACCTCGACAGTAGGTAGTACCATTTCATTTCCTGGTTAATCTCGACAGTAGATTTCCAAAAGACTTCGTCAGAAGTATTTATCCGACAGACTTCAACATAGAATCTCGGCAGTAGATTCCTTACAGATTTTTAACAGTACATACTTTAACAAAAGTATTCTCAATTGCAGTTACAAGCCTTGACGGTAGACTTCCCCAGATGACATCTTGAAATCATTACAGTTGACCAATACAGTAAAGTCCTCAAGAGGATTTCTCTTGCAAGTGCTTCACAACATATTCACAGACACTTTGTGATTGTCAATCTTCCCCCGTGGAGTCTCGCTCTGTTGAGCTTGTTCTTCCCGTGTGTTGTGTTTCTCACCTTTGACATCTTTTCCTCACAGGACCCCTCTGTCTTGCATTTCTCATATCATTGCATATCATATGCATTCGGTGGTATCTTAGGGCCAAAAATTCGTACAATGTTTATATTTAAGTCCCTCCTATCTCGTCGAGATGAAGATTTCAATCTCCATATCTCCGAATAGGAGCAACTTAAATAGGGGCATCTGTTGCACCCTAATTTTTGACCATAAGATTCCACCTCCTCGTGTTTGTTCTTGTTGTTTTATTTTACCTTTCATATATATTTATTATGACTAACAAGTGTATGGGTACATTGATCTTAAGCACATTATTCCCTAGGAGTTAATGGCTTCGCGGTTATGGGATCCAAGTTGCATTACAAGTCTAAGCACAAGTTTGGAGTCTCTTCACATTCAAATACAAAGTACCTCATAATACCATATCGTTCAAGTTGTGGGAATGTGGGCTTGGTCCTTTACCGCTGTTTCTACTGAAGATACTCGGAGTTAGACTCTTGTTTTTCGAAGCCAAGGAAGAGTTGACAAAAACAGAAGATTTTGTTTGAATAAAGGACAGGATACAAATCAGGACGATTAAGGCTTCGTGCTTCACCAAGTGTCTGTTGCTATGGACGCAAGGTAGAGTTCAAGATTGAGGTTCGTCCAAATATGCTTTGAGTTTATTATTTGCAAAGAGATCAAGGAACGAGTTTTGGCTTAGAGATCCCAAGAGATACCCGAGTTTGATTCGCACTATTTAGAGCTCAATCGACGATTTTCATTTGGATAAAATTGAGTCTATGCTCTTGACAGAGTTCCAATTAACACTCAAACCAAGTCATGATATGTCCATATAGATTCAAAATTGGAAGTTTGCAAATTCGAGATGATGCTGAAGTTCTAGTCCCCATGGAATATAAGTTAGAACTCATACTCAAAATCAGCGTTTCAAAATTAAGGATTTAGATTGCACATTACTCAGCCTTTTATTAATTAAGGATTGCCTTGAGAATTTCACACCACAAAATCCACTTTTAAGTGCATACATAAGTTCTACAAAGACAAATATTAAAACTACATCCTAGCCTGGTGCCTCACTGCCCTCTAGACTTACAACCATTAACGGTTACCAATCTGTCTAAACATTTGTTTGGATCCTAAAGGCTAATACCTCATCCCAACATTTAATTATTTATTTTGATGGACGTTTACATCAGATTATGCGGTAGGGAAATTCAGCTCTGATTACTCCCAAATTAATTGATACATAAGCTATGCCACAATTGTAGTACGTAGCAGAATGCGACGTCTTCGAGAGGCCGCCGTGAAGTAAGCCCCGTTTCAATGAAGCCTCATTAAAGAATTCCTGCAACCAAGATTCACAGCGTGCAAATAAGGTCATATGACAACAGATCCCAAGGCATTCAAATCATTCATCAAGACTAGTTGGAAATTGCATTTTTTTGCCATACATGAAAGAACAGACCACTCACAATGTCTCACCAATTATCAACACAAGCTGAATCGCCGTAGTTTTTCCCATGTACATTCCTCTACCAAGTGCGTAACCTGCAAAAGCACTTAAAAAATGTGAGCACACGGTCAACAGGACCAAATAACGACAACGTCAAATCAAGTTTACGTGATCAAAGCATGAAGACTTTCCTAAATTAATCGGAACCCGAGCTCCAACGCACCTGTGTCATAAAATGAAGACAAAATGATAACTCTTGTGGCATGATATACCGCTAGCAGCCTGTATCCCACGTTCGAACTCTAATGCGGAAACCATTCAAAGTCATGCCAGTTCTCAGAAGTTCAAGACCGCTCACATCAATGCCAACTTTGAAGAATCATACAGCCATACCTTGAGCCTTGTTACAAAAGCAGCCAATGCAGGCGGAAACCATTGAGAAAGTATTCAGCTATCATGAAGACGTAAAGACCTTTACAAACAAAGAATGTGATGCCATTAGTGAACCCTGCACAGAAACAAAGACACAGTAATTACACCTTCACACCAGGTAACTACCAAGTTCTAACCACACGAGCTTTCCATCATATGGACTATACCTTTGGGAGTTACGACCTCCGGGAACAGCTTCAAAGTCACGCATTCGCCAGTTTGATCATATGAGGAAGCACAAGCTATTACTTCGCATGACAGTTACTCAAAACCAAGAAATTGATGCATATGTCTACAACATAAAACAAAAACCACATCATACTTATAGTTCATATCACAATGTGGAATAAACGACAAACTACGCCATCACAAACTGACCCAGATATCTTCAATTATGCGCATAATTTAAACCTTCGTCATTCACAGTACCTAATTCAAATCCTATAATGTGTAAAGAGAAGAATACATCACACCTTGCTTTCCAAACTGAATTCATGAAATGTATTCGTGTGAGTCAGACCATTGATGACTTTGACTCGCGTTGGCACTCGCTAACGGAAAGATACTGTATCGCGGAAGTGTCAATACATTCACCACATCGCAGTCTTTGGTTAGGCAGTTTGAGAAGGCTGTATAAACTTGGCATGAAGGATAACTCAAAGCAGAGTTTGAAACCACCATTCTCTTCCCATGGCACCACCAACATGTCATCACCAAGACAGCTCGTCGTTCTCCAATCCGAAGCGTCGCTGTCATTAAGAGTTTCAACGCATACAGGTTTCGCATCACAACAGCACCCCAATCTACAGCTTTTCTGATACAACCGGCTCGAAGTTCTTCTCATTACATCAGACCTGCAACAGACAACAACTGTCATCAAGATTTCGAAAACTTTCTAAAATTGTTTCAGACATGTTAAAGGCAGGAGCAATCAACTTGAAACGTGTAATTCTGAACAAATTCAAAGCATATCTGAACCTAAAAGGAAAGGAAATAATTGTTCAGTAATGATGTTTCACTCCAATCAACTAATTTGAGATGAGAAGGAATCAATTAAAAATGCAACATAATTTCGTAAAACATCCCGTCTAAAGAAGGAAAGGATTTTGATTGTGGTAATCATATCAAACCACCTCGTTGAAAACGAAAATTCTGGAACAGAGATAATAGTGTTAATTGTACCTTCCAAAAGCGGCCCAACGCAATCAATCCAAAATGGAAACTCTGTTACTCCTCTTCAATTCGCTCTGTCTCCTGCAACCCATTATAAAGAGACAAATTAGATCACACAAAGGATCCATCCATAACACAATTCGCAGAAACTCGCCAAAAATCCCAATCAAGGAACCCCAACGGCCACAACATTCAACTCACAAAAGACCCAATTCCATCAAAATCACAGCAAACCACAAAACCCCAAATTCAGAAAAAACTCTAAAAAAAAAATCGTGTGAAGAAGAAAGCAGAAAACTTATCTGGCCTCCCCTCACGAGAACGCGAGATCATCTTCACGTACCCTAAGCTCTCGCGTCATCCGCAAATCGCTTCACACCGGAACGTCGCCGCCATTTGCTATTAATGAATCGGTGAAATCCCTTATTCTTCCGCTTGATTCATAGTGTTTCTGTTCATATATATTTTGATTTGTTTTCTGTTTGAATCATCGCAAGGACCACCGTTCGACCACAAACCGAACTTGGGGAGAAAGTTTTGTTAATCTCATGGATGAAAGAATGACGAATGAAATGAGATGAAGGGGAAATCTCGAGAGGAAAGCGAAACAACGGAGATGAGAGAAGACGGAAGGAGAGGAAAGCGAAACAACGGAGATGAGAGAAGACGGAAGGAGAGGGAAGCGGACGGCGCGATCGGAGAAGGGGAAATCGGGGGGGGGGGGGGGGGGATTTAGGGTTTTATTATTTTGTTTATTTTGTTTATTTGCTGATGAAATAATCACTAATCACCTACGCACACATCACATACACACACTTAACAAACCGTTAACTCCCCTAATCCACTGCTTAAAACAATTTAACCAATAATTAACCCATATTTTTTGCCTAATTAATTAATTAACTTTTTTCCTTTTTAATTAGTTTTTTTTTTTCAATATTCAAAATCTATTTTAATAATCAGTTTTTCTAACTAACTGTTTGATTATTTAAATCAACTAACTTTTATTCAAACAATATAATTAATAATTCAATTTATTTTAATTAATTAACTTAACAACTTTTCGTTAAAATAGTATACTCTTTTGAGAAAACCTTTTTCTAAGCAATTTAATCTTAATAATATTTTTTAATGGCTAGAACTATTTTAAATAAAAGAACTTTCCCACAGTAACTTTTAATTATAACAAGCTATTTCACATTCACACTTCACGACACATGCACTTACACTTAGCGCTTTCATGCGTATTTTTCATTTATCTTTATCTGCTTTACCTTAGTCACAATGCACACACTCACTTAGCGCTTTCATGCGTTCGTGTATGGTTTATATTTTCGTATTTACTTTCTGCAAATTTATCTCTACTGCAAGTCATTATATCTTGTCGCATCGCATTGCATCCGTCCAAAGGAAAAACCTACACATAATTCAACGTTGTGTGTAGTTGCACATCATAAGCATCATATTTCCCACATGATCATTGATCCCATTCAAGTCGATCTTTAAGTTAGGACCTACCCCATAGGAAGGACCTTGTCTTTATCTTTACAACATAGAAACAAAACAATCAACAACACAACTATTTCAAACACATTAGAGAATAGATGTTAATCATCTTAAGTGAGATATAATCTCCACCCTACAAACAACACAATCAAACATGTAGGGACTTTGCCTTAAGAGTGATAAAGGCATGCTTGGCGACCATCCGAGTATGTAAGACCTTTTCTTAAGACGATGCAAAGACCATTTCCTACAACCCCCTTTTACATTTGTGGTGGTTATCTCTCCCTTAACATGAAGACTCATCTCTTCTCCTAAACCCAATCAAAACAACTACCCTAAACCCGTAGGAACTTTGACCACAGTCAAAGAGCTCCTCTAACCCTTTAGGGTGAACTACAACATACTCTGATTCCACTCCCGTAAGGATATGTAGGCACAAGGTGCGATGCCTTATCGAGTATACTTAGAAATAAACCCCTAGGGTTTCTAATCCATTGAGCAGATAAACACTTAGCAATAAACAAATATAAAACAAGAGGTTCCTGTAGAGTACTACAGAAACTTAGGATGCTAGCACCTTCCCTAAGTTTAACCGACCCCCGAACCTAAAACTCTCTAAACCTTGCATTTGCATTGCATTGTGGGAATTTCGATCTTTATCCCTTCCTTTGGACAAATCAAAGTTCGGTTGCAAAATGAATTAAAGATTCAAACTAATCAATAGTTTGGTATCAAAATTTCACCGCGACAGACAGTAGGTCCGAGTGTGAGATATATGAAATAATTAATTTATTGTTTCTGCCTTTTATTTCATGTATGTTTATACCACTAATATTTGATTGTGATTCTCACCCCTTTGTTGCTGTTGTGGCCTGTGCTTCTTCAGAAGTACAGACAATCCAGGTGTTTAGCTAGCTTGGATTGTGGTGTCTCCGTAGGACTGCTCTGATACGTAACACCGGGGCATTTTGGGAGTTTATGTGTTTATTTTGTTGATTTTGTGTGCCCCCGTGGCGTATCTATTTTTGGGGAGATATGGGTTGATAGTGGATGATATTATTTATGTTTTGGGGCGGTTAGCCGGCTGATGTATATGACGATGTTGATGACATGATGTATATGTCTTATTTCGATTTGTGACAGACTATATAAATATATACATATTTTTCGCTGCAGTCGTATTGACAAATTAAATTGGAAAAATGATTTATGAAATTTGTTGGAAATTGTGACATCCCGTTTGGGAGAGAAACTCTGATATGTACTTATTTAATTATTTTATTTTATTTCAGGAAACGGGGTGTTACAAGTTGGTATTAGAGCAGGTCGGTCCGTCCGGCCAGTGTAGTGTTTTGAGTCTGTCTGTAGGATAGAGTTAATTGTTCTCTGTTAACATGTTATTGTTGTTGAGCAGTATAGCTGGGAGGAATGACACGGCGCTGGCTGCGGCTATACAGGCTATGGCTCAAGTGGTGGCCAATCTGAATCTGGCGGCGGGTACTCAGTTTATAGACTTGATGCAGTTCCAGAGCAACAAGCCACCAAAGTTTGAAGGTGGGATTCTGGATCCGGTAGCTGCACAGAAATGGCTGAAGGTGATAGAGAAGATCTTCAGGACCATGGGATGCAGTGACGAACAGAAAGTGAGATTTGGTACTCACATGCTTGAGGGAGAGGCCGAGGCTTGGTGGGACAATTGCCGTCAGAGGATGGAGGCTTCGGGGACTCCGATTACTTGGGGGGTGGTTCGATCTGGATTTCGGGAGAAGTATTTTCCAGAAGACATCAGAAGTGCTAAAGAGGTGGAATTTCTGGAATTGAAACAGGGCAGTATGTCGGTAGCCGAGTATGTGGCTAAGTTTGAGGAATTGGCTCAGTATTGTCCCCATTACAATACTGAGGAAGCGATGACTTCTAAGTGCTTAAAATTTGAGAATGGGCTGAGGCCGGAGATCAAGATGGGGATCGCATGTCAGAAAATTGGAGCTATCCTGAGTTGGTGAGTAGAAGTCGGATCTATGACAATGATAACCGTGCAAGGATCACACATTACAAGGCGTTAAATGACCGCAAGGGTAAGCAGAGGTTTGGTGGTACACCTTACAGTGTGCCAAATGGTAAAGGAAAGCAAAAGGCTGTGTCTGATAAGAGATTCCGAGAGAGGAAGGCATCGTCAGATTTGAAATGTTATCGGTGCGGTGTCGCTGGGCATCGTGCTATTGATTGTCCTCAAGAGATTAAGAAGTGCTTCAAGTGTGGGAAGTCGGGCCATGTGATGGCGGATTGTAGAACTAATATGCCTACTTGCTATAACTGCGGTGAGAAAGGCCATATTAGCACTCATTGTGAGAAGCCGAGGAGGGCTCAGGCGCCTCAGGTGGCGGGTAAAGTATTTGCAGCTGTGGGAACTCAAGCGGAAGATGGAGAACGTTCGATCAAAGGTACATGTTTTATCAATAGAATTCCTTTGACTGCTATGATTGATACGGGTGCGACCCACTCGTTTATCTCTGTTGATTGTGTGAAGAGGTTAGGTTTGGTGCCGACTATCCTTGAGCGGCGGATGACTATTGAAACTCCATCGATTGGTTCAGTGACTACTTTGCTAGTGTGTTTGAAGTGTCCACTGACTATCTTTGGCCGAGACTTCAGTGTGGATTTGATTTGTTTGCCACTTGGTAGTTTGGATGTCATACTTGGTATGAACTGGTTGGAGTTCAACCGAGTATACATCGATTGTTTTCGGAAGGTGTTACTATTTTTGACTCCGGAAGAGGGAGCGTTGGCAGATTCTTTGTCCGGTAAGGAATTGAGAACTTTGTTGAAAGATGAATCTCAGGTGTTTGCTTTATTTGCATCATTGTCTGTTGACAACAAGGCGTTGTTGGATGAGTTAGCTGTTGTGAACGAGTTTCCGGAGGTGTTCCCGGATGATATTACTGAGTTGCCTCCGAAGAGAGAGGTTGAGTTTAGAATTAATCTGGTACCTGGTACGAGACCTATTTCTATGGCGCCGTACAGGATGTCGGCAGTGGAGTTGGCTGAGTTGAAGACTCAGATTGGAGAGTTGCTAGATAGGAAGTTTATTAGACCAAGTGTGTCGCCGTGGGGAGCTCCAGTGTTGTTAGTGAAGAAGAAGGACGGTAGCATGCGGTTGTGCATCGATTACCGTCAGTTGAACAAAGTGACAATCAAGAACAAATATCCTCTTCCAAGGATTGATGATTTGATGGATCAGTTGGTGGGAGCTCGTGTGTTCAGTAAGATCGACTTGAGGTCGGGTTATCATCAGATCAGAGTGAGAGAAGGTGATATTCAGAAGACGGTGTTTAGGACTCGATATGGACATTACGAGTATGCAGTAATGCCTTTCGGAGTGTCTAATGCACCGGGTGTGTTTATGGAATATATGAATCGTATCTTCCATTCTTATTTAGATCAGTTTATTGTCGTATTCATTAATGACATTTTAATTTATTCTAAGTCTGAGGAAGAGCATGCGGAGCATTTAAGGATCGCTTTACAAGTGTTGAAGGATAACAAGTTGTTTGCTAAGTTATCAAAGTGTAAGTTCTAGTTGAAGACTGTGAGTTTTCTTGGGCATGTTATTTCTGGTGATGGTGTTTCGGTAGACCCTTCAAAAGTTAGTGTGGTGTTACAGTGGGAACCACCGAAGACGATAACAGAAGTTCAGAGCTTCTTGGGTTTAGCTAGTTATTACCGAAGATTTATTGAAGGCTTTTCTAGGTTGGCGTTGCCATTGACTCAATTGACGAGGAAAGATCAAGTGTTTGTGTGGGATGTTGCGTGCGAAGAGAGTTTTGTGGAGCTGAAAAAGAGATTGACTTCAGCGCCGGTGTTGGTGTTACTGAATCCGTGTGAGCCTTTTGTGGTGTATTGTGATGCGTCCAAGATGGGATTGGGCGAAGTTCTCATGCAGAATGGAAAAGTGGTAGCTTATGTGTCGCGGCAGTTGAGGGTGCATGAGCGGAATTATCCTACTCATGACCTTGAATTGGCTGCGGTGGTTTTTGTTTTGAAGATCTGGAGACATTATCTTTATGGTTCGAGGTTTGAGGTGTTCAGTGACCACAAGAGTTTGAAGTATCTGTTTGGTCAGAAAGAGTTGAATATGAGGCAGAGAAGATGGTTGGAATTCTTGAAAGATTATGATTTCAGTTTGAGTTATCACCCAGGGAAAGCGAATGTGGTTGCAGATGCACTGAGCAGGAAGGCAATTCATATGTCAGCTTTGATGGTAAAAGAGATGGAGCTTATTGAGCAGTTCAGAGATTTGAGCATGGTTTACGAGATTTCAACGGATTGTGTGATGTTGGGTAAGTTGCAAGTGCACAATGATTTCTTGGATATGATAAGAGAACATCAGAAGTTAGATGTGAAACTTGTAGATTTGATGCGCGAGGCCAGAAGTGACTCTGGTAGTGATTTCAAGTTGGATAATGCGGGTGTGCTGAGATTTCGGGGCAGAATTTGTGTGCCGGATAATGATGAGTTGAGGAGGTCAATTTTGGACGAAGGACACCGTAGTAGCCTGAGTGTTCATCCAGGAGCTACGAAGATGTATCAGGATTTGAAAAAGTTGTTTTGGTGGTCGGGCATGAAAAAGGACATTGCTCATTATGTATATGCTTGTTTGGTATGTCAGAAATCGAAGGTGGAACATCAGAGACCTTTTGGGATGATGCAACCGTTAGAAATTCCAGTTTGGAAGTGGGATTGTATTGCTATGGATTTTGTTACAGGTTTGCCGAATATGGCGAGAGGATTTGATGCCATTTGGGTGATTGTGGATCGGCTTACGAAGTCTGCACACTTTGTACCGATCAGTATTAGCTTTCTGTTGGAGAAGCTTGCAGAGATTTATGTTCGGGTAATTGTGAAGTTGCACGGTATATCATTGAGTATTATGTCGGATAGAGATCTGAGGTTCACTTCTGTGTTTTGGAAGAGTTTACAAGAGGCTTTGGGTACTGAGTTGAAGCTGAGTTCGGCTTATCATCCGCAGACGGATGGACAGTCGGAGAGGACTATTCAGACCTTAGAGGACTTGTTGCGGGCTTATGTGTTAGAGAAAGGTGGTGCGTGGGATACTCATTTGCCTTTGGTAGAGTTCACGTACAACAACAGTTACCATTCCAGTATCGGGATGGCACCGTTCGAGGCTCTTTATGGTAGGAGGTGCAGAACTCCTTTGTGTTGGTATGAGTCGGGTGAGCGTGTTGTGTTGGGACCGAAGTTGGTACAACAGACTACTGAGACAGTGCAGATGATCCGTGAAAAGATGAAAGCATCTCAGGATCGACAGAAGAGTTATTATGATAATCGCGAGAAAGAGTTGGAATTCAATAAGGGTGATCATGTATTCTTGAGGGTTAACCCAGTGATGGGTGTTGGACGTGCTTTGAAGTCCAAGAAGTTGGATCCAAAGTTTATCGGGCCGTATCAGATTTTGCAGAGGATCGGTGTTGTGGCTTATAGGGTGGCGTTGCCGCCGGAGCTTTCGAACTTGCATGACGTGTTCCATGTGTCGCAACTTCGGAAGTATATACCCGATCCGTCTCATGTGATCCAGAGGGATGAAGTCCAAGTTAGAGAGAATCTGACTGTGGAGACGTTGCCGTTGAGGATTGAGGATCGCAAGATGAAGCGACTCAGAGGGAAAGAGATATTGTTGGTGCGAGTGGCGTGGGGAGGTGCTGCAGGAGGCAGTGTGACCTGGGAACTGGAAAGCAGGATGCGGGAAGCATATCCAGAGCTATTTCCATCAGGAATTTTCGAGGACGAAAATAACTAAAGTGG
Source organism: Lathyrus sativus (assembly GCA_963859935.3). Classification (NCBI taxonomy): domain Eukaryota; kingdom Viridiplantae; phylum Streptophyta; class Magnoliopsida; order Fabales; family Fabaceae; genus Lathyrus; species Lathyrus sativus. The sequence goes on along the minus strand of OZ012735.1, from coordinate 163,919,312 downwards.
GGGAGAGTTGTAACGCCCATTTTAATTATTTTTATTTACGGTGTTATTTTCATTTTCGGCGCGCTTGCGTGGATTATGGTTAAGGAGTAAGTTCCATAATACTAGAAAATATGATTAATGATGATAATAATATGATAATTAGTAAAGTGTTACTATTATTACTATTATTGTTATTATTAACATATTAAATAATATTATTGGAATAATAATATAATTTTTGGATTTTTGGAATTAAAAAGAAAATGAGATTATTATTTATTTGGAATAAAAGTGGATTATTTGGGATGAGGGGCAGAATTGGCATTGGTAAAAAGAGAACAAGGGAAGAATACGGGAAAGAGGAGGAAACACCGTTGAGCAAGAGAAAGAGGACGATCAAGAACAACAATCTAGCAAGCGGATTTCGTGTGGATTGAAGAACTTGTCCATCATCAGAACTTGAATTGAGGTAGGGGGAGAATACACAGTTAATTGGTATTTACATAAATGATGGTAGAAGGGGAATCCCTAACCCCATGTATGAATATATTGCATGTTGATGATGATTGATGATGAATTGATGCTATTGCATGTTGTTGTTGCTGAGATTATTGTGTTAGATTATGTTAATTTCGTATGCATGTGCTGTAGAATGATGGTTGAGTGAATTGGGAGCTTCCGGATAATTTCGAATTTGAGCCGGAAGTTGGTTTTGAGAACAGAGTTGATGAATTGTCGGATAGAACCGGGATTAGACCCCTAACTAAGTTGCAGTATGTGGTTGGTTGTGGGTTTCAATTTAATCGGGCGAAATCGGTGAGGGAGGCGATTCTGCAATGCAGAACTTTTCTGTGTGCGCAGGTATTCGCTGGGCGAATATGGTGCGAGCCTTCGCCAGGCTTCGCCGGGAGAACTAGCCAGCGAGTGCTGGCAGAAGCTTTTGTTTAGCTTCGCCAGGCGAATGGCAGCGAGTGTTTGCTGCGGGGCTTCGCCGAGCGAATGCGCCAGCGAGTCCGACAGCAGTTTGTGTTTTGCTGCTGTCCTGTGTTGTTCCTCTGTGGACTTGAACCCTCGTTGGTCATGTGTGACGAGAGGCTTGCTGGAGAGCTAATGTGAGCTTATGTTGGAGGTTGTAGGGCTGTTTGGCCGGCATTGTCGCAAGTGGCATAATCGTTGAATTATGCGTTATGTATGAACCGGTGTGGTTGTGTACGTGAGATGTGTGCACCGTGTGTGTGCAGCGTGAGATATGAGGACCAGCTTGATCGTTGCGCATTGAGTGCGTTATATTGGTGTGTTATAATGAATTGTGATCAGTAGGATCAATATGCCTGGTGTGCATTATATTGACGTGTTTTTGTGATGGATTGGATCAATAGCATCGATGCACTTTGTGTGCTTGTGTGTACATGCATTATATGATGAGTGGATCAGTAGGATTGTGTGCATTGTGTGTGTCGTGTGGTTATGCATAGTGTCTTGCATAGCATGTGGACGTGGTGGGTCGTTGCTCGGTGGAGCGTATGCGATTCACTCACGTGCTCCAAATGGGGAGCGTGGACGTGAGGCATGAGTTGCTCACGTGCTCCAAGTAGGGAGCGTGGACGTGGTGTGTGATACACTCACGTGCTCCAGTGGGGAGCGTGGACGGGAATTTGGATCGTTGCTCGGAAGGAGTGTATGCGACCACCCATGTCCCAAGTGGGGGACGTTGATATGTGATTATATGAGCTCATGAGGAGCGTGGTAGGGATAGATAGTTGCTCAGAGGGAGTGTATGCGATCTATCCTGAGTTGAGTCGGTACCGCATATTGTTGAGTCAAGTGCATGTGTTGCATTGTGGTTGTGTGTGTGATTGTTGTTGATGGGACAGTAGGTCCGGGTGTGAGATATATGAAATAATTAATTTATTGTTTCTGCCTTTTATTTCATGTACGTTTATACCGCTAATATTTGATTGTGATTCTCACCCCTTTGTTGTTATTGTGGTCTGTGCTTCTTCAGAAGTACAGACAATCTAGATGTTTAGCTAGCTTGGATTGTGGTGTCTCCGTAGGACTGCTCTGATACGTAACATCGGGGCGTTTTGGGAGTTTATGTGATTATTTTGTTGATTTTGTGTGCCCCTGTGGCGTATCTATTTTTGGAGAGATATGGGTTGACAGTGGATGATACTATTTATGTTTTGGGGCGGTTAGCCGGCTGATGTATATGACGATGTTGATGACATGATGTATGTGTTATTTCGATTTGTGACAGACTATATAAATATATACATATTTTCCGCTGCAGTCGTATTGAGAAATTAAATTGGAAAAATGATTTATGAAATTTGTTGGAAATTGTGACATCCCGTTTGGGAGAGAAACTCTGATATGTACTTATTTAATTGTTTTATTTTATTTCGGGAAACGGGGTGTTACACTGAGCATGAATACGGCGACTCAAACTCTAAGGGTGAAAGGTTAGGGTATGTCCACGGCAGGACGCCTAAGCACGAGTACGGCTACCCGGATCCTAAGGCTAGGATGGGCGAGGATAAAGGCATTGACACAGCGGTCAAAAGGAAAATCTTTCCTTCGGAAACGGTAAACGGTAATGTAAAGCAATGGATAATTGATAATAGCAATGGTAATGGAAGATGTAAGCAATGAATATAATTGGTATGGCATGAGGTATTGAGATGTAAAATGTACGATGAACAATTAAAGGCTGAGTTAAATTTGAGTGGTGAGTTGAGAAAAAGTTAGATGGTGAAATGTGATATGATTAAGTGGTAAATAGTGATTTGAAATTGATTTTTGATTTAGAAATTAGAAATTAAATTTTTTTATGGCTTTTGAGAAAATTATGTGATTAAATCTAAATAAAATGTTAGAATTAAGTAAAAAAAGAAAATCACAAGTTAATCTTAAATGAAAAAAGTTTTATTTATTTTTAAGATTATAAGAAAATTAGGGGAGAATTAATTAAAAGTGGATTAATTAACTTATTCTAAAGAAACAAAATGTTAAATTAATTGAAAATTAAACTAATTAAATTAGGAAAAAAATTTTGAATTTGTTAGATTAAAATATACTTTTTAATTGAGTTTTTTAGATTTTTAAGAAAAAGTGAAAACAAAAGTTAAAACTAATTTAAACATTTTCTATGTTATTTTTGTTTAAAAATTAGGCTAGAGATTAAATTCAAAATTTTATTATTTTTAATCACTGAAAAAACTAAATTAGATTAAAACTCTTTTTTATTTATTTTATTTATGAATTAATTTCTTTTTTTTTAATTATTAATTTCAGATCTTAGTTAAATAGATGTTAGTTGTTATGTTAGTGTTGTTAGTAATTATATTAATTAATTTAAAATTACAAAAAAAACGGTAAAAATGCAAAATAAAATGGGTTGGGCCTGGGTTGTTATGTCTTAGGACCCAACCCGGGTCAGCATAAGAGGATGGGAGACAAGGGTTTTGAAAAACCGAATCTTCAAAGGGCCAAAATGGCTCCTTCTCTTCTCACAGCCTTCTCTTCTTCCTCTCTCTGACGACCTTTACGTCTTCTTCTTCTTCTCACGATTGCCTCTTCTTCTTCTTCTTTCTGTTCGCTTGCTGCAGAAAAAAAACAAAAAAATGTTAAAAAGAAATGGTTTACGATGCGGGGTTTATGATTTAACAACGATTATGAACACAGTTCTGAGCTGGTTTGTGGGCTTGCAGGTTTGTTGACGGATTCGTGACGTTGTTCGTTGGCGGTTTCTGGGTTTTCGTAGTTGCTTTTTTTCGGATCTCTGGGATTTTAGGCTGTGATGAACCTTTGTCCTGAGCCTTGAGGTTATTTTTTGATTTCCTCGAATCCCTTCATGAGATGGTTTTGACGGTTTTGTTTGTGGACAGTAATGATTTTTTGCGATTTTTTTCGCCCCTTTGATGTTCTTCTAACTTCTTCTTATATAGCTTTGATTTTCGAAAATGAAATGAAGGAACTATTAAAGATTTTCCTTTTTCAGAACAACATGTTTTGACATATTTGTGATTCCTTCCATTTTCGTTTTGGGGGTTGTTGATATGATTCTATTTCGGATGATACTTAATGATGGTGATAACTTCCCATTTTCGGATTTCTGGTTTATTGATGATATTTCTTCTTTCGTTTTTGCTCCGCCATATTTTTCCGAGCACGAGCTCTGGTGTTGTACTGGTGCAGAGGACTCAGGGTGACAGAATTGGAAGGCGAGAGAACCGACGATAAGAAATCGGACGGAAAATGCAAATGAAAAAACAAGGATGCAATGCGATGCAATGGTTTCAAGAATTTCAACGGTTAGTTGCAAATGTTTTTCTTAGGAAAGCTGAAAAAATTTTAGATTTTGAAATTCAAGATTTTTTTTTGAATTTGCAAGGAGTAACAGTTGAATTCCTTGAAACCAGGAATGTCATGATGTTGGGATGCAATGCACAAACATAAAAAAGCAAACAAAAGTCCTAGGTTAGAGGGTCGTGAGCATGGAGCCAAGGTCTACCCATCCCGAAAGGTATGTACTAAGGGTTAATTGTACCTGCAGAACAAGGATTCTAAGCGGTGCCGAAACTCATCAATTCGTCTCTCGGATATTATCAATTTCCCGAATAACTCGGTGGTTAATAATATTCTCAAGAGAACCTCTTTTGAGTGTAGTATCGTGTAACACCTATTTTAATTATTTAGTCATTTTATTATTATTTTAAATATTATGTGTTGGTGTGCCCTTTGGTGGGGGTGTATTTGGTGATGTTTGGTGGGTGTCCCTAATGTGGGAGGATTATTGGTGGTGTTTTGGTGAATATAATAATATAGTGTATAATATTAATATTGGTGGGAATATTATTATTATTATTATATTTATTATAGTTACTATTGTTATTAATATTATTATTATTTTGGTGAGATAATAATAGTATTATTATTACTATTATTATTATTATTATTATTTTTATTATTATTATTTTATTAAGTTATTATTATTATTGGGATTAGAGAATTAAAATAGAGAATGTGAGGGGTTAGCAGTTTTTACTATACATTGTGAGAAGTTAGAGAAAGTGGAAAAAGAACGATAGAAAGGAGAGAAGTGAGAAGAACGGAAAAGGGAGCGGAGAACGAAGGAACGGGGGAAAATCAGAATTGGCCAAACCTTGGAGGGTTCTTTCATTGATCAACCGATTAATAAGGTAAGGGGGGAGAAACTTGATTGGGAATGGTTTATACATGTATAGGGTAGTTGGGGATTCCTTAACCCCGTAGGAGATTGATCGATATATGATATTACATATTGATATGTTGTGATTGTTGACTATTGCTGATAATTGGATGTTGATTGTTGATGAATTGTGGTTTTTGGTGGTTTTTGGTCAATTTGGCATATAGGTTGTTTTACGGTTTTTAGGGAAGGTTCTGTATGGCTTTTTGATGTATCGATAAAGTGTTTAGGTGATGATTTTGGGATAGGGATTAGGAATCGATTAGTCGGAATTACGTACAAGTTGGTACTGATGTTAAGATGGGAATTGGAAATAGGAAGTTTGAACAATTTGGCTTAGAAAGCACTCTGCAGAACTGTGAGGAAATTGGTGAATCGCAGCATTCGCTGGGCTTCGCCTGGCGAAGGGAGGCGAGAGTTCGCCTGGCGAGCTGAGGCGAATGGCAGCGAATAATTCAGAATTAAATCCCAGACCTAAAGGGTAGGAACTTCGCCTGGCGAGTGTGGCCAGCGAAGGTTCGCCTGGCGAATGATTCCTTCGCCTGGCGAATGCACGATAGTGGAAAGGGGGCTTCGCCAGCAGGTTCACCTGGCGAATGCTAGCGATGGTTCGCTACGGGGCTTCGCCTGGCGAATGTCAGTGAACGTAGCAGAACCAGAATGTGAGTGTTGTGATATTTTGGCCTTGAGCTCTGGACTTGTGTGATTCCTTTGGCCTTGATGCCATGTATGAATGATGACTGTGGGAATTAACTTGTGTACTCAATGATAGTACATGTTTCCCGTAGTAATGACTGGTGGGCAATTAGTTGATGTATATGTGTGTAGTGATCAGTGGGATCGTGTATTCCCCGAGTGTTGGGATGTGTTTATACTTGGTGTTAGAATGTGAGATTGCTCACTGTGTGAATTGATTTATATGGTGTTGGTGTGTAATATATCTATGCATATATATATATATATATATATATATATATATATATATATATATATATATATATATATATATATATATATATATATATATATATATATATATATATATATATATATATATATATATATATATATATATATATATATATATATATATATATATATATATATATATATATATATATATATATATATATATATATATATATATATATGATGTATGATGATATGATCAGGAGGATCGTGTGCACTTAGTGTGCCTGAATATAATAGTTATGCATTGGTGTTGTGCATATCATGGTATTTTGGTGGGATGAATCATGTCTCAGGAGGAGCGTAAGTGATTCATTCGTACTCCTTTGTGGAGAATGGTGGGGGATAGATCATGTCTCAGGAGGAGCGTAAGTGATCTATCCAGGTTCGATTGAATGAACCAACGAGTCGGTACCGCATGCATGGTGTTGAGTTGCATTTTGCATTATAATATGTTATATTGTAATTTGAACAGTAGGTTCGTTATAGGGTGTTGTTAGGGGTGAATCTTGGTGTGTTGGTGTGTTGTACTACCTTATTTACATGTATTACATTACCATTATATTTTTGGTCATGTTTTCTCACCCTCTTTGTTGTTGTTGTGGTCTGTGCTTCTTCGGAAGTACAGATAATCCAGGTGCTTAGCTAGCTTGGATATTGGTGTGATTGTCGAGTCTAGGATGCTCTGATACGTAGCACGGGACTTGGGCGTTTTTATTTGTCTTATGTTGAACTTATATTTTATTTCCCTGTGAACGTATCAAACTTTTATTGAACTTTATCATTTAACATTCCGCTGTATTTGGAGAAAAACCTTTTTATAAGGAAACGTTGTTTTTATGTGATATACCACTTGGGAGAATGGGAACTCTGATTTTGTTTATTTATAATGTTTATTAATTTAGATGATTTTGGGAAGTGGGGTGTTACATATCGCATATCAACTATTTTGGGACTACTCTCTCATAGTCATCACACTACGTCCTAGTAAGGCCAAAGTTGTGTTTAGGTAACTACGGTCCCCAGTATCACAGGCTCCAAGGTCAAAAATAGTGAATGTTTTCACGATTACTCGTTTAACAATACTAATTTTTGAGAGGGCCTCAACTGAGCGGTGATTATCAAGTCGGCTTGGTCGGGATTCAACTCCCTATAAGCCTCGTCGAATATATCACCTTCCTATAATAATTGCACTCAAGTAAGGGTGTAGGACTTATCTTACAACAATGGTATAACCCTAAGCAAGGTACAACATATATATATATATATACAGACAGATAATAAAGCAAATAGCAAGCATAAAAAACAAGATAGGGATAACCTTCAAAAGATATGGAATCTCCCCAGTGAAGTCGCAATTTTCTGTTGCAGTGAGAATAGGATATCAAATTATTGATTGATTTGAATCACAATCTTGATTCACAACCGGTCTTTGATTTATCCGAAGGAAAGGTTAAAGAAAGGAAAAACCTATTTTTGCATCGTAAACACAATGCGGGGAGAGATCTAGGGTTCGGGCGTTGGTTAAGCTTAGGGAAGGTATTAGCATCCTAAACTTCTGTAGTACTCTACAGGAACCTCTTGTTTAAATGTCCTATTGCTAATGGTTATCTGCTTAACGGTAATGCTAAGGGTTAAAGGTAAAGAGAAGGACCTAAGGGGTTAGTCCTAAGTATTCTCGCCAAGACTCACATCTTGTGCCTACGTATCCGAGGTAGGGATGGAATCAGAGTAATCGTAGTTCCCCTCAAAGAGGGAGAAAAGGAACTTCTTAACTGTGGCCAAGGTTCCATGGGGAAGTAAACGTTCATATGGAAGCGCTTACGTGGAGTGCGGCGACTCCTATCTACATTGTAGAGTTGAATTAAAAAAGGGATGAGTAAGCATTCCACAACGGGAACTTACATGGAGTGCGGCGACTCCTGATCCTAAGGCTAGGATAAAGGGGTGGATGTCCACGGCGGGACGCCTAAGCATAAGTACAACGACTCAAATCCTAAGGGTGAAAGGTTAGGGTATGTCCACAGCGGGACGCCTAAGCACGAGTACGACGACTCGGATCCTAAGGCTAGGATGGGCGAGGGTAAAGGCATTGACAAGCCGGTTAAAAGGAAAACATTTCCTTCGGAAACGGTAAACGGTAATGTAAAGCAATGGATAATTGATAATAGCAATGGTAATGGAAGATGTAAGCAGTGAATATAATTGGTATGGCATGAGGTATTGAGATGCAAAATGTACAATGAACAATTAAAGGCTGAATTAAATTTGAGTGGTGAGTTGAGAAAAAGTTAGATGGTGAAATGTGATTTGATTAAGTGGTAAATGGTGATTTGGAATTGATTTTTGATTTAGAAATTAGAAATTAAATAATTTTATGGCTTTTGAGAAAATTATGTGATTAAATCTAAATAAAATGTTATAATTAAGTAAAAAAGAAAATCACAAGTTAATCTTAAATGAAAAAAGTTTTATTTATTTTTAAGATTATAAAAAAATTAGGGGAGAATTAATTAAAAATGGATTAATTTACTTATTCTAAAGAAACAAAATGTTAAATTAATTGAAAATTAAACTAACTAAATTAGGAAAAGTTTTGAATTTGTTAGATTAAAATATATTTTTTAATTGGGTTTTTTATATTTTTAAGAAAAAGTGAAAACAAAAGTTAAAACTAATCTAAACATTTTCTATATTATTTTTGTTTAAAAATTAGGCTAGAGATTAAATTAAAAATTTTATTATTTTTAATTACTAAACAAACTAAATTAGATTAAAACTCTTTTTTATTTATTTTTATATATGAATTAATTTTGTTTTTTTAAATCATTAATTTCAGATTTTAGTTAAATAGATATTAGTGGTTATGTTAGTATTGTTAGTAATTATATTAATTAATTTAAAATTATAAAAAAAAATTAAAAAATGGTAAAAATGCAAAATAAAATGGGGTGCTCCTGGGTTGTTAAGTCCCAGGACCCAACCCGGGTCAGCATAAGAGGATGGGAGACAAGGGTTTTGAAAACCCTAATCTTCAAAGGGCCAAAACGGCGCCTTCTCTTCTTACAGCCTTCTCTTTTTCCTCTCTCTGACGATCTTTACGTCTTCTTCTTCTTCTTTTTGTTCGCTTGTTGCAGAAAAAACAAAAAATGTTAAAAAGAGAGGGCTTACGGTGTGGGGTTTGTGATTTAGCGGCAATGATGAACATGGTTCTAAGCCAGTTTGTGGGCTTGCGGGTTTGTTGACGGATTTGTGATGTTGTTCGTTGGCGGTTTCTCGGTTTTCGTGGTTGCTTTTTTTCGAAACTCAGGGATTTTAGGCTGTGATGAACCTTTGTTCTGAGCCTTGAGTTTATTTTTTTATTTCCTCGGATCCCTTCCTGAGATGGTTTTAACGGTTTTTTTGTGGACAGTGATGATTTTTTTCGATTTTTTTTCCGCCCCTTTAATGTTCTTCTAACTTCTTCTTATATAGCTTTGATTTTCGAAAATGAAATGAAGGAAATTTTAAAGATTTTCCTTTTTCAGAACAACATGTTTTGACATGTTTGTGATTCCTTCCATTTTCGTTTTGGGGGTTGTTGATATGATTCCATTTTCAGATGATGCTTAATGATGGTGATAACTTCCCATTTTCAGATTTTTGGTTTATTGATGATATTTCTTCTTTCGTTTTTTGCTTTTGACGGCTGTGTTGTTTGGTGTCATTTTCGGATTGGGTCGTTGGAGCTTGTTTTGGAAATATTTGGACCGTGTTTGGCCTGGGAGAAAATCCGTTTTCTTTTTTCTTCATTCTTCTTTCATGGACGGGAACATATGTTGCCTTGGTCCTTAGAATATGCTGTTGGAAACGGAAGTTTGGTAGCAACTCCATGTTTCCCTTCCAGATTAAAAGAAGCTCGGTGATGATCTTGAATCTGAGGGCTTAACAAAAAACTCAATGTCCTTAAAATTGTTTATGATTCTAACCTTCTGACAGTGTTTTATTTTTTTGCAGGTCTTAAGCAAGTTATGGAGCTTGAAGATGGTCTAGGATTTAGGATTAGGACTTGTAACATGAATCCAAAAAAAGTTGTAATCTTGAATATTATTTGTGCAAACTTGGATTTTGTATGTCAAAGAATTCAGACTTGAAATAGAAATGTGAACTCAGAATCTTGAAATGGAAATGTGAATTTAATTAATCCTGAACCATCTTTAATTGCGAAACAATCCTATTAAGAACAAGCTTGGACTTTAAAACTCAAATTTAAAACATCTTGCGATTACTCACAACCATAAATCAAAACCTTGCTTGAATTTGCATAGCAAATACGCCTTGAACGTTTATCCAACCGGTAAACTTAAGAAATCAAATGGCCTAGCTCTTGCACTTAATATGGATAAATTTAGAAGCTCAACATGAAAGGAACATGGACATGAACGCCTTAGAAATTGAATTCCTCTTAATAACTTGAATACTAAATTGTGTAAGAAATTTCTCCAATACTCCTTGATGACTTGCAAGAGCTTTAGAAACGAACTTCTTAAATCAACAGTCGGGCCTGAGTAAATTAACAGCTTGATATGTGGCCAAAAGGTGTTCCTGAAAACGACCAACAATATTCTGAACCTCCAGATTAACAACTTGGTCCTGTCTTCACAAAACAAAACAACAAACTGGTTAGCTAAAACGAAAGATAAACTAAATGAAATGTAAATGATCAGTGAATCTAAGGGTAAAATTTGGGGTGCAACAGTTACCCCTATTTAAATAACTTCACCGGATGATTTGAGCGATGAAGCTCGAGAAATCATGGTGAAAGGGATTTAAATATAGATAACCGAAAATTTTGCCTTTAGATGCAGTGATATGCAATGCAATGGACAAACGAGACTAAACTAAAAATGCTGACAATGTTATGAATCTAATATGATGCATATGATGAAAATGATAAATATAGCAATGCAGACGAAACGACGACATAGGGGAAAAAACGCAATGAGTAACCACTCATTGGGGAAGACAACACACTGGGGAACGAAACTGGGGGCATCTAAAGTGATAGACCAGCAGGTTCAAGCATGACCAGTTGACACTTTAGAAAGAAAGCAAGAAGAGGTCCTCAATGGAGATGGCACCAGCGAGACGGCCTCCACTGGGGAAATATCTAGAGTAGATGCTCAACAGGTTCAGACATGACCAGTTGACACTCTAGGATAAAAGGTAAAACAGGATCCTCACGACAGTAGAATCATGTAAACAAAACACTGGAGTCTTAAGGCAAGAATAACATCCAAGCTTCTAGAAATTCCTTAAGCGAAGAGATCGAACGCGATCTTCAGGAACCATTAGAAAGTATATAGGGTAAAAACTCTTCTGTATGCCAAAATAATTGGACTTCAATGGGAAAACGCCGTGATAAGCTTCTCGAGAGAGAGACTGCCACTTATCGTTGAAATGGACTTATACCGCCAAAAACTGGATAAGCTTCTCAAATAAAGAGACTGCCACTTATCTGAAAAAGATAGCGATGATAAGCTTCTCATGGGAGACTGCCACTTATCTGGGGATACGGGTAAAACTAATAAGCTTCTCCGGAGAGACTGCCACTTATTTGGAAAAAGGTAAACAAGCTTCTCGAGGGAGATGGCCACTTGTTGCTGGTATAATGAAAATATGATAAGCTTCTCAGACGAGACTGCCACTTATCGGTGCTGTAAAATGATGGTGATAAGCTTCTCAGGTGAGACTGCCACTTATCTGGTAGGGTAGCAATGATTAGCTTCTCAGGAGAGATTGCCACTTATCTGGTAGGTACTCTTGATAAAACGATAAGCTTCTCCGGAGAGACTTCCACTTATCTTGGGGCAAAAAAAATGATAAGCTTCTTCGGAGAGACTGTCACTTATCTGGGGAGCAATGATATAATGATAAGCCTCTCGGGTGAGACTGCCACTTATCTACAAAGGTAATCTGATGAAACGATAAGCTTCTTTGGAGAGACTTCAACTTATCTTGGGGAAAAAAATGATAAGCTTCTTCGGAGAGACTGCCACTTATCTGCAATGAGGCGTTGTAAAAGGCTCTTCTTGATAGATAGTACAAAATAAATGCACGTCCAGGTGGGTTCAACGATCGACAAAGACCGAAGTTCAATCTAGAATCGAGCTAGAAAGAAACTGTCAAACAAGACTCCATTGAGGAAATGAACTCAAATGGAGATTTATCTTATCCAGGCACAGAAAAGATAACTGAAATAACCATCATCCACGAGGATTGAACTCTGTGGGGAGACTGAAAATAGTAGGTATTTTATGCTTAAGGTTAACGACTCTATTTGGAGAGAACGGACAAACCCAGTTACTTGGAAGTAACCACAGCCAAAGTAACGACAAAAGACGAAAAGGATAGCAAACATGCAGATGCTGAATCCATATGTCAATGCGTATGTCTAAATGAAATGCAATGAGTATGCGTATGCTTATGCTCATGCATATGCTGGAAAAAAACAGGCAAGAAGAGGGGGAAACGGGAGATGAAATAAACATCTCGACGGGGATAGCCGGTGACCTCGGCAAAGGTACATCCATCAAAGGATAGGAAATGATGATGGCAGAACTAAATCTTGCTTCGAAGTTCCAAACTCTGGGGAGAAGAATTCCACTTAGGGATATGATATCATGACTTCACTGGAGGATTGTTATCATGAGTCTGAATTCTGATCAAAGAAGACTTGTTCACTAGGAAGAGTCATATTAGGATTAGAGACTTTCGGGGATAAAATAAATATCCGTTTCATTGGAGAAGTGTGGAGCTAGGCATCTTCATAGAGAAAGTGTAGTAACTTCCTGGGGACAATACATCAAACTTCCAGGGGAAAGTACATCAACTTCCTGGGGAAAGTACATCAACTTCCCTGGGGAAAGTATAGCAACTTCAGTGAGGAAAAAGATGATTCCACTGGGAGTGGGTCCTCAATAATAGACATGTATCACTGGAAGATACTTGGGAGACTCTCTGCAGTCTTGAAAGTCAATGGAGATCACCGGATCAGTCCAAAAATGTTGTCAGCTTATGTTTCACTGGGGATTTGCACTGAGGCAATGGTCTAAAAGTGCTTCTGCAACATTGAGACTTACTGGGGAGCGAAGATGTCCTTCAGATATTTCCACAAGTCAAAGCAACTTTATATCTTTTCAAAGCATTTTCAAAAAAAAGTTTTAGATTTGAAAACTTTTCACCTTCAAAAATATTATTAACAAATAACAATTTGCATAACAAGAATGAAAATAGAGATAGCATAAATGGCAAAAATTGAATAGCAAAAGGTTTAATTTTACTAAAGAATGGTAGCTTACTAATGGCAAAGCTCCATGGAGTGTTACATTTGAAATTGGCAAATAGGGAAAGGTTACATTGAATCCAACGACCTCTACTGACCCTAATAACTAAGACTACCCAAAATCCAGCTTCTGACAAGAGCGGTTGGATTGGATTTGATCTTCTGATAAAGTTCTTTGATGATCAGTGTCCTCTGATGCAGTGAAATGCCTTTGTCCTTAATTTTTACCTGGACCGCCCTTTCGGGTTTTCAATTCACCGGGACGCTCATTTTTGCCTAAGCTTCCTTTTCAGGTTTTCAGCTTAGCGAGCTATTGTTTTTTTTTGTCATCCCTTATTTTTGCCTGGATCTCCTTCATAGGTTATGATCCACCGGGATACCCATTGTTTCCTAAGTCTCCTTTCTAGGTTTTCGACTTAGTGGGTTATTTAGGCGTAATATTTTCGTACTGCGTCAGAGTTCACAGGATGTGCAAGCTCTTCACCATCCATTTTTGTGAGAATTAGCGATCCTCTGGAGAAGACTATCTTCACAAAAAATGGGCCTTCGTAATTGGACATCCATTTCCCACGCATGTCTTTATGAACTGGCAAGATTTTCTTGAGTACAACCTCTCCTTGACGGAATTCATAGATTCAGACTTTCTTGTCAAAGGCTCTTCTCATCTGTTTCTGATATAATTGACCATGACACATAGCAGTCATGCGCTTCTTATCGATAAGATTCAGCTGGTCAAATCTGTCTTGGACCCATTCTACTTCGTCAAGCATGGTTTCCATCAATACCCTTAAGGAAGGTAACTCTACTTCGATGGGGAGGACGACTTCCATTCCATACACCAATGAGAAAGGGGTTGCCCCTATTGAAGTTCGCACTAAAGTTCTGTATCCGTGCAAAGAAAATGGTAACATTTCATGCCAATCTTTGTAAGTCTTGACCATCTTTTGCAGGATTTTCTTGATATTTTTCTTTGCAGCTTCAACAGCTTCGTTCATCTTAGGACGATAAGGAGAAGAATTGTGATGTGCAATATTGAAACTTTCGCACAACTCCTTCATGGTTCTGTTGTTCAAGTTGGTCCCATTGTCTGTTATAACCTGGCTTGGAATTCCATAACGGCTGATAATCTCTTTCTTGATGAAGCAGGAAACCACTTGCTTGGTCACATTGGCATAAGAAGCAACTTCTACCCATTTGGTGAAGTAGTCGATGGCAACTAGAATGAATCGGTGATCGTTGGAAGCTTTAGGCTCAATTTCCCCAATCATGATAATGCCCCATAATTGAGAAAGGTCACGGTGATGATAAAACATTCAACGATGTTGGAGGTACGTGCACCTTGTCAGCATAAATTTGGCACTTATGGTATTTTCTGGCATATTGGATGCAATCAGATTCCATGGTTAACCAGTAATATCTAGCTCTCAGAATTTTCTTAGACTTAGCATAACCATTGGCATGAGTTCCAAAGGTTCCCTCATGAATCTCTTGAAGTAACATGTCTGCTTCACGTCTGTCAACACGTCTAAGCAGAACCATGTCGTAGTTTCTCTTGTATAGCACATAATTGCTGATGAAGAATTTGGATGCTAGTCTTCTCAGAGTCTTCTTGTCAAGGTTAGTAGCATCGGCTGGATACTCTTGCTTTAGCAGATCTGCCTGCTCTTTGTGTGGTTGAAGCTCAGTGTACTCATACTCAACCAATTTTTCCAGTTCAGTGGGTACTTCAAAATCTTCCTCACCCTCATCTTCAGCTTGATAAATGAGTGAATCTCAATCAGGAGTGAAAGCAGGGTGTAATAGCCCAAATTTTGCTCGAGGTTGTTAGGTTTCTTTCGCACGTCATTTTAACTAAACGCTAACCGGTTTGTTCAGCCTGTTGGTTTTTGCAGGAAAATGGATTCTCTGTTTATCTATTCAAGGCCATGCTCACTGAATTTATTATCGGCCACAAATTAATTTGCCAGATGATTTGTTTGAGCTCAGTTACGTCTGATCTAAACCGTACGAAATGTTTAATTGCCGAGTTCAGAGTTGGAAATAGGATAAGCATCATTTGAGGAATTTAATTAATTTGATTTTATTTGGATGAAGAGTTAGCCATTTGGATTTAATCGAACAAGTTGGAGTTATTCAGATGATGTTATCGGATGAATTATTCGGGAATTTATTGGAGATTAGATTTAATCGATTGAATTGGATTGAGAAGTTCGAATTAATAAAAAAAATAGAATTTTATTTATTCTGTTATTTTTTATTACAAGAAAAAGAATTACAATTTAAATTACATTTTTCTAAATTCCTAGAAAATTCCTATTTTTCCTAAAAGACGTCTTCAATGCCGAATCTTCGAGTTTCGATTTTGCTCCGAACCTGTAAAACAAAACCAATACACAAACAAGCATTTTTTAAAATGGTTAGAGAAGTGGTTCCGATACCCTCAGCTTGATATCATCATTGGGTACGTCGGGAGGGCAACGACGAAGTCGAAGCCAAATCCTGACTTATTTTCCGACCTTGGCAAATCAGGCAACATCTGTTCTAAGAGAGAGAGAGAGAAAGAGAGAGAGAGAGAGAGAGAGTTGATTTTTGGAAAAGTGATTCTAAAAATAAGTGCTTTTGGAAAAAGCACTTATTTCTAAAAAATGGTTTTGCCAAACGGGGCCTTAACACATTTCCCAGACATTTCTGAATCCAACGGATTGAAACCAAGTCAAACAACAAACTTTCCACATTTCTGAAAATTAAAACAATCTCGTAGCAACCACAACAACCCGTATGAACAAGCATTTTGCAACTTCCAGCAACAAACTAAGTAAGAAAATCGCAACAGCTGTAACATGAATATAGCAACAACAACAATCATCCACGCTTCAATAGAAAAATCACCATCAATATAGGAAATCAATAAACCTAACAAAAATAAATCAAATCAAACATAAAAGACCAGAAAGCATGCCAAATAGATCTAGGCCCACGAGTTGATCCATATATCAGTTCACTATACCAAGAAGGGGGATCACTAAAAATAAAGGAGAGGAAGAGAAATAAAACTCAGCCGTTCATCAGAGGAAGAACAAGGCGAACCCAGAAAATATCAGAAGAAGGGACGAAGATTGAAAAAACCGGCATCGCGAAGAGGAACCTCCAACGGCGAACTTACCATGACCTAGAGGCGGTCGTGAATCTATTGGAGCTCTCACTACCACCACGAGCCACCGCAACTCACCGACGGACATGTGCGGCCGTAAGTGTTACAACAACTCACTACCACCGTGAACTCAGACGGAGTGAAATCACCATCATCATCGTTCCGACGAGCATCATCGTCAACAACTCGAGAAAATCAGTCACGAGATTCAAAGAGCCACCATCATCATTGTTGCATGCAAACACCACCCACGATCTCGTCGTCCAAAACCAAAGACGTAAGCTTATGACGTTAATGGTTATTATTCTTTCTTTATTTTGTTTCAGGTATGAATGGATGAAGAGGCCATGCGAGGAAAAATGAAAGAAAACTAGAAAAAGCTGCAAAACGGGTAAACAATGGCAGCGGCGGCACAAAGAAGAAGAAGTGGGTTTCAATGAAACCCTAATAAGGCTAATGTTCAGCGTGAATGTCCCCTCCCCCTTTTAATTCTTATCTTTTTTTTTTGTCATTTTTTTATTTTTATAATTTAATAAATTATTTTAATTAGATTATATAACCATGTTTTCATAATTTAGTTTAATTGTTAAAACTCCTTTTAAGCTTTTAATTGAAATATCTATTGATTAAATTTTTTTTATTTTTTAGATTTAAACTTTTTTCTAATTAAAATATTAAAAAATTAAAATCTTTTTAACTTAGAACTTAAACTTTTTTTTTTAAATCTTAATTTGAAATTCATTTTGTATTAAGACTTAATTTAAAACTAAAGCCATTTTTTTCTAATTAAAACTTTAAAAATTTAAAACCTACTTAAAATTAAAAGTTCAATTAACACCATAGATTAATCAAAACCCATTTTTTTATTTATTAAAATTATAACTATTTTTTATTTTAGAATTAAAACCATTTTTAGAACATTTTTAAAGTAGATACATTTTTAGTTTGTAATACTGCATTTTTCGCTTCGTCTATATTCTTGTGCCGTTCCATTCATCATTTCCTCGGTTGTACAGTTTGTAGTATTTTATTTTTCGTTTCGCATTTTATTTTCTTATGGTTGTAATTTATGCGAGGCTATCGTCGCTATTGCTTTCAATTCCGTTTCATTTTGGGTTTGTAATTTACGCGAGTGATCGTCGCAGTGCACTTTTTACTGCTTTTACACTTTCCTCTATTTTTAATCCTGCCATGTAATAACTTGTCATGTGCATCATTTACCGTTAATTTCCTTCCGAAGGATTAGGTCTAGCCGTTTGACCGCCGAGTCAATAGTCCTTACCTTTGACTCTTTCACCTTTCAAACCTAGAAACTCTGAGTCGCCGTACTCATATTTTTAGGCGTCCCGCCGTGGACAATTTTACCCTTTACCCTAGCTTTAGGATAAGGAGTCGCCGCACTCCGTTTTAGGGTTTCCCGCCGTGGAATACCTAGTTAACCCTAATTTCAAATTAACTATTTCAACGTAGAAATAGGAGTCGCCGCACTCCACGTAAGCGCGTCCTTCAGAAATGCTTACTCCCCTAGAAAACTTGATCACAGTCAAGAAGTTTCTAACCTCACTTTCGAAAGGAACTATGATTACTCTGTTTCCATCCCCTACTCAGGATATGTAGGAACAAGATGTGAATCTTGTCGAGTAAACTTAGGACTAACCCTTAGGTCTTTCTATGTCACTTTCTAACCCTTAGCTCAATATATATCTTCAAGCAAATAGTAAACTTTAAGCAAAAGGTTCTTGTAGAGTACTATAGAAGTTTAGGGTGCTAATATCTTCCCTAAGTTTAACCAACCCCTTACTTAGATCTCTCTATGCATTGTTTACGATGCAAAAATTAGATTTTCCTTCTTTTGACCTTTTCCTTCGGATAAATCAAAGATCGGTTGTGAATCAAAGATTTGTGATTCAAATTAATTAATAATTTGATATCTTATTCTCACCGCAACACAGGGTCATTGGATTCAACATGGTTTTGGATAGCACTGCATGTTAGAAGGCTTATTTTATTAAAATGCACAGAGAAAATGCAAGAGAAAGAAATGCTTTTTTTTGTAGTTTTTGAAAAAGATTGCCAATTTCTTTTAATGGTAAAAGCAAAAAAATGGTAAATGAAACAAGCAAGAATTTAACAAAATGCATTTATTAATAGTCTTTTGAAAAGTGAAAAGGTGGCCCTACAAAATGATCCAATAGCCTTGGGCATAGCTATGGAATTTTGAAAACAGCAAATGAGAACATTAAACTACTTTGAAATGGGAAAAATCACGGGGATCTCTATAGCTTTCCAATTGTTCAAAGCTGCATCGCTCTTGAATACCAGGTTGTTCAGGTTTTCATCATCATCATCATCGTTGATAGCATTGACTTGGAAACCTCCGCTGAAAAACACTTCTTGAACAGACTTCGGACGTCCTTTGATAGTTGTAGAAGCTTTATCATGAGTTGGTTTGTAACCCATCCCGTGGTGATTCATCTTGGTCTTGACTGAAGGTGAGATATTACTTAGAAGGGGGGGTTGAATAAGTATGGCAAATTAATACTTGAAAAATAATCACACAATTATTTTTATCCTGGTTCGTTAAACAACTACTCCAGTCCACCCTTCCAGAGTGATTTGCCTTTCTCAACAAGGACTTAATCCACTATTAAATCAAACTGATTACAATAGTAACACCTAAGAACTACAGTTCTTAGTCTTCTCAAGAGCTACTGATTCACACTGAATCCTCTTAAGGAAAATCCTTTACAAACAATGTAAATTAAATACAAGAGTTTTTAGTGCTTCTATAAAGCTATAATCACAACAGTGATTTTACTCTTAAGTTTTAAGAACTATAAGATTCTATGAAGAATAAGAATGAGAGCTTATTAGAATATGTGATTTCTTTTCAGCAAGTGTGTAGCACTGAAGAATGAAGTGAGAAACTCCTTTTATAGGCAGCTGACTCAAGCACGTTGAAAAGAGAGTCCAAAAGGTCTGAGCCTTTTTGTCTTCACATGCACTGACCTTTCCTTGAAATAGATGGCACAGATAAATCCTTTTTGTCTGTGTAAGTGTGTCTAGCACAAATAAGGAAAGAGACGTTGAATAGTTCCAACGGATATATTCTTGAAAACACTTCTTCAGTTTCAGCAAGTTCTTCAGAGTCTGAATGGATCAGAGTCTTCTGATGAGATTCAGAACTAAGCTGTATCAGAGTCTTCTGCAGCTTGTGTGCTTCTAGCGTGTTGATCATCAGAGCATCTTGACACAAAACTTCAGTACTTGGCAGCGTAAGTACATTCAGAAACTTCTGTAGATCAATGCTTTGAGAAACTCTTCAATTAATATTCTTCTATACTTCTGATGCTTCAGCTTCAGATGCTTTTGATTATCTTCAGATGCTTCTGATTATCTTCAGATGCTTCTGACTCAGAATGTTCTAGAGCTTCTTGCTTCAGATCCTTCTGGAGACTACGCTCAGGATCTTCTGTAAGGAGCAAGCAGATTCTTCTGTAAGGTGCATCTGGCGCTTCAGAGTCAGAATAACTTCTTGTATTCAAGGCAGATTTGCTTCTAGAGAGTTAATATAATTTTAATCTGCAGTAAAACTCTCAAACAAATTTTAGAGTATATAATTCTTAAATATAAATTTCCTAACAGTTATCATCAAAACAAAGAGTAATTATTAAGAACCAATCTGTGTTCTAACAATCTCCCCCTTTTTGATGATGACAAAAAGTATCAGAAATTTTATTTAATTGAACATAAAGAATTATAACTCCCCCTGAGATGATGAATCTCCCCCTGAGTTGAATATGAAAAAGGAATAGAAACTTCCCTTTTTATCTTGAGTAATCTTCAGAGTCAGATCTTGTTTGTCTTTGTAATAATCAAAGGTTAGACTGTCTTGCAGATATAAGATTCAGAGTTTGATAAAAGATAAATGATCTGAGAAACTCAGAGATTCTTTTAAAGAGTATTCTTATCAAATGTTCTGAAATAGTCAATTTAGATATTAGAAAGAATAGATATGTCTGAAGATTCATTCTAGTGAAATTATATTAAATAGTTCAGATCTTTATTTTCTCCCCCTTTTTTGTCATAAGCAAAAAGTAAAAACTTTTAATAAAGACAATTAAAAGGAATAATAACAGATAATTCAATGGAGAATAACAAACTGTTTCATTTAATCATAACAGAGCAAAAAGTACATCAGAAGATATACCAAAACATTCAGATGCAAAAAAAAAAAAACAGCAGATGCACAAACATGAGAAAAAAAATCTAAGTGTGTTTAGACAAAAGCATCTTCAATAGGTCTGTGATCTCAGATTGTGATTGCTCTTGCTTTGACATGAACTTAGTTATTGTCTCATTCTTCTCATCTTGTTTAGACATCCACTCTGACATGTCCTCAGATTTCTTGTCTTGCTTCGCCATCCAAGATCTAATTTCAGATTGACCAGCTTCCAGAGCAGCAATCTTGTTTGCCAAATCTGGATTTTCTGTCTTGATCTCTGATGATGGAGGTTCTGTATCCTGAACAGAGTCAATTGCCATATGTTTTGGAGATCCTGAAGAGGGTTCTACCAGAGTCATAGTTAGTGTAGGGGCAGTTGGTTCTGGTGGAGGAGGAGGTGGAGGAGCATCCAAACACAGCAGAGGTTCAGTCTTGTTGACAATCCAGAATTGAGTTCTTTCAGCTCTGAGCTTTGCATCATCAAAACAGATGTTCTTCAGATTAGAAGCCACAGTGTTGAATCTATTGAGAAATCCTTTCCAGATGATGTCAGTCTCATTTGCATCCATAGTTTCAGAACATCTTTTCTGAACAGTACCTAAAGACATCTATATTTCTTGCAAAAACGTTTGAAATAAATGTTCAATATTAAGTCTGGGTGGTGGTTTAAGCAAGGTTTCCAGAGTCATCTGTTTAGGTTTTGGAGTTGGTGGTATCAATGATTTTGGAATGGAAATCAGAGGAGGGGGAACATATGGAAAGAATGGAATTTTCGGTTTCTGAGGAAGGGATCTGTTTAAAGCATTAAGCAGATTTGGTTGAGGTCTGGTGCGTGGGTAAACATCATCAAAGACTGCATTAGAGTATGGTACGAAAGCAGAGTTTGATGGTTTATCAGATGCAACTGTGTTGTCAGATGCAGGATGCAGAGCTGAAACAACAGCTTTACCAGATGTAGCAGAAATGGGGGCTAAGGATCCTTCATTTTCCATAGATTTAATATATGAAAGGATTACAGATGGAAGGGTTGGTTTGAGTTTAGGTCTCAGAGGTTTCAAGGGTTCAGAGGGCTCAACTCTATCATAAAAATCTTTAAGTTTGAAACCATAAGATAAATTATGATACAGAGAAGACACTTGAGCACAAGATATGCCAGATGATGATGGATTAGAAGTAGGAACAATCATCTCAGATGAAGGTACAGGTGGAGGCATAGGTTCTGGAATGGTAGTTTTGGTAGGTACAGATGATTCAGGTTCAGGGTCATGAACAGGGTATTTGTCAGATGGATTAATCAGAAAATCAGGATGAATTTCTGATTCAGATGAATTTGAAGATGTTTCAGGTGTACAAGAGGTAGAAGAAACTTGAAACACTGTTTTTAATGGAGTGATATCAAGAACTTTTGTCTCAGGGATATGAGATGGTTCTGAAGGAATATCAGGTTGTTGAGTAGGTGGTTCAGATGAAACAGGAGCAGGAGTTACTTTAGTGGGTTCAGAAGTAACAGTTGCTACAGGTTCAGAAGATTGAATAGGTGATGGTGGAATGACAGATTCTTTTTGTGGTTGATCTTCTGTGGTTTGTTTTTCTGGATGATCAGGAGATTTTGGTTGATTTTTTGTTTGTGGTTGTGCAGAGTTTTGTTTATCAGAATTTTGTGGTAGTTCTGATGGTTGTGGTACTGTTTGTTGTGATTCTGTTGGTTGTGGAACAGTTGGTGATGGACGTGGAGTGAAATGTTTGATGTGTAATTTAGGTTGAGGTGGTTTTGATACAGAAGCAGTAGGTTGTTTCTGAGGTGATACAGAACTGGGGGCAGCAACAGATGTTGTTTGAGTGACAGGGGGTTTTGGAACAGACTTAATAGAAGAATCATTTATTACAACATTTTTAGAAGTAACAGAAGCTTTAGTACCTTTGAGTTTAATCCTCTTTGCAGAGACAGCTTCTCCAGAATCTTTTCTCTTCAGAAGATCCTTGGGTTTCTCAGCAATCTTAGCCTTCTTCTGGACAGGTTCAGATTCTGTTGCAGGTTGAGGTCTTTTCCTCTGAAGTGGAACTTCTGCTTCTTCTTCTTCTTCTCCTGCATCTGGCAGGGGTTGCTTGACAAGTTGAAAAACATTGGCAGGAACAGGCACTCCTTCCCTTTTGCATTCCTCTATATACATCAGAACAATGTGTCTAGGTTCTTCAGCAAAAAATAGAGGAAAATCTGATACTGGAATCCTTTATTCAGATCAGACATGTTTAACTTCTTTGGAGCAGTGGTAAGTTCATCTACAATCTTGAGTCTCAGAAGGCTCTTAGCGATCAGAGGCTTTCCCATAATGAACTCTAGTTCCTCTGTTACACCAGCATCATACAGAGCAGCCACTAAACCATTTTCAGTGAGAAGATCTGAGAGCAACCTTCCAAAAGGTATCCAATTCCTGATCTTCTGGTTCTTTTCTTTCACAGATTCTCTGGATGCATTTATGTGATTCCACAGATGCATGAACAATAAGTAAGGAAGATCTACCTTATTACTCTGACTAAGGCAGTACCTAAAATAGATTTGTTAATTGTTGACATAATCTGGGGAATTTGTTGACTTTCTGTGATGTATGCATCCCATGAAGATCTTGGCCCAGATCTTGTAATCTGGCTTCAGATCTTTGAATCTGTTAGAGGCTTGTCCAGCAGTCATAACCTCTTCATAGACTTCATCCATATCAACACGTCCAACTGGCAGATGTGAAACACCATCTGTTTCTTCATAACCAATCAGTTTTCTAATTAGATCCTTTGTGATGATGATTTCCTTTCCCAGCACAGATGATAGAATAAACTTTGGATACACAGATGCATGAATCCAGAATTCCTTAACAAGAAGAGGGTAAACTGGTCCAAACAGTCTATCAAAGTATTTCACCCAACCTTGAGCTCTAACAATGGAGCGAAAATCAAACCCATTTTCAGCCAGTGAATTAAATTCAACCATGGATTCACACAACACTTCTAACTTTTCAACAGGTGTGAGAAGAGTTCTTTGTGGAGGAATGTATGGATTAGCACCTAGATTATCTGAAGTTACAGCAGCCATTGTTGATTGAAATTGAGCAGTTGTTGAAGAAGAAGACGCCATTGAAGAATGCCTTTTAGAACACTTAGGTTTTGAGTTTTTGTGAAGAGAGAACAAGAGATGAAAATGCATATAAATTCTGAGAGTGAAAAGTGTGAAAGTGAATACACTTCAAGTATTTATACTAAACACATAGTCACACCAAGAGTCAGAAATAAAGCACGTTTGAGCAGCATTAAATGAAAAGAATAAAATCATTTCAAATAATAAATGCTTCTGACAGATTTGGGGGGAAAATCAAGATATTTACTATTCAAATTTCACCTCAAATGTCTTTTCAGTTGTCCATACGCCACCTCTTCAGATTTTGTGGGACACGTGTTTGCTTGCATGCTGTTCTGAATTCTCTCAAGAAATGAAACGTTAGCCACGTTCAGATCTTCTAAAGATGGTTAGTTCAAATTTTCACATCAGAAACAATAATCAGAATAGAATAAATGAACAGAAGAAATACTTCAGATCATTAAACATTTTGCATCTGAGAGGTTGCCTCTGATAAATATTACTCTGGACAAAAATCCATACAAATATTTTTCAGAATGAACTTAAATCTATCTTCAGCAAGGGGTTTTGTGAAAATATCAGCCCATTGATGATCTGTATCAACAAAAGCTAAATTAATTACACCCTTCTGAACATAGTCTCTGATGAAGTGATGTTTAATTTCTATATGTTTTGCCTTAGAATGCAAAATTGGATTTTTTGACAAACATATAGCAGAAGTATTATCACAAAAGATAGAAAGATTACTCTCATAGATTTGATAATCTTCTAATTGACTCTTCATCCAGAGCATCTGAGTACAACATCCAGCAGCAGCAATGTATTCTGCCTCTGTAGTTGATAGTGCAATGGCAGGTTGCTTCTTGTTGTACCATGAGATCAGATGACTTCCAAGAAACTGACAGCTTCCAGAAGTGCTTTTACGTTCAACTCTGTCTCCAGCATAGTCAGCATCACAAAATCCAACTAATGAAAATTCATCAGATCTTCTGTAACACAAACCCATGTTAGCAGTACCTTTCAGATACCTTAGAATCCTCTTAACAGCTGTTAAGTGTGATTCTCTAGGATCTGATTGGAATCTAGCACATAAGCAGACACTAAACAGAATATATGGTCTAGAAGCAGTCAAGTATAGAAGAGATCCTATCATACCTCTGTAGAGTTTTTGATCTACCTTCTTACTTACCTCTTCCTTACCTAGAGTGCTTGTAGGATGCATTGGAGTCTTTGCCATTTTGCTATCAACCATGTTGACCTTCTTCAGAAGCTCTTTAACATATTTGGTTTGATGTATGTAGGTGCATTCTGGAGTCTGATTGACTTGGATTCCCAAGAAGAATCTCAATTCTCCCATCATGCTCATTTCAAATTCTTCCTGCATACATTTAGCAAACTCCTTTCCAAGCGTAATATTTGTTGATCCAAAAATAATGTCATCTACATAAATTTGACAAATCAACAGATCTTTCTTAACAGTTTTACAGAATAAAGTTGTATCCACTTTTCCTCTGATAAAATTTTTCTTCAGAAGGAAGTTGCTCAACCTCTCATACCAAGCTCTGGGAGCTTGTTTTAATCCATAAAGGGATTTCTTTAATTTAAAAACATGATCTGGAAAGTTTTCACTTTCAAATCCAGGAGGTTGGTGGACATATACTTCTTCTTCTATAATACCATTAAGAAAAGCACTTTTAACATCCATCTGATACAGAGTGATGTTATTCTGTGCAGCAAAAGAAATCAGAAGGCGTATAGATTCTAACCTTGCCACTGGAGCATATGTCTCAGTGTAATCAATACCTTCTTGCTGACTGTATCCTTGAGCAACCAATCTTGCCTTATTCCTTTCTACTTCTCCCTTTTCATTCAGCTTATTTCTGAAGACCCATTTTGTTCCAATAATATTGGATCCTTTAGGTCTAGGAACCAGATCCCAAACTTCATTTCTGGTGAATTGATTCAGCTCTTCTAGCATAGCTATAATCCATTCATTATCTTCCAGAGCCTCATCTACAGATGTTGGTTCTATTATTGACACTAAGCCAAATAAAGAAGATTCAGAAGTTCTGAGAAATGATCTTGTCCTTATTGGATCATCTTTCTTTCCAATAATCACATCTTCTGGATGAGATGATTTGATTCTGGAAGAAGATCCTCTGACAGTTGGTCTTTCAGAAATATGCAAGTTGTTTAGTTGGGAAGTCAAAGGTGTAGCATCTGGGGTTGCTTCAGATTCTTTGATTTTTGCCTTTTCTGCATCTGATCCTTCAGAGTCTGTGAGAATCACTTCTCTATCTGCAGAACTTTCAAACTGCTTTGGCTTTTCAGAGCCAAGCTTATCATCAAATCTAATATGAATAGATTCTTCAACAATCTGTGTTTCAGTATTGAATACTCTGTAGCCTTTAGAGCGTTCAGAATAACCAAGCATGAAACACTTATGTGCTTTGGAATCAAACTTGTTCAGATTATCTTTAGTATTAAGCATAAAACAAATACATCCAAAAGGATGAAAATAAGAAATGTTAGGCTTTCTGTTTCTCCACAATTCATAGGGAGTCTTTTCCAGAAGAGGTCTTACAGACACTCTGTTCTGAATATAACAAGCTGTGTTAATTGCTTCTGCCCAAAAATGTTTTGCCAGATTTGTCTCATTGATCATGGTTCTGGCCATCTCTTGCAATGTTCTATTTTTCCTCTCTACAACTCCATTTTGTTGTGGAGTTCTAGGGCAGGAGAAATCATGTGCAATGCCTTTTTCAGAAAAATATTTTTCAAAATGTTTATTTTCAAATTCCCCACCATGATCACTTCTGACTTTAATAATTTTGGAATCTTTTTCAATCTGAACTTGATTGCAGAAGTCAAAGAACACAGAATGAGACTCATCCTTGTGTTTTAGAAACTTTACCCATGTCCATCTGCTGTAGTCATCTACAATGACTAACCCATACTTCTTGCCTCTGATGGATGCAGTTTTCACTGGTCCAAACAGATCAATGTGAAGTAATTCCAATGGTCTGGAGGTAGACACAACATTTTTTGATTTAAAATGTGATTTTGAAAATTTACCTCTTTGACATGCTTCACACAGAGCATCTGAGTTGAACTTCAACTTAGGAAGTCCTCTGACCAGATTGAGTTTATTAATCTGAGATATGCGTCTCATATTAATATGCCCCAATCTTCTATGCCAGACCCATTGCTCATCATTCACAGATAAGAGGCATTTTACATTTTGAACTTTAAGTTCTGAAAGGTTAATTTTATAAATGTTGTGTTTCCTCTTTCCACTGAATAGGATAGAGCCATCCTTTTGACATACAGCTTTGCAACATTTTTGATTAAAGATTATATCATAACCATTGTCACTTAATTGACTTATGGACAATAGATTATGTTTCAATCCTTCAACTAACAGAACATTAGTAATAGAGGGAAGCTTACCATTTCCAATAGTGCCATATCCAATGATCTTGCCCTTCTGGTTCCCTCCAAACTTTACGTCCCCTCCAGATCTAAGTTCCAGGCTTTGGAACATAGACCTTTCTCCTGTCATGTGACGTGAGCATCCAGAGTCCAGGTACCATGATTGGTGTCCTGACTTTGCTGCTAAGAACATCTGCAACAGGAATTATTTTGTCTTTAGGTACCCAGATCTTCTTGGGTCCTTTGGGGTTAGTTGGTTTGCAGGTTTGTCTAAACTTCTGTTTTGCAACATATTGTTTATTCTGACTTGCCTTTGGTTTAAACACATAAGTACTCTTCTCAGAGCTTGTGTGTTTAATGTCATTCAGATGACCAAATTTGAATTGAGAGTACAGAGGTGTCTTCCTGATGAAAAGTTTGTCAACAGGTTTTGGATTGCTTCCAGATGAAGACTCATATCCAATGCCTCTTCTGTTGTTTCCACTAACACCATAAATCATGGAAGCCATCTTGCTTCTGTCTATGCTCTTAGTGAGAAACCTCTGAAAACTAGAGTCATATTTTTCTAAAATATTTTCACAAGACTTAGTTTCAGAATCAGATTCTTGTTGAGTTCTATCAAAGTCATTTTTGATTTTTAAATTTATTTCCTTCTGCTCAACAAGTTCTGTTTTCAGAAGATCAATCTCAGATTCAAGATTGCTTTTCAGCTTCTTGTATTTGAGTTTGATGTTGTTGTAACTTTTAAGAACTTCTGTTAAAACTTTAATGAGTTCTTCTTTGGTAAGTTTGGCCATTACCTCTTCTGCATCATCATCAGATTCAGATTCTGATTCATATCCAGAGGTACCTTCCTCTTGATCCTCTGTCCTGGCCATCAGTGCAACGTTTGCACATTCTTCTTCTGATTCAGAAGATGACTCACACTCATCTGAGTCATCCCATGTTGCCATCAGAACCTTTTTCTTCTTGTTGAACTTCTTCTTAGGTTTTTCTTTCAGAAGTTTAGGGCAGTCATTCTTGTAGTGCCCAGGTTCTTTGCACTCATAGCACACCACTTCTTTCTTGGCAGATCTTCTGTGACTAGAAGATTCCTTTCTGTTGTCAGATCTTCTGAAGTTGTTAAACTTCTTTCCCTTGTGCTTCCAGAGTTTGTTAATCCTTCTGGACAGCATGGACAACTCATCTTCTTCTTCAGAAGAAGATTCTTCAGAGCTTTCTTGAATAACCTGCAAAGCTTTAGCAGTTTTGTTAGATTTTAAAGCTATGGATTTACCTTTATCTTTCTTCTGGGGTTCATCTTCCTCCAGCTCAATTCCATGGCTTCTCAAAGAACTGATAAGTTCTTCTAAGGAGATCTTGTTCAGATCTTTTGCCATCTTTAATGCAGTCACCATTGGTCTCCATCTGGTGGGAAGACTTCTGATGATTTTCTTGACATGATCTGACGTTGAATAACCCTTGTCCATAACTTTCAGACCAGCTGTAAGAATCTGAAATCTAGAAAACATAGTTTCTACATTTTCAGAGTCTTCCATTTTAAATGCCTCATACTTCTGTATGAGCGCCAGAGCCTTTGTCTCTTTAACCTGAGAGTTTCCCTCATGAGTCATTTTGAGTGATTCAAACATGTCATGAGCAGTATCTCTGTTAGTAATCTTCTCATACTCAGTATGAGAGATTGCATTAAGCAATATAGTTCTGGCTTTGTGGTGATTCTTGAAATCTCTTTTCTGCACTTCAGTTATTGATTTTCTATCAATCTTTTTGCCATCCTCACCAGTAGGATGTTCATATCCATCAATGACCAAATCCCAAAGATCAGCATCATACCCAAGAAAGAAACTTTCTATTCTATCTTTCCAATAGTCAAATTTTTCTCCATCAAACATTGGAGGTTTGGTACTGATCCTATCCCTCTCTTCATATTTATTGTTGATATTTGACATTGAATTATCATCCATGATAACAAATAAATATATTGATCAAAGTATATCTCCTCTGGATCTTTACTGACACTGTTAAGTGATAGCACACTCAGAACCAGGCTCTGATACCAACTGAAGGTGAGATATTACTTAGAAGGGGGGGTTGAATAAGTATGGCAAATTAATACTTGAAAAATAATCACACAATTATTTTTATCCTGGTTCGTTAAACAACTACTCCAGTCCACCCTTCCAGAGTGATTTGCCTTTCTCAACAAGGACTTAATCCACTATTAAATCAAACCGATTACAATAGTAACACCTAAGAACTACAGTTCTTAGTCTTCTCAAGAGCTACTGATTCACACTGAATCCTCTTAAGGAAAATCCTTTACAAACAATGTAAATTAAATACAAGACTTTTTAGTGCTTCTATAAAGCTATAATCACAACAGTGATTTTACTCTTAAGTTTTAAGAACTATAAGATTCTATGAAGAATAAGAATGAGAGCTTATTAGAATATGTGATTTCTTTTCAGCAAGTGTGTAGCACTGAAGAATGAAGTGAGAAACTCCTTTTATAGGCAGCTGACTCAAGCACGTTGAAAAGAGAGTCCAAAAGGTCTGAGCCTTTTTGTCTTCACATGCACTGACCTTTCCTTGAAATAGATGGCACAGATAAATCCTTTTTGTCTGTGTAAGTGTGTCTAGCACAAATAAGGAAAGAGACATTGAATAGTTCCAACGGATATATTCTTGAAAACACTTCTTCAGTTTCAGCAAGTTCTTCAGAGTCTGAATGGATCAGAGTCTTCTGATGAGATTCAGAACTAAGCTGTATCAGAGTCTTCTGCAGCTTGTGTGCTTCTAGTGTGTTGATCATCAGAGCATCTTGACACAAAACTTCAGTACTTGGCAGCGTAAGTACATTCAGAAACTTCTGTAGATCAATGCTTTGAGAAACTCTTCAATTAATATTCTTCTATACTTCTGATGCTTCAGCTTCAGATGCTTCTGATTATCTTCAGATGCTTCTGATTATCTTCAGATGCTTCTGACTCAGAATGTTCTGGAGCTTCTTGCTTCAGATCCTTCTGGAGACTACGCTCAGGATCTTCTGTAAGGAGCAAGCAGATTCTTCTGTAAGGTGCATCTGGCGCTTCAGAGTCAGAATAGCTTCTTGTATTCAAGGCATATTTGCTTCTAGAGAGTTAATATAATTTTAATCTGCAGTAAAACTCTCAAACAAATTTTAGAGTATATAATTCTTAAATATAAATTTCCTAACAGTTATCATCAAAACAAAGAGTAATTATTAAGAACCAATCTGTGTTCTAACATTGACATCTATCACTTTCCCCCAACCTTCAGGTAGGCCTCTGTCGATTGTTGGTCTGATGCTCTTGAAAAATACAAAAGATGGAGTACTCTGGTCCACTATTTCTTCGACTTCCAATAGGACAACATTGGCAATTTCAAGTGTTTGGAAAGAAGTTTCCAAGGTGTCTTCATCGACCTCTATGTAAGGAAAAGAAGATAGGTTG
This sequence comes from Lathyrus sativus, assembly GCA_963859935.3. Classification (NCBI taxonomy): domain Eukaryota; kingdom Viridiplantae; phylum Streptophyta; class Magnoliopsida; order Fabales; family Fabaceae; genus Lathyrus; species Lathyrus sativus. Next base: position 163,888,399 of record OZ012735.1, on the reverse strand, counting down.
CTAATCATCAGATCCTCTTCACCATGTATAATAACCAGCTTTTCATCGACCATAAACTTCATCTTCTGATGTAGAGTTGAAGTTACAGCTCCAGCGGCGTGGATCCAGGGTCTTCCAAGTAAACAGCTGTAATTAGGATTGATGTCCAATACTTGGAATATGATGTTGAAAATATATGGTCCAATCAAGATTGGTAGCTACACTTCTCCAATCACAGTTCTGCGGGAACCATCAAAAGCTTTGACTATCAGCGAAGTAGGCTTCATCTCACTTTCCTTATAAGCCAACTTGGTAAGAACCCTCTTTGGTAGGACGTTCAAAGATGAACCGGTATCCACAAGCACCATTGCTAAGTTATCCTCCTGACATTTTACTGATACATGTAAAGCACGGTTATGATTCTGACCTTCTCTTGGTAACTCCTCATTGTTGAAGCTAAGAGTATTGCAGGAAGTAATGTTGGCAATTACACTATCAAATTGGCCAGTAGTAATGTCTTGAGTAACATGAGCTTGAGCCAACAGCTTTAGGATCACTGAAATGAAACGAACTTGACTTCTGAATAATTACCGGCTTCGGCTGGTTCACTGTGGAGATAACAGGCTTAGATGTACTGAACACAGGCACTATAGAACTTGATTTTGGAAAATGGAAAATTGGCACTTTAGCACTTGGTTCTGGTAAATTGAAGACGAGCTCAATCACAACAACTTCATTCTTCTTCACTTTACTAACCACTTGTAAGAAACCATCGCTGATTAATCTCTGAATATCATTCTGAACCAACAAACATCCCTTGGTATTAACACCACAAACTGCACAATCATCATGGCAAGCAGTCACTAAACCGGCTTCAAATAACTTTGAATGGAAGACTCGGAGAGGCGTCTTGATCTAGGAAACATCAAGAATAAGGCTTTCATCAAATAGATCATCAATGGCATTAACGAACCCATGGTTAGGTAGAGGATTGCTCTTGACATACGGATGAGGATCATCAAAAGACAGAATCTTCTTTTCCATTAACTCCCTGACAAGATGCTTGAGAGCGTAGCAGCTTTCTAGATCATGGTCAGGCGCACCCTCATGAAATAAACAATGAGCAGAAGAATTGTAATTAGCTGGCAGAGGATTTGGAGGCGGCCCCAAAGCTCTGGTAGTAATCACACTTTGTTGCACTAATGAAGGGTACAACTCGGTATAAGTCATTGGAATAGGAGGAATTAGCTTATACTGTCTCCTGTTAGGGACATTTTGACGAGGTGCCTGATTCTTCAATTGTTGATAAGCAGGAGCGATGGGCGCTCGTTGATAATTGGATGAAGCTTGTGCAGACTGATAACCAGGAGGTTGTTGATAGACCGAAGGTTGATAAACAGGAGCCGGTTGCACAAGCTGATAAGCAGGAACTTGTTGATTGAAAGCAGGTGTAACATCAGCTACATACGGTTGTTGAGAAAACTTAACAGGATAACCTGGTTGTTGAAAATAGTTTTGCTGATGCTTCCAAGGTTGATTTCTTCATCTGCTTGCAGTTACAGCATTGGTTTCACCCTCTTTCTTCTTGTTAGAACTGAATGAAGGTTTCTTGGCATGATCTTTATTGGAGCTTGAACCACCAGCAGCACTTGACATTTTCCCACTTTTCAGACCCAATTCAACTTTCACACCAACAACAACAATATCATAGAAGTTTGCAGTCACACTACCAACCATTCTTTCATAAAATTATGGATAAACAGTGTCGACGAACCAATCAGCTAACTCTTTTTCAGTCAAAGGAGGTTCTACTTGCGAAGCAATCTCTCTCCATCTCTGAGCATACTCTTTGAATGATTCATAGCTCTTCTGGGACATACTCAGCAGTTATCTGCGATCAAGAGCCAGATCCATGTTGTCTTTGTAATGTTTGTTGAAGGCATCAGATAAATCTTAAAAACTTTTGATACGAGATTGATCCAGAGTTAAGTACCACTTTGAGGAATCACCTTTCAGACTGTCCTGGAAACAATGTATCATTAACTTGTCATTCTCAACATGAGCATCCATTTTATGGTAATACATAATCAGATGACTCTTTGAACAAGTAGCTCCTTCATAACGGTCAAAGCTGGAAGTTTTGAACTTCGGAGGAATAACCAAACCAGATACGAGACACACTTCTCTGGCAGCAGCACCAAAGATTTGATCACCTTCCATCATTCTCAGCCTTTTATCAATAGTTTCTACATTCTCACGGAGCTTTTCATGACGTTTGTCTTCATCCTTTTTCATGTTATGGATATCATATATCGGTTCATTAAAATATGGTTGCACATGAGTATGGACAACAACTGGCGCAAAAGTAGGAATCACTTGAGGAGCTTCAGAAACCAAAGGAACAACTGGTTGAACTAGTTGAGCAATAGGAACTGCAGCAGGAATCGGCACAAAACCAGGTGGAAGACCCTAAAGAGGTACACTTGCAGTAGTAACAGATGGTTGAAGATCCACAACAACATTGGTAATCTCAGAAACAACAGTGGGTTGAGTATCCATCCTCGAATGAATAACCTGTAGCATCTCCATAATCTGCCCTACATTTCCCTGAAGATCTTCTAGTTCATTGCTGACACGATCAAGCTCTTGATTTTGCTCCGCCATATCTTTTCAAGCTCGAGCTCTGGTGTTTTACTGGTGCAGAGGACTCAGGGTGACAGAACTGGAAGGCGAGAGAACCGACGATAAGAAACCGGACGGAAAATGCAAATGAAAAAACAAGGATGCAATGCGATGCAATGGTTTCAAGAATTTCAACGGTTAGTTGCAAATGTTTTTCTTAAGAAAGCTGAAAAAGTTTTAAATTTTGAAATTCAAGATTTTTTTTTGAATTTGCAAGGACTGACAGTTGAATTCCTTGAAACCAGGAATGTCATGATGCTGAGATGCAATGCACAAACATACAAAAGCAAACAAAAGTCCTAGGTTAGAGGGTCGTGAGCATGGAGCCAATGTCTACCCATCCCGAAAGGTATGTACTAAGGGTTAATTGTACCTGCAGAACAAGGATTCTAAGCGGTGCCGAAAGTCATCAGTTCGTCTCTCAGATATTATCAATTTCCCGAATAACTCGGTGGTTAACAATATTCTCAAGAGAACCTCTTTTGAGTGTAGTATCGCATATCAACTATTTTGGGACTACTCTCTCATAGTCATCGCACTATGTCCTAGTAAGGCCAAAGTTGTGTTTAGGTAACTACGGTCCCCAGTATCACAGGCTCCAAGGTCAAAAATAGTGAATGTTTTCACGATTACTCGTTTAACAATACTAATTTTCGAGAGGGCCTCAACTGAGCGGTGATTATCAAGTCGGCTTGGTCGGGATTCAACTCCCTATAAGCCTCGTCGAATATATCACCTTCCTATAATAATTGCACTCAAGTAAGGGTGTAGGACTTATCTCACAACAATGATATAACCCTAAGCAAGGTACAACATATATATATATATATATATATATATATATATATATATATATATATATATATATATATATATATATACAGACAGATAATAAAGCAAATAGCAAGCATAAAAAACAAGATAGGGATAACCTTCAAAAGATATGGAATCTCCCCAGTGAAGTCACCATTTTCTGTTGCGGTGAGAATAGGATATCAAATTATTGATTGATTTGAATCACAATCTTGATTCACAACCGGTCTTTGATTTATCTGAAGGAAAGGTTAAAGAAAGGAAAAACCTATTTTTGCATCGTAAACACAATGCGGGGAGAGATCTAGGGTTCGGGGGTTGGTTAAGCTTAGGGAAGGTATTAGCATCCTAAACTTCTGTAGTACTCTACAGGAACCTCTTGTTTAAATGTCCTATTGCTAATGGTTATCTGCTTAAAGGTAATGCTAAAGGTTAAAGGTAAATAGAAGGACCTAAGGGGTTAGTCCTAAGTATACTTGATAACGAGAAAACGCATCGATTATATCGCTAGATTTCATTGACGTTTTATCGCGCATTCACCGTTTTAACACTCGATTTCTCGAGTTTTTCTTACTATTTTGCAGGTACATCGTTATGTGAAGCCGAATCATGAATTAAGAGAAAAGGAACAAAAGAGACCACAAGAAAATGAAGAAAGGCAAAAGCCTGCAAAAAGACTGCATAATTTGTTGCAGCCACGGTCGTTACAAGGGTGTCACGACCGTGACACCCCAATTTGGGCCATCACGACCGTAAGGGAGTGGTCACGACCGTGACACTTAAAATCCTCAAATTACGAACGTGAATACCTTGTCACGCCCGTGACAAGGATAAAACTTGGTTTTGACTCAGACTACGTCAAGGCACCACTGAAGACCACTTCTCCTCTTATTTCTCCTCAAGGCAGCACGTGAAGACGACTTCTCCCATTTTTGTTGCCACGTTCCAGCTGTCGCTACTCGAAAAATGCATCGCGCAACGACGGGGAGGCGAAAAGGATAGACAGAAGAGTCGCCACCGAACTTTATTTATCCCATGAGGGGAAAGGAAAATATCGAGAAAACCTTAGGAAATAAATGGATAAGATGGTCTCGCAACCAAGAACGGGTTCGGAAGCCGGTTATGCGAGGGGAAGGTATTAGCACCCCTCGCATCCATCGTACTCGATGGGAACCTTTTGTTTGTCGATGTGTGAATTTATCTGCTTAAATATTATGCTAAAAGAAGAAAGTTCCTACTGGGTAAAAGAAGGGTTTGAAACAAGAAAGTTAGGAGGAAAGAGAGAACGGGGAAGAAAATAGAAAGAGCAGACTCGGTAGGACTTTGCAGTCCTATGCCTACGTATTCCCAATAGATATGAGAAAGTCAGAGTCGACGTAGTTCGGGGAACTACAGATATAGGGGGAAAGTGCTCGGCAAGGATTGTGGCCCTTGTGCCTACGTATCTTTACTTGAGAAAGTAAAGAATCAGAGCAGCCGTAGTTCGGCCTACGGTTTGTTGATGTTTTTTATGGATGATGCTATCGTGCGCATTCTAGCAGTTAGGTGTTTTGCTGCTCGCTCGTTGGAGACTTAGGCGTTACCTGTTTGCGGTAGAACGGACGTAGCATATCCTTTTTTGAAAGATTAATTAGTTTTCGCCACGCGGGGCAAGAAGTCACATTTGATTGATTGGATTGTTTTTTAAGGGGGGCGAGACAGGTCCTCGGATAGTAACCCCTACGGGTAGTACCCAATTCGTTGTCTCAAAGTTTTTGTTATAAAAAGGTGTGGCGAACGAGGCGTCTTTGTATTGAAAGACGGGCGTCAAGACCACACACACTACAGTGAGTATCCTGACACTCGGAGAGGAAGAAAGTCTACACTTAATCCCCTCTTTTTAACTCAACACAAAGGGAACTTCATTCTCTTATTAAAGATGTTTTTGGTTTTGAATGGTAAGTGCTTTGCGACAGAGAACCCTACGGTAAACGTCAGCACTCGGGATAGGAGAAGGCCTACGCCTAACCACTCCACGACCATTCAAGTTTTTGTTATGAAAAGATTTGAAAATGCACTCGGTACAGGACCGAGGTTTTAGGTGTGAAAATTGTGGAAGGAAGTCGTGAAAGTGAGAGGGTGAATAAAGGCGTGTCTTCGTATCGAAAGACGAGTGTCGAGACCACCCTCACTACAGTGGGCATCCCATCACTCGGAGAAGAAGAGGTCTACACCCAATCTTCTCTCTTTAATTCGATACAAAGAGGAATTAATTATTGTTGAAAGTATACTCAGTACGAGACCGAGGTTTTATGAGGAAACGATGAAGCGTCTTCGTATTGACGGACGAGCATCGAGACCACCCTCACTACAGTGGGCATCCCTACGCTCGAAGAAGAAGGGGTCTACACCCAATCCTCTTTTAGCTCAACACAAAGGATTGATTTTAAGAAGATGTGATTTGAAAATGGATGGGAAACGTCTTTGTATTGAAAGACGAGTGTCGGAACCACCCTCACTACAGTGGGCATCCCAACACTCGGAGAGGAAGAAAGTCTACACTTAATCCCCTCTTTTAAATTCAATACAAAGATAAGTCGATTTTAAAAACTGTTTGACAAAGTTTGGAATCGAGTCGGGACAAGTAACGAAAAGAGAAAAGAGGTGGTCTCAGATCCAACATTACCTATCAATAATTTGACTGGCAATGAATTACGGAGGTCTCGTCATCGACCAAAAAAAGCGGGCGAAAGTGGAATAAAATGCCCAATAAATGAGAAAAAGAAATTTAACTTATACAATAAAAGTGGGTAAACTCCTATATAAAATATGAATATATAAAAAAAAAAAATCTAAAGAAAAATATTATAAGCTTATGAAGTCCTTTAAATAAAATCTATTAACTAAAAGCTAATAATATATAAATAAAAAAGAGACTTAATGAATTATTAATCCAAACAAATTTGCTAGAACAAAAAGAAAACAGTGGGGGTGCAAATAATCATAAAGATGGAATCATTTGGGCACGTGGCCCATCATCTCACAAGGCTTAATCAGTAAATGAAAGAAACAAAAAAACAGTGATGGGTCCATGAACCACATCGCAAACGTGAATCCACGGAACCTCAAAACAAGACTGCACATCATCATCATTTAACCCCTTTCTAAAACAACACAAAACCCTATTGAGCAATGAACATCACTGTGTCGATTTCCGCTCCCAATTCGGTACCAAATCAAGTTTGTATCCTTCTCAATTTCGTTCGGATTCGCAGATTCCCACTCGTTCTTTCCTCTTAAATCTGTGAAGGTTCTGGGCGGAGGGTTCTGTTTGGGGTGACGGTGAATGTATATGAGGGTGAGGAAACGAAATGGAAGAGCAGGGGTGAGGGTTTCGTTCGGTGATGTTGATTGAAGAACAGGGGAGGACTTTGATTTGGTTTGAAGGTTGTAGTTTAAGTGTTCGGAGGTTAACGATGGAAGTGGGTTTATGAGTTGATCAAAGCTTGTTCGATGGTAATGGTGATGAAGAAGAGTTGTGGAAGAGATTTTCGGTGGTTGGTTTCGCGAATGGAGTCCTGTTTGGTGAAATCTGGGCTTATTTTGGGATATGTTTCACGATTGATGTTCGAGTGCGTCGCGGCTCCGATTTCACGATGAGTGTTTGGGGGTTGTTTTTGGGTCGTTATGTGTGTCTCTGTTTGAGGTTGAAGATGGGATTTATTGTTTCAGGTCTGTGTTGGTCGCCTGAGTTTGAGAGTTTTGAGATGGTGATTTCAGAAGGTGATGAAGTGTGGGAAGCAACGGTTGACGGTGAGGTGAGTTAATGGTTTAGGCGTTTTGGATGTGAGTTTCTGTTAATGGAAACCTGAGTTTTGAATGGTGGGAGGTAGAAGATGTTGGGTTTGTGTTGGTTTTTTTGTTAGGGTTCGGAGGTTCCTTTTTATCCATAACAAAACAACGCCTCCCTCTTGCAGGCTCATTAGTAGAAAACGAAGCAATAACAACTTAAAATCATGAAGATGAGGAAAAAGATAATGGAACACTTACAGAGCTAGAACGAGTCTGACCGGTTCTCACGCTAGTGATGAAGAGCTTGGATGATGCAAAGCTCCTTGTTGCACCGATGCAGCCAGATTACCGATTGAAGGCAGATAAGTTCCTTTTTCAAATCTCTCTCTTTTTTTTAGTTCCTTATATGTGTTTGATTGATTATGGTGTTTTGTCTTATGACAGTTGAATGGGAAGAAAGTGAGGATGGATCTGGGGAAGAACTTGGGGCTGTGCAGCAAGAGTTCTAGGTTTTTTTTCTCAGCCTCCCTCTGAACCAACATCTTTTTCTTTTTTATAGTGTAGCATTAGGGTTTTCTTTCACATTTGAATCGTAATAGCATCTCTGATTACCACTTTTTGATGCCAAGAATCTGTCTTTCCATTTTAGTGAAACTGACCCTGCTGTCCTTTGCTTTCCTATTTTCTTGTCTTTGAATTTTGTCTTTTCCTTATGTTGACTGTATCTTCTGCTATTTTGCTTGTGTAGGGAAAATTTGGTGTGGTGCTGCAGGTTGTTTTTTTTGTTTGTGGTGCCTTTGTGATGGACTTAACAAAAATCTAAATGGGCCTCCATGTATTTTCATCATGTTGTAAAACTGGAAACTGAGCTTGAACAAATGAACTTCTTTCCTCACTTAATTTTTGTTTCTTTGCTCTTTTACATTCTTCACATCCAGGTGTAGCATCCATGAGATCAATCTTGCTGCGAAACTCAATAGGTCTTTTGACACTGCTTTGAGATTCACCCAATCCAGTAGCGCTCGTATTAGATAAACTGTTTGGCAGCTGTAGCAATACTGATATGGCTGTCTTCAGGTCTTCAACACTAGTGTCATCCTTCTTAACTTTGTAAGATATTTTGTTTGAAGGAAGCTGATTGATTGATACTGTAGAAGACTCATCTTTTGTTGAAATTGTACAATGTTTTTGATTAACAGAAGAGTTATTTGCACTGTCGACATCGTCATGACTCTCATTAAAGGAACCACGAAGTATGAGGCGCCTCTCTTTCAAGTAAACATGTAAAGCTTCAATAAGCAGTGGTCCTTCAATAATCCCTGATTCTTCTAAAGCATGACGAATGAAGTTTCCAGGAAGTTGTTTCAAGATTCGAGAATGTCTCTTTTGTCTCTCTAGACCAACCCTATCTCCACTTGAATCCATGATCCCACTCACTATCAGCTGACGCACATAAGCCAAAGGGTTAAAGATGCCTGCACGAATGAGTTCCACTACAAAGATATGCAAGCGCTTGAGGCCTTCTCCTTTATGCACCACATGCTGATCAATCCAGCAAACTATGATATCATGTAGAGGACCCGGACTTTCAAAAGCAACTGAACAGATACTCCGATTCATACTTTTTGAGCTAGATTTTTTTCTCGGACCCATTATTACAATTATTTTGCTGACCAGAACACTTTGCCATTGTTGGTTATGTGATGACCTCTCCCTGTGATACGTATTAGGTTGCGGTTATGAAGCTTGGAGGATGTGGTATGAACGGCTTATGTACTGAATTTGTCGTGTAGAATGAAAGTTGTTGTGTTTCAAAATGTTGGTCAAGGTTTTGGTGTGTTTTTTTGGTGCAGAGTGTTGCATGATTGGGTTGTTGATGTGCAGGGCTGAAGCCTTAAATGGTATGAAGACTTGGTGTCTAAACTCTTCTTTTTTGCACTTTTTGTTTATTTTGTGACAAGATGGGCCTTCATTTGTATGCACGTCACGCATGTACGGATGCGGCACCCTATGTCTCAGGGAGACATTGATGCAGAAGCTGAAGTTCCATAGCTGGTGTATACAATTATGTGGTGGGTTCTGCTGAGGAAAGCGAAATAACCGAGGAGTTATCAATCTTTTCACCAAACATAGAACAGAGTCAAATTTGATTCATTCTTGACGTGCATCGCATAATTCTGAATCGAAAACGTCGAGGCAGTGGAAGACCTTGGTCTAGAATGAAGGGTAGTGGTGCGAAATGGTTTTCGACCGTCGTCTTGCAGCAGGGGTGAGAGTTGGATACATTAGCTGCAGTATCTTGTACCATTTACTGTGAACCTCTTGACAAGGTGCAACCAGTAGCTACTTCACGCGGACTCTACACCACTTTTCGTTTGCCGTTCTTTCATGACCCAAACAGTCTTGACAAAAACAATGTAATGGGAACAAATGCTCTTAGATATTGCATATGAGTTTTGGAATTATGTAAATGGATTTGAGCAAAGTTCAAAATCCCAATGAACTCTATTATTTAACATGCTTTCCTCTTGTGTAGATAGATGTATATCATTGCAACACAATTTGGTTAAATTTGTGAAATTGGCCTTTGGCTTTTTTTTTTTTTTGTTTGAAACAACAGAAAAGAACGTGATCTCACAGAAATAATTTTTGAATAAAAATTCTCTTCTTGACGAATCATTGCAATGAAATGGCCTATATCTTGAAATGTCATTTAACTATGCAGAATCTCATTGCTTCACGAAATAAAGCTCGTAACATAACTTGAAACAAATCTTCATGCCTTGAAAATGCGCCTAGCTCTGCACTAATCAACTCCATCATGAATTTTCAATAAGATTTGAGTTTCAATTTGAAGAATGCTTGAAGCAAAAATCAACTCCACTAGAAATCCACTTGAAATATTGCTCAAAACAAACTGAAACAAGACTTGAAATTAGTTGGATCAAAGCCTCGAAATATCTCACACCATATGGCCCAAACTAAAGCTTAACTACATGGTTTGGAATCCACTTGATCATCTTTATTGCTCGACTACAAGTACATAGGCTCATCTTTCTTCTATCTTCATTTGAACTCAACATATTTTGCAAAAACTTGTGATCATACTAAACACAAACCAACAAAACTCCCAGACCCGAGAAAAAGCTAGGGGATCTTGGCCCAGGGTCAAATGATTGCTTAGAGAACAAGCACCAAGCAACTATTATTCGTGATGAGAAAAGTAAGAAAGGTAGGGCGAATTTAGGGTATGACAGATGCCCCTATCTAATTGACTTAAACTGAGTAAGATGAAATGCTATGGTCATTTAATCTTTCGAGGTAGAAGATGATTAGATAAAAAGAAGACCCTGAATTTGTCCAACAAGAAGTGAGATACCTGGGAATGAAATACTGGATACCTTGCAAAAATCGCTAACACCAAAAGATGTTAACAGAGAAAACTTGACACCAGAAGGATGACAAGCCTATCACCAAAAGGATGATAGTACACTCACACACGCTACCCTGACATTAAAAGAATGTAAGAGATCCACTACCAAAAGGATAGTGGAAAATACACTAGTTATGACACCAAACAGGATGACAAGGGAGTCGGATAAGCTTCTCCCAAGAGATTGCCACTTATCATTGAAGAAGGATAAGCTTCTCTGAAGAGATTGCCACTTATCATTGAAGAAGGATAAGCTTCTCTGAAGAGATTGCCACTCATCATTGAAGATGGATAAGCTTCTCTGAAGAGATTGCCACTTATCATTGAAGAAGGATAAGCTTCTCTGAAGAGATTGCCACTTATCATTGAAGAAGGATAAGCTTCTCTGAAGAGATTGCCACTTATCATTGAAGATGGATAAGCTTCTCTGAAGAGATTGCCACTTATCATTGAAGAAGGATAAGCTTCTCTGAAGAGATTGCCACTTATCACTGAAGATGGATAAGCTTCTCTGAAGAGATTGCCACTTATCGCTGAAGATGGATAAGCTTCTCTGAAGAGATTGCCACTTATCATTGATGAAGGATAAGCTTCTCTGAAGAGATTGCCACTTATCGCTGATGAAAGATAAGCTTCTCTGAAGAGATTGCCACTTATCACTGAAGATGGATAAGCTTCTCTGAAGAGATTGCCACTTATCATTGATGAAGGATAAGCTTCTCTGAAGAGATTGCCACTTATCGCTGAAGATGGATAAGCTTCTCTGAAGAGATTGCCACTTATCGCTGAAGATGGATAAGCTTCTCTGAAGAGATTGCCACTTATCACTGAAGATGGATAAGCTTCTCTGAAGAGATTGCCACTTATCACTGAAGATGGATAAGCTTCTCTGAAGAGATTGCCACTTATCACTGAAGATGGATAAGCTTCTCTGAAGAGATTGCCACTTATCGCTGAAGTCTGCTGGAGACAATTCACTGGGGATCACCCATGGATTTACTGGAGATGCCCCTGTCTGGGCTGCATGTTGATTTTGAAGATCTGATTAACCACGAGGTTGAAATACATCGTGCGATACACCCATGGTTTTGAAAAGATGCCCCTGGCTTGGGCTGAATTTTGCTTTGATAATCTTGAATTCCATGGGAGGACCCATGGCTTTTTGCAGATAATGCCCCTGACTGGGCTGCTAATTGCCTTGAAGCTCAATGGATTTGCGCAACAAATATTGCACAGCTTTGTGGGGAACGCCCACAGTCTTGAATGAAATGCCCCTGACTGGGCTGATAGTTGCTTTGAAGCTCTTGAGTTTGCGCAACAAAAGTTGCACAACTTCGTGGGGAACACCCACAATCTTGCTGAGAATGCCCCTGACTGGGCTGATGATAATCTTGGGAATCTTCAAGATTGATCCTGGATCTGAAACTCGCATACGCGGATGCTTAATGATAATGATGTTCCATAAATGGAAATGCAAATGCAAATGCCAAAGCGCGAAGATGCAAGGGCTGGAGAAACATGATACGATATTGGATATGCGTATGATGCAAGATGATTATGAAGTAAGGTTCTTATAATGTCGACTGCGATGCGTATGATGCATATGATTGCGGACGGGCAATAAAAATACAGGTGCCGACATGGCGGACTTTGGTGGTGGGAAAGTGAAAGATAAGCCTGACTTCCCGACATCCTCTATTTGTGATGTATAAAGAACTTGGATGTGTTGAGATTTTCGGCTCATGGCCTGCTCTGCCGGGTTTGACGACCTTGCCAGTCAAGTCGTTACGAGATTTAGAATGATGTTCCTGTGTACTCCTTAGAGTCATGGTCACCCTTTAGTTACCTCAAGAGGGTAAGTTATCCCTTAGTCTAATTTACCATAATTTATGCAAAACCTATCATCAAATAAATGAAACTTGCAACCAAACGGTAAATAAAAACAGAAAAAAAAGCTTTGATGAAAGCAATTTTATTGATGAAAACCCATAAATGGGAAAATTACAAAAGGAGGCAATTCCTAAAAGAGGTAACTGCTTTTAAACGAGAAAATAAAAACTAAGACAATGTTGAAAATGGTCCCTGCCAAGTTTCAAACCCGCTATAGCCCATATGTCTCCGAAGACCCTTCACGCCTTGCTTTTGAGCGCCAGAATCAAATTGATCTTTCTCAGTCGAGAGCTTGATGGTTACAAGGAATAATTCACACGTCTTTTCAAGATGCAGTTCTGCCTTTTTTGAATCTCTAACTTTTGCCTAGGCCGCCTTTTCAGGTTTTCAGCCTATCAGGATACTCTTTTTTTTTTAGTCCCTAATTTTGCCTGAACCATTTTTATGGTCCACCAGGACGCCCATTTTTGCGTGGATTTTCTTTTTGGGTCCACCGGGTCTATCTTTTAGGCATAATATTTTTTAACTGCATCTGCATTCACAGGGGATGAGAGATCGTCTCCATCCATGGTTGACAGGATCAAGGCCCCTCCGGAGAAAACCTTCTTTACTACATACGGACCCTCATAGTTTGGTGCCCATTTTCCCCTTGGATCGACGTGAGTTGGCTGAATTTTCCTTAGCACCAAATCTCCTGCTTGGATGTGTCGTGGGCGAACCTTCTTATCAAAGGCCCTTTTCAATCGTTTTTGGTATAATTGTCCATGACAGATGGCCGTCATGCGTTTCTCGTCGATGAGATTGAGTTGGTCGAGTCTGGCTTGTATCCATTCGGCCTCATCTAGCTTGACGTCTGCTAAAATCCTTAAGGAGGGAATCTCTACTTCAATGGGCAATACTGCTTCCATGCCATATACGAGAGAAAACGGGGTTGCCCCTGTGGAAGTGCGCACTGAGGTGCGGTAGCCATGCAACGCGAACGGCAACATCTCGTGCCAATCTTTGTAAGTCTTCACCATCTTCTGGACGATTTTCTTAATATTCTTATTTGCCGCCTCAACAGCTCCGTTCATTTTAGGGCGATAAGGTGTTGAATTGTGGTGTTCAATTTTGAAATTTTCACACAACTCTTTCATCATCTTATTGTTGAGGTTTGATCCATTGTCTGTAATGATCTTGTTCGGGATTCCATATCGACAAATAATCTCTTTTTTGATGAAGCGAGTCACCACTTGCTTAGTGACGTTGGCATAGGACGCCGCTTCTACCCATTTGGTAAAGTAATCGATGGCCACTAAGATAAAACGGTGCCCATTTGAAGCGGTTGGCTCGATGCGTCCGATTACATCTATACCCCACATAGCGAAGGGCCAAGGCGAAGTCAAAACATTCAGAGGGAGTGGTGAAGTATGGACCTTGTCTGCGTAAATTTGGCACTTGTGGCATGACTGGACATGGAGACAACAATCCGTTTCCATCGTCATCCAATAGTATCCCGCCCTCAAAATCTTTTTAACCATAGTGTGACCACTAGCATGTGTCCCAAAAGATCCTTCATGCATCTCATTTATGATACGTTCTGCCTCGTGTTTATCCACGCATCTGAGTAGAACTGAATCGTAATTTCGCTTGTATAGCACGTCACCACTGAGGAAGAACTTTGAGGAGAGCTTTCTGAGATACTTCTTGTCAGTGATAGTTACACCTTCTGGATATTCTTGTGTCTCTAGGTATCGTTTGATATCATAGAACCAAGGATGATTATCAGTTTTAGCTTCCTCCTCCTCGGCCGCTAGGCAATAGGCGGGTTCGTCCAAATATTCTAAACGGATGGATGGCGCCTCATTCTCCCACTTGACTTGAAACATAGATGCTAGTGTTGCTAGAGCGTCAGCCAACTGATTTTCTCCTCTGGGAATGTGATGGAAAGTGATCTCATCAAAGTACGGGATTAACTTCAAAACATGATCTCTGTAAGGAATTAACTTGAGGTCCAGTGTTTCATACTCCCCCTTAATCTGGCATATGACAAGCGCGGAATCTCCATAGACTTCTAGAATCTTGATTCTGTTATCAATGGCAGCTTCAATTCCAAAAATACAAGCTTCATATTCGGCCATGTTGTTAGTACACTTAAAGCATAATCTGGCGGTGAATGGCAGATGAAAGCCAGTTGGAGAAGTGATGATTGCCCCAATTCCACAACCTTTGGCATTTGCGGCACCATCGAACACGAGCGTCCATCGCGATCCTGGTTCGGGTCCCTCATTTGGGTCTGGTGTGGCATAATCTCTGGCAAACATGACGTCTTCGTCGGGGAAATCGAAACGCATAGACTGGTAGTTGTCCATAGGTTGGTGGGCAAGGTATTCAGAGAGCACACTCCCTTTGATAGCTTTCTGTGTAACATACTGGATGTCATACTCTGTTAACACCATTTGCCAACGAGCTACCCGCCCGGTGAGAGCGGGCTTCTCGAATATGTATTTGACGGGATCCATTTTGGAGATCAACAAAGTCGTATGGGTGAGCATATATTGTCTCAAACGTTTTGCTGCCCAGGCCAATGCGCAACATGTCTTCTCGAGCATCGAATACCTCGTTTCACAATCATTAAACTTCTTGCTGAGGTAATAGATTGCATGCTCCTTCCTGCCGGTTTCATCATGTTGTCCCAATACGCATCCCATGGATCCCTCTAACACAGTCAGGTACATGATCAGGGGTCGTCCGGGCACCGGAGGCATCAAGATTGGCGGTTCTTGTAGGTATTCCTTTATCTTCTCAAAGGCTTTCTGACAGTTATCGTTCCATACCACGGCTTGATCCTTCCGAAGTAATTTGAAGATGGGCTCACAAGTGGCCGTTAGATGGGATATGAACCTGGCGATATAGTTCAACCTCCCAAGGAATCCTCGGACCTCTTTTTCAGTTTTGGGAGCCGGCATCTCCTGGATAGCTTTGACCTTATCTGGATCGACTTCAATCCCCTTCTGGCTCACAATAAAACCTAGCAATTTACCAGATCTTACACCAAAAGTGCATTTGTTGGGATTTAGTCTCAGCTGGAATTTCCTTAACCGGGCGAATAGCTTTCCCAAGTGGATAAGGTGCTCTTCCTCAGTCCGGGATTTCGCAATCATATCGTCTACATAACACTCAATCTCTTTATGTATCATGTCATGGAAAAGAGTGACCATTGCTCGCTGATATGTTGCGCCTGCGTTCTTGAGTCCAAATGGCATAACCTTGTAACAGAAAGTTCCCCATGGAGTGATGAAAGTCGTCTTTTCCATATCTTCGGGCGCCATCTTAATTTGGTTATATCCCGAAAAGCCATCCATAAATGAGAATACAGAAAATTGGGCTGTGTTGTCCACTAGCACATCAATGTGTGGCAAAGGGAAGTCATCTTTCGGACTCGCCCTATTAAGGTCTCTATAATCTACACACATTCGCACCTTCCCATCCTTTTTAGGTACTGGGACAATATTCGCTATCCATTGCGGATAGTTGGATACTGCCAGGAAACCAGCGTCCAATTGTTTTTGTACCTCTTCTTTGATCTTGAAAGACATCTCTGGCTTTGTTCTCCTCAACTTTTGCTTCACCGGCGGGCAACCTTCCTTGAGAGGTAGTTTGTGCATCACGATCTCTTCATCTAGACCAGGCATATCTTTGTAAGACCAAGCAAAAACGTCAACATACTCTCGAAGCAGTATTATCAGTTTTGACTTAATCTCTGTCTTCAAAGCTGCGCCTATCTTGATTTCTTTGGCATCCTCCTCAGTTCCCATGTTGATGACTTCGACCTCTTCTTGGTAGGGCTGAATGACCTTTGACTCCTGTTTCAATAGTCTAGCTAGCTCTTCTGGGAGATCACAATCTTCCTCGCAGTCTTCGTCGGCTTGGTATATCGGGTTATCAAAGTCATATTGGACCATAGCGGGGTCGTTATTGACAGGAGCAAGGGAAGATCTGCACGATGAATGACTTCATGCTTTATTATTATTTTTTTTTTTATACTTTCAGAAAAGGTTAACAGAAAAAGGAAAATAAAACAAAACATTGTCTTTCAAAGATAATTTTATGTGCAAAAAAGTAAAAATGAAAGAAAGAGAGCGTAATTGGATGCGAAAGTTTATTTATTGATGATAAGTTGTGCTTTAAAAAGCAAAAGGCCCTACAACATGATCCATATGCCTTGGGCAGAGCATATGATTTTTTTTTTAGGTAAAATAAAAGGGAATTACTCGTCTACTAGAGTAACTTCGGGGATTTCGACGACTCTCCAATTGTTCAAGACTTGATTAGGCGCCCTAGGATACACCATACACAGCTCTTCATGATCTTCGGCTTCAGTTTCCAAAAACATGACTTGACCATCGACAAGGTGGCCTCCACTAGTAAAAACCAACGGAGTTGCAAGCTCTTTGCCCTTATCAGTTGCATTCTTCTGCTTGTAGCCTAGACCAGCTCCATTTTTGTTGACGGGCAATTCTAACACCCTGCCCCATCCTCGCGGATGTCCTTCCTCTATCACGGTCCTCGCGTCTTTCCAAGTCACTATTGAAGATGCTGGCTTTTCGTAAATCATTTCAACATTAATCACTTCAAAAGCTTGAAACGGTGTCTCATGCACCTCATTTCCTACTTCCACATAGCGGAAAGAGGCAAGATGGCTCACAAGAACATCCTCCTCACCCTCAATGATGACCATCTGATTGTTAATCATAAACTTGATCTTTTGATGCAAGGTTGAAGTTACAGCGCCTGCGGAATGAATCCACGGACGACCAAGAAGGCAACTGTAAGCGGGGTATATATCCATTACGTAAAATGTAATGATGAAAGTATGAGGTCCGATCTTGATCGGGAGGTCGACCTCGCCTACCACAGTTCTCTTAGCTCCATCAAAAGCTTTTACAATGGTTTGACTTGGCTTCATCACAAGTCCTTCAATTGACAGCTTGCACAACGAGCTTTTGGGTAATACATTCAGCGATGATCCAGTGTCAACAAGCACCCTAGAGAATACAACATCCACACATTCGATGGTAATGTGCAGGGCCTTGTTATGATTTTTACCTTCGGGAGGTAATTCACTATCATTAAAGCTCAAAATATGACCTGATGCAATATTTCCCACCACTTCTTCAAACTGTACTACTGATATTTCCTCTGGCACATGAGCTGCCTTCAAGAATTTTAGCAATGCTTCTTGATGGGCCTTTGAACACATTAACAATTGCAGCATGGATATCTTTGAGGGCGTTTGATTGAGCTGATCAATCACTTTATAGTCGCTTTTCTGAATGATTCTTAGAAACTCCTCCGCTTCATCATTTGGGATGCCCTTCTGTTTAGATGACTGCCCCTGTTCATTGGTGCTTGGTACGGCAGTACCTTTCCTTGTATTGTCACTGCTGTTGACAGGAGGTGCAATCGGAGCGAATATTCGACCACTTCTAGTGACGCCTCCGGTTCCCACGATGTTCCCTACAGTCTTCTTTTCTTCCATTACATCTTCCTCTGCCACCTTCTGTCCGTTGAGAAAAACAGTTTCATCGTATAACCAAGGTACAGCTTTGGTGCTTTCGTACGGAAAAGGAGATGGGGTCGAAATGACAAGCTGGTTCATTGATGGTGGAGACATAGGTATCTGAACTGGATCATACGGGATTTGCAGTGGGATCGGAGTACGTCCATACACGTTGTCCCATTCTTCCTCATCGCACGGTATGGTCAATGGTGTGCGGTTCGAATTGTTAACTGGGATCCAGAGCTCATATCCATCACCATATGGTATCTCCAATGTTTCGAACGGAATTTCAAGAGTAGCAACTTCCTCAATCTTTGATAGTTGTTCTGCTACTAATACACCCTGCTCAATCAGGCCTTGTATGCCCCTCTTCAGCTCAGCGCATCCTTGAGATTCATCCCTGCAAACATGGCAATCAATTGGACATCCTGGGTAAATGTTTTTCAACAAGAGTTGCTCCTTAATAGTGGAAAGTGGGGTCCTCAATTTCTCAATATCCGAAATTAATCGGATCCCCTTAGAGCCTTCAATCATATTTGTTGAATGGTGAGGTGGCATTGGGTTAGATTTGATGTTCGGAGTATTTCGGGTAAAGTTTATCGCCTTGGAGTCGATAAGATTTTGCACAATGTATTTTAAAGCCTTACAATTCTCGATGCTATGGCCTGGGGCGCCAGAGTGGAATTCGCATCTCGCATTTACATCGTAGCCGTAGGGGAGAACAGCCGGAGGATCTTTCATCTCCCTAAGTTGAACGAGACCTGCTTTCAACAAGAACGGAAGCAATTTGGCGTAAGTGGACGGAATTGGATCAAGCCTCCTTTCTGGCTTTCTCTGCCCTTGGTACTGATTTTGTCTTGGTTGATAGGGTTGTTGTTGTCGATTTTGCTGAGGCGCAGGCTGACTTGCCGGAATAGAAAGTGGTTGTTGTGGAGCGATGGTAGCAATGTGGTGATAACCTTGGTGAGTTCTCCTTCCATTGGTGAACACTGCACTAGTTTCGCCTTCCTTTTTCTTAACGAAGCCCTGATAAGGTTTCTTGACTCCGCTTGCAGATCCGCCTGCATTCTGAATTTTTCCCGCCTTCATGAAACTCTCTAATCTCTCTCCAGCCATAACGAGTTCAGAAAACACTGTGGATGTTGAGGACGCTAACCGTTCAAAGATCGGTCCTTGTAGCGTGCCCATGAATAGGTCTGTCAGTTCTTTCTCCATCAGTGGAGGTTGTACCCTTGCAGCCACTCCCCTCCATCTTTGCGCGAAGTCCTTAAAACACTCATTCGGCTTCTGAGTCAAATTCTGAAGCTGCATTCGATTCGGAGCCATGTCAGTATTATACTGATAATGCTTCACGAAAGCGTCTGCCAACTCTTTCCAGCTTCTTACGTTGGATCGTTCAAGGTGCATATACCATTCTAGGGATGCCTCTGTTAAGCTATCTTGAAAGAAATGGATTAGTAGCTTCTCGTCATCAGAATAGGCGGCCATCTTCCTACAGTAGGACCTTATGTGGGTCTTAGGACAACTGTTACCCTTGTACTTCTCAAAGGTTGGAATTACAAACTTTGGAGGTATCTTAACTCCGGGTACAAGACATATTTCAGCGGCATCCAGTCCCAAAACATCGGGGCCTTGCAATGTCTTCACCATCTCCTGTAAAGCATTAAACTTCTTCTCTAGTTCGGCGGTCTGTGGTCCATACGCTTCACCTGAATTCTCATAGAAACCTTCATGATCGTCGTATTGGACTTGTGTTGGGATCGTAGTACCATGAAGATGAGTCGTACCGACTGGAGGAGGGACGGTGTTGATGGGTACGGCGCCGGCAGAAGTGGGAATTGCCCCAACAGGGGTTGGGGTGGCATCAACAGGAATTGGAATCGCACCACTTGCGTTGGGAACTGCGCCAGCCAAAGTCTGATTAGCGCTCCTCTCCGCTGCTTGTCTCATCTCCTCTTGACTTCTGGCCATATTCTGAATCACCTCCATGAGTTGATTCATTTGCGTTTTCATGCCTAGCATCTCGCTCCTCATAGTAGCCTGGTCCTGCTCTATCTGATCCATGATTCTCTTCTGGCTATTCCTTGTGTTATACCGATGCCGTGAAGTCAGCTTGCTTTACTCTTTCTGAAAGGGGTGAGCGGTGTGTAAGATCGGGTTGTAGGAAATGCAAAAAGAGAAATGCGCAAACGTATGCAAAATGCTCGAGAGACTTTCGAGGCTTGTGATTATCATTGGTATCATAGAATCATGACTGAATAATAAAGAAGTGCACAATTAGGACCAACAAGCAATCTTTCATTAATTTTTTTAGAAAAAAAAATTCATACAGACAAAAGCTGAATAAGCCAAAACTACAAGTCGTGCTACAAAAGATAACTGAATAACTAAATTTCTCTCTTTTGGAGACGCTCTTCAAGTTTCTTCGTCTCAAACATGAACCTCCTAACCATTTGGTCGCAGAGCTGGATAAAGTGGTGGACAGAAGGGGGGATATCATTTCCTTCCAGGTCTTGAATGGCGCTTTCCAACCTCCATGGGATATCACGGATCATGAGGTTGCAATGCTCCACCAGATTGTTGTACCTAGCACGACACATATCTAGAGTCGACTGGTAATAACAAATGGAATCCACATGGGTGTCCAACAACTCATTGAGCTGAGCCTCCTTCTCGAGCCACTGCGCACTATCTCTTTGCAAAGCCTCGAAACGATTCCTCCATAGAAGGGCTGTTTCTTGGGCAGTTTCCAATTCTTGACATTTGTTATTCCACATGTCGGATGTGACATATGAATCTTTCAATGCCTCTTCTTTGAGTCTTCGTTCATTTTTCACCAGGGTCAAAGCATTTCTCAGTCGTTCTTCAAGATCCCCAATATCAGCCTCAAGATTCTCTCGTATTTCCTTCTTTTCGGCGGAGGCTATCTCAAAGAAGTGCCATGCCCTATCACAAGAAGCTTTGGTGTCCTTTAAGCGTTGTCGGAGAGTTGTTAAGGATGCATCAGCTCCTTCGTAACCCTGTTGGTACCTGACTCTCAGATCTGTTTCTAATTTTAGCTTCTTGCTACTTTCAGCTGCTTGATCCTGTTCAAACTCCACCTTTCTTTTGTACTGACCACTCTCCACCTTTGCTTGGTGGACTTCATTCTGAAGGTCCTGGTTCTCCTTAGTCAATCTCTCCACTGTTAGCTTTAGTTTTTCATATTCTTCTATAGACACATGAGTGGGAGCAGGAGGTGCTTCTTGCATAGAGGGCTCTAAAGGAAATGGTAACGACCTTTCAGCTACTCTAGCTAGTAACCACTGGTTGTATGGCTCCTTTGCCACGCAATTCTTTGCTTTTAACTCCTTCCGCCCCTTTGTATGGATCTTACCCCAAGCCTTAGCAACCTTCCTGACAAACGCAGGGTCCTCTGATGTGGCTAGCAAAAAGAAACTCTGAATCTTCTCTGCCTCGGGCTCGCCCTCCATAGCATAGCCCAACTGACGTAATGCCATGATTGGGTTATAATTAATACAACCGGCCCTACCGATCAAAGGTACATTACCGAATTCTCCACAACTAAAAATGATTTCCACATCATAGTACTCAGGAGAGTACCAAGCAATATCACTAGCTTCCAGAGACATGATGCGTTGAGACCATTTTAATTTCTTCTTGTTTTCCATGAATGGCCCTTTCTTGGGTAAATGAGAAGCATACCACTTGTATAGTAGGTGAGAGCAGCATTGGATCATTCCCGCCTTCTTTTCACTCCTCCAATGAATGGAGTGATAAACATCGGCAAGGAGTGTAGGGATAGGATTCTTCTGCATGAAGAGAACGATGGCAGTGATGTCTATGAAATTGTCCACATTTGGAAAGAGGACAATCCCATAAATCATTAGAGCAACGCTTATTCCGAACTTTTCCCAATCTTCATCCACCTTGTATTGAGCAGCCTTTTCTAGCAGAAATTTCAATGGAAAACCTTGAACACCCCCTTTACTGGTTAGACCCTCTTTGACTTCCTCTTTAGTCATACGTAGAGCAAGAGCAATGGCAGGAGGTTTTGGTTCTTCTTCCAAGCCTGTGTATATAGGTTGATCCTTAATCTTGATGTTCAAAATGTGAGAATATTCCTCAAGAGTAGGGGCCAACTGATAGTTTTGAAAAGTGAAACATCTGAGAGGTGCATCATAGAACTGAGCCATAGCGAACAAAGCCCAAGTGTCGACCCTAGAATGGAGGAGATCAAGCAGTTTCCCATACTTTCCCTGAAAGTTGATCTTGATAGCCTTTGGTACGTCAATCAGAATGTCTTGAATTAGTTCCAGCTTTGGTTCTCTAAACTTGATGGAATTTGTGCTTCGCTTTCTTTGGTCAGTCATTGTATTCACCAATACCTGAGATAATCACAGTCTCTTAAGTCCCTTGATATGCGAGAAATGATATGCAATGCAATGTTTTATGAATGCACATGATAAAGAGCACAAAACGAGATCAAGATCACTGGTCCTGCAAAACAACACAAAACATTTCTCCCATCGGGTGGGTTGTCTAATGGTTTATAAGAGGGTATCCCAAAGGCTTTTAAACAAAGTCTTATGTACTAGCCCTCGAAAGTTTTCCATCATAACGACTACTCGTAAGACGGTAATCCCTTCAAAGGATGAACACAGAGTTATGTCTTAGCAACCTTTGGAATAAGGTTCTACAAAGGTCCTCAGAGTCACGGACTCCCACGTCGGAAACAAAGACGTCATTACGACTACACGTAAGACATAATCATTCCAACGGGGTCTCATCTGAGCGGTGGAATTCGATCCAACTCAACGAGTCCTAAGTCTCGCAAATCAGAAAGAACCCACCTCCTATCTTAGTGTGTACTTCAAAGCTCGGGTAGAAAGCCTCATCTCACAAACCATCCAAATAAACCCAAAAGTTAGTGAACATAACATAAATAAAAATAAAAGCAAATAAAACACAAACACGACAAACAAAATAGGTCTGGCTCGCTAGGAGGAGTCCCCAGCAGAGTCGCCAGCTGTCGCTACTCGAAAAATGCATCGCGCAACGACGGGGAGGCGAAAAGGATAGACAGAAGAGTCGCCACCGAACTTTATTTATCCCATGAGGGGAAAGGAAAATATCGAGAAAACCTTAGGAAATAAATGGATAAGATGGTCTCGCAACCAAGAACGGGTTCGGAAGCCGGTTATGCGAGGGGAAGGTATTAGCACCCCTCGCATCCATCGTACTCGATGGGAACCTTTTGTTTGTCGATGTGTGAATTTATCTGCTTAAATATTATGCTAAAAGAAGAAAGTTCCTACTGGGTAAAAGAAGGGTTTGAAACAAGAAAGTTAGGAGGAAAGAGAGAACGGGGAAGAAAATAGAAAGAGCAGACTCGGTAGGACTTTGCAGTCCTATGCCTACGTATTCCCAATAGATATGAGAAAGTCAGAGTCGACGTAGTTCGGGGAACTACAGATATAGGGGGAAAGTGCTCGGCAAGGATTGTGGCCCTTGTGCCTACGTATCTTTACTTGAGAAAGTAAAGAATCAGAGCAGCCGTAGTTCGGCCTACGGTTTGTTGATGTTTTTTATGGATGATGCTATCGTGCGCATTCTAGCAGTTAGGTGTTTTGCTGCTCGCTCGTTGGAGACTTAGGCGTTACCTGTTTGCGGTAGAACGGACGTAGCATATCCTTTTTTGAAAGATTAATTAGTTTTCGCCACGCGGGGCAAGAAGTCACATTTGATTGATTGGATTGTTTTTTAAGGGGGGCGAGACAGGTCCTCGGATAGTAACCCCTACGGGTAGTACCCAATTCGTTGTCTCAAAGTTTTTGTTATAAAAAGGTGTGGCGAACGAGGCGTCTTTGTATTGAAAGACGGGCGTCAAGACCACACACACTACAGTGAGTATCCTGACACTCGGAGAGGAAGAAAGTCTACACTTAATCCCCTCTTTTTAACTCAACACAAAGGGAACTTCATTCTCTTATTAAAGATGTTTTTGGTTTTGAATGGTAAGTGCTTTGCGACAGAGAACCCTACGGTAAACGTCAGCACTCGGGATAGGAGAAGGCCTACGCCTAACCACTCCACGACCATTCAAGTTTTTGTTATGAAAAGATTTGAAAATGCACTCGGTACAGGACCGAGGTTTTAGGTGTGAAAATTGTGGAAGGAAGTCGTGAAAGTGAGAGGGTGAATAAAGGCGTGTCTTCGTATCGAAAGACGAGTGTCGAGACCACCCTCACTACAGTGGGCATCCCATCACTCGGAGAAGAAGAGGTCTACACCCAATCTTCTCTCTTTAATTCGATACAAAGAGGAATTAATTATTGTTGAAAGTATACTCAGTACGAGACCGAGGTTTTATGAGGAAACGATGAAGCGTCTTCGTATTGACGGACGAGCATCGAGACCACCCTCACTACAGTGGGCATCCCTACGCTCGAAGAAGAAGGGGTCTACACCCAATCCTCTTTTAGCTCAACACAAAGGATTGATTTTAAGAAGATGTGATTTGAAAATGGATGGGAAACGTCTTTGTATTGAAAGACGAGTGTCGGAACCACCCTCACTACAGTGGGCATCCCAACACTCGGAGAGGAAGAAAGTCTACACTTAATCCCCTCTTTTAAATTCAATACAAAGATAAGTCGATTTTAAAAACTGTTTGACAAAGTTTGGAATCGAGTCGGGACAAGTAACGAAAAGAGAAAAGAGGTGGTCTCAGATCCAACATTACCTATCAATAATTTGACTGGCAATGAATTACGGAGGTCTCGTCATCGACCAAAAAAAGCGGGCGAAAGTGGAATAAAATGCCCAATAAATGAGAAAAAGAAATTTAACTTATACAATAAAAGTGGGTAAACTCCTATATAAAATATGAATATATAAAAAAAAAAAATCTAAAGAAAAATATTATAAGCTTATGAAGTCCTTTAAATAAAATCTATTAACTAAAAGCTAATAATATATAAATAAAAAAGAGACTTAATGAATTATTAATCCAAACAAATTTGCTAGAACAAAAAGAAAACAGTGGGGGT
Source organism: Lathyrus sativus (assembly GCA_963859935.3). Lineage (NCBI taxonomy): Eukaryota > Viridiplantae > Streptophyta > Magnoliopsida > Fabales > Fabaceae > Lathyrus > Lathyrus sativus. Next base: position 163,863,237 of record OZ012735.1, on the reverse strand, counting down.
GCAAATAATCATAAAGATGGAATCATTTGGGCACGTGGCCCATCATCTCACAAGGCTTAATCAGTAAATGAAAGAAACAAAAAAACAGTGATGGGTCCATGAACCACATCGCAAACGTGAATCCACGGAACCTCAAAACAAGACTGCACATCATCATCATTTAACCCCTTTCTAAAACAACACAAAACCCTATTGAGCAATGAACATCACTGTGTCGATTTCCGCTCCCAATTCGGTACCAAATCAAGTTTGTATCCTTCTCAATTTCGTTCGGATTCGCAGATTCCCACTCGTTCTTTCCTCTTAAATCTGTGAAGGTTCTGGGCGGAGGGTTCTGTTTGGGGTGACGGTGAATGTATATGAGGGTGAGGAAACGAAATGGAAGAGCAGGGGTGAGGGTTTCGTTCGGTGATGTTGATTGAAGAACAGGGGAGGACTTTGATTTGGTTTGAAGGTTGTAGTTTAAGTGTTCGGAGGTTAACGATGGAAGTGGGTTTATGAGTTGATCAAAGCTTGTTCGATGGTAATGGTGATGAAGAAGAGTTGTGGAAGAGATTTTCGGTGGTTGGTTTCGCGAATGGAGTCCTGTTTGGTGAAATCTGGGCTTATTTTGGGATATGTTTCACGATTGATGTTCGAGTGCGTCGCGGCTCCGATTTCACGATGAGTGTTTGGGGGTTGTTTTTGGGTCGTTATGTGTGTCTCTGTTTGAGGTTGAAGATGGGATTTATTGTTTCAGGTCTGTGTTGGTCGCCTGAGTTTGAGAGTTTTGAGATGGTGATTTCAGAAGGTGATGAAGTGTGGGAAGCAACGGTTGACGGTGAGGTGAGTTAATGGTTTAGGCGTTTTGGATGTGAGTTTCTGTTAATGGAAACCTGAGTTTTGAATGGTGGGAGGTAGAAGATGTTGGGTTTGTGTTGGTTTTTTTGTTAGGGTTCGGAGGTTCCTTTTTATCCATAACAAAACAACGCCTCCCTCTTGCAGGCTCATTAGTAGAAAACGAAGCAATAACAACTTAAAATCATGAAGATGAGGAAAAAGATAATGGAACACTTACAGAGCTAGAACGAGTCTGACCGGTTCTCACGCTAGTGATGAAGAGCTTGGATGATGCAAAGCTCCTTGTTGCACCGATGCAGCCAGATTACCGATTGAAGGCAGATAAGTTCCTTTTTCAAATCTCTCTCTTTTTTTTAGTTCCTTATATGTGTTTGATTGATTATGGTGTTTTGTCTTATGACAGTTGAATGGGAAGAAAGTGAGGATGGATCTGGGGAAGAACTTGGGGCTGTGCAGCAAGAGTTCTAGGTTTTTTTTCTCAGCCTCCCTCTGAACCAACATCTTTTTCTTTTTTATAGTGTAGCATTAGGGTTTTCTTTCACATTTGAATCGTAATAGCATCTCTGATTACCACTTTTTGATGCCAAGAATCTGTCTTTCCATTTTAGTGAAACTGACCCTGCTGTCCTTTGCTTTCCTATTTTCTTGTCTTTGAATTTTGTCTTTTCCTTATGTTGACTGTATCTTCTGCTATTTTGCTTGTGTAGGGAAAATTTGGTGTGGTGCTGCAGGTTGTTTTTTTTGTTTGTGGTGCCTTTGTGATGGACTTAACAAAAATCTAAATGGGCCTCCATGTATTTTCATCATGTTGTAAAACTGGAAACTGAGCTTGAACAAATGAACTTCTTTCCTCACTTAATTTTTGTTTCTTTGCTCTTTTACATTCTTCACATCCAGGTGTAGCATCCATGAGATCAATCTTGCTGCGAAACTCAATAGGTCTTTTGACACTGCTTTGAGATTCACCCAATCCAGTAGCGCTCGTATTAGATAAACTGTTTGGCAGCTGTAGCAATACTGATATGGCTGTCTTCAGGTCTTCAACACTAGTGTCATCCTTCTTAACTTTGTAAGATATTTTGTTTGAAGGAAGCTGATTGATTGATACTGTAGAAGACTCATCTTTTGTTGAAATTGTACAATGTTTTTGATTAACAGAAGAGTTATTTGCACTGTCGACATCGTCATGACTCTCATTAAAGGAACCACGAAGTATGAGGCGCCTCTCTTTCAAGTAAACATGTAAAGCTTCAATAAGCAGTGGTCCTTCAATAATCCCTGATTCTTCTAAAGCATGACGAATGAAGTTTCCAGGAAGCTGTTTCAAGATTCGAGAATGTCTCTTTTGTCTCTCTAGACCAACCCTATCTCCACTTGAATCCATGATCCCACTCACTATCAGCTGACGCACATAAGCCAAAGGGTTAAAGATGCCTGCACGAATGAGTTCCACTACAAAGATATGCAAGCGCTTGAGGCCTTCTCCTTTATGCACCACATGCTGATCAATCCAGCAAACTATGATATCATGTAGAGGACCCGGACTTTCAAAAGCAACTGAACAGATACTCCGATTCATACTTTTTGAGCTAGATTTTTTTCTCGGACCCATTATTACAATTATTTTGCTGACCAGAACACTTTGCCATTGTTGGTTATGTGATGACCTCTCCCTGTGATACGTATTAGGTTGCGGTTATGAAGCTTGGAGGATGTGGTATGAACGGCTTATGTACTGAATTTGTCGTGTAGAATGAAAGTTGTTGTGTTTCAAAATGTTGGTCAAGGTTTTGGTGTGTTTTTTTGGTGCAGAGTGTTGCATGATTGGGTTGTTGATGTGCAGGGCTGAAGCCTTAAATGGTATGAAGACTTGGTGTCTAAACTCTTCTTTTTTGCACTTTTTGTTTATTTTGTGACAAGATGGGCCTTCATTTGTATGCACGTCACGCATGTACGGATGCGGCACCCTATGTCTCAGGGAGACATTGATGCAGAAGCTGAAGTTCCATAGCTGGTGTATACAATTATGTGGTGGGTTCTGCTGAGGAAAGCGAAATAACCGAGGAGTTATCAATCTTTTCACCAAACATAGAACAGAGTCAAATTTGATTCATTCTTGACGTGCATCGCATAATTCTGAATCGAAAACGTCGAGGCAGTGGAAGACCTTGGTCTAGAATGAAGGGTAGTGGTGCGAAATGGTTTTCGACCGTCGTCTTGCAGCAGGGGTGAGAGTTGGATACATTAGCTGCAGTATCTTGTACCATTTACTGTGAACCTCTTGACAAGGTGCAACCAGTAGCTACTTCACGCGGACTCTACACCACTTTTCGTTTGCCGTTCTTTCATGACCCAAACAGTCTTGACAAAAACAATGTAATGGGAACAAATGCTCTTAGATATTGCATATGAGTTTTGGAATTATGTAAATGGATTTGAGCAAAGTTCAAAATCCCAATGAACTCTATTATTTAACATGCTTTCCTCTTGTGTAGATAGATGTATATCATTGCAACACAATTTGGTTAAATTTGTGAAATTGGCCTTTGGCTTTTTTTTTTTTTTGTTTGAAACAACAGAAAAGAACGTGATCTCACAGAAATAATTTTTGAATAAAAATTCTCTTCTTGACGAATCATTGCAATGAAATGGCCTATATCTTGAAATGTCATTTAACTATGCAGAATCTCATTGCTTCACGAAATAAAGCTCGTAACATAACTTGAAACAAATCTTCATGCCTTGAAAATGCGCCTAGCTCTGCACTAATCAACTCCATCATGAATTTTCAATAAGATTTGAGTTTCAATTTGAAGAATGCTTGAAGCAAAAATCAACTCCACTAGAAATCCACTTGAAATATTGCTCAAAACAAACTGAAACAAGACTTGAAATTAGTTGGATCAAAGCCTCGAAATATCTCACACCATATGGCCCAAACTAAAGCTTAACTACATGGTTTGGAATCCACTTGATCATCTTTATTGCTCGACTACAAGTACATAGGCTCATCTTTCTTCTATCTTCATTTGAACTCAACATATTTTGCAAAAACTTGTGATCATACTAAACACAAACCAACAAAACTCCCAGACCCGAGAAAAAGCTAGGGGATCTTGGCCCAGGGTCAAATGATTGCTTAGAGAACAAGCACCAAGCAACTATTATTCGTGATGAGAAAAGTAAGAAAGGTAGGGCGAATTTAGGGTATGACACCAGCATTTCCTCAACAACTTCAGCAAGGCCCATGCAACAAGGGACCAAGAATCCAGCCCATTAAAGACTCTATAAATAGTACAAGCTCTGTGAACTCAGGGACAGACTTCACTATCCAAAATTCCTGCGGAAGCTCTGCCGAATTACCTTACGAACCAGAATTTTTATTCCAGCATTATTTTACTTTCTGTCTTGTTTTATTTGTATCCAAACCAACCGTGTAACAATTTCCAACATTAGGGAATTGTTATACTTTTATTTGTTTCCAACCTTCAGCATTCGTTTTAATTTTTATTTCCGCCTACTCCAAGCCTTCCGGTCTGTGGAAGAAGGAGTCTACTCAGATATTTGTTAATCAGGTTTTTCAATTTATTGCACTTTAATTTAATTATAATGTCTATTTATTTTTCTGCCATGAGTAAGTTATTATTTAATTCTGTGTCTGATTCAATCTCGATGAGTAGCTAAATACCTTAGGGCGGTATGTAGTTATAACAAACTTAACCGGTAAAATATAACCATAGGCTAAAATAATTAATCACTTAACATTCTGGCTGATACTTTTTAATTAAAATAGACCTTTTCGTTACGAGAGTAAGAAAAGGGTATTAGGTTGGGTCAAGACCACGAGAGTGTGAGATTTAACCAGATAGCTAAAGTTAGGCATTTAAATTAAACACAGCGAGAGCGCTTTAAGATAAATTAGAATTATTCAGTCTCCAAAAATTACCTCTAAACACTTATGGGCTAGCGAGAGCAGGCATAGGGCTTTAGGGATAAGATTTGACACAAGACCACGAGAGTGTGAGTTGAGGGTATTTAAACTAGTAATCTCTACCGAATAGATTAAGTGAACATCTTTATAAGCCTAGGTTAGATTGACCCACCTAAGTTAGTATAATTACATACCGACCGCCTTAGTATTATTTTATTAAAAACTTAAATTTAATCCCACCTTTAATAGTCTTAAAAACCAACAACAATCGTGACAATCATTCGCCTTAGCTAAACTAGAAGTTCATCTAGCACTAAGTAACAATAGAATCCCTGTGGATCGATAATCTTAAATATTACTTCGATAGGCTGTGCACTTGCAGTAAGATACCGCTAGACGCATAAGTAGACACGTCTTTAGCCCATCAAGTTTTTGGCGCCGTTGCCGGGGATTCCTTAATTTAGTTACTAGTGCACTTAGGTAGCATTGTCTAGACTAAGGTATCAACTATTTAATTTAATCTAATCTCCGAGTGTATGCCAAGTACTCGCTCTAAAAGCGAAGACTTGCAACCTCTAATCCCTGAATCGGAACGCTTCTTACACGTAAGAAGACGTATATTCGATTTCGAAAATAATTCCAATATTCCAGATCTTCAATTAGATCCGCCTAAACCAGTTGTAAAATCAGAAAACGCAGGGATGGCTGAAGAACAAACCCATCCACTCAAGTATTACGCTAATCCTTCGCAAGGTGAACCGCATTCAAGCATTGCAGCGCCGGCTATCAACCGAAACGATTTCGAACTAAAACCTTCGTTGATATCAGCCGTGCAACAAAATCAATTCGCCGGAAATCCTACCGAGGATCCGAATCTTCATCTTTCGATCTTTGTGCAATATGCCGATACCGTAAAAGCCAATGGAGTTACCCAAGAAGCCATTAGACTACGTTTATTTCCTTTTTCGCTTCGAGACAGAGCAAGAGCTTGGCTTCAATCTCTGCCTTCGAACTCAGTAACTACGTGGTCAGAACTTAAGAAAGTTTTCTTGAATAGGTATTTTCCACCTAGCAAGACAGCTATGCTGAGAGCTCAGATCAACGGATTTAAGCAAAGAGAAAGTGAATCATTATTCGAAGCTTGGGAACGCTATAAGGATTTACTTAGACTTTGTCCACATCATGGATTAATAGACTGGATGGTCATCCATACCTTCTATAATGGACTCTTGTACAACACAAGAATGACAATTGACGCTGCCGCGGGTGGTGCATTGATGGACAAAGAATATAGAGATGCCTATGCACTTATCGAAAGTATGGCTCAGAATCATTACCTTTGGGGAAGCGAGAGAGTCGCAACTGAGAAACCAACAAAGGGAGGTATGTACGAAGTAAGTAGTATGGACCAAGTCAATGCGAAATTTGACCAACTAAGCCAAAAGATCGATAGCTTGGCCATAACACCTGCAGCCACCGTGGCTGCAGTAACACCTAACTGTGAGTTGTGTGGAGTCCCAGGACACGAAGTTTCTGATTGTCAACTATTGACAGGAACTCCCACTGATCAAGTGAATTATGCTCAAGGAAACCCTTACTCAAACACATACAACCCAGGTTGGAAGAATCATCTGAACTTCTCCTATAAGAATACCAATGCTTATTACGCACCAGGTCAAGCACCAGCTACATCACCAGGATATCAAAAGACTGCTCCTAATATCCCTAGAAAATCGAACCTTGAATTGATGATGGAGAGCTTTATAGCTAGCCAATCTCAGACAAACAAGGATTTCTTAAACCAAAACATTCACACTAGTGAGCAGATTAAACAATTAGTGAGCAAAGTAGATGCATTAGCTACACATAACAAAATGCTTGAAACTCAGATTTCACAAGTAGCTCAACAACAAGCACCTACTGCTGCACCAGCTGGAGTATTCCCTGGACAACCTCAACCTAACCCGAAAGGACATGCTAACGCTGTAATATTAAGAAGTGGCAAGGAACTTGACGGACCTACCGATCCAAGACTTGACAATCCAGCCATGTACCAAAAACCGGATAAACCGACTGAAGTGGTGAATGATCCAGAAGAAAAGGAAGATGAAAGTCGAGAGGTAGTGGAGAAAGAGCAACCTTATGTGCCTCCACCACCCTATAAACCACCAATTCCGTACCCTCAAAGATTAGTAAGTTCCAAGACGACGGGTCAATTTAAGAAATTTGTCGAACTTCTGAAACAGTTGAATATTACTATTCCGTTTACAGAAGCAATTACCCAAATACCCTCGTATGCCAAGTTTCTAAAAGAAATCTTATCCAATAAGAAAAAGATAGAGGATAACGGAACAGTTACACTTACTGCCGAGTGTAGCGCCATAATTCAGAATAACATGCCTCCTAAGCTAAAAGATCCAGGAAGTTTCTCTATACCCTGTGTAATAGGAAAATTCGTCATTGACAAAGCTCTATGCGATTTAGGAGCCAGTATCAGTGTTATGCCCTTAACGATTTGCAAAAGGCTAGACATGGGAGACCTAAGACCAACTAAAATGTCTGTTCAACTAGCCGATCGCTCTGTTAAATATCCTGTAGGCATACTAGAAAACGTCCCAGTACGTATAGGACAATTCTACATTCCTACTGATTTTATAATCATGGACATCTCTGAAGACTCCACCACACCTATCATACTAGGAAGACCATTCTTAGCTACCGCCGGAGCTATAATAGACGTGAAAAGAGGAAAGCTAACCTTTGAAGTAGGTGAAGAGAAAGTCGAATTTGTTTTAACACAATTCTTACAATCACCAGCTATAGAGGATACATGCTATCTAATGGACGTAATTGACGAATGTGTAAGAGAAATGGAGCTGAAGGAGACCACTTATTCTGAAATAATGAAAATTCAAATCCCTCCGATTTTCGAAGATGATAATTGGCGAAAACCGTATCAGGATGATAGTCTAAGCGAAAGCTTAGCACTTACACCGGATCCCATGCCAAGTAAAGATAAACCTACATTAGGATTAAAAACTTTACCTAATAACCTAAGGTACGAATTCTTAGACGTTGAATGTAAAAGACCAGTTATAGTAAATTCCAGTTTAGGAACTATAGAGACAAAGAAACTTTTAGATGTCTTGAAGAAATATCCAACTGCATTAGGATATAACATATCTGATCTCAAAGGAATATGTCCTTCAGTTTGCATGCATCGCATTCTGCTTGAAGAAGATTGCAGAACCTCCAGAGAATCTCAAAGAAGAATTAACCCAACCCTTAGCACTGTAGTAAAGGAAGAAGTCAAGAAATTATTAGATGCCGGGATAATATACCCAATCTCTGATAGTGAATGGGTTAGTCCAATACATGTAGTGCCAAAGAAAGGAGGTATCACTGTGGTGAAAAACGCACAAGGCGAATCGATATCGCAAAGAGTAGTGACGGGATATAGAGTGTGCATAGATTATCGTAAGCTAAACAAAGCCACTCGAAAAGATCATTTCCCACTACCTTTCATAGATCAAATGTTAGAACGATTAGCCAAGCATTCCTACTTCTGTTACCTTGATGGGTACTCAGGATTTTTCCAAATCCCTATCCATCCTGATGATCAAGAGAAGACTACATTCACATGTCCTTATGGAACATTCGCTTACAGGCGAATGCCCTTTGGATTATGCAACGCTCCTGCAACCTTTCAAAGATGTATGATGTCAATCTTCGCAGATTTTATAGACAACATCATGGAAGTGTTCATGGACGACTTCTCTGTATGCGGGCAAAGTTTTGAAGGATGCTTATCGAACTTAGAAATGGTGTTAGAAAGATGTGTAAAAGTAAATCTCGTGCTTAACTGGGAGAAATGTCATTTTATGGTCAACGAAGGAATAGTATTAGGTCATGTAATATCCGACAAGGGAATTGAAGTTGATAAAGCTAAGATTGAAGTAATAAAAGATCTTCAACCCCCTAAAACCGTTCGAGAAATACGAAGCTTTTTAGGACACGCCGGTTTTTACCGACGATTCATCAAAGATTTCTCGAAAATCACTAAACCTCTTACTGGTTTATTAATGAAAGACGCTGAATTCATATTCAATGAAGATTGTCTTAAAGCATTCGAAACTCTAAAAACAGCCCTCATCACCGCACCAATCATGCAACCCTCTGACTGGAGGTTACCTTTTGAAATCATGTGCGATGCGAGTGACTATGCTGTAGGCGCAGTCCTGGGCCAGAGAAAGGAAAAGAAACTCCATGCGATTTACTATGCCAGTAGAACCCTGGATTCTGCCCAGATGAACTACGCTACTACAGAAAAAGAATTGTTAGCAGTTGTCTTCGCGCTTGACAAATTCCGCTCTTACCTAGTTGGAGCGAAAATAATCATTTACACAGACCATGCTGCTATCCGATATCTATTAACTAAGAAAGATGCTAAACCAAGACTCTTAAGATGGATTCTACTCTTACAAGAGTTTGATCTAGAAATAAAAGACAAGAAAGGTACTGAGAACGTCGTAGCGGACCATTTATCTAGAATAGAAGGTATTAAACCCGAACAAGTGCCGATTAACGATGATTTTCCGTATGAACAGCTGATAGCACAAATAGGAAGCGACCTAGCGCAGTTAGATATAAATGAACCGGAACCCGTGGAAACAATACAGACAACTGTAGGACTGCCATGGTACGCTGACATTGTCAACTACCTAGCCGCAGGAGCTCTTCCACCCGATCTAACCTATCAGCAGAAAAAGAAATTCTTTCATAACCTGAAACAGTACTATTGGGATGAACCATTATTGTTCAAAAGAGGACCAGATGGAATCTTTCGCCGATGTATTCCCGAAGAAGAAATAGAAGACGTCATTGCTCAATGTCATTCATCTCCTTATGGTGGACATGCAAGCACTTCCAAGACTTGTGCAAAAATCTTGCAAGCCGGCTTATACTGGCCTAATCTATGGAAGGATGTCCACATCGCTGTTATAAATTGCGACCGGTGTCAACGCACTGGCAATATTTCAAGAAGAGATGAAATGCCCCAAAAGGGAATTTTGGAAGTAGAAATCTTCGACGTCTGGGGAATAGATTTCATGGGACCATTACCATCATCTTTCGGTAATAATTACATACTCGTAGCTGTTGATTATGTCTTGAAATGGATCGAAGCCATAGCTTCTCCTACAAACGATACACGAGTAGTAATAAAGCTTTTCAAAAATATAATCTTTCCCAGATTTGGTGTGCCTCGACTCGTCATAAGTGACGGTGGCTCGCACTTCATTTCAAAAATCTTTGACAAATTACTATCTAAGTATGGAGTAAGACACCGTGTGGCTACACCATATCACCCACAAACGAGTGGACAGGTCGAAGTCTCAAACAGAGAGATTAAACAAATCTTAGAAAAGACTGTCGCCATATCTCGGAAAGATTGGTCATCTAAACTTAATGAAGCTCTATGGGCTTATAGGACCGCTTACAAGACACCCATAGGTACTACACCTTTCAAACTAGTTTATGGAAAATCTTGTCACCTCCCAGTAGAACTAGAACACAAAGCTTATTGGGCGATAAGAACTCTCAATATAAACTATAATGCTGCAGGAGAAAAGCGAATCCTAGACATTAACGAATTAGAAGAATTAAGGTTATATGCATATGAGAACGCTAAGATATATAAAGAAAGAACTAAGCGATGGCATGATAAACGCCTATCTAGGAAAGAATTTAGTGTGGGAGACGTTGTACTCCTCTTTAATTCAAGACTTAGGCTCTTTCCTGGAAAATTAAAGTCTAGATGGTCAGGACCCTTTGATATAACTAAAGTATTCCCGAGTGGAGCAATAGAAATTAAGGGAAGGAATAGTGAACCATTCATAGTAAACGGACAACGTTTTAAACATTATCATAAAGTTGAAAATAGAGATTATGCGAATAATCTGAAGCTTTTAGAATTGTCCACTAATTCCCCTGATTAATCTAAACCTAAGCATTACGTCAGGCTTTTGACAATATAAACAGCGCTTAGTGGGAGGCAACCCATTTACTTATTTACTTATTTTAACTATTATTTTCTTTTAGCACATTGTTATTTATCGTTTTAGCATTACTGCTACTTCCGGCACCGGTTCTGATCCTGACGCGACTCCTTCCAGACGCCGCTCTCGCACCAGAGGCCGAGCCCGCGGTCCTCAGCAGCCATAGTTTACTTTTATGTTTGTTTTTCGTTTTTGTCGTTGTACTGTATCTGTACCACATTTATATCACAACATTGAGGACAATGTCTGATATAGTGTGGGAGAGGTACCTTTCATTTCCGCACTTTTCCATTTCGTTGTACTTTCAAATTCCGTTGTATTTCTTTTAGCAAATTAATGAAATGAGCAAATCTGTGCGCTATTTTCTTTAATCTCGAACTTTCCCCGATTATTTAGCTATACCAAAAAAAATAAAAAAATCTTTAATTATTCGCATTACCCGACTTACCTACGGAATCGTAATTAGGAAGCCGAGAACGATTAAACAAAACCAATACAATCTTGACATCTTTGACTCCCTACTTAAGCAATTCCATCCCGATTACCATTACGAGTACACTTTTAGTTTCAGTTCAAAAGTAACCTCCAGTAGTTTATACTAGCAGTCAGCACCGTCTGAACACAAACCACGTGGGGAGCCGATGAATATAAGCGTTTGATGCCTAATCAATAATGATCCTTCATATCTCGATGCAAAATGAAAAGAAATTGCACCAAAGTACACGGTCGCAGATAAGAAACGAGAAATATGAGAAGGAATCCGTTTCGAGTTGGTTCAGAGGTACTGGTTCTGAACTCGGTAGGGCGTGCTACGGCTCGATCCCCCACAACCTCCGAATCGGATAAAACATGAAGGGTTGCCACATCGTGTACCAGACCCCGTGCTCAGAAAGGATCAAAATCGCTAACCGGCTACTCCACTACGTGCGTGCTAAGGCAAAGGGCTTAATGTGACTGCGCTAGAACGAAACCGGGCGAAATAAGATCGAAAAACTCTAGGTGAAATCGTAATGTGATTGCAGATTGTTTCGTTTGACGGGAAGTCGACGACATAGCTTGTTGCTTATGTCATTAGTGTATCGGTAGTGTTCTATTAAAGTACCGGACTATCCGATAAAACGATCCACCGTACGGTTTGTTATGAGTATGCGTGAATAAAAATCTTGTCCGCCGATTTTCAACCGACTATTTGCTTGAGGACAAGCAAAGGTTTAAGTTTGGGGAAGTTTGATAACGAGAAAACGCATCGATTATATCGCTAGATTTCATTGACGTTTTATCGCGCATTCACCGTTTTAACACTCGATTTCTCGAGTTTTTCTTACTATTTTGCAGGTACATCGTTATGTGAATCCGAATCATGAATTAAGAGAAAAGGAACAAAAGAGACCACAAGAAAATGAAGAAAGGCAAAAGCCTGCAAAAAGACTGCATAATTTGTTGCAGCCACGGTCGTTACAAGGGTGTCACGACCGTGACACCCCAATTTGGGCCATCACGACCGTAAGGGAGTGGTCACGACCGTGACACTTAAAATCCTCAAATTACGAACGTGAATACCTTGTCACGCCCGTGACAAGGATAAAACTTGGTTTTGACTCAGACTACGTCAAGGCACCACTGAAGACCACTTCTCCTCTTATTTCTCCTCAAGGCAGCACGTGAAGACGACTTCTCCCATTTTTGTTGCCACGTTCCAGCATTTCCTCAACAACTTCAGCAAGGCCCATGCAACAAGGGACCAAGAATCCAGCCCATTAAAGACTCTATAAATAGTACAAGCTCTGTGAACTCAGGGACAAACTTCACTATCCAAAATTCCTGCGGAAGCTCTGCCGAATTACCTTACGAACCAGAATTTTTATTCCAGCATTATTTTACTTTCTGTCTTGTTTTATTTGTATCCAAACCAACCGTGTAACAATTTCCAACATTAGGGAATTGTTATACTTTTATTTGTTTCCAACCTTCAGCATTCGTTTTAATTTTTATTTCCGCCTACTCCAAGCCTTCCGGTCTGTGGAAGAAGGAGTCTACTCAGATATTTGTTAATCAGGTTTTTCAATTTATTGCACTTTAATTTAATTATAATGTCTATTTATTTTTCTGCCATGAGTAAGTTATTATTTAATTCTGTGTCTGATTCAATCTCGATGAGTAGCTAAATACCTTAGGGCGGTATGTAGTTATAACAAACTTAACCGGTAAAATATAACCATAGGCTAAAATAATTAATCACTTAACATTCTGGCTGATACTTTTTAATTAAAATAGACCTTTTCGTTACGAGAGTAAGAAAAGGGTATTAGGTTGGGTCAAGACCACGAGAGTGTGAGATTTAACCAGATAGCTAAAGTTAGGCATTTAAATTAAACACAGCGAGAGCGCTTTAAGATAAATTAGAATTATTCAGTCTCCAAAAATTACCTCTAAACACTTATGGGCTAGCGAGAGCAGGCATAGGGCTTTAGGGATAAGATCTGACACAAGACCACGAGAGTGTGAGTTGAGGGTATTTAAACTAGTAATCTCTACCGAATAGATTAAGTGAACATCTTTATAAGCCTAGGTTAGATTGACCCACCTAAGTTAGTATAATTACATACCGACCGCCTTAGTATTATTTTATTAAAAACTTAAATTTAATCCCGCCTTTAATAGTCTTAAAAACCAACAACAATCGTGACAATCATTCGCCTTAGCTAAACTAGAAGTTCATCTAGCACTAAGTAACAATAGAATCCCTGTGGATCGATAATCTTAAATATTACTTTGATAGGCTGTGCACTTGCAGTAAGATACCGCTAGACGCATAAGTAGACACGTCTTTAGCCCATCAATACTCGCCAAGACTCGCATCTTGTGCCTACATATCCGAGGTAGGGATGGAATCAAAGTAATCGTAGTTCCCCTCAAAGAGGGAGAAGAGGAACTTCTTGACTGTGGTCAAGGTTCCATGGGGAAGTAAACGTTCATATGGAAGCGCTTACGTGGAGTGTGGCGACTCCTATCTACGTTGTAGAGTTGAATTGAAAAAGAGATGAGTAAGCATTCCACAACGGGAACTTACATGGAGTGCGTCGACTCCTGATCCTAAGACTAGGATAAAGGGGTGGATGTCCACGGCGGAACGCCTAAGCACGAGTACAACGACTCGGATCCTAAGGCTAGGATGGGCGAGGGTAAAGGAATTGACACGCCGATCAAAAGGAAAACCTTTCCTTCGAAAACGGTAAACGGTAATGTAAAGCAATGGATAATGGATAATAGCAATGGTAATGGAAGATGTAAGCAGTGAATATAATTGGTATGACATGAGGTATTGAGACGCAAAATGTACAATGAACAATTAAAGGCTGAGTTAAATTTGAGTGGTGAGTTGAGAAAAAGTTAGATGGTGAAATGTGATTTGATTAAGTGGTAAGTGGTGATTTGGAATTGATTTTTGATTTAGAAATTAGAAATTAAATGTTTTTATGGTTTTTGAGAAAATTATGTGATTAAATCTAAATAAAATGTTAGAATTAAGTAAAAAAGAAAATCACAAGTTAATCTTAAATAAAAAAAGTTTTATTTATTTTTAAGATTATAAAAAAATTAGGGGAGAATTAATTAAAAATGGATTAATTAACTTATTCTAAAGAAATAAAATTTTAAGTTAATTGAAAATTAAACTACCTAAATTAGGAAAAAGTTTTGAATTTGTTAGATTAAAACATATTTTTTAATTGGGTTTTTTATATTTTCATGTTAATAAAAGTTGCCATACTCTGTTCAATTTTGTTAATTAATCCATTAAATATTATATTTTAAACTTATAATATTTTTTTATTAAATTATACATTGCCTAATTATTTACATGCTCACTCATAATATATTATAATTATTTTGAGTTATTTTTAAGGCAATTTAATTGATTTTATTCTTGAATTATATTAATTTATTAATAGAGTCTTATAACGATTTATTTATTTATTTATTTATTTATTTATTTATTTATAACGATTTTATTTAATAAATTAATAAACCGTTATATTAATTTATTAATATAATGGTTTATTTATTTATTTATAATGTGTATTTTGAGAGAATATTACAAGAGCTTAATTGTTATCAAAGACTCAAATATTCTATAAAATAATCGCAAGTCAAATTTTTTGAAGTTAGTCTTAATTTGACTATTATTTTTGAACCTATTAATTATATATATATATATATATATATATATATATATATATATATATATATATATATATATATATATATATATATATATATATATATATATATATATATATATATATATATATATATATATATATATATATATATATATATATATATATATATATATATATATATATATATATATATATATATATATATATATATATATATATATATCCACTCTTTTTTATATATAAAATAATAATAATAAATTATGCAATCATATATAAATTAAATGTTATTATTTTTTGGAATATTATTAATTAAAATTTCTTATTTATTGTCATAAATTGATTTTTTGATATATATTCAACAAAACAAAAAAGTTTTTAATGTGTATATCAAAAATCTTATTTTCTTGGGAGTTTTATTCTTGTTTGTATAATTGTAATTTCACCTATCGTGGATACAATTATATAAAAAGATTTATTTTAAATAAAATAGAAGCATTATTAATTTGTGCGATTGTAACTCATCTATCGTGGATACAATTAATTATACAAATTTTGTTTAATAAATAATTAAATTTATTTTAATTATAGTAAATATTATATTTATAATAGTTATACCCTACCGGTATATTATTATTAATATAATTTGTTTTGCTCAATGTACTTATTGATTTATTATTATGTAAATTATAGTTCGATGTGCCCTATCGATATTAGAATTCATTGGTGACATAATATTTGTACTTTGTTATATTTTGTTCAAACAAGTATTTGATAAATAAGAAATTATTTTAAATACATGTAATACTTTATGAAATCCAATCATATATTTTAAATCTTTTATTAAAATGAATTCCAATTCTCTAAGTATTATGGAAGTGATAAATATATCTTATCGGTGTGACATTAGTTGACATGATCAATGTATTATAAAGATAATATTTGAGTATTTGTTTAAATATTTTAACAGTCTTAGATTAATAATTCAAATATTTTTCTCTATCAAGTGGGAGAATATGTCAATTTTATAAAATGAGAATCAAATATTATTTAATATAATATTATTTTATGAAGACTTACATTGAGAATATTATAGTCTTATGTTAGTAATAAAGTTTATGACTATTTGTACTATATTCTCAAAAATAGTTAAACTTAAGTCTGATATGTTTCCGTTGCGTATAACATAATATAATTTTCAAATGTGTGTAGTTATCATTGTAGCATTTGAGATTTGAGTGAATTATTAAGATGCTATATATAATCCTATATTCTATTTAAAATTATATAAATTTGATCTCACTCAAATGATGATAAACCTTTTTATATGACCATCATACTCTTTCATGTGAAATTGTATAAATTATGATATATTCTATTTACGTGCAAAATATGTGGTTCAGTTTGTAAAACTCTAATGATAATATATTATAGAACCATTTCTCTGTATAGTTTTGCACTAAAATAAAATTAGTATCTCATTATATTGGATCAGTGGGAGTGCATGTGCACTTAATTATATAATCTAAAAATTTTAGATTATTATTCTCATATTGTCATATATTCTTACACGCGTTATAAAATATGACATATTCTAAGAAGATTTTAAAATATATAATAACTCTAAGAAGTCTTATTCGATTATACTGAGATACATATTATTCTCTTATTCTCAAGAAACATCATAATTTAATGTTTAAGTTGATATTGAAAAGACACAATAATTATTTAGCATACAATAATATTGTGTTGTTCTATGTTCAATAGTCTACATTTGTTAGGTTATAATATGAAAGTACAAGTAAATATCAATACTTCTCTCAAGTATGATATTGTGTTATAAAGGTACTTATGATTAAATTTAATTACTCTCATAATAGGGTATGCTCAGGCACGGATCCATGTGTAACAAATTGGGGGCACTTGCCCCCACTAACATATACTATCAACTTGTTATATTTTATTGAATTAGAATATTTTTTATATTTACTTCTACTAAAAATTCACTATTTCCCCCATTAAAAATATTAAATTGTTTAATCTGTGTAAAATAAAAGTACAATGATATATGTAACCAAAAAAATGTACAATGACATGAGAAATAAATTATATATGATTATTGAACACATAAACATGAAAATATGTATTCGGTAGCTGAAAAATAAAAATAAATCATACTTAAATATAAACATATTTAAATAGCAGACATCGAACTATCTTTATTTTTATAGATATAAAATAATATATTTTTTCTATTCTTCAATTATTAACTCTATTATTATTATTATTATTATTATTATTATTATTATTATTATTATTATTATTATTATTATTATTATTATTATTAATATTATTATTATTATTATTATTATTATTATTATTATTATTTAAGTTGTTGATTTATAAATATCAACAATTTGTTTTTCTATCACAAGTAATTAAACTCTAACCTAATTACACATTTAATTCAACTAGCATATATTCAATTTGAGCTACCTCTGGTTATCTTATTATTATTATTATTATTATTATTATTATTATTATTATTATTATTATTATTATTATTATTATTATTATTTTTCCCCTACCAAAAAATATTTCTGGATCCGTTCCTGGGTATGCCTATATGTAATTATTAGACCTATGTGGATATTCTATAACTTTTAATTTAAAAACTCATTAGTATAATCACTAACCATAGACTTATACACATGAGTAAGTCTTATGATATTTTGCGTTAGTAGAAGTTTATCAATAGCATTTTCAGATGTTTGGGCCATTCTTTATAACATATTACTCTTAACTTAAATATGTTACTCTAAATTCATCATTTTTTATATAAAATTGTGAGTTTTAACATGTATGATAATTAGTTTTTGACCATTATTGATATTCTAATACTAAAATCAATATTTTTAATAATTAATTTATTGTCATCCAAGTGAGAGATTGTTAGATTAATTATTTAATTAATTAAATATAGATTGACATAATTAATTATTAATTAATTATATTATGGTCTATTGTTATTAAACACTAAATAGATGAATTGTTTAATTAGGTTATGTGTCTGAATGAATCGTGATGGGTTGAACCATTCAATTAAGTCCAATGAGAGGTCTCTATCCTCAGCCGCTTAGCTATTTAAGTGTCTCCACATTATATAATTAACCTATTCTGAAAATCCTAAACAACAATAAAAATAGTAATTCTCTCATACTTAGTCTACCTCAATCGAAAGTCTTTTTCAATTTGTGAGAAAGAAAGTTTGATCCTAATTTGCCACCAAGACATGATATCATATAAGTATTTTTTTTTTCAAATAACTTAAAATATGACAACTCTAGAGATTGGCGTGTTGTTGAAGATTTTGGTCATACGTGTGTCTTTTTCTTAAGGTCTTAAACTTAAATTTTGTTAAATGATAACAATTATTGTATTAGATCAATTTATATAGAATTTTGCTCTAACTTTAATTAAACCTCTAACTAATAGACGAAATAATTGATCTCAAGATTAATCGATTCTAAAATCCAACACTAAACCCTCCTTTAATTTTGAATTTAAATGTTTATTTGGAAGAGATATAAACACAAGTGATAGGTAATGAAGTAAGTACATGCACTAAAATGAGTTTAGTTAATCTATCATTTATACATATCCCTTTTATAAATGAATCCAAAACAAATACTTTATACAATAACCAAAATATCACATTTAAAAGAAGAGAGTAGACATAGCTACAATTAATGTTGATTAACAAGGTGACAACATATACCCTATAGAATCAAACCCAAAACATTGAATGACCTAGGACCCACTCAAATGTTTGTTAACATTTCAACATCAAATTGAAATCCGGAAAATATAGTGGTTGAACATGATTCAATGTGACGGTTCTGTTTCTATGTAAGTAGCTACGTAAAGTTAGCCAGTTAGGTAAATTTATGATGGTGAATGGATTGAAATCCTACACCACAAACATTACGTAAGATAACGCCAAGTAAAAATTAATACTAAGATTTGCATATCTCAAAGCATATGTATGCAAAGTGAATGTTGTAGAAAAAAGTAAAACTCTATCTATTGAGTGTGAGTTGTGTTAAAAGTCGTCAATTATAGCTAGTTTTGTTTGCATGTGATGATAGCTAGTGGCATTTAAGGATACTTCTACTTTAAGGTTATTGCCATAAAAGCAAATATAAAAGAGACTAAAGTAGAATTCTTTTGATTAATGTAGAAAATGAGATGTATATTGTGAGATAAAGTTTTGAACTACTAATCATATATTTTATTAAGAAATTTTCTCATTCGTACGTAAAAAGATATTAGGATAGGGTTTGAATAAATAATAAATAAAAAGTAAGCATGTTGCTTGAAAAATTTAACCCTTGACATCATTGAACAATATTAAAACTTAAAAATGGTATTCAATTTATACTTAAAAGTAGGGTTAGAAATGAGTCGAGTCGAATCGAACTCACTTCAGTTCGGCTCGATTCGTTAAGAATTAGTTCGAATTCGAGTTTGAGTTTAACACGAATTTTTTTTAAGCTCAAACTCGACTCGATAAGTTCACCAACAGTTTGATTCAACTCGTTAGGTTCATCTCATTGGGTTTAACTCACATGATTCACGGAGTTAAAAACTAGTTTTTTAAATATATATATTTCTTAGTATATTTTTGACATTTTAAATAAATATACTTTTTAAAAATAAAATATTAAAATAAAATAAAAGTTATCATATTGAAATTTAACTTTATCTTCGAAATTTACTAATTCAAAACCTACACAACTTTCAAGAGATACATTTGAGAGTCTAATTCAAAAACTATTAAATTGAAGATTAAATTTGTCTAAGATTTGGAGTAAATATTTAAACTTAATCTTAAAAAGACAGTATAATTTTTCTCATATGTAATCGATTTGACTCATAAACCTAACAAGTTGAACTATGTATAATTCAAGTTCAGTTCATTTAGTTAATGAACTTAATTTTTTGCTCATACTTAACTCATTTGGTTTATGAATCTAGTTCAACGATTTAATTGTCAAATCAAATTCCGAACTATTTTCGAATTGGTTCGATTTATTGCCAACCCTACTTAAAAATAATAAAATTTCCAAAAATAATAAAATTTAAACTTTCATTTTATCTCAAAGATATAATTAGAATGGTAAAACGAGTCGAACTCGTTAAGTGTACACCCTCTAATATATTAGTCTTGTTTCGTTATGTTTTTTTCAAAATTATTGAAAATGCAATGAATAAATTATAAATATTTTTATAAATCAATCTTAAATAACAATTTATGAGCAATGAATATCTGAAAGTTCTATCTTTGATTCTTTTTGCCCAACTTACATACTTTTTTGCTTTTTCTAAATTCTTTCTACATTTTCCTTTCCTAGTCTTTCTTTCACACATGAAAAGCTAAAACACTTGTAGACATTTGGAAGTACCATAATACCCTTGTTTTCACTAGAAATTACAAAAAGAAAAACAAGCGTTATAAAAGTGAGAAGAGTGTGGGGCCCATAACAATCACCCATAATATCCGGTCAGAAAATAACAAAAGTTGTGTGACTTATGAGTTGTTTTCTGTTTCACCTTGAAGAGTGTGTGTGTTTATTGTTTGTGGTAGTTTTATTCATGTCATATGCACTTTGGACAATTTCATCTACCTAGCATGACTTAGGAAATTGTAATACTCATTACTTCAAAAGAATAAGGCAAGGAATAAAATACTAGTATGTTAAAGTAACAAATTACTACTATTTTTTATTAGTTGAAAGTTATATACATTACATCAAATGAATTGGATTATATATAAATTTATTGACTCACACATGTTTAAAAAAATATGTTAAATGTATTAGATATTGGGTTGCTAACATTTCTTTTATTTTCATCTTAATTACTTCTATTCTATTTAATAAAAAATAATTTTATCAAACATTAATTAATTTATCATAATTAAATTATTGTAATATTAATTTGAAAAAAAATTCTAATATTAATTTGATTTTTAGGAAACTTTTTCAAACTTTTTAATTTTTTTTTTCATGAAAAAGTTCCATTTTAAATTTTTTTTTTTACGAGATATGAGAAGTTTTATGGGATTTGAGAGGGTTGTGAATGAGATGAACGCGTTGATGTTTTGTGTGCATTGTCCTTTATTATTTTATATATCATTAATATTTTTGTACATATTCTCACCCATGTTTGTTACATAATTGGTATTAGAGCAAGTTGTTTCATTCAGTCTAGGTTGTAACTAGTTTGTACCCTTGTGTGCGACATGTGTGTGAACAATGTCGATGCTTTACAGTTATTTGCTCTACTAGTTGCAATTAGTTAACTTGTTTGAGTTGGTTGTGCATAGAGAAATGACTGGCAGAATCGACCGAGCGATTGCTGATGCTTTAGAAGCAATGGCTAATGTGATTACGCAAGCGAATGAGGCTCTGCAGGAAAATTAGAATCAGAATGTTAGTGCTAATGAGTTATGTGGGCTGGGAATGTTTTAGAAGAAGAATATGTCGACTTTAAAAGGGAAATATGATCCTGATGGTGCTTAGAGTTGGCTTCAAGAGATTGAGAAGATCTTTCGAGTTATAGGTTGCACGGATGAACAGAAAGTGTTGTTTGGGACGCATATGCTATTTGAGGAGACTGAGTATTTGTGGGATAATGCCCATCAGAGGTTGGTGACTGCAGGTACTGAGATCATTTGGGGAAATTTCAAGAAATAGTTTATGGAGAAGTAATTTTTAGTTGATGTTCACATTAAGAAAGAGATTGAGTTCTTTGAGGTAAAGAAAGGAAATGTAATTGTTGTTGGTTATGCGGCTAATTTCGAAGAGTTGGTGAGCTTTTGACCCCACTATAATGGTGTGGAAGTTGAAGGGTTAAAGTGCATAAAGTTTGAGAGTGGCTTACGTCCTGAGATCAAACAATTCATCAATTATCAAGAGATTCGTTGATTCTCAATATTGATGAATAAGTGTAGAATCTATGATGAAGATAGAAGGGTCAAATCTACTCATTACAAGAGTGCTAGTGAGAAGAAAAATGGGAATCAGTGTCGTAGAAGACATTATGTGACTCC
Organism: Lathyrus sativus; assembly: GCA_963859935.3. Lineage (NCBI taxonomy): Eukaryota > Viridiplantae > Streptophyta > Magnoliopsida > Fabales > Fabaceae > Lathyrus > Lathyrus sativus. Next base: position 163,841,118 of record OZ012735.1, on the reverse strand, counting down.
CAATGATAAGGGAAAACAGAAGTTCCATCAGAAGGCTGTAGGTGGGAAAGAGATAAGTAGGGGATGCGCTCCTGGTCCTCTTAGATATTTCACATGTGGAGGTATAGTTCATCTCACTGTTAAGTGCAAGAGTGCATGCTTGAAGTGTTTCAAATGTTTCAAGTGTGGGAAACAAGGCCAGGGTTCTATTGAGTGCAAGAGTAATGTCCTGACTTGCTACAATTATAGTAAACCTAGACGTATTAGTACCCAATGTTAGAAACCAAGGAAGGCCTCAGCAGCTGCACAAGCTAATGGTAAAATGTTTTCTCTAAGTGGTGCGATGTCTCGAGATCAGATAATTTTATTTGAGGTACATGTTTCATTAATGGTGTTTCTCTGATTGTTATCATTGATATTAGTGCAACACATTCATTTATTCCTCTTAATTCTGTTGACAAGTTGAATCTTAAAATGTCTTCTATGATTGGAAGTATGGTTATTGATACCCTAACTAATGGTTTGATGACTACTTCATTGGTGTGTTTGAATTGTCCTTTGACCATTTATGATAAAGACTTTGGAGTTGAATTGATATGTTTGCCTTTGAGTCAACTTGATTTGATTTTGGGGATAAACTGACTAGAGCTCAGTAGTGTGTATATCAACTATTTTGACAAGACTGTGTTATTTCCCAAACCCGAAGATAGTACAAATTCTAAATCCATGTCCTCTTGTCAAGTTGAAGTGTCTTTGAGGGAGGGAGGTCATGTGTTCGTGATGTTCTCTTTTTTAGAGTGGACAACGATGTTGTAGCTAGTAATATGCTTGTGGTGTGTGAGTTCCCTGATGTGTTTCCTGAGGACATTTTTGACTTGCCTCCAAAGCTAAAAGTTGAGTTCTCCGTAGATTTTGTATATGGTATTAGACCTGCTTCGATGACACCATATAGGATGTCTACATTAGAGTTGAGTGAGTTGAAGAAGCAGTTAGAAGATCTGCTTGAGAAGAACTCTGTCAGACCTAGCGTGTCGTCATGGGGAGTACTAGTGTTATTGGTTAAGAAGAAATATGGTAGCATGAGGTTATGGTGGATTACCGACAACAACAAAAGGTTACGGTTAAGAATAAGTATCCTCTTTTGTGAATTGAAGACCTTATATATTAGTTGGTTGGTGCTTGTATCTTTAGTAAGATTGATTTAAGATTGGGTTATCATCATATTCGAGTAAAGTTAGAAGATATTTCGAAGATCGCGTTTAGGACTTGATACGGTCACTTTGAATATTCAGTGATGTCTTTCGATGTGTCTAATGTGCTAGGTGTGTTCATGGAATATATGAATAGGATTTTTCATCCTTACTTGGATCCATTTGTTGTGGTTTTCATAGACGACATCTTAGTGTATTCTAAGTCAAATGAAGAGCACGCAAAACATCTGCGAATTGTGCTTGCAAGAGAATAAGTTGTATGATAAGTTGTCCAAGTGTGAGTTCTGGTTGTGAGAAGTGAGTTTCCTTGGACAAGTGAATCTAGTGGTGTTATAGCAATTAATCCGTCTAAGGTATATGCAATATTGCATTGGGGGACTCCTAAGTCTGTTAAGTGCAAGAGAAGACGTTGTATGATAAGTTGTCCAAGTGTGAGTTCTGGTTGCGAGAAGTGATTTTCCTTGGACATGTGAATTCCAGTGGTGTTATAGCAGTTAATCCGTCTAAGGTAGACACAATATTGCATTGGGAGACTCCTAAGTCTGTTACAAAGATTATAATTTTTCTTGGTTTGCCTGATTACTAAAGGAGATTTATAGAAGGTTTTTCAAAGTTGGCTTTGCCTTTGACTCAGTTGACTCAAAAGGGTCAAGCTTATGTATGGGATGTTCAATGCGAAGAAAGTTTTCAAGATTTGAAGAAGAAGTTGACGACAACGCCAATTTTGATTTTGCTACATACAAAGGAATCCTTTGTTGTGTATTGTGATGCGTTGAACATGGGGTTAGATGATGTGCTTATGCAGAATCGACAGGTTATGGCTTATGCGTCAAGATAGCTGAAGATTCATGAGAGGAATTATCCTACCCATGATTTAAAGTCGGAAGTCGTGGTTTTGTGCTTAAGGTTTGGAGGCATTATCTGTATGGTTTGAGGTTTGAGGTTTGAGATTTTCAGCGATCACAAGAGTTTGATATACTTGTTTGATAATAAAAAGCTGAATATGAGGCAGAGGAGGTGGCTAGAGTTTTTGAAGGACTGCGAATTTGAGTTGAGTTACCATCCTGCTAAAGCTAATGTAGTAGAAGGTACCTTGAGTAATAAGTTTTTGCATATTTCATCATTGATGGTTAGAGAGATGGATTTGGTTGAGCATTTCAGAGGTCTTAGTTTGGTGTGTGAGATGAAGTTGCAGAGTGTGATGTTGGGTATACTAAAATTGACTAGCATTGTTCTAGGAGAGATCAGAAAAGGTCAGAAATTAGATTTGGGAATGATTGACAAGTTGGTGTTAATCAATCAAGGTAAATAAGTGGATTTTAGAGTTGATGAGAATGGAGTTATGAGATTCTGAGATAGAACTTGTGTGCTAGATTTGCTAGAGCATAAAAAGATAATTCTTGAGGGAGGTCACAAAAGTGGTTTACGTATTCATCCCGGTGCTACAAATATGTATCAAGATCTTAAGAAGATGTTTTGGTGGTCAGGTATAAAGAAGGATGTGGCTGAGTTTGTTTATTCTTGTTTGACTTGTCAGAAATCAAAGATCGAGCATCAGAAATCGTCTGGGTTAATGTAACCTTTGAGTATTCATGAGTGGAAGTGGCATAACATATCTATAGATTTTGTGGTGGGTTTGCCGAAGACATCGAAGGGAAGTGATTCAATTTGGGTTGTAGTGGATATATTGACTAAGTCGGCTCATTTTATTTCGATAAAGATCAGTTACCTGTTGCACAAGCTAGCAGAGGTTTACATTAGTGAAATTGTACAGTTTCACAATATTCATTCAAGTATTGTTTCAGATAGAGATCTAAGGTTCACGTCGAGGTTTTGGGAGTGTTTGCAGAAAGCCTTAGGAACCAAGTTGAGGTTGAGTTCTGCCTACCATCCGCAGACAAGACAGAAAGGACTATCCAATCTTTGGAAGATTTATTGAGAGCTTGTGTTTTGGAACAAGGAGATAATTGGGATAGCTATTTGTCTTTGATCGATTTCAGCTATAACAACAATTATCATTCTAGTATCTGAATGAAACCTTATGTGGCTTTGTATGGAAGAAGGTGTATGGCTCCTTTGTGTTGGTATGAATCTAGTGAAAGTGTTGTGTTTAGACAAGAGATTGTTCAGTAGACTACTAAGAAGATCAATATGATCCAAGAGAAGGTGAAAGCTTTGCAGAGTAGACAAAATAGTCAGCATGATAAGTGAAGGAAGGAACTTGAGTTCTAAGAGGAAGATCATGTGTTTTTTAGAGTCACTATGGTGACTGGTTTTGGTCATGCGCTTAAGTCTCGAAAGCTCACGCCTAGTTTCATTGGTATGTGTCAGGTCTTGAAAAGAGTAGGAGACGTGGCTTAAAGAGTTGCCTTACCACCGCCTCTTTTGAATCTTCATGATGTCTTTCATGTGTCGCAGCTTCGGAAGTATATTATGTATTCATCCCATGTGATCTAATTGGATGTTGTTTAAGTGAGAGATGACTTTACTATTAAGGCATCACTCTTACAGACTAAGGATCAAGAAGTGAAACACTTGAGAGGTAAAGATATTGTTTTAGTGAAGGTGGTATGGAGAGGACCTGCTAGAGGGAGCGTGGTATGTGAGCTAGAGAGTCAGATGTGAGATTCGTATCCGAAGTTGTTTCTTTCAGATAATTATTCAGGGTAAACATTCTCTAAGTGGGAGAGAGTTGTAACACCCCAATTTTTAAATTATTTTATTTTATTGAGTTTTTATGTGCTTAAATGATTTATTGGTGTGTCCTATGTACTTTTGTGGGGATGTATGAGGTTGGGTAGGATTTATATGAATTATCATTATTTTTCATTAATTAAAAACAACGAAAAATTGAATAAAATATGAAATAGTGGGACATTGGGAGGAAAATAGTATTTTGATGAATTTGGTGGAGCAAGGAGACAATTAACCAAAGGTGAAAGGATATTTAGAATTAATAAAAGATGAATTATGTTTTTAATTTAAAAGAAAATAGGAGAGGAAGCTAGAAGAGGCGATACATAGAATTTGGAACAATATGATTTTGGAGAGGTAAGTGCAAACCTAGGATTGCAAAAAGAAGATTCGGAATTTTATGCAGAATTCAAGTAAGGGGAGATTGTTCTTCAATGGGTGTATTTTTCTTAAATGATAAGAGTGCTCCTAACTCTCTTCCTCCATTATCGAGGGTTTTGAATCCATGGGATGATTATGCATACCTATCTAGATTATTATGCTTTGGTTCTGTATTATGTTGTAATTACATGTTGAAATTCATATGTAATTGTATGAGAAAAATTAGATTAGTGTTGTTTATGTTTTATGTTTTAATGATGATGAATAAATAGTTGAATTTGCATGATAAATTGGTGTTAATATGTAATTAGTGTTGTTTTGATGAGGGTTATGTTTAATATATCATGGATGATGTGTTTCTGTTTGATTAGGATGATTTAGGATTGAAATCGGAGTTTTAGAAGTGCTCTAATGGTGGAATTCGCAGATTTTGCAATCTACAAAGAGTTGACAGGTGTCACTAGCATGACAGGCCGATCATCATAAATCCAGGAGAGCTGACGAACATCAGCATGGTGACGGGGTGACCGTCATGGTCCTCGAGATAGGCTTCTAGCTCAGGCGTCTATAGAGTGACGGTTTGTGTGTGTGTGAGATAGAAAGAGGGACGGAGAGAAAGAGAGAGAGAGAGAGAGAGAGAGAGAGAGAGAGAGAGAGAGAGAGAGAGAGAGAGAGAGAGAGAGAGAGAGAGAGAGAGAGAGAGAGATGAAGGTGAGAAAATACTTAGAAGGGGGGTTGAATAAGTATATTGAAAAACTTAACAGTAAAAACTCAAGGATTTTTATCCTGGTTCGTTGAACTCAACTACTCCAATCCACCCTATCAAGAGTGATTTGCCTTTCTCAAACAAGGACTTAATCCACTATTTAATCAACTGATTACAATAGTAAGCACTAAGAACAACTGTTCAAAGTCTTCTCAAGAACTACTAATCCTAACTGGATCTTCTTAAGGTTCTTTTACAATCAAATGTAAGAATAATACAAGTGTTTAAATTGCTTCTAATAAAGCTTTATCACAACTGTGATTTTACACTTAAGATTTTAAGAACTATGAAATAAATTTAGCAAGTGAGTATAAATTGTATGAGAGCTTGTAATGAATTCTTTCAAGTGTTTCGTCAACTGAAGAAGATGATTGGAGTCTTCCTTTTATAGGAAAAGAGATCCAAGTATTTATCACGTTGAAGGCTGTGTACTAAAAGGTCTGAGCCTTTTTGTCTTCACATCACATGACCTTTCCTAGAAATAGAATGCACAGAGAAATCTTTTTTGTCTGTGTTCTTGTGTCTAGCATTAATAAGGAAATAATCATTTGGCCATTCCAACGGACATAAGTTTGAATTCTTCTTCAACAAGTTTCAACAAATATCATCAGAGTCTAGATTGGTCAGAGTCTTCTGATGTTCATCAGAGTTTGCTGAATCAGAGTCTTTGCAGCATGCGTGCTTTCAGCGTGTAATTGTTCAGAGCAGAGTTTTGGATCAGATCCTCAGTACTAGCAGCGTTAGTACTATCAGAGTCTTCTGAAATAAACTAAGCTTGAAACTCTTCATACAGAATTCTTCAATGCTTCAGATGTTTCTGGCTTCTGTTTCTGATTCTTCTGTAGCTTCTGCTTCAGATCCTTCTATAGACAGCACTCAAAATCTTTTAGAGGCAGCGTTCATAATCTTCTAAAAGATGCTTCTAACGCTTCAGAGCCTTGCATATTTTTCATGTTCAGATTTAATTTGCTTCCAGAATAATATTTACTTTGATATCTGCAGCAAACATTCTCAAACAAATTTTAGAGTATATAATTCTTTAATACAAAATTTCATAAGAGTGATCATCAAAACATAGAGATATTATTAAGAACCAATCTGTGTTCTAACAATCTCCCCCTTTTTGATGATGACAAAAACATAAGAAATTTTGTTCAATTGAAATATAATTATAACTCCCCCTGAGATTATGAATCTCCCCCTGAATTGAATACTTAGAAGGAATAGAAACTTCCCTTTTTGCATGAGTATTCTTTTCAGAATCAGAGCCTGATTATTCCAAAAATTAGATCTTGACTTTGGATGCACGTTTCAGAATCAGAGTCTAATAGGTTAAATATGATATGGGAGTCTCAGAGTTACTTTTAAAGAATTTGTCATATTTATCAAACGTTCTGAAACACTAAGAGTTCACGTTAGTTATAATTGATATGCCTGAAATTTCATTTAGGTAGAGTTTATTTGAACAGTCAGATCCATTTTCTCCCCCTTTTTTGTCATAATCAAAAAGTAAAATTTTTAAAGATAACTAAAAGGAAATACAGAAAAGATAAATTCATGTAGAGAAAACACAGAGTCATTCATTCAAATTCAAAACAGACAAATCAACAGATAAATAGTTCAAGTACATGTGCACAAACATCAGATACAGAAAAAAAAACATAAACTAGGTTTGCTTGGACAGAATCATCTTCAACAGGTGAGTGATCTCAGATGAAGACTCTTCTTGCTTTGTCATCCATTTAGCCATGTTTTCATTCTTCTAATCTTGTTTAGACATCCATTGTGCCATTTTCTCATTCTTCTGATCTTGTTTAGACATCCATTGTGCCATGTCTTCAGATTTCTGGTCTTGCTTGGCCATCCATGACTTAATCTCAAATTGTCCAGCTTCCAAAACTGCAATCTTATCTTCCAAATCTAGATTCTCTTTCTTGATCTTAGATGAAGAAGGTGGGGCAGATTCTGAAGCAGGAACAGAGTCAATTTCCATAGGAGATGCAGAGTCATGAGCAACAGATCCAGAGGGATGTTCCACAATTGTCATAGCCAGTGGATTTTCTTCAGAAGCAGATTCAACCGTCACTTCTGTAGCAAATACATCAGAAGATGAAGAAATATTTTCAAGAAGCAAAGGTTCAGATCTTTTTACATTCCACATCATGCTTCTGGCAGTTTCAGCAAATCGGAGCTTCGCATCATCAGAACATACATTCTTCAGATTTTAGGCTACAGTATTGAATCTGTTAATGAAGCTATTCCAGATAACATCAGATTCATTTGCATCCATGGTTGACAAACATTTCTTCTGAACAGAGCCTAAATGCATCTTTATTTATTTCATAAAATTTGCAAATAAATTATCAACATTTAGCCTAGTTTTTGGTTTCAGAAGGGTTTCCAAGGTGAATGGCTTTGGTTGAGGTGGAGGTGGAATGGTAAATTCTGGAATAATGATCAGAGGGCAAGGGTAGAAAGGAATGGATTGATGGTCAGATGAAGTGATAGGTTTTGATCTGATTAAGGCATTAATCAGAAATGGTTTTGCATTTGATTCATAGGAAACAACATCAAATGAGGTGGAAGTGTAAGGAATGAAAGCAGATTTATCAGACAAGAGGGGTTCTGATGAAATCATTTCTGGTAGTTCTTTTATGTAGGTTTGAAGAACATATGGTAGAATGATGGAAAGCTTAGGTTTAAAAGGGGTGATAGAGTCAGCTAGTTCAATTCTGTCATAGAAATTTTTAAACTTGAAACCAGAGGGAAGTGGATCAGAGGGGAATGGTTTAAAAGAAGCAAAGGATACAAACGCAGATCTCCTTGGCTTAGGTTTTGGAATGGTTTTGGGAATGAGAGTTTCAGATGAAACATGTGGTTCTGGTTGATTAGATTCAAATACTCTGAGAGAGGGATGTGAAATAAAATCTGGATGGATATCAAATTCAGAAGAATCAGATGAGGTGGTTGGGGTACAAGATGTAGAAGAAAATTCAAATACAATCTTGAGAGGTGTAACGTTTAGAACCTCAGTCTCAGGTATATTTGTTTCAAGAGGATTGGATGGTTCTGGTTGAATACCAAAAGGTTTGGATGGAGGTGGTTCAGACACAACTGGTTCAGATGCAACAGTTTCAGGTGCAACAGTTTCAGGTGTAACTGTTTCAGATGTAATAATTTCAGGTGCAACTGGATCAGAATGAATGGGTTCAGATTGAGGAATATCAGAAGATTTAACTGGAGTAGTGGAAATAGGATCAGATGATTTTGGTGGGGAAGGAATTTTTGGTTGTTCAGATGTTTGAGATGGAGCAGGAATTGTTTGATTTTGAATGGGAGGAGGTTCGGGCATAGAACTAAATGTTGATGTATTTATTACAATTTTAGAAAAAGAAGATACAGATGATTTAGTACCTTTAGTCTTTATACGCTTGGTGGGAATAGAGGGAACTTCTGCAGAAGCTTTTCTCTTGATCTGCTTCTGTGGCTTTTCAGCAACCTTTGGTTTCTTCTGAGCAGCAGCTTCTTCTGCCTCTAATTGCTTCCTTTTCCTTGTGTTTTCATCATACACATCTGGCATAGGTTCTCTTGCTCTTATCAGAATATATGCAGGAATAGGGGTTCCATCTGCCTTGCACGCATCAATATATCTAACAATAATCTCCCTGGGTTCTTCAGCACCAAAAATTTGAAAGTCTTGAACTGGAATCCTTCTCTGACTAACTTCAGAAACATTCAGCTTCTTAGGAGCAGCTGTGAGTTCATCTACAATCTTTAGTCTCTGAAGACTCTTTGCATTCAATGGTTTTCCAACAATTGATTCAAGCTCATATTTAACTCCAGCTTCATACAGAGAAGTTACCAGACCATTCTTTGTCAGAATGTCTGAGATCAACCTTCCAAAGGGAATCCACATCCTGATCTTCTGTCCCTTATCCTTTATAGATTCTCTTGATGCATTGGTATGATTCCACAGATGCATAAAGAGAATGTAAGGAAGATCTACCTCTGTACTCTGACTCAAACAGTACATAAAGTAGAGTTGTTCATTATTCACATAATCTGGAGAATTGGTGGATTTTCTGTGATGGATGCATCCCAGAAAAATCTTTGCCCAGATTTTATAGTCAGGCTTCAGATCCTTAAATTTGTTAGAAGTCTGTCCAGATGTAATGACTTCCTCATAAACTTCTTCCATATCCACACGCCCAGCTGGAAGATGACACACACCATCAGTCTCCTCATACCCTATGAGTTTCCTGATGAGATCTTCAGTGATGATGATCTCTTTTCCCAGAACAGAAGATAGAATGAATTTTGGATAAACAAAAGCATGAATCCAGAAGTACACTGGTCCAAACAACCTGTCAAAATACTTAACCCAGCCTTGTGCATCAAATATAGAACGTAACTCAAACCCATTTTCAGCCAGAGAGTCAAATTCCACCATGGATTCACAAAGAACTTCAAGTTTGTCCACAGGGGTTAACAATGTCCTTTTTGGTTCCTTAAATGGAGTAACACCCATATTTGCTGACGTAACTGCAACCATAGATGATTGAAATTGAGTTATTGTAGAGGATGAAGTTGCCATTGATGAAGATGAAGATGATTTGGACGAAGGTTTAGGGTTTTTGTGAAGAGAAAAGAGAAGACAGAAATGCATAAATTGTTTGTGAGGTGAAAAGTATGAAATAGTGTGAAATGTGGTATTTATAGAGAAAGAAATAGGGCATACAAACAGTCACAAATAGCACGTTCTCACATAGCAATTAATGGCATTTAATGAAAAGAATAAAAATCATTTCAAAGCATTAATTGATTCTGACAATTTGGGGGGAAAATCAAGATTTTCACTATTCAAACAATACCTCAAATGTCTCTTCAGTAGTGTACACGCCATCTTTTCAGATTCAGAGTGACACATGTTTGCTTGCATGTGCTTCTGAATTCTCTTGAAAAATGAAACGTTAGAAAACGCTCAGATCCTCTAAGATTGGTTAGTTCAGATACACACAAATAATAATAAATTAAGAAATTAATTAAATTACAGATGAAATACTTCAGAGTTTTAAACATTTTGCATCTGAGAAATTTGCTTCTGATAAATATCATTCTGGACAAAAATCCACACCAATATTTTTCAAAATAAATTTGAACCTATCTTCAGCAAGGGGTTTTGTGAAAATATCTACCCACTGATGATCTGTATCAACAAAGGCTAAATTTATAATACCCTTCTGAACATAGTCTCTGATGAAATGATGTTTAATTTCTATATGTTTTGCCTTAGAGTGTAAAATAGGGTTTTTAGACAAACATATAGAAGAAGTATTATCACAGAAAATAGAAATATTACTTTCAAATATCTGATAGTCTTCTAGCTGGCTTTTCATCCAGAGCATCTGCGTGCTACATCCAGCAGCAACAATATATTCTGCCTCTATAGTTGAAAGTGCAATTGTAGGTTGCTTCTTTCTGTACCAGGAGATTAGATTTCTTCCTAGAAATTGACAACTTCCAGAAGTATTTTTTCTTTCCACTCTGTCTCCAGCGTAGTCAGCATCACAGAATCCAACTAATTTGAATTCATCAGATTTTCTATAACACAAACTCACATTAGAAGTACCTTTCAAATACCTTAGAATCCTCTTAATAGCTGTTAAGTGTGATTCTCTAGGATCTGATTGGAATCTTGCACACAAGCATACACTTAACAAAATGTCAGGTCTAGAAGCAGTTAAGTAGAGAAGAGATCTTATCATACCTCTGTAGAGTTTCTGATATACTTTCTTACTTACCTCTTCCTTACCAAGTGTACTTGTTGGATGCATGAGAGTCTTTGCCATCTTACTATCAGTCATGTTAAACTTCTTCAGAAGCTCTTTAACATATTTGGTCTGATGAATGTAAGTTCAATCTGGAGTTTGGTTGACTTGAATTCCTAGAAAGAATCTCAACTCTCCCATCATGCTCATCTCAAATTTTGCCTGCATACATTGAGCAAACTCCTTTCCCAACATAACATTGGTAGATCCAAATATAATATCATCCACATATATTTGACAAATTAGAAGATCTTTCTTAAATGTTTTACAAAAGAGTGTTGTGTCCACTTTGCCTCTGATGAAATTTTTCTCCAGAAGAAAATTGCTTAATCTCTCATACCAAGCTCTGGGAGCTTGTTTTAAACCATAAAGAGATTTCTTTAGTTTGAAAACATGTTCTGGAAATTTTTCACTTTCAAAACCAGGGGGTTGGTGAACATAAACTTCTTCTTCTATAATACCATTTAGAAAGGCACTTTTAACACCCATCTGATATAGAGTGATGTTATTTTGTTCAGCAAAAGAAATGAGTAAACGAATAGACTCTAACCTTGCTACAGGAGCATAAGTCTCTGTATAATCAATTCCTTCTTGCTGGCTGTAACCTTGAGCAACAAGCCTTGCCTTATTTCTTTCAACTTCTCCTTTTTCATTCAACTTATTTCTGAAGACCCATTTGGTTCCAATTATGTTGAATCCTTTTAGTCTTGGAACCAAATCCCAAACATCATTCTTGTGAACTGATTGAGCTCTTCTTGCATGGCAACTATCCAGTCATTATCTTGCAGAGCTTCATCCACAGAAGTTTGTTCAATAACTGACACCAACCCAAATAATGATGCTTCAGATGATCTGAGGAAGGATCTTGTTCTAATGGGGTCATCCTTCTTTCCAATGATCACATCCTCTGGGTGAGAGGCCTTAATTCTGGAAGATGATCCTCTAACAGTTGATTCTTCAGAAATGTTTAAGTTGTTCATGTGAGAAGCTAAAGGAATTGCATCAGGCGTTTCTTTAGGTTCCTTCACTTGAGCTTTGTCTGCCTCTGAGCCTTCAGAGTCTGTGAGAATTACTTCTCTATCTGCAGAACTTTCAAACTGCTTTGGCTTTTCAATGCCAAGCTTATCATCAAATCTAACATGTATAGATTCCTCCATAATCTGTGTTTCAGTATTGTATACTCTGTAGCCTTTAGAGCATTCAGAATACCCAAGCATGAAACACTTTTGTGCTTTAGAATCAAACTTGTTAAGATTCTCTTTAGTATTCAGCATATAACAAATACATCCAAAAGGATGAAAATATGAAATGTTGGGCTTTCTGTTCCTTCACAATTCATAGGGGGTATTTTCCAGAAGAGGTCTTACGGACACTCTGCTCTGAATGTAATAGGCTGTGTTTATTGCTTCTGCCCAAAAGTGTTTTGCCAGATTAGTCTCGTTGATCATGGTTTTAGCCATTTCTTGCAGAGTTCTATTTTTCCTCTCTACAACTCCATTCTGTTGTGGAGTTCTAGGACAGGAAAAATCATGAGCAATGCCATTTTCATTAAAATATTTTTCAAAATATTTGTTTTCAAATTCACCACCATGATCACTTCTGACTTTAATAATTTTGAAATCTTTTTCATTCTGGACTTGTTTGCAGAAGTTAAAGAACACAGAATGTGACTCATCCTTGTGTTTTAAGAACTTTACCCATGTCCATCTGCTGTAGTCATCAACAATGACTAATCCATACTTCTTGCCTCTGATGGATGCAGTTTTCACTGGTCCAAACAGATCAATGTGAAGTAATTCTAATGGTCTTGAGGTTGAAACAACATTTTTAAATTTAAAAGAAGATTTTGAAAATTTTCCTTTTTGACATGCTTCACAAAGAGCATCTGAGTTGAACTTCATCTTAGGAAGTCCTCTGACCAGATTGAGTTTATTAATCTGAAATATACATCTCATATTAATATGCCTCAATCTTCTATGCCAGACCCATTACTCATCATTAATAGACAAAAGGCATTTAACATTTTGAACCTTAAGTTCTGAAAGATTTATTTTATAAATGTTGTTCTTCCTCTTTCCATTAAACAGGATTGAGCCATCCTTCTGACTAACAGCTTTGCAACATTGTTGATTAAAGATTATATCATAACCATTGTCACTTAATTGACTTATGGACAATATATTATGCTTTAATCCTTCTACAAAGTATTATCAAAGTATTTTTTATTAATGGCTAAACTCACTAAAGGGTTGTCTTCCAGATCATGTTTTCAAACTAAAGAAATCTCTGTATGGTTTAAAACAAGCTCCTAGAGCTTGGTATGAGAGATTAAGCAATTTTCTTCTGGAGAAAGATTTCATCAGAGGCAAAGTGGACACAACACTCTTTTGTAAATCATTTAAGAAAGATCTTCTAATTTGTCAAATATATGTGGATGATATCGTATTTGGATATACCAATACTATGCTGGGAAAGGAGTTTGCTCAATGTATGCAGGCAGAATTTGAAATGAGCATGATGGGAGAATTAAGATTCTTTCTGGGAACTCAAGTTAACCAAACTCCAGAGTGCACTTACATACATCATACCAAATATGTTAAAGAATTCTGAAGAAATTTAACATGACTGATAGTAAGTTGGCAAAGACTCCCATGCATCCAACTAATTCACTAGGCAAGGAAGAGGTAAGTAAGAAAGTAGATCAGAAACTCTACAGAGGTATGATAGGATCTCTTCTTTACTTAACTGCTTCTAGACCTGACATTTTGTTCAGTGTATGCTTGTGTGCTAGATTCCAATCAGATCCTAGAGAATCACACTTAACAACTGTTAAGAGGATTCTAAGGTATCTGAAAGGTACTTCTAATGTGGGTTTGTGTTACAGAAAATCTGATGATTTCAAATTAGTTGGATTGTGTGATGCTGACTACGCTGGAGACAGAGTGGAAAGAAAAAGTACTTCTGGAAGTTGTCAATTTCTAGGAAGAAATCTAATCTCTTGGTACAGCAAGAAGCAACCCACAATTGCACTATCAACTACAGAGGCAGAATATATTGCTGCTGCTGGATGTAACACGCAAATGCTCTGGATGAAAAGTCAGCTAGAAGACTATCAGATATTTGAAAGTAACATTTCTATATTCTGTGATAATACTTCTGCTATATGTTTGTCTAAAAACCCCATTTTACACTCTAAGGCAAAACATATAGAAATTAAGCATCATTTCATCAGAGACTATGTTCAGAAGGGAATTATAAATTTAGCCTTTGTTGATACAGATCATCAATGGACAGATATTTTCACAAAACCCCTTGTTGAAGATAGATTCAAATTTATTCTGAAAAATATTAGTATGGATTTGTGTCCAGAATAATATTTGTCAGAAGCAAATTTTACAGATGCAAAAATGTTTAATGCTCTGAAGTATTTCATCTGATTACTTTTTCATTTCCTTAAATTTCTTTATTTGTGAAAATATGAACTAACAATACTCAGAGGATCTGAACGTTGGTTAATGTTTCATTTCTCAAGAGAATTCAGAAGCACATGCAAGCAAACACGTGTCACTCTAAATCTGCAAAGATGGCGTGTACACTACTGAAGAGACGTTTGAGGTGAAGTTTGAATAGTGAAAATCTTGATTTTCCCCCCAATTTGTCAGAATCAATTAATGCTTGAAATGATTTTTATTCTTGTTCATTAATTGCTAATGTGTGAACGTGCATTGTGTGTCTGTTTGTATGCCTATGTGTTTACTATAAATACCACATCTCTCACCACTTTCACACTTTTCACATCTCAAGAACGTTTGTGCATTTATGTCTTCTTTTCTCTCTTCACAAAAACCCTAAACCTTTGACAAAATCATCTTCAATGGCAACTTCATCCTCCACTGCTGCACAGTTTCAATCAACCATGGCTGCAGTTACTTCTGCAAATATGGGTGTGACTCCATATACGACACCAAAAAGAACTTTGTTAACACCTGTTGACAAACTGGAAGTTCTCTGTGAATCAATGGTGGAATTTGATTCATTGGCTGAAAATGGATTTGAGTTTCGTTCAATCATTGATGCTCAAGGCTGGGTAAAGTACTTTGACAGACTATTTGGACCATTTTACCCCCATCTGGTGAAAGAGTTCTGGATACATGCTTCTGTATACCCCAAATTCATATTGTCTTCTGTTCTGGGTAAGGAGATAATCATTACAGAAGATCTGATCAGGAAACTCATTGGATATGAGGAGATTGATGGAGTATCTCATCTGCCAGCTGGGCGTGTAGATATGGAAGAAGTTTATGAGGAAGTTATGACTGCTGGACAGGCCTCTAATAAGTTTAAAGATCTGAAGCCTGACTACAAGATCTAGGCAAAGATTTTCATGGGATGCATTCATCACAGAAAATCTACAAACTCTCCAGATTACGTGAACAATGAACATCTCTACTTCATGTACTGTTTAAGTCAGAGCACCAAGGTAGATCTTCCTTACATTCTGTTCATGCATTTATGGAACCATATTAATGCTTCAAGAGAATCTGTAAAAGAAAAGGTCAGAAGATCAGAACATGGATTCCCTTTGGAAGGTTAATTTCATATATTCTGACAGAAAATGGACTGGTGACTGCTCTATATGCTGCTGGAGTCACAGATGAACTTGAATTCATTCTTGGAAAACCTCTGAATGCAAAGAGTCTTCAGAGACTAAAAATTGTAGAGGAACTCACATCTGCACCCAAGAAGCTGAATATTTCTGAACTCAATCAGAAGCGAATTCCAGTAGAAGACTACCCACTGTTCTTTGTTGAAGAACCAAGGGAAATAATAGTGAGATATATTGATGCTTGTAAGGCAGATGGAACGCCCATTCCTGCAGATATTCTAATAAGAGCAAGGGAACCATTTCCTGATGGAGGAAATGAGAACACAAGGAAAAGAAGTCAATCAGAAGCAGAAGATGTGACTGTTCAGAAGAAGTCCAAAGTTGCTGACAAGCCTCGGAAGCTGATCAAGAGGAAAGCATCTGGAGACACTCCTTCTGTTCCTGTAAAACGTATCAAGATTAAAGGTACCAAATCTTCTGTATCTTTTGTAAATAATACTGTTGTAAATGATTCAACATTTAAGTCTATTCCAAAACCACCTTCTACTCAGAAACAATCTGTTCCTGCTCCACCTCATATCTTTGTTCCTTCCCCATAAAAATCATCTAATCCTGTTTCCATCACTCCTGTAAAACCTTTTACTACTCAATCATCTGTACCAATACCAACAACAACAAAACCAGCCAATCAAACTTCACAACCAGAAAAACAACAACAACCAGAAAAACAATCTGAACAACAACAACTGCCAGAAAAACAATCTGAACAACAACCACCACAACAAGAACAACAACCACCACAACAATAACAACAACCACAACCAGAAAAACCACCATCAAATACATCTGATCCTATTGAATCTGAACCACCTACATCTGATCCACCTACATCAGAACCACCTACATCTGAACCCTCATCAAAACCTTCTGAGAATCCATCAGAATCAACCAACCCATCTGAAACCCATATCCCTGAGACAGAGGTTCTAAATGTTACACCTCTCAAAACTGTTTTTGAAGTGTCCTCTACCTCTTACACTCCAACCACATCATCAAATTCATCAGAATCTGATATACACCCAGACTTTCTGGTATCTCCCTCTCACAGAAATTCTGAAGTAAACCAACCAGAACCACCTGTTTCTTCTGAAGTTATTATTCCAAATCCTATCCCAACACCTAAACCATCTTCTGAAATTATCATTCCCAATCCTACCCCTACATCCAAGCTAAGAACATCTGAGAATGTACCTTCTGCATCGTGCAAACTATCTTCCTCTAACAAACTTCCATCTGGTTTCACCTTAAAAAATTTCTACACCAGAATTGAACCATCTGACACTATCACTCCTCTCAAACCCAAACTTACCATCATTCTACCCAAACATATATTAAAACCATGTCAGCAGTACCTTCATCAGATCCAAAACCATACTCTGCTATATCTGCTAAATCTTATAAACCTGCTAAATCTGCTTTCAAACCTTACTCTGATAAACCATTTGATGTGGTTTCCTATCCAACAAAAGCAAAACCAAATCTGTTGAATGCTTTAACCAGATCAAAACCTGACAAATCATCTGAACTTCCATTCATACCCTACTGCCCTCCTCCTCTGATCACCATTCATAAATCCATCTTTGCACCTACTCCCCAACCCAAGCCAATAACCTTGGAAACTCTGTTACACCCAAGACCTAGACTGAATGTTGATCATTTATTTACAAGTTTTTTTGCAAGAAATACAGATGTATTTAGGTTCTGTACAAAGGAAATGTTCATCAACAATGGATGCAAAGGAATCTGATGCCATTTGGAATGGCTTCATAAACAGATTAAACTCTGTAGCATCAAATCTGAAGAACGTATGTTCTGATGATGCGAAGCTCAGATTTGCTGAAACAGCTAGAAGTCTGTTCTGGACTGTTAAGAGATCTGGACCATTGCTTCTTACAGATGCTCCTTCATCATCAGAAGAGAATACTGAATCTGCATCTGAAGACAACCCTTTGGCTATGACTCTGATAGAACATCCTTCTGGCTCTATGGAAATTGACTCTGTTCAAGCTTCAGAAACTGTTCCACCTTCTTCATCTGAGATCAAAAAAGAGTATCCAGATCTTGAAGATAAGATTGCAGTTCTGGAAGCTGGTCAATCAGAAATCAAGTCATGGATGGCTAAGCAAGACAAGAAGTCTGAAGACATGGCTCAGTGGATGTCCAAACAGGATCAGAAGAATGAAACCATGGCTAAGTGGATGCCAAAACAAGAACAGTCTTCTTCTGAGATCACAGATCTGTTGAAGATGCTTTTGTCAAAACAATCTTAGTTTATTTATTTTTTTTGTCTTCTGATGTTTGCATCTAATGTTTGCATATGTACTTGAATATTTTCTGATGTGTGTACTTTTGCTCTGAATGAATGAATAAATGTTTCAAAGTTTTCTCCATATAATTTATCTCGTTTATTGTTTCCTTTTCTTTGTCTTTTCAAAGTTTTTTACTTTTTGCTTATGACAAAAAAGGGGGAGAAAATAGATCTGAACTGTTTAATTAAACTTTACCAGAATGAAACTTCAGACATATCAATTTTATCTAACATAAAATCTAAGTATTTCAGAACATTTGATAAGTACACTCTGTAAAAGAAACTCTGAGACTTTCAGATCATATGACAATTATCAGACTCTGACTCTGAAATATGCAAGACACTCTGACTCTCAAATGGTTAAAAACAATCAAGCTCTAACTCTGAAAAATACTCAAGACAAAAGGGAAGTTTCTATTCCTTATTTATATTTAATTCAGGGGGAGATTCATCATCTCAGGGGGGGTTATAATTATTCTATTTTCAATTAAACAAAATTTCTGATGTTTTTGTCATCATCAAAAAGGGGGAGATTGTTAGAACACAGATTGGTTCTTAATAATATCTCTATGTTTTGATGATAACTATTATGAAATTTTGTAATTAAGAATTATATACTCTAAAATTTGCTTAAGAATATTTGCTGCAGATATTAAAGTAAATATCACTCCAGAAGCAAATCAGATCTGAACATAAGAAATATGCAAGGCTCTGTAGCATCAGATGCACCCATTAGAAGATTCTGAACGCTTCCATCTGAAGATTTTGAGCGTTGCCTCCAGAAGGATCTGAAGCAGAAGCTCTAGAAGAATCTGAAGCAAGTCAGAAGCATCTGAACCAATGAAGAATTTTGTATGAAGTATTTTTCAAGCATAGTTACTTCAGAAGACTCTGAGAGTACTCACGCTGTCAGTACTGAGAATCTGACCAAACTCTACTCTGAACTTATACACGCTAAAAGCACACCTGCTGCAAAGACTCTGATTCAGAAAAACTCTGATCAACATCAGAAGGCTCTAATCAATTTAGACTCTGATGATTCTTGCTGAAAATTGATGAAGAAGAATTCAAAAGATTATGTCCGTTGGAATATCCAAACGACTCTTTCCTTATTTATGCTAGACACTAGAACACAGACAAAAAGGATTTCTCTGTGCTTTCTTCTTCTAGGAAAGGTCACTTTATGTGAAGACAAAAAAGGCTCAGACCTTTTGGTACACTCTTCTCAACGTGAAATACTCTTGGATCAATGTGCCTATAAAAGGAAGTCTCCAACCATCTTCTTTAGTTGACGTTTTACCTGAAAAGAATTCATTATTCAAAGCTCTCATACAACTCACATTCTTTCTAGAATTAATTTCTTTGTTCTTAATATTAAGTGAAAAATCACAGTTGTGATAAAGCTTTGTTAGAAGCATTTTAAACACTTGTATTTGTTATTACATTTGATTGTAAGAAAACCTTAAGAAGATCCAGTTAGGATCAGTAGTTTTTGAGAAGACTTTGAACAGTTGTTCTGAGTGCTTACTATTGTAATCAGTTAATTAAATAGTGGATTAAGTCCTTGTTTGAGAAAGGCAAATCACTCTAGGAAGGGTGGACTGGAGTAGTTGAGTTCAACGAACCAAGATAAAAATACTTGAGTTTTTTATTTCTAAGTTTTATCTTCATACTTATTCAACCCCCCTTCTAAGTATTTTCTCACCTTCAATTTGCACTTATGATTGATGATGATTGTGATTATTATATAAATATGTTGATGATTGGTGATGATTGTGAATGACATGAATGTGTTAATAATGGTTGAGCTAGAGGATGGCATTGAGGCCTCTTCACTTACCTAATTGTTTTTAGAGTCCTTAAGTTTGTAGTCGCTCTAATGTGTAACATTGGGGATGAGTTGTTTATTACATGTTATAATCATCAAAGATGTTTTAGACTATTTTGATTATCTTTTCAGTATGGATATTTTTTTATGATTAAATGATGTTTTATTCCGCTGCATTAATAAATGTTATAATTATTGAGTAAGGTGATTGGTGAAGGATGTGTAATGCCCTAATTGTAAAATTTATTTGAAATCTTTTATAAATTAAGAGTCGGGGTGTTTAGGGTGTTACATATCATACCTCAACAGAATGGAGTGGTGGAGAGAAATAATAAGACACTGCAAGAATTAGCTAGAGTTATGTTACATGCCAAGAACCTACCTTACTATTTTTGGGATGAAGCATTGAACATAACTTGTCACATTTACAATCGTGTAACCATAAGATCTGGAACCAAAGAAACTCAATATGAGTTACGAAAAGGGAGAATGCCGTTTGTCAAATACTTTCATGTATTTGGTAGCAAGTGTTATATCTTGGCAGATTGTGAGCAAAGATGAAATATGGATCCCAAGGGTGATGAATGAATTTTCCTAGGTTATTCCATCAATAACAGAGCATACAGAGTGTAAAACAAACATACCCAGATTACAATGGAACCAATAAATGTTGTCATTTATAATACTTCGGAAGATAAGAAAGAAGATGAAGATGATATTTCTCCTCAACAAACTGATGTCCCAACAAATGTCCTATTCAAGGTGTCTAACATTAAGTCTGAAAGAACAAATTGTAAAAATCCTAAAATTAACAAGGGACCATCAATCAAAATTCAGAAGGATCATCCCATTATAAATGTCATAGGAAATCTGAATGAAGGAGTTATCACCATATCTAGAGAGATTATTGGAAACTCATGTTTTATTTCAAAGGTTGAACCTAAGAACATCACAAAAGCTTTGACTAATAAGTACTAGATCAATGTTATACAAGAAAAACTGTGTCAGTTCAAAAGGAACAAGGTATGGGAATTGGTTCCTAGACCTGAAGATATGAATGTCATTAGTACCAATTAGATTTTCAAGAAAAAATCTGATGAAAGTGGTAATGTGACAAGGAATAAGGCTCGCTTAATTGCTCATGGGTACACTAAAATAGAAGGAGTAGATTTTGATTAGACATTTGCCCCAGTTGCTAGACTTGAGTCCATTATATTATCACTTAGAATTTCTTTCATGATGAAATTCAGGTTGTATCAAATGGATGTTTAAAGTAACTTTCTAAATGGGTATATTAATGAAGAGGTCTATGTAGAGAAATAAAAGTGATTCATTGATCTTAGCTTTCCAAAATATGTGTACAAGCTGAAGAAAGCTCTTTATGGTTTAAACCAAGCTCCAAGAGCTTGGGTATGAGAGGTTAATTGAGTTTCTGATCAACAATGGATACAATAGAGGAGGAACAGATAAAACTATATTTTTGAAGAATGATGGAGGAAAGCTTATGATAGCCTAGATTTATGCTGATGACATGGTGTTTGGTGGGATGTCAGACAAGATAGTGGAGCATTTTGTTCAGCAAATGCAGTCTGAGTTTTAGACGAGTCTTGTAGTAAAACTCAATTACTTTCTTATTCTTTAAGTAAAGCAAATGGAAGACAACATTTTTATATCTCAAAGCAAGTATGCAAAGAATATAGTGAAAAAATTTGGTTTGGACAAGGATAGCAATAAGAGAACTTCGGTTGTAACTCATGTGAAGTTATCAAATGATGAGAATGAAAGTGATGTAGATCAAAGTCTCTATAGAAGTATGATAGGGAGTCTGCTATATCTCACAACAAGTAGACATGACATCACTTTTGATATAGGAGTATGTGCAAGATACCAAGCTAAACCAAAGTTCATTCATCTGAAACAAGTAAAGAGAATCCTGAAGTACATAAATGGAACTTATGACTTTGATATTCTTTATGCTCATGACCCCAAGTCAATATTGGTAGGATATTGTGATGTATATTTGGTTGGGAGTGCTGACGATAGAAAGAAAATATATGGTGGATATTGAAGGTAGGAAAACACTTAGAAGGGGGGAGGGGGTTGAATAAGGGGTTTTCAAACACAATTTTGACAATAGAAAAAAAACAAGTTATTTTTATCCTGGTTCGTTTGAACTCAAACTACTCCAGTCCACCCGGCCAAGGTGATTTCGCCTCTCTCAAACGAGGACTTAATCCACTAAATCAAAACTTGATTACAGTGATTTCCACTAAGACAACTGTCTTAGTCTTCTCAAGAATCCTGACCACAACTTGGTCTCTCAAGGAACTTTTACAAAGAGTAAATTACAAATGTGTTTAAGTTGCTTCTAAAAAGCTATTATCACAACTGTGATTTTTACACAAATGAAGAACAAATAAAACTTAGTGTTTTATGTAGTAAGTTGTTTGAATGTTTTCTTTGATTTCTTCTTTGAATTCTTTCTTTCAAAATGTTGTAGCAAATTGTTGTATTTGAAGTGTTGATGAAGACTTATTTATATACACCACTTTCTCAATAATGTGTAGAAGAAAATACTGTAGGATGTAGATAGGAAGGACAAATACTTTTCGTCTTGATTTGACATTCCCTTTTTGCCTGAAACCCTGTGTCATGCACGAATGAGAAATAGGACCGTTGGTAGACCTTGGGTTTAGCAACGTCTCTTTCTTGAAAACTTCCTTTTTCAAATGAACATATATGAAAATAATCTTGCATCAGATCCTCTGATGTAGTTCCTTGTTCTTCTTATCAGAGTCACTCTTTCAGAGTCTTGCAGCAAAGTGCTTAGCGTGAATTATGACCAGAGTTGACTTGATTCAGAGCCTCTGTAGTTGCAGCGTTTAGTTCTCAGAGTCTTCTAAATATTCTGAGTATTTATACTATGCGCTCAGAGTCTTCTATAGGTAGTTCTTTCAGAGTCTTCTGCTTCAGAGTCTTCTTCAGCAAGCGCTTCAGAGTCTTTTGTGCTACGCTTCAGAGTCTTCTGCAGCGTTTCAGAGTTTTCTGCAGTTGCACTTCCTACGCTCAGAGCCTTAGCGTTCTATTGTTCAGAGTTTTGCTTTAAATCATGTTCAGAGGAATTCTTTGTCTTCAGATGAATATTTATTTGATATCTGAAACAAAAACACTTGAACAAAATTAGAGTATATATTTTCTATACAAAATTTCATTAATGTTATTATCAAAACATTTAGATATATTAAGAACCAATCTGTGTTCTAACAATCTCCCCCTTTTTGATGATGACAAAAACTATAAGAAATTTTGTTCAAAACATGGAAAAATATATATCTCCCCCTGAAATGAATACTTAGAAAAAAATAAATACTTCCCTTTCAACATTAGTATTCTTTCTAGAGTCAGAGTTGGCTTTGTAGACTTTCTCAGAGTTTGTTCAGAGTTACTTCTAAGGATATTATCAGATGAGAAGTTTTAGCTCTGAAACACTTAAATCAGCATTATTTATATTTTATCATGTATGAGTTACCATCTTGTATCTGTTTATATGAATAATATCAAAATTTCCATTTTCTCCCCCTTTTTGTCATATCAAAAAGTGATTTCAGGAAAAAAAATCATTTTAAAAAAAATATCAGAGCATGAAAACAATTAACAGACAATCAGATAATCAGAAGAAGAGCAATCAGATGTATTCATTCAGAAGATAACAGAAACAAGTAAAAAAAATAGATGTGCACAGACAAGAAAAACAACTAAGAAGGACGAGAGGCTATAATCTTCAAAAGTTCAGTTATCTCAGAAGTTTGTGCTTCCTGCTTCGCCATCCAAGTCTTTATCTCAAAAGTAGATTCATCTTGCTTGGCCATCCAATTCTTGATCTCTTCTGTTGTCTTCTCTTGCTTAACCATCCAGGTTTTAATCTCAGAAGTTGCAGCCTCTTGCTGAGCAAGCTTTTCCTTAACGTCTTCAAAAACTTTTACATCTTCAAATTCTGTCTTCAAATCAGTTGATTCTGGAATAACCACTGAAGCAGATACTGTATCTAAATCCATATCAAAAGGCTCATCAGATGCAAGAGTCTCTTCATAGATAGAATCCTCTGTGAAAGTTTCTTCAGGCTGAGGAATTATACTAATCTGAAGTGCAGCAGTTTCTTCAGATGCTGAACTCACAACCTTTTCAGGTGTGTTTTCCAGAAACTGAGTAGGAATTCTACTTACACCCAGAAGAGCAAATTTTACAGCTTCAGAAAAATTCTCTTGAGCATCTGCAGAGCAAACAACTTGAAGGTTCTCAGCCATATAGTTAAACCTTCTTCTGAAAGTAGTCCAAGATACTTCAGAATCACGAGGATTCACTCTATTCAGGCATCTTTCCCTAGCAACAGACAGCCACATCTGCGTTTCTATTTCAAAACCATATAACAGTGTTCCAACATCTGATTTAGGTTTGGGTTCAATGAGAGCCTCTAAGAAGGATTCCTTAGGGTCAACAGAAGGTGTAGGTTCAGAAGAAGATGATGGTTGTTCTGAGGAAAGAAGAGGAAGGGGAGTAAGAATGGTAAGGGAGGTAGGAAAGGGAGTTGGAGTAGGATAGGGAATTTGAGTAGGAATGGGAATGGGAGTAGGAATGTCATCAGGATGGTTTAGGGAGTTATGTGTTGGTGAGGTAATATCTGAAAGGTCAGAGTCAGATGAATCAGAGGAATCTGACGAGTCAGATGATCTAGATGATATATGGTGTACTGTCATGAGAGGTTGTATGTCAAGGATGTCATGATCAGGGTCAGATGGGTTAGGTTTAGAATGGATTGGTTCAGAGGGGTTTGGTTCATCTGGTTGTGGTTCAGAATGTTGAGGTTCAGATGTTTGTGGTTCAGAATTATGTGGTATTTGTGGTTCAGAGTGTTGAGGTTGTGGTTCAGAGGGAAGTGATGTTTGTGGTTCAAAGGGGACAGAGTCATGAACATTTTCAGAAGAAATATGTTCAGAAGTAATGTGAGGAGGAGAAGGAGTGGGAATTGGGTCATAGGGAGGAGGAGAAGGTTCAGATGCAGGAATTTCTGTTATAGTTTCTAGAACAGGAATAACATAAGTGTTACCTGATTTCTTAAGACGCTTAGCCTTCACAGAAGAACCATCTTCAGAGGCTTTCCTTTTGGGGCGTGCATAATCTTCTTCTGAAACTTTTCTCT
The DNA here is from genome assembly GCA_963859935.3 of Lathyrus sativus. Lineage (NCBI taxonomy): Eukaryota > Viridiplantae > Streptophyta > Magnoliopsida > Fabales > Fabaceae > Lathyrus > Lathyrus sativus. Next base: position 163,816,260 of record OZ012735.1, on the reverse strand, counting down.
TCTTCCTTCTCTTCTTCTCAATTTTTTTTGGAGCAGGTTCAGATGCTCTCTTTATCAAATCTGCCGGTATAGGAGTTCCATCTGCCAGACATGATTCAATATAGAAGAGCAGAGCTTCCTTGGGCTCCTCAGCAGTAAACAGTGGAAAGTCCTCCACCGGAACTCTTCTTCTGTGAACAGCAGCAGAGTCAATCTTGACTGGTTTATATTGAAGTTCCTCCACCAGCCTCATCCTTTGCAAACTTTTCCCATCCAGAGGCTTTCCGAGAGTGGTTTCCAATTCTTCTGTCTGACCTGCCTCTGTCAGATGTGCAACTAATCCATTTTCTGTAAGAATATCAGAAATCAATCTTCCCATTGGGATCCAATTTATGATCTTCTAATGCTTTGTTCTGATCTCTTCTCTGGACATTTTGACGTGGTTCCACAAATGATTAAACAACAAGTGTGGCAGATCCACCTTGATGTTCTTTCCCAAACAGTACAGAAAGTACAGTTGTTCTGCATTGATGTAATCTGGAGAGTTGGTTGATTTTCTGTGATGAATACACACGAGAAATATTTTTGGTGTCTTCAAGTCCTTGATCTTGCTAGAAGACACCCCAGAAGTGAAGACTTCTCTGTAGACTTCATCCATGTCTACCCTTCCTGCAGAAAGATGAGAAACACCATCCACTTCTTCATACCCAATCAGATTTCTAATCAAATCCTCAGTGATGATGATCTCCTTACCCAAAACATATGAAATTATGAACTTGGGGAAAACCTTTGCATGAATCCAAAATTCTTTAACCAAGTGATGATAAACTGGACCAAACAGCCTCTCAAAATATTTTACCCAGCCTTGAGACGATACAGTCGAACAAAGATCAAAACCGTTCTTCGCCATGCATTCAAAGTTCACCATGAACTCACAAAGAACTTCTAGATCATCCACTGGTGTTAGAAGGGTTCGTTCTGGTGCTTTGTAGGTTTCATTTCCCTTTTCAGATGATGATGCCCCATCCATTGTAGGTGCTAACTTTGAAGATGAAGATGATGAAGTTGCCATTGACGAACTTTTGAGATTAACTGATCTTCTTTTAGATTTAGCAGAGAATAGAAAGCAATGGAGAAGGCCAAAATGCATAAACGGTGTGAGAGAGAGTGAAAGTGTGAGATCGTGTGAGAATATGGAATATATAGAGAAATATTAGGGCACAAACAATCAAAACCAACACTTTGCAGTTAATCACATTAATTAAGAAATAAGAAAATGATTTCAGCATTTAATGAGATTTGACAAAAGTGGGGCGAAAACGAGAATTGTAATTATTCAAACAGTACCTCAAACGACGTCTCACTTTATACTCCACCTTTTCAAATTTAATGTGGCACGTGTTTGATGTTGTTTTGCCTTTGAAGCTCTTTAGAATATGAAACATTAAACAATGTTCAGATCCTCTGAAGCTTGTTAGTTCAGAGTTTCACAAAAAAAAAATGTAACAAATGAAATTACAGATGCAACACTTCAGAGTCTAGAAATTAATCATTTTTCATCTGAATAAATTTGCTTCTGAATAATACTTTTATTCTGGACAAAAATCCATACTAATATTTGTCGCTTGCGCAAAAATAAGGTGTCGGCATGACAGAAGAGTCGCCACCTTTCGTTATTTATCCCTCAGAGCGGGAAAGGAAACGATCGGAAAAACCTGACGGAAAAGGGTAAGACAAGGTCATCGCAACCATTGTCTGGGTTCGGGAGTCGGTTACGCAAGCGGAAGGTATTAACACCCCTTACGTCCGTCGTACTCGACGGGATCCACGCTTGGTGCTTATAAGGAAAAGGGTGTGTTTATCTATCTACGCTAATGGTCAGTCTGAAAAGAAAAGAAAAATGACTCGGCAAAGCGTCGCACTTTATGCCTACGTATTCTCATCAGAGAGTGAGAAATCAGAGTTAACGTAGTTCGGCCTACGAAGGGTTATGGGGGAAGGTAGCTCGCCAAGACTTCGCCATCTTGTGCCTACGTACTCTCAACAGGCATGAGAGATCAGAGCTCACGTAGTTCGAGAAACTACGGTTTATTTCCTGTTTTGAAAGAAGTGTTTTTTATTGTGTTTGCGATCTCAACCGCACTAGAGACTATGACCTGAGAGTGAATGCGTCGCATGTCACCCAAAGGGTACCATACTAAACATCCAGACTGTGGAAAAGAGACTCTCCCACAATCCTTTCTCAGATAGCTTAAGGCTCGTAACGTACGAGAGAAATCATTCATGATTACTGTATCTTAAACTGTTTTGAGATGAGAAGAGAACAGGCCCATCTAGGAGGGAGACTATCAAGTCCTACTGTTATCATGCCATGGATTCATCCTATGGTTGAGGTTTGAACAGGGAACTCCTAAAAGTTGTCATGCATAGGTTTCAACCTAAAAGTCTATCATCAAATCCTTATCAAAGGAAATGAGAGTCCTAAGGGATCATGTCAATGATACACCAAAACAGACAAAGCATCAGCTTAACAGTAAAATGCATGCAATGCAAGTGAGGGAGGAAATGTGTGTGGGGCTTCAGCCTCCACAAGCTCGTCTCGACCTCAAGCCAGTCATGAAATAACAGTAATCATACTGAAAAATAAACAACATGCTATCAAGCAATAAACAGTAAACTGCAGTCATACAGATAAAAGAAATGAAATACCATCCATGTTTGAGAAAGAGATTACCTACATCTAAGCTCTCCCTAATCCTAACCCTAAAAACAAAACCCTAATCTACCTCTAAGCGAAGCCCTAAAGCAAAACCCTACACAAGAGAAATCAATCCCAGTCTTCAAGCTTCAAAACAAGCTTACCAAAGAAAGGGAGCTAAGTAGGCAGACTCATAGTGCCTTCCTCAGGAAAGCACTAGGAGGCTTATACTTAGGACTCATATCCCATGTGGCTCAACAACTGTGATCGGTTTACGTTCCTCCTCAGGAGAAACTAAACTCACATGAAGGCTCCAACATCATTGGATACTTGAGAAATCCTACATGAACTAAGGGAACTAAGTGAACAGACCCATAGTGCCTTCCTCAGGAAAGTACTAGGGGGCTTCCACTTAGGAATCATATCCCATGTGGCTCAACAACTGTGATAGGTTTACATTCCTCCTCAGGAGAAACTAAACTCACATGAAGGCTCCAACATCATTGGATACTTGGGAAATCCTACATGAACTAAGGGAACTAAGTGAACAGACCCATAGTGCCTTCCTCAGGAAAGTACTAGGGGGCTTCCACTTAGGAATCATATCCCATGTGGCTCAACAACTGTGATCGGTTTACATTCCTCCTCAGGAGAAACTAAACTCACATGAAGGCTCCAACATCATTGGATACTTGGGAAAGAGGTGAGAAGAAAGAATGAAAGACATCCATAGTGCCTTCCTCAGGAAAGTACCATGAACTTCCCTCAGACTCCAGGGTCTCAAACCTCACAGAAAGAGAGCAAGCTCCTAAACCAGGCCTTCAATCCATGCCTCCTCCAATCCTATAGTATGCTCCACTAAGCTCCATAATGAGATGCCAAGCTCCTCCAATCAAAGGAATACCCCAAAGCAAAGCAAACTAACAAAACTTGCCCTAAAGGCCACACAAACAATCATTCAATTCAAAAATCGACTAAAAATAGTATATTATTCTATGAATTCCTAATATAAATGCTAGGGGACCCTACATAACTAACTTTAAGTCCCATATATTCCCCATAGACTAAATTGCCCTATAAAACCTAAATCTAAAATTGTTATTGACCTATATTAAAGTTTTAATCAAATTCTACACTACTTAGAACTACCTAATTAAAACTACCCTAAAAATTATCACAAAATTATGAAATTAATTCAGAGGGAACTAAGGTTCAATATCTAATCATGATAAAAATAATGAATCAAAAAGATTGGGGGAAAGTCTTAAAATAAATTCTACAAAATTGAGTACTAGCTTAAAACTTCTAAAAAGCTAATTAAAAGGAAAATATCCTAAAAATATCAAACTAAAAATAAAATGGCATTTTTATTTTTATTAACTTTCTACACAAAATTATTGACCTAATGCAAAAACAAGAATAAAAAAATATCAATTTTCCATTTTTCTATGATTTATTGAAAATGCAAGAAAATATAAAAGAGAATAAAATCAAAAGATTAAAATAAATGGGGAGGGGGTGTGAAAAGAATATGCGCTCAGTTTTATTCTAAGGTGGGCCAGAGGATGGTGGTGCAAGTAGAAGCGTGTACTAGGCCCATGTATCATCAGAATTCAAGTCAAAAATAAAAAGAAAATGAATGCGCGTTTGGTGTAAATAGCAAGCTTTTATAGTGTTATTTTTAGTGGGCTCTAAATGGAGGGTGGGGATAGTAACATTGGATAGGCCCAGGATCAGATCTTTAGTGAAACGCTGCGTTTCACCTTTGGTCTTTCCCTCCGTTTTCACTTTTAAATTGTGGCCCTACGATCAGTCTAACAAGTCAATAATTTTGAAACGATCCAATGGTTAATAAGTTGTCTTCTCCAAATAGTTTCTAGGGTTTCAGTTTTACATTCTCATGCACGCTTCTTCCAGTCCATCGTGCTCTCTCCTCTCTCAATGAAAATGGAAACTTCCAAGACCAAAAATGTGCTATTTCCTTCCATGAACACAACTACACTCATGGTTTCTCCTAAAGCTTCCTATAATTTGCAAACAGAGAACACTAAGATCTTGGTTCCACCATTGTACACTGATATCAACTATGATAGAACTTAATTCTAATGATGCTATTGTGTTCATGGCATTACCCTAATCACTTTAAGCTATAATGTGCTAATTAAAACCCAACATACGACTTGTTCTTGATCTTGAAAGAAACTGCACCCTGCCATGAAACCTTATGGAATCTTCTCTAACTCTATGGAAATGGTCATCTAACCTATCTTAGCAATTCTACACCTAAGAATCTAACTGAATACACATAAATAGAGAGATATGAGAAGGAGTTCAAACCTGCTAGGTAGCTATGGCAGGTGTATGTAGAGCTGGGTTCAAGGCTTGATCCTTCTCCCAAATGATCCTCTAATGGAGTTCTTGCTTCTGTTTGCAAGATCCTTGGTGGAAGAAGCTTGCAATGATCAATTCGTGGCTTGCTTGTGCTTGAAGAAATTCTTGAATATCACTCTCTCCACTGAATTCTACAACTGAATTCTCTCACCTTGTCCAACCTCTAACCTCATCATGATCCATTCAATATATAGACTTCAATGGAAGATCCTAGATTCATCTAGAAAGTGCTAGAAAGTCATGGAAGTTATCATGTAATGACATATTGGATCCATCTCTTCTCATGCATACAACCCTTGGTTTTTGCTTTAAAATCTCCTCACATGAGATATTGAGGTGGTATGTGTGAAAAATCAGCTGATCCTTGCCTTATGTTGAGTTTTCCCAAGTTACCTTATTATGCAAGTAATAGGTTTTCAAAGCAAGTCCCATTTTTAGGCCTCAAATCAAGATTGTGGCTAAACCATTATTTTCAAAATGTGGTTTAGACTCAAAATGATATATTACATGACCTATTTTGGATTTGTAGATCTCTCAAACCATTTTCCAATTTGAACTTATTTAACTTATATGCCATTTTTAGATCATTTTCACCCATTCTTGTCAATTCTTGCTACAAGCTTCTCCAGCATGTCATGAGCACTCTTTTAGACTCAAAATGTAATTTTGAGCAACTTTTATGTTTTGAAGTTTTTCATTTGAGGCTTGGAAATAGGAGATATGGCCTTTGCTTAAAATGACCTATAATCACCAAAATGACCAAAATACCCTTGGCTTGTCAAAGCCATAACTTGAGTTCTACAAATCCTATAAAGGACTTCTAGTACTCTCTAGAAAGCTAAGAAGATGCTCTTCAACATTTATGTTGACCAAGAGATCATAGGAATCATCCTACTAGGGAAAAAGTTGTCTGCAAGTTGGGTGACTTTCAAGGACCCAGATTCACATACTTCAGATGACCTGTAATTTGTCAAAACCATAACTTGAGCTCTGCACATCCTATCAAGGACTTCTACCACTCAAATTAAAGCTAAGAACAAGCTATACAACATTCATGTTGTGGGTAAGATGATATGACAATCACATCTTGAGCTAAAACTACCTGGAAGATAGGGATCAAACTAGGGGATTTTACACTGTCCATCCTTAGAAACCCTAGCTTAAAACTCCTCAAACTCCTCAATCATGATGAGTTGGTCTAGGAATCATCCTTATAACATCTCAATATATCACTCCATGATCACATGGCCCTCGGACTAGGTCTCAACCCTCTTCAAAACATCAGCTGACCTAGGGTTGACCCAGTCAAAACCCTAATTCTACCATTCATGGTTGAATCTTCTGAATTCTTGCATAATGACCTCTCTGGGCTTCATGATGGCTTTCAAGACATCTCATAGGCTTTCTCTAAGCTTCAAGTCCATTCTCAAAGTCTCAGAATCATCTGAGGAGCTCCCACAACTCTCAAGTTATGAGACACACAACCTTGGTTCCAACCAATTTCTCTGAGGATCTCTTGAACTTTCTGATGAAGGTATCAACCTTCAAACACTTGATGGGTAAATAAATGTTGGTCAAATTTTGGGGTGCAACAGCTGCCCCTATTCAAACGGCTTGAACCTGACTGGGTGAGGAGCGAACGGCTCTCAGCCAATCAAGGTGCGAGACGGTTGAATACCGGTAAACCCGGAAATTTGCCAACTGCACGAGCACACGATACTCTGCGGGGAACAAATCTTTGAAAAACTACGATACTAGCTGCACAGCAACTAGCTGGAGTAATACTGATCTGACATCACCGTCAGTTATCCATATTGAATCATCATCAGACAACCAAAACACCCAACATCACCGCTGGAAGACTAAACCATCTGACATCACCGTCAGAAGCAAACAAAATTCTGAGGAACACCCAACATCGCCGCTGGAACACCAAATCTCCTGACATCGCCGTCCAGAACACCCATAACTCGGGGAAACAACCATCCAACATCGCCGCCGGAGAACTAAATCTGACATCGCCGTCGATCAACCAAAACACCCAACATCGCCGCTGGAGAACTAAATCTGACATCGCCGTCGAACAACCAAAATACCCAACATCGTCGCTGGAGAACTAAATCTGACATCACTGTCGAACAATCAAAATACCCCACATCGCCGCTGGAGAACTAAATCTGACATCGCCGTCGGACAACCAAAATACCCCGCATCGCCGCTGGAGAACTAAATCTGACATCGCCGTCGGACAATCAAAATACCCCGCATCGCCGCTGGAGAACTAAATCTGACATCGCCGTCGGACAATCAAAATACCCCGCATCGTCGCTGGAGAACTAAATCTGACATCGCCGTCGGACAATCAAAATACCCCGCATCGCCGCTGGAGAACTAAATCTGACATCGCCGTCGGACAATCAAAATACCCCGCATCGCCGCTGGAGAACTAAATCTGACATCACCGTCGGACAATCAAAATACCCCGCATCGCCGCTGGAGAACTAAATCTGACATCGCCGTCGGACAATCAAAATACCCCGCATCGCCGCTGGAGAACTAAATCTGACATCGTCGTCGGACAATCAAAATACCCCGCATCGTCGCTGGAGAACTAAATCTGACATCGCCGTCGGACAATCAAAATACCCCGCATCGCCGCTGGAGAACTAAATCTGACATCGCCGTCGGACAATCAAAATACCCCGCATCGTCGCTGGAGAACTAAATCTGACATTGCCGTCGGACAATCAAAATACCCCGCATCGTCGCTGGAGAACTAAATCTGACATCACCGTCGGACAATCAAAATACCCCGCATCGTCGCTGGAAAACTGAATCTGACATCGCCGTCGGAAACAAACACAACTCTGAGAGACACCCGACATCGCCGTCGTACAAACATCATCTCTGCTGGGGATTTAAAGAGTCTGACATCGCCGTCGAACATAATCTTCTGACATCGCCGCCAAAACAAACATAATCTAACCTCGCTGTCAAAGCAAACATCCAACCTCACCGCCGAAAAAAAAACAATATCTGACCTCACCGTCAAACAAACATCCATCATCGCCGCCGGAAACAAACATAATCTATTGGGGAATTGGTCACACGGTAATTGGTAATTTATAATCGATCATGCCGCTTCACGGTCGGACTTCAATCATGGAGTCTTCAGGAGAGATTCTAACTTCGCCGTTGGAAAACCTGCTGGGGATGACGCTTCGCCGCTGAGGAATCTGGAGAACTATCAAGCAACTCCGCTCCGGGGGTCCAGAACGCATTCTGGATAAATCAACTCTGCTGAGGACTGCAATAATCATCTTGAACTGATAACCGTTCTGAGCAAACACTTTGTTGGGGATTCCAGGAACTATCCTGGGCAACTCTTAATGGGGACAGACCGATCACGGCTTGAGCAGCTTCCAAGGACTCGACTCTCTTGGGGCTTCAGGAACCGTCCTGGGCGATCTTAGCTGGAGACTCCAAGTATCAATCTGAGCGACCAACCCTGGAGACTGCACTGAGGTCTTAAGAATCATCTTAAGCAAACGGCCCTGCTGAGGGATTCGAGAATCATCTTGAACTGCAGACTTCGCTGGGGATCTCAAAAATCATCTTTGAGCCAGCGACTTCGTTGGGGAGAATGTCAGGAATCATCCTGAGCAACTGATCCTTCGGCGGAACACCTGTAAAACAAGAACGGCAACAACCTAGATCATGTTTATGATGCATATGCTTCGGCGCCATGCCCCACGCGGTGGAAATGCTATGCGTTTATGCTAAATGCTATGCAATCATGCACAATGATGCGATCCCGTCAGCAAAATAAATGCCGAGGGGGAAATCCTCCTGTCAAGGAGAAAAGAACTACTCAGGTAGAGGAACCATCCTGCTGAGGAGAGCGTGGACACGCCAATATCAATTGGACTCCGTCCGGGGAAATGATCTTCAGCTGACTGCTGCAGGGACAACAACTTCAGTTGATTACTACAGAGGACCGAAGCTTTACGAGAACCTGGACCTACTGAAGGGGAAAGTGATGTCAATCGCGAGAATAAACTGCATGGCCGTCTCGGCTATTCTTCTGGGGATAACAACTCTGTGGGGAAACAACTTCAGCTGCTCAACACTCCACTGGGGAAACAACTGAACATGGTCCGATCAATTTCCAAGGATTCGGCTCTCTTGGGAATCTGCAAACTCCGCTGGGGAAGGAGAAATCATTCTGCTTCGCTGGAGAGAGTACGACTCTGGGGAAGATACGGCATCGGCTGTTCAATACTCTGCTAGGGAAAATCCACTCATGGTCCCAACTGCTTCCAAGGATTCGGCTCTCTTGGGGGTTTGCGGACTCAGCCGGGGAGAGAGAAATCATTCTACTTCACTGGAGAGTATGACTCTGATGAGGAATTTCAATTCCGCCGGGGTAGAAGGAATCATCCGACTTCGGGGGAGAATACAACTCTGCAGAGGGATACAGCATCAACTGTTCCGACACTCTACTGGGGAAGAGGGAATCATCCGACTTCGGTAGAGAATACGGCTCTGGCGGGGAATCTCGATTCCGCTGGAGGCTTCCGTCTGGCACCATCAGTTACTGCATACTTCGGCGTACGAATAGCTTCCTACGAAACCTGCACCTGTGACCCGGTGCGGGGGGAAGAATCCTGCTCCGGCGACTTTACTGGAGAAAACACGAGCTTCGGCACCCGAACATTTCTACGAAATCTGCATTTGTGACCCGGTGCTGGGGAAGAATACGAGCTTCGGCACCCGAACATTTCTACGAAATCTGCACTTGTGACCCGGTGCTGGGACATATGAGCTTCGGCGCGCGACTCAGCTGAGAAGATGACGATCCTTCGGGACGCGTCTGCTTGGGGAAAAGAATCATCTCTGCCTGGGGAGACATATCAATGCTCACTATCTTGCGTCCAGACTCTGCGGAGGAGAGACTACTGAACTCTGCTGGAGAAGGAGGACTCGCCCTGCTTCGGGGATGCGCACGGCGCATCTTCTGGAAGGTGCTACACCTGCAACAACACAAACAAACAGACAAGATACCCTCCTCAAAGGGGCCTATCAAGGTTATTATCTCGTGACAATATTCAGGTAATTAATTGTTTCAACAATCAATGGGCCTAGGCCCGTAAGTTTATGTATGTGCATTTTATCAAAAACATCGGCGTTTTCTTTCGCAAACAAAACAGATAAATGCTAAATAGGCAAACAGAATTGCTGAATAACATGCATTTTATTGATGGTGAACCCCTGAATGGGCAAAAAATGTTTTTACAACAGAGGCAAGCTCCTGGAATGAGGAAGCCGTGCAAAAACATAAACATACATCAGTATATACAAATGTCAGCAACGAGGCGTAGACGAACACCATGAGTTGATCCCTCTAAGACCCACTCGACTTTGACACTTCTCCAACGCTTCAGCTTCGGAAGAGATTGATTCAGATAAACGGCCCTCAGGTCCTCCAAACCACTAAACAATGAAAGTCCACACGCGGAACGCAGTCATTTGCTTATCCAAATCCCTAACTTTTGCGTGAACCGCCCTTTACGGGTTTTCGGTTCATCGGGATACCATTTTTTGCCGAAGCCGCCCAGTGTAGGTTTTCGACTTCGCGGGTGTACATTTTTTCAATATATCCCTAATTTTTGCCCGAACCTTTTATTCTGTTTTTGGTTCGCCGGGATGCCCCTTTTTTGCTTGGACTTTTTCTTTTTTGTCCAGCGGGTCTCTTTCAAGCAAAGTATTTTTTAACTGCGTCCGCGTTCACCGGGGATGCAAAATCTTCACCATCCATCGTGGATAACAACAAAGCTCCTCCCGAGAAGACCTTGCTGACGACATACGGCCCTTCGTAATTCGGAGTCCACTTACCCCGGTGATCGGAGTATGGCGGAAGAATCTTCTTTAGGACGAGATCACCCGTCTGAAAGCTTCTAGGACGCACCTTCTTATCATAAGCTTTCTTCATTCGGCTTTGGTACAGACGACCAAATGCAATCGATGCTAACCTTTTCTCGTCCATCAGGCTGAGTTGGTGCAAACGATTCGTAATCCATTCTGCCTCGTCGAGTTTCACATCAACCAACACTCGCAAAGAAGGGATCTCCACTTCTAACGGTAGGACAGCTTCCATACCGTACACCAAGGAGAAAGGAGTTGCCCCGGTCGATGTACGCACCGTCGTACGATAACCGTGCAAGGCAAACGGCAGCATCTCGTGCCAATCTTTGTACGTCACAACCATCTTCTGAACAATCTTCTTTATGTTCTTGTTTGCGGCTTCGACGGCGCCATTCATCTTCGGCCGGTAAGGAGATGAGTTGTGGTGTTCAATCTTGAAGCTCTGGCACAGCTCCTTCATCATCTTGTTATTCAAATTCGAACCATTATCAGTAATGATCCACTTGGGAACTCCATAACGACAGATGATGTCCCTCTTTATGAATTTAGCTACCACCTGCTTGGTCACATTAGCGTACGAGGCTGCCTCCACCCATTTGGTGAAGTAGTCGATAGCTACCAGAATGAAACGATGACCATTGGACGCAGTGGGCTCGATCTTGCCTATCATGTCGATGCCCCACATGGAGAACGGCCAAGGGGAGGACATGACATTCAATGGGCATGGCGGCACATGAACTTTATCAGCATAAATCTAGCATTTATGACATTTCTTCGCGAATCTGAAGCAATCCGACTCCATAGTCAGCCAGTAATATCCTGCTCTCAGGATCTTTCTCGTCATGGCATGCCCGCCGGCGTGCGTACCAAATGTGCCCTCATGGACTTCTTCCATGAGCATACTTGCCTCTTTCTCATCTACACATCTGAGTAGCACGAGATCGTGGTTTCTCTTATACAACACTCCATCAGGATTGAGATAAAAGTTTCCAGACAGCCTCCTCAGAGTCTTCTTATCTTGGGTTGACGCACCCACAGGATACTCCTTAGTCATAAGGAAGGTCTGGATGTCGTGGAACCATGGCTTGCCGTCAGCGGCATCCTCGATTGCAAAGACAAATGTCGGTCTGTCAAGACGCGAAAGAACAATTCTTGGAGCCTCATTCAAAAAATTGACCTTATACATTGAAGCCAACGTGGCTAAGGCATCAGCCATCTGATTTTCAGCCCTGGGTACATGATGAAGTTCCACTCGGTCGAAGAACGGAAGCAACCTCCTGGCATAATTCATGTACGGCACCAAATTCGCTTGACGAGTTTCCCACTCCCCTTTAATCTGATTGATTACAAGCGCTGAGTCACCATATACGTCTAGATTCTTGATTCTCAAATCAATTGCCTCTTCTAGACCCATAATACATGCTTCATACTCCGCCTCATTGTTGGTAACTGGAAACGTCAGTCTCGCAGTAAACGGGATGTGGGATCCGTGAGGAGTCGTGATGATAGCCCCGATACCACTTCCATAGGAATTAACCGCTCCATCGAATATCAACTTCCACTGAGACTTCCTATCTGGCCCCTCACCGGGCAACGGCTCATCGCAATCCTTCGCTTTGAGAAACATAATATCCTCGTCAGGGAATTCAAACTTCATTGGCTGGTAATCCTCGATCGGCTGCTCGGCAAGGTAATCAGACAATACGCTTCCCTTAATGGCCTTCTGGGAGACGTACTGAATATCATATTCTGTTAACACCATTTGCCATCTGGCAATCCTGCCCGAAAGAGCCTGCTTCTCGAAGACGTACTTGATCGGATCCATCTTCGAAATTAGCATAGTGGTGTGATTGAGCATGTACTGTCGTAGACGTTTGGCGGCCCAAGCTAATGCACAACACGTCTTCTCCAGCATCGAGTATCGAGATTCACACTCAGTGAACTTTTTACTCAAATAATAAATGGCATGCTCTTTTCTGCCCGTCTCCTCGTGCTGACCGAGAACACACCCCATACTATTCTCCAGAACCGTCAGGTACATGATTAATGGCCGTCCAACCACTGGGGGTATCAAGATTGGAGGTTCTTGAAGATACTGCTTTATTTTGTCGAATGCCTTCTGGAAATCCTCATTCCAAGTAATCGCCTGATCTTTCTTTAAAAGTTTGAACATCGGTTCACAAGTGGCCGTGAGCTGAGAGATAAACCTTGCAATGTAGTTTATTCGGCCCAAGAAACCACAAACTTCTTTTTCTGTTTTCGGCGCTGGAATTTCTTGAATAGCTTTTATTTTCGCAGGATCAACTTCGATACCTCGTTCACTAACGATAAACCCTAATAACTTTCTGGACCGCACTCCGAAAGTGCACTTGCTAGGGTTCAGCCTCAGCCTGAACTTCCTAAGCCTCTCAAAAAGCTTCAATAAGTTGACCAGATGTTCTTCCTCCGTTTGGGACTTTGCAATCATGTCATCAACATAGACCTCGATCTCATGATGAATCATATCATGAAACAAAGTTACCATTGCTCGTTGGTAAGTGGCCCCTGCGTTCTTCAGACCGAAGGGCATTACCTTATAGCAAAATGTTCCCCAGGGGGTGATAAACGTCGTTTTCTCCATGTCCTCCGGTGCCATCTTAATCTGATTGTAACCGGAGAAGCCATCCATGAACGAAAACACGGAGAACTGGGCTGTGTTGTCGACCAACACATCGATATGAGGCAACGGGAAATCATCCTTAGGGCTCGCCCTATTCAAATCCCGATAATCGATGCACATGCGTACCTTACCGTCCTTCTTCGGTACAGGCACTATGTTGGCAACCCATGGAGGGTAAGTGGTAACGGCTAGAAATCCTGCGTCCAACTGCTTCTGGACTTCTTCTTTGATTTTTACAGCCATATCTGGTCTCGTCCTCCTAAGCTTCTGCTTGACTGGAGGGCAATCTTCTCGCAACGACAAGCGATGAACCACGATGTCTGTGTCAAGTCCGGGAATATCTTCGTGTGACCAAGAAAAGACGTCACTATACTCTCGAAGCATCTCGACCAGTCTATGCTTGACATCATTCTGCAGCGCAGCCCCTACTCTGATATTTCTGACGAGCTCTTCAGAACCCAGATTTACGATCTCAATATCTTCCTCATGAGGCAGAATAACCTTTTCCTCTTGTCTCAACAAGCGGGCCAACTCTTCCGGAAGGTCTTCGTCTTCATCAATCTCATCCTCGGCTTGATAGATCGGGCAATCGAAGTCGTAGTGAGCCGTAGAGGGTCCAGAGTCGATGTCGTCTGTTATGTGGATCCTGCAATAACAAGGGTTAAGTTTAAATCAAGAATATGCAGGTTAGCACAAACCCCGTTGCCATTTTACTGTTTTTTCAAAATAAACATAAAATAGGAATAACAGAGAACACAATATTTGAGTACGAATAAAGCGCCTTTGATTTATTAACAAAATGTATGTACATAATCCAACAAGGCCCTGACAATAAAACCACTATGCCCCGGGTAGGACATAGGGTTGTACAATGATTGTAAAAAGTAAATAATTACTCTTCACTTGTCAGCTGGATAATCTCCTTGATGGTCCAATTGTTGAGGCGCTCGCCCGGCTTGCTTGGCTGAATCCAGGCGTCAAGATCACAATCGCTATCCCCGCTGTCCTCAGACGCTGCGTTGATGCTTTCGAAAATCACTCCGCCCTTGGTAAATAGGATCGGCCCCTTCCTACGAGACGAACTGCTATACGAAGAAGATGAAGCTTCAGCTTCAGGAGAATACCCCAATCCAAACTTATCCTGCTTGATCGGTATCTCCAAAACATGCCCCCAGCCTGGGGTGGAACCGGCTTCGACGACGGCCCGAGCTTCTCTGAACGAGGAGAGATTCATCCCTTGCTTCTCTGTGACGACAGGAGCTACCTCTTTCACCTTGACAGCTTCAAATGCTTGGCAGAGAGTTTCATGGATTTCGCCATCCATTTCAACATACTTAAAGGATGACAAGTGGCTCACCATAATGTCCTCCTCACCACAGACGGTTACTATGCTTCCCCCGACAGCATATTTGAGCTTTTGATGCAGCGTGAACGTCACGACACCAGCAGCATGGATCCATGGCCGACCTAAGAGGCAACTGTAGGCAGACATGATATCCATGATATAAAAAACCGTATCGAACGTCTCCGGGCCAACTTGAATCGGCAGGGTCAACTCTCCGAAAACGTGGCGCTTAGTTCCGTCAAATGCTTTCACCACCAGATCACTGGGCGTGCAAAGCAATCCACGAGTGTCCAACTTCATTAGTGCCTTCTTCGGAAGCACATTAAGCGACGAACCCGTGTCCACCAGGACATGCGACATGATTGTGCCTCTGCACTCTATCGAGACGTGCAAGGCGCTGTTGTGATTTCTCCCTTTAGGAGTCAGCTCTAAATCTGTGAAACCTATCCCATTTCCAGCATTAACATGGGCTACCACCTCTTCTAGCTGATTCACTGATATCTTTTGCGGTACATAGGCAGCGTTCAATACCTTCAGTAACGCGTTGTGGTGCGCTTCAGAACACAGCAACAAGTTGAGAATAGAAATCTTTGACGGAGTCTGATGAAGATGGTCTACAATCTTGTAGTCGCTCTTTTTGATTAACCGCATGAACTCCTCGGCATCTTTGACAAGAAAATCTTTCTCTGCCCTACAAGGGACCTCTTCGACGGCTTTGCCTTTACCTTTATCAGCAACATCAACTCTGACCACTTTCTCTGCCACAACCTCTGTCAGCGCAAACACTCTTCCGCTTCGAGTAATACCACTGACTCCTGCGAGATTCTGCACAGTCGACCCGTACGGCTCCAGCTCTAACTTCTGACCATTGCAATAGACTTCGGCGCCATAATGCCACGGAACGGCGTTAGTGCTCTCGAATGGGATCGGCCCAGCTCTGGTAATAGTGATTGTAGGCGGTCGGGGCGCAGAAATGGTAATAGGTTGACGAGGAATGGTGATGGTGGCGACTTCATCTGCCTGCTTCAACACAATATCTCCTGATACACTTTCAACTCTTCGGCTGAACTGCAAAATACCCTCAGACATCAGACTTTGGATACCTTCTACCAGCTGCTCACACCCATCAGGATGTGTAGCACAAGCCATGCATAACTCTCCGCATCCTGGAAAGAACCCCTTCTTCAACAACTTAGCTTTGACGAAACTAAGCGGCGTCTTTAAGTCTTTGACATCAGTCAGCAGATCTACACTCTCCTCTGCGATAATGGCGTTCACTCCGCCTCCCCTATGATGAGGCATGGGGTTTTTGGTAACATTGAGCACATTGTCGAAGAAGTTGATAATCTTGGCGTCTACCAGGTCCTGCACCTTGTGCTTAAAGGCTTTGCAGTTCTCAATCGTATGACCTAGTGCCCCAGTATGGAAATCGCAAGTGGCATTTGCGTCATACCCCGGTGGTGGTGCCCCTGTCAAGGGAGCCATCGTCCTCTTTTGAACTAACTGAAGCTGAAGCAAAGTTTGCAAGAGCTGCGCATACGACATAGGTGGCGCTTCGAAGTGACGGTTTGCCAAAGGAGCCAGATTCTGATATTTTCTATATCCCTGTTGATTCTGTTGCTGCGGTTGCTGCTGCTGCTGCGGAGCCGCTGGGATATTTATGCTAGCTATCTGCTGCTGAGGGCCCTTGCCCTTTCTCCGCGCGTTGGTGACAGCACTTGCATCTCCTTCTCGACGCTTACCAACGTAAGGTTTCTTTCCACCTCCTCCAGCTGAGGATGATTCACCTTGAATTTTTCCGATCTTTATACCATTCTCGACGTGCTCGCCCATAGTGATGAAAGCTGAGAACGTCCCAGACATGCCACTGACTAGCTTTTCATAGTAGATTCCAGGAAGGGTAGCTACAAACATCTGCATGAGCTCGCGCTCAACCATCAGCGGTTGAACCCGAGCAGCCAACTCACGCCACCGCTGGGCGTACTCCTTAAAGCCTTCATTATTCCGCTGCGAAAGGTTTTGGAGCTGAACTCGGTTGGGGGCCAAGTCGCTATTGTATTGATAGTGGAGGACAAACGCTTCAGCGAGATCTTTCCATGTGCGCACGGTAGTGGGCTTCAGGCCCATATACCACTCGAGGGATGGACCAGAAAGACTATCTTGGAAGAAGTGCATCAGCAACTTCTCATCGTCGGAATAGGCCGACATCTTCCTATAGTAAGATCGAAGGTGGACACGAGGGCAAGTAGTGCCCTTATACTTCTCAAAGACAGGCACTTTGAACTTATGAGGTACCTTGAAATCAGCAATTAACCCCAGCTTGGACATATCAACGCCCAATGTATTCTGATTCTCAATGTCTCTCATTTTGTCTTCCAGTGCTTTGAACCTGAGCCGCGCTTCAGCATTCAACTCTGCTTCCACACCTCTTTGAGAAAACACATGATCCTGATGATCCTCAAGCCACGGTTGAGGCACCAACAGATTTCCGACGCCAGCATTGTCGTTGACCGGCCCGATGTTGACATTAGCTCCCAGACTACCATTGCCGACGCCTGTCGCATTAAGTCCGATATTGGCCATCACATTGCCATTAGCACTGCCGTTGCCCCCGGCAACAGGAACAACATTCTGCGGAAAATCAACTGGAGGAGGAGTGGGCACAGCCCCGCCATGAAGTATGCCGTTACTATCAACCCTGGAGATCAAAGGTTGAACCAAAGTACGAAGCTGGTCCTGACCATTAGCGACTACCTGCATCAGTTCCATAAAACGATCCATCCGTTCACGGAGCTCTTGAACATCTGACTGCACCTGATCCATGATCCTTGTCTGATTAGCCCGAGTTGAGTAACGGTGAATGAGTCTCTGATCAATCCTGGAGACCGGAAGCAGCTCGGAACCTGTGAACCTGAAAAACCTGAAAACATTAAAGGTTAGGAAAAGCAACAAAATGTACGCCATGCAAATGCTTCATGCAGATGCATGCGTGTGTCTGTGTGCTTTGGAGATTTCCCCCGATCCTAGTGCCTTAGTGCCAGTGTTGATAATAATAATAATAATAAGAAGAATTCCGAGCCCAATCATGGAAACATCAATCTCGTGTATATATGGAAAGCCTAATAAGGCAGTACATAGCATCAGCGACAGTCAACTTCGACACATCAGGGGCCGGGAACTTGTACGCAACAGTCTTCCTGAGAGAGGCTATAATAATACAATAGGAGGCGAGAAATCCTGGATCGGGGAAACGGTACCTACAACACAAACACACGTTAATGGAATGCAAATGAACATGCAAACTAATGCAAAATGCAGGCATGCAATAATATATCCAGGTAACTGCTGTGGAGTTTCTGTGTCAATAATCACTGATGAGAAGAAAACCCCGGTGTAAGACCACTAATCTGATCTGCTAAGAACGATCTTCTGATAGGACCATATACATAAGATCAAAATTCTGCTCTGTCGAGAACAAATGTCTGATAATAAGGACCCCGGATGTATGATCAAGAAATATCTGCTGATGAAGTCTTCAGACCCCAAATCAAAAATATGCCCTATCAAGAACAAACATACAGCTGCTGATGAGATCTTCAGACCCCACTCAAAATCTGCCCTATCAAGAACAAACAACACCTGCTGATGAGATCTTCAGACCCCAAAAATCTGCTCTATCCAGAACAAACCACTGATGACAATACTCTGATCAAAACCTGCTCTCTCAAGAACAGACATGCACCTGATGATAAGATCCTCTGATCAAAACCTGCTCTATCAAGAACAGACAAATCTGATGATAAGATCCTCTGATCAAAACCTGCTCTATCAAGAACAGACAAATCTGCAACTGAGAACCCTGGTACCAACATAACTGATTCACTGTCAAGAAAACCAGGTAGTCTGAAGGTCTAAGTTTCCTGCAATAAACCCAATCCCGCTCACAGGTATGGACCTAATCCACAGACAAAGGTACGACATCCTATGCGGTCATCAGCGTCACAGACTTTCATGAGTGACGATACGATTCCCAGAAGGAGTGGCATCATCAAGTCATGAAGAGGCCTCACTTAGCTGACTTCCAAATGATCGGTCCCCAGAGTCGACAATCCTCACGTCTGGACTCCCCTCAGATCCTCAGGACCGGAAAGGAGCACCTCGGCGAGAACCTCGTCTGAGCGCAGATTTCGTAGGGAACTGTGCCTGCTCAGCAGACAGGTTCGTCTACTACTCTCCGCAACTATGTCTAGGTGCATACTCAAGCCCAGGTCCGACTTCTCACTCATAGTAACCTCCCTCTCCCACAGCAATAATCATAATAATATAGTGCTGAAAGTAAATGCGGAAAGGTAAAGGTACGGAAAAGTAAAGTGCGGAAAAGATAAAACACATATGCACAACACCCAACAGATAAACACCCAAGCGCTAGGATTGACTCGCGTAGGGGATGGGAAACGGTCCCAGCATAAGGGATGGGAAAAGTCCCTAGATGCAATATGTCCCCAGCAGAGTCGCCAGCTGTCGCTTGCGCGAAAATAAGGTGCCGACATGACAGAAGAGTCGCCACCTTTCGTTATTTATCCCTCAGAGCGGGAAAGGAAACGATCGCAAAAACCTGACGGAAAAGGGTAAGACAAGGTCATCGCAACCATTGTCTGGGTTCGGGAGTCGGTTACGCAAGGGGAAGGTATTAGCACCCCTTACGTCCGTCGTACTCGACGGGATCCACGCTTGGTGCTTATAAGGAAAAGGGTGTGTTTATCTATCTACGCTAATGGTCAGTCTGAAAAGAAAAGAAAAATGACTCGGCAAAGCGTCGCACTTTATGCCTACGTATTCTCATCAGAGAGTGAGAAATCAGAGTCAACGTAGTTCGGCCTACGAAGGGTTATGGGGGAAGGTAGCTCGCCAAGACTTCGCCATCTTGTGCCTACGTACTCTCAACAGGCATGAGAGATCAGAGCTCACGTAGTTCGGGAAACTACGGTTTATTTCCTGTTTTGAAAGAAGTGTTTTTTATTGTGTTTGCGATCTCAACCGCACTAGAGACTATGACCTGAGAGTGAATGCGTCGCATGTCACCCAAAGGGTACCATACTAAACATCCAGACTGTGGAAAAGAGACTCTCCCACAATCCTTTCTCAGATAGCTTAAGGCTCGTAACGTACGAGAGAAATCATTCATGATTACTGTATCTTAAACTGTTTTGAGATGAGGAGAGAACAGGCCCATCTAGGAGGGAGACTATCAAGTCCTACTGTTATCATGCCATGGATTCATCCTATGGTTGAGGTTTGAACAGGGAACTCCTAGAAGTTGTCATGCATAGGTTTCAACCTAAAAGTCTATCATCAAATCCTTATCAAAGGAAATGAGAGTCCTAAGGGATCATGTCAATGATACACCAAAACAGACAAAGCATCAGCTTAACAGTAAAATACATGCAATGCAAGTGAGGGAGGAAATGTGTGTGGGGCTTCAGCCTCCACAAGCTCGTCTCGACCTCAAGCCAGTCATGAAATAACAGTAATCATACTGAAAAATAAACAACATGCTATCAAGCAATAAACAGTAAACTGCAGTCATACAGATAAAAGAAATGAAATACCATCCATGTTTGAGAAAGAGATTACCTACATCTAAGCTCTCCCTAATCCTAACCCTAAAAACAAAACCCTAATCTACCTCTAAGCGAAGCCCTAAAGCAAAACCCTACACAAGAGAAATCAATCCCAGTCTTCAAGCTTCAAAACAAGCTTACCAAAGAAAGGGAGCTAAGTAGGCAGACTCATAGTGCCTTCCTCAGGAAAGCACTAGGAGGCTTATACTTAGGACTCATATCCCATGTGGCTCAACAACTGTGATCGGTTTACGTTCCTCCTCAGGAGAAACTAAACTCACATGAAGGCTCCAACATCATTGGATACTTGAGAAATCCTACATGAACTAAGGGAACTAAGTGAACAGACCCATAGTGCCTTCCTCAGGAAAGTACTAGGGGGCTTCCACTTAGGAATCATATCCCATGTGGCTCAACAACTGTGATAGGTTTACATTCCTCCTCAGGAGAAACTAAACTCACATGAAGGCTCCAACATCATTGGATACTTGGGAAATCCTACATGAACTAAGGGAACTAAGTGAACAGACCCATAGTGCCTTCCTCAGGAAAGTACTAGGGGGCTTCCACTTAGGAATCATATCCCATGTGGCTCAACAACTGTGATCGGTTTACATTCCTCCTCAGGAGAAACTAAACTCACATGAAGGCTCCAACATCATTGGATACTTGGGAAAGAGGTGAGAAGAAAGAATGAAAGACATCCATAGTGCCTTCCTCAGGAAAGTACCATGAACTTCCCTCAGACTCCAGGGTCTCAAACCTCACAGAAAGAGAGCAAGCTCCTAAACCAGGCCTTCAATCCATGCCTCCTCCAATCCTCTAGTATGCTCCACTAAGCTCCATAATGAGATGCCAAGCTCCTCCAATCAAAGGAATACCCCAAAGCAAAGCAAACTAACAAAACTTGCCCTAAAGGCCACACAAACAATCATTCAATTCAAAAATCGACTAAAAATAGTATATTATTCTATTAATTCCTAATATAAACGCTAGGGGACCCTACATAACTACCCTTAATTCCCATATATTCCCCATAGACTAAATTGCCCTATAAAACCTAAATCTAAAATTGTTATTGACCTATATTAAAGTTTTAATCAAATTCTACACTACTTAGAACTACCTAATTTAAACTACCCTAAAAATTATCACAAAATTATGAAATTAATTCAGAGGGAACTAAGGTTCAATATCTAATCATGCTAAAAAGAATGAATCAAAAAGATTGGGGGAAAGTCCTAAAATAAATTCTACAAAATTGAGTACTAGCTTAAAACTTCTAAAAAGCTAATTAAAAGGAAAATATCCTAAAAATATCAAACTAAAAATAAAATGGCATTTTTATTTTTATTAACTTTCTACACAAAATTATTGACCTAATGCAAAAACAAGAATAAAAAAATATCAATTTTCCATTTTTCTATGATTTATTGAAAATGCAAGAAAATATAAAAGAGAATAAAATCAAAAGATTAAAATAAATGGGGAGGGGGTGTGAAAAGAATATGCGCTCAGTGTTATTCTAAGGTGGGCCAGAGGATGGTGGTGCAAGTAGCAGCGTGTACTAGGCCCATGTATCATCAGAATTCAAGTCAAAAATAAAAAGAAAATGAATGCGCGTTTGGTGTAAATAGCAAGCTTTTATAGTGTTATTTTTAGTGGGCTCTAAATGGAGGGTGGGGATAGTAACATTGGATAGGCCCAGGATCAGATCTTTAGTGAAACGCTGCGTTTCACCTTTGGTCTTTCCCTCCGTTTTCACTTTTAAATCGTGGCCCTACGATCAGTCTAACAAGTCAATAATTTTGAAACGATCCAATGGTTAATAAGTTGTCTTCTCCAAATAGTTTCTAGGGTTTCAGTTTTACATTCTCATGCACGCTTCTTCCAGTCCATCGTGCTCTCTCCTCTCTCAATGAAAATGGAAACTTCCAAGACCAAAAATGTGCTATTTCCTTCCATGAACACAACTACACTCATGGTTTCTCCTAAAGCTTCCTATAATTCGCAAACAGAGAACACTAAGATCTTGGTTCCACCATTGTACACTGATATCAACTATGATAGAACTTAATTCTAATGATGCTATTGTGTTCATTGCATTACCCTAATCACTTTAAGCTATAATGTGCTAATTAAAACCCAACATACGACTTGTTCTTGATCTTGAAAGAAACTGCACCCTGCCATGAAACCTTATGGAATCTTCTCTAACTCTATGGAAATGGTCATCTAACCTATCTTAGCAATTCTACACCTAAGAATCTAACTGAATACACATAAATAGAGAGATATTAGAAGGAGTTCAAACCTGCTAGGTAGCTATGGCAGGTGTATGTAGAGCTGGGTTCAAGGCTTGATCCTTCTTCCAAATGATCCTCTAATGGAGTTCTTGCTTCTGTTTGCAAGATCCTTGGTAGAAGAAGCTTGCAATGATCAATTCGTGGCTTGCTTGTGCTTGAAGAAATTCTTGAATATCACTCTCTCCACTGAATTCTCCAACTGAATTCTCTCACCTTGGCCAACCTCTAACCTCATCATGATCCATTCAATATATAGACTTCAATGGAAGATCCTAGATTCATCTAGAAAGTGCTAGAAAGTCATGGAAGTTATCATGTAATGACATATTGGATCCATCTCTTCTCATGCATACAGCCCTTTGTTTTTGCTTTAAAATCTCCTCACATGAGATATTGAGGTGGTATGTGTGAAAAATCAGCTGATCCTTGTCTTATGTTGAGTTTTCCCAAGTTACCTTATTATGCAAGTAATAGGTTTTCAAAGCAAGTCCCATTTTTAGGCCTCAAATCAAGATTGTGGCTAAACCATTATTTTCAAAATGTGGTTTAGACTCAAAATGATATATTACATGACCTATTTTGGATTTGTAGATCTCTCAAACCATTTTCCAATTTGAACTTATTTAACTTATATGCCATTTTTAGGTCATTTTCACCCATTCTTGTCAATTCTTGCTACAAGCTTCTCCAGCATGTCATGAGCACTCTTTTAGACTCAAAATGTAATTTTGAGCAACTTTTATGTTTTGAAGTTTTTCATTTGAGGCTTGGAAATAGGAGATATGGCCTTTGCTTAAAATGACCTATAATCACCAAAATGACCAAAATACCCTTGGCCTGTCAAAGCCATAACTTGAGTTCTACAAATCCTATCAAGGACTTCTAGTACTCTCTAGAAAGCTAAGAAGATGCTATTCAACATTCATGTTGACCAAGAGATCATAGGAATCATCCTACTAGGGAAAAAGTTGTCTGCAAGTTGGGTGACTTTCAAGGACCCAGATTCACATACTTCAGATGACCTGTAATTTGTCAAAACCATAACTTGAGCTCTGCACATCCTATCAAGGACTTCTACCACTCAAATTAAAGCTAAGAACAAGCTATACAACATTAATGTTGTGGGTAAGATGATATGACAATCACATCTTGAGCTAAAACTACCTGGAAGATAGGGATCAAACTAGGGGATTTTACACTGTCCATCCTTAGAAACCCTAGCTTAAAACTCCTCAAACTCCTCAATCATGATGAGTTGGTCTAGGAATCATCCTTATAACATCTCAATATATCACTCCATGATCACATGGCCCTCGGACTAGGTCTCAACCCTCTCCAAAACATCAGCTGACCTAGGGTTGACCCAGTCAAAACCCTAATTCTACCATTCATGGTTGAATCTTCTGAATTCTTGCATAATGACCTCTCTGGGCTTCATGATGGCTTTCAAGACATCTCATAGGCTTTCTCTAAGCTTCAAGTCCATTCTCAAAGTCTCAGAATCATCTGAGGAGCTCCCACAACTCTCAAGTTATGAGACACACAACCTTGGTTCCAACCAATTTCTCTGAGGATCTCTTGAACTTTCTGATGAAGGTATCAACCTTCAAACACTTGATGGGTAAATAAATGTTGGTCAAATTTTGGGGTGCAACAATATTTTTCAGAATAAATTTAAACCTATCTTCAGCAAGGGGTTTTGTAAAGATATCAGCCCATTGATGGTCTGTATCAACAAAATTTAAGCTTAAAATTCCCTTCTGAATATAGTCTCTGATGAAATGATGCTTAATTTCTATGTGCTTTGCCTTAGAATGTAAAATAGGGTTTTTAGATAGGCAAATAGCAGAAGTGTTATCACAGAAGATAGAAATGTTACTCTTATATGTGATAGTCTTCTAGATGACTCTTCATCCAGAGCATCTGTGTACTACAACCAGCAGCAGCAATATATTCTGCTTCTGTAGTTGAGAGTGCTACTGTGGGTTGCTTCTTGCTGTACCATGAGATCATATTGCCTCCCATAAACTGAAAGCTTCCAGAAGTACTCTTACGTTCAACTCTGTCTCCAGCATAATCAGCATCACAGAATCCAACTAATTTAAAATCATCAGATCTTCTGTAACACAAACCCACGTTAGTAGTACCTTTCAGATACCTCAGAATCCTCTTAACAACTGTTAAGTGAGATTCTCTAGGATCTGATTGGAATCTAGCACACAGACAAACACTAAAGAGAATATCAGGTATAGAAGCAGTCAAGTACAGAAGAGAACCCATCATACCTCTGTAGAGCTTCTGATCTACCTTTTTACTAACCTCTTCTTTTCCCAGAGTGCTTGTTGGATGCATTGGAGTATTTGTTGACTTGCTCTCTGTCATGTTGAACTTCTTCAAAAGCTCCTTCACATACTTCGTCTGATGTATGTAAGTGCCTTCTGGAGTCTGATTGACTTGAATTCCCAGAAAGAATCTGAGTTCTCCCATCATGCTCATTTCGAATTCTTCTTGCATAGATTGAGCAAACTCCTTTCTAAGCGTAATATTTGTTGTACCAAAAATAATATCATCAACATAAATCTGACAGATTAAAATGTCTTTCTTAATTGATTTATGAAAGAGAGTTTTATCAACCTTTCCTCTAATAAAATTATTTTCTAGAAGGAAATTACTTAGCCTTTCATACCAAGCTCTGGGAGCTTGTTTTAAGCCATAGAGTGATTTATTTAACTTAAAAATATGTTCTGGAAATTTTTCATTTTCAAAACCAGGGGGTTGATGAACATAGACTTCTTCTTCAATTAAGCCATTTAAGAAAGCACTTTTAACATCCATCTGATACAGAGTGATGTTATTCTGCGCAACAAAAGAAATAAGTAAGCGAATAGATTCTAACCTTGCCACAGAAGCATATGTCTCTATGTAATCTATACCTTCTTGCTGGCTGTAGCCTTGAGCAATCAGTCTTGCTTTGTTTCTGGTGACTTCTCCTTGCTCATTTAGCTTGTTTATGTAAACCCATTTTGTTCTAATGATATTAAATCCTTTTGGACTTGGAACCAGATCCCAAACATCATTCTTGTGAATTGATTAAGCTCCTCTTGCATAGCAAGTATCCAATCATTGTCTTGTAGAGCTTCATCCACAGAGGTAGGTTCAATAAGTGATACTAAACCAAACAATGATGTTCCAAATGATTTTAGAAAGGATCTTGTTCTGATTGGGTCATCCTTCTTTCCAATAATCATTTCCTCTGGGTGAGAAGCTTTGATTATGGATAATCCTTTCAGAGGGGTTTCTTCAGAAATGGTTAGATTGTCTAGCTGAGCAGCTAAGGGAGTAGCATCTGAAGTAGCTTCTGGTTCTTTTGCTTTAACTCTATCTGCCTCTGATTCTTCAAAGTCTGTGAGAAGGACTTCTCTATCTGCAGAAATTTCAAACTGCTTTGCCTTTTGATTGCCAAGCTTATCATCAAATCTGACATGAATTGATTCCTCCACAATCTGTGTCTCAGTATTGTATACTCTGTAGCCTTTTGAGCGTTCAGAATATCCAAGCATAAAACACTTATGTGCTTTAGAGTCAAACTTATTCAGATTTTCCTTAGTATTTAAAATAAAACAAATACATCTAAAAGGATGGAAATGAGAAATGTTGGGCTTTCTTTTCCTCCACAATTCATAAGGAGTCTTCTCCAGAAGAGGTCTTATAGACACTCTGTTCTGAATATAACATGTTGTATTAATTGCCTCTGCCCAAAAATGTTTTGCCATATTAGTCTCGTTGATCATGTTTCTTCCCATTTCTTGCAATGTTCTATTCTTTCTTTCTACAACTCCATTCTGTTGAGGAGTTATAGGACAAGAGAAGTCATGTGCAATGCCATTTTATTTAAAATATTTTTCAAAATATTTATTTTCAAATTCTCCACCATGATCACTTCTGACTTTGATAATACTAAAATTCTTTTCATTTTGAATTTGGTTGCAGAAGTCAAAGAATACAGAATGTGACTCATCCTTGTGTTTCAGGAATTTTACCCATGTCCATCTGCTGTAGTCATCAACAATGACTAATCCATACTTCTTGCCTCTGATGGATGCAGTTTTCACTGGTCCAAATAGATCAATATGAAGCAGCTCTAATGGTCTAAAGGTAGAAACAACATTTTTAGATTTGAAAGAGGATTTTGAAAATTTTCCTTTCTGACATGCTTCACAAAGAGCATCTGAGTTGAACTTCAATTTAGGAAGTCCTCTGACCAGATTGAGCTTGTTAATCTGAGATATACGTATCATACTAACATGACCCAATCTTCTATGCCAGACCCATTGCTCATCATTAACAGACATAAGGCATTTAACATTTTAGTTTTTCAGTTCTGAAAGATTTATCTTATAAATGTTGTTCTTCCTTTTCCCATTAAAGAGGATTGAACCATCTTTTTTACTAACAGCTTTACAACATTTTTGATTAAAGATTATATCATAACCATTGTCACTTAATTGACTTATGGACAATGGATTATGTGTTAATCCTTGATCGGTGTTTTTTACACGTTATTTACCATTTGTTTCTGTTAATCATTTGTTTTATCTTGTCGCATTTTATGTGTTTTTATTGCATTTTACGCGTTGGTTTGGTGTTTTCATTGTTTCTAGGTTCAGATAAATAATAAAGGAGAAGCAGAGCGAAAACCGAGGAAAATGGCAAGATTTCGGAAGAGTTTTGATGTAAAACCAGCAGCTTGACACGGATGCCCGTGTCAGGGCTACTGAAAGTAAAATTTTTTAGCTGTCTGCACGGAAACAATCATAACTGGAGTTCCGGGAATCCGTTTGAGGCGTTCTAAAAATCGCCGGAAAGCTAAGAGAGAGAGCTACGACTTTTGCGTTAGAGTCGAAGTCAGATTCGGAGCATATTTTTCCAAATTTTCGTTTGAACCTGCAGCATTAGTTTTATTAAGTTTTGTTGTGCTATCTCGGAGGGCAGTTTAGGCATCTCGCATTGTAATTGGAATTTTGGTATATTAGATGCATCATGAATTGAGAGCGGGGGGACTTTTGGAAAGAAAATAATTTTACGAGAAATATTGGAGCGATCAAGGATTTGGGAAACTGAAGGTCCTCATAAGCGGAAGCGATTGAAGACCAAGGCAACCAATTATCTTGTAATGTTTAGTCTTATTGTTGATTTTATCTTTATTATTATGAGTAGCTAAACCCCCTAATGCTAGGGGGTGTCCCTGAATTGACTCTGTAATAACCTTGTTTACTTTGAATAATGGATTTCACTGTTTTCTAATCGTCGTTGTTATTGTATAATTTTCTTATGGCTTTTCTTATTTGACAAATAAGGATCTAATTTACGGTTAACCTTAGGTTTGGAAAAACGATCGTTAACGCGTTTATACGATAATACTATAGTAGATATTTCCTAGGAATGGGGATACCCTATAGTAACCGTAATGTTTTAGATAAAATATATCGCTTGGTATTGTTCCTATACCGCCAAGGAATTGGGGCATAGGGAGAATACCAAAGGGTTTTCTGCTAAGGAATTAGAGTCAACTAATCTTTAAAACCGGTAACGATGGAATTGAGCAGTGATTTCTGAAAACTAAGGATTAAGGTTATTACAAGGCTTTTTATACACCCTACCCTAGCATTGCTTCTCATAACTGTTTAAAATTCCTTTATTTTACTCTTTTTGCCTTTTGTATTTTATTTTTACAAATTAAAACCTTTGAAACCCCAAGGCTTTTGTTTAACTAACATAAAACCAGAATTCTATATCGTCAAGCAGTCCTTGAGATCGACATTCGGGGAATTTCCCCTTATTACTACATCGGTAAAAATAGTACACTTGCTATTTCACCGGTCAATCCTTCAACAAGCAGAACATCAGAGATAGAAGGGAGGTTAGCATTACCAATTGTTCCAGAGCCAATGATTTTGTCCTTTTGGTTTCCTCCAAACTTCACGTCTCCTCCAGATCTAAGTTTCAGGCTTTGGAACATAGACCTTCTTCCCGTCATGTGTCGTGAGCAGCCAGAGTCCAGGTACCATGACTGGTGTCTTAACTTTGCTGCTAAGGACATCTGCAACAAAGATTATTTTATCCTTAGGTACCCATATCTTTTTGGGTCCTCTGGGGTTAGTTGGTTTGAAGTTCTGCCTGAACTTCTTTTCCTTAAAAACTTTTCTGCTCTGATGAGGTTTTGGCTTAATAAAGCTTTTAGTAATCTGATATGTGTGTATGTGCTATATGTCATTTAGGTTACCATATTCAAAATGAGTGTACAGAGGAGTGTAGTTGATGATCAGCTTATCAACAGGTTTTGGATTTAAATCCTTCTCAGAGGGTGATTCATATCCAACTCCCTTTCTGTTGTTCCTGCTAAAGCCATAGATCATGGAAGCCATTTTGCTTCTATCTAGGCCTCTGGACAGGAACTTCTGAAAATTATAGTCATACTCTTCTAAAACGTTTTTGGATTAAGACGTAGTATTTGAATCAGATTTTTGTTGAGCTTTTTCTAATTCAGTTTTTATTTGAAAATTATTTGCTTTAAGCTCAACAATTTCAGACTTCATCTGATCAATCTCAGATGCAAGATAACTCTTAAGCTTCTTGTATTTGCGTCTGATTTTACTATAGTTTTCAACCATATCAGATAAGCTTTCAACTAGCTCAGCTCTGGTAAGTTCAGAAAATACCTCTTCTGAATCTGATTCTGATCCAGATTCAGATGTTTCTTCATGGTCTTCTATGTCAGCCATCAGTGCAACATTTGCATATTCGTCCTCTGACTCTAATAAGGCTTCAGAGTCATCGGAGTCATCCCATGTGGCCATCAGGACTTTCTTCTTTTTCTCAAACTTCTTTCTGGGTTTCTCCTTCTGAAGTTTAGGACATTCACTTTTGTAGTGTCCTAGCTCCTTACACTCAAAGCACACCACTTCTTTCTTGCCAGATCTTTTGTGCTCAGAAGATTCGCCATGTTGTTCTAGTCTTTTGAAGTTTCTGAACTTCTTTTACTTGTGCTTCCAGAGTTGATTGATCCTTCTGGAAAGCAGAGACAGTTCATCTTCATCTGAAGAAGATTCTCCAGAGCTTTCCTCAAGTACCTGAAAAGCTTTCGTGTCAGATTTTTTATTAGATTTTAAAGTAATAGAATTACCTTTCTTCTGAGGCTCATCTTCTTCCAGCTCTATCTCATGACTCCTTAAGGAACTGATGGGTTCCTCTAGAGTGATCTTGTTGAGATCCTTTGATAGCTTCAGCGCTGTGACCATGGGTCTCCACTTCTTTGGCAGACTTTTGATGATCTTCTTCACATGATTAGGAGTGGAGTATCCTTTGTCAAGGACATTCAAACCAGCTGTCAGAATCTGGAATCTTGAAAACATGGTTTCAACAAACTCTTCTTCTTCCATTTTGAAGGCCTCATACTTCTGAATAAGCGCAAGAGCCTTTGTCTCCTTCACCTGGGAGTTGCCTTCATGTATCACCTTTAATGACTCAAACATGTCAAATGTTGTTTCTCTGTTTGTGATTTTCTCATACTCAGTATGAGATATAGCATTTAACAGAATGGTTCTAGCTTTGTGATGATTTCTGAAATCTCTCTTCTGTTGATCAGTCATTGACTTTCTGTCAATCTTTTTACCCTCACCATCAGTGGGGTGAATGTATCCATCAATGACCAAATCCTATAGATCAACATCATAGCCTAGAAAGAAACTTTTTATTCTATCCTTCCAATAATCAAAATTTTCTCCATCAAACATTGGAGGTTTTGTGATGATTCTATCTTTATCGTCATATTTGTTGTATGAAGTTGAAGTTGAAGCTTCAGCCATAATATCAAGAATAATAGATCAAGAGTTTTCCCAACTGGATCTTTCTCTGTCATTGTTAAGTGATAGCACTTTCAGAGCTAGAGCTCTGATACAAACTGAAGGTAGGAAAACACTTAGAAGGGGGAGGGGTGAATAAGGGGTTTTCAAATACAATTTTGACAATAGAAAAAAACAAGTTATTTTTATCCTGGTTCGTTTGAATTCAAACTACTCCAGTCCACCCGGCCAAGGTGATTTCGCCTCTCTCAAATGAGGACTTAATCCACTAAATCAAAACTTGATTACAGTGATTTCCACTAAGACAACTGCCTTAGTCTTCTCAAGAATCCTGACCACAACTTGGTCTCTCAAGGAACTTTTACAAAGAGTAAATTACAAATGTATTTAAGTTGCTTCTAAAAAGCTATTATCACAACTGTGATTTTTACACAAATGAAGAACAAATAAAACTTAGTGTTTTACGTAGAAAGTTGTTTGAATGTTTTCTTTGATTTCTTCTTTGAATTCTTTCTTTCAAAATTTTGTAGCAAATTGTTGTATTTGAAGTGTTGATGAAGACTTCTTTATATACACCACTTTCTCAATAGTGTGTAGAAGAAAATATTGTAGGATGTAGACAGGAAGGACAAATACTTTTCGTCTTGATTTGACATTCCCTTTTTGCCTGAAATCATGTGTCATGCACGAATGAGAAATAGTACCGTTGGTAGACCTTGGGTTTAGCAACGTCTCTTTCTTGAACACTTCCTTTTTCAAATGAACATATATGAAAATAATCTTGCATCAGATCCTCTGATGTAGTTCCTTGTTCTTCTTATCAGAGTCACTCTTTTAGAGTCTTGCAGCAAAGTGCTTAGCGTGAATTATGATCAGAGTTGACTTGATTCAGAGCCTCTGTACTTGCAGCGTTTAGTTCTCAGAGTCTTTTGAATATTATGAGTCTTTATACTCTACACTCAGAGTCTTCTGTAGGTAGTGCTTTCAGAGTCTTCTGCTTCAGAGTCTTCTTCAGCATGCGCTTCAGAGTCTTCTATGCTGCGCTTAAGAGTCTTCTGCAGCGTTTCAGAGTTTTCTGCAGTTGCACTTCCTACGCTCAGAGCCTTAGCATTCTATTGTTTAGAGCTTTGCTTTAAATCATGTTCAGAGGAATTCTTTGTCTTCAGATGAATATTTATTTGATATCTGAAACAAAAACACTTGAACAAAATTAGAGTATAAATTTTCTTATACAAAATTTCATTAATGTTATCATCAAAATATTTAGATATATTAAGAACCAATTTGTGTTCTAACAGATATTTCTTTCTTGGAAACAATTTAATCTCATGGTTCAACAAGAAGCATAATTGTGTCTCATTATCTACTGCAGAAGATGAGTATATTACTGTAGGAAGCAATTTCATCCAATTGCTTTCGATGAAACAAATTTTGAAAGAGTATAATGTCGAACAAGATGTCATGACATTATACTATGATAATTTTAGTGCTATTAATACTTTTAAGAATCTTGTACAACACAGTAAAACCAAGCACATTGACAATTGTCATCATTTCATCAGGGAACTTATGGAAGAGAAAATTGTAAGCCTTGAGCATATAGCAACTGAAAACCAGTTAGCTCACATCTTCACTAAGGATTTAGATGCATTTTAATTTGAAAAGTTGAGAGGTGCTTTTGGTATTTGCATATATGAAAATTTATAGAAGTCAATGCAATGGAAACCTGCAAGGAAAAACTCATTTTCTCTCTCTTATGCTCATTGTTAGACGTGAAACAAGATGAATAGTTCTAATGACAATTTCTCTTTTTCACTGATCCATTATTACAAACAAGAATAATCTTCATCTCTTTGTCTATTGTTATATGAAATCTGCTCATTATCTTTTCTTTCAGGCTCTTCAATTTCTTGCAAATATGAGTAAAAAATCTAAAGAAACTAGGACTATAGAATCAGGGACAAAAGCTAATAGAGTCAAGAAGGCATCAACAAGGAACTCTAGGGTTTCTGAGTTAAAGAAGGTTGAACTAGAGAAGAAAGAAACAAATGTTGAAACACATGTTGGACCATATGTTGGAACATCTGTGACTGGGAAAAAGTCTATAAAAATATAAAGTCCTTGAGGAGGAAGCATGTCCAAGCAAGTGATTCTGACTCGATGTTAATGAAAATTGGGTTAGTTTTCTAGCATTAGGTGTAAGGTTTAGACAGTGAAGTTGGAGGTCTTGTTTTATTTTAGTCATTTTAGTTTGATTTTGTTACCTTTTGCCTTTGTATATGGGCATGTTATTTGGTTTCTTTTGTTGGTCTGTAATGGCTCTTTATCATTGACAATTGTTTTGTTATGACAATAATTCTCAATTTTGTCCATTAATACTAGTTTCTATATTTTTTGAAACCTTTGCCAAATTGTGGAAAAAGGGGGGAGTAATGGTTTGTTTGCATGCATTTATGTTTGTGTAGAGTGATGTGAGCTGATGTGAACTCTTGTTAGTTGATCTCTTAAGGTGTAGCAACCTTATTGCATGTTATGTGTGCTACTTCTACTACAATGAATGTTTTTATATGTTATGATGTCAAGTACGACTATGTACTCATTTTGTTTTCATGCATGTATGCTTGTGTAAAGTGATGTAAGCTGATGTGAACTCTTATTAGTTGATATGTTAAGGTGTAGCAACCTCATTGCATGTTAAGTTTGCTACTTCATCTACAATGGATGTTATGATATGTTTTGATGTGGAATGTTACAATGTGCTCATTTTGTTTTGTTGTGTGCTCACATGATGAAGGCTTTTCCCTTCAACAATGTGAGCATATTTGTGTGTGAAGAAGTGTGTAAGTCTCACTGCTGGTGTATATTGTTGATGCTCTTATGTGTATATTTACTCTGTTATATGTATGTGTGTATTCTCCTGAATGAGATTTTTTTGTTTTACTCCTGCACGTCTTGGTGAAAGGTTGTAAATTGTTTTAGCCAAAACATTTCAAATGGGGGATTGTTGTTCCTTTAGTTTGCTACATTTTGTAAAACAGCATGGGTTGTGTATGATGTTTTTTTTTGTTGAAGATGCAACACGTAGGACAAGATGTCCCAGCATGTGTACAACATCTATCCTCAGTCTGGAAGACATATTGAGTTTTCCTGAGCGAAATTTTGTTTGTTTCCTAGAAGATGTAATTTTCATGATATGTATCTTTTAGCAATATGTTATTTAGTAAGATTTTCTAAAAGATTTATTAAGACCAAATCAATTTAAATGAAGATTTAGTATTGAATGAATATCAATCAAATTAAATCAAATCTTTTTGTGGATGTCTTTAAAGCAAATCAAAGCTGGTTGTTCAAAAATCAAATACCCATTGGAAAAGCCTAGAGGTTGGATTGTTATTTAAAAAGACGCATCCCTACCTTTAAAGACACACGAAGCAAGAATTACAGATCTAGTGTGTTAGGGTTTTTGTTCTTTAAGTCTTTGTATTGTTGTTTGTTGTAAATCTCTAGTTTAAAATGTGGTATACGTTATCTTAGACATTGTGTCCAACATCTGCCCCCTGAGAACATAATTTCAATTAGCATCAGAGCAGACACCCAGTTCTATTTGGGTAAGCTCTAGGGAAGATATTTTACGTTCAAATGGACAATACTAAGGAAGGAGGGTCAGTCAATAGACCATCTATTTTGGATGGTACCAAATATGACTATTGGAAGGCTAAAATGATTGCCTTTCTTAAGTCTATAGACAACAAAACACGGAAGGCAATAATCAAAGTTTAGAAACACCCTGTGACTATCTCTCAAGATGGAACATCAACCCAAAAGCCAAAAGTTGAATGGATTAATGTTGAATATGAAGAAGCTCTTGGAAATTCCAATGCCTTGAATATTATTTTCAATTGTATGAACAAGAACATATTTAGATTGATCAACACATGTAATAAAGCCAAATAGGCAAGGGAGATTATGAAAACTACACATGAAGGTGTTGCACCCCAAAATTTTACCAACATTTATTTATCTATCAAGTGTTTGAAGGGTGATACCTTCATCAGAAAGCTCAAGAGATCCTCAGAGGAATTGGGTGAAACCAAGGATGTGTGACTCATAGCTTGAGAGTTGTGGGAGCTCCTCAGATGATTCTGAGACTTTGAGAGTGAACTTGGAGATTTGAGAAAGCTCATGAAATGTCTTGATAGCCATCATGAAGCCCAGAGAAGTCATTGTGCAAGGATTCAGAAGATTCAACCATGAATGGTAGAATTAGGGTTTTGACTGGGTCAACCCTAGGATAACTGGAAATTTGGAGAAGGTTGAGACCTAATCCAAGGGCCATGAGATCATGGAATGATGCATAGAGATGTTATAAAGATGATTCCTAGACCAACTCATCATGATTGAGGAGTTTGAGAAGTTTCAAGTCAGGGTTTCCAAGGATTGTTAGTGAAAAAACCCTAATTTGATCCCTATCTTCCAGGCAGTTTTAGCTCTAGATGTGATTGATATATCATCTTCCCCATAACATGAATGTTGTAGAGATTGTTCTTAGATTTAATTTGAGTGGTGGAAGTCCTTGATAGGAGTTGCAGAGCTCAAGTTATGGTTTTGACAAATTACAGGTCAGCAGAGGTGTGTGAATCTGGGTCCTTGAAAGTCACCCAACTTGCAGACAACTTTTGCCCTAGTAGGATGATTCCTATGATCTCTTGGTCAACATGAATGTTGAAGGGAATCTTCTTAGCTTTAATTTGAGTGGTAGAAGTCCTTGATAGGATTTGTGGAACTCAACTTATGGTTTGAACAAGACAGGGGTATTTTGGTCATTTGGCAATTATAGGTCATTTTAAGCAAAGGCCATATCTCCTATTTCCAAGCCTCAAATGGAAAAACTCAAAACATGAAAGTTGTTCAAAATGGGATTTTAAGCCTAGAAAGAAGGTCATGATTTGTTGTAAAAGCTCATAGCATGGAATGACAAAGTTTGGTAAATTTGAACTAAAAATGGCTTATAAGTTAATTCAAGTCAATTTGGAAATTGGTTTGGAAGATCTATGAATCCAAAATAGGTCATCCAATATATCATTTTGATTGGAAACATCATTTTGAGAACATTGGTTTAAACACAATTTTCATTTGAGGCTTTAAAATGGGACATGCTTTGGAAAATTGTTACTTGAATCTTAAGGCAACTTGAGGAATCTTCACACAAGGCAAATATGAGCTGATTTCTTTGTACATTCCTTCTCAATATCCCACATAAGGAGAATTTGACACAAAATTACAAGGTTTAAGGCATGAGATATGAGATATACCACTTATCATCACATGAGATTTTCAAGACTTTTCTAGATGATTCTAGAAGGATCTAGTTGTTTCCATCCATCACTATAAGAAGAGTGATCCACAAGGTATTGAGGGTTGGTCAAGGTTGAAGAATTCAGAGGAGAAAGAGAGAGAGAAATTGCCATTGAAAAGCTTCCTTCAAGATCAAGCAACTTGAGATTTCTTCCATCACAAGACCTCTCCTTCAAAACCAGTGCAAACAGAAGTTTATTCATCTTCAAAGGATCACATTGAAGCCCTTGCAAGCTCTGAATCAAGCCCTAGCTACACACACCATTGAACTTTGACAGGTTTCTTTCTTTCCACGAATCTCTTTAATTATGTGGTTTCTATTATTTCTTTAGGTGTAGAATTAGTGTACTAGGCTAGTTGATCTTACCCCGTGAGTTTGAGAGCTCTGTATGAGATTTCATGGCAGGTGCATGAATCTTTAAGTTCCAAGAATTGGCTGGATTTTGAGTTTTAGCTGGCATGGATTAGATTAGTATAACTAGGGTAGCATAAAGAGCATGAGTGCATCATTGGATTTGAGTTTTAGCAAGATTAATTTCAGAGAAATATGGTGGTACTAGAACTTTAGTCCATCGGGTTTCTTTATTGGTTGCGTTTTTAGAAAATCTATGGCCACAGTCTTGTAGAGGGTGAGGAGGAGATTCATTTTGGTCTTTAGATCGTGTCATTTTATGGCGTATCGAGGGAGATATAGGAGATGGAAGGTATGCGCATGGGCTAGGGTTTCTGAAAACCCTAAGGGCTGGTTGGAGAAGATGATGCTCCTGCCGTTGGATTCGTTGACAATTCCACCCCATCTACGGTCCAGATCGAGCGAAAATTGGAGGGAGATTTCAAACGGCCAAACGCACCGTTTTGCTAAATGAAGCGCGTGTGGGCCTAGCTCAGATTTCTATTAACACCCCACCGTATTCAGCCCATCTGAAATTTAACTAGCGTGCCTTGCTTTTATCACCCCCTCCCCTTTATTTGATTTCTTTTATTTTTTTAATTCCATTTATATTTCTTGCATTTTATAAAATTCCTAAAAAATCCAAAATTAAATATTTTTTAATTCTTGTTTTTTCTACAGGTTAGTGAATTTGTCTAGAAAAATATAAATAAATAAAATTTCCATTTTATTTTATTTTCATATTTTTAGTATATTTTTCATTTTAATAGCTTTTTAATATGTTTAGTTTGATATCCAATTTTGTAGAATTTCTTTTAGGGCTTTCCCTTAGGATTTTTAATTCATTATTTTTGGTGTGTTTAGATATTGAATCATAGTTCCCCATAGGATTTAATTCTTGATTTTTAGATTAAAATTTGATTAGTTTAATTAGGTTAGCATTAGGGTACCTAATTAGGGTTTATGTTATTCATAGGTAAGGAAATTCATTTTCTTTAGATAGTTTTGTCTTGATTTTTGGGTAGGGGCATATGTGGATGTTATGGGTAGATGTTGTAGACCCTTGTGAATAATTGTTAGAATTTTCCCCCTTGTTTTAGTATTTTTAGGTATTTTCTGAAGTTGACTGATGATTTTGTCTGTCCTGTGGTTATCTGTTTATCTCTGGGGTTTTATTTTGGGGAATTTGTTGTGGAGTTTAGTTTGTTTTGAAGATCTTGTTGAAGAGCATGATGGAAGGGAAGATTATAGATCAAGACTCAGAGACCCAGAGCTTGGATTATTCCCTGTCTGTGAGGTTTGAGATCCTGAAGTTTGAAGGAAGTTCATGGTACTTTCCTGAGGAAGGCACTATGAATGACTTTCATCCTTCCTTCTCACCTCTTTCTCAAGTATCCAATGATGTTGGAGCCTTCTTGTGAGTTTAATTTCTCCTGAGGAGGAATGTAAACTGATCACATGTTGTTGAGCCACATGGGATACAATTCCTAAGTGGAAGCCTCCTAGTACTTTCCTGAGGAAGGTCCTATGAGTCTATTCACTTAGTTCCATTAGTTTATCTAGGATTTCTCAAGTATCCAATGATGTTGGAGCCAACTTATGAGTTTAATTTCTCCTGAGGAGGAATGTAGACTGATCACATGTTGTTGAACCACATGGGGTACAATTCCTAAGTGGAAGCCTCCTAGTACTTTCCTGAGGAAGGTCCTATGGGTCTATTCACTTAGTTCCACTAGTTCAGATAGGATTTCCTAAGTATCCAGTGATGTTGGAGCCTGCTTGTGAGTTTAATTCCTCCTGAGGAGGAATGTGAACTGATCACAGTGGTGGAGCCACATAGGATATGATTCCTGAGTACACACCTCCTAGTGCTTTCCTGAGGAAGACACTATGAGTCTGCTTACTTAGCTCCCTTTCTTTGGTAAGCTTACCTTGAAGCTTGAAGACTGGGATTGATTTCTTTTGGTTAGGTTTTGCTTTAGGGCTTTGCTTAGATTTGATCAAGGTTCTGTGTTAGGGTTAGGATTAGAGAGTAGATGATTCTTTCTCAAGCATGTGTTTTGTTTGCCTGATGGCACTTCATTTCTTTTATCTGTATATTGCTTGATAGCATGTTGTTTATCTTCAGCATGATTACTGTTATTTCATGACTGGCTTGAGGTTGAGATGAGCTTGTGGAGGCTGAAGCCCCACACACATTTCCTCCCTCACTTGCATCGCATGCATTTTACTGTTAAAGCTGATGCTTTTGTCTGTTTTGGTGTATCATTGACATGATCCCTTAGGACTCTCATTTCCTTTGATAAGGATTTGATGATAGACTTTTAGGTTGAAACCTATGCATGACAACATCTAGGAGTTCCCTGTTCAAACCTCAACCATAGGATGAATCCATGGCATGACAACAGTAGGACTTGATAGTCTCCCTCCTAGTTGGGCCCGTTCTCTTCTCGCCTCAAAGCAGTTTAAGATACAGTAATCATGAATGATTTATTTCGTATGTTACGAGCCTTAAGCCATCTGAGGACGGATGTTTAGTATGGTACCCTTTGGGTGACATGCGACGCATTCACTCTCAGGTCATAGTCTCCAGTGCGGTTGAAATCGCAAACACAATAAAAAACACTTCTTTCAGGAAATAAGCCGTAGTTTCCCGAACTACGTGAGCTCTGATCTTTCATACCAGATGAAAGTACGTAGGCATAGGATGCGACGTCCTAGCGAGCTACCTTCCCCCATAATCCTTCGTAGGCCGAACTACGTTGACTCTGATTTCTCATTCTCTGATGAGAATACGTAGGCATAAAGTGCGACGCTTTGCCGAGTCATTTTTCTTTTCTTTTTCAGCCAGCCTCGATAGGTAGATAGATTATAACCAACCCGTCCAAGTAAACAGACAAGCGAGGATCCCGTCGAGTACGATGGACGTGAGGGGTGCTAATACCTTCCCCTTGCGTAACCGACTCCCGAACCCAGACAATGGTCGCGACGACCTTGTCTTACCCTTATTCGTCAGGTTTTTCCGATCGTTTCCTTTCCCGCTCTGAGGGATAAATAACGAAAGGTGGCGACTCTTCTGTTGTGTCGGCACCTTATTTCTCGCGCAAGCGACAACTGCGACTCTGCTGGGGATCGAACCCAGAATCTCTGGTTCTCCGGTTCCCTATGAGAGTCAATCCTATCGTTTGTGTGTTTGTTTGTTGGGTTGCGTTTATTTATCGCAT
Source organism: Lathyrus sativus (assembly GCA_963859935.3). Taxonomy (NCBI): domain Eukaryota; kingdom Viridiplantae; phylum Streptophyta; class Magnoliopsida; order Fabales; family Fabaceae; genus Lathyrus; species Lathyrus sativus. The sequence continues at coordinate 163,776,504 of OZ012735.1, read as the reverse complement.
TTTTACTTCCCGCATTTTATTTCCAGTTTGATATGATTATCTGTGCTGCTGTGGGAGAGGGATGTTACTATGAGTGAGAAGCCGGACCTGGGCTTGAGTGTACACCTAGACATAGTTGCGGAGAAGTAGTAGACGAACCTGTCTGCTGAGCAGGCACAGTTCCCTACGAAAATCTGCGCTCAGACGAGATTCTTGCAGAGGTGCTCCTTTCCGGTCCTGAGGATCTGAGGGGAGTCCAGACGTGAGGATTGTCGACTCTGGGGACCGATCATTTGGAAGTCAGCTAAGTGAGGCCTCTTCATGACTTGATGATGCCACTCCTTCTGGGAATCGTATCGTCACTCATGAAAGTCTGTGACGCTGATGACCGCATAGGATGCCGTACCTTTGTCCGTGGATTAGGTCCATACCTGTGAGTGGGGTTGGGATATTGCAGGAAACTTTGACCTCCAGACAACCTGGTTTTCTTGACAGCGAATCAGTTATATTGGTATCAGGGTTCTCGGTGGCAGATTTGACTGTTCTTGACAGAGCAAGTTTTTTTGATCAGAGGATTGTATCATCGGGTGTATGTCTGTTCTTGATAAAGCAGGTGTCAATCAGGATATCGTCATCAGTGGTTCGTTCTGGATGGAGCAGATTTTTGAGTGGGGTCTGAAGATCTCATCAGCAGTTGTTGTTTGTTCTTGATAGGGCAGATTTTGAGTGGGGTCTGAAGATCTCATCAGCAGCTGTGTGTTTGTTCTTGATAGGGCAGATTTTTGATCTGGGGTCTGAAGACTTCATCAGCAGACGTTTTCTGATCGTGCATCCGGGGTCCTTATTATCAGGCACTCACTCTTGACAGAGCAGAATTTTGGTCTCGATCCTGTCAGATGGGTATTCTCAGCAGATCAGATCAGTGGTTTTACACTGGGGTTTCCTTCTCATCAGTGACTGTCGATACCGAATCTCCACAGCAGCCACCTGGATATATTGTTGCATGCCTGCATTTTGCATTAGTTTGCATAATCATTCGCATTCCATTGGCGTGTGTCCGTGACAGGTACCGTTTCCCCGATCCAGGGTCTCTCGCCTTTTATTGTGTTATTGCAGCAAGACTATTACGTACGAGTTCTCGATCCCTGATGCGTCGAAGTTGACTATCACTAATGCTATAGGCTTCCTGTGTATATGTGAGGTTGCTGTTTCCATGATTGGGCTCAGATTCCCCTCCTTATTATTGTCAGCACTGGTACTAAGGCGCCAGGATCGGGGGAAATCTCTCAGGCACACGCATACATCTGCATAAAGCATCTTTGCATGACATACATTCTGTTGCTTTTCCTAACCTTTAATGTTGACAGGTTTTTCAGGTACACAGGTTCCGAGCTACTTTCGATCTCCAGGATTGATCAAAGACTCATCCACCGCTACTCAACTCGCGCTAATCAGACAAGGATAATGGACCAGGTGCAGTCAGATGTTCAAGAGCTCCGTGAACGGATGAATCGTTTTATGGAACTGATGCAGGTAGTCGCTAATGGTCAAGACCAGCTTCGTACTTTGGTTCAACCTCTGATCTCCAGGGTTGACAGTAATGGCATACTGCACGGCGGGGCTGTGCCTACTCCTCCTCCAGTGGATGCTCCACAGAATGTTGTCCCTGTTGCCGGGGGCAACGGCAGTGCCAACGGCAATCTGATGACTAATCTTGGACTCAATGCGGCAGGCGTCGGCAATGGTAGTCTGGGAGCCAATGTTAACATAGGGCCAGTCAACGGCAATGCTGGTGCAGGAAATCTGTTGGTGCCTCAACCGTGGCTGGAGGACCATCAGGATGACATATTCTCTCAGAGAGGTGTAGAAGCAGAGTTGAATGCTGAAGCTCGACTCAGGTTCAAGGCGCTGGAAGACAAGATGAGAGACATCGAAAATCAGAACACATTGGGCGTTGACATGTCCAAGCTCGGGTTGATTGCTGACTTTAAAGTACCTCACAAGTTCAAGGTGCCTACCTTTGAGAAGTATAAGGGTACTACTTGCCCCCGGGTCCACCTCCGATCTTATTATAGAAAGATGTTCGCCTATTCTGACGATGAGAAGTTGCTGATGCACTTCTTTCGGGATAGTCTTTCTGGTCCATCACTCGAATGGTATATGGGCCTGGAGCCCGCTACTGTGCGCACCTGGAAAGATCTGGCAGAAGCGTTCGTCCTCCACTATCAATACAATAGCGACTTGGCCCCCAACCGAGTTCAGCTTCAGAATCTCTCACAGCGGAACAATGAAAGCTTTAAAGAATACACCCAGCGGTGGCGTGAATTGGCTGCTCGGGTTCAACCGCCGATGGTTGAGCGTGAGCTAGTGCAAATGTTCGTGGCTACCCTTCCTGGAATCTACTATGAAAAGCTGGTCAGTGGCATGTCTGGAACATTCTCGGCTCTCATCACTATGGGCGAGCATGTTGAGAACGGTATAAAGATTGGAAAAATTCAGGGCGAATCATCCTCAGTGGGAGGAGGTAGCAAGAAACCCTATACTGGCAAGCGTCGAGAGGGAGATGCCAGTGCTGTCACTAATGCTAGGAGAAAGGGCAAAGGCCCTCAGCCTCAGATTGCTAGCATAAATATCCCAGCTACTCCACCGCAGCCACAACCGCAGCAGCAGCAGCAGCCTCAGCAGCAGAATCAGCAGGGGTATAGGAGATATCAGAATCGGGCTCCTATGACAAATCGTCAGTTTGAAACTCCACCTATGTCGTATGCACAGCTTCTGCAGACGTTGCTTCAGCTCCAATTAGTTCAAAAGAGGACAATGGCTCCCTTAACAGGGGCACCACCACCGGGGTATGACGCCAATGCTACTTGTGAATTCCACACTGGGGCACCGGGCCATACGATTGAGAATTGTAAAGCTTTTAAGCACAAAGTCCAAGACTTGGTGGACGCCAAGGTCATCAACTTTTCTGACAATGTGCCCAACGTTACCAAAAACCCCATGCCTCATCATAAGGGGGGCGGAGTGAATGCTGTTATCACTGAGGAAAGTGTGGACTTGCTGACTGATGTCAAAGATTTGAAGACGCCGTTGAGTTTTGTCAAGGCTAAGTTGCTGAAGAAGGGCTTCTTTCCTGGATGTGGAGAGTTATGTATGGCTTGTGCTACACTTCCTGATGGGTGCGAGCAGCTGATCGAAGGTATCCAAAGTCTGATGTCCGAGGGTATTTTGCAGTTCAGCCGGAGCGTTGAGAGTGCATCAGGGGAGGTCGTGCTAAAGCAGGCGGATGAAGTTGCCACCATCACTATTCCTCGTCACCCTATTACTATTTCTGCGCCCCGACCGCCTACCATCACTATCACCAGGGCCGGGCCAATCCCATCGAAAGCACTAATGCCGTTCCATGGCATTATGGCGCCGAAGTTTATTGCAATGGTCAAAAGTTAGAGCTTGAGCCGTACGGATCGTCAGTGCAGAATCTCGTCGGAGTCAGTGGTATTACTAGAAGCGGTAGAGTGTTTGCGCCAGCGGAGGTTGCAGCAGAGAAAGTGGTCCGGGCTGACGCTGTGGATAAGGGTAAAGGCAAAGCTGCCGAAGAGGTCCCTTCTGGGGCAGAAAAAGATTTGCTAGTTAAAGATGCTGAAGAGTTCATGCGACTAATCAAGAAGAGCGACTACAAGATTGTAGATCATCTTCATCAGACTCCATCAAAGATTTCTATTCTTAACTTGTTGCTGTGCTCTGAGGCGCACCGCAACGCATTACTGAAGGTATTGAATGCTGCATACGTGCCGCAGGAGATATCAGTAAATCAGCTGGAGGAGGTGGTAGCCCATGTCAATGCTGGTAATGGGCTGGGATTCACAGATCTAGAGCTGAATCCTAAAGGAAGAGACCACAACTGCGCCTTGCACGTCTCGATAGAGTGCAGAGGCACTACTATGTCGCATGTCCTGGTAGATACGGGTTCGTCGCTTAACGTGCTTCCGAAGAAGGCACTGATGAAGTTGGATACCCGTGGGTTGCTTTGCACGCCCAGTGACCTGGTGGTAAAAGCCTTTGATGGGACCAAGCGCCACGTCTTCGGAGAGTTGACCCTGCCAATTCAAGTTGGTCCAGAGACATTCAATACGGTTTTCTATATCATGGATATCATGCCTGCCTACAGTTGCCTCTTAGGTCGGCCATGGATCCATTCTGCCGGTGCCGTGACGTCCACGCTGCATCAAAAGCTTAAATATGCTGTCGAGGGCAGCATAGTAACCGTCTGTGGTGAAGAGGACATCATGGTGAGCCACCTGTCGTCCTTTAAATATGTTGAAATGGATGGCGAGATCCATGAAACTCTCTGCCAAGCATTTGAAACCGTCAGGGTGAAAGAGGTAGCTCTTGTCGTCGCAGAGAAGCAAGAGATGAATCTCTCCTCGTTTAAGGAAGCTCGAGCCGTCGTCGAAGCCGGTTCCACCCCAGGCTGGGGGCATGTTTTGGATATACCAATCAAGCAGGATAAGTTTGGATTGGGGTATTCTCCTGGAGCTGAAGCTTCATCTTCTTCTGGCAGCTCGTCTCGTGGGAAAGGGCCGATCCTATTCACCAAGGGGGGAGTAATTTGCGAGAGCATCAACGCTGCGTCGGAGGACAGCGGGGATAGTGATTGTGATCTTGACGCCTGGATTCAACCGAGCAAGCCGGGCGAGCGCCTCCACAATTGGACCATCAAGGAGATCACCAAGCTGACAAGTGAAGAGTAATGATTTGCTTTTTACAATCTTTGTACAACCCTATGTCCTGCCCGGGGCATAGTGGTTTTACTGTCAGGGCCTTGTTGGATTATGTGTATGCATTTTGTTAATAAATAAAAGGTGTTTTCTTCGTACTCAAATATTGTGTTCTCTGTTATTCCTGTTTTATGTTTATTTCGAAAAACAGTAAAATGGCAACGAGGTTTGTGCTGACCTGCATATTCTTGCTTTAAACTTAACCCTTGTTATTGCAGGATCCACATGACAGATGACATCGACTCTGGACCCTCTACGGCTCACTTCGACTTTGATTGCCCAATCTATCAAGCCGAGGATGAGATTGATGAAGACGAGGACCTTCCGGAAGAGTTGGCCCGCCTGTTGCGACAAGAGGAGAAGGTTATTCTGCCTCACGAGGAGGATATTGAGATTATAAATCTGGGTTCTGAGGAGCTCGTCAGAAATGTCAGAGTAGGGGCTGCGCTGCAGAATGATGTCAAGCATAGACTGGTCGAGATGCTTCGAGAGTATAGTGACGTCTTTGCTTGGTCATATGAGGATATGCCCGGACTTGACACAGATATCGTGGTTCATCGCTTGCCGTTGCGATAAGATTGCCCTCCAGTCAAGCAGAAGCTCAGAAGGACGAGACCAGACATGGCTGTAAAAATCAAAGAAGAGGTCCAGAAGCAGTTGGACGCAGGATTTCTAGCCGTTACCACTTACCCTCCGTGGGTCGCCAACATAGTGCCTGTACCGAAGAAGGACGGTAAGGTACGCATGTGCGTCGATTATCGGGATTTGAACAGGGCGAGCCCTAAGGATGATTTCCCGTTGCCTCATATCGATGTGTTGGTCGACAACACAGCCCAGTTTTCCGTGTTTTCGTTCATGGATGGCTTCTCCGGTTACAATCAGATTAAGATGGCACCGGAGGACATGGAGAAAACGACGTTTATCACCCCCTGGGGAACATTTTGCTATAAGGTAATGCCCTTCGGTCTGAAGAACGCAGGGGCCACTTACCAGCGAGCAATGGTAACTTTGTTTCATGATATGATTCATCATGAGATCGAGGTCTATGTTGATGACATGATTGCAAAGTCCCAAACGGAGGAAGAGCATCTGGTCAATTTGTTGAAGCTGTTTGAGAGGCTTAGGAAATTCAGGCTGAGGCTGAATCCTAACAAGTGCACTTTCGGAGTGCGGTCCGGAAAGTTATTGGGGTTTATCGTTAGTGAACGAGGGATTGAAGTTGATCCTGCGAAAATAAAAGCTATCCAAGAAATGCCAGCGCCGAAAACAGAAAAAGAAGTTTGTGGTTTCTTGGGCCGAATAAACTACATTGCAAGGTTTATCTCTCAGCTCACGGCCACTTGTGAACCGATGTTCAAGCTTTTAAAGAAAGATCAGGCGATTACTTGGAATGAGGATTGCCATAAGGCATTCGACAAAATAAAGCAGTATCTTCAAGAACCCCCAATCTTGATACCCCCAGTGGCTGGACGGCCATTAATCATGTACCTGACGGTTCTGGAGAATAGTATGGGGTGTGTTCTCGGTCAGCACGACGAGACGGGCAGAAAAGAGCATGCCATTTATTATTTGAGTAAAAAGTTCACTGAGTGTGAATCTCGATACTCGACGCTGGAGAAGACGTGTTGTGCATTAGCTTGGGCCGCCAAACGTCTACGACAGTATATGCTCAATCACACCACTATGCTAATTTCGAAGATGGATCCGATCAAGTACGTCTTCGAGAAGCAGGCTCTTTCGGGCAGGATTGCCAGGTGGCAAATGGTGTTAACAGAATATGATATTCAGTACGTCTCCCAGAAAGCCATTAAGGGAAGCGTATTGTCTGATTACCTTGTCGAACAGCCAATCGAAGACTACCAGCCGATGAAGTTCGAATTCCCTGACGAGGATATTATGTTTCTCAAAGCGAAGGATTGCGATGAGCCATTGCCCGATGAGGGGCCAGATAGGAAGTCTCAGTGGAAGTTGATATTCGACGGAGCGGTTAATTCCTATGGAAGCGGTATCGGGGCCATCATCACGACTCCTCACGGATCCCACATCCCGTTTACTGCGAGACTGACGTTTCCAGTTACCAACAATGAAGCAGAGTATGAAGCATGTATTATGGGTCTGGAAGAGGCAATTGATTTGAGAATCAAGAATCTAGACATATATGGTGACTCAGCGCTTGTAATCAATCAGATTAAAGGGGAGTGGGAAACTCGTCAAGCGAATTTAGGGCCGTACATGAATTATGCCAGGAGGCTGCTTCCGTTCTTCGATCGAGTGGAACTTCATCATGTACCCAGGGCTGAAAATCAGATGGCTGATGCCTTAGCCACGTTGGCTTCAATGTATAAAGTCAATTATTGGAATGAGGCTCCAAGAATTGTACTTTCGCGTCTTGACAGACCGGCATTTGTCTTTGCAATCGAGGATGCCGTCGACGGCAAGCCATGGTTGCACGATATCCAGACCTTCCTTATGACCAAGGAGTATCCTGCGGGTGCGTCAACCCAGGATAAGAAGACTCTAAGGAGGCTATCTGGAAACTTTTATCTCAACCCTGATGGAGTGCTGTATAAAAGAAATCACGATCTTGTGCTGCTCAGATGTGTAGATGAGAAAGAGGCAAGTATGCTCATGGAAGAAGTCCATGAGGGCACATTTGGTACGCACGCCGGCGGGCATGCCATGAAGAGAAAGATCCTGAGAGCAGGATATTACTGGCTGACTATGGAGTCGGATTGCTTCAGATTCGCGAAGAAATGTCATAAATGCCAGATTTATGCTGATAAAGTTCATGTGCCGCCGTGCCCATTGAATGCCATGTCCTCCCCTTGGCCGTTCTCCATGTGGGGCATCGACATGATAGGCAAGATCGAGCCCACTGCATCTAATGGTCATCGTTTTATTCTGGTAGCTATCGACTACTTCACCAAGTGGGTGGAGGCAGCCTCGTACGCTAATGTGACCAAGCAGGTGGTAGCTAAATTCATAAAGAGGGACATCATCTGTCGCTATGGAATTCCCGAGCGGATCATTACTGATAATGGTTCGAATTTGAATAACAAGATGATGAAGGAGCTGTGCCAGAGCTTCAAGATTGAACACCACAACTCATCTCCTTACCGGCCAAAGATGAACGGCGCTGTTGAAGCGGCCAACAAGAACATCAAGAAGATTGTTCAGAAGATGGTTGTGACGTACAAAGATTGGCACGAGATGTTGCCGTTCGCCTTGCACGGTTATCGTACGACGGTGCGTACGTCGACCGGGGCAACTCCTTTCTCCTTGGTGTACGGTATGGAAGCTGTCCTACCGTTAGAAGTGGAGATTCCTTCTTTGCGAGTTTTGGTTGATGTGAAACTCGACGAGGCAGAATGGATTACGAATCGTTTGAACCAACTCAGCCTGATGGACGAGAAGAGGTTAGCATCGATTGCATTTGGTCGCCTGTACCAAAGCCGAATGAAGAAAGCTTATGACAAGAAGGTGCGTCCTAGGAGCTTTCAGACGGGTGATCTCGTCCTGAAGAAGATTCTTCCGCCACACTCCGATCACCGGGGCAAATGGACTCCGAATTACGAAGGGCCGTATGTCGTCAGCAAGGTCTTCTCAGGAGGAGCTTTGTTGTTATCCACGATGGATGGTGAAGATTTTGCATCCCCGGTGAACGCGGACGCAGTTAAAAAATACTTTGCTTGAAAGAGACCCGCTGGACAAAAAAGAAAGAGTCCAGGCAAAAAAGGGGCATCCCGGCGAACCAAAAACAGAATAAAAGGTTCGGGCAAAAATTAGGGATATATTGAAAAAAATGTACACCCGCGAAGTCGAAAACCTACACTGGGCGGCTTCGGCAAAAAAGGGTATCCCGGTGAACTGAAAACCCGTAAAGGGCGGTTCACGCAAAAGTTAGGGATTTGAATAAGCAAATGACTGCGTTCCGCGTGGACTTTCATTGTTTAGTGGTTTGGAAGACCTGAGGGCCGTTTATCTGAATCAATCTCTTCCGAAGCTGAAACGTCGGAGAAGTATCAAAGTCGAGTGGGTCTTAGAGGGATCAACTCATGGTGTTCGTCTACGCCTCGTTGCCAACATTTGTATATACTGATGTATATTTATGTTTTATTTTTGCGCGGCTTCCTCATTCCAGGAGCTTGCCTCTGTTGTAAAACATTGTTGCCCATTCAGGGGTTCACCATCAATAAGATGCACATTATTCAGCAATTCTGCTTGTCTGTTTAGCATTTATCTGTTTTGTTTGCGAATGAAAACGTCGATGTTTTTTTGATAAAATGCGCATACATAAATTTACGGGCCTAGGCCCATTGATTGTTGAAACAATTAATTAACTGAATATTGTCACGAGATAATAACCTGGATAGGCCCCTTTGAGGGGGATAGCTTGTCTGTTTGTTTGTGTTGTTGCAGGGGTAGCACCTTCTAGAAGATGTGCCATGCGCATCCCCGAAGCAGGGCGAGTCCTCTTTCTCCAGCAGTATTCAGTGGTCTCCTCCGCAGCATCTGAACGCAAGAAAGCGAGCATTGATATGTCTCCCCAGGCAGAGATGATTCTTTTCCCCAAGCAGACGCATCCTGAAGGGACGTCATCTCATCAGCTGAGTCAAGCACCGAAGAATGATGTCTTCCTCCCCCCCAGCACCGGGTCACAAGTGCAGATTTCATAGGAATGTTCGGGTGCCAAAGCTCGTGTTTCCCCCAGTAAAGTCGCCGAAGCAGGATTCTCCCCCCAGCACCGGGTCACAAGTGCAGGTTTCGTAGGAAATTGTTCGTACGCCGAAGTATGCCGCGACTGATGGTGCCAGACTGAAGTCTCCCGCGGAATTGAGATTCCCCATCAGAGCCGTATTCTCTCCCGAAGTCGGATGACTCCCTCTTCCCCCAGTAGAGTGTTGGAACATTTGATGATGTATGCCCCTGCAGAGTTGTACTCTCCCCTGAAGTCAGATGGTTCTTTCTTCCCTAGCGAAATTGAAATTCCTCATCAGAGTCGTACTCTTCAATGAAGTAGAATGATTTCTCTCCCCGGCTGAGTCCGCAAACCCCCAAGAGCCAAATCCTTGGAAGCAGTTGGGACCATGAGTGGATTTTCCCTAGCAGATGATTGAACAGCTGATGCTGTATTTCCCCAGAGTCGCACCCTCTTTCCAGAGAAGCAGAATGGTTTCTCCTTCCTCAGCCGAGTTTGCAGATGTCCAAGAGAGCCGAGTCCTTGGAAGTTGATCAGATCATGATTGGTTTTCCCCAGTGGAGTGTTGAGCAGCTGAAGTTGTTTCCCCACAGAGTGGTTATCCCCAGAAGAGTAGCCGAGACGGCCGCGCAGTGCATTCTCGCGATGGATATCAGCAGGTCCAGGTTCTCGTAGAGCTTCGTTCCCCTGCAGCAGTCGACGGAAGATCATTTCCCCAGACAGAGTCCAATTGATATTGGCGTGTCCACGCTCTCCTCAGCAGGATGGTTCCTCTACCGGAGTAGTTCTTTTCTCCTTGACAGGAGAATTTCCCCCTCGGCATTTATTTTGTCGACGGGATTGCATCACTGCATAGCATTTAACATTGCATAGCATTGTACATGATTGCATGGCATTTGGCATAAACGCATATCATTCCCACCGTGTGGGTCATGGCCGAAGCATATGCATCATAAACATGATCTAGGTTATTATCATTCTTGTCTTGCAGGTGTCCCACCAAGAGACCAGTTGCTCAGGATGATTCCTGACATTCTCTCCAGCGAGGTCACTTCCTTAAGATGATTCTTAAAGACCCCGGTGTAATCCCCACAGTCGCTCGCTCAAGATGATTTTTGAGATCCCCAGCGAAGTCTTCAATTCAAGACGATTCTTGAATTCCTCAGCAGGGCCGTTTGCTCAAGATGATTCTTAAGACCTCAACGCGGGTTCCCGAATGGTTTGCTTAGGATGCTTCTTGAGCTCCCCAGTAGCGTCCCCAACAAGAGTTGCCCAGGAGGATTCCTGGAATACCCAGCAGAATAAAGTCTCCAGAATGGTTATCGGTTCAGGATGATTCTTGAAGGTGCCCGACGGAGTTGTTTGTTCAAGATGATTCTTGAAGTCCTTAGCAGCGTGATATGTCTGCTCCAACAGTGATGTCTAACCTGAAGATGGATTTCGTAAACGCCTGAAGGCGGTATCAGAGGTTCCTGTGAATTCAGATCTCCTTGTTGATGAATCAATGTGGGGCTGAAGACAAGGTTCCAAAGTTTGTAGATATAACACGATGATCCGTGTTGGCCTGAAGACCAAGTCAGTTGTCCTGAGGGGATGATTGATTGCGATCAAGTGAATATTGTTTCTTCTGACTGAAGTCGAAGACGTTTCTCCAGCTGAAGCGGAGTTTTGCCTGAAGGCAAAGTGTTTGAATCCCCGTAGAGTCATGAATGGCTCAGGATACCATTTCTCTGACTGAAGTCACAAATTTCCCAAGCTGAAGCGAAGGTGCCTAAGGGCAAGGTTATCCCCAAGGTCATGAATGACCTAGGATTCATTTTTCGGACTGAAGGCCGAAGTATATCCCTGACTGAAGTCACGGATGCACTATAGCAGAGGTGGAGTTGCCTGAAGGCAGATCCATGTATCCTTGAAGGCCAAGGACCATTTCTTTAGACTGAAGTCGAAGATACCTCCTGCAGAGTTGCCATCCTTGAAGGCCAAGGATGCTAATCTTCAGAAATACTTGAAGATCTTTTCTAGCTGAAGCTGGAAGCGGCCAGGGGCCAGGGTTTCATATAGTTTTGATGTTAAAGTTCTACGGTGGGCAGTGTGCAGTAGTATTCCGATGTTCGTTATGGTTCTGAGGGTGAACCCCAGATCAGAGTGTGCTCGGTTAGGTCTCTCATTCCCAGCGGAGTAGTTTCAAATACGCAAATGTACCGTTTGTTCCATTTACCAGGGGTGAACCCTAGGTCAGAGTTGTTCAAATCAGGTTTGTGTTTGACGGCGAGATTGAATGTTTGTTTGACGGCGAGGTAAGATTATGATTGGTTCGACGGCGAGGTTGAATGTTTGTTTGACGGCGAGGTCAGATTATGATGTGTTCGACGGCGAGGTTGAATGTTTGTTTGACGGCGAGGTCAGATTATGATGTGTTTGACGGCGAGGTTGAATGTTTGTTTGACGGCGAGGTCAGATTATGATGTGTTCGACGGCGAGGTTGAATGTTTGTTTGACGGCGAGGTCAGATTATGATGTGTTCGACGGCGAGGTTGAATGTTTGTTTGACGGCAAGGTCAGATTATGATTGGTTCGACGGCGATGTTGGATGTGTTCGACGGCGAGGTTGAATGTTTGTTCGACAGCGATGTCAGACTCTTTAATCCCCAGCAGAGATGATGATGGTACGACGACGATGTCGAGTGTCTCTCAGAATGATGTTTGTTTCCGACGGCGATGTCAGATTCAGTTTTCCAGCGGCGATGTTGGGCATGTCAGATTTAGTTCTCCAGCGGCGATGCGGGGTATTTTGATTGTCCGACGGCGATGTCAGATTTAGTTCTCCAGCGGCGATGCGGGGTATTTTGATTGTCCGACGGCGATGTCAGATTTAGTTCTCCAGCGGCGATGCGGGGTATTTTGATTGTCCGACGGCGATGTCAGATTTAGTTCTCCAGCGGCGATGCGGGGTATTTTGTCAGGTTTAGTTCTCCAGCGGCGATGCGGGGTATGTTGATTGTCCGACGGCGATGTCAGATGTAGTTCTCCAGCGGCGATGCAGGGTATTTTGTTCAGATGTAGTTCTCCAGCGGCGATGCGGGATATTTTGATTGTCCGACGGCGATGTCAGACTCAGTTTTCCAGCGGCGATGTTGGGTGTGTCAGTTAATTCAGTTCTCCAGCGGTGATGTTGGATGGTTCGTTCTCCAGCGGCGATGTTGGGTATTTTGGTGATTCAGGTTCTTTAGTTTTCCAGCGGCGATGTTGGATTTATTGTTTGTTTCCGACGGCGATGTCAGATCAGTGTCTCTCCAGCTAGTGGTCGTGCAGCTAGTATTGCATTATTCGAAGATTTGTTCCCCGCAGAGTATCGTGTGCTCGCGCAGTTGGCAAATTTTCGGGTTTACCGGTATTCAACCGTCTCGCACCTTGATTGGCTGAGATCCGTTCGTTTCTCACCCAGTCAGGTTCAAGCCGTTTGAATAGGGGCAGCTGTTGCACCCTAAAATTTGACCAACATTTATTTATCTATCAAGTGTTTGAAGGGTGATACCTTCATCAGAAAGCTCAAGAGATCCTCAGAGGAATTGGGTGAAACCAAGGATGTGTGACTCATAGCTTGAGAGTTGTGGGAGCTCCTCAGATGATTCTGAGACTTTGAGAGTGAACTTGGAGATTTGAGAAAGCTCATGAAATGTCTTGATAGCCATCATGAAGCCCAGAGAAGTCATTGTGCAAGGATTCAGAAGATTCAACCATGAATGGTAGAATTAGGGTTTTGACTGGGTCAACCCTAGGATAACTGGAAATTTGGAGAAGGTTGAGACCTAATCCAAGGGCCATGAGATCATGGAATGATGCATAGAGATGTTATAAAGATGATTCCTAGACCAACTCATCATGATTGAGGAGTTTGAGAAGTTTCAAGTCAGGGTTTCCAAGGATTGTTAGTGAAAAAACCCTAATTTGATCCCTATCTTCCAGGCAGTTTTAGCTCTAGATGTGATTGATATATCATCTTCCCCATAACATGAATGTTGTAGAGATTGTTCTTAGATTTAATTTGAGTGGTGGAAGTCCTTGATAGGAGTTGCAGAGCTCAAGTTATGGTTTTGACAAATTACAGGTCAGCAGAGGTGTGTGAATCTGGGTCCTTGAAAGTCACCCAACTTGCAGACAACTTTTGCCCTAGTAGGATGATTCCTATGATCTCTTGGTCAACATGAGTGTTGAAGGGCATCTTCTTAGCTTTAATTTGAGTGGTAGAAGTCCTTTATAGGATTTGTGGAACTCAACTTATGGTTTGAACAAGACAGGGGTATTTTGGTCATTTGGCAGTTATAGGTCATTTTAAGCAAAGGCCATATCTCCTATTTCCAAGCCTCAAATGGAAAAACTCAAAACATGAAAGTTGTTCAAAATGGGATTTTAAGCCTAGAAAGAAGGTCATGAATTGTTGGAAAAGCTCATAGCATGGAATGACAAAGTTTGGTAAATTTGAACTAAAAATGGCTTATAAGTTAATTCAAGTCAATTTGGAAATTGGTTTGGAAGATCTATGAATCCAAAATAGGTCATCCAATATATCATTTTGATTGGAAACATCATTTTGAGAACATTGGTTTAAACACAATTTTCATTTGAGGCTTTAAAATGGGACATGCTTTGGAAAATTGTTACTTGAATCTTAAGGCAACTTGAGGAATCTTCACACAAGGCAAATATGAGCTGATTTCTTTGTACATTCCTTCTCAATATCCCACATAAGGAGAATTTGACACAAAATTACAAGGTTTAAGGCATGAGATATGAGATATACCACTTATCATCACATGAGATTTTCAAGACTTTTCTAGATGATTCTAAAAGGATCTAGTTGTTTCCATCCATCACTATAAGAAGAGTGATCCACAAGGTATTGAGGGTTGGTCAAGGTTGAAGAATTCAGAGGAGAAAGAGAGAGAGAAATTGCCATTGAAGAGCTTCCTTCAAGATCAAGCAACTTGAGATTTCTTCCATCGCAAGACCTCTCCTTCAAAACCAGTGCAAACAGAAGTTTATTCATCTTCAAAGGATCACATTGAAGCCCTTGCAAGCTCTGAATCAAGCCCTAGCTACACACACCATTGAACTTTGACAGGTTTCTTTCTTTCCACGAATCTCTTTAATTATGTGGTTTCTATTAGTTCTTTAGGTGTAGAATTAGTGTACTAGGCTAGTTGATCTTACCCCGTGAGTTTGAGAGCTCTGTATGAGATTTCATGGCAGGTGCATGAATCTTTAAGTTCCAAGAATTGGCTGGATTTTGAGTTTTAGCTGGCATGGATTAGATTAGTATAACTAGGGTAGCATAAAGAGCATGAGTGCATCATTGGATTTGAGTTTTAGCAAGATTAATTTCAGAGAAATATGGTGGTACCAGAACTTTAGTCCATCGGGTTTCTTTATTGGTTGCGTTTTTAGAAAATCTATGGCCACAGTCTTGTAGAGGGTGAGGAGGAGATTCATTTTGGTCTTTAGATCGTGTCATTTCATGGCGTATCGAGGGAGATATAGGAGATGGAAGGTCTGCGCATGGGCTAGGGTTTCTGAAAACCCTAAGGGCTGGTTGGAGAAGATGATGCTCCTGCCGTTGGATTCGTTGACAATTCCACCCCATCTACGGTCCAGATCGAGCGAAAATTGGAGGGAGATTTCAAACGGCCAAACGCACCGTTTTGCTAAATGAAGCGCGTGTGGGCCTAGCTCAAATTTCTATTAACACCCCACCGTATTCATCCCATCTGAAATTTAACTAGCGTGCCTTGCTTTTATCCCCCTCCCCTTTATTTGATTTCTTTTATTTTTTTAATTCCATTTATATTTCTTGCATTTTATAAAATTCCTAAAAAATCCAAAATTAAATATTTTTTAATTCTTGTTTTTTCTACAGGTTAGTGAATTTGTCTAGAAAAATATAAATAAATAAAATTTCCATTTTATTTTCTTTTCATATTTTTAGTATATTTTTCATTTTAATAGCTTTTTAATATGTTTAGTTTGATATCCAATTTTGTAGAATTTCTTTTAGGGCTTTCCCTTAGGATTTTTAATTCATTATTTTTGGTGTGTTTAGATATTGAATCATAGTTCCCCATAGGATTTAATTCTTGATTTTTAGATTAAAATTTGATTAGTTTAATTAGGTTAGCATTAGGGTACCTAATTAGGGTTTATGTTATGCATAGGTAAGGAAATTCATTTTCTTTAGATAGTTTTGTCTTGATTTTTGGGTAGGGACATATGTGGATGTTATGGGTAGATGTTGTAGACCCTTGTGAATAATTGTTAGAAATTTCCCCCTTGTTTTAGTATTTTTAGGTATTTTCTGAAGTTGACTGATGATTTTGTCTGTCCTGTGGTTATCTGTTTATCTCTGGGGTTTTATTTTGGGGAATTTGTTGTGGAGTTTAGTTTGTTTTGAAGATCTTGTTGAAGAGCATGATGGAAGGGAAGATTATAGATCAAGACTCAGAGACCCAGAGCTTGGATTATTCCCTGTCTGTGAGGTTTGAGATCCTGAAGTTTGAAGGAAGTTCATGGTACTTTCCTGAGGAAGGCACTATGAATGACTTTCATCCTTCCTTCTCACCTCTTTCTCAAGTATCCAATGATGTTGGAGCCTTCTTGTGAGTTTAATTTCTCCTGAGGAGGAATGTAAACTGATCACATGTTGTTGAGCCACATGGGATACAATTCCTAAGTGGAAGCCTCCTAGTACTTTCCTGAGGAAGGTCCTATGAGTCTATTCACTTAGTTCCATTAGTTTATCTAGGATTTCTCAAGTATCCAATGATGTTGGAGCCAACTTGTGAGTTTAATTTCTCCTGAGGAGGAATGTAGACTGATCACATGTTGTTAAGCCACATGGGGTACAATTCCTAAGTGGAAGCCTCCTAGTACTTTCCTGAGGAAGGTCCTATGGGTCTATTCACTTAGTTCCACTAGTTCAGATAGGATTTCCTAAGTATCCAGTGATGTTGGAGCCTGCTTGTGAGTTTAATTCCTCCTGAGGAGGAATGTGAACTGATCACAGTGGTGGAGCCACATAGGATATGATTCCTGAGTACACACCTCCTAGTGCTTTCCTGAGGAAGACACTATGAGTCTGCTTACTTAGCTCCCTTTCTTTGGTAAGCTTACCTTGAAGCTTGAAGACTGGGATTGATTTCTTTTGGTTAGGTTTTGCTTTAGGGCTTTGCTTAGATTTGATCAAGGTTCTGTGTTAGGGTTAGGATTAGAGAGTAGATGATTCTTTCTCAAGCATGTGTTTTGTTTGCCTGATGGCACTTCATTTCTTTTATCTGTATATTGCTTGATAGCATGTTGTTTATCTTCAGCATGATTACTGTTATTTCATGATTGGCTTGAGGTTGAGATGAGCTTGTGGAGGCTGAAGCCCCACACACATTTCCTCCCTCACTTGCATCGCATGCATTTTACTGTTAAAGCTGATGCTTTTGTCTGTTTTGGTGTATCATTGACATGATCCCTTAGGACTCTCATTTCCTTTGATAAGGATTTGATGATAGACTTTTAGGTTGAAACCTATGCATGACAACATCTAGGAGTTCCCTGTTCAAACCTCAACCATAGGATGAATCCATGGCATGACAACAGTAGGACTTGATAGTCTCCCTCCTAGTTGGGCCCGTTCTCTTCTCGCCTCAAAGCAGTTTAAGATACAGTAATCATGAATGATTTCTTTCGTACGTTACGAGCCTTAAGCCATCTGAGGACGGATGTTTAGTATGGTACCCTTTGGGTGACATGCGACGCATTCACTCTCAGGTCATAGTCTCCAGTGCGGTTGAAATCGCAAACACAATAAAAAACACTTCTTTCAGGAAATAAGCCGTAGTTTCCCGAACTACGTGAGCTCTGATCTTTCATACCAGATGAAAGTACGTAGGCATAGGATGCGACGTCCTAGCGAGCTACCTTCCCCCATAATCCTTCGTAGGCCGAACTACGTTGACTCTGATTTCTCATTCTCTGATGAGAATACGTAGGCATAAAGTGCGACGCTTTGCCGAGTCATTTTTCTTTTCTTTTTCAGCCAGCCTCGATAGGTAGATAGATTATAACCAACCCGTCCAAGTAAACAGACAAGCGAGGATCCCGTCGAGTACGACGGACGTGAGAGGTGCTAATACCTTCCCCTTGCGTAACCGACTCCCGAACCCAGACAATGGTCGCGACGACCTTGTCTTACCCTTATTCGTCAGGTTTTTCCGATCGTTTCCTTTCCCGCTCTGAGGGATAAATAACGAAAGGTGGCGACTCTTCTGTTGTGCCGGCACCTTATTTCTCGCGCAAGCGACAGAAGGCACCTTCAAGGTACTGTTAAGTGCAAACTTCGACTTAAATTGAACCATCTTTTTTGGCGTTTTTCAACTCATTTCTCATGTTTTAATGGATTTATTTCGTGTTCTTGTGTGATTCTTCAACATATTGCAAATACCTTTGGATTCTTTGATGTGTGTGTTATTGTGTAGAACTTAGGAACAAAACATCAAAGATTAAGATACAAATTATTGACAAGGAAGCCAAATATGTAAGTAGTAATTACGCCTAAGAGAGGGGGTGAATTAGGTTCTTTAAAATTTATTTGCAATCTTGTATGGTCCCTTGGTTCTTTTTCGGTTATTTGTTAGAGACTTGAAAGTAAAGGCAGGAAAGAAAAAGAGACACATGAAATTTATAGTGGTTCCCTTCACACTCCGAAGGTACTCCACTCCCCTTTCAACACGAAAGAGAATTTCACTATAGTTCAGAATAATTGCAAAGCCTAATCACACAAAAGGTGATGCTTACTATCTAAACCTATAGGTAATCAAAGTGTTGAAGAACAATCATCTTCAAGACACTTCACTTGTTTCCAACAGTCCTGGATAACAAGGTAATAAAAAATTGTTCTTGAGAAATATGTGACAGAGAGTTGTTATCAATCTTCAAGACTGATCTTCTTCTTGAAACAAATGTTACTCAGATAAATATACAAGTGTTCTTTATGAAAGAAGGCTGTGAGAGTGTGAATGTTAAATCAATGGCTTCTTTCAAAATTGGTTTTGAACACTTAGAATGAAAATTCAGATTTGAAGAAAGTGAGTAATTTGATTGAATTTGTTTCAAAAAGGTTATAAATAGTATTTGAAATTAAGATCAATTTATATGCATCAGAAAGATGTTCAAAAGGGTGTGTTTTTGATGCAGCAAAAATAGCCAGTAAAAGAAAATATTAAACAATGCAATTTTTCATGAACAACTGCCATTTTTGCTTGCTGTTACAGTGTTAATCGGTTAACCAAATAGGTTAATCGGTTAACACCTTCACAACGTTAAAAAATATTCAAAATTTTCATGTGTTAATCGGTTAACCCCTCAGGTTAATCGGTTAACACTGTTATGAAATCCCAAAATACTTAAAATTAAAGTGTGTTAATCGGTTAACCAAACTGTTAATCGGTTAACACTGAAGGTTTTTATGAAAATACATAAATTAAAATAGAATGAGTATTTAAAATGGTTTTGAAATTGTTAGTGATAATTGTGAAGTGAGAGGTGATTTTTAAGAACACTTGTATAAATATTCTTAAGTAAAATATGTTATACCGTTCCTTTGTATCATCATCACCACTTGTAGCTTGTAGACGAAGCTTCGATCCATAAAGTCATACGCGATGGTACTTTCTTGATTTTTGATTGATTGCCTGCGTCTCTTACTTTTTGCAAAGAATTCAGAAGATTCAGAAGACAGGTGAGATGCTTCTGGTTTTATCTTCAATATATATACCCCTACGGGTATATAGTATAAGCATCTTGCGTATATACCCCTACGGGTATATAGTATAAGTATCTTGCGTACCAAGCTTGTACTAGTTGTCTTCATCAAAACATAAATGGCCTTGAAGCCTGCTTCTACAATCTCCCCATTTTTTATGATGACAACCGATTCTTGAACATTTTGCTTTTGATACTTGGTTCTCTTCATTTCTCCCCCTAAGTTAGAGAGCTCCCCCTAAATACAAGAGAGATACAACTTTTCTGCATATGGAAATGTTAGAGACCAATCCTTCTCCCCCTTTGTCATTAGCAAAAAGGAAGAGGAGCAATAAGAGTGAAATTAAACAAGCATACGTAGTAAGCACATAATCACAAATACTTATCACAAACAAAAACATTAACAAAAAATTGATCAATTTGTTTCTGTTTTTGAAAATACGAACAGTGTTAATCGGTTAACTGTGGGGGTTAATCGATTAACGCATTTAAAAAATTAATTTTCAAGATAAAATCTAACAGTGTTAATCGGTTAACCCAGGGGGTTAATCGGTTAACATAATTAAAAAATTAATTTCAGAAACAAAAATTAACAATGTTAATCGGTTAACCATGAGAGTTAATTGGTTAACACCTTCGAAATTTCAGAAAAATGCTTAGAAACAGTAAGTAAACAAGTTGGAAAACATAGATTCTACACACATTAACTTATGAAGAGATTAGATGTCACCTTCATCGAGAATTTCGAGTTCTCGTCGAATCTTGAAGAATGATTCTTTTGCCAAAGGTTTCGTGAATATATCGGCAAGTGGATTATGAGTATCTATAAATATTATCTCGACATCTCTTTGAAGTACATGATCTCGCAGGAAATGATGTCGTATATCAATGTGCTTGGTTCTTGAATGCATGACTGGATTCTTTGTTATGTTGATTGCACTTGTGTTGTCACAGTGAAGAGGAATGCTACCAAGATCGAGTCCGTAGTCATGAAGTTGTTGCTTGAGCCAAAGTATCTGCACACAGCAACTTCCCGCTGCTATGTACTCTGCTTCAGCCGTACTTAGTGCTACGCATGCTTGCTTCTTGCATGCCCATGAGACTAGTGCATTTCCTAAGATTTGACATGTTCCACTTGTGCTCTTTCTATCAGTTTTACAGCCTGCATAATCTGCATCAGAATATCCAATTAAATTGCACATACTACCTTTAGGATACCATAGGCCGACATCTGTTATTCCTTTGAGATACTTCATGATCCGTTTGACTGCCATCAGGTGAGATTCCTTTGGATTTTCTTGAAAGAGAGCGCAAAGACAAACACTAAACATAACGTCAGAGCGACTTGCTGTCAAGTATAGTAAGGAACCGATCATACCTCTACATTTTGTGATATCAACCGACACACCGAATTCATCTTGATCTACATATGTACCGGATCCCATAGGTGTAGATAAGGTCTTGCAATTTTCCATATCAAACCTTTTTAATAATTCTTTGTAGTACTTGAATTGATTGATAAAGATCCCATTCTTGAGTTGCTTGATCTGAAGTCCAAGAAAGTAGTTCATTTTTCCCATCATAGACATTTCAAATTCTCCTTGCATCATGGATGAGAATTCTTCACATAACTTTGTGTTGGTTGAACCGAAGATTATGTCATCAACATATACTTGTACCAAGAGAGTATCCTCTTTTATTTTCTTGATGAACAAAGTCTTGTCTACCTTTCCTTTTTCAAAGCCTTTGTCACATAAGAAATTGCTAAGCCGGTTGTACCATGCTCTTGGTGCTTGTTTCAGTCTATAGAGAGCTTTCTTTAGTTTGAAGACATGAGATGGATATTTGTAATCTTCAAAACCAGGGGGTTGCTTGACATATACTTCTTCATTTATGAATCCATTCAAGAATGCACTTTTGACGTCCATTTGAAAAAGCTGAAAATTCATAGAACATGCATAAGCTAATAAAAGTCTAACTGCTTCCACCCTTGCAACTGGAGCGAATGTTTCGTCAAAATCGATTCCTTCTTCTTGGTTGTATCCTTGGGCAACCAATATTGCTTTGTTTCGAACTATGATTCCATTTTCATCGAGTTTGTTCTTGAAGACCCATCTTGTTCCAATGATATGCTTGTTGTTCAGCCTCCGGACAAGATTCCAAACTTGATTTCTTTCAAACTGGTTTAGTTCTTCTTGCATAGCTATTATCCATTGATCATCGCCTAAGGCTTCATCGATTTTGGCCGGTTCAATTTGCGAAACAAATGCCATGTTCAGACAAGCATCCTTGAGATTTAATCTTGTTGTAACACCTTGACTAATATCACCAATGATTTTATCGATCGGGTGATCTCTATGCGTTCTCCATTCTTTAGGTAGATCATTGTGTACTTCATTTTGTTGTGAATCTTCTTGCTGCTGTTTTGGTTGGTCACTTGTAATATCTTTGAGATTGTTTTCTTGAGAGGTTCCTACTACATCATTATCATCACCAACAATAATATCATCCTCTTTGGAGGGGTTAAATTCATCAAATTTGACATGCATAGATTCTTCAATACTTAATGTTCTTTTATTGTAAATTCTAAAAGCTTTACTAGTAAGGGAATAACCAAGAAATATATCTTCATCTGATTTTTCATCAAACTTACCAAGGTTGTCTTTGTCGTTGTTCAAGACAAAGCACTTACATCCGAATATGTGAAAGTAGGAAATGTTTGGCTTTCTCCCTTTGAAAATTTCATAGGGGGTTTTCTTGAGAATTGGTCTAATATTAACCCGGTTACTTACAAAACATGCCGTACTCACCGCATCCGCCCAAAAATACTTAGGAAGATTTGAGTCACTTAACATTGTTCTTGCAAGTTCCACCAACGACCAATTCTTTCTTTCCATGACACCATTTTGCTGTGGAGTTCTTGGTGAAGAGAAATTGTGTGAAATTCCATGTTCTTCACAAAATTCGTCAAATGCGGCGTTTTGGAATTCTCCATCGTGATCGCTTCTTATACAGTGTTAATCGGTTAACCAAATAGGTTAATCGGTTAACACCTTCACAACGTTAAAAAATATTTAAATTTTTCATGTGTTAATTGGTTAACCGCACAGGTTAATCGGTTAACACTGTTATGAAATCTCAAAATATTTAAAATTAAAGTGTGTCAATCGTTAACCAAACTGTTAATCGATTAACACTGAAGGTTTTTGTGAAAATACTTAAATTAAAATAGAATGGGTATTTAAAATGGTTTTGAAATTGTTAGTGATAATTGTGAAGTGAGAGGTGATTTTTAAGAACACTTGTATAAATATTCTTAAGTAAAATATGGTATATCGTTCCTTTGAATCATTATCACCACTTGTAGCTTGTAGACGAAGCATCGATCCATAAAGTCATACGTGATGGTACTTTCTTGATTTTTGATTGATTGCTTGCGTCTCTTACTTTTTGTGAAGAATTCAGAAGATTCAGAAGACAGGTGAGGTGCTTCTGGTTTTATCTTCAATATATATACCCCTACGGGTATATAGTATAAGCATCTTGCGTATATACCCCTACGGGTATATAGTATAAGTATCTTGCGTACCAAGCTTGTACTAGTTGTCTTCATCAAAACATAAATGGCCTTGAAGCTTGCTTCTACAAAATAAATGAAGAGGAATCAACATGTTCGTTGTGCGAACACCAACAAGGTGAAAGTGAATGCTCGTTGTCCGAGGTCTTGGTAAAGCCCCAGGGAACCATCTCAGATTAGAGTCAGTAGGAAAAGGGCCCTAAGTTTGCTAGGTGAAGTTGTGGCAAAGTAGTTTGTTGTGCGAAGAAGTGTCCGCACTGTGAACTCAGATATTTCCCTCAAGGGCGGTTTAACTGTTTAGAGGCACTTCAAGTGCCTAAAAGTGGTCTTCGCTAGCAAAGAAGGTGTTTGCTAGGCGAACATGACAGATTTTTGTTTTACTATATATGTACTTTTCTCACTTTTTAGAAACATAACTTTTGTATTTTAGATATTTTGAGGATCAGAACTTTATCTCTCTTCATTCCAAGCATATTTTAGAGAGAGAAACACAAACCCTAAGAGGGAGAAGGTAAGAGCTTCAATTTCTTATTGAGTTTGGATGTAATCTTTTTATACCTTACGTATTTCATCTAATATATGTATTGTGATCTAGTTTTGATTCAATATTTATGTTGTCTCTGATTTCTTATTTGTGGATCTTGACAAAACCTTTTTCAAATCTTAGATCTTAGATGTTCATCTATCAATAAGAAAACTTTTGACATGGTCTTGTAAGTTGATATTCACTTGTATCTTTGATTGTATTATGTTCATTAGTAGCTTGAGTAACATGAGTAAGATTAATACGGTATTGCAAAGATGCATGATAATAAAGATGAATATGTTCACTTACATTTGGAAAATTAGTTGAATGCATGTAAAAAGGGTTAAGTGTATGTACGTATTCAGTTCATGGTGTTTGATACGAATCAATCATGAAGCTTATATGAATGTCATCTTTGTTTAACTGTTTATCTTTGATTTGAACCATTATAGAAATATACTCTTCAGATATGGATCTAGGATGATTATCTGTTAGGTTCAAGACTCTAAACATAGATTTAGGCTTAACATTTGCTTGAGTATCAGCTCTTAATGCTCTGTGTTGTTGAGTTGCGTGAGACATCACCAATGAGACAATACAGTTGTTCTCTCGATGTTGCGTAACCTCTGTTGTGGGTGATACATGAGGATATCAAACGAATGATTGATTTGTGTTTAATTGGTTAGAAGAATGCATGTGTTATCAATTGATGAGATCCAATCCCAACAAGACTCTGTTTATATTTTAAGTCTTTACTTTATATTTTCCGTCTTTTTATTTTTTGCCTTTTATTTATTGTACCGTTGATCTATCAACAAATTTTCACAACAAACTTAGAAATATAGAGACCGTTAAACGATGTTCTTTCCCTCGTGTCGATCCCTGTGGAGATGACATAAATCCCGGAGGGAATCTTTCCAAAACAAAATTTTTGCTTCTTGCCGCTTTACCGCAGTTTGAACAAACACGTATATTAAAGTTGTAACTCCTCACAACAAAGTTTTAAAATATGAGAATAAAGGAAGAGGAATCCATCTCAGACTTCAACATTAACCTGTGTGACATTGTCAACATCTTTTCTTTTTTGCATTAGGAGAGAAATTGTCTGAAGAAAAACTAGCCAGAAAGATCTTAAGATCCTTACCTAAAAGGTTTGATATGAAGGTCACAACTATTGAAGAGGCCTAAGACATTAGCACCATTAAAGTGGATGAAGTCATTGGATCGTTGCAAACCTTTGAGATGACAATAAATGATATAACTAAAAAGAAAAACAAGAGCATTGCCTTTGTATCCAACACTGAAGATAATGAAGATCAATGTGATACTTAAGAAAACCTGTCAGATGTTATAGTTCTTGATGGTAAAAAGTTCAATCGAGTTTTGAAGAGATTGAACAGAAAGTAAAGAATAAATGTTATAGATAAAATATTAGACAATTTCAAAAATATTAATCTTCATCATAAAAATAAAGATTAAGACAAAGTCAACAAAGACAAAAATTTAATGTTTTAAATATGAAAGTTATAGTCACATTGTCATACGTTCTTATAGATAAAAAAAAAGAATATGTCAATCAATTGGTTTGATTATGAGAATAAGAGTGAAGAAAAAATAACTAATAAAATAATGATTTTTATTAGAAAATATGATTCTGATAATAAATTTAGACTGAAATATTTATATATATCCTTAGAAATGATTATGAAGTGAGTAAGATTTCACGTGACTTCTAAAAAAAATCAAATGGGACAGTAAAAAAATGAAATATGTTTTCTCACATTAAACAGTTCTAGAGATCGCCATCCAAAAAGATCCCAATCCTAGTCTCACCCTTCATATGACTATTATGACTATGACTATTTTTCTAGTGTTATCACTGTCATAGACTCAAAAAGAAATTTGCAGTATTCTCATTGCCAGTTTGACTTGGAAGGATTCTATGCTTCGCTACAGTACTAGAGTAATAACAAAACACTATTTAACACATCTCTTGTAATAAAAATATAAGTTTTATTAACTTAATTAAGATATAGAATTGAAATAGAATCCTATTTAAAAGTATTATTAATACGTTAGAAATAATATTCAGAGTAATTAAAAGACATAATTAAGCTTAATGATAGCAACTTTCTTCTATGGAACTAACATGTTAAAGGTGTAATTCTTACCTACAAGAATCATAAATTTGTTACAAATCCATAAATTTCACCTAAATTCAAGAACAAATTTGGTCATCAAGCTTATGTTGACTATGAATTATTGATTGTGTCGGATTAAGTCTTATTCATTTGATTTCTTTCCACGATCTTTCAACTAATGCTTCAAAAGGCTTTTTGCATACAAATATGTTTACGATGATTGGGACAAATTTCACAAACACTTTAACCCTTTTATGAAAGCATGTGTGTGTCAATTCCGTTTTGAGCTCAAATCAACAAAGAAAGAAAATATTTCAATCTTAGAATATGTCCTTATAATCAAGCATATTGTTGATTCCCTTCTTATAATTGGTGATCTTGTCACAAAGGAAAACTAAATTTATGCAATCTTAGAAGGCCTTCTATAAAAAATGTCAGAGTTGTTGGAACCGAATTTGATAAAACAAGATTCAATCATTTTCTTGATTAATTCAAGATTCTCGTTCTTCACTATTCACTTGAGTTATTCAAGCACACCTTGATTACAAGACGATCCCACTGCATAATGATTTGGAAAATAAAGAGGAAATCTTTAAAGAGAAAAGAGGAAGAGAAGAGAGAAAATTAGGGTTTTATGATAAGAGAAGAAGAATGTGTTCTATTGATTCTACCGAATACAAAGTTTCTATCTTTCTGAGTTTATAACTATAAATCATCTCAAACTCATCTCACATTATAAATACTGGGTACCTCCCTATCTATAATAAGACTGCTTGTACATCAGGCAATCTCAAACGGTTAACTACCTTTAACAAGTTGTTATTCTACTTTTCCAAATACATGTTGCTTCGACTATGATTAGTTGTATTCGAATCTCTATAGAATACATAAAGATTCAACTATTACAAACTATGTTCGACTACTACACTATCGAATACATTTGACTTCAACTTTGTTGAATCCCCATCATACATACATTCTTAACACAAAGAATTACATATTTAGCACAACACCCAATTCATTGTGTCTAAGCTATCTACATTCATCATAGATCTCAATCTCTTGAACAATTTCATCTACACAACCTTCGGCATGATGTCTGTAATCTGATTCTCAATTCTACAGTGCTCCAAGTTGAGTTTCCCTTTTTCTACTTGCTCTCTAAGATAATAGAATATCATCTTAATGTGTTTTCTTCTTCCATGTGCTATCGGGTTTTTGGCCAAATTGATACCAGAAATGTTGTTGATTTTCATGATCATTGCTCCATGATTTTCACATGTAATCTCTTCGGTCAAATTTACCAACCATGTTGCTTGACCTGCACAATGAAAGGCATCTATGTACTCATTTTCACATGATGACATAGATACTACTGGTTACTTTCTTGAGCTTAAAGAAATAGGTGCACCACCTACCATAAACAGATAACTAATTGTGGATTTTCTATCCACATTACCACACAAACTTGAGTCAGTGTATTCCACTAGTTTTTATTCCTTTCCTTCATCTGCTGCACAAAATAAAATGCCATAGTACAATGTTCCTTTGAGATACCTCAATATCCTTTTTATGGCTGTAAGATGGGATACCTTTGGCTTTTGTATGAATCTACTTAACATACCTCCACTATATGCTAGATCAAGCCTTATGTGACAAAGGAATCTTAATGATCAAATGAGTCTTCTATATTGATTTAGATCAACCCCATCTTCGTCTGGATTCTTTGTCAGCTGCAATATTGGTTCAACTAGTGTCGAAGTTTCATTACAACCTTCCATCTCAAATCTTTTGAGTATCTCACCTGCATATCTTCTTTGGTGAAACACCAAGCCTCTATTACTCTTGTAGAGTTCGATATCAAGGAAATATGAACGATTACCCTGGTCAAACATTTCAAATTCCTTACTTATGTCAATTTTGAAGTCTTCGATCTCCTTCTTGCAACTACCAATTATTAACATGTCATCTACATAGAAACAAAGAATGAGCAGTTCACTCCTATTTCTTCGAACATATACACCATGCTCAGTTGTTCTCTTTAAACACTCCTTTTCCCTTAGAAATCCATTTATCTTCTTATTCCAAGCTCTTGGAGATTATTTGAGTCCATACAGGGCTTTATGAAACTCGTATACCTTGTTTTCTTGGTCTTGCTTCCCAAAACCAACGGTTGTGCTACATAAACTTCTTCATCTAAGGGGTCATTAAAAAATGCACATTGCACATCCATCTGACATATATGCCACTTGTTCATGTTTGTTAGGCCAACAACTAACCTGATTGTTTCGATCCTATAAATTGGTGTAAAAACTTCATCAAAGTCAATTCCTTCTCACTGGAGAAATCATTTGGCTATAAGTATTACTTTGTATCTGGTTACTTCTCTTTTTGGATTCAACTTTACTTTATAAACCCACTTCACATAAATTTCCTTCTTACCTTGTGGCAATTCGAATAGTGACAAAGATTTATTAACTTTTATGGACTTGAATTCCTCCATCATGGTTTGCATCCCCTTCGAGTTCTTCAATGCCTCAGGTACATTGACTGGCTCAATATCTGCATAGAAAATATTGTGTACCACCCCATCTTTATCATTTACCATATCATTGATGTGATCACACATTCATGCAACCTTGCAGGCATTTTCTTGTCCTTTAAGACCTGTTTGTGCCTGCTTGAACTCCACCTCCTTATGGTTGAATTCCACTATTAGCTTCACTAGGTGGTTCATAACATAAGATTCTCAATGAATCCTTTTTAACATTATCATTCCGATCCCACTCCTTTAGCTCATGTATGATAATATCTCAAATGATCACAACTTTCTTGATCAAGGGATTGAATAGTTTGTATCCACTCATAGAGTGATATCTTATCAGGATCATCTGGCTTGACTTATCATCAAGTTTTCTTCTCAACTAATCAGGCACATGTCTATGTGCTATGGGTCCAAACACCTTCAAATAACTTAAGCCAGACTTGACACCATATCAACATTCTTCTGGTGTGATTCCTTATAGCTTCTTCGCTAGACATCTATTCAAGATGTATGTTGCAATTGATACAGTTTCACCCCATAACTCATTAGGCAAGTGCTTGCCTCTTATTATACTCCATACCATGTTCATTATGGTCATGTTCTTCCTTTCAACAATACCATTTTGTTGAGGAGTGCATGATGAAACCACCTCATGCACAATCCCTTCTCTCTCACATAATGCATTAAAGTCTCTCGACACATATTCTCCACCACCATCAGTCCTCGAAGTCTTGATCTTATGGCCACTTTGTCTCTCCACTATAGGTTTGAACTTTGTGAACACCTCAAGCACATCACATTTTTTCTTAATTAGGTATGTCCATAATTTTTAACTGAAATCATTTATGAATGTAACAAAGTACCTGTTACCTCCAATCGAATATACTTGAAGAGGTCCACAAACATCTGTGTATATGATCTCAAGATTGGCTTTTGAATTACTTCTTATATATTTGCTGAAGTTGTTTTTGTATTGCTTTTCCTAAACACATACTTCACATACCTCATTTGGAATATGGATTTATGGTATATCTGAAACCATGTTTCTGATTGTTAATGTCTTTGAAATTAAGATGGACATGCCTGTAGTGCCATTGTCATTCATCCATTCTAGTTGTAGCTGCCAGACACTTATGTTCCATCACATCAAGTTCAATCTTCAAGTTTCTGTTTTGAGACATAGGTGCCTTTAAGTCTAACTTGCCACCTGATGCGGGTAATCTCATCATATTACCTTCTATCAACATTTCGTAATTCTTATCGACCAGTTACCTTATGTTGAGAAAATAGATTTTCATGCTTGGTATGTACAATACATTGGAAATCATTAAACTTTTGCCATCTCTCCTCATGATCAAAATATCATTAATACCTTCAGCAACTAAGGTATTGTCATTTGTAAATTTCACCTTGTTCTTCATCGAGGGACTGATCTTGACGAACCAATTTCTCCTTCTAGTCATGTGTGATGAGAAGTCTGAGTCTAAGTAGCATTGATACTTGAATCTTTCTTCTTCTTTTGTTGTGACCATGAACACCACTTCTTTTTCTTCGTGTTTTACAAGTCTAGCATCACTCTCTCGATTATTTATCTTTTTTTCAAGACAATCACTATCATAATAACCATGTTTCTGACAATTGAAACATTGAATATGACTCTTATCAGATTTCCTTCCAACGCATATTCCTCTACCTATAACACCACCTTTGTGATTGTTTTGGTTTATGGATTGTCTCTAGTTTAACGAATTTCCTTCTTGTTAGTAACTCCTATCATTTGGATTATTATAACATCTGCTACCTTTGTTGGTGCTCCATCTTCCTCTGCCTCTATTTTCTTTTGCTGATTATGTCTGCAGAGCTACATCCCATTTAGTCTTGCTTGCAGATCTTTCAACAATTCTTTGTTCATGAGATTCAAGCGTCCCTCGAAGCTCTTATTTTATTATGCTTGACATTCCTTTGATGATTCTATGGCTACAACCACATGATTGAATTTTGAAAGCAATGACCTCAAGATCTTTGTGTCATACCATAATTTTTACCCATAAGATTCCACCTAACATATCATTTGCATCTCATCAAAATCACAAGTATGGTATCCTCCTAACCCCCTACCCTTGGGTTTGCCTTTGGGGAGAGATCACCAAGCACCTTTGTGTTTTCTATGCTTGC
Source organism: Lathyrus sativus (assembly GCA_963859935.3). Lineage (NCBI taxonomy): Eukaryota > Viridiplantae > Streptophyta > Magnoliopsida > Fabales > Fabaceae > Lathyrus > Lathyrus sativus. The sequence goes on along the minus strand of OZ012735.1, from coordinate 163,746,280 downwards.
TTAAACTCTAACATTTCTAACCTTATCCAAAATACAAAAGATATATGTTGTTTCCCTTTCTTATTGTACAAGGTAGGAACTTGCAATCAATGGATCAAGCTTGGTTTGTAAATTATGGTTTGGATTCTCAAAGTTAAAGTTTTGTCAACAAATGATTCATAAGAGCTCTCATCTCATGGAATGGCCTATAATCTTAGGTCACATTCATGTCAAGCTTCATTCAACATCATTTGATCAAGAGAGGTTCAATTTTGATACGTGGTTGTAAAGTTGGTTCAAGTATAGTTCATGTGTTTATTTCTATGCCATCTCAATCCAATTCTCAAGAAAGCATCATAAATATTCAAAGGGCAATCAAGTTTCCCTCATTTGGTGACCAAGTGTTCATCAAAGGGCCTTTGGTTGCAATAAAATAGCAAGAAATCACATGTTGGCACATGTTTAGTAGACCTAAAATCAAGTATGGCATATCAATTAGTCCAAACACCAAACTTCTTCATTTTTTTTAAACATTTTTGGAATTTTCTTTGAACCAAATGTCATATTTGAACTCCTCTACAACTTTGATTCAAGGTTCAAAAATCAATCCAACCTCTAAGTCCATAAATTTTGGGATTTATTCAGCTGCCCATGTGTGCACAAAAGTAGGCTCAATACCTGGTCGACCTAATTCCTAGCTTAGAACTTCAAATCCCGACCCCCAACTTTGAACCAATGTCATTTTTAATCCAAGAATCCTTTTGGTGTGATTCATTTTCCATCTTATTCCTTGTAATGAAGAAAACATTTGACACAAAGAAAATCTCAAAATGTAAGAGTGAATTCCATTTGGCCTAAGTCCAAACATGGTGTCATGAACTTTGTTCTTCATACAAGTTTCAGGATATGATTTTCACTCCAACCTCAATCTGGGACCACAACCACATATGCAACTTCTTTTTGAACCAAAGATGCGTGCAAACAAACACAAAATGACTTGTTTCAAGTGGCAATTCACACATTTCATGCCTCATGTTCACACGGTTATAAAATCAAAATTCCAACCCTAGCTCACACGAGTTTCAGATCCAAACCATATGTGTGAGCTCATAATTTCATTTCCTATAAATAGAGGATCATTTTTCCTTCATTTCCAAGCTTGAACAACCAAAGAATCTCTGAAATAATTTAAACCTGATACCTCAAAAAACCAGTTCATCATTTCTTTGATTCAATCTCTTTTAGCTTCGTTTCTTCACCCAGAATCACTCATCAGCATCATCTAAAGCTAACTAAACAATTACAACAACTTAAAACCTCTTGCAACCTACAAACCTATTTCCTCATTATTGGACCTTTGAGCTTGAAACATGGTGTCATAAATTCTATTCTCCATACAAGTATCAGGTTATGATTTTCACTCCAACCTCAATCTGGGACCACAAGCACATGTGCAACTTCTTTTTGAACCAAAGATGCGTGCAAACAAACAAAAAATGACTTGTTTCAAGTGGCAATTCACACATTTCATGCCTCATGTTCACACGGTTACAAAATCAAAATTCCAACCCTAGCTCACACGAGTTTCAGATCCAAACCATATGTGTGAGCTCATAATTTCATTTCCTATAAATAGAGGATCAATTTTCCTTCATTTCCAAGCTTGAACAACCAAAGAATCTCTGAAATAATTTAAACCCGACACCTCAAAAAACCAGTTCATCATTTCTTTGATTCAATCTCTTTTAGCTTCGTTTCTTCACCCAGAATCACTCATCGGCATCATTTGAAGCTAACTAAAAAATTACAACAACTTAAAACCTCTTGCAACCTACAAATCTATTTCCCCATTCTTGGACTTTCGAGCTTCAAACATGGTGTCATGAACTCGGTTCTTTATACAAGTTTCAGGTTATGATTTTCACTCCAACCTCAATCTGGGACCACATGCACATATGCAACTTCTTTTTGAACCAAAGATGCGTGCAAACAAACATAAAATGACTTGTTTCAAGTGGCAATTCACACATTTCATGCCTCATGTTCACACGGTTACAAAATCAAAATTCCAACCCTAGCTCACACGAGTTTCAGATCCAAACCATATGTGTGAGCTCATAATTTCATTTCCTATAAATAGAGGATCATTTTTCCTTCATTTCCAAGCTTGAACAACCAAAGAATCTCTGAAATAATTTAAACCCGATACCTCAAAAAACCAGTTCATCATTTCTTTTATTCAATCTCTTTTAGTTTCGTTTCTTCACTCAGAATCACTCATCGACATCATCTGAAGCTAACTAAACAATTAGAACAAGTATCCTTAAGGATGAGTTGGTGATTAATTGATTTTGTTTTGAAAGTGCTTGACGTTGGATCAAGCTCATTTGTTATTTTGAAAAAGGTTTATTTTAATCTTGTGCTAAAATTATCTAAGCGAAAACAAACATTACATCTCATGGGAGAAGGGTGCATTTGCTCAAATGGGGATAATATCAGGCCATAATTAAAGTAAATCAATCATACATATGCAAATAAAAGTTTGAAATGTGCAATAAGCATTGTTGTATAAAGCCCAAGAGGAGGTTATTGTGAGGTCGACGACGATCGTGAAAACGATCAATTTACAAGGTATTTGAAAATGGCGTGATTTTAAATCAAGGTATTAATTTGAAAAGAATTGGTTTGAACAAGCATATGAGGAATGAGAATTAAAAGCACCATAATATGAATCATAAATCACATACAAGCAAGAGCAATAGTATCACAAAATTCAAACATTAGATGAATAAAAACAAAGCACACACTAAAAGACATTATTAATCAAATTAAATATAAATATTTAATAAGTTTAATAAAATAATTAATCAATATTAAATAAAAAATTTAATGAAATTAACAAATTAATATTTTTGAATTTAAGAAATTAAGGAAACTAATTAAAAAATTAATTTAAAATAATTAATTGAATTAAACTCAAATATTTAATAAAATTAATCATTTAATATATTAATTCATATTAAATAAAAGAGTTTAATAAAATTAATTAGAATTTAAATAATAAAAAGCATTTTTGCATTTTTCACATCTATTTATGAAAAGATAAAATATCAAAAATAACATGCAAAATAAAAACTAAATATAATATAAAATAAATAAATAAATAGAAACAAGAATATAAAAAAATGGACCAAAAAAAAGACTAATGGCCTTGGGTGACTAGCAAACTAGAGGGTGTGCAAAGAAAAATCCATAGGCCCAAATGAAAGTCTGAGTCCACACGATGTGGAGGCTCACGATAGATTGTTGACTTCTAGAATGAAAATGGTGCATAGGATCTTCTTAGAGTCAAGATCTTGACTCACATCAACTGTCATAGGAAGAAGGGGTACGGTGGGCAAGCAAGGCATGTGCGTGCAGGAACACCCATGTGTCAAACCCAAAGCCACCTAGCTCATTGAAACACGTGTGACATGGGTGTAATACCCTAATTTTTACCCCTAAGATCCCACATTTCATTTGCATCATTTCATACACAAACAAGATCATACACTTTGGTTCTCCCAGCACACCTGTGTTTCTTACGTGCTTTATGTTTGTTTCTGTTTACTGACCTCTAATTAAAATACCAAAAATATTTTACAATTTTTGCTTGTTTCTTGTTTTCTGTGTGTTTAGGGTTTTACAGGGAGATTCATGGCAAGGGTATGGCTTGGAGTCAAGTGTGGCTATTTAGTTATGGTCAAACTATCAAGGTTGCTTCAATTGCAAGTATTTATGTCAGTAGGCTATTTCTCAAGTAGTGAATGTTCAAAGTCAAGTTGTCTTGAGGTATAATTCATCAGGTTATCAAGCAGAGAATTTATGAGAAGTCTGGTCCAAATTATCATGATCAAATTGACCATCAGTTTAAATTAGTGTTCATCTGTGGATTTATTTTCCCGGAAATTGTTTCAGACAAATTCAAAGTGATTCAGAACTTCTGTAATTTATTATCAGAGATTCGTCTGAACAAGTCAAGCTTGAAGGATATTCATTCAGGGTGTAGGTTATTTGGTCAAGATTGTGTGGTTATTCTTTTATTGATTAATTCAAGAAAAGTTTGACCTAATCTAGGTCAAACAAGTCAAGATAATATGACTTCCTCTCAAATTGTTTGTACCATGATTTCCAAATCATCAAATGATTAAGATCAAAGTTTTGTGTAAGTTTAGTTTTATCTGATGAAGTCAAGTGATTAAGATTAATTCAAGATGTGGTCCATATTGCAAGTCCTGTTTATAAGTGTTTGTTATTGGTTCAAGTTAAGTGTGTCATTTATTCAATATTCATTTTAAGATTGAGGCAATTTCAGTCAGATTCAAGATTTGCTGCAAGTTTGGTTCGCTTTTAGTCAAAAGTCAAGAATTTGATTTAGATGGTTGTTACCTCAATTAGAAGTTATTCATTGATCATGGATACTTGTGTTCATTTTTATCAGAGGTTTGTAGGAAGAGTTTGAAATTGGTTTTGGATTAAAGTCAAGATTGCGTATCCAATTTGATTACCATTTTCTATTCATTTCACATCCACATCCATAACCCATAAAATCCATTTATCCACTTATATTTCAATGTCTAAACCATTTTTTTAATCCATTCTCCATTATCCAATATCCAATTTTAATCCATTTCTATGCAATTATCCACTTCCTAATCCATTCTCCATTTTTATCCAATTTTAACCCAATAATCCATATTACCTTTCAAAAATCCAATCCCAATTTCCATGTTAATTTCTAATATCCACATATCCATTACAATTCAAATTTGCATTTAAATAATCCCAAAAAAGTTATTCATTACTACACATGCCATGAAGCCCATTTAATTTGTATTCTTACATCATGAACCATGATGTGACGTTACAAAAGTCCATTCACTAAAAATGGAAAAGAAAATGCATCAAAAAATAAAGAAATGTCAATGTTACTACACCGTAAGAAGCTTGGCCCTCATGAAACAAAGAAATAAAATTATGCATCAAGACAAGTCCAAGCCAAGAAATCCATGTCACAACAAGCTACAAACCTCACTTCCATTTGCTATAAATTGGGCCTTCGTTCTTCATTTCAGAGAAGCTTTTCTGAAGCCAAAAATATTCTGCCAAAATTGTTTTCGAATCCATCCTCAACCTTTCACATAAGCTTCAACAAAACTCACACCTTCGCTCAACGACATTAATCAAAATTTGTTTCAATAGCTTCAAACAACAACAAAACACCAGTTCGTAGCTAAGAAGAGAAGAAGAGGAAGAATTCAATTGTTACTCACCTCAATTTGAAGGTAGTCACCGTTTCCGACGAAATTTCGCACTCTAAATTTTAATCGGTGATTGAGTTTCATTCGAAATTGAATGCATTAGGAGTCTATGTTTGATTCCGATCCATTTTCTTTGAATTTCGTATCCCGCCGCTCCGATTTAATTGAGCTTCGAATAATGGCCATGGTGATGAACAGTTCAGCCTTGTGAAAGAAAAGAGGAAGATGTGAAGCGTTCTGTTTTCTATTTCATTTTCATGGGATTTTATTTTTTTCTTAAAGGGGGAGCATCATCTTATGTTGGGCCGTGTGGCCTTTTACCATCACCACCACCATTTTTTTTAAAAACAAACCTCCCTTTGTTCTTTTTTTATATAAAATCTCCCTTAATTGTTTTTTTAATTAACTCAAATATATTTTTATACTAATTTCCTTTTATCTTTTATAGATTTTAATTCTTTTTTTTAATTGATCTTTGCATTTTGAATTTTGTTTTGGAAACTTTTCTTGAAAAATATTTGAAAACACTTTATTCTCGGTCTTATTTTGAATTCTCACGTTTTTTGATTAATTGTTGATTCTTTTGGATCTTGAATTTTGATAAGATTTCATCAATATCAATGGACTTTGGGCGTCGATTTTATCCACTAAGAGAGGTGATTGATATTGATAATGATTTAATCGATTTAAGATTCAAATTGTGGTTTCTTTTCATCTTGACCCCTTTCTTTTTCTTCTTTTTCTTTTGATCGATGAAATCTATAGTTCATGGATTGTTGGTTGTCAAGGATGTTTAATCTTCATTATTTTAAATCTATTAACGAAGGATCATTGAGATAATTCTTCGTACTTTGAATAGTGATAGATTACCTTTGATTAACCGATAAAAATCTTGATTAAGATGAGATTGGTACCTTCTTTTCTTTTCGTGTGGTATTACTTTCAGAGAGTGATCTACATATCACTTCTCTAGCATGCATTAGAACTAACATTGTTATTGACCGGTCTCAGAAAGTCGTTGCTTCTACATAAACCCAATTACGATTGCTTAATATAGCGCTAAATTGTCCTATAACCGAAAATGATCATTTGTGACTCAAACTTATGTTTGAAAGTCCAAGTAAGGTTGATTATTTGTCTTAGATTCATTACATATGAAACTTGTTGTTAGGAGGCTTTGATTTTATTAATCCTCTAATGAGTCTTCATTAACCTTGGTCTAAGTGCATGAGTTAACCATCATTGATCATTTGTTCTAACAATTAATCACTAACTCACTAACAATATCATTGTAATAATTTTGTTTATGTTTCCTTCTTGCTCCCTATCTCTTTTTTACTTTTACGTTCCATTATTATCATCTCATATCATATTTTTTGTTTATATTTCTGTCATTTTTTTTCTTTTGTCTATTTGGACCATATCTTGTTCAAAACACTAATAAATGATTAAACCTCTAAAAAACTTGGTGCTCTTAATTTTATGGATATGCTCTTGGACAATTCTTAGATCTTGGACCTCTTGGACTATTCTTGGACCCTTGGAATTAGAATTAGGCCTTTTTCCCTATGCTTAGAGTATTATGGATCTTTGCCTTTATTTGGCTTGCTCATTTGCTTATGCTTCAAGATGGACGAAATTCTTATTTGGCTTGCTATGGAGTGTGCTACAATTTGATTAGATCCTTCTTGTCTTTAGATTTTATTTTTCTTTCTAGGGTAGTCACTTCATCTTCTCCCCTTCTTAAATTTTCAAAATCTCCTCTCATTTTTTTAAAAACCTTCTTTTTTTCAAACTTAAAACCGCTTTCACAATAAAACCTTGAATTTTGTCAAGTGATTTCCGAACTTTGTTTTCTTTAATAAATGTCAATCAATGTCAATCATACTTTGACTAATTTCAAAAAGATATAAAAAAACTTCACCTCTTTCAAACTTCTTGTGCCTTTGTGCACTTTTCATTTTAAAACTTTTCATAAACTTTAGACATGAGTCATTTCCATAGTTGAGATATAACTCTCCTATTCCTCATAGTATTTAAGATGTTGACATTTTCCACTTAGATGTTGAGTGATAGACTTGTTGATTTTAATCCAAGAAAAATCCTCCATCTTTAGGTGATGCAAATGTTGTCTTATACTTGTGGGCGACTAGTCGTAGTTTTCTCCTTAAAATGGTGACTTTTCTTTACATTTAAAATCAATCATAACCAACAAATTTTTGTTATTTGTACCATAAACTACGAGGTTTTGATTCTATATTTCACTTTGTGGGTACGTAGGCATGAGGCGATAAGTCTCTCCAAACACAAAAATCTTAAAAATATTTCTCTTCTCATCTCCCCAATGTCATTTCAAGCAAAACTTTTCAAATCAAAAAGCGTACATATTTCAAAGGGCTTCTATAGAGTACTATAGAAGTTTTAGGTGCTAACACCTTTCCATCACGTAACCAACCCCCTTGCCCATTCTCTGTTTGTTCTTGTTTTAGAACTTGTTTAGGTTTTGTTCGCTCTTTTTCCTTTCCTTTTGGATAAAATGAAAGTGCAGTGACGAATCTTGTATTTTAAGTTAAGTTAATCAATAGCTTACACTCACAAATTTCCCCGCTACAGAAAAATGGTGACTCTGTTGAGGATTCTCTGGTTCCTAGTGGTTTTTTCCTACTTTGATTTATTTATCGCTTTTTGTTTGATTTGTTTGTTATTGCTTGTTCTGCTTGGGTGCCTGGTGATTTGTGTGGTGAGATAAGTCCTATACCCGAACTTGAGTGAACTTATGATAAGAGGGTGGTATAGTCTTGTTGGCTTACATGGAGTAGTCCTTACTAAGTTAACTTGAGATCCTCGACTCAGTGGAGGCCCCTTTGGGATTACTGATGTCTTACGAGTAGTCATATTTGGCATTAATATTTCTGACCTGGGAGCCTGAGAAGCTGAGGACCTTAGAACTCTTTAACCCATCTTGGCCTTATTAGAATGTGGTGTAATGGATATTCAGGTGCAGACTTGAATTAGTTGTTACGCGATACCATACTCTGACAAGTTTCTCTTGAGAATATTATTGGCCGACGAATAGTCGTTTAAGCCGATAATATCCAAAAAAAATGGAATTATGACTTTGGGAACTTTTTAGAACCTTGTTCCACAAGTGCTGATATAACCTTAGTATATACCATTATGGGTTGGTTCTTACCTTGGCTCCCTGCTCACGCCAAACCTTTGAACCTGTGTGCTTTGTGTGATCTTTTTTGTGGGTGTTGCATCTTGAACTCATGCATTCATGGGTATTTTGTTTAAGTCAGTTTTTAAGGATCTCAGAGATTTTCCTTTGCAAACATCGCTGATATTGTTGATTATGGACATTGGAAGGAGAAACACTCAGAAGTACGATTTTCGAGCTCCCGATCTTACAGATTTAAGAAAGCTAATGTCCTTGGTAGTTGATCGTTCAGGCTTCAGATCTCGTTATGGAGACTTCTATTTTTTCTTTCTACCAATATTGAAGATAAAATTTTGAACACCCTTGTGAAATTCTATGATTCTGTCTACCGATGCTTTACTTTTCCTGATTATCAGCTCATGCCAACCTTGGAGAAGTATGCTTATTTGTTGGGTATACCAGTTTTTGATAAGTTTCCTTATATTGGTTTGAAGGAAGTTCTTAAACCCCAAGATATTGCTACAGCCACCCATTTGATGAAATCTGATATAAATGCTAATCTGACGGTTTAAGGAGGTATCAAGGGTTTGACTTCTAATTTCTTAATTGGGAAAGCCACTTTATTTGCTAACGCTGGTCGCACATTGGCGTTTGAGGCTATATTTGATTTGCTAATCTACGAACTAGTATTGTTCCCTAACGTTGACAACTTTGTGGATGTTAACGCTATTAGGATTTTCTTGATTGGGAATCATGTTCCGACTTTACTTGGTGACATCTATTTCTCCATCCATAGTAGGACTTCTAAGGGGAACGATACCATTTTTTGTTACACACCTCTACTGTACAATTGGTTTATTTCACACTTGCCATAATCATCTATTTTTAGGGAGAACAAGAATTGATTAAGGTGGTCTTAGAGGATCATGTCCCTTACTCATGCTGACATTATTTGGTCTTCTTCTGTTTGTGAGAATGTCCAGATTATTGATAGTTGTGGGGAATTCTCCAATGTTCCTCTTCTTGGAACACAAGGTGGAATTAACTACAACCCGAGTTTAGCTAGCCGTCAGCTTGGTTATATGTTGAAAGATAAGCCTAAAAATATTCTATTAGAGGGTTTGTTTTTTCAAGGAGGGAAAGATATATGGGAAAGTATGTTTCATGCTTCTAACAAGGAGAAGACGGAGTTGTAAATATGAAGGAGAAAAATGACTTGATCGAGTTGCTTGAGCGACGCATTGTGAAGAGACATGGAGAGGATTTATTTTCCTCTACTACTTCATCAGCACACCCTCCTACTCCAGTGCTTATAAAGGTGTTGTGGATCAACTCATGTTAGAGAAGATCGCCACGAAGGATAACTATGAGAGAGATTAAGAGACTCCGAAGGAAGTATCAGCTCGGATCGTCACCAGATGCTCCTTAGGACCTAGATTTTTCTTATTGAATTTTGATCTTATGAAACTTGTACTTTCAAGTGTAACTCTTTCCAATATTCAATGAAATGAGATGTTTATCAGTATTTCAAAAAATGTTATTTCTTTATGGTGTTTGTAATTACTTTATATCATAAAGATCCTTGAAAGCTGATTGAAACATTTTCATTTTACATTTTCATTCGCATCTTGTGCATTGTGTTTTACCTTTTTCAGGTGTCTTATTGTTTCTTTTGGTCTTCGCTTAGCCAAGTTGTCACATCACTACAACACTCGAGCTAATCTCAAGAAAAAGATGGATCACTTGCAGCAAGAGAACTGCGAGCTCCGTGAAGAGGTGACAACTCTGAAGCATAGTTTAGAAAGACTCACTGCTGCGATGGAAGGTCTAGTGGTTGCTCAGAATCAGCCACCACTGCCTCCTCCTTCTCCTGTGCAGAGAACTGTGATTTCTGAGATCGAATCAATGCTCATTTCTGTGGCCCCAGTTAATGCTTCTCAATATCATATGCCTTATGGTTTCCCTTGGGGAATGCCTCTCAATTATGTGCAAGAGGGATATCGACCTCCTGCTTTTGAAGGCTCGAGAGTTCTTGATGTTATGACTATACCACCTCCTGTGGTTAATGTTGTTCCTAATGCTGATATTCCAGCCGTTTCTATTGTTGTACCTGTGCCACCACCCGTAGTTCACACTATGTCTTATGCTAAAGAGCAAATTTTCCACACTGCTTCGAGTGAGAGTTTAGATGTTCTTAGTCATATGAATGATCTTCAAGATCAGTTTGCTGAGATGCAGAAAGAAATTAGGGCTTTAAGAGGAAAAAAGTTATTTGGAAAGAATGCTCATGAGCTTTGTATTTTCCCAAATGTGAAGATTCCAGCTAAGTTCAAGGTTCTGGGGAACACTTGTCCATAAATCCATTTGGTCATGTATGCCAGAAAAATGTTCACCCATACTGACAACCATCAGTTTCTGAATCATTATTTCTAAGATAGTTTTACCTGTGCTGCACTGAAGTGGTATATGGGACTTGATAGTTCCCAAATCAAAACATTCAATGATCTCGGAGAAGCTTTTATCTGTCATTATAAGTACAATCTGGATATGGCACCGGACTATGGTCAACTATGTGCAATGTCTCAGAAAGAGAAAGAAACTTTTAAAGAGTACGCGTAGAGATGACGTGAGATTGCAACTCAGATAAGCCATTCGCTTAAAGAGAAAGAGATTACCAAAATCTTCATGAAGACTTTGGGTCCGTTTTACTATGAAAATATGGTTGCGAGTGCTCCTAGTGATTTCACGAAAATGGTTAATATGGGAATGTGATTAGAGGAAGTTGTTCGTGCGAGACGCCTGACAAAAGAAGGTAGTTCTGGGAGTGCGAAGAAGTTTACTGTTGGTTTTTCTAAGAAAAAGGATGGAGAAACTAATGCCATATCTCAAGAGAGGTCTAGAAGACGCAGGGTTATAAACAACAATGGAAGTCATTGTCAGCAACAAGTAGCTTCTATTATGCCCGTCATCAGTTCCGCTCAAGCTACTTCAAATTATCAACAACGTTTCCAACAGAAAACACATCAGTAAGGCCATGTGCAGAAGAAAGTGCAATTTGATCCCATTCCAATGTCGTATACTAATTTATTTCTGACTTTGATAAAGAAGAATTTGGTTTAGACTCGTGATTCGCCACATATTCCTACAGATATTCCATGGTGCTATAAGCCAGAGGCCCGTTGTGAATTTCATCAAGGCGCCCCTGGGCATGATATTGAAAATTGTTATCCCTTGAAATATGAAGTTGCAAAGTTTGTAAAAGTGGTATTCTGTCTTTCGAAGAAAGAAATCCCAATGTGCAATTAAATTCATTGCCTAATCATGGTAACGCGACTGTTAATATGGTATATGGGTGTCCTGGTTTCCAAGTCTAAGAATGAAGAGGATCACGTGGAATATTTACTGAAATTGTTCCAACGTTTGAGAAAATACAAACTCCGATTGTATCCAAACAAATGCACTTTCGGCGTTTTTTCTAGAAAGCTTTTGGGTTTCATTGCCAACTAGAAAGGTATAGAGGTGGAACCAGACAAAGTCAGGGTCTTTCGAGATATTCCTGCTAAAGGGAAATATGTGATCTAAAATGCAGCAAAAAATAAAAATTTCCCTTTAGTGATCATTATGAATGGTCATGATCAGTGATAGAACAATTACCTCTTGTGGCAATGAAACCTTTGATTATGAATAGAACGAGTGATCACGAGCAGTGTATGATGAATAACGCCTCTTCTCAGTCCACACGAACAAACTCCTTCAGTCTTAGTGCTAGCTACTACGATTGAAGACTTTTAGTGAGAGATAGAGAGAAGGAAAAATACGATTGTGGTTTCACAGTCTAAATTTTCATCAAGAGTGTATGCTTCTGCACAAGGGTTCTATTTATAGTACCACTTGTGTGGGCTGTAAGCTAAAAAACCCACTTAAGTGTATGCACACCATATCTTATGGTGTACCATATTATCACCTAAGTGCATGGTACCTTACCACATTCTGTATTCTACTTAAGTGCATCGTACCTTACAATGTTTTACATTTACTTAAGTGTACCGAACCTTATGGTGTTCCTTACTAAAAACACATTGCAAAATTGATTTCCTATCTTGATGAGATCTCTTTTCATCATATTCCTAGGGAAGAAATTCAATTAGTTGATGATCTTGCCACCCTGGTATCCATGTTCAAAGTCAAGTGGAAGAACAAAGCTCCTTCTATCCGCATTGATCATTTGAACGAACCAGCACACTATTTAGTAATCAGGGACGAGTCTGATGACAAGCCATGGTTCTACGATATTAAAAGATATATGGAAAAATAAGAATATCCCAAGGGTATCACTATCACTTATAAGAAAGCTTTCAGACGGCTCTGTGCCAAGTTCTTCTTGAGTGGAGTGTATTGTACAAGAGGAATTATGATTCTATGTTGCTCAGATGCATGGATAGACACGAAGCAAACACAATCATAAGGTCCATACATGAAGGATGTGAGGGTGTACATGCCAAAGGTCCTTCCGTGGCAAAAAAGATCCTTCGAGCTAGGTATTACTGGACGACAATGGAGGTAGATTGTTATAACTTTGCCAAAAGATGTCACAAGTGCCAAATCTACGGTGACAAGATCCATGTGACACCAACTCCATTAAATGTTCTGACTTCTCCTTGGCCCTTATCTATATGGGGTATTGATATGATTGGAATGATCGAGCCGAATACTTCCAATGGTCATCGCTTCATTCTAGTCGCTATCGATTATTTCACCAAGTGGGTTGAAGCTGCTTCTTATGCAAATGTTACACGACAAGTGGTTGCCAGATTCATCAAGAAAGAAATAATATGTCGCTATGGTATTCGTAGCAACATTGTCACCGACAATGTAAGCAACTTGAACAACAAGATGATGAAGGAGTTGCGTCAAAAATTTAAGATTGAGCACCACAACACTTGACCATATCAGCCCAAGATAAACGGTGTTGTCGAAGCAGCAAACAAAAACATCAAAAGGATTTTCCAAAAGATGGTCAAGACTTACAAGGATTGGCCTGAAATGCTTCCCTTTGCATTGCATATAGAACTTCAATTCTTACTTCTACTGGGGCAACTTCGTATTCGCTTGTGTATGGTATGAAGGTTGTTTTACCTATTGAAGTCGGGATTCCTTTGCTCAGAGTCATCATGGATGCAAATCTTGATGAAGTTAAATGGGTTCAATCCAGATACAACCAGTAGAATCTCATTGAAGAGAAGCGCCTGACAGCCGTGTGCCACGGTCAATTGTATCAGAGACGCCTCAAGCGAGCTTTTGACAAGAAAGTTCTCCCTCGAGCGTTCCACTTAGGAGAACTCGTGCTCAAGAGGTATTCTCTTATTCATTCGGACCCACGCGGAAAGTGGACTCCCAATTACGAAGCGCTTTTTATTGTCAAGAATGCCTTCTCAAGCGGAGTGGGGAGGAGTTACCACATCCCGTGAACTCCGATACAGTCAAAAAATATTATGTAAAAAAAAAGAGTAAAAATCCCGCTAGATTGGCATCCGAAAGGGATATCTAGGCAAAAATGGTTGTCCCGATGGACAAAAAAAAAAGAAATGTCCATGCAAAAGTTAGGGACAAAAAAAGTAATAATAGCCCGCTAAGTTGAAAAATCGAAAGGGCGACTTAGGCAAAAATGGGTATCCCGGTGAACGAAAAAATATAATATAAATGTCTAGGAAAAAATTAGGGATAAAGGCATTTGACTGTGAACACTTGAGCCTGTCTTCGTCATACATAGGCCTCAGACGGTAAATGATCAGTCAAATTATCATCAATTGATGCACTATGTTGGAACCTAGACTTACAGGGGATGATAGCCAATGTTGTAATCAATGCAAAGTCAAATTTCCCATTGCCATTTACTTTGTTTCTCATTTTATTGTAAATTTCCTCATCAAGGATTTTTACATCCTTGTACACGTCTTATGAACAAAATCTTTTACATTTAATAAAATTCATCATTTGATTTCTCATTTGTCTCTTTTTAGTATTCTGTTTGCAAATTGAACGATTATTTGTGATCACATAATGCTATAAAGCGTTAAGAATAACAAAAAGCTAAAATCAACCAGGAAAACATTATGCATTGCATGCTTTGCAAGAAATCATCAAGGGATAATTGGTAGTTTCCCTTTATAAGATTGATTCTCGGTGAACAATATCATAGTTGGTTGAGAAGGTTGTTTGTTTTCCCCAACAAGTACCAGTATGGTTCTTTGGAAGGATTGTGTATCTTTCCTCTCCCCAGCAGAGCCATAATTTCACCAACGAGCATCAAATTGGTTCTTTGGAAGGATTCATCTTTCATTTCCTTAGTAGAACCATATCCTAAGCAGAGACTTGTTTGCTCTTCTTCAGTAAGAGCAAAAGCTCTCTCAATACTCCAGCAGATCAAGGTTGTCATTCCCCAGTAGTGATGGTGCTTCATTTTGTCTTGACTTTTTTTTCTTCCCCATGAAGAGTCAGTTAGTTGAAGATCAGCCATGATTCCTTCACTCTCCAACCAAAGTCAACTATGGTTAGAAAGTTCCTTCCTCTCCAGTAGCAGTGTTGGTAATTTCTCGGAAGTTTGAGATTTCTAATCTCTTTCCCCATCGGTGTCGTCGTCATTTGTGGATTTATGTTCCCCAACGGAGGATGTCAAGTTCGTTTTGCTACAAGCTCTGTCTACCTACATGCGACAGAATATTTCAACCTTTGTTGTAGCATAGCAAGATATTAAGCATCATGTGACCGTTGAGCATCATATCATATACATTCTAACATACTTCTCTTTTGACTGATTTATCTCCCCAGCGAATCTCGGTCAAACTTTCCTTTTAAGCCTCTCTTTGTTTTTTCCATCAGTCATCGTTGGACAAATCTTTCGAGTTACTCTTTTACTTAATCCTCTTCCACCTTGAAAAATTGAAGAGCTAGCGCAATTCAAACATTCAGGTCCAAGAAGATTAAATAGGGGCAGCTGTCATAACCCGAGATTTGACCTCCTCTGTTGCCTTTGCATGAGCATGTGAATTAGCATCGCTGGCATACGCATTTGCACTTTTTCTCTATAATGCTTTGTTGTAGGAACTTTTAGTTTTTTCAAGCCCGATTAACCACATTCTCTCAAAGATATCACATCATCAAAACAAGCACAAAATAAAGGTTTCTACACCTATTCATCAGAGCAAGAGGTCGAACATCAGAGCCATGATCACAACATCATTTTTCAGGAAAATTTGGGCATGTTTTAGCCTGGTTAATCGATTAACCATTTGCTAGTGCAAATGAGTTAATCGATTAACCCTTGAAAAATTCGCAGAATCTGCTGAATTTTCAGAACAACAACTTCCACTTCTCATTTTTTGGGTCTACATTGTCCTAGCATTGTGTGAAACATTCTAGACAGCTCTAGACACTTCAATACATTTCTAAACACTTCAAGAAATTTTCTATAATACATTAATTGGGATTGCCACCACCATGTTGCTTTATTTCTAAGCATGGGAGCCCTTAGCTTCAAGTTTGCATTTGGATGGTTATCGAGTCAACTATCTAACTAACTAAGTTAACCTCCAATTCAGTGAGTTGAAGCTAACTAACTCCAAGGCTAGTTCCAATGCTACATCCAAAGCTCACTTCAAACCTAGCAACTTCGAAATAAAACTCTATATAAGCAAATCATCACCATTTCACAAAAATCCTCAATCATTCTTCCAAAATTTCACACTTGATCACTCTTAATTCTCTCACATTCTCTCTGAGTTTTCTACAACTTCTATCATAATCTTCTTCATTTTCATTAAAAACCTCACTAGAGCTCAAAACCTCAATTAAGAGAGTAACAAATTCTTTATTGGAAGTGCTTTCTCTTAAGCTTAGCCATCATCGTCTTGCAAATTCTTCTTTCTTTTCTAGAGTTATATTGCATTTGGATTCATCTCACGTGATTACCTCAAGCTTATTCGGTGTAATTTCAATTTTGAAGTTTTCATCGTAATTTGCTCGGTTTCGCTATGGTTCGATTGCAAATTATGTTTTCTCTGGATTTCTTTGAGTAGCTTCATCACATTCTCTTTGCAACAACATCCAAGGCAAATCTAAGCCTTGTAGGTTGATTAATTCTCACTCTTTTCACTATTTTGATTGTTACCTTATCGTTTACGATGTAGTTTCGACATTTTTCTCGTTAGTGGATCGATTATGCCATGATTTAATCTTCAATATTGACGTGTTAATTGATTCCATAAGTTCTTATTTTCTATTTTTGGACTTTTATTTCGTGCACGATTGTTTTCCCTAACATGTGAAAGATTGCACAAATCAAAATTGGACACAACTGCTTTTGAAAACTCAATTTTCAGGCTCTGTCACAGTGTTAATCGATTAACACTTTTGCACTAGAAAAGTGTTAATCGATTAAGCATGTATTTTTCAGCAAAAATTTCCTGTTTTAAAAGGGTTAATTGATTAACATTTTTGCACAGGAAAGTGTTAATCGATTAACACTGGTCCGTAAAGCCATTTTTATGCATTTTTCATGTATGTTTGGCATTCCGTCCTCTTTCAACTCCCACGGATTGATATGTTTGATGTTTATGAATGTTTTGACTTCTATTTGAAGCATGCTTGTGCATTTTCCAATGTTCGATTTTATCGATTTCGCATTTGTTTGCATTTTTGGCATTGCATGATTATGTTCATTTTTGCCTAATCTTTTATCACATGATTACTTGGTTTGTAATGCATGCTAATTAACTTTGGTACTGTTTTACACTTCCATTCTTGCTTGCATTAAGATTTGTTCCTCCTGGGAATGAACTTAATCTTGTTTAATCAATAATTTCCCTTTTTGCTTTAACGATTTTTCATTCCTTTGGGAAATTGTTAGCATATCTTTTCCCTTAGATTAATTAATCGAAACTTCATTTTGATTAGTCGATCTCTCCTTTTTTCTTCTCCTTTGGATCTTTTTGAGCTTTGTCCTATCTTTTCCCCCGCGTAGTTGAATTTTTGCAACGCATTGGAGCAGTGAACAAATTTTACGTCGTTGTACTGTCTGTTTTGTTTCTTACACCGCACTTTGGTGTTAGAGAAGGAATGAGAGTGGAGGATTCCTACACTCAGTCTAACTATTTTAGGTAGGGGACGAATGACCATGTGCTTGGATTAGTCGTCTCTATCTCCTTACTGTGGTTTTCCTGTTCCCCTAGTCGAGTCGATCCTCTATCACTTGCACCCTTACCTCCTCTTTGGAAGTAGCCTTCCCTTTGTGTCTCCCTTTTCTCTTGTGGCCAATCCGTCCTTGGTTTCCCTTGAGATTTTTTATTCAATTCCTTTTGCTTGGTTGATCAAACGTCCCTTGGTTAAAACCTATTTCTCTTCTTCCCCATCGAAGTTGACCCTTTCTCTTTGGTTTAACACAGTCTTTCTGTTAAAACCTAATCCCCACCAGAGTTTGCAACCTTCTTTTGGTTCTCTTTCCTTCCTCTTTGGTTAACCACTGTCTGCCAGTTAAACATCATTTACCTTTCCTCGGTTAATCACAGTATGTCTGTTAACACTGAGTTTTCTTTGGGTTAATCACCATTTCCAGTTAATCACCCGTTCCTTGGTTGATCATGGTTCGTTTGTTAAAACCAGATTTCTTTTGAGTTACTCACATTCTCTTGGTTAATCACTCATTATTTTCGGTCAATCACAGTCCGTTTGTTAGATACCGAATCCCTTGCAGTTAACAACCTTTCTTTGGTTCAAATGCTTCCACATTTGGGTTAGCAACCTTTGTTCGATTCAAATACCTTTTCCTTCGGTCGAGTGCTATTTGTTTAGTCAATGTACCATTTCTTTGGGTCACAACCTTTGCTTGGTTCCACACCTATTTTCTTGGTTGATCACTGCCCTCCAGTTAAAACCACTTCCTTTCTATTTTTCTTTGTTAACCACTATTTATCAGTTAATATACCGCAATCCCCTCGGAGTTAACACCTTTATGTGGTTTATTACTCTTTTTCTTCAGGTCCCTCGCAGTCCGTCTGTCGACACCAACCTTTTGGCTTTCCCCATATAATCTTTCTCTTGTTTTTCTTCAGTTAATCATTTCCTGTTAGTTGATGTACTGAGTTCTCTGTAGATCTTATCTTTTATTGACTCTTGTCTCTTTTCTCCGGATCCATCGCCATCCTTTTGTTTTCTCCCCATTGGATTCATCTCTATTCTTCAGTGTTCCCTAGTGGAGCTACCTTTTCTATTTTGAGTTCCTCAGCATTATTTTTTTGTTCTTTATTGGTTTTGACACCACTTCTCTTGCATTCCCCTTGTTGGGTCTTGCTTTCTCTTTTTGTTCTTGGCTTTGACGCTATTTCTTTTTCCTTCCTTTTTTAGCGTTGGTTCCCCGAACTACATAGACTCTGATTTCCTCATTGCACTATGAGGGTACGTAGGCACAAGATTGCAAAATCTTGGCGAGCCACCTTCCTCCGTCTTCTTCCATTCTTCTGTCTCTCTGGTCCGCCCAGATCTTCTTCTTTTCCTTGGTTCCCTAAACTATGGAGCTCTAACTTCCTCATTGCACTATGAGGGTACGTATGCACAAGGGCTCCAATCTTCCCTGAGCACGTTCTTTTCCTTTTCCTTTATTCTCTCTCCTTTCTTTTTAGTTAGAAGCCTTTAGATAGATAACCCATCCAAGCCTAGAAGTAAGCAAAATGGTTTCCGTCGGGTACGACGGATGCTTAAGGTGCTAGTACCTTCCTTTCGTATAACCGACCCCCTTTCTCGTTTCTCTTCCCCTTGGGTTTTATCGATATTTTCCCTGTCTTTGGGACCAAATAAAGTTTGGTGGCGACTCTGTTGTATCTTTGAGTGTGCGATTCACTCGGGTATAATCCCACTAACTTTAGTATTAATGCAAGAAATCCATGAAAGGTCCTTCGGTACTTATGCTAATGGATATTCTATGGCTAAGAAGATGCTTAGAGTTGGTTGTTATTGGTTGAAAATGGAATCTAATTATTGTCAATTTATTAAAAAGTGTCATAAATGTTAAATTTATGCAGACAATGTGCATGTGCCTCTGACTCTACTCAATGTTATTTCGTCTTTGTGGTCTTTCTCTATGTGGGGAGTTGACATGATTGGAATTATTGAGCCTAAAGCTTCAAATGGGCATCAGTTCATTCTAGTAACTATTTATTACTTCACCAAATGGGTTAAAGCGACTTCATACACCAATGTGATCAAGAAAGTGGTAGTCTGGTTTATCAAGAATCAAATCATATACTAATGCGGTATTCCAAGCAAGATTATTATGGACAATGGTTCAAACTTGAATAACAAGATGATGAAAGAACTCTATGAAAGTTTCAAGATTAAACATCATAATTCTTCACCTTACAAATCCAAGATGAACAGGGTTGTTGAAACTGCAAATAAGAATATCAAAAAAATCCTGCAGAAGATGGTTATAACCTACAAGAATTGGCATAAGATGCTCCCTTTTGCTTTTCATGGATACCGGACGCCCGTCTGCACTTCAAAAGGGGCAACCCCTTTCTCTTTAGTCTACAGCATGGAAGCAGTGCTCCTTATAAAAGTTGAGAGACCGTCAATGCGAGCCTTGACGGAAGCCAAGTTGATAGAAGCCTAATGGTGTGAGAAAATATATGATTAATTAAATCTAATTGAAGAAAAGAAAATGATAACCTTGTGTCATCGTCAGTTGTACCAAAAGAAGGTGAAGAAAGCATTTGATAAGAAGGTATGTCCTCATGCTCAAAAAGATCTTGCTTATCCATAATGGTTCCCGTGGCAAGTGGATTCCCAATTACGAAGGCCCATATATTGTCAAGAGAGCCTTTTCTGGAGGTGCATTAATTCTTATAACTATGGATGGTGAAGAGCCCCCTCATCTGGTGAACATTGATGCCGTCAAAAAATGATTCTCCTAAATAATCAAAAGAATAGCTTGCTAAGTTGAAAACTCGAAAGGGCGGTGTAATACCCCAAATTTTGCCCTAAGATTTGTCGTCGCATTTCATTGCATTTTTATTGCATTTAATCAATTACTAACAAATTTGTGTAGTCGTTTGGCTTTTTGCAGGTAAATATCATATGGCATGCATTTTTTTTCTAAAAAGTAAAAATGGCATAATTGGCAAGAGGACATGTGTAAGAGGTTGAGAGTTCGAATCTCACCTTTGTCACTTTTTTTGTTTTTTATTATTTTTACTCTAAATTTTTTTATCTTTCATTAAAAAATAACAAAAATAGTTTTTTATTATTATTTAATTATTATTTTCGTATTTTAATTAAATCATTTTTTAAAATATTATTTTTTTCACCTTTTTCTAAATTATTCATAAAAATATCCAAAAAATCATAAAATAAAAAATATTGGAAAAAATTTTGTTCTTTTTATAATATTTTTGATTTTAGGAATCAATAGGATTATTAGTTTTTATTTTAAGTTTATTTTAATTATTTTAAATTATTTAAATTTTATTTTTCTTAACTAATTATTTAGTTTGGGCTTTAAAATGGGCTTTAGGGACATTATTGACAATTTGGTGTTAACCCTAATTTGTTCCCTATATATACATGTGTTGCCTTGTTGAAAAAGGGAGAATGATAAAAAAAACCTAAGAGGAGTGAGTGTCGTTTACCGTTATTTCTTTTTCTTTCATCTATTACTGTTGTTTCTTTTTCTTCATCGTTTACCGTTATTTCTTTTCCTTCATCTATTACTGTTGTTTCTTTTTCTTCATCTTTTACTGTTATTTTTTTTCTTCTTCATCTATTACCGTTATTTCTTTTTCTTTATCTATTACTGTTACGTTTATATATTTATAATTTTTAAATTGTTAGAGTTTATATATATATAAGATTAATTTTTGATCGAATTATATCGATACGATGTTTGCACATTTGTGTGCATGACGCGTGACATTTGTGTTAGTTCGATCTGGTTGCGATGATCGCATTTTTGTGTGAGCAATAATACTGTTTTTTGCTTAATTTCTTTTTCTTTGCGATAAATTTTGTTTCGTCCGATTTAGATCTGGTTGCGATGAGCGCATTTCTGCGTTAGCAACATTGTTGGGTTATTTGGCACATTTAAAATTCATTATTGCTTTATTATTATTATTATTATTATTATTATTATTATTATTATCATTATTTTTTATTATTATCATTATTATTATTATTATTACTATTATTATTATTATTATTATTATTATTATTATTATCATTAATTTATTAAAACTTGTTATAATATAAAAATCTGTTTTTTAAAATAAGTAACATTAACATCTTTTCCAAATTAATATGAAAACCTATTATTTTTAAGAAAAAATTTTTTTAGATAAATTTAAAATAATAACTAAAATCTTTTTTTAAAATAATAACTAGAACCGTTTTTTAAAAAATATATAATAATAACATTAAACCTTTTTTTTTTTAAATAAAACCTTTTTGTTAGATAATTAAATTAAGACTATTTTTGAAAAGTTTTTTAATAATATTAAAACCTCTTTTTTAACTTAAATCAAAAGCTTTTTTATATATCACAAATAAACAACAAAGAATATCTATAACTTTCGCACTTCCGTTTCATAACTCGTCTGATTACTGTCTGACTCTGTCTACTAACTTTGTGTATTCAATGTGCAGCTTGTTACGTTGCTATTAGCTATTTTAATGTGTTTTTCAATTCAAGTTGTATTATAATCGTATCTGTTTCTCATTTGTAACTTCGCAAACAAATTATCGCGTTTACCTTTCCGCACTTTAATTTCTGCTGTTGGTATGGTTTAAATTCGCGCATTTGCATCGTTAATTTGTCCCATTGCATTCCTCCGAAGGATTAGGTCTAGCCGTTTGGCCGCCACGCCAATAGTCCTCAAAACTTCAAACCCTTACAAACCCTAACTTTTCACAAATGTCTCGCCGTGGACAAAATTACAAAACTACCCCTAGCTTTAGGTCAAAGAGTCGCCGCACTCATTTTAGGGTTTCCCGCCGCGGAATCCCTAACCTAACCCTAATGCACTTAACAATTTATAACATAGAGATCGGAGTTTAAGACTCCATGTAAGCATGTCCTTAAGATGCGTTTATTCCCCTTGAGACCTTGACCACAGTCAAGAAGTCTCTAACCTCCCTTTTGAGGGGAACTACAGTTACTCTGATTCCATTCCCGTAAGGATATGTAGGCACAAGATGCGATGTCTTGCCGAGTAAACTTAGAATTAACCCCTAGGTCTTTTTTAATTTTCAATCCTTTGTATATACCCTAAAGCAAAATAATTAATGAAATAAATAAAAAAAAATAAACAAAAGGTTCCCGTAGAGTACTACGGAAGTTTAGGGTGCTAATACCTTCCCTAAATTTAACCAACCCCCGAACCTTAGATCTCTCCCTTTTAGGTTTTTCCTTTCTTTAACCTTTCCTTCGGATAAATCAAAGACCGGTTGTAAATGAATTAAGATTCAAGTTAATCAATAGCTCGACATCCAAATTTTACCACAACAGAAAATGGCGACTTCACTGGGGAGTCCTAACTATTGAGGGTTATCCCTATTTTGTTTATTTTTCTTTATATATTTGTTTTATTATATATTTTGCTCACTTGTATGTATATATTGGGGTACCTTACTTGGAGTTACTGTGTTGTGAGATAAGTCCTACACTCGGACTTGAGCGACCTTATGATAGGATGGCTGATATACTCGACGAGGCTTATAGGGAGTGAATCCCGACTAAGCTAAATCGAGAATCACCGCTCAGTTGAGACACTTTCGAAAATGGTTCGGTTGATCGAGTGTAGTCGTGAAAACTTTTACCGTTATCGATTGGATTCTGTGATACTGGGAACCGTAGTACCTTTACACCATCTTGACCTTATATAGGACGTAGTGCGGGAACTATGTGGGAGTAGTCCTACAATGGTTTCTACGCGATACTACGCTCGAACGAGGTTCTCTTGAGAATATTATCGACCCTTGAGTCAGTCGAGAAGTTGATAATATCCAAAAGATGGGCTGATGACTTTGGGCACTTTTTAGAACCCTTGTTCTGCAGGTACAATTAACCTATAGTACACACCACTTTGGGAAGGGTAGACCTTGACTCCATTCATTGTTCCTCTAAAATTAGGACCTTTGTGTGTGTATTTGTGCTTTGCATCCATAAAGCATCATATCATTTCTAGTTTCAAGGAATTCAACGGTCCTTTGCAAATTCAAAAAGGTCCTACATTTTAGAGTAAAAAAAAAATTCTTTCCAACTTTCCTAAAAGGGAATATTTGCAATCGACCGTTGAAATTCTTGGAACCATTACATGGCATTAGCATCACATTTTTGCATTGCATTTCCCCCCCGGTTTCTCCTTCTTGGTCCTATCGTCTTCTAGTGTACCTTTGAGTCGTCAAGCTGATTCCTCGACACAGATATCAGACCAGAAACGGAACAGGAGTCACTTTGATCCTATTCTCATGACTTACACAGAGCTATATCCTGACTTAGTCCGGCAAGGAATGATTACTACAAAGGCTTTACCACCTCCTCTTAATCCTCCGGTTGGATTTAGGGTTGATCTAAAGTGTGCTTTTCATGAGGGTGCCTCAGGCCACGACTTGGAGCATTGTTTTGCATTGAAGGCTAGAGTGCGTGAATTGATTAGAACTGGAATACTTGATTTTACAGACAGTCATCCGGATGTTCAGAAAAATCCCTTGCCAGTACATCAGAAATGAAGTTTTGTCACTAGGCCTTTTGTTTCTCGTTGTTTGCACTTTCCTTATTTTGTTTAAGTTGTTTGCTTTTAATTATGTTTGTACTTTCATTAATGAAATAAGCATTGCGACTTTTGATTCAATTCATTTCCGTCCATTTATTTGCATCTTTATGCTTTATTTTTCAAATGTTTACTTCTTGTCCAAAATTTTGATATGCTAAGATTGGAGGGAGGATGATGAAAACGTTATACCCATAATTGCTGTCAGTATGCTTTCAATCAAACCTTGTTGACGATGTAAGGCATTGTTTCAATTCCCAAACACTGGAGAAATAAGGAAGTTAATCCCTCGTTACCCCCTTCGAGCCTAGAAGTTGGAGTTTCTTTCGTTACAAAAAACCCACAATTTTAACCTTGGGATGGGTAGTTCTCAGTTAACTTGGTTGTGTGTTCATACGATACACCTTTCATTAACAAATTTTCCTTCGCACACGTCAAACAAGTGTCGAAGATGTTTTCTAATCAAAAGGTCGATGATGGTTCACCGTAATCATTAAAATCAAACAGTCACTTTCCTTCACACAAAAAAATAATATAAAAAAAGCAAAAGAAGCCCGCTAAGTCAAAACCTATGAAGGAGACTTAGGCAAAACTGGGGCATCCCGCTGACTGTAAACTCTAAAATAAACAGTTCGGGCAAAATTTAGGGATAATACAAAGAGATTTTTAAATCCTTATCTTGAAAATCCTTAATGTCAAAACAATCAAATGTTATAGGGGAGTAGTGGCTGCCTTTTCATAGGTCCCTTTGACTTCTGAATCATCACTGCTACGATCAACGAAATCCCTAACTTATGGGAACCTGAATGCATAGTATGAGTTAACTGAGCATAAGACTGAAGATCATCACGTAGATTGGGTGGATACAAATAAATTTTGAGCCTTTATCTTTTGTTTCATAAACCGTGAACCAGGCCACATTACAACCCTCAAAAGACCTAATTGAAGCAGGGTTATTTAGAAAGTATACTACAACAAGGTTGCGTAACCTGACTCCAAAAGATCCTTGCGAATCATTTATTTTGGCAATACACTTTTATTTTAAACTTTGAGTGTCTTGAACCGCCTTGTTCTGACTAACGACTCATGTATTTTCCATCTTTCAATAATAATTTTTCAAAAATCGCATGAACTTTGCATTACCATGTTTGTATGAATATTTTTGTTTGCAAACTGGCTTTCCTCTAAGGAATTTTCAAACAATGAGAAACTTGGTCAAGTGATCTTATCAGGGGCAAGTTCCTTTTACATCCTGTCAAAGAATTAGTTCAAGATTTGTTCAAGGCAATATCTTCTCAGATTTGGTTTATCCAGAGAATTGTTCAAGACCCAGACTGGGGCAAGCCCTCCGAGGATACAACAAAACAGTCGATTCCACGAATTAGACAACTGAAGCAATTATCAGTTCATTTGACCTGGGGCAGTTTACTTGCATAATCCCTAAGCAGTTATTCATCATTCCTACAGTGACTATCAACTTGATACAGTTTAACATAATGACACTGATCTCCGTGTTGAGGAATCAGTCCTCCAGTTTTGTCATCTCACCGAAAGAGTCGAGCCTTGTCGTCGATGTCTGCATTTGCATTTGATCATATGTCATAGCATAATTCCTATACATGTGCATATCTTGGGTGCTTTATTCCCCATTTACATTTCTATCTTGGGTGCTTTACTCCCCATTTACATTTCTATCTTGGGTGCTTTATTCCCCATTTACCATTTTTATCTTGGGTGCTTTACTCCCCATTTACATTTTTATCTTGGGTGCTTTACTCCCCATTTACATTTCTATCCTGGGTGCTTTACTCCGCATTTACATGTCTATCTTGGGTGCTTTACTCCCCACTTACCTTCTATCCTTGGGTGTTTTATCCCTCATGTACCTTTATCCCGGGTGTTTTATTCCCCGTTTACCAGATATTCCTGGGTTTACCTAACATCATGGTGTTTTACCCCCATTTACTTTTTTTTTCTCCCTGAGGTCGTGTTTTACTCGCGTCTTACCTTGTGGGCAAAATTTATTTACTTGGCATCATGGGTGTTTTATCCCCATTTGCGTTTTTCTCCTGAGCTCGTGTTTTACCCGCGTCTTACCTTGCGGACAATTTCTAATTTACTTGGCACCTATCAACAATTCTGTGTCGTGTCTACCCGACGTTCTTCCAGATATGACATGTCTTCTTCCCTAGTGCAATTCCTCGATGGGTCGTCCCCTGTGACGTTGTTTCGTCTGTATCCGTGCATTTGTCATTTTCATCATACGCATCATATCAGATTCATATTATATTTAGCATTATAGTTCGTTTTGTTTTGTCCATATCATTGCATAGCACTGCGTCTAAAGGCAAAATTTCCGGTTATCTGTATTTAAATCCCTCCACCACGATTTCTCGAGTCTCCGTTGCTCGAATCACCCGGTGAAGTTATTTAAATAGGGGCAACTGTAATACCCCAAATTTTGCCCTAAGATTTGTCGTCGCATTTCATTGCATTTTTATTGCATTTAATCAATTACTAACAAATTTGTGTAGTCGTTTGGCTTTTTGCAGGTAAATATCATATGGCATGCATTTTTTTTCTAAAAAGTAAAAATGGCATAATCGGCAAGAGGACATGTGTAAGAGGTTGAGAGTTTGAATCTCACCTTTGTCATTTTTTTGTTTTTTATTATTTTTACTCTAAATTTTTCTATCTTTCATTAAAAAATAACAAAAATAGTTTTTTATTATTATTTAATTATTATTTTCGTATTTTAATTAAATCATTTTTTAAAATATTATTTTTTTTCACCTTTTTCTAAATTATTCATAAAAATATCCAAAAAATCATAAAATAAAAAACATTGGAAAAAATTTTGTTCTTTTTATAATATTTTTGATTTTAGGAATCAATAGGATTATTAGTTTTTATTTTAAGTTTATTTTAATTATTTTAAATTATTTAAATTTTATTTTTCTTAACTAATTATTTAGTTTGGGCTTTAAAATGGGCTTTAGGGACATTATTGACAATTTGGTGTTAACCCTAATTTGTTCCCTATATATACATGTGTTGCCTTGTTGAAAAAGGGAGAATGATAAAAAAACCTAAGAGGAGTGAATGTCGTTTACCGTTATTTCTTTTTCTTTCATCTATTACTGTTGTTTCTTTTTCTTCATCGTTTACCGTTATTTCTTTTCCTTCATCTATTACTGTTGTTTCTTTTTCTTCATCTTTTACCGTTATTTTTTTTCTTCTTCATCTATTACCGTTATTTCTTTTTCTTTATCTATTACTGTTACATTTATATATTTATAATTTTTAAATTGTTAGAGTTTATATATATATATATATATATAAGATTAATTTTTGATCGAATTATATCGATACGATGTTTGCACATTTGTGTGCATGACGCGTGACATTTGTGTTAGTTCGATCTGGTTGCGATGATCGCATTTTTGTGTGAGCAATAATACTGTTTTTTGCTTAATTTCTTTTTCTTTGCGATAAATTTTGTTTCGTCCGATTTAGATCTGGTTGCGATGAGCGCATTTCTGCGTTAGCAACATTGTTGGGTTATTTGGCACATTTAAAATTCATTATTGCTTTATTATTATTATTATTATTATTATTAGTATTAGTATTATTATTATCATTATTTTTTATCATTATCATTATTATTATTATTATTACTATTATTATTATTATTATCATTAATTTATTAAAACTTGTTATAATATAAAAATCTGTTTTTTAAAATAAATAACATTAACATCTTTTCCAAATTAATATGAAAACCTATTATTTTTAAGAAAAACTTTTTTTAGATAAATTTAAAATAATAACTAAAATCTTTTTTTAAAATAATAACTAGAACCGTTTTTTAAAAAATATATAATAATAACATTAAACCTTTTTTTTTATTAAATAAAACCTTTTTGTTAGATAATTAAATTAAGACTATTTTTGAAAAGTTTTTTAATAATATTAAAACCTCTTTTTTAACTTAAATCAAAAGCTTTTTTATATATCACAAATAAACAACAAAGAATATCTATAACTTTCGCACTTCCGTTTCATAACTCGTCTGATTACTGTCTGACTCTGTCTACTAACTTTGTGTATTCAATGTGCAGCTTGTTACGTTGCTATTAGCTATTTTAATGTGTTTTTCAATTCAAGTTGTATTATAATTGTATCTGTTTCTCATTTGTAACTTCGCGAACAAATTATCGCGTTTACCTTTCCGCACTTTAATTTCTGCTGTTGGTATGGTTTAAATTCGCGCATTTGCATCGTTAATTTGTCCCATTGCATTCCTCCGAAGGATTAGGTCTAGCCGTTTGGCCGCTGTCGCTACTCGAAAAATGCATCGTGCAACGACGGGGAGGCGAAAAAGATAGACAGAAGAGTCGCCACCGAACTTTATTTATCCCATGAGGGGAAAGGAAAATATCGAGAAAACCTTAAGAAAATAATGGATAAGATGGTCTCGCAACCATGAACGGGTTCGGAAGCCGGTTATGCGAGGGGAAGGTATTAGCACCCCTCGCATCCATCGTACTCGATGGGAACCTTTTGTTTGTCGATGTGTGAATTTATTTGCTTAAACATTATGCCATAAGAAGTGTTCCACAGGGTAAAAGAAGGGTTAGAAACAAG
Organism: Lathyrus sativus; assembly: GCA_963859935.3. Taxonomy (NCBI): domain Eukaryota; kingdom Viridiplantae; phylum Streptophyta; class Magnoliopsida; order Fabales; family Fabaceae; genus Lathyrus; species Lathyrus sativus. The sequence goes on along the minus strand of OZ012735.1, from coordinate 163,717,382 downwards.
AAAGTTAGGAGGAAAGAGAGAACGGGGAAGAAAAGAGGAAGAACAGACTCGGTAGGACTTCGCGGTCCTAGGCCTACGTATTCTCAATAGGTATGAGAAAATCAGAGTCGACGTAGTTCGGGGCTACGGATATAGGGGGAAGTGTGCTCGACAAGGATTGTGGCCCTTGTGCCTACGTATCTTTACTTGAACGAAGTAAAGAATCAGAGCAGCCGTAGTTCGGCCTACGGTGTGCGGGGAAATTCTGGTAGACGATGCTATCGTGCGCATTCTGGCAGTTAGGTGTATTGCTGCTCGCTCGTTGGAGACTTAGGCGTTACCTGTTTGCGGTAGAACGGACGTAGCATGCCTTTCTGGGAAAGGGGTGAAAAAGAAAAAAAGGGTGCTCGCTAGGATTGTCGCAATCCTATGCCTACGTATTCTCAACATGCAAGAGAAATCAGAGCAACGTAGTTCGTGCCTACGGTGCGGATAACCGGTGTGTTTTGTGGATGATGTTTTCGTACGCGTTCTAGCAGTTTAGGTGTTTTGCTGCTCGCTCGTTTGGAGACTTATGCGTACCTGTTTGCGGTAGAACGGACGTAACATATCCTGTTTGAAAGGTTGGTTTTCGCCATGCGAGGCAAGGTATCATGTTTGATTGGTTGAGATTGTTTTTGGGGCGAGATAGGTCCTCGGATAGTAACCCCTACAGGTAGTACCCGATTCTTTATCTCAAAGTTTTTGTTGTAAAAATGTGTGGCGAACATAGCGTCTTCGTATTGAAAGACGAGTATCAAGACCACACACACTACAGTGAGTATCCTGACACTCGGAGAGGAAGAAGACTACACTCAATCCTCTCTCTTTAGTTCAACACAAAGAGAACTTCATTCTCTTATTAAAGATGTTTTTGGTTTTGAATGGTAAGTGCTTTGCGACAGAGAACCCTACGGTAAACGTCAGCACTCGGGATAGGAGAAGGCCTACGCCTAACCACTCCACGACCATTCAAGTTTTTGTTACGAAAAGATTTGAAAATGCACTCGGTACGAGACCGAGGTTTTAGGTGTGAAAAGGGTTGCAGGATAAAGTTGTGAAAGCGAGATGGTGGTGGACAAAGTCGCATCTTCGTATTGAAAGATGAGTATCGAGACCACCCTCACTACAGTGGGCATCCCAACACTCGAAGAAGAAAAGGTCTACACCCAATCCTCTCTTTTTAGTTCAATACAAAGAGAAATTTATTTTAAAGAAAGTAGACTCGGTACGAGACCGAGGTTTTATGAGGAAATGTTGGAAGCGCCTTTGTATTGACAGCCGAGCATCGAGACCACCCTCACTACAGTGGGCATCCCGACACTCGGAGAGGAAGAAAGTCTACACTTAATCCCCTCTTTTTAATTCAATACAAAGATAATTTGATTTTGGGGAGATGAGATTTGAAAATGGATGGGAAACGTCTTCGTATGGAAAGACGAGTGTCAGAACCACCCTCACTACAGTGGGCATCCCAACACTCGAAGAAGAAGAGGTCTACACCCAATCCTCTATTTTTTAATTCAATACAAAGAGTTTATTTGTTTGAAAATGTTTTCGAGGATACACTCGGTACGGGACCGAGGTTTTAGGAGAAAAAGTGTTGAAAATGTTCTCGGTGCGGAGCCGACGTTTTAGGAGAAGAATAGTTTGGAAGATAGAAAGAATGGAAAGAAAAACGTCTTCGTATTGAAAGATGAATGTCTAAACCACCCACACTACAGTGAGCATCTCGACATTCGGAGAGGAAGAAAGTCTACACTTAATCCCCTCTTTTAGTTCAATACAAAGACGATTTGATTTTAATTGAAGAGGTTTTGAAAATGAACTCGACGCAGAGCCGAGGTTTTAGGAGAGAAAGTATATGAATATGGAGAATACAAGCGTCTTCGTATTGAAAGACGAGTGTCAAAACCACCCACACTACAATGGGCGTCTCGACACTCGGAAAGAGAGAAAGTCTACACTTAATTCTTTTTTCAATTCAACACGAATAAAAACTGATTCCTTATTAAAGAGATTTTAATACCTTCGTGGAAAAGCTAAACATCCTTGACCACAAACTCAACGTTCCACAACTCTTTGCAACCAAATCAGATAAGAAAGCTCATATCATTTGAGTTCAACATTAGTATCAGTTTAAGGCTGCCATTACCAAATTGAATATACTAAACAAATTAAACATCAGCTGAAATCAAATTGAAAATCTATGAAATAAGATATTGTTAGTAATGCATAGTTATCACAAAATTGATATAGCCTAAATAAAACGCAGTACTATTGAAATTGAAATCTAAGTATATAAAAAACAAACTAATCTTTAAACCACCTATCAAAATACTGTCGAAGATGCAACCAAAACCACACTGTATGTTAACCATATAGGTATCAGCAGTAATATGATAACACATGAGCTAAACAAAAGTTATTATCCCATTATCCACATTCTGAAAATTTAACCATGGCTACAATACCATCAATAAAAACATAATATTTACAAGACCAATATCAGGAAACCGAAAACTAATGGCATAGTCGAATACGGTAGACGGAATCATTATCGAAATGAGACAATAGTAAATCTCAACAGCAGCATACGAGCAAATTAAAATAGGCAAAGCACTGCCTATCCGAAACGCCTACCATGAGCTACCACTAAGTTGTCGGGCGTCACGGGGAAACAAATACATAAACTTCCAACGACCAGTTGCTGTCGAGTCTACTGTAAGTGAGTCCAAACTCGCGCTTACACCGAGCTTAGACTCTCATCAACGGTACCTGCAAAAAATGAAATGAATGCCATAACAGAATGCTTATTGTCTCAGTTAGCGGTGTTGTCTTCTGAGTTGTTGTTGCAAAGTCGTTAAAACGGAGTCGTGCCATTGTTATTCTATGCTTCAACACCGTCGTAACCGTTATCGTCATTGAGGATGCAACAGGCCTTTTTCAACACAAAAGAACCAATAGACAAAATCAGTTATACACATATTATGAATTGAATTGGAATTAGTGATTACCGCAAAACCCGAAGTCGTCTCTGAGTCCTTCATTATCAACTCTATCAGTGGCGAGATAATGAATTCTTGCAAACAGAATCTACAACTTGTGTGAACACGAAAAAATGCGAGCTGTTGCCGATGAGAGCTTATGATACAGTAGAGACTCAAACCATGTCGAGTTGTACTGCAAACTTGCTGCTGAATTGAATCTGCCGTCGGTATATCGTTGTTCTAGTGGGGACCGTCTTGCTGCTCGGTGATGACTCATCTCTTGAATCTACTCCGAAACATGAAAACGACGATGAACTGTTTTTGCTGAAATATGTTGCCGCGTCGAAGCAATTTTCGCGATGTTGTATGTTGAGAAATGAAGAGCTGAGACGTTGATGTTATCACCCGAGTTGTGGTAGTCTGGAGAGTTCTTGAAACCTACTGCCGTTGAACTGTGTTGTTGCTGAAACATAGCCTGTAACTGTGGATTACGGCCTTGGAACTGTGTGGGGTCTTGTCTCTGAAGAAGCTGCTGTACTACCTGTTGTTGCATTATATCATCTGGTTTGATATCCAGCCTACGCTTTTTCAGCAAGTGGGATATACTATTTGGATCTTGAATGAAAGATCCTGCAACTTGGGCACCCATTTGATGCGAAGACGATCCAGTTTGAGAAGCAGGTAAATGCATAGAACTTGAAGCACCCTGCAGCTTCGGTTGATTCTGCTGCAATTGTTGAGCATTCTGATCTTGATGAGAATTCTGCTGTACTACTGAGGAACCATCCATTGCAGGTGACCCAGAAATACTAATATTATTCGATGTGAATGACAATGGTGAGGCAGGTAATCTTAAATACGAGTCTCCATTAATGCTTGCACTTCTTTGCATATGGCGGTAGAGAGTGCAGAATTCGCATCCGTGACTAAAGAACTAGCTCCAACACTTGGTGTTGAGTTTGCAACACTGTTCAAAATTGCATTGTTCATATCCCCGGGAACTTTAATGGTTGACGCTGATTTTGTAGCAAGATCGGCTTCCTCGTCGGTTACTCGAAATGCCGAGCTAAGGCTGGGAATCTGAGCTGCCAGTTTGTGATTTCAGCCGCAGTCCATATCTGCTCTTGATACCGGAGGATTCGTTGTTCAACTTCATCATTGCAGATCGGAATTATAGCTTAGACTAACGTCGCATCCGGTACAAACTTGTTGCTATTGCGCTCTCGTAGTCATCGCTGTGTCGGCATCGGAACTCATAACCTTTCACCTCACAGTATCCGGCAATTGGCTAGCAATGTGTTTTCTTCTGTTGAAGGGAGTGACCCAAATGGCTCTAATGCCACAAACAGCATCAACAGGTTTGCTTTCACAAGAGAAAGCCCTACTGTCCAACGTCTCAGAATCACTCACATTCACCACGCTTTTTCCCAACTTCCCTTTGAAAAACAATATTCCCAAACTGAAGAGTGGTTGGACGCAGCTTCTTCTCCCTTTTCCTTGCACTAGCTGAATGCCCATCATCTGAGCAAGATGCTACTCTAAAAGCTTCTTTGATTGGTTCTGCAACCACGCAACCAACAATCCTCTGGAGAGAAACCAACAAATAAACCTTACAGTGTTGATGTGCTATCCATCCACTTCCCATCTCAATTTCCATCATCTTCACATCCTCTTGAACCTTGTTTCTGTGAGAAGATGGATCATTATCCAACACCAAAATAACTCGACCAATTTTATCAGAAGAAATGATCCTGTCATGATTCCAACCCCTAAACTGGATTCCTTGCGTATAGCGTTTGTGAAATTGAGCGTGTAATTTCTCGTCTTCAACATCTCCGGGAGTGAACTGAATACGACAAGTGGAACACGAGCGTAATAGGAAATCGGATTGACCTAACTCCGGATGGAACTGACCGTAGCTTCTCTTCTTGTTCTTGACTACTATTGGTTTTTCGATTACGGATGCAGGTGAAGGAATTGGATTAGGGTTCCGACGAGTTCGGGTGTAAGTGTTGATAATATGGTGTTGGTTGTTCTCCCAGTTCCAGTTGGCCAAATCGCCGTCGCCGTCGCCGGTGGCAGGAAGAGGTGTGGAATCGGAAGAAGATTTGAAAAATTTGTTGAGCTTTGATTGCATCTCCCGTTCTTGTTTCGGCAAGCTATGACGGCAAATCACGGATACGCTCGAGGATTTGAACCATTGCTGAAGGTTGTTTGAAGGAGAACGAGTTTGTTTGTGGTTGCCGATGAAGTTTCTGGGTAGGGTGGTTCTGGTGAGGGCGGAAATGGTGGAGGGAGATAAGGGTGATGTTAGGGTTTGACGGCGGGAGGTAGGGGAAGATTAGAGATTTTAGGGTTTTGGTCATTGGTGCTGACGGCTAGGGTTTCTCCATGGGGAGAGATGAACAGTGCCTTCCCTTCTTTTTCTCGTTGAATTTTTCTCCCTTATAACATCCGAGTGGGCTTTTGATGTTGGGCTGTCTTCGATCCAAATATGATTCTTTTCTCTGAATTAACTAATCAATTAATCTTCTTCTTTTACTAACTATTTAATTAATAATAACATAAATTTAAATAATAACAATAAAATAAAAACTAATATTAACATAAATTAATATATACAAAAATACTATTATTACTAATATAAATAAGAAAAAGCTTAGGAAACTATAAAAAGAACTAAAACTCCCAAAACGTCTTTAGACCACGTGTCACACCCTAATTGATTAAGAAGATAACGTTCTAAAGAATCAACCAATTGTGAGCGGACACGTGTCTAAATAACGAGAAAATAAGCGGACAATGCAAAACCAAAATAGAATAAAAAACGAAAATACTTAACGGGTAGGACAAATTTAGGGTATGACAGATGCCCCTATCTAATTAGCTTAAACCGAGTAAGACGAGATGCTGAGGCATTCAACCTTTTGAGGTAGAAGATGATTAGATATAAAAGACCCTGAATTTGTCCGAAAAAGAAAATGCTTGGGAATGAAATGTTGGATACCTTGTAGAGGTCGCTAACACCAAAAGGGTGTTAACAGAGAAAACTTGACACCAAAAGGATGACAAGCCTATCATCAAAAAGGATGATAGTACCCTCACACACACTGCTCTGAAATCAAAAGAAAGTAAGGGATCCACTACCACAAGGATAGTGGAAAACACGCTAGTCATGACACCAAAAAGATGTTGGACCCCCACCAAAAGGATGATGGAGCGGAGACAAAATCAACCTTAACACCAAAAAGGGTGAAAGGGATCGGATAAGCTTCTCTGAAGAGATTGCCACTTATCGCTGAAAATGGATAAGCTTCTCTGAAGAGATTGCCACTTATCGCTGAAGATGGATAAGCTTCTCTGAAGAGATTGCCACTTATCGCTGAAGATGGATAAGCTTCTCTGAAGAGATTGCCACTTATCGCTGAAGATGGATAAGCTTCTTTGAAGAGATTGCCACTTATCGCTGAAGATGGATAAGCTTCTCTGAAGAGATTGCCACTTATCGCTGAAGATGGATAAGCTTCTCTGAAGAGATTGCCACTTATCGATGAAGATGGATAAGCTTCTCTGAAGAGATTGCCACTTATCACTGAAGATGGATAAGCTTCTCCCAAGAGATTGCCACTTATCATTGAAGATGGATAAGCTTCTCTGAAGAGATTGCCACTTATCACTGAAGATGGATAAGCTTCTCCCAAGAGATTGCCACTTATCATTGAAGACGGATAAGCTTCTCCCAAGAGATTGCCACTTATCGTTGAAGATGGATAAGCTTCTCTGAAGGGATTGCCACTTATCGTTGATGAAGGATAAGCTTCTCTGAAGAGATTGCCACTTATCGTTGAAGATGGATAAGCTTCTCTGAAGAGATTGCCACTTATCGATGAAGATGGATAAGCTTCTCTGAAGAGATTGCCACTTATCGATGAAGATGGATAAGCTTCTCTGAAGAGATTGCCACTTATCACTGAAGATGGATAAGCTTCTCCCAAGAGATTGCCACTTATCATTGAAGACGGATAAGCTTCTCCCAAGAGATTGCCACTTATCGTTGAAGATGGATAAGCTTCTCTGAAGAGATTGCCACTTATCTTTGATGAAGGATAAGCTTCTCTGAAGAGATTGCCACTTATCACTGAAGACGGATAAGCTTCTCCCAAGAGATTGCCACTTATCACTGAAGTCTGCTGGAGACAACTCACTAGGGAACGCCCACGGATTTACTGGAGATGCCCCTGTCTGGGCTGAATGTTGATTTTGAAGATCTGATTAACCACGAGGTTGAAATACATCATGTGATACACTCATGGTCTTGAAAAGGTGCCCCTGACTGGGCTGAATTTTGCTTTGATTTTCTTGAATTTCGTGGGATGACCCACGGCCTTTGCAGGTAATGCCCCTGACTGGGCTGATTATGATCTTGAAATCCTCTGACTCTCGTGGGAGAAAACCACGGTCTTGCAAGAGGTGCCCCTGTCTGGGCTGATGGTGATATTGAAACTCTTCAAAATTGATCTTGGATCTGAACTCACATATGCTAATGCTGAATGATAAAGATGTCCCAATAAATGGAAATGCAAATGCAAATGCTAACATGCGAAGATGCAAGAGCTGGGGAGATATGCCATGATTTGGGTATGCATATGATGCAAGATGATTATGATGTCAAATGCGATGCGTACGATGCATATGATGCGTATGATCGCAGACAAGTGATTAGAAATGTAGGTGCCGACAGGGTGGACTTTGGTGGTTGCCAATGCAGATTGGACTTTGAGTTGGAAGTACCAGATGATGGCTGGTATTCGAAGGGTAGACCAGATGGGACTGGTTGGCGAAAGGTTAAGTTGTCAGACAAGAACTGACTTCTAGATTTGGTGTCAGACGGGAACTGACTTTGTGGTTTTCCAGACGAGGACTGGACTTTGAAATTGTGTTTTCCAGACGAGGACTGGTTAAACGGAAGGTGACCAGATGGGACTGGTTTGAAGGTTTAAAGGTTTGACCAGATGGGACTGGTATTTAGGCTTGCCAGACAAGAACTGGACTTTGGAGGTTTCGGTATGTTTTGATAGGTGACAGGTTTAGGCTGTGGGATGAAGGATCCGATGACAGCAAGGCCTTCGAACGGTTAAGGTTATTGGGTGAGATGACAGTATGATTCCTCGACGCTCGCTTTGATCTCAACTATTGTTGATAAGGATGAACTTGCTTGAGTAGCTTGCCATGAGATGACCTCAAGATGGCTTGCCCCAGAGTTTGTACCACGAAAGGATTCATCGTTTGTTTGACCGACTCTTGGTGGTTGGCTTCAATATACTCTTTGGAGTAGTTTGCTCTTGAAAGAGCGTTGAAGCGACTTGACTTATCCTGATTGAACATTGGAGGGATCTATCCTCAAGTCAAAGAAACTCTGGGTGGCCTGCCCCTGATTGGTGTGATTCACTTTTGATCAACCGCTTCTTGAATGATTTGCCCCATAATCAACTGACGTTTAGGGATTTGCCTTAAGTTGGCTGATTCCACATTTTTGATGCCAATGGCCCCAGTTCCACAGGACTACAAAGCATGCTCGATTCTGATCCAGACTGCTGAAATGGTCAAGTCCGGCTTGATTACTTCTTGTTGGAATTTCCTTGATGCCAACTACTGACTTGCAATTAAAATTGTTTGTTCACAAATGGTAATTTTAACGCGAAGTTCATGCAAGTTTTTTGAAAGAATTGTCGTTTATTGAGTGTCGTGGTAGTGAGACGAATGGACCGTTAGTCCAAACGTTGTGCTAATTTGATTGGTGTAAAATATATAGCAAGGAAAATGACACCAATGCTGATGATTAGCAAATACGTGAGGAGTCAGGTTACGCAACCTTGCGATAGTATGCTTTCAGAATAAACCTCGCCTCAATTAGGTCTTTCGAGGGTTATAACTTGGTCTGGTTCATGGTTTATAGAACAAAGGATATTAGGCTCAAAGAATTATTTGTACCCACCCCTTCTTCTTGATGACTTCCAGTCCTACGCTCAATTAATTTTGCACTTACCTTGACGGTGTAAGCTTGACGGTTCAAGGTTTGCTTGAAATGGCAATCACCTTATTTGGATGGATGTCAATGACCCTTTGATTTGGGTGGTCACTGAATCTTATTTTGTTTTTGTTGAGGGTTTGAGGACCTCTTTTGATTTTGTTTTTGATCCCTAACTTTTGCATGGACTGATTTTGCTTGTCAGATCCATCGGGATTGCCTTGATTTTTGCCTAAGTTCCCTTTGAGGTGCTTGACTTAGCAGGCTTTTGATTTTTTTAAATTTTGTTGGAAGATTATGACTGCCACGTCATGGGTCATTGATGAACAGCCGTCTTCTGGATTTTGCTTTATGCATAGTGGATTAACTGAACAACTACCCTACCCCAGGTTGAGTGTAAGGGTTTGAATATCCGAAGGAAACTCCTACTTCTAGGCTCGAAGTGGTTGACTAGGGATTAACTCCTTATATCTCCGGTGTTTAGGGGATTTGAAACAATGCCTGTACATCATCGACGATATTCTATCTGAAAGCATACAGTTTGCAATTATGGGTATTTCGTTTTCGTCATCCTCCCTCCAATCTTTGCTAAAACAACAGTAATAAAGTGGAGTGGATAAAAGTGTATGTGTATGTGATAAGCGGAAATAATGAGTGAATACGACGTGACTGATTCAGAAAATGCATAATAACTCCATTAATATTACCATTCAAAACAACAATGTTTAAACACAAGTAGCAATTAACAAGAAATAAACTACAAGATGCAAATGATGAAAGCGTTCAAGGACTGCCAATGTTGAGGACGTCTGCCTGTCTAGACCACTGGCTTCTGGAAATGACCCTTGAAATATTTGAGTTTAGACAGCTGAGAGGTTGACATGGACAACCAAACCTCCTTCTGGAAAAGATATGTACTCTTTGTCAATCAATTGTTGCACTTTGGCTTGGAAGGCTTTGCATTCTTCAGTCGAGTGCCCCATGGATCCACCATGATATCCACACTGAACATTGGGATTGTACCCAGGAGGGTAAGGTTCTGGCACAGGCTTAAGAGTTTTAGGCTCCACCAATGAGTTTTGAATCAGATGTGGGAGAAGCTGACTGTGCGACATAGGGACTGGATGAAGAGGAGCAGTCCTTCTTTCCAAGTTGTTGTTGGGCCTATTCTGATTTTGGCGCTGATTCGGATGACCTCGGCCATGGACTCGTTGATTTTCATGAGGAGCGACCCACGGCTTCTGGGATGAAGCTTTAGGCATGGCCGATTGTCCATGAGGATAACATGGCACTGGTAATGATGCATGTTGAGCAGACGAGGGACCATAGAGTTTTGTTGGTACATCGTGAGAGTACTCAATGTTTGCTATGAATTCATTGGTCTCATCTTTCTCTTCCTCATGGAAATCGTCGAAAGATTCGATCTCACTGGCCTGACTGCTTGAGGCTTCTTGAATTTGTCCACTTTTAAGGTAGCTTTCGATGCGCTCTCCTACAATCACAAGGTCAGAGAAGCTTGATGGCGTACAACCAACCATTCTTTCAAGATAGGAGCCCTGCAAGCTGTTGATGAACATGTCAATCAGTTCCCTGTCCGAGAGTGGTGGTTGCACTCTTGCTGCAAATTCTCTCCACCGCTGTGCATATCCCTTAAAGGATTCATTTTCATTCTGAGATAAACTTTGCAACTGCATGCGGGTGGGAATAGTGTCTAGGTTGAACTGGTAAAACTTTAGAAAAGCGCTGGCTAGGTCCCTCCACGATTGGATATGACTCCTTTCTAAATCTGTGTACCAACTTAATGATGCCCCACTCAGACTTTCTTGAAAACAGTGGATCATCAACTTATCGTCATGAATGTAAGGGGTCATTTTTCGACAGTACATCACCAAATGACGCCTCGGGCAACTAAAGCCGGTGTACTTCTCGAAGTTGGGTATCTTGAATCTTGGAGGAATCACCAAGTCTAGCACTAGACACATATCAGCAGCGTCAAGGCCGAGCATATCAGACACTCTCATAGCTTGAATTGTCTCCTCGAGGGTGCGAAGCTTTTCTTCCATGGGATCAGTCTTTGGCATCCTCGGGGGTCGAGTTGGAACTTTTACTTGCGGAGGATGGCCATCCGGCGGAAGATCATACAGTGGATTATTCGTCACAGTAAACCCTGGTGGGGACTCAACATTCTGGCGGTCGTTCTCTGACATAGCTATCTCAGCTTGCTTCATTTTGACTTGGCTTTTCAAGGCGTCTACGTTCCTCTTTGCTTCAAACTCTTCACAGCTCTCACAAGCTCAGTAGGAGTGTCGGGAAATCAACTGCGGGTTATGAACAGAGGATGGGTAAGCTTGGAATCTTGGTCAGGGAAGAAAATGCAAAATGATGCAGAGATGCTTATGCAAATGCAATGCAATGAGTGCACACGAGAACAGATCCACATCAAGGATCAAGGTCACAAATCCTGCAAGACAAAAAGTATCTCTCCCCTTGGGCGGGCAATCTATTGGCTTATAAGAGGGTATCCCAAAGGATTTTAAAACAAAGTCCCATGCACTAACCCTCAAAAGTTTTCCATCAGAACGACTACTCGTAAGACGGTAATCCTTTCAAAGGATGAACATAGAGTTACGTTTTAGCGACCTTTGGAATAAGGTTCTACAAAGGTCCTCAGAGTCACGGACTCCCAGGTTGGAAATAAAGATGCCATTACGACTAAACGTAAGACAAAATCATCCCAAAGGGGTCTCATCTGAGCAGTGGAATTCGATCCAACTCAACGAGTCCTAAGTCTCGCAAATCAGAAAGAATCCACCTCCTAACTTAGTGTATACTCGAAAAGCTCGGGTAGAAAGCTTTTGTTCTTACAAACCAACCCAAATAAACCCAACAGGTTAGAAAGGAACACAACAATAAATAATAACAGCAAATAAATCACAAATGCGACAAGCAAATTAGGCTTGGCTCGCTAGGGGTCCCCAGCAGAGTCGCCAGCTGTCGCTACTCGAAAAATGCATCGTGTAACGACGGGGAGGCGAAAAAGATAGACAGAAGAGTCGCCACCGAACTTTATTTATCCCATGAGGGGAAAGGAAAATATCGAGAAAACCTTAAGAAAATAATGGATAAGATGGTCTCGCAACCATGAACGGGTTCGGAAGCCGGTTATGCGAGGGGAAGGTATTAGCACCCCTCGCATCCATCGTACTCGATGGGAACCTTTTGTTTGTCGATGTGTGAATTTATTTGCTTAAACATTATGCCATAAGAAGTGTTCCACAGGGTAAAAGAAGGGTTAGAAACAAGAAAGTTAGGAGGAAAGAGAGAACGGGGAAGAAAAGAGGAAGAACAGACTCGGTAGGACTTCGCGGTCCTAGGCCTACGTATTCTCAATAGGTATGAGAAAATCAGAGTCGACGTAGTTCGGGGCTACGGATATAGGGGGAAGTGTGCTCGACAAGGATTGTGGCCCTTGTGCCTACGTATCTTTACTTGAACGAAGTAAAGAATCAGAGCAGCCGTAGTTCGGCCTACGGTGTGCGGGGAAATTCTGGTAGACGATGCTATCGTGCGCATTCTGGCAGTTAGGTGTATTGCTGCTCGCTCGTTGGAGACTTAGGCGTTACCTGTTTGCGGTAGAACGGACGTAGCATGCCTTTCTGGGAAAGGGGTGAAAAAGAAAAAAAGGGTGCTCGCTAGGATTGTCGCAATCCTATGCCTACGTATTCTCAACATGCAAGAGAAATCAGAGCAACGTAGTTCGTGCCTACGGTGCGGATAACCGGTGTGTTTTGTGGATGATGTTTTCGTACGCGTTCTAGCAGTTTAGGTGTTTTGCTGCTCGCTCGTTTGGAGACTTATGCGTACCTGTTTGCGGTAGAACGGACGTAACATATCCTGTTTGAAAGGTTGGTTTTCGCCATGCGAGGCAAGGTATCATGTTTGATTGGTTGAGATTGTTTTTGGGGCGAGATAGGTCCTCGGATAGTAACCCCTACAGGTAGTACCCGATTCTTTATCTCAAAGTTTTTGTTGTAAAAATGTGTGGCGAACATAGCGTCTTCGTATTGAAAGACGAGTATCAAGACCACACACACTACAGTGAGTATCCTGACACTCGGAGAGGAAGAAGACTACACTCAATCCTCTCTCTTTAGTTCAACACAAAGAGAACTTCATTCTCTTATTAAAGATGTTTTTGGTTTTGAATGGTAAGTGCTTTGCGACAGAGAACCCTACGGTAAACGTCAGCACTCGGGATAGGAGAAGGCCTACGCCTAACCACTCCACGACCATTCAAGTTTTTGTTACGAAAAGATTTGAAAATGCACTCGGTACGAGACCGAGGTTTTAGGTGTGAAAAGGGTTGCAGGATAAAGTTGTGAAAGCGAGATGGTGGTGGACAAAGTCGCATCTTCGTATTGAAAGATGAGTATCGAGACCACCCTCACTACAGTGGGCATCCCAACACTCGAAGAAGAAAAGGTCTACACCCAATCCTCTCTTTTTAGTTCAATACAAAGAGAAATTTATTTTAAAGAAAGTAGACTCGGTACGAGACCGAGGTTTTATGAGGAAATGTTGGAAGCGCCTTTGTATTGACAGCCGAGCATCGAGACCACCCTCACTACAGTGGGCATCCCGACACTCGGAGAGGAAGAAAGTCTACACTTAATCCCCTCTTTTTAATTCAATACAAAGATAATTTGATTTTGGGGAGATGAGATTTGAAAATGGATGGGAAACGTCTTCGTATGGAAAGACGAGTGTCAGAACCACCCTCACTACAGTGGGCATCCCAACACTCGAAGAAGAAGAGGTCTACACCCAATCCTCTATTTTTTAATTCAATACAAAGAGTTTATTTGTTTGAAAATGTTTTCGAGGATACACTCGGTACGGGACCGAGGTTTTAGGAGAAAAAGTGTTGAAAATGTTCTCGGTGCGGAGCCGACGTTTTAGGAGAAGAATAGTTTGGAAGATAGAAAGAATGGAAAGAAAAACGTCTTCGTATTGAAAGATGAATGTCTAAACCACCCACACTACAGTGAGCATCTCGACATTCGGAGAGGAAGAAAGTCTACACTTAATCCCCTCTTTTAGTTCAATACAAAGACGATTTGATTTTAATTGAAGAGGTTTTGAAAATGAACTCGACGCAGAGCCGAGGTTTTAGGAGAGAAAGTATATGAATATGGAGAATACAAGCGTCTTCGTATTGAAAGACGAGTGTCAAAACCACCCACACTACAATGGGCGTCTCGACACTCGGAAAGAGAGAAAGTCTACACTTAATTCTTTTTTCAATTCAACACGAATAAAAACTGATTCCTTATTAAAGAGATTTTAATACCTTCGTGGAAAAGCTAAACATCCTTGACCACAAACTCAACGTTCCACAACTCTTTGCAACCAAATCAGATAAGAAAGCTCATATCATTTGAGTTCAACATTAGTATCAGTTTAAGGCTGCCATTACCAAATTGAATATACTAAACAAATTAAACATCAGCTGAAATCAAATTGAAAATCTATGAAATAAGATATTGTTAGTAATGCATAGTTATCACAAAATTGATATAGCCTAAATAAAACGCAGTACTATTGAAATTGAAATCTAAGTATATAAAAAACAAACTAATCTTTAAACCACCTATCAAAATACTGTCGAAGATGCAACCAAAACCACACTGTATGTTAACCATATAGGTATCAGCAGTAATATGATAACACATGAGCTAAACAAAAGTTATTATCCCATTATCCACATTCTGAAAATTTAACCATGGCTACAATACCATCAATAAAAACATAATATTTACAAGACCAATATCAGGAAACCGAAAACTAATGGCATAGTCGAATACGGTAGACGGAATCATTATCGAAATGAGACAATAGTAAATCTCAACAGCAGCATACGAGCAAATTAAAATAGGCAAAGCACTGCCTATCCGAAACGCCTACCATGAGCTACCACTAAGTTGTCGGGCGTCACGGGGAAACAAATACATAAACTTCCAACGACCAGTTGCTGTCGAGTCTACTGTAAGTGAGTCCAAACTCGCGCTTACACCGAGCTTAGACTCTCATCAACGGTACCTGCAAAAAATGAAATGAATGCCATAACAGAATGCTTATTGTCTCAGTTAGCGGTGTTGTCTTCTGAGTTGTTGTTGCAAAGTCGTTAAAACGGAGTCGTGCCATTGTTATTCTATGCTTCAACACCGTCGTAACCGTTATCGTCATTGAGGATGCAACAGGCCTTTTTCAACACAAAAGAACCAATAGACAAAATCAGTTATACACATATTATGAATTGAATTGGAATTAGTGATTACCGCAAAACCCGAAGTCGTCTCTGAGTCCTTCATTATCAACTCTATCAGTGGCGAGATAATGAATTCTTGCAAACAGAATCTACAACTTGTGTGAACACGAAAAAATGCGAGCTGTTGCCGATGAGAGCTTATGATACAGTAGAGACTCAAACCATGTCGAGTTGTACTGCAAACTTGCTGCTGAATTGAATCTGCCGTCGGTATATCGTTGTTCTAGTGGGGACCGTCTTGCTGCTCGGTGATGACTCATCTCTTGAATCTACTCCGAAACATGAAAACGACGATGAACTGTTTTTGCTGAAATATGTTGCCGCGTCGAAGCAATTTTCGCGATGTTGTATGTTGAGAAATGAAGAGCTGAGACGTTGATGTTATCACCCGAGTTGTGGTAGTCTGGAGAGTTCTTGAAACCTACTGCCGTTGAACTGTGTTGTTGCTGAAACATAGCCTGTAACTGTGGATTACGGCCTTGGAACTGTGTGGGGTCTTGTCTCTGAAGAAGCTGCTGTACTACCTGTTGTTGCATTATATCATCTGGTTTGATATCCAGCCTACGCTTTTTCAGCAAGTGGGATATACTATTTGGATCTTGAATGAAAGATCCTGCAACTTGGGCACCCATTTGATGCGAAGACGATCCAGTTTGAGAAGCAGGTAAATGCATAGAACTTGAAGCACCCTGCAGCTTCGGTTGATTCTGCTGCAATTATTGAGCATTCTGATCTTGATGAGAATTCTGCTGTACTACTGAGGAACCATCCATTGCAGGTGACCCAGAAATACTAATATTATTCGATGTGAATGACAATGGTGAGGCAGGTAATCTTAAATACGAGTCTCCATTAATGCTTGCACTTCTTTGCATATGGCGGTAGAGAGTGCAGAATTCGCATCCGTGACTAAAGAACTAGCTCCAACACTTGGTGTTGAGTTTGCAACACTGTTCAAAATTGCATTGTTCATATCCCCGGGAACTTTAATGGTTGACGCTGATTTTGTAGCAAGATCGGCTTCCTCGTCGGTTACTCGAAATGCCGAGCTAAGGCTGGGAATCTGAGCTGCCAGTTTGTGATTTCAGCCGCAGTCCATATCTGCTCTTGATACCGGAGGATTCGTTGTTCAACTTCATCATTGCAGATCGGAATTATAGCTTAGACTAACGTCGCATCCGGTACAAACTTGTTGCTATTGCGCTCTCGTAGTCATCGCTATGTCGGCATCGGAACTCATAACCTTTCACCTCACAGTATCCGGCAATTGGCTAGCAATGTGTTTTCTTCTGTTGAAGGGAGTGACCCAAATGGCTCTAATGCCACAAACAGCATCAACAGGTTTGCTTTCACAAGAGAAAGCCCTACTGTCCAACGTCTCAGAATCACTCACATTCACCACGCTTTTTCCCAACTTCCCTTTGAAAAACAATATTCCCAAACTGAAGAGTGGTTGGACGCAGCTTCTTCTCCCTTTTCCTTGCACTAGCTGAATGCCCATCATCTGAGCAAGATGCTACTCTAAAAGCTTCTTTGATTGGTTCTGCAACCACGCAACCAACAATCCTCTGGAGAGAAACCAACAAATAAACCTTACAGTGTTGATGTGCTATCCATCCACTTCCCATCTCAATTTCCATCATCTTCACATCCTCTTGAACCTTGTTTCTGTGAGAAGATGGATCATTATCCAACACCAAAATAACTCGACCAATTTTATCAGAAGAAATGATCCTGTCATGATTCCAACCCCTAAACTGGATTCCTTGCGTATAGCGTTTGTGAAATTGAGCGTGTAATTTCTCGTCTTCAACATCTCCGGGAGTGAACTGAATACGACAAGTGGAACACGAGCGTAATAGGAAATCGGATTGACCTAACTCCGGATGGAACTGACCGTAGCTTCTCTTCTTGTTCTTGACTACTATTGGTTTTTCGATTACGGATGCAGGTGAAGGAATTGGATTAGGGTTCCGACGAGTTCGGGTGTAAGTGTTGATAATATGGTGTTGGTTGTTCTCCCAGTTCCAGTTGGCCAAATCGCCGTCGCCGTCGCCGGTGGCAGGAAGAGGTGTGGAATCGGAAGAAGATTTGAAAAATTTGTTGAGCTTTGATTGCATCTCCCGTTCTTGTTTCGGCAAGCTATGACGGCAAATCACGGATACGCTCGAGGATTTGAACCATTGCTGAAGGTTGTTTGAAGGAGAACGAGTTTGTTTGTGGTTGCCGATGAAGTTTCTGGGTAGGGTGGTTCTGGTGAGGGCGGAAATGGTGGAGGGAGATAAGGGTGATGTTAGGGTTTGACGGCGGGAGGTAGGGGAAGATTAGAGATTTTAGGGTTTTGGTCATTGGTGCTGACGGCTAGGGTTTCTCCATGGGGAGAGATGAACAGTGCCTTCCCTTCTTTTTCTCGTTGAATTTTTCTCCCTTATAACATCCGAGTGGGCTTTTGATGTTGGGCTGTCTTCGATCCAAATATGATTCTTTTCTCTGAATTAACTAATCAATTAATCTTCTTCTTTTACTAACTATTTAATTAATAATAACATAAATTTAAATAATAACAATAAAATAAAAACTAATATTAACATAAATTAATATATACAAAAATACTATTATTACTAATATAAATAAGAAAAAGCTTAGGAAACTATAAAAAGAACTAAAACTCCCAAAACGTCTTTAGACCACGTGTCACACCCTAATTGATTAAGAAGATAACGTTCTAAAGAATCAACCAATTGTGAGCGGACACGTGTCTAAATAACGAGAAAATAAGCGGACAATGCAAAACCAAAATAGAATAAAAAACGAAAATACTTAACGGGTAGGACAAATTTAGGGTATGACAGCCGCCACGCCAATAGTCCTCAAAACTTCAAACCCTTACAAACCCTAACTTTTCACAAATGTCTCGCCGTGGACAAAATTACAAAACTACCCCTAGCTTTAGGTCAAAGAGTCGCCGCACTCATTTTAGGGTTTCCCGCCGCGGAATCCCTAACCTAACCCTAATGTACTTAACAATTTATAACATAGAGATCGGAGTTTAAGACTCCATGTAAGCGTGTCCTTAAGATGCGTTTATTCCCCTTGAGACCTTGACCACAGTCAAGAAGTCTCTAACCTCCCTTTTGAGGGGAACTACAGTTACTCTGATTCCATTCCCGTAAGGATATGTAGGCACAAGATGCGATGTCTTGCTGAGTAAACTTAGAATTAACCCCTAGGTCTTTTTTAATTTTCAATCCTTTGTATATACCCTAAAGCAAAATAATTAATGAAATAAAAAAAAAATAAACAAAAGGTTCCCGTAGAGTACTACGGAAGTTTAGGGTGCTAATACCTTCCCTAAATTTAACCAACCCCCGAACCTTAGATCTCTCCCTTTTAGGTTTTTCCTTTCTTTAACCTTTCCTTCGGATAAATCAAAGACCGGTTGTAAATGAATTAAGATTCAAGTTAATCAATAGCTTGACATCCAAATTTCACCGCAACAGGCGGCTTGCACAAAAATGAGTGTCTCAGTGGATTGAAAACCCGAAAGGGAGGTCCAGGAAAAAATAGAGACATTAACATAAATAATTCATCCTGGTATATTGAAAACCCGAGAGGGAAATCTAGGCAAAAGTTAGGGATTTTATGACAGGTAACTACATCAGGCAAGCCCTGATCATTTGAAGCAACATCATCAATCAGGGATTCACAATTCAATATCTCTCAACGGAAGCTAAATTAAGGGAATTCAAAGTTGTTAGAGAGAATAGTGGTAATTGTATTTCAATGTAGCCTTTCCATTTACTATTTTCCAAAATTTGTAAAAATCTATGGAGTCACGTCTTTCGCAGACTACAATTCTATCAATAAATTCTTGATTTCTTGCCAATTGATTTCAGTTCTTATATTTGTTTCTCTTGCAAAATGTCATTTATTTTTTATAATAACTTTTGAAACAAATTTAATAATAAACATGCCTTTTGAAAAGTATAAAGCGTTTTCCTTTGAATTTTGAATAAACTAATAGGAACGTTGGTCGTTGTTCAAGATTGATAAAGTACCGAAGTGTGGAATTCAAATCCCCCGGGACTGTAATTCACAACATGATAATTTTATTTTCCCCAATGGAGTCATTATCAGATAATGGTTTTCTTCTAATCATTTTTGGTATTGCGATGTTGATATTGGTTTTCCCTCATAACAAAGCCAACAAAAGTTTCTATGTCCTCAAAGATTTGTCAATTTCTAAATGTCTCGTTTCAAGATTCCCTAGAGGATCTTTTATCCCCAGCGGAGAACCTTGCATCTTGGAAGGTGGGATAGAAGCTAAGATTTGTAGGAGACTCTATATCTAGTTGATATTTGACCGAGTATTCAATTTATTGATTTTGGTTTCCTCTTTTGTTCAGTGTGTTATTTTGTCAACATAAGCATAACATTTTATGCACTCAAACATTCGTAAAGCATCCAAAGCATAGCCAAGTGCGTATTCGTGCTCATTTGCATATCCTTGGTATTTCCAAATTCACTTTCCTATTGGTGTTTTCCCCAAAGAGAGTTCATCTTTTATCTCCCTACTAAGATTATGCCTCGTGAAAGAACTATGTTTCAGTTTTTCTTCCCAGCTCATTTGTCTAGATGGAACAAATCCCCAATTAAGTTAGCTTGTCGGTGGGTAGAGTCCTATTTGACCGTTTTTCTCCAGTTCATTCCTGGATTGAACTTTGGTCCTCTACATCAAATTTTGACCTCACCAGACTAAGAACATAGATGACGAAGAAGGCATGTGTTGCACCTTTTGGATTCTATTCTCTTCAGCAGAGAAGACTCATTCAGTGGATAGATAATCCAATTTTTTCAACAGTTATTTCTCTAGTAATCTCTAAGATAATTCAACAACAAGTGGAAGTCTCTTTATTTGAGAATCTTGTTCATTCCTAATAATATCAATTATTACTTGAATAACAAGTGGAAATCTCTAGAGTCATTCCCAACAGAGAAGCTTGTTATGATTCAACAAATCAAGTCAATACCGTTTCATTTTCCAACAGGTGGTTATTACTTTATTTGATAAGCCTATTATGATCCCCAATTAAAGTCAAGATATCAATCTCCAGCAAGTGAAAACCACTTCGGGTTGAGGACCAGAAGTCGAGGAAAGCTTGTTTGGCACCCTTTCCCGGTGGAATACTTGGCTAAAGAAGAAATTGAGACTCGTTTCAGGTTGAAGACCGGAAGTCATGGGAGGTTTATTGCCATGTTCAAGTGGATGACTTGGTTAAAGAAGAAACTGAGACCCGTTCTAGGCAGAAAATCGGAAGTCATGGGAAGTTTATTACCTTTTCTAGTTGGAAGACTTGGTTAAAGAAGAAGTTGAGCCCCATTCCAGATGGAAGAACAGAAGTTATGAGAAGCTTATTATCAATTCAAATCCTGCCACTAACTTTATCTATGAGTTGGTAGTATACCATCGTATATGAGTCGGTATTATGCCATTTACTACCTTCAACTATGAGTTGGTAGTAGTTGCTTTTCGAATGACTAGTCAAGGTTGACTCCCCAGTAAGCTCGGTATTTCCCCCTTGTTGCATGTTCCCCAGTGGAGTCTTCCCTTGTCTCTTGCTAACTTTCTCGCTTCTGGCTATACTTTGCTCTGTTCCCTAGTATATTCCCTTGCGATAATAATCGCTCCCTAATGAGTTATGTCTCCCTGTTGGGACCCCTTCAAGTTTTTCTCCGACAGTATCAGAGTTGTGGTTCATCTACACAGAATATGTCTCCCTTTGGATCTTCACCATAGATTTTATATCTTTTGCATTCCTATCATAAGCATTGCGCAACATCTTAGGGTTAAAAATTGAGTCTTTTGTATTTAAGTATCTTCAATCTCTTCTATATGAAGATTTCCAATCTTCATATCTTCAGATAGAAGAAACTTAAATAGGAGCATCTGTCATACCCTAATTTTTACTCCTAAGATTCCACCTATCATATCATTTGCATCTCATCAAAATCACAATCATGGTATCCTCCTAACCCCCTCTCTTTGGGTTTTCCTTTGGGGAGAGATCACCAAGCACCTTTGTGTTTTCTTTGCGTGCTTACATTCAAACATTTCTAACCTTAACCAAAATACAAAAGATATATGTTGTTTCCCTTTCTTATTGTACCAGGTAGGAACTTACAATCAATGGATCAAGCTTGGTTTCTAAATCATGGTTTGGATTCTCAAAGTCAAAGTTTGGTCAACAAATGATTCACCAGAGCTCTCATCTTATGGAATGGCCTGTAATCTTAGGTCGCATTCATGTCAAGCTTCATTCAACATCATTTGATCAAGAGAGGTTCAAGTTTGGTGCATGGTTTTGAAGTTGATTCAAGTATGGTTCATGTGTTTATTTCCATGCTATCTCCATCCAATTATCAAGCAAGTGTCATACCCTAAATTTGTCCTACCTGTTTATTAACAAGTACTTATGTTAATTAACAGTTTCTCTTTAGATGGTCATTTGACCTATGGTTAGAGTCCTCTAAAAGATAAGTCATGGAACCTTGTGTATGTGTATATTGATTATGGGCTTTTCAAAGGAGTTTGAATTCAGAGCATGGTTTGTTGGTTTTAGTGGTTTTGGGCCATATTTCAGGATGAGTCCGAGTGGCGTACCAACGTGATGTTAAAATTATTTGGTCATTTGTTTGAAGTGATTCAAATATGGGTGAATGACTTTAAAGGCATATGCAAGTAGACTTTCAGAGGGCTATGTCATAATCGTCATAAGATGCTAAGCCTATGTTCAAGAATAATTTCATCTTTCAGGATACTTATATCTAAAAGCAAATTTGTTGGGCCCATTTGGAAGTTCCAACCGTGCATTGAAGTTTTCAAGACGACATCAATTGTGTCTAAGCCATGAGGTCTAAATCAAGTCACAATACTTTGGCCTTGTTTAGTCAAGTCAAATTGATAAATCATGTTTTGGTTCTTCGAAGCTTGATGAGATTTCCCAAACTACATGGCAAATCATGTTATAATATATATCATTAGTGAACAATATAGAGTTGTCAAATTGCATTTCAAAATGAGAGACAAAGTTTTCAAAGCATAATTCATATATCATTTTGACAAGGAGTATCACGCCTAATTGGCAGTATTTTTATTTAGCTGAGCTATGCTCATGGTTAAATGTCAAGGTAGAAGACATGATATACATGAGAAGTAATATGCTACAATTCACAAAATAATCTTCAACGCTTATCGCCTGCCACAACAGTTCGAATGCCATAGGCTGCAAGATTGTTTTATCCACAAATGGAGAAGTCACAAAGCCATGTACCCTCCACAACACTGATAGTATTTTGCATAGACCCTAAAACCTTACATCAGATATTTCAAGGACCTTCATTGCACCACTTGAAACCAAATCAGAACAGCCCATAAGTGGAATCCCAAGTCACTTGAAGCTTTCCGAAATTGTCCGCAGAAAAGCTGCTACAGAAGCCAAATATTAAAGCAGTCAATCTGCAAGAAAAGGAAAAAAGTGATGATACCAGCTACCGTCACTGCAATTTCGTGAATTATAAACACTGGTACAGCCACTACACACCATCAATTACCATTTCACAGCCATGCATCGTGTGTGTACGACCTGCATAACGGAAGAATCACACGTACGTCAAACATTGCTTCATGTGTCGCTATACAACAAAATGGATTCTAGCTCACGGTGTCCTTTATTATCACAACTCTGCCACAAAAGCCCCGGTTTCCACTACATGTACGAGTACCTGCAATTGAAGGAGAGGAGGACCTGTACGACAAAACACCACAGCCCCAACCACGGCTACACTTCAAATCTCCGCAAGTAATCCACTGAACCGTAACTTGTGTTCTCCTGCATAAAAAGAAAAAATAACAGTAAGAAGGAAGGCCTCAAAGAGAATATTATGAAACGCAACGGACCTGCATAAGGTTCGACGGAGACGGCAAATTGTAAAGACAATTCATGAGCTCCGAGGAGAAAAGGCCCACAATACGGCAGCCTGCACCAATTCACAGTTTGGATTACAATACAAGGACACAAATTCAATTGTCAAAAAAAAAAGGGGAAACTATTAAGGTTAAGCCTACAAAGTCTGAACTGATGTTGTTTCCAATTTGTGGTTTCTGTCGATACCGAATACGGCAAGTGTTGGATTGAGCTGATGAATTTGATGAAGTTAATTCGTGCAAAAGAGAGTAAAATACTGTGGCTCAAGTTGAATCACCCAGGTCTCCTTTAACATACCCCACCATTACCCTGTAGCATTCTACAATAATACAAAATACCTTGCTAATAAGGACCCACCAAACGGTACTACTGCAAGCAATAATATCCCAAAAACTGCACCTGCATCCTACACCTCAACATATGGTACGTAGCAGTACCCATTTGCTGCAACAAGCATGCTTTTGAGCCTTGCTACCAACCAAAGCCCTCAAGCCACCAGCATTTCTTTTTACCTGCAGAATAAGACAAACCCTGCAAACCAACACAACACAGCCTATGACCTGCCATGAAAACGACGTATCAGTTTTGATACCAAAACTTTTTGAACAAGTTTTGAGGTTTTTTTTTAAGAGAAAAAGAGACAATAAAAGAGGGAGCTTACCTCGAAAACGGATGACTTCATCTCACTAAGCAAACCGATACCCTCAACAAACCTTCAAAACTCCAATTGATTTGGACCCAGAACTACAACATAAACAAAAAAGAAGCCCTTACCAAAACCAAGATCCCACCTTGATTTTCTGGGTAACTCAGATTTCACAAGCTCTTTTTTTTCTTCAACAGCAACGATACAGAATAATTTCCTCTTCCCCCCAGCAGCTCACCTCCAAAAAAATCCTTTCCTTCCTCCATCTCGTAGCTTGAAACCTCTTTCAACCTCAAAACTTCAACAATAATGAAATCCATTTCTTCAATCTTCAACACCCAAACCCCAGGCTGATTCGAAACCCAATCGAGACCAATAAACAATCTTCATCATCATAGAACCCTTTCCCTCTGAAACCACCATCGTCAAATCTTTTCTTTCCCTCTGAAACCACCTATATTCGAAAACACTTAATGAATTATCGAAATTCCTAAAAGCCAAATTGGTGGACTGTTGTATCATTGGTTATTTGCAGGTATCTTGATTTTAAGTCGTGCCCGACTTTGCTCAAGGCGTAGTTTAGGACACAAACGCACACACACGGCTTTCTCTTGGGCTACCTGACAATGAGACCCCTTTATTTCGTGCAATCCCGTGTAACTTACATGTATCCCTCTCCCATTCTTATGTATGTTTCATATTTCTTTGATTATTAGTTTATCTCCTAGGAGCACCCATAGGGACTAGAGCGAATTCAAACTATTTTCAAACTAATTCTCGATTCATCATCGAGCCACTTTTAAATAACCCGTAAATCGAGTGCTCATACGCATTCGCCATCAACCTATTACATAACTCGACCCTTGATGCGTAAGTCAAGTCGGTCACGTTTCTCAAACCGTGTACATTACACGCTTTGCACGCGATAACGAGTCAAACCCTTGATCCAACGTCAAGAGGATTTTCGAAACAAACTATCAATCAATTAACAACTATTCAATTCTTTTCAAGGTGTAAAGAGTAGGTTCAAGTCTTTGATCTTGCTTTCCGTTGTTTACATGTGAGTTATCTTATTCGTGTGTGAGCAATTGACGCCTTTAAATAATATTAACAGACTCGACAATATTCAACCATCTCCAATTACTCATCCTTTCACTCACCTTTCAAACAACCTCTTTTACGATGAAAAAGAGAGTGTCCCAAGTCTTTGGTTCGCTCTCCCGACTACTTAGATCCGAGAAGCCTTTCTCAAGCTTCAAGTAGTCGTCATCCGACCAATCTCATCCTTTTATACACCATTTCAAGTTCAAACAACCTTCTTTTACAATGAAAAAGAGAGTGTTCCAAGTCTTTGGTTCGCTTTCCCGATTACTTGGGGTCTATGAAGTCTTTCTTAGGCTTCAAGTGATCGTCATCATTTCAACCTTATCCTTTCAAACACATCATTCCTTCATGATGAAAAAGAGAGTGTTCCAAGTCTTTGTTTCGCTCTCCCGATTACTTGGGTCCGAGAAGTCTTTCTTAAACTTCGAGTAATCGTCATCTGTACCCACATCAAATCCAATTCAAACCCGTTTCTTTCGTGGTCGTTACCACGAACTACGACTGCTCTGATTCTTCATTCATTCTTGAATGTAAGATACGTAGGCACAAGATTGCGATGATCTTGGCGAGCACAATCCCCTCCATCTTCCACTTCCCCCCATCCTTTCCCGTAGTCGAACTACGACGCTCTGATTTCTCATTCTCGTCCGAATGAGCATACGTAGGCACAAGGGCCCCAATCCTTGGCGAGCACTCTATCCTTTAACCATCCCCTTTCCCCTAGTGTCTTTATCCCTTTATAGTACCCTTTAGCATTTAGTAGTAAGAAGAGGAGAATTAAGTTTAGCTAACATCCATTAACTCGAATTAAGAGGTTCCCGTCGAGTACGACGTACGTGAGGGGTGCTAATACCTTCCCCTCGCGTAACCGAATCCCGAACCCAGGAACATATGGTTGCAACGACCGTGTTCCTTCCGCGTTTATGAGGTTTTCTCGATATTTTCCTCTCCCGTTCATTCGGTAAAAATAAAGTTCGGTGGCGACTCTGTCGAACCGCATTTCCGCGCCTTTCGCGCGAGGGTTGTATGTTCGAAATGAATTTTCGAGGTGCGACAGGTGGCGACTCTACTGGGGACTATTGCTCCATGCAAAAGAGAGTCGAGCCTATCTTAGTTTGAGTTGTTAGCTTTTTTGTTTTTATTTTCTTCTCGCTTGTTTATTAGTATCCTTGTCTTGGTTACTTGTGCTTGTGGCATTATGGGGTTGTTCTGCTTATGGTTATTTTGTGAGATGGCTCTACACCCGAGTCCGAGTATAACCCTAGGATTAGGATGGTGGTTGTGTAGTGGAGACTTGCGTGGAGTCTTTCACGTTGAGTTGAAGCGAAAGCCCCGCTTGGAGCAGATTCCTTGGAGATGTTGTTGTTATGGTGAGTCTTTGCCATGACAATAATGTTTTCGAGTTTGAATCGATGATCCCAAGGACCATAAACCGTTTTATCCATGGTGGTTGGTAGTGTTAATTCTTTGTGAATTAATACGAACGCCCCAATCAGATGAGATCCCTTGAACGTATTACTTCCTCACAGTAATATTTTCAACCTCGATCTATGACTCTGAGAACCTTTTCTAGAATCCGTGTGTCGATGGTTGTGTAGTTGATGCCCCCGAGAAGTCTTTCTCGCGTGGAAGATACGAGAACCTCACCTAGAGGAGATTCTATTGAGGATATTATCATCATGACGGGGCTTTGTCATGGCAGTAATATCTTTGAAAGATATCCATGACTCTAGGCACCTACCCGTTTTAGAATCCTACCCGTGGGGGGTTTCTTTGAGCAGTGACTGTGATCCTTGAACCGTTCACCCGGCTAATTCTCAGAATTGTTTGAAATTGTGATCCTGTGATCCTGGATCTTGCATCTTGCATCGCATATCATTTGCATTGCATCTCATTTGTTGTGCATCTCGCATTCTCCTTCCTTCATCAGTTTCTCATGTTTCTCTTTCCTTCATATCCAGTAAATCAAGCTGAGTCCTCGACACCAGTACGCAACTAGAGCCAATACAAGACGAATGATGGAGCAGATTCAATAAGAGCAAGCTACCTTCAGGGAGGAGTTGGATTCTATGAAAGGAAAGATCGACCAGATCCTCGAAGCCATCCTCACGGCCAGAAGAGAGGAAGAACAGCGTGAAGCCGCTGCTGTCGTCAACAACAATGGTCAAGGACAAGGGTCTACTGCCATCCCTTTGGTTCCAATTCCAAATCATCATGGGATGCCGTTGAACTTCAATAACGCAGCTGAAGGGAACACTTCTCATCTAACCCTAGCACCCGGAGTTACCATTGGAGCTATCCCGCAGGCCCAGCCTACTGCTGTACAAATCCCAGCTCCCCATACCGAAGATACTCTGATGGATCATTATGACGACGTTCAGAACTATCATGCTGCTATCCCCATTTCCAGTCCTATTGCTGTTCAGGATTCAGAAGCCATGAAGATGTGCCGAGATCTAGCCGAGAAACTCCGAGCCATGGAAGGGCACAGTTCAAATTCCTTCAGTGCTTTGGAATTATGCTTGGTGCCTGATGTTGTCATTCCTCCCAAGTTCAAGGTGCCTGAGTTTTCGAAATACAAAGGTCTCAGTTGCCCAAACATTCATTTGAAGATGTATTGTCGCAAGATGGCTGCCTATGCCAGAGACGAAAAGCTCATGATCCATTGCTTCCAAGATAGCTTGTCTGGGGCATCACTCGAATGGTATATGCAGCTGGAGCGTAATAGTGTGCGCACTTGGGCCGAGCTAGCGGATGCATTTGTCAAGCAGTATAAGTACAACACAGATCTTGCTCCGAATCGTACTCAGCTTCAGAGTATGACTCAGAAGGACAACGAATCCTTCAAGGAGTACGTACAACGATGGAGAGAGCTAGCCGCAAGGGTGCATCCACCTCTGGTTGACCGTGAACTGATCGACATCTTCATGGGTACCTTGCAAGGCCAGTACTACGAAAAGCTGATCGGTAGTGTCTCCGCTGGATTCTCTGACTTGGTGATTGTCGGCGAGAGAATTGAAGAAGGGTTGAAGAGTGGAAAGATACCAGGAGGTTCCAACAACCAGGCCAATGCCAAGAAGTCTTTCAATGGATACAAGAAGAAGGAGGGCGAAACAAATGCCATCTTTTTACAGAAAGGGCAAGCTTCTCAACAAGCTCCCGCTCCTATGCCTTATCAAGTTCTCTATTATCAGTATCCATATGTTGCTGCTGCGCAATATGCTCCAATGCCTTATCAGCCAGCTGTTCAAGTCGCGCAAGCTCAGATGCCACGGCAACAGGCTCCTCAACAACAAGCCTACAACCAACAAGGATATCAATATCCTCCTCAGCAACAGCAGATGCAAGCAACTCAGCAACGACAAGGTACTCACCCACAGCGTCCGCAGAGAACATGGAGACCAGATAGAGTCTTTGATCGTCTACCCATGACATATGCCAAAATCTTTGCTCAGTTGATGGAGAAGAAAGTTGTTGTTCCGAGAGATTTGGCTCCTCCAACCGTCATTCCTACCGATTACGATGCAAATGCTCATTGTGAGTTTCATAAGGGCGCTCCAGGTCACACCATTGAGGACTGCAGGGCTTTCAAGCACATAATTCAAGACATGATCAACAGGGATGCTATATACTTCAATGGGAAGTCTCCAAATATCATCAACAATCCGATGCCACCAGTCAACTAGTGCCAACATCAGATCAATTCCAGTCAAGTTCATTCCCCGAAGAAGGCAGTCATGTTGCCATTTCATTATTCGCAGTTCTTATATTTTGTCTTTGTTTGTTTAAGTATTGTATGCTTTGAACAATTGCCATTCGTATTTGGTTTTCATTAATGTATTGTTTATGCATGTTTTGAATTAGTTATGTCGTATTCACTCATGTTTTTTCACTTATCACCGACACATTTATTCACTCCACTCTATTCACTGTTGTTTAGCGTGATTTGAGGGAGGATGATGAAAACGAGATACCCATAATTGCAAATCGTATGCTTTCAGACAGAATCTCGTCAATGATATACAAGCATTGTTTCAATTCCCCATACACCGGAGATATAAGGAGTTAATCCCTAGTAAACCACTTCGAGCCTAGAAGTAGTAGTTTTCTTTGGATATTCAAATCCTTACACTCAACCTGGGGCAGGGTAGTGTTCAGTTAATCCAACTCCACACTTGAATCAACAAAGCAAAATTCAGAAGATGACTGTTTATCAATGACTCATGACATGGCAGTCACAACCTTCCCAAAAAATAAAAAATCAAAAAATCCTGCTAAGTTAAACACCTTAGAGGGGACTTAGGCAAAATCCAGGCAATCCCGATGGATCTGGCAAGCGAAGTCAATCCATGCAAAAGTTAGGGATCAAAAACAAAAGCAAAGGAGGACCCCGAAACCCTCAACAAAAACAAAATAATATTCAGTGGCCACCCAAATCAAAAGGGGCACTGACATCCATCAAAAAAACCAAAATAAGGTGATTGCCACGTCGAGCAAACCTTGAACCTTCAAGCTTGCACCGTCACAACAAGTGCAGAATTATCTGAGCGTAGGACTGGAGATCATTAAGAAGAAGGGGTGGGTACAAATTATACTTTGAGCCTAATATCCTTTGTTTCATAACCGTGAACCAGACCACGTTACAACCCTCGAAAGACCTAATTGAGGCGAGGTTGATTCTGAAAGCATACTATCGCAAGGTTGCGTAACCTGACTCCTGACATGATTGCTAATCATCAGCATTGGTGTTATTTCTCTTGCTATATCTTTCGCACCAACCAAATTAACACAACGTCTGGGCTAACAGTCCATTCGTCTCACTATCATGACACTCTCAAATAAACGATACTTTTTCAAACTTGCATTAAACTTTGCATTAATATTACCATTTGTGGGTGTACAATTTTAATTGCAAAACAGTGCTAGGTATTCAAAGACATTTCAACAAGGGGCAATCAAGAAGGAACTTGACTTTCAGTGGCTATCACGAAGCAAGACTACCTCAAAATTCGCAGGCTGGGGCAAATTACCCAAGAGCTCGAGCAGGGGCAAGCCATTAACAAGTTCCGACTGGGGGCAAGACCAGGTCGTCCTGACCAACAAGCAGAGTTGCAACCTTCTCTGAAGCCAATTCACAACAAACCACCAGATACCCAGACTTGGGACATCCAGAGCGTCTTCTGCTTTAATCATGGCGTCTTCAGCAAATTGCGTGTCGAGGCAGTCAATCCCTTCCACCACCTGAAGTCCAATTCGCATTGGCAATTACCAAAAGATTCACCATGCTGGCGTCTCCCTGCATTTCTAACTACCTGTCTACAATCATGCGCATCATACGTGTTGCATTCGCTATCATAAGTATCCTGCATCATATGCATACTCCAATCATACTATACTTCCCCAGCTCTTGCATCTCCGCGCGTCAGCATTTGCATTTGCACTTCCACTCATATGGAATATCATTTATCATCCAGCATTCATATATGCAAGTCAAGGTCCAGGGTCAAAGACCATCATCAGCCCAGTCATGGGCATCCTCCGCAAGAATGTGGGTTTCTCCCATGAGTTTCAAGAGCTTCAACGCAATCATCAGCCCAGTCAGGGGCAATCTTCTGCAATTGTGGGTTCCTCCCACAAAATTTCAAAGTATTCAAAGCAAGATTCAGCCTAGTCAGGGGAATTCTTTTCAAGACCATGGGTATTTCCCATGACGTATTTCAACCTTGTGGTTGATTAGATCGTTAAATTAGCATTCAGCCCAGTCAGGGGCATACCATTCAAGATCATGGGCGTTCCCCACGAAGTTGTTCAACCTTTTGTTGGGCAAATCCAAGAAGTTCAGTGCAAGGTCCAACCCGAGCAGGGGCATCTTCAGCAAAACCGTGAGCGTTCCTCATGAAGTTGTTCAACCTTTTGTTGAGCAAGACAAAACATCAAGACAAACTCAGCCCAATCAGGGGCATCCTCTTCAAAATTCATGGGCGTAACCATGAAATCGTTTCAGCAAAACTATGATCTCCAAACAAAGACGGTGGGCGTACCCCATTGACTCATTTCAATTCAATCTTCCTCTTGGGGGGGTCCCCCATTGAGTTGTACCCAGCAAGCGTGACCGTTGTCAATTGCCTTACTATCATCCTTTTGGTGATAGCCGAACTTCGTCGGTTCAACATAGCCTGCATCCTTTCGATGTTGGTAACCTTCTATTTGTGTTTGTCCTATCATCCTTTTGGTGGTAGTGACTGGTGTGTGTTTCGCTCCATCATCCTTTTGGTGGTGGGTCTGGCATTTTGTCGATGTCAGATTGTGTGATATTATGTTTGTGTTTCGCTCCATCATCCTTTTGGTGGTGGGTCTGGTATTTCGTCGATGTCAGATTGCGCGATATTTTGTTTGTGTTTCACTCCGTCATCCTTTTGGTGGGGGGGTCTATCATGGTCATTAATGATAGATTGTGCGATGTGTTTTATGTTTCGCTCCGTCATCCTTTTGGTGGGGGGTCCATCATGGTCATTAATGATGGATTGTGCGATAGTTTATTTGCGTTTCGCTCCATCATCCTTTTGGTGGTGGGTCTGGCATTTCGTCGATGTCAGATTGCGCGATATTTTGTTTGTGTTTCGCTCCGTCATCCTTTTGGTGAGGGGTCTGTCATGGTCATTAATGTCAGATTGTGCGATATTGTTTGGTGTGAGTTTCGCTCCGTCATCCTTTTGGTGGGGGGTCTATCATGGTCATTAATGATAGATTGTGCGATGTGTTTATTTGTGTTTCGCTCCGTCATCCTTTTGGTGGAGGGGTCTATCATGGTCATTAATGATAGATTGTGCGATGTGTTTATTTGTATTTCGCTCCGTCATCCTTTTGGTGAGGGGTCTGTCATGGTCATTAATGTCAGATTGTGCGATATTGTTTGGTGTGAGTTTCGCTCCGTCATCCTTTTGGTGGGGGGTCTATCATGGTCATTAATGATAGATTGTGCGATATGTTTATTTGTGTTTCGCTCCGTCATCCTTTTGGTGGGGGGTCTATCATGGTCATTAATGATAGATTGTGCGATGTGTTTATTTGTGTTTCGCTCCGTCATCCTTTTGGTGAGGGGTCTGTCATGGTCATTAATGTCAGATTGTGCGATATTGTTTGGTGTGAGTTTCGCTCCGTCATCCTTTTGGTGGGGGGTCTATCATGGTCATTAATGATAGATTGTGCGATCTATGTTGTGTTTCGCTCCGTCATCCGTTTGGTGGGGGGTCTATCATGGTCATTAATGATAGATTGTGCGATAGTTTGTTTGTGTTTCGCTCCGTCATCCTTTTGGTAGGGG
The DNA here is from genome assembly GCA_963859935.3 of Lathyrus sativus. Taxonomy (NCBI): domain Eukaryota; kingdom Viridiplantae; phylum Streptophyta; class Magnoliopsida; order Fabales; family Fabaceae; genus Lathyrus; species Lathyrus sativus. Next base: position 163,684,959 of record OZ012735.1, on the reverse strand, counting down.
GTCTATCATGGTCATTAATGATAGATTGTGCGATGTGTTTATTTATGTTTCGCTCCGTCATCCTTTTGGTGGGGGGGTCTATCATGGTCATTAATGATAGATTGTGCGATGTGTTTTGTGTTTCGCTCCGTCATCCATTTGGTGGGGGGTCTGTCACTTGGATTGGTGTCAGATTGTGCGATAGTGTTTTGCTCTACCATCCTTTTGGTGGTAGTGGCCGGTGTGTGTTTGTTCTATCATCCTTCTGGTGATAGTAGCTGTGTGTGTTTCTTCCCATCATCCTTTTGGTGATGTGGATCTTTTGCCAGGTACTCAGAGGCATACCTTTATCCAGTATTTCAGTTCCCGAGCATTTATTTTCTTTTCGGACAAATTCAAAGTTTTCTTTATATCTAATTGACTTCCACCTTGGAAAATGAACGCCATGACCATTCATTTTGCTAGGTTTATTAACAAGTACTTATGTTAATTAACAGTTTCTCTTTAGATGGTCATTTGACCTATGGTCAGAGTCCTCTAAAAGATAAGTCATGGAACCTTGTGTATGTGTATATTGATTATGGGCTTTTCAAAGGAGTTTGAATTCAGAGCATGGTTTGTTGGTTTTAGTGGTTTTGGGCCATATTTCAGGATGAGTCCGAGTGGCGTACCAACGTGATGTTAAGATTATTTGGTCATTTGTTTGAAGTGATTCAAATATGGGTGAATGACTTTAAAGGCATATGCAAGTAGACTTTCAGAGGGCTATGTCATAATCGTCATAAGATGCTAAGCCTATGTTCAAGAATAATTTCATCTTTCAGGATACTTATATCTAAAAGCAAATTTGTTGGGCCCATTTGGAAGTTCCAACCGTGCATTGAAGTTTTCAAGACGACATCAATTGTGTCTAAGCCATGAGGTCTAAATCAAGTCACAATACTTTGGCCTTGTTTAGTCAAGTCAAATTGATAAATCATGTTTTGGTTCTTCGAAGCTTGATGAGATTTCCCAAACTACATGGCAAATCATGTTATAATATATATCATTAGTGAACAATATAGAGTTGTCAAATTGCATTTCAAAATGAGAGACAAAGTTTTCAAAGCATAATTCATATATCATTTTGACAAGGAGTATCACGCCTAATTGGCAGTATTTTTATTTAGCTGAGCTATGCTCATGGTTAAATGTCAAGGTAGAAGACATGATATACATGAGAAGTAATATGCTACAATTCACAAAATAATCTTCAACGCTTATCGCCTGCCACAACAGTTCGAATGCCATAGGCTGCAAGATTGTTTTGTCCACAAATGGAGAAGTCACAAAGCCATGTACCCTCCACAACACTGATAGTATTTTGCATAGACCCTAAAACCTTACATAAGATATTTCAAGGACCTTCATTGCACCACTTGAAACCAAATCAGAACAGCCCATAAGTGGAATCCCAAGTCACTTGAAGCTTTCTGAAATTGTCCGCAGAAAAGCTGCTACAGAAGCCAAATATTGAAGCAGTCAATCTGCAAGAAAAGGAAAAAAGTGATGATACCAGCTACCGTCACCGCAATTTCGTGAATTATAAACACTGGTACAGTCACTACACACCATCAATTACCATTTCACAGTCATGCATCGTGTGTGTACGACCTGCATAACGGAAGAATCACACGTACGCCAAACATTGCTTCACGTGTCGCTATACAACAAAATGGATTCTAGCTCACAGTGTCCTTTATTATCACAACTCTGCCACAAAAGCCTCGGTTTCCACTACATGTACGAGTACCTACAATTGAAGGAGAGGAGGACCTGTACAACAAAACACCACAGCCCCAACCACGGCTACACTTCAAATCTCCGCAAGTAATCCACTGAACCGTAACTTGTGTTCTCCTGCATAAAAAGAAAAAATAACAGTAAGAAGGAAGGCCTCAAAGAGAATATTATGAAACGCAACGGACCTGCATAAGGTTCGACGGAGACGGCAAATTGTAAAGACAATTCATGAGCTGCGAGGAGAAAAGGCCCACAATACGGCAGCCTGCACCAATTCACAGTTTGGATTACAATACAAGGACACAAATTCAATTGTAAAAAAAAAAAAAGGGGAAACTATTAAGGTTAAGCCTACAAAGTCTGAACTGATGTTGTTTCCAATTTGTGGTTTCTGTCGATACCGAATACGGCAAGTGTTGGATTGAGCTGATGAATTTGATGAAGTTAATTCGTGCAAAAGAGAGTAAAATACTGTGGCTTAAGTTGAATCACCCAGGTCTTCTTTAGCATACCCCACTATTACCCTGTAGCATTCTACAATAATACAAAATACCTTGCTAATAAGGACCCACCAAATGGTACTACTGCAAGCAATAATATCCCAAAAACTGCACCTGCATCCTACACCTCAACATATGGTACGTAGCAGTACCCATTTGCTGCAACAAGCATGCTTTTGAGCCTTGCTACCAACCAAAGCCCTCAAGCCACCAGCATTTCTTTTTACCTGCAGAATAAGACAAACCCTGCAAACCAACACAACACAGCCTATGACCTGCCATGAAAACGACGTATCAGTTTTGATACCAAAACTTTTTGAACAAGTTTTGAGGTTTTTTTTTAAGAGAAAAAGAGACAATAAAAGAGGGAGCTTACCTCAAAAACGGATGACTTCATCTCACTAAGCAAACCGATACCCTCAACAAACCTTCAAAACTCCAATTGATTTGGACCTAGAACTACAACATAAACAAAAAAGAAGCCCTTACCAAAACCAAGATCCCACCTTGATTTTCTGGGTAACTCAGATTTCACAAGCTCTTTTTTTTCTTCAACAGCAACGATACAGAATAATTTCCTCTTCCCCCCAGCAGCTCACCTCCAAAAAAATCCTTTCCTTCCTCCATCTCGTAGCTTGAAACCTCTTTCAACCTCAAAACTTCAACAATAATGAAATCCATTTCTTCAATCTTCAACACCCAAACCCCAGGCTGATTCGAAACCCAATCGAGACCAATAAACAATCTTCATCATCATAGAACCCTTTCCCTCTGAAACCACCATCGTCGAATCTTTTCTTTTCAAACCCCAATCTACATCTAATCTCAACAACCGTCTTCCAAAATAACCTAGAAAACTAATAACCACAAACTCTTCTTCATCAACGATCCATTCCAAACTCCTTTTTCCAACAGCTCTCAAGCACGCCTCACAACCCTCCGCCGTAACTCACGAATCCAGCAACAACCCGCACATACCCACTCAACACCAAATCCTCCAAAATCATTATCCGCCGTTTTTCGCCTTCAACCATCACTCTCCTCCTCCAAAACCTTTTCTTCTCCGAACCCACCACCAGCTTCGTCGACTTCTTTCCCTCAACTACAACCCCCAAATCTCAATAACCCCAAATTAGACCCAGAATAGCGAAAGAAAAAGATGAAGAGGATGTTTGAATAGAGATTTTGGAGTGGAAGAGTGTTCGCAGTGAGAGTGAGAATGAAAAAACGTGAACAGTGAGACGAAGAGGAGACAGACCGTTTACACACGAAAGAGAAGAGGATCCCACCGTTTGTTTTATTAAACTTTTTTATATTATGTAATCATTATTATATTTTGTTTTTAACTTTATTATATATTACTATTATTATTATTATTATTATTATTATTATTATTATTATATATTATATATTTTTTAGAAGTTTTAGAGTTTAGAATATCCACTTATTTTTGAGATAGCTTTTATTTTGCATTTGTTATTGGATTTTGTCCCCTTTTGTTGTTTTGGTCGATGACGAAACTTCCACCGTTTAACCGTCACGTTAGTGGCATGAAACAAAGGATCCGAGACCACCTTTGTTCTTTCGATTTTATTTCGGTAAACTAACATTAAATTTAATTTTTGTCAAATATTATTCCTATTATTTCATATTATCATATTTATTCATATTATTTATTATCATATCATATTTATTCATATTTATTCACCTATATTCGAAAACACTTAATGAATTATCGAAACTCCTAAAAGCCAAATTGGTGGACTGTTGTATCATTGGTTATTTGCAGGTATCTTGATTTTAAGTCGTGCCCGACTTTGCTCAAGGCGTAGTTTAGGACACAAACGCACACACACGGCTTTCTCTTGGGCTACCTGACAATGAGACCCCTTTATTTCGTGCAATCCCGTGTAACTTACATGTATCCCTCTCGCATTCTGATGTATGTTTCGTATTTCTTTGATTATTAGTTTATCTCCTAGGAGCACCCATAGGGACTAGAGCGGATTCAAACTATTTTCAAACTAATTCTCGATTCATCATCGAGCCACTTTTAAACAACCCGTAAGTCGAGTGCTCATACGCATTCGCCATCAACCTATTACATAACTCGACCCTTGATGCGTAAGTCAAGTCGGTCACGTTTCTCAAACCGTGTACATTACACGCTTTGCACGCGATAACGAGTCAAACCCTTGATCCAACGTCAAGAGGATTTTCGAAACAAACTATCAATCAATTAACAACTATTCAATTCTTTTCAAGGTGTAAAGAGTAGGTTCAAGTCTTTGATCTTGCTTTCCGTTGTTTACATGTGAGTTATCTTATTCGTGTGTGAGCAATTGACGCCTTTAAATAATATTAACAGACTCGACAATATTCAACCATCTCCAATTACTCATCCTTTCACTCACCTTTCAAACAACCTCTTTTACGATGAAAAAGAGAGTGTCCCAAGTCTTTGGTTCGCTCTCCCGACTACTTAGATCCGAGAAGCCTTTCTCAAGCTTCAAGTAGTCGTCATCCGACCAATCTCATCCTTTTATACACCATTTCAAATTCAAACAACCTTCTTTTACAATGAAAAAGAGAGTGTTCCAAGTCTTTGGTTCGCTTTCCCGATTACTTGGGGTCTATGAAATCTTTCTTAGGCTTCAAGTGATCGTCATCATTTCAACCTTATCCTTTCAAACACATCATTCCTTCATGATGAAAAAGAGAGTGTTCCAAGTCTTTGGTTCGCTCTCCCGATTACTTGGGTCCGAGAAGTCTTTCTTAAACTTCGAGTAATCGTCATCCGTACCCACATCAAATCCAATTCAAACTCGTTTCTTTCGTGGTCGTTACCACGAACTACGACTGCTCTGATTCTTCATTCATTCTTGAATGTAAGATACGTAGGCACAAGATTGCGATGATCTTGGCGAGCACAATCGCCTCCATCTTCCACTTCCCCCCATCCTTTCCCGTAGTTGAACTACGACGCACTGATTTCTCATTCTCGTCCGAATGAGCATACGTAGGCACAAGGGCCCCAATCCTTGGCGAGCACTCTATCCTCTAACCATACCCTTTCCCCTAGTGTATTTATCCCTTTATAGTACCCTTTAGCATTTAGTAGTGAGAAGAGAAGAATTAAGTTTAGCTAACATCCATTAACTCAAATTAAGAGGTTCCCGTCGAGTACGACGGACGTGAGGGGTGCTAATACCTTCCCCTCGCGTAACCGACTCCCGAACCCAGGAACATATGGTTGCGACGGCCGTGTTCCTTCCGCGTTTATGAGGTTTTCTCGATATTTTCCTCTCCCGTTCATTCGGTAAAAATAAAGTTCGGTGGCGACTCTGTCGAACCGCATTTCCGCGCCTTTCGCGCGAGGGTCGTATGTTCGAAATGAATTTTCGAGGTGCGACAGCAAGCATCAAAAATATTTAAAGGGCAATCAAGTTTCCCTCATTTGGTGTCCAAGTGTTCAAAAATGGGCCTTTGGATGCAAGAAAATAGTAAGAAATCACAAATTGACACATGTTTGGTTGGCCTAAAATCAAGTATGACATGTCACTTGATTCAAACACCATAACATCTTCATTTTTCAACATTTTTGCAATCTTCTTTGAGCCAAATGTCACATTTTAAATCCTCTACAAATTTTCTTCAAGGGATAAACATTAATCCAACCTCTAATTCCATTTTGGGATTTGCTCAGCTGCCTAGGTATGCACAAAAGTAGGCCCAAGACCTGGTCGACCTAATGCATGGCCTAGAATTTCATATCACACCCCAACTTTGAATCAATGCCATTTTAAATCCAAGCATCCTTTTGGCGTGATTCTTTTTTTAATCTTATTCCTTGTAATGAGGAAAACTTTTGGCACAAAGAAAATCACAAAATGCAAGAGTGAATTCCATTTGGCCTAAGTCCAAACATGATGTCATGAACTCTGTTCTCCATACAAGTTTCAGGTCATGATTTTCACTTCAATCTCTTTTTCTGGGACCACATGCACATTTACAACTTCTTTTTGAACCAAAAACACATGCAAATAAAAACAAAACGAACTGTTTTAAGTGCCAATTCACACATTTCATGCCTCATGTTCACACGGTTGCAAAATCAAAATTCAACACCCTAGCTCACACAAATTTCAGATCCAAACCACATGTGTGAGCTTGCCATTTCATTTCCTACAAATAGATGATCATTCTGCCTTCATTTCCAAGCTTGAACAACCAAAGAAACTCTGAAACAATTTGATTCTAATACCTTAAAAACCAGTTCATCATTTCTTTGATTTAAGCTCTTTTAGCTTCGTTTGTTCGCCCAGAATCACTCATCGGCATCATCTGAAGCTAACTGAACCATTACAACAATTTGAAATCTCTTGCAACCTGTAAATCAATTTCACCATTGTTGGACCTTCGAGCTTCAACTGAAAAGGTAGCTACGAGTAACATTTCTGAACAAACAAGTTACTAGTGTAATCGTCTTGATTCACTAATTGAAAGCCCTATTCTACCTTGAATTTATCTTTTGATTTATTTATTTAATTTTACTTTTAAGAACTAGGATTCTTCACGTGTTAGAGCAAATTCTCTCTACTCAGAGCAAATCAATTGATCTGATGTAGAGAGACATGAACGATGATGTGTTGCGCACATGAATCCATGGTTGATTCGTGCTAAAAACAAGAGTTCAAAGATTTGCATAAATTAACCAAGGTTGAAGACAAAAGTTCATTTCGCACGTGAAATTTGAATTTCATCCTCTCTCTCCTTGACACGTATACTAGCCGTAACACCCTTTCTTCCAAATATTTTCTTATTTTATTATTTTTCCTTTTCTTTTCTATTTTCTTTTCTGATTTAATTTTAAATCATTTTTAATACTTTTTAACTCCAATGTTTTTTCATAATTTCATAAAATTATTTTCTACCACATATATTTTTTTTGCATAATTTTTAAAATCACGTTGGCATTTAATTCATATTTTTCTTCACTTTCTCATTTAATTTTTATTTTCAATTTAATTTTTGATCATTTTCAACTATTTTTGCATCCAACTTCTGATATCCTTTTATTTACAATATTTTTGACTTCTCATGATTTTCTCAACCATTTATTTGATATTTTGGTGCATCTTTGGCATTTTTTCTTTTAATTTCCATTTAAAATCATTTTTAAATCCTTTTGTGTTTTTTATTTTATTCAATTTTTGGAAGGTATTGAACTTGTCTCTTGATGATTGCTTAGTTGAACATATTTTCAATATTTAAAGTCTTTTGTTGATGATCCTTTGGTTGATTGAACCTTCTTTGGTTCAAACATGTTAACAAATGGTCATTTGGATCATCTGTGACACTTTGCATCAGAGATAGGTTCTCCCTTGATGATAATTACTTTGAGACCTTTAATTTGTTGATAGATGATTCTTAGTGATTCCTTGAGCCTTAATTTCACTTCTTCATCTCTCTCCTCTTCTCCATCTCCTTTTTCCTTTCTTTTAACTATTGTGTTACATTACTTTAGGAGGATTATTTTGTATCATTTCTATAGCATGTTTGAACACATAAATTGTTATTGACCGACCTCAGATAGATGTGAATTCTACATAAGTCCACTTAAGATTGCTTAACATAGCGCTAAATTATCCCAACTCGATTAAATCCTTACTAATACTAACATTGACATATTAATTGTGCTAACCTATATGTCTTTTACTTTATGCCTTTAAATTTATGTCATATACTTTTATTTCATTTACATTCATGGTATTTACATTCTTGTTTTATTTTTTGCCTTTAATATTTATGCCTTTCATCTTTATACATTCTTTTGCTTTCTTATTTCAAAAAGAACAAAAAACATGATAAAAATGGCTAAGACCTTAAAAATACTTTGATATGATGTTTTGGACTTTGTGTTACTATCCCTTGCTTGAGTACTTTGGACTATGGACCTAGGATCTAGTGTTTTCCCTTTTTTTGGAGTAGTATTCGAGACTTTGGAGTTATTTGAGACTTTGGAGTTTATCTGAGACTATGAGGCTCATCTGGGACTTTGTGATTCACCTGAGACTTTATGATTCTCAATTCAAGACTTGAATGTTTCTTTATATTCATCTAGATCTTTTGTTTTTCATCTCTGCTTGTTGCTTGTTCATTTTGTGGCTCAACCCATTGGGAAAGAAATGTTGGTTTTGACCAATGTCAAATGCTTGCATCTTCTTGTGGTTAATACAGTTGCACACACATAAAGGCTTTCTCTTGGGCTATCTGATAATGAGACCATTTATTTTACGGTTTAGGATAGTCTCTTTATCTCCTTCCTATTTCTTAAAATTTTAAAACTTCTTCCTATTTCAAAAATTTCTTGTTTTCAAACTTCTCACATCTTTCTTAATAAACCTTAACTTTTTCAAATGATCCAAAAAATATTTTTCATAATAAATGCCAAAAAACTTAAGCATATTCGAAACTTCTTTCAAAACTCTAAAGAGACAAACCTTGTTAAACTCATTTTTATGCCTTTGTGAACATTTCTTTCAAGAGCCCTTTTCAAAAGACTAGATATCAGTCAATTCTTATAGTGATAAAACCACTATACTTCTACAAGATTTTGAGAAATGAGTGACATTTTCCACTTGAATGTTAAGATGTACTTGTGAGAAATTCCAAGTAAAAGTTCTCCATATCAAGATGATGCAAATGCTCATTTTCTCATACTTGTGGGTAGTAAGTTAAGTTTTCCACTCAAATACGACAAAATATCTTTTCATTTAAAATCAATCAACAAATAAACTAGTTTTATATAAACATAGATTTGTAAGTGATCCCCGTTGAGTATAACATATGTGAGGGGTGTTAATATCTTCCCCTTGCATAATCAGCCCCCATATACAGATCTCTCTTTATTAGCTTCTTTTTTTGTTGCTTTTTGTGGGTTGTTAAATGCAAATTTTGACTTAAATTGAACCATCTTTATTGGCACTTTTCAACTCAATTCTCATGTTTTTAATATATTTATTTCTTGTTCTTGTGTGATTCTTTAATTATATTGCAAATACCTTTGGATTCTTTGATGTGTGTGTTATTATGCAGGATTTAGGCATAAAACATCAATGATTAAGATACAAAGGAGTGGACAAGGAAGCCAAAGAAATAAAGAGGAATCAGCATATTCACTGGGTGAATAACAGCGAGCAACCAGTGAAAATTCATTGGGCGAAGTCCTAGGGAAGCCCCAGCGAACCATATCAGATTGAGGCACTAGGAAAAAAGACCCAAAATTCGCTGGGTGAAGTTGAAGTGAAGAGGTTTGCTGTTGAAGAAGTGTTTGCACATGGAAGTCAGATATTTTCCAAGGGCAGTTTAACTGTTCCTGAGGCACTTGAAGTGCATAAAAGTAGTCTTCGCTGGGCAAATAGGGTGGTCGCTAGGCGAACAAGTAAGATTTATTTTTACTATATATATATATATATATATATATATATATATATATATATATATATATATATATATATATATATATATATATATATATATATATATATATATATATATATATATATATATATATATATATATATATATATATATATATGTGTGTGTGTGTGTGTGTGTGTGTGTGTACTTTTCTTGCTTTTTAGAAAGAACCTTTTTTTTGTAACTTGTACTTTTTGGGATCAGAACATTATCTTTCTTCATTCCAAACATAATTTTAGAGAGAGAAACAAAACCCTCAGGGGAAGAAGTCAAAATCAAAGAAACTCAGAGCTGGATCTTCGAGTAAGTGCTTCGATTTCTTGTTGAGTTTGGATGTAATCTTTTGATATCTTATGTATTTCATCTAATTTATGTATTGTGTAATAGTTTTGATTTAATATTGATATTGTCTTTGATTTCTTATTTGTGGGTCTTGACAAAACCTTTTCAAATCTTTGATCTAAGATACTCATCTATGAATCTTTTGACATAGTCTTGTAAGTTGATATTCACTAGTATCACTTTTATTTTATTGTGTTGATTAATAGCATGAATAAGATCAATACGGTAAAGGTTAGGTTACTCAAAATTTTGAAAATTTTCAAGCAAGCATTGAAAAAAAAAGTGTGAATATGAATGTGAAAAACAAAAGAAAAGGAATGTTTGTTTGAAGGAGAAAAATAGTGAATGAAATAATTGTGCATTAAAGAAGTTTGTGAAGGTTTGCAATAGAGGAAAGAAAATGGTGAATGAAGTTGTGATGTGTAAATAACTTGTATAGTGAATGTATCTTTTGCATTTACAATTTCAATTCAATGACCTTTGAAAATGTCCCTTTGTTGTGAACCTGACAAAGCTACAACCTTAAAAACCCTTAGTGATATTTTTGCTTCCATGATTTCATTTTTGATTTATTAGATGAATGTATAAATTGGATTGTTATTCACATTGTTTGTCAGGTGAGTGAAACTGCCTCGCGGTTGCAAGCATGTTAATTTCTTCATTCTTATTTTGAAGAGGAGTGTTAGAGTGATGGAAGTATGAGAATTTAGTATTATTTGAAACATTTCATGATATTTTTTTAAGAACTAAATTCTTTGTCATTGTTCGATTCTATTGAGTGGTGAACATTGCTTGTGCGCATTCTCATGCTTGAGCAAATCCTCTTATTTGAGAAAATCTCTCTTATTTGAATTTGAATCGTTAATCATTTCTTTGTCGAATTTTATGCTTGAGAAAATCATCTTGTTTGAGCAAATTTATCTTGTTTTCATGAGGGACATACTTTGCTTGAGGACAAGGAAAAATCGAGTTGGGAAGAGTTTGTTAAGTGCAATTTTTGACTTAAATTGAACCGTTTTTTTTTTTGGCACTTTTCAACTCAATTCTCATGTTTTTAATAGATTTATTTCTTTTTCTTGTATGATTCTTTAGTTATATTGTAAATACCTTTGGATTCTTTGATGAGTGTGTTATTGTGCAGGATTTAAGCATAAAACATCAATGATTAAGATACAAAGGAGTGGACAAGGAAGCGAAAGAAATAAAGAGGAATCAGCATGTTCCCTGGGCGAACAACAGCAAGCAGCCAACAAATATTTGTTGGGTGAAGTCCTAGCGAAACTCCAGCGAACCATCTCAAATTAGAAGCAGTAGGAAAAGGACCCAAAGTTTGTTGGGCGAAGTTGAAGCGAAAAGGTTCGTTGTGCGAAGAAGTGTTCGCACAGTGAACTCAAATATTTTCCAAGGGCGTTTTAACTGTTCCTAAGGCACTTGAAGTGCCTAAAAGTAGTCTTCGTTGGGAGAATAGGGTGTTCGCTAGGCGAACAAGACAAATTTTTGTTTTAATATATATGTACTTTTCTTGGTTTTTAGAAAGAACCTTTTTTTTGTAACTTGTACTTTTTGTGATCAGAACTTTATTTCTCTTCATTCCAAACATAATTTTAGAGAGAGAAACAAAACCCTCAGGAGGAGAAGCCAAAATCAAAGAAATTCAAAGCTTAATCTTTGAGTAAGTTCTTTGATTTCTTGTTGGGTTTGAATGTAATCTTTTGATACCTTATGTATTTCAACTAATTTATGTATTCTGAACTAGTTTTTATTCAATATTGACGTTGTCTTTGACTTCTTATTTGTGGATCTTGACAAAACCTTTTCAAGTCTTTGATTTAAGATACTCATCTATCAATGAGCAAACGTTTAACATAGTCTTGTAAGTTGGTATTCACTAGTATCACTTTTATTTTATTATGTTGATTAGTTGCATGAGTAGCATGATTAAGATTAATACGGTAAATACCATGATAACGTTTTTGACGCGGATGATATTGTGAAGATGCGTGATAATAGTGATGAAGAACTATGTTCACATACATTTGGCAAATTAGTTGAATGCATGTAAAAATGGTTAAGTGTATGTACGTATTCTGATCACGGTGTTTTATGTGAATCAATCACGAGTCTGATATGGGTGTCATCTTTGAATACATGTTAGGTTCTAGACTCTAGACATAGATTCAAGCTTAGCATTTGCATGAGTATCAGTTCGTAATGCTTTGTGTTGTTAAGTTGCGTGAGACATCACCAATAAGGCAATATGGTTGTTCTCTCGACTTTGCGTTAGACATAACCTCGATTGTGGGTGATATGTGAGGATATCAGACGATTGATTGATTTGTGTTTAACTGATTAGAAGAATGCATGTGTTATAAATTGATGAGATCTAATCCCAAAAAGGCTCCTTTTATATTTTAAGTCTTTACTTTATATTTTTCCGCCTTTATATTTTCTTCTTTAATTTATGGTACCTTCAATCTATCAACAAATTTTCACAATAAGCTTAAAAATGTAGAGACCGTTGAACGACATTCTTTCCCTTGCACTGATCTCTGTGGAGACGATATAAATCATGAAGAGAATCCTTCCAAATCTAAATTTTTGCTTCTTGCCGCTTTGCTGCAGTTCGAGCATGAGTTTTGTTCGACCTTTTCCCTTTTCCCTATGAAAATAATAAAGTTCGGCGGCGACTCTTACTTTTTCGATTTGAGTTAATCAATAGCTTAATCTCAATGTTTTTTCCCGCCGCGACACTTTGCAAATATCAATCTTGATGTTAACACTTCTCCACATATTTCGATTTGACTCACCGTCTTGTTACCCTAGTGAAGAAATCAATCACACTTTCACTTTCTTCCATCTGAAATAACTTATACGTTCTTTTATGAGTTTGTAACCTCATATTTTTCACCTTCTCAACACCTCCAAAAGATTTCTCCAGGATGTCCCATGCTTTCTTCGGTGAGTCTACATCACCAACTTTATCAAAGTTGTTTGGATCAACGCATTGATGAATTATAAAGAGAGCCTTATAATCTTTCTTCTTTAAATATTTATGTGGAACCTTTTTTTCATCTGTGACATTCTCGCCAAATGATGTTACTCCATTCTGCACAAGATCCAAACATCTTGATAGTATAAGATAACTTTCATCTACTTACACCAATTATCATAATTATTTCCATTCAGGATAAAAATATTTGTTGAAATATACTCGTTTGGATGAAAAGTCATCGCTCTATGCTTCCCAAGAATCGCAACCAGCGCTCTAGATACTAGATGTTGGAACTGATCTTGATAGAACAAGATTCAATCACTTTTTAATTGATTCAAGATTCTTGTTTTTTACTTTTCACTCGAGTGATTCAATCACACATTGGTTACAAGACGATTCCACTGCATAACGATTTGAAAAAAGAGAGGAAATATTTAAAGAGAAAAGAGGAAGAGATAAGAGAAAATTAGGGTTTTAGGAGAAGAGATGAAGAATGTGTTTTATTGATTCTATTGAATACAAAGTTTCTCTCTTTCTGAGTTCACATTTGTGAATTCTCTCTAACTCATCTCACATTATAAACGCACGATATCTTCCTATTTATAATGAGATTGTTTGCACATAACGCAACTTCAAACTAACTAACTAACTTGAACAAGTTGTTATTCAACTCTGTCGAATAAATGCTGCTTCGACTACGACTAGTCTCATTCGACTTTCTGTCAAATACATGCAGATTCAACTATTACAAATTATGTTCAACTATTATTCTATCAAATATATTCGAATTCGACTCTATTAAATACTTCATCTTACGAACATGCTTAACACAAAAAATTACATATTTAACAAGAGGTTCTTTCATCTATAGTTAAATCTTTACAATATTTTAAATAACATTATATACATAAGTAATAAATATTACTGAATACAATTATTATTTTATATAGCTATCATCAAAATTAAAAATATGGATCATTGTTCTTGAAATCAACTTGCTATAATACTATTTTTTTTCTCTTTCATCTAAGATTTACCTTTATCTTCCTTATTTCTAGATACATTTTTCTTTTTATTTTCTTGGGTTCATGTTAAATGTTTGAAATATTATATTTTATCTTGAGAACGGTAATAAAGAAAATCAAAGACAATGAAGAAAATGGTGTTGTTATTTTTTAAAAAAATTTAATGAAGCGTGGAAAATTGAATCGAAACAAAAATGGACAAGATATTTCAGAGACAAAGGTGGACGAAATTGGATAAATAAAAAGGCAATTGATATTTTGATCATCAACGCTTTCATTTCTTTTATACTTAGTAAAATTTTCACTTTATCAGTAACTAAAATTTTCAAATGTAAATCACATTAAGTTCATGTATTAATATTTGCTTATAAAATATTACAAACTCAAAACTAACATAGACCTAATAATTAAGTAAATCCAAAATAACCCAAGTTCCAAGCACAATAAATTTTGTCACACTTACACTGTTACACAAAATCATTCACCATATCATAGTAGGGGCCCCCTTAATAACAAATTTTGACCAGTCATTTTCATGACAAAATTTCCCAACTAAAAAACAAAAAAACATAATCAACAAAATAAATAAACACCAGTGGCAACATCGTAAATAACACAAACATGAAGTGCTATATCACTAAGGTTCTCATATTCTCATCTTCTTCCTTTATTAACCTGAAAACTAAGCTTTTAATTTTGTCTTTTTTTTTCTCTCTCATTTTTTTATTTTATTATTTTCTTCTTCCTTGTGTCTTGTTTTGACCGTTGCTTTTTTTGTTAACGTTTTCTCTGTTCATTCTCTCATGCTTTTTTTCTTTCTCTCTCTGATTCCTTCTACACTCTGTCATTCATCAAAAGCACTCTTTTGTTCCTGTGCCTCAAACACCATTCTTAGGTATGTTTCTTCTTCCTTAACATGTTCTTCATCTATGTGAAATAATCTTACATTTCTTCTTCTAATTTTTTCATAATTTATACTTTTTATTATTTTTTTTTTCATTTTAAAAAATGGTTTTTTTTTCTTGGATATTAAGCTTGTTTTTTTTTTTTTTATAGATAAATTCATATATGAAAAGTTGCATGTTTTTTTTAATGTAATCTAGTTCTTAAATTTCTTATAGTTTAATTTTCCAGAAATCATAGAGAAAAAAGGTTTTTGACAAATCTACATTACTAGCTTCTGTGTAGAGAAAGAAAAGAATCTTACTTTATTTGCATTGTTTGGTTTATTTAGTTCAACTATGATGCTAAATGTTAAATTTTTGTTTTGTTTTTGGTGTTAGATTTGGGGTTTCTTTATGAATCTAGTGAAATATGAAGAAGGGTTGTTCTTTGGTTTTGATGAAAAGTTAGGATTTTGTTATTCATAGGGAGAGAGTGAGAGATGGGATGTTCACAATCAAAGCTGGATGATGAAGAGTCAGTTCAGCTTTGTAAAGATAGGAAGAAGTTCATCAAACAAGCTGTTGAACAAAGAACTCGTTTCGCGACGGGTCATATCGCTTATGTTGAATCTATGAAAAGGGTTTCGGCTGCTCTTCGTGATTATATTGAAGGTGACGAGCCTCGTGAGTTTTTGTTAGATTCGGTTGTTACGCCGCCTTTTACACCGGTGAAGAAGAAAACTAACCCTAGGATTGCCAATGGTAATGGTAATGGCAATGGCAATGGCAATGGATTTGTTCCTATATCGGCAAAATCTTTCGTGCCATCGCCAATTGAATTTGGAGTTGGACCGAATTCTTTTACACCATCGCCGATTGAATTTGGAGTTGGACCGAATTCTACTTTGAGAATGAATTATCTTAGGCCGGGTGGTAATCCGGCAGTTTTAGTTGAGGAAAGGCCTCCGTCACCTGAAATCGTCCGAATGGAAACGTATGCTCCAATGCCGCAGTATGGAATTGATGGTTATTTTGCAATGCAATCGTCACCGCCGACGAATCCGTCGATTTTTCCTTATTCTCCTCCGAATGTTAGGTCTAATATACCTCCACCTTCGCCGCAAAATGCTCAATGGGATTTCTTTTGGAACCCGTTTTCCTCGTTGGATTACTATGGTTATTCGAGCCGAAGTAGCCACGATCAAAACGGTATGGATGATGAATACAGAGGACTAAGGCAGGTTCGAGAAGAAGAGGGGATACCGGACCTTGAAGAAGATGAAACTGAACATGAAGATTATGTTGTGAAGAGAAATGTAGTAGAAGAGAGAACTAGAAATGATATAAACCCCACCAAAGAAGAAGTTTTAGTTGAAGATCTAGACGATGATGATGAGGATGATGACGATGACGGAGAGGAGGAAGAGGAGGAGGAAGAAGTGGGAACAGATGACGAAACTGAAATCGAAACCGAAACTGAGCACGATGCCAACGCTTCACAACAAACGCACGGAAATGCAAGCTTTGAAGTCTCGAAAAATCAAGCTGCGGGTCATATTGAATCCAGCCGTAGAGAAATGGAAATCGGTAAACAAGAACCTAAGGAAGAAATGGCAGGTTTTACTGTTTATGTAAACCGAAGACCGACAAGCATGGCAGAAGTGATCAATGATCTTGAAGCTCAATTCAAAACTGTGTGCAATGCAGCCAATGATGTCTCAGTTTTGTTAGAAGCGAAGAAAGCTCAGTATTTGCTAACATCTAATGAACATTCAGGTTTGACGGAATCATTCAATTTATCATATTTTCACTTTGCCGCAAGTTTATTTTCATGTTTAATTGATAACAAACTCCAATCTAAAAACTCTTAATTATAAAATTTGATTGTCATGTATTTTATGAAAGGTTTTACTTGAGTATGGTGCTTTAGACCACTCGGCGACTCTAGCGATTGAGTTTCTTGTTCTTAATATTTCTAGAATATGAATTTGAAATCTCAAACATGTTTCATTTGCAGCATCGAAGTTATTGAATCCGGTCGCGTTGTTCCGGTCAGCTTCTTCGCGCTCTTCTTCATCAAGATTTTTAGTGAATTCTTCAACCACTAGGGAGGAAAGATGCGAGGGAAGTAAGGATATCTCGAAGGAACATTGTAGGCTTTCTGGTAGTCACCAATCTACATTGGACAAGTTAAATGAATGGGAGAAGAAGCTTTACGAGGAAGTCAAGGTATCGTAGGCTTTCGGATTAGATGCTTATGATAATACTCCCTCTGGTCCTTAATATAAGAAAAAATTTGCTTTTTAGATACATTGAATAATCAGTTAGGATAATATTTGGAAACTTACTGTGTTAACTTTTTTGTTCAATAGTGTGGAGAACGAGTCCGAATCGCGTATGAGAAAAAATGCAAGCAACTAAGCAACTATGAAGTAAAAGGAGAGGATCCTTCTGCAGATAAAACAAGAGCAACCATTAGAGATCTAGACACTCAGATAACAGTTTCAATACACTCAGTTGAAGCTATTTCCAGGAGAATCGAAACTCTAAGGGACGAAGAGTTGCATCCTCAACTTCTTGAATTGGTACAAGGGTATGTATAAAAGTCTACATCGCACATCATTTTCTGTCAGAATTCGAAGTGTTTTTCATCGTTGTATAAAAGTCTTCATCATATTGTGCTTGCTGATTCTTCAATTTATATACAAATAATGACAGGCTTGAAAAGATGTGGAAAGTGATGGCAGAATGTCATCAAACACAGAAGAGAACCTTAGACGAAGCTAAGATTCTTCTAGCTGGCACACCTTCTAAATCGCATTCCAGAAGACAACAGTCTTCCATCTCAATGACGGATCCAAATAGGCTTGCCCGATCAGCCTCAATTCTCGAAACCGAGTTACGAAACTGGCGAAACACCTTCGAGTCATGGATCACTTCTCAAAGATCCTACATTCAAGCACTAACCGGATGGCTTCTCCGGTGCGTGAGATCCGAATCCGACGACGTATCAAACTTACCACCCTGCTCTCCTCAAAGACTAAGCAACACTCACCCATTATTCGGACTCATTGTTCAGTGGTCAAGGCGTCTGGACGGAGTGCGCGAAAAGGCAGTGCTTGACGGTATGGACTTTTTTGCAGCCGGGATGGGATCCCTCTATGCACATCAATTGAGACAAGATTCGAGGTCGAGTTCATATAGAACTTCAACGAATCAAAATGGTGGGAATATGGAAATGGTTGAAGTTGGTCATGTGGAAGAAGAAGAGGTTATGGCACCTGAAAAGCTTGCTGAAGTTGCTATTAAAGTGCTTTGTGCTGGAATGTCTGTTGCTATAAGCTCATTAGCAGATTTTGCTTATGATTCTGCAGAGGCTTATAGTGAAGTTGTGAAGCAATGGGAGAGTGTGAAAGGCCAAAAGCATAATAATTCTAGTGAGAATAGAACATAGTTGTTGTCTCATATTTTTGTGTGCTTATTTAGTTAACTAGTTTGGTAGGCTTGTTTAGCTATGTGTTTTTGTCAATGTAATTATGCATTTAGCTAATCAATACAAAGGTAGATAGCAAGGGCAATTGCACCCTTTATTGTTCAAATCAAATTTCTTACCTTTTAGCATGTTTAGTTAGATAGACTACTTAGTTTTGGTAAAAGGGCTTATCATATAAGTGTTTATGCATAATCTATTTCTATAATAAAGTATTAAATAAATTCATTATTTATCAATATATAAGCTGTTTACATAATATTATATGGAGTTTACGAAAGAGGAAAAAAGTCGAAAACTATCTTGTGCTCTAAGGGCACATGTTAAAGTGTATTTTATTTTGAAATATGTAATAATTAATTATATAAATTAACACATTAAAATTTATGTTTGTTAAAAATGATTAGGACAAAATTGCCCTTGATATATATATACAGCTTTTTATATTCTTAATTGAATGAAAATATTAAGAATCATTATAATAGTTTCTAAGATAATTTTTTTTTAATTTGTTTAAAATTGATTTGCTTTAAATTATATATTGATGCAAGAGTTATGCTAGAAGTTTTTTAATATAAAATTAAAATGCTTTAAAAGTACAATAATGTATCAAAATAAATTACAATTTCAAATATATCATTTAAATACAACTTTTTTTATAAAGTTATTCGAATAAAAAGAAAAAAAAAATCACTTGAAGGACTTCACTCGACGGACTTCGTACACATATCATCAATTTCTTTCTCGACGGACTTCGTACACATATCATCAATTTCTTTCTGTTATAAAAATAGAAATAAAAAATATAATTTTAATTAACAAATTAAAAATATATAAGATATAAAAAAAACATAAGAAATAAATATAAAAAAATTTAAAAATTTTAAAAAAATCCATAAGTATTCTTTTAGAGGACTTCACTCGACGGACTTCGTACACATATCATCAATTTCTTTCTCGACGGACTTCGTACACATATCATCAATTTCTTTCTGTTATAAAAATAGAAATAAAAAATATAATTTTAATTAACAAATTAAAAATATATAAGATATAAAAAAAACATAAGAAATAAATATAAAAAAATTTAAAAATTTTAAAAAAATCCATAAGTATTCTTTTAAAAAATTTTTGGTATAAGAATTGGATTTAAATTTGCATTTTGACAAATTTTCTTCTTTTTTTAGTGTGAGTCGAAAATTGAATATTTTCTTTTAGAGGACATGTTGCAATATTATGTCCTACACCTTTGCATAATCCATAAGTATTCATGGTATGTGAAAGCTATTTTTCTCCTTTTAAGACGTCTTTGTTTAGGACGACCTTTTGTTTTGAAAATCGAAAGGCATTGAACAATATCATCCGTGTGAGCTTCATTGTTGTAACATGTTATTTGGTCCTCAAACACAACATTGATTAGTTGAGGATTTACTACATCTTCCTCATGTGATACTTGAAGCTACCATCGTGATGGAAAGTAATTAGAAGGGATTTCATGACAATCTTTATGAAGAAAAATACTGAGAATGTGTCGACATAATATCCCCAAAAACTCAAAGTGCTTACAGCTACATGCAACTATTTTACCATCCCAAAAGACCATGTGTTTTCTACTATTAGCATCTTTATAATACCGCAACATAACACATTATTGTTTTCATGATGAATTGAATATTGGATGAACCTTTCAAACTCCTTTTGTAACTTTTGAAAAGCAAAATTTGTGAGAAGACTATGAATTTGCTCTTGCAAAGGTGATATCAACTTCATGTTTAATCTTTTGCATTTTACTAATGATCTGACCTGATCAGAAGGGGATCACGG
Organism: Lathyrus sativus; assembly: GCA_963859935.3. Classification (NCBI taxonomy): domain Eukaryota; kingdom Viridiplantae; phylum Streptophyta; class Magnoliopsida; order Fabales; family Fabaceae; genus Lathyrus; species Lathyrus sativus. Next base: position 163,664,659 of record OZ012735.1, on the reverse strand, counting down.
ACTAGCCACTCGCTGTTGGACTGCTATCTGTTCGCCGATGATGAGGAGGAGAAGGGGGGTGTACCTGCAAAACACTCTGATGCCAAAGTAAGAAGTTGGGCAGAGTGAGAGCAAAGTACAGAAAGGGTAAGATGTGAATTACCTGACCCTCTTGAGGAAGAGGGTATTTATAGAGAGACCCCAGCGCTGGGCCAACGGTCACCTGTGTTGGGCTGAATCGCCAGGCCCAACCCAGGTGACTGCTAGGGCTTACGTGGCGTAGTGAAGACCAGGACGTGGTCTTCGCCCTAGTCCAACTGCTCCTTGATCTCCGGAAAGTGGGTTTGACCTGCTCTTTCGGAGGTGGGCAGTTGGTTGCTGACGTGTCCTCACGGAGGGGGGCACGTGGAGAACGTGCGCCGGACACGTTGTCCTCCCCGCGGAGGGAAGCTCGCGAGGTTCCCCGGAGGGCGTTGTTCTCCCCGCGGAGGGGAGCACGCAAGGACGCGGGAGAGCCATGTGGTCTTGCTCGATGGACCGGGGATGCTCTGTTCGGCCAAAACAGGGGGCGTTGAGGACGCTACGGGACGTGCCGTCCCGCTCGGCGGGGAGCGCGCCCTGCCCGTCCTAAGGGGGTGTGTGCCCGGTCAGGTTAGTCCACTTAACGGGCCTTGTGTGTTATTGGGCTGGACCGCGAGGCTGGGCCCAGACCAGAGCAACTAACAATATATCATGCTCTTCTTTTTGCTTGATATCATTGATTGCTAAATCAACCTGAAACTAATTTAAATTAATCAAAACATAATTTTATAAGATTATAACAATGATAATATTTTAGAAATTAAAACATACCTGCTTTGTAAAATCACTTAAACTTGTATGAGAATTTATGAATCTTTTGATAAACGCATTAATACTCTCAGATCTACCTGTGGTTGTCATTCCACCAAAGAAATACTCACGAAGATAAGCGAGTGCCCAATAATTTTTTAATTTCATACAACCCTTTCACGTGTTTATTTGATTGCAAGTTATACTTAGCAACAACTTTTGGCCATTGATGCTCAAATTCTTCACGGTCTCTAACTTATACAATCCATAAAAATCAGAACACCGTTTTGAATATTTGTCTCGGAGTATAGCATTAAACCAACAACTAAACTTGAAAGTGATGTGCCATATACAAAAACTGTGTTTTGTTGATGGCAACTCTTTTAAAATTGCTTCTTTCATCCATGGATCTTGATCTGTTAATATAGTCTTCGATTGCTTCTTCATCAAAAATATGAAAGTCTATAAGAAAATTATGTAATTAAAAAAATGATACAAGAACAAATGATATAAGAAACATTATGAAATTAAACTTAAATGTTACCTTCATCAACCAACGAAATGCAGAAGTTTTTTCATTTCATAAGAGCGCACATCCAAAAAGTATAGTCTTTCCATGACTATTCATACCCACAAAAATTCCAAATGGCATTTCATAAGAATTTACCTTGTATGTTGTATCAAACACAATAACATCGCCATATTTTTGGTACCAATCAAAATAATAAGCATGAGACCAAAATATATGCTCTAACCTTCTTTCTTCATCAAGTATATATGCATACTGAAATTTAGAGCAACTCTTTTTTGCATCCTCACAATACTTAAGAAGATCAACAACATCAGTTATTTCAACTTTTTTCTTGACTTTCAAAAAAATATTGCGAACATCCTTTTCAATAAATGGAAAATAACCTTACTCCACATTTTTTCTAGCTCTATGACACACATTAATTGTCTAACTGAAAGTCCACATTCCTTTAACAAGAAAATTCATTCACAATAATCATCTGAGATAATTCGGTTAGCTGGTAAAAACCGCACTTCTGATTGAGTTAACAAAGTATGATTATGTTCAACAATAAAGGTTGTAACTCACCACTCACTTGGAAACATATCATGAGTTTTTTTGCAAATAAATTCAAAAATGAGCTTTACATTCGCACCTAGTTGATTCTCTATTTGTTTGTTCTTTTGATGGTTCTATGATTTTCAAGGAAGTTCTACCTTCATAATGGCAAAATAAATCATGCCTACTCAGAATTCTATTTTGTTTGATGAATCTACCTTTTTGAACTGAGAATCCGTGTTGATATGCATATCTCTTATAAAAAACAAATGCTTCTTCCTCACTAAGAAAAATTTGACCAACAAAATGAACAATATTTGACTCCTTAAAAGTGTCACCATCACCACTTTCTTGTAAAAATACATTTATCTCATTATTATGATTAGAAATCACAATATTTTCTTTCTCAAAAATTTCAATTTCTTCAACTTCTTATGTAATATTACGACCAACAAAAGAACCATTTTTTGAAGAAACTTCTTCCACTAAATATTCAATATTCAAAATCAAATCCAAATTTATTCTATTGTTGTTCACACTTTCCATGTTGTATTTATCTTCCAAAAATAACAAGAATAAAAAAAGTTATGCATCTGACTATGGAAAGTTATTTTTAAAAAATGGAATCATAAAATAACATAAAATAGATAAAAAGATATATGACATACCTGAATAAGGAAAGTTCTTAAATTGTCATACTTGAGAAGATTTCAGAAGGCTTCAATTTTAACAAAGTGTTTTTGAAGGAAGCGCGAAATTTATTTTGTGAAAAGAAAAAGAATGCTGGAATGTTTAAGCGTGAAATATTTGAGAAGATAAAAAGTCTAAGTGAGATATTAGATGTGAGGATACTTTTGTCATATTGTTTTTTGGTAAACACGCTTATAAAAAATTAATTACTGAATTTAATTATTACATGTTCCAAAATAAAACAAATGGAACAATTAGTCATTAATTACACCTTAACTTGAGCCCTTGAGGCACAAGATAGCATTGTCCTATAAATATATTAGAAATTTGTTTACATTATATTTAATTGGTGTTAATACTTCTATTTAATTTATTATTTGAAATTCTATGTCTATTTGTTCTAAGATTGGAATATCTTTCCGCTCAAAAGTTTCACCCACCTCACATAACAAAGAATAGTTACTCGAATTTTTTTTCCTATGTGGTATGTGATTGTAATATTATAACATTTATATTTATATAACCTTTCTTCTACCATATAAATTTGTTTCGACCTATAACCAAAAATAAGCAGAGATAGAATAAAACAGAGTTCTGATGCGGTAAAGTGAGTTTTCGATACGATAAAATAAGTGTGGATTTACAAAGTTAGTATTTCAAAACTCAAGTTAATGAATGAGTGAGAAAGTAGTATGAGTGTATGAATGAGAATATACTTGAAAATGGTTCGTAGGATACAACATCTTATGCGGGTTGTCGCCCTATCAGATTTAATAGTGAGAAATGTGTTAGAGACCATAATCACATGTCCTCGGTAGGGGTAGCAAAATTGGTTCGCCCCGTTAGGCATGCCCGTTTTGCTCACACTTTAGTGCAAGGCGGGCCAAGGGTTTAGGCCATCACCCTTTAATTTGTTCGTCCCACCACACCCCATTTTCTTGTCGGGCTTTTGCGGGCACGAGCATTTACATAAATTTTTGCATTTTTAGACTTAAAAGATGCAGTCCCTACGGGCTTTCCCCATTCCACCCTCAGTTTTTTGCAGGGCGGGTCTAAGTTTAAGGCCCACGTCCTCAATAATATTCGTCCCGCCCCATTTTTTGCAGACTTTTGAAGGGTAGGCTTGTTTTCCACCCCTAGTCCTTAATTGAGGTGGGGTCACACTTATTCTGCATGTTTTTTCGTGTGATGCTTGTTGTTGGGTCTTTCATTATGGGCCTAGGGAACAATCCAAAATAGTTTTCCCTAAAACCCTTGTCTTACTCATGGAGCAAGGGCTTGTTACATATGTCTTCAATTCAGCCTCTTGTGGAAGGAAGTAGATGAGGCTTTACGGAACATCAATAACATTGAGAACAGACACATTAAATATATCTCATGTGATTAGAAAGCGTATCGCAGAGGACTCTCGATACGTCACCCTACGTCTGATAACGATGATGTCTACTTGTACTAGGGTATTCAAGTGTTCTAAATAGTCTGAGACAAGATTTGGATCATTGCTAGTTTGTGCTTCCCAACATCTACCATTTATGGATCACACAGTCGTCTTCAGTTGAGGACATATGAGGATTCCTGAGATTACTATATCCTTTTTAGTCATTCGTGAGTATTGAGAGCTCTTCTTTTGGGTTTGTGAATTCTTTCATCTTCATTAATATTCTCTAGTTGGTTATCTTTTTTATATACTTGTGCCCCATCCTCTTGTGGAGCATATAACATGTAAGTCAGTAAGTTCATCTTCTTCAAGGTAACATTTCAAAACATTTCTTTTCTTCTATATTTATTTGTGTTACTAGGTTTTTGAAGAAGAGATATATGGAAGGTTTGAAGGAGAAGAGTTAGAAATAGCACATCAAGATTTATATTGGTTTATCCTTAAACCACGCGGGCTACTCCAATCCCCGAGAGTTTCCTCTTGAGAGTTCCACTATCAACTTAAGTTTTTATCACATAACCAACTCACAAACTCCTTATAAAAAGCTTTTACTCATGTTTATCTTACATCCTTTATATCAATTACAATGTCACAAGAGAACAAGACTCTTATTTTAAATTACAACACAGTCTAGTTAAATAACAAATTACACAACTCTTTTAAGCTTTTCACTCTCTCAAAACTAAAATAATAAAAAGTATATAAATCAGTTTTTAAGAAGAGAGTGAGTCAGAAAGAAGAGTATAAAATCATATTTTTGTGATTAGAAGAGAGCACAAATTCTCCTCTATATATGAGAATAAATTTGGCCAAAAAAGAAAAGAATCCATGGGTCGAAACCTCTCTAATTGAATAAGCTACAACACTAACTTAGAAACAAACTAGACATATTTAAATCCTAGTTGATTAAGAGGGTTCCTAATTGTTTACATGGTGAGCTTGCTCTACAATCAATTAGATGCATGTTATAATCTATTAAAGTGTGAGTTTCACTTTCTTAATTGGTTATAACGTTTCCTAATCGAATAAGAGATGACCATAAAGGAGTTTTAAGAAATTAGGAGTGTGTGCATGTATGAGGGGGGTTGAGAGCGTGTGTAGGTGTACATGTGTGTGTGTGTGTGTGTGTGTGTGTGTGTGTGTGTGTGTGTGTGTGTGTGTGTGTGTGTTTGTGTTTATGTTTGTGTTTATGTGTGTGCATCACTTTGGTACCTTGAGAGCTAATCACACTTAATTACACATTATTGATCTTATATAGATAAAAATACACTAAGGTACGAGATCAAATGATCTTTTAAAGACCTCAATTCATTTGATGTTGATCTTAGCATTTAATTTCTTTACCTTATTAACTTTTCTTTTTTTATCAACATCAAATTTTTTTTCTTTTTTTTATAATGCTCATGATTATTTTGTTTTTCTATTTTGTCATCAAAACCATGGTTGAATTCGCAGGTGCCTATACAACATATATAATCACATTTACGATTGAATTCGTAGACACGTGTTCATTCAAATCAACTTCAATAATCAATTTTGGACATTACTTTGATTGAGGTTGCAGAATTTGAAGGACAATCAATATCTTTCACCATTTGACATCTCACATTACTTTCGGTGAGTAAGATTATATCGTTATATTTTTACTTTTGATGTCACGTCTACTTCATTCTTGATATCACATCTATTGCTTCTTTTATATCCAACTTTTGCATGTCTTTCACTGTTTTGATTTTAGTTGATTCAGGTTTGGTTTTGTTTGTGTTTGGTACAAAGATGTCCAGAGATTGTTATTCGGACCCATTCAAATATTGTTCTTTGGACACCATAGATGCCTATTTTATTACATGTTTTGAGATTTTAGTAGATTAAGGTTTTGATTCTGTTTAGTAGATTAGGATTTCGCTTTTGTTTGTATGTTTACTGATTTTAGTAGATTCTAATGAATTTAAAATAACTGTTAGATATAAATTATAGCATATTATTATATCAAAAAATGATCAAGAATAATAAGAACGGTGTACCTTGTTGGATTGGAGAGATTACCGTCGGAGATAGTGAGTATGAAAGGATTACTACCCTCATTGTCGTTTAGAGTTTTTAGAATGTATTAATTGTCTAATGGGACTATATTTAAATAGCTAAACAGTTGAGAGCATGACCTCTAATTGAGCTTAATTGAATGATTCAACCCATCATGGTCCATTCAGGCGCAAAACTCAATCAAACAATTCATCGTTTAGTGTTTAATAATAATAATAATAATAATAATAATAATAATAGACCATAATATAATTAATTATGTCAATTCATATTTGATTAATTAAATAATTAATCTAACAATCTCTCACTTGTATGACAATAATTAATTATTAAAAAAATATTGATTTTAATATTAGAATATCAATAATGGTCAAAACACTAATAAATAAAAAAAGTAAATTTCAACACTGCAGAAATTGTATCTGATAGAGAAGACAAATCATTCATGTTAAAACTCACAACTTTATATAAAGAATGATGAATTTAGAGTAACATATTTAAGTTAAGAGTAATATGTTATAAAGAATGGTTCAAGCATATGAAAATGCTATTGATAAACCCCCACTAACCTAAAATATCATAAGACTTACTCATGTGTATAATGTTGCACCCTAATTTTTGACTTTAAGATCCCACATCTTTTTGCATCATCGGTATAGTTTATCATCTCTTACATTTTTCATAATATCCAATTTATCAGCTGAAATAAACTTTTTGGGCAGTTTAAGCCGTTTTAGCGGGTAAAATTTATTTTAAAATTTGACAAAACGCTGTATTTTTCCGAATCGTATATTTTTTGCTGATCACTTTGGTGTATTCATTTTATTTTTTCGAGTACTTCGATACCGACCCAATTATTCGTTTTTTACTGTCTTTATTTCTACATTTAATTAATATATTCTTTTAATTTATCAAATCTTTATTTAGATTTTATTGTAAATATTTTATTCTTTTTATGTTTATCTTTTCCTTATTTTGTGGAACTTTTGAAAAAGTTTTTGATTTTGTAGTAATAATTGAGATTTTGTCCATTTTTTGAGTACTAATACTCCCACAAGCTACTACCTCTAGCATCCAAAATCCCACAAAATCTGAAGAAAAAAAAAGGCTAGAAGGACTACTCCATGTACTACCATCATCATTTTCTCTTAAACAACACACTTCATCATAATATCCTACCTAATCTACACACTTTCATCACCACAAAAATACATAACTCATAAGCCATAAATGACATCTACATCACATATCTCATTTCCCTTCACATATATTTTACTGCAAGAAAAACCTTAACCAATACTCTGTTCTTTTCATGAAAAAATAGAGCTCTCACACACTAAAAGGACACTCTTTTCTTTTCTGCTACATACTGCACTTCACATATACACTCTATTCTCATTTTTTTTGGCTTTATTCAGCAACAACCACAACAACTTGACATCTACATAATTTCTCTATAAAACCACTCTTAATTTTTTTCTTTTTTGGTTGCGATTCATATTCAAATACCTTCATCTTCATCTGACTGTATACTCCTTGCGTGTCACTATTTTCACTCCATATTACATAACTCTTTCTCCATAACCATATAATCACCCCCACTGCTCGTAAGGCAACACACACAACGACCCCACCGTAACTCTCACGCTCCGACAAAAACAAAACCACCGCCGTCGCAAATAAGACGAGGATGACGACGTGCAACACAACGATGAAGTTACGCAAGCAGAAAAAGAGGGGAGAGGTGAGGTCGTGCCGCGAGAGTTCCGGCGTAGCCAGAGTATAGAGGAACAAAGAGAGTTATACGTGAGAGAGTTACAGGTTTTGTTTTTCTTTCTTTTTGTTTTTTTAATTATTATTATTATACTGTTGTTACTTATCATACATAATTTATTTATTATTATTATTATGGCATGTGTGTAGCATCTTATATTATGTGTTTGTGTTGTACCAGGCATTGTGTTAGAATTTTTTTTATTATTTTTCATTTGGTTATTATTACATTTCATGTTAAATATTTGTTTTTATTGAAAAATATCATAAGCTTATAAAATGAATAAGTGACAGAGACATACAACATTGTGAGAGAGAGAAAATGATCGTACTCCTTCAATCCTTTTAACATCTTTCTCTTGTTTAATTAAACATTAGGTAATTTTTTATTTTTTTATTTTTTTTATTTTTAAGTACTTAATAATTATTTACATCTTTAGCTTTACTTAATTGTTATTTGTTTAATTATTTATGCTACTTGTTTTTTTTTCTTTCTAATTTAATTTGCATGATATTTGAAAACAAAAAAAGATATTTTTATCTTTTATTTTAATACTTTTTTTATATAGTTTAAATTAATTGTTTGATATTAATTATAATTGTAAAAAAAATTATTCAAATTAGTAATCGATTTAAATATTTTTATTTAATATTGGTTAACTAAATTATTAGTTAATCTTATTAAATATTTATATTTAAATGGATTAATAATTCTTTGTCACTCAATTTCAAAGAAAAGGATTCACTTGTTGACAGTCATGTCGTATTTAGCTTAACCGTAAGTCGTTACCCTTTATCATAGCCTTAGGATTTGAGACGCCGTGCTCACTTTTAGCGTCCCGCCGTGGACATCCTTTACCCTTTATTCTAACCTTAGGATCTGAGTCGCCGTACTCATGTTTAGCATCCCGCCGTGGATGTTCTCTACCATAACAATTTCAATGTAGATTCAGGAGTCACCGCACTCCATGTAAGTACTTCCATATGAATGCTTACATCCCCCTAGAACCTTGACCACAGTCAAGAGTTCCTCACCCCTAGTTAGGGGAACTACGATCGCTCTGATTTCTCAAAGTACCTTTTGAGAATACGTAGGCACAAGGCCCCGATCCTTGGCGAGCAACCTTTTCTTTTTTCCTTCGTTTCAATCTTTATCTTTACCCTTAGCACTTTCCCTTTAGCAAGCAAACTTTAGCAAACACAAATATTAACAAGAGGTTCCTGTAGAGTACTACAGATGTTTAGGATGTGAAATACCTACCCTATGCATAACCAACCCCCGAACCTTTAGATCTCTCTTTGCTTAGCTTTAAGCCTTGCTTTTTTGCTTTGCATTTTTATAGGTTTTTCTTTCTTTAAACCTTTCCTTTTTTGGATAAATTAAAGTCCGGTTGTGAATTTAAGAATTAAAGATTCAAGTTAATCAATAGCTTGGTATCACGATTCTCACCGCAACAGAAATGGCGACTTCACTGGGGACTCCCCTAAGAGGGTTAAGCCCACCTTGTGTATATTTGTGTTTGCTATATGATTGTTTGCTTGTATATTTGTATATATTTGTACATATATTTGTCTGTGCCTGGTTTTATCTGTATGTAGGGTTATTACTTGGAGTGGTGAGGATAAGTCCTATACCCGGACTTGAGTGCACCTATGATAGGATGGTGGTATATTCAAGAAGGCTTATAGGGAGTTGATTCCCGACCAAGCTAACTTGAGAAACCACCGCTCAGTGGAGGCCCTCTTGAGAGTTAGTTTTGTTGAACGAGTATTCGTGAAAACATTACTACTTTCAACCTAGGAGCCTTTGACACTGAGGACTTTTAGATTACCTCTTTACCCCACCTTGGCCTTTTAGGACGTAGTGCAATGACTATGAGGGAGTACACCCGAAGTAGTTAATACGCGATACTACACTTGGACGAGACTCTCTTGAGAATATTATCGACTACCGAGTGATTTGGGAAATTGATAATATTTGAAAGATGGGTTGTTGACTCTGGGAACTTTGTTAGAACCCGTTGTGCAGGTACTTTACCCATAGTACATACCTTGTGGTTGGTTCTTTACCCAAACCTCATGCTGTGATCTCGAACCTTTGATCCTGCTATGTGTGTTTTGCATCATGTCTTGCATCGCATTGCATTGCATTTGCATCTTTGCATGGTTCGTTGCATACCTCTGTTTGTCCAGTCGCTCATCTCCAGTTGTTTTCATCGTTCAGTGTGCCTTTGAGTCGTCAAGCTGATTCCTCGACACCGATATCGAACTAGAGCTAACTATAGACGAAGAATGTCAGAGCAGGAAGTACACAACGCAGAAATCCGAATGGAGATCGATGAGTTGAAATCAGGCATGACTAAGCTCACCGAGATGCTTCAAGTACTGATTGCCAGAGGGGAGCCATCTCAGAGGACTGTCATTCAAGAAGTTTCAAATGCTGATCCTCCTCCTGTTCAAATGCCACAATCTACTTGGCTAGAGTTTGGTTTACCTCCTAACTACTCTCCACCCCTTGCATCTACTGCCATGATTGGTCAGGCTGTCAGACCAGTTTTTCCAGCTCATGTCTTTACAGAGCCCAGACCTGTGGTCCACACTGTTGCTCAGAACGGCCAAGCTCCCTTTGAGACTCCTTTCTTTGATTACAATGCTGCTAGTGCTCAAGGTGAGGATCGTGAAGATTTTGTTGAGCCTGAGATTGTCCGTGAACAGTTTCATAATATAGACAAGAGACTCAAAGCTGTTGAGGGAACTGACTTCTTCAACATTGATGCAGACAATATGTGCTTAGTTTCTGGTCTGGTTATTCCTACAAAGTTCAAGACTCCAGAGTTTGTGAAATATAAGGGGCACTCATGTACAAGAGCCCATTTGGTCATGTACTACCGAAGGATGGCAGCCTACACCAACAACCAGAAGCTGCTCATCCACTGCTTTCAAGACAGTTTGAGTGGTGCCTCTCTAAAGTGGTATATGAATTTAGAACATAACAGCGTCCACTGCTTCCAAGATCTCGCCAATGCCTTCATGAGACAATACAAATATAATCTAGATATGGCTCCTGACCGTCGTCAACTTCAAAACATGTCTCAAAATGAGAAAGAATCATTCAAAGAATACGCTCAACGTTGGAGAGAGTTGGCTTCCCAAGTTGAACCCCCTCTAGCAGAGAAAGAGCTTACTGGAATGTTCATGGATACTTTGTCTCCTTTCTATTGGGAAAAGATGATTGGGAGCGTCTCTTCGAGTTTTACAGATCTGGTAACCATTGGCCAAAGGTTAGAAGAAGGGCTGAAAAGTGGTAAAGTGTCCAAAGTTGCTGAATCTTCTAACGGTGCAAAGAAATCCTTTGGGAATTTCCATAAGAAGAAGGAAGAGCAAACCAACGCTGTCATGGTTGAAGTGAGAAATCCTCGTCCTCAGCCAAGGTATAACCACCCTGCTATTGCTGCCGTTACTGCTGCTGCTGCTCCACGACCAGCTCAGATTCCTCAACGTCTAACTGTTGGACAAAACCAGTATCGAAATAGGAATCAATTTGATCCTATTCCCATGACATATACAGAACTTTATCCTGATCTGGTTCAACAAGGGTTGATTACTACAAAGGCTTTGCAAACTCCTAATCCTCCTCCAGCTGGATTTAGAGCTGATCTTCATTGTGCTTTCCATGAGGGTGCCCCAGGCCACGACTTAGAACATTGTTATGCATTGAAAGCCAGAGTGCGGGAGTTGATTCGAACTGGAATCCTTGGTTTTAAGGATGACCATCCGAATATCCAGAACAATCCATTGCCATAGCATCAAAAGTGAAGCTTCAGTCCGACTCCAGCAGACTATCTTTTTTGAGCGCCAGTGTTTCAGACAAGACAAATTTAGTCACTAGGCCTTTTGTTTCTCATTGTTTGCATTTTCCTTCATTTTGTTTAAGCTTGTTTGTTTTTATTTAGTGTTTGTACTTTCATCTTAATGAATGAGCATCACAACTTTTGATTCCAAATCATTTTGCCTATTGTTTGCACTTTTATGCTTTATCTTTCAAATATTTACTCTTCGTCCAAATTTTTAATTATGCCAATATTTGAGAGAGGATGATGAAAACGTTATACCCATAACTGCTGTTAGTATGCTTTCAATCAAACTTTGTTGACGATGTAAGGCATTGTTTCAACTCCCAAACACTGGAGAAATAAGGAAGATAATCCCTCGTTAACCCCTTCGAGCCTAGAAGTTGAAGTTTCTTTCTTTACAAAAACCCGCAGTTTTAACCTTGGGGTGGGTAGTTCTCAGTTAACTTGGTTGTGTGTTCATGCAAGACACCTTTTATATAAAGTTTGCAACTACATTTTTTCCTTCGCACACAACAAACAAGTGTCGAAGATGTTTTTCAAGTCAAAATTCCGATGATGGTTCACCGTGATCATTAAGCTAGGCAGTCACTTTCTTTCAAAAAATATATATCAAAAGAAAAAGCCCGCTAAGTTAAAACCTATGAAGGAGACTTAGGCAAAACTGGGGCATCCCGCTGACTGTAAGTTTCAAAAGAAACAGTTCAGGCAAAAGTTAGGGATAATAAATAGAGGAGATCTTTAAATCCTTTAATTTCAAAACAACCAAATGTTGTAAAGAAGCAGTGACTGCCTTTTCAAAAAGTCTGTTGACTTCAGAACCATCATCATTACTATAATCAGTGCAATTCATATGGGAACCTGAGCGCATAGTCTGGGTTAACTGAGCATAGGATTGAAGATCATCACGTAGATTGGGTGGGCACAAATAAACTTTGAGCCTTTATCCTTTGTTCTTAAACCGTGAACCAGGCCATGCTACAACCCTCAAAAGACCTAACTGAAACAAGGTTCTTTTGAAAGCATACTATAACAAGGTTGCGTAAACTGACTCCGAAAGATCTTTGCAAATCAATTAGTTTGGCAGTACACCTTTGTTTTAAACTTTGAGTGTCTTGAACCGTTGTGTTCCGATCAATGACTCTTTTACTTTGCATCTTTCAAAAATGATTTTGATTTCAAAAGTTGCATGAACTTTACATTACCATGTTTGTATGAACACTTTTGTTTGCAAGCTGGCTTTCCTCTCAAGGAATTTTCAAACATTGAGAAACTTGGTCAAGTGATCCTATCAGGGGCAAGTTCCTTTTACATCCTGTCTAAGAATCAATTCAATATTTGTTCAAGGCATGGTATTCTCAGATTTGGCTTATCCAGAATATATTTCAAGACTCAGACTGGGGCAAGCTCTCCAAGCACCCAATCGATCAGTCATCTTCAACATCAAGACAAGCTGAAGTAATTATCAGTTCATCTACAACAGACAGCTAAATTGGGGCAATTTACTTGAAGAAACCCCAAGCAGCTCTTTATCCATCCTACAAGGATCGTCTATTTTGATACAATTTATCAGTGTGGCAGAGATGTGTTCAGCAGTAGCATATTTAGTCCCCAAGCAGTATGACAGTGATCTCCGTGTTGAGGAATCAGTCTTCCAGTCTTGTCTTCTCACCAAAAGAGTCGAGCCTTGTCGTCGACATTTGCATTTGCATTTGATCATATGTCATCTGCATAATTTATGCATGCGTATATCATAAGCATAATTCATATGCATGTGCACATCATGGGTGTTTTATTCCCCATTTGCTTTTCTTCCCGAGGTCGTGTATTACTCGCGTCTTACCTTGTGGACAAATTTATTTTACCTGGGTGTTTTATTCCCCATTTACTTGGCATCATGGTGTTTTATCCCCATTTGCTTTTTCTCCCGAGGTCGTGTTTTATCCGCGTCTTACCTTGTGGACAAAATTCAATTTACCTAGCATCATGGTGTTTTATTCCCATTTGCTCTCTTTCTCTCGAGGTCGTGTTTTACTCGCGTCTTACCTTGTGGAAGAATTTATTTTACTTGGGTGCTTTATTTCTCATTTACCTGGCATCACCGTGTTTTATTCCCATTTGCTCTCCTTCTCTCGAGGTCGTGTTTTACTCACGTCTTACCTTGTGGATGAATTTATTTTACTTGGGTGTTTTATTCCCCATTTACCTGGCATCATGGGTGTTTTATTCCCCATCTGATTTTCCCCAAGGTCGTGTTTTATTCACGTCTTACCTTGTGGTCAAAGTCCAACTCACTTGGCATCTACCAAACAAGTTTGTGCCGTGACTATCTGATGGTTTTTCCAGATATTTATTTCTCTTTCTGATGGTTCTTCCAGAACATATCTGATGGTTTTCCAGATATTTACCTTGATTATGATGCTTTACCAGAATTTATTTCTTTTGCCGTCTGATGTTTTTCCAGATGTGTCTGTAAATTCTGATGTTTTACCAGAATTTATCTCTTCTGCGTCTGATGTTCTCCCAGATGTGTCTTTTGTTCTAACGTTCTTCCAGAACCCCTTTGTGTCTATCTGACGTTCTTCCAGATATGACCCTGTTTATCTAATGATGTCTTCAATTTGTTTCTGACTTTGGTTAACAACTGCTGAGTTTTATTTTCAAATCTGTTTCTATACTCCATCCAATGCTTTTTTAGATGTGTTCCGGAGTTTATTCAACGCTCTTCTGACAAAACCTCTGGTGACTGTGACTTTTTCCCCAGTAAGTTTCATTTGCTTTCTATATGTTTCTGTTATCTCACTGTGTGTTATTTCCAGCATCTGATGCTTTTCCGGATGTCTGTGTCTTTGTCTAGGGTTTGTCCCTCTCCTTCCAAGTATTACTGGATACTCTTTGTCACCTTGACACGTGTCCATATTTTTTTGTTTTCCTCAGTTGTGTCTGCTAGATACTTTTTCCCGTGAAGTTGTCAGTCTTTCCCCGGTGGAGTTGCAGCATCTTCCCAATATATATTCGTCTCCTATGGCGTCTTTCCTCATAGAATCTTTGTCTTGCATATCATATCATATCATAAGTATTTTGTGGCATCTTAAGGTCAAAAATTGTGCATGTTTGTATTTAAGTCTCTCCGACTGTGTCGAGACGAAAATTTCAATTTTCACCTCTCTGGATCGAAGAAACTTAAATAGGGGCATCTGTTGCACCCTAATTTTTGACTTTAAGATCCCACATCTTTTTGCATCATCGGTATAGTTTATCATCTCTTACATTTTTCATAATATCCAATTTATCAGCTGAAATAAACTTTTTGGGCAGTTTAAGCCGTTTTAGCGGGTAAAATTTATTTTAAAATTTGACAAAACGCTGTATTTTTCCGAATCGTATATTTTTTGCTGATCACTTTGGTGTATTCATTTTATTTTTTCGAGTACTTCGATACCGACCCAATTATTCGTTTTTTTACTGTCTTTATTTCTACATTTAATTAATATATTCTTTTAATTTATCAAATCTTTATTTAGATTTTATTGTAAATATTTTATTCTTTTTATGTTTATCTTTTCCTTATTTTGTGGAACTTTTGAAAAAGTTTTTGATTTTGTAGTAATAATTGAGATTTTGTCCATTTTTTGAGTACTAATACTCCCACAAGCTACTACCTCTAGCATCCAAAATCCCACAAAATCTGAAAAAAAAAAAGGCTAGAAGGACTACTCCATGTACTACCATCATCATTTTCTCTTAAACAACACACTTCATCATAATATCCTACCTAATCTACACACTTTCATCACCACAAAAATACATAACTCATAAGCCATAAATGACATCTACATCACATATCTCATTTCCCTTCACATATATTTTACTGCAAGAAAAACCTTAACCAATACTCTGTTCTTTTCATGAAAAAATAGAGCTCTCACACACTAAAAGGACACTCTTTTCTTTTCTGCTACATACTGCACTTCACATATACACTCTATTCTCATTTTTTTGGCTTTATTCAGCAACAACCACAACAACTTGACATCTACATAATTTCTCTATAAAACCACTCTTAATTTTTTTCTTTTTTGGTTGCGATTCATATTCAAATACCTTCATCTTCATCTGACTGTATACTCCTTGCGTGTCACTATTTTCACTCCATATTACATAACTCTTTCTCCATAACCATATAATCACCCCCACTGCTCGTAAGGCAACACACACAACGACCCCACCGTAACTCTCACGCTCCGACAAAAACAAAACCACCGCCGTCGCAAATAAGACGAGGATGACGACGTGCAACACAACGATGAAGTTACGCAAGCAGAAAAAGAGGGGAGAGGTGAGGTCGTGCCGCGAGAGTTCCGGCGTAGCCAGAGTATAGAGGAACAAAGAGAGTTATACGTGAGAGAGTTACAGGTTTTGTTTTTCTTTCTTTTTGTTTTTTTAATTATTATTATTATACTGTTGTTACTTATCATACATAATTTATTTATTATTATTATTATGGCATGTGTGTAGCATCTTATATTATGTGTTTGTGTTGTACCAGGTGTTGGAAATAATAATTTATTTCCATTAAAGTTGTTCCAAAATGACAAAGTGGGGTTATAATAAATGCTTAGTCCCACATTGGAAGAGGAGTAAAATTAAATAGCATTTATAAGGCACTTGGAACAATGTAATTTCCAAAAGAGCCAAAAAGGATAAAGTGCCACATAGTCACATGTGGTGGTGCCAAAACTTATGTCACTTGTCTCATACAAAACACCCCTCGCCGGTGTCGCCACCGGCGACACCGGCTCCGGCTCCGGCTCCGGAACCGGAACCGGATCCGGGGGCGTGGGCGTAGAGGCGCTAGTGGCGGCTTGTAGACGGCACTTGAGCACTTAGGCACGACGCATCGGAGCAATCGGGCTATTCGCGGCGTTAATGAGGCGGCGCCGGTGGCGCTCCGGCCGCCTCCGGCGGGCGGACCGGCCTTCGGCCGTTATACTGCGAATTTAATTTTTAATTATCGCTCAGACTTATTCGTTGCCTAGAGTTTGATTTTGAATTTGAATTTGAAATACATGACACTTGACGAAGTGGTGCATGATATTTTATGTGAACCATTGCAAATGCTCATTAGAGAGTGTGTTTATGAAGAATTGCAAACTTCTGAAAAGACACATGCATGGCTATAAATATATGCTTCATAATTCGAAATCATTCACTCCAAAAAATTCTGAAATCCTCTTCCATATAATTCCAACATTTTCCTTGCATTCGAAACTTCATCAGTCTTGTGCAGTTTCGAGAAAAAGGCTGACTTATCCTGGGTATTCAGGCCGTTCCAACTCTAAGACAATCTGAGAGTGTGCTTGAAATACTTTTAAGGAAAGTGATTTCGTTCACGATTCAGTCTGGATCCATTCGACATAGAAGAATTATCTAACAATCTTAAAAGTATTTGTATCATGGATTCCGACGCTGCTGTTTCAAGTATCAAAGTCATGAATCAGGATCTTGTCAAATTGGATCGCTTCGATGGAAACAACTTTACCAGATGGCAAGACAAGATGACGTTCCTACTTACTGCACTCAAGGTTCACTACGTCTTGGATCCCAATCTGACACCAATTCCAGAACCAACTGCAGATGATTCTGACGAACTCAAGAAGAAGCGCATGCTGCGAAGGGAGGACGAATTACTGTGCCGTGGGCATATTCTGAATACGCTATCTGACCGCCTATACGACTTATACACAGACAATCCGTCCGCTAGAGACATATGGAATTCCCTGGAGTTTAAATTCAAAGCCGAAGAAGAAGGTACGAAAAAGTTCTTAATTTCTAAATACTTTGATTTTAAATTTATAGATTCCAAGCCCATACTTCCTCAAGTGCACGAATTGCAAGTCCTGGTGAACAAAATCAAAGCGGTGAAAATAGACATTCCTGAAACCTTTCAAGTTGGTGCAATCATTGCGAAGTTACCAAGTTCGTGGAAAGGCTATAAAAAGAAACTGTTGCACAGTTCTGATGATTTTTCCTTGGAGAAAATCCAGAAGCATCTTCGAATCGAGGAGGAATCGAAGGAGAGGGAAAAATCAGAATCTGCGGGTCTTTCCAAAGCAAATGCTGTGACCAGAAAGGAAAAGAAAAAACATGATGTCAAGAAAAGTCACATCGCACCAAAAAAGGAACATACCAAGTTCAAGAACTTCGGTGGTCCGAAGGGTCCGAAAAATGGATGCTTTGTATGTGGAAAACCTGGACATTATGCTCGAGATTGCAGGCATAATAAATCAAAAAAGGAGATCAATGCAGTAAATTCTAATGATGATATAATTGCTACTGTGAGCGAAATTATGGCAATCAAAGGCAAAGTCCAAGGCTGGTGGTATGATACATGTGCCACGGTTCATGTCTCATATGACAGGGCTGCATTCAAAACATATTCTGAGGCAAATGATGGACAAGAAGTACAAATGGGAAATGAAGTGCGATCCAAAGTTGTTGGAACCGGAACGGTCGAACTCAACTTCACTTCTGGAAAGAAAGTTACTCTTGTTAATGTGCTTCATGTTCCAGACATGAATAGGAATCTTGTTAGTGGGGATTTATTGGGAAAACCGGGTATTAAATCTGTGTATGAATCGGGCAAACTTATTTTGACCCGTAATGGTGTGTTTGTTGGAAAAGGATATTCCGCTGAAGGAATGATCAAACTATGTATTACTGATAACATGATTAATGAATTCTGCTTACATGCTTGATTCAGTTACTTTATGGCACAATAGATTAGCACATATTGGTATTAGTTCAATGAAGAGACTAATTAAACTTGGCTTGATATCATGTAATATCAAAGATTTCAATAAATGTGAATTATGTGTTAAATCAAAAATGATTAAGAAACCTTTCAAAAGTGTTGAAAGAAATACAAATCTGCTTGATCTTGTGCATTCAGATTTGTGCGAATTTAATGGCATGTTGACCCGTGGGGGAAATAGATATTTCATTACATTTATTGACGATTGTTCTAGATACACTTATGTATATCTCTTAAAGCATAAAGATGAGGCTTTTAATGCCTTTAAGAGTTACAAAGCAGAAGTGGAAAATCAATTAAGTAGAAGTATAAAAGTCCTTAGGAGTGATAGGGGCGGTGAATACTTTTCTACTGAATTTGATGCATTTTGTGAAGAACATGGTATAATACATGAATGTTCGGCACCTAGAACACCACAACAAAATGGCATAGCAGAAAGAAAGAATCGAACATATCAAGAAATGATGAACGCCATGTTATTGCATTCCGAACTACCTTTCAATTTGTGGGGCGAAGCATTATTATCCGCTTGTCACACAATAAATAGAATTCCCTTAAAGAAAAGTGGAATTTCTCCATATGAGGTATGGAAGGGCATGACACCAAATATTGGCTATTTTAAGGTGTGGGGGTGTGTGGCATATTACAAAAACATGGATCCTAAGAGAACCAAGTTGGGTCCTCGAGGGATAAGATGTGCATTTGTAGGATATGCACAAAATAGCAAAGCATATAGACTGTTAAATTTAGAGTCTAATATTATTGTTGAATCCCGGGATGTAGAATTCTTTGAAAACCTTATAACTAAGGATAAAGAATCAGAGTCGGCCATAAATAAAGAATCTTGTGAAAAAGACTCTTCTCGGATTGTAGAAATACAACTTGAAGACACATCTCGAATAAATGAACCACGGCCTGAACCTAGGATAAGCAAAAGAGTCCGGAAAATAAAGAACCTAGGACCAGACGAAATTGATTCTCAATCCATTTCATTTTATCTGGTTGAAGGAAATAATACAAATTTTATTAAAAGCATTCCGGTAATTCTTCAAGTAGGGGAAGATCCTAAAACTTATAAGGAAGCAATAGCTTCAAGAGACTCCTCTTTTTGGAAAGATGCTATCCGAGATGAAATGGATTCAATTATGTCCAACCACACTTGGGAACTTGTTGATTTACCAAAGGGATCAAGACCCATTGGATGCAAGTGGGTGTTTAAAAAGAAATATCATAGTGATGGTACATTAAACACTTATAAAGCAAGATTAGTGGCAAAAGGATTTAGACAAAAGGAAGGTATAGATTATTTTGACACTTATGCACCTGTAGCAAGAACAACCACTATAAGGTTGTTATTTGCTTTAGCATCTTTAAATGATCTGATTGTTCATCAAATGGATGTTAAAACAGCATTCCTAAACGGAGACCTCGATGAGGAAATCTACATGGAACAACCAGAAGGACACGTCCTTCCTGGAAATGAACAGAAGGTGTGCAAACTTGTCAAATCTCTATATGGTTTAAAACAAGCACCAAAACAATGGCATCAAAAGTTTGACTCTACGATAATGTCAAATGGATTTATTCCTAATTCTTGTGACAAGTGTTTATATACAAAAGTGTATAATAACACTGTAATATTTTTGTGTCTTTATGTTGATGACATGCTAATAATTAGCAATAGACTTAATGGAATTCTAGAAACAAAAAGGTTTCTAACTTCCACTTTCAAGATGAAAGATCTTGGGCTTGTTGACACAATTTTAGGAATAAAAGTTAAGCAAAATAGTGGGGGTTATGAACTTAATCAAACACATTATATTGAGAAAATGCTTGATAAGTTCAAACACCTGAAATTCAAGGAAGTAACTACTCCATTTGATCATGTAATCAAACTTGAGAAGAATGATGGAAGAGCAGTGGCTCAATTAGAATATGCAAGTGCGATCGGATGTCTTATGTACTTAATGCAATGTACTAGACCCGATATATCATTTGCAGTTAGTAAAATGAGTAGATTTACTAGTAATCCAAGTAATGAACATTGGAAGGCAATCACGAGGATATTTGGTTATTTGTTGAAAACCAAAGATCTTGGCCTTCATTATGGCAGGTTTCCCGCTATATTAGAAGGATATACCGATGCCAGTTGGATCTCTGACGTGGGAAATCACAAATCTACAACTGGGTGGATATTTACACTAGCTGGAGGAGCAATTTCTTGGAAGAGCAAGAAACAAACATGCATTACTCTTTCGACCATGGAATCAGAATTCGTGGCTCTCGCTTCCGCTAGTCAAGAGGCAGAGTGGTTGAGGGATCTTCTTTTGGAAGTTCCATTGGCTAAAGACAATGTTTCAAAGGTAATGATACACTGCGATAGTCAGGCCACTTTAGCAAGAGCATTTAGCGAAGTGTATAATGGAAAGTCCAGGCATATAGGACTTAGACATTCGTTCGTAAGAAAACTGATTAAGGATGGAATCATTTCACTTACGTATATACGAACAAGCTATAATTTGGCTGATCCGTTTACTAAGCCACTGGCCAGAGACTTAGTAAGAACAACCTCGAGAGGTATGGGGTTGAAACTCCCTGAGTAAGAGTTCCGACAATGGCGGCAACCCAATCTTAAGTTAACAGAACATTAACGTTAAGATTTTCAATGGGTAACAACAAGTCGTTGATTTGGATAATTGTCTAACATTTCATAATTATGTTGACATTAGAAAAGAGGGTTGAGTTTTATCTTAAACTCTTAATGAAGTTCAATACCGAGGGTACGTATCTATTGGAAACAGATACTATATGAACTTCACCTATGTGAATTATGAGATGGTGCCGTCTCAAAGTGAGAGTTGGAGTTTCTCTCATGAAAAATTCATGAAACAGGATAGCACATGGCCATAAATAAGTGCTAAGCGAGTTATGCAGAGGAAGAATCTTTAAGGAGTGTGTGTAAGGTAACACCGGTCTATTCAAATGGATTCATGGTTTAAAAGCATTGCTACCTAATATTCCGATTAAACCTTGTGTTATTCTTACTAAGGTTAAGTTTAAAATCGAAAGATACTTAACTGTATTAATACTTCTTATGTCCCATTTCTGGAATTATTATTTTGTCATTATTAGAACAAGTGGGGGATTGTTGGAAATAATAATTTATTTCCATTAAAGTTGTTCCAAAATGACAAAGTGGGGTTATAATAAATGCTTAGTCCCACATTGGAAGAGGAGTAAAATTAAATAGCATTTATAAGGCACTTGGAACAATGTAATTTCCAAAAGAGCCAAAAAGGATAAAGTGCCACATAGTCACATGTGGTGGTGCCAAAACTTATGTCACTTGTCTCATACAAAACACCCCTCGCCGGTGTCGCCACCGGCGACACCGGCTCCGGAACCGGAACCGGATCCGGGGGCGTGGGCGTAGAGGCGCTAGTGGCGGCTTGTAGACGGCACTTGAGCACTTAGGCACGACGCATCGGAGCAATCGGGCTATTCGCGGCGTTAATGAGGCGGCGCCGGTGGCGCTCCGGCCGCCTCCGGCGGGCGGACCGGCCTTCGGCCGGTATACTGCGAATTTAATTTTTAATTATCGCTCAGACTTATTCGTTGCCTAGAGTTTGATTTTGAATTTGAATTTGAAATACATGACACTTGACGAAGTGGTGCATGATATTTTATGTGAACCATTGCAAATGCTCATTAGAGAGTGTGTTTATGAAGAATTGCAAACTTCTGAAAAGACACATGCATGGCTATAAATATATGCTTCATAATTCGAAATCATTCACTCCAAAAAATTCTGAAATCCTCTTCCATATAATTCCAACATTTTCCTTGCATTCGAAACTTCATCAGTCTTGTGCAGTTTCGAGAAAAAGGCTGACTTATCCTGGGTATTCAGGCCGTTCCAACTCTAAGACAATCTGAGAGTGTGCTTGAAATACTTTTAAGGAAAGTGATTTCGTTCACGATTCAGTCTGGATCCATTCGACATAGAAGAATTATCTAACACCAGGCATTGTGTTAGAAATTTTTTTTATTATTTTTCATTTGGTTATTATTACATTTCATGTTAAATATTTGTTTTTATTGAAAAATATCATAAGCTTATAAAATGAATAAGTGACAGAGACATACAACATTGTGAGAGAGAGAAAATGATCGTACTCCTTCAATCCTTTTAACATCTTTCTCTTGTTTAATTAAACATTAGGTAATTTTTTATTTTTTTATTTTTTTTTAGTTTTAAGTACTTAATAATTATTTACATCTTTAGCTTTACTTAATTGTTATTTGTTTAATTATTTATGCTACTTGTTTTTTTTTTCTTTCTAATTTAATTTGCATGATATTTGAAAACAAAAAAAGATATTTTTATCTTTTATTTTAATACTTTTTTTATATAGTTTAAATTAATTGTTTGATATTAATTATAATTGTAAAAAAAATTATTCAAATTAGTAATCGATTTAAATATTTTTATTTAATATTGGTTAACTAAATTATTAGTTAATCTTATTAAATATTTATATTTAAATGGATTAATAATTCTTTGTCACTCAATTTCAAAGAAAAGGATTCACTTGTTGACAGTCATGTCGTATTTAGCTTAACCGTAAGTCGTTACCCTTTATCATAGCCTTAAGATTTGAGACGCCGTGCTCACTTTTAGCGTCCCGCCGTGGACATCCTTTACCCTTTATTCTAACCTTAGGATCTGAGTCGCCGTACTCATGTTTAGCATCCCGCCGTGGATGTTCTCTACCATAACAATTTCAATGTAGATTCAGGAGTCACCGCACTCCATGTAAGTACTTCCATATGAATGCTTACATCCCCCTGGAACCTTGACCACAGTCAAGAGTTCCTCACCCCTAGTTAGGGGAACTACGATCGCTCTGATTTCTCAAAGTACCTTTTGAGAATACGTAGGCACAAGGCCCCGATCCTTGGCGAGCAACCTTTTCTTTTTTCCTTCGTTTCAATCTTTATCTTTACCCTTAGCACTTTCCCTTTAGCAAGCAAACTTTAGCAAACACAAATATTAACAAGAGGTTCCTGTAGAGTACTACAGATGTTTAGGATGTGAAATACCTACCCTACGCATAACCAACCCCCGAACCTTTAGATCTCTCTTTGCTTAGCTTTAAGCCTTGCTTTTTTGCTTTTCATTTTTATAGGTTTTTCTTTCTTTAAACCTTTCCTTTTTTGGATAAATTAAAGTCCGGTTGTGAATTTAAGAATTAAAGATTCAAGTTAATCAATAGCTTGGTATCACGATTCTCACCGCAACATATAAGTCTATGGTTAGTGATTATACTAATGAGTTTTAAATTATAGGTAATAGAATATCCACACAGGTCTAAGAATAATAATTACATATAGAGATACCCTATTACGAGAGTAATTATATTTAATCATAAGTACATTCATAACAGAATATCATACTCGATAAGAGTATTGATATTTACTTGTACTTTCGTATTCATGACCTCAAGAGTGTGGATGTTGAAGATAGAATAACACAATATTATTACATGTTAAAGAATTATTGTGTCTTTTCAATATCGACCTAAACATCAAGTTATGATGTTTTCTTTGATTAAGAGAATAATATATATCTCAGTATAAGACTTCTTAAAATTAATTTATATTTTTAAGTCCTTTTAGAATATGTTTGTGTACACATGCACTCCCACTAATCCAATAAGATGAGGATTTATCATATCCCACTAATATTAAATACTCTAATTGAATAATGAGATACTGATTTTATTTTTAATGCAAAACTATACAGAGAAGTGGTTATATAATATATCATCATTGAAGTTTTACAAACTCAACCACATATTTTGCACGTAATTGAATATGTCATTATTTAAATAATTTCACATGAAAGAATATGATGGTAATACAAAAGATTTACCATCAATTGAGTGAGATCAAACTCATATAATTTTAAATATAATATATGATTATATACACTATCTTAATAACTCACTCAAAGCTCAAATGCTACAAATATAACTACACATATTTGAAAAACATATTATGTTATATGCAGTGGAAAAATCTGAGATTTTAAATTTAACTATTATTGAGGACATAACACAATAGTCATAAACTTTATTACTAACATAAGAATATAATATCCTCAACATAATTCTCTATAAAATAATTAATAAATAATATTTGTTTCTCAATTTTATACAATTGACATGTTAAATTCTCTCACTTGATAGAGAATAATATTTGAATTAAGATTAAGAGTTTTGAAAAAAATTTAAACAAATATTCAACTATTTTCTTTATCACACAATAATCATATCAAGTAACGTCACACCGATAGGGTATACTTATCACTTACCTAATATAAAGAGAATTGAAATCCATTTTTAAAAATTATTGAATAAAAATTATTGGATTTAATAAAGTATTACATGTCTTTAAAACAATTTCTTATTTCTCAAATAATACTTTCAACAATTTTAAATAAGAAATAAAACAATGTACGAATATAATGTCACAGAAAATTTTAATACCGATAAAATATTCAAACAATAATTTACATAATCATGAATCATAAGTACATTGAACAAAATAAATTATATTAATAATAACATATCCATATAGTATAATTATTATCAATATAATATTTATTATAATTAAAATCAACTTAACAAAATTTGAACAGGTCAACGGTAATAGGTGAATTACAATCATGAAAATTAAGATTTATTATATTTTATTCAAACAAAGAAATTTGTATAATAGTCATAATATATTTAAAATGATAATTATATTACAACTAATCTCATAGGAAGAGAATGTAACATTCATTCTTGTAAATAGAATCAATAAATCAATACTTTAAAACTTACAATGCCATATCAAATGGTCTTTTAATAATATAAATCATTATAATAACATAAAAGACTCTAATAATAAATCAACACAATTCAGAGATGATATAATTTGATGATATTTATAAATTGAATATAATATTTGGTAGAAAAATCAACCAAATATTCATAAGTGAAATGTATAATGAAAATTTGAACATAAATTAAAATATTAAATTTATTTTATAAAATTATAAAATATAAAAATAACTGATTACTAAAATATTATTATCAATTATTTAATAACACATCATATTAATATATGTCAAGGAATATTTTATCAAAACAAAAATAATATTTAATGTTAATTAGTTGGATTAAATTATGAACCTCACTCTCAAATTCTTAAATGAAATCAATTAATTATTTCTCGATACATAACAAAATCCAATCAATAACCTAATATTTATAATTTTTTTTAAGCAGCAAAAGGCAAAAATATAATAGCCAAAAGGCATAAGCTATGCCTGAAAATACACAACACCGGTATCCAAGATGCATAAACTAATATTGTAATTAAGTAACCTAATAAGTGAAACGATTCGGTCTATATTCACGTCAGTAATTCATTGCTCTCACTTTAATTTACAATTGTAAACCCAATCAACCATATACTTATATATTTATATTGCCAACTTTCTTGATATATATATATTTATGCATTAATCATCAAAAGTAAATATTATCCTTAATCAATGGTAAAATCTCACTCTAAAATTGTTCTTTACAATTTGTATAAGAAAATCAATTTGAAACAACAATTTGACCAATGACGTAAATGTTCTCTCCTATAGAATAAAACAAAGTCATGTATTCATCATTCTTTTAACCAATTGCATTAATGTATCACTATTCGTGTTCATATTATTTCATAAAATAACAAATATACTCTTAACAATAACAACATCAATCAATAGCTATAAAATATATCTTAACCGGCTCTCATATCAATAGATGAATTTAAATAACCGTTAGATATAAATTATAGCATATTATTATATCAAAAAAATATCAAAAATAACAAAAAAGGTGTATCTTATTAGATTGGAGAGATTTCCGTCGGAGATAGTGAGTGTGAAATGATTACTATCTTCATTATCGTTTAGAATTTTTAAAATGTGTTAATTATCACTTAAATATTTCCGTTTAGTTGGACAATCATATGGAATTTCCAAGGGATCTTTGTCCCATGTTCATCGATCTTGGTCTCATGGTAATGCACATGATGTTGTCATACATGCTCTTGTTATACCTCCTCCCTCCAGATTTATTTACAGTGATGTTAATGTATTTACTTTTGTTATAAGATAATTATAATAATTAAAGTGATGTTAATGTATTTACTTTTGTTGCACCGTGAAATATTAAAGTGTATTAACCATAGTAGGTAGATGAGTTATGGTTTCAGGAAGAATTAGAAACATCTGAACCTAAGGATGTTTGTAGGGCATGAATTGGTTATATTGACCATGGTATTCTGTTGGTATTAATTTAAAGATGGCACTTTAATACATCATCATTTCATCTTTCTATTCTTAAATTATTAACTAAACCATCATCATCATTATTATTATTATTATTATTATTATTATTATTATTATTATTATTATTATTATTATTATTATTATTATTATTATTATTTTGTCTCCACTAAAAAAAATTTCTAAGACTAAATCCATGAATATGTAGACTTTAAATCATGAAAAATGTTCAAGTATTATTCGTTTTTTGATACCGCGCAACTTAAAAGGACATTCTTTTTTTATGGTGTCATCACGTTTCAATTTTTTGATAGATTCTTTATACTAATCACTTATTTTGTATTTCATTATAGAAAATGCATGTCTTCTATCAGAAATAGAAATCGACCTCCCGATGATTATCCTAAAATCTAATTTAGAAGCTTTTGTACACACCAATTGAGGCATGTTTACGTAATGTAAGATCATGTATAGATCATGTATAGTGGTAAGATCTTTTCCAATATCAATGTGTACAATACTTAGTTATGGAACTTCAGCATGTACATTTGTTGATAGCATCTGAGTGCACCATACATATAACTAATGAAAAATAAGATAATTCAAGCACCATTTAATGCATCCGAGTATTACACTCATAAGGAGTTCCATATATTACTCTTTGGACGATGATACACATATGATGTCGAAATACAATTGAATTGTGTTTTCGAATGAAAATATAGAATGAGAATGAAAATCTTTTAGAGGGTTTAATGAAAAATGTTATATGATCACTGGTAGAAGACTCGTGCGTCTGCACAGATATGAGAAAAAGTATGAGATATAGTATTAGACATATTGATAACTGCATTATATTCAAATGTACATTAAAAGCAATATTTACGCATGTTTTTTTTTGTTTGGATCTAACTTATTGTATCTTTGTAAATTTATGAAATATTTCAATCACATTTTAAACATTACAGTGACAAGATTGAAATGCATAATAATCAAGATTTTAGATTTTTTTTTCAATTTTTTAGAACAATATTTATGCATGCTTTCTTGTTTGAATCTAATTGGTTGTGTTCCGTATTGTTGCACCCCAAAATTTGCCCTCTTTCAAGGCTTGACTCATTTCTTCATTTCTTTCAAATTCAATGTCATAAGGGAGACCCATCATTCCAAATTCAAGGTTCATGAATTCAAGGCTAGATTCAAGAATATTACAAAGAGAAATTTCATGACATTTGCAAGAATGTCACATTTGTTACAAAATCCAAACTCTTGGTAATGCTTAGGAAATTAAGCTATTTCTAGTCTTAATTCAAGTTTCTAAAAATAACTTCATGCCATGGTATCCCCATGCTCCATCAAGTCCACATGACCCTCTTTGTGCTTACAAACATGCAAGGAAAATATTTAAGAGCTAATTCAATGTTGGAATATTTCAAGATCAATACCATGCATGTTCAACCATGGGCAATTTGAATATGGTCCAAAACAGCCCCATGCAAGAAGTGGCAATGTGTATCATATTACAAAATCATTTTATGTCACAAAACCAAGGCTATAAGCTTATGTTGATACATCTACACATCAAAAATCAGAATTTGAAAATGATGTCCAAAAGGTAGTGTTATTGGTTACATGAGTATGTCCAAACAAATCAACCAACCAATGGGTACAAGGATGAATAGAAAGGTAGAGTGCTGCAGAAGAAAATACAACAAAAAAACATACTAGAAATGGAAGGAAAGTGGGGCTGCACCAAAAGGTGGTAAAAGATATTGCCAAGAATGGAAATTCTGAAAATGGAGAAGTGTGCAAGAGTTGTGGTTTTGGTACAGCAGAAAAAGGCAGCAGAAAAAGTGAGATAAGGAGGGAAGGAGCTGCAAACAAAATCATTCACTATCATTCACAACATTTTGAGATAGAGATTGAGAGCAAAGAGTAAGAAAAAACCAGAAAAAATAGAGAAAAGAACAAACCCTAAAAAACAGAAAAAAGGAGAGTGACATAGAAACACAAAAGCACCCTGAAGAGCATAATCTTCACAACATAGAGTGAAGAGTGAAGTACATCCAACCAAAATCAGAAGAGGCTTAACAAAGAAGGAGAATATCTTTGGTATCCATTCCTTCAAACTTTTCCCTTTTTATACCTTACACTTGTCATTTATTTATCTCTGTTAAGTTATTTGGTGCTGTGTATATTGTGTGAGGTTCCAAAGGGACCAAGAAACCATTTTTAAGAACCACAAAAAGAAGCAAAAAATAAGAGAAAATTTTGGTTTTTCACCCTGGTAGCCTGACACGGGCCGTGTCACACGACACGGCCACCCGTGTCACATCTCTGCTTGAGTTTTCATGGCGTATTTTCCCTGAGTTCCCTGACACGGGCCGTGTCACACAACACGGCCACCCGTGTCACACAACACGGCCACCCGTGTCACACCTCTGTTTAACTTTTTTTGGCCCAGACCTTGTGACATGGGCCGTGTCATGCAACACGGGCGGCCGTGTCACACCTCTGTTTAACCTTTTTGGCCCAGACCTTGTGACACGGGCCGTGTCATGCAACACGGGCGACCGTGTTACACCGCTGTTTAAGTTTTTCTGCATTTTTCCCCCAAACCTTGTGACACGGGCCGTGTCATGCAACACGGGCGGCCGTGTCACGCCGCTGTTTGCCTCAAAAACCTGATTTCTCTGGAACTGTGACACGGGCCGTGTCACACAACACGGCCGCCCGTGTCAGACCCCTGTTTTTCACGTTTTTTCGACTTTTTTACCTCAAAATTTTTTTCTCAAGGAGTTCGTCGCCGTTTTTTTTGTGTTTTGTTTTTTTTTAAAGCCGGTTAACCCGTTGTGATTGTTTGGTTCTTATGCATGTTTATTGTTTGTCATTTTTGACCTTTGGTTCTAAAAACCATTTTCAAAAAAACAAACTCTCGATTCTCATCGAGCCATTTTTGACCTTGTAAGTCAATTGCCTTGTGCGTCGCCATCGACCTTGCTCGCTTCACCTCAAATCTTTTTAAGCAACTAAAACCCTTGACCCAACGTCAAGCGGATTTTCTCAAATAATGGTTAAACCGACTCACCATATTTAACAAAAGGATAAAGTTCACTTTGTATTGAACTAAAGAGAGGGGATTGAGTGTAGACTTCTTCCTCTCCGAGTGTCGAGATGCTCACTGTAGTGTAGGTGGTTTTGACACTCGTCTTTCAATACGAAGATGTTTTCATCCACACCTTTTTTCTCCTAAAAAAAACCTCGGCCCCGTACCGAGTGCATTTTCAAAACACTTACAATAAATAAATCGATTATCTTTGTATTGAACTAAAGAGAGAGGATTGAGTGTAGACTTCTTCCTCTCCGAGTGTTGGGATATTCACTGTAGTGTGGGTGGTCTCGATACTCGTCTTTCAATACGAAGACGTGACTTTATCCGCCACTTATCTCCTTCTACAACTTCCTTCCGCAACTTTCCCCACCTAAAATCTCGGTCCTGCACCGAGCGCATTTTCAAACTTATTTTCATAATAAAACTTGAATGGTCATGGAGTGGTTAGGCGTAGGTCTTCTCCTATCCCGAGTGCTGACGTTTACCGTAGGGTTCTCCGTCGCAAAAGCACTTACCATTCAAAACCAAAAACACTTTAATAAGAGAATGAAGTTCTCTTTGTATTGAACTAAAGAGAGAGGATTAAGTGTAGACTTCTTCCTCTCCGAGTGTCGAGATGCTCACTGTAGTGTGTGTGGTTTTGATACTCGTCTTTCAATCCGAAGACGCTATGTTCGCCACACCTTTTCATAACAAAAACTTTGAGATAAAGAATTGGGTACTACCCGTAGGGGTTACTATCCGAGGACCTATCTCGCCCCTAAAAAAAACAATTCAACAAATCAAATGTGACATCTTGCCTCGCATGGCGAAAACTAATCTTTCAAAAAAGATATGATACGTCCGTTCTACCGCAAACAGGTAATGCCTAAGTCTCCAACGAGCGAGCAGCAATACACCTAACTGCTAGAATGCGTACGATAGCATCATCCATAAAGTCATCAACAAATCGTAGGCCGAACTACGGCTGCTCTGATTTCTCATACCAGATGAGAATACGTAGGCACAAGACGACGATGTCTTGGCGAGCACAATTTCCCCTATCACCCGTAGTTTCCTGAACTACGTCGACTCTGACTTTCTCATATCCGTTGAGAATACGTAGGCCTAGGACCGCGAAGTCCTACCGAGTTCGTTCTTTCCCTTCTTCCCCCCGTTACCTTTCTTTCCCCGTTTCAAAACCCTTTTCTGTATCTTTTGGAACACTCTTCATAGCATAATCTTTTAGCAAATAAATCACACACGACAAATAAATGGTTCCCATCGGGTACGATGGATGCGAGGGGTGCTAATACCTTCCCTTCGCATAACCGGCTTCTGAACCCGTTCATGGTTGCGAGACCATCTTATCCGTTCTTTTCTTAAGGTTTTCTCGATATTTTCCTTTCCCCTCATGGGATAAATAAAGTTCGGTGGTGACTCTTCTGTCCTTTTCTTTTTCGCCTTCCCCGTCGTTGCGCGTATTTTTCGAGTAGTGACATGTATCACTTCATAAACCTTAACTAATTAATTTAAAAAGCTCCCTCTAACAAGTTGATTAGAACAAAACTTAGCTAATTCATCATCTATATCATCATACAACAAAATCAATTTAACTGATATCTTCAAATTCTAGGACATTAAATCACCGAATTTTACACTTATTTATATTAATAACACCTCAATTTCTATAGTTATATAAAATTTTAATTTGAAAAGCATGACATTAAATTGGAACCGTCATGCATTGTTAGAGTGGAAAAACATATTAGAATTCTTAGAAGTATCATAAATATTAGTATACAGTATTGTTGGTCCATATAAGATATATGTCTATCATTAACCTTAAACCTTAAATATTGTCTGAAAAAAATATATGAAAAGTTGATTGACTATTTAATAAAAGTAATAACTTAATAATTGAATGAGTTAATGTTCATAGTTAAATATGAATTGAACTAAAGTAATGGTAGTTGACATAGAATTAACTAACTTTACAAAGACTAATATACAACAGGGCATTTCAATGCCAAGTATAGGGCTGGACAAAATAAAACCAACCGAAGTTAACCGACCGGACCGAATCCTATTGGGTATTCCGGGTCGGTTTATATTGGGTTAACGGGTCAGGCGGGTGACTATTTCGGTTTAACATGGATTACTTTGGGTCGGTTCGGATGGAAATATTGGACCCGTCGGTAACCGAACCCGACCGAGTCCAATTAATATATATTACAAATATTACTATTTTTTCACTCATTTTCTCAACATATTAAGAAACCCTAAATTCACTCTCTCGTTGCTCCACGGCCGCAGCAGGTGAAGAAGAGTCGCCGTGGACCGAGGTCGCGATGTTTGCAGTATCGTGGTGTTACGTTCTACCGGAGAACGGGAAGATGGGAATCACATATTTGGTTAGCAGTTTGATATTGATTATTCTCTTTCTTTGTAGTTTACTTCATTCAGTTTTCACTTCATTCAGTTTGATATTGTTTTTGAACTGAGGATCTTTCTTTGTAGTTGCCCCGGAAAAATGATTATAGTTACCATCACTACTTCCATATGTCGATGGGAAATGTATATGTTGCTGTTGCTGCTTATTAAGGTCTTGTATGTGAACTGAGGATCTTTCAATTTCTTGACTGATGGCATTAGAACCTGATGATGGTAATTTATTTTTATTACAGGTTGTGATTTACAAGGTATGTTACAAGTGGATGTATGGTCACCTTAAGGTGTTTTGAGTTTGTAAACAGGGCTGTTGA
Source organism: Lathyrus sativus (assembly GCA_963859935.3). NCBI lineage: Eukaryota > Viridiplantae > Streptophyta > Magnoliopsida > Fabales > Fabaceae > Lathyrus > Lathyrus sativus. Next base: position 163,631,923 of record OZ012735.1, on the reverse strand, counting down.
AGGTTGACGGCAAAGTGTGTTTGTTCGTGTTTTTTCACCGCGGTGATTATCGAACAATCGTATGTCGGAGCCTGAGATTCATGATTGAAGAAGAACAATGATTGTGCGAGAGAAGTATTTGCAGTGCGTGGTGGTTGCTGCACAATAGCTGATGCCGGTAACAACATGCTCGGGTCCTTTTGGAGCTTAACAACTTCTTTAAGACCATGATTATTTGCATAGCATGATTGTAACACTAAATAATGGCTACCTCAAATTGGAGATCACATGTATAATCTTGACATGTAATTTAAGATGTATGATCTCTGAATCGCAAAAAAAAGATCGTAAATTGCACCTCCTTCTTTGTAATTTCTAAGACTAACATTATTCATATTCTTCTTAGAACTTTTGTTATCACTTTTGTTATGTACCATGAAAATTAAGTTCTGCATAATGATTTTGCAGGTCATGTTGCTGTTACTTCGGGCTGTTTTTTGCAAGTTACGACACTATTATGGAGCACATAAATTGGAGGAGCATGGTGATGGGCAATTCTGGATCAATATGACAATACGAACCTGCGTTAATTTGTATGTATGCGACCACGGTTGGGCCAAGACTGGGAACGAGTAGCTGTTGGCGCTGCCTTTGCAAAGTTTTCTAGTCCTAAGCCAAGTTTTCTGTCCAAAGATTTACATAGGTATAAATTACAGTTATGTCAAAAAAAATGAGATTTTTTAAGATAAATTCGTCGAGGTTTAGTCCTTAATTTAGTGATTCTGTCATGCTCGTTTGTTCAGAACATCATTCGAACCTAGACTCTGGCGGCGCTTAAGTAACGACGGTGGAATCTTCGGTCAAAACATGGATGCTAGACTAGGATCAAGATGTATGTCTCAAAGAGATGCTTATCCATCAAGAATATCAGTATTAGACGAAAACCAAGATGTAAGTCACTCTTATTTCAATCATCAATGACAATAGTTTGAAAATTTTAAGCATGTATGAGAAAAAGCTAGGCTTATTGAACAGGCTGCATTGGATTTAGAAGAGATCAAGCAGAAAAAGCTTGATGCCCGAATTGGTGAAGGTGGATATGGACCTGTTTTCAAAGGAGTTCTTGATAACATTGATGTTGCAATGTGACCCATCTATGAACAATGTGATATGCATGTGTTTTTGTTTCTGTACATGTTTCATCTATCTATAGTTTATTCCATGGTTGTAGATTCTTTGGCCATTTTTTGTATAACTTTTCGATTGAATGCAGTGGTTTCTGATTACAATATTACATCTGCTGTAGAAATATTGAGAGTTTCTGGAATGTTGTCCAACCAAGGTTTTGGTGACTTTGATAGACATCAACATAGAAGTCCTAGTCCTATGGCGTCTTCAATGTCTAATGTCTCTGCGACAGGAATTGGTGCATGGAATAATCTATAGCAGGAGGTGACTTCTTTTAAATTATCAATTAACTGTTGCATTATAAAGTTGATATGCTCAAGTTTTTGTTATATTTGTATGTTTAGATGCACAATAATATGACTCTATGTGCGAGGTGTTTTGTTCGCGGAAGCTATAAAGTTGGGACGAGTAATACTGATTTCAAGAGAGTGGAGATAAGTGAGGAGACTAAGCCTGATTGGACTGAGAAGGAAACTCTGAAACTTCTTGAATGTATTACGAATTTCGGTGATGATTGGAAGAGGGTTTCTCATCTTGTTATTGGAAAGACTGATAAGGAATGTGTTTCTCATTTTCTCAAGCTTCCTTTTGGGGATCAGTTCACGCATTCTCAACGCTTCGAGTCTGCTCATATCGCTGATGATAGTTGTTCTGATCTGTTGAAGCCTTCCGTTAATGCTGGATGTGAATCAGAAACTGCTGGCTTGGGTAAATCTAGTAAGAGGATGCGTCTCACGCCTCTTGCTGATGCAAGCAATCCTATCATGGCTCAGGTTATTTTCTTGGCTTAAAGTGATCCTTGTTTTCTTTGAATTATCGCTAATTAACTTCATTTGATTACGTTTAGCAACAAAGAATCATGATGTGTGCTATATAACGATCCTTGTTTTCTTTGAATTATTATTGATCTGTGTTGAATATGAACCGTGTTGAAGGGTGGATGATTTATTTGAAAGTTCTTTTGTTTCTTAACAATTTTTATGTTCAAATTATTGCAGGCTGCTTTCCTTTCTGCTTTGGCAGGGACAGAGGTTGCACAAGCTGCAGCTCAAGCTGCTCTGAGAAGCTTGTCCGATGTTTACAAGTCAAGTTGAAAGATCGAACCGCCTGCAAATTTCAAATGGAAACTGAATGAATTTTATGACAAACAAATAGAATTTATTTCAATCAACTATGCTGCATAATTGCATATTTCAGCACCAAAACATTTGTTCTGTCAAATATCTGAATATTTCAATTATGAAAAGAAGTTAACCTTCTGAACCTTGGAAGCATACTTGTCTGTTTCTTCATCCCCATACTGCATGTATGCAACAAGATAAAAATCATTGCTCATCAACATTTAGCTCTAGACTCAAACATTAGACACACATAGACACTGTAATATATCTAACAGTACCTGTCCTGTTACTGTATACAGTCTGTTATACCAGCCATTTGTTAACATCCCAATACAGAATGTCCTGGTTGCATCTAAGCAGAGGGACTAACATACATGTATTGATCTATGATGTTTTAACATTGTCATGGTTGCATCTATTGCTGTCAAAATTTGGTTTTTCATGCTAAAAACTTGTTTGTATTTGTTTTGACAAACCGATTCAACCCAACCGATTCAACCGTTTAAACCGATAATCCGCCAACCGATAAAACCGAACTTAGTCTTGGGTGAAATCGGGTTCAACTTTTTCAACCGTGGATTAGTTCGGGTTAACTATTTTGAACCCGAACCCACCCATAACCGACCGCCGTCCACCCCTACCAAGTAGCATTACCAACGCTCAAAATGATTCAATATGCACACTGTAGCAGCATTAAACAAATATGTATAATGTATTACATTATGACTAATGACTATGACATGACATGTTAACTGAAATCATAAAAACATATATGACAGTAAGACAAGATGTATTCATTTAACGGTTTTCTATAAATTTGAGCATTAGTAAAAGTTAAATATATATGCCTTAGAGCCATATTCAGTTGTGAAGTAATGTCACATCTAGTAGGTAGTATTAAAGAATCACGTAGAAATATATGATGCCATGGTCAATGCATCACATCTACCATCACAATTAGAAGTGTTTGAAACTATCTGCATAGACATTGAAGTATAATTGTAATATTTGAAAGCAACATATAAGTAATGAGTAAGAATATCAAAGTTGAAATTGATAATTGCATTATCTTTATAATTGAAAGTATTATCCCTGAAATTTGTACCTCAGTGTCCGACTCAGCACAAGTGATGTGCTCAGTGAGGTATCATCTATCACATGTTCACGTTCACCTGTACTCCATGAAATACCACTTGAGGATTGGATATTTAAATTATCCATCTCACCAAGTAATTTAGTAATTCATCGATTGAAGTTATCGACCTTCTTTAAGCTCTCATCGTTATCCAATAATGTGGACCTCACAGATAAGAGATAACTAACAGTTTCTTCGCTAGGAACGTCATTTACAGAATTAAAATTGAGGTCATATTGTTATTGTTCGTCTACCTTTTCTTCCATATAGTTTCGTTGTGTAAACTTCTCTTTTGTCTCAGCGTGAAAACTGAACATAACAGGATCAACGCAAAGATTAAAATGAACATGAAATATGAAGGGAGGAAAAATAAAATACCTTGGGTCTTCAATGACACATACATATCGTAGAATATTTCCATTTAAAGCTGCCTTCTTAACCTGCTCTTGAATATCTATATCTAGCAACAACAGCTCACAACCCAAAGAATATCAACGGTCATTACATCATGCCCAATTTCTTTGGAATACAACCTCTCAACCTGTTAAATATATAAAATTATTAACATAAGGGAAAAAGCTAATTAAATATAGGAAAGGTGAGACAGGGAAGTAAAATGTGAAAAATGGCATACAAACCTGAATTATATCTTTATTAATCTGACGTTCAAGTATTCTAACAAGAATCAAAGTCTGCTTTAAATATTAGCCCCAAAAGCAGAATGTTTGTATTAGGATTTAAGGTCATTTTAAATTACTATTCATAATAATACATTAATCTTCATCCATAAGTAGTGCAGAAAGTCCCTTGATAAGAAATGGACAACTAAAAAGTTGATAAACTCCAATATCACAACTTTGAAAATTAAACTTAATCCCCATTAGCCAAACACACCACAAGAAATTTGCTAAAATATGATACAAATTTGTGAGTATTGGATAAAATAGGAACAACTACAAAAATTAATTTTACAGTAGAAAAAAAAATCTTTCTTGCAACATCTATTCCACCAAGGTTGTCACATGGATCTGCAACATGACAGTACACATAAATAATCCAAACATTTAAAGGTACTTTATCGAAAACTATTTGTATATCAATAAGCAAATGGAGCCTAAATAATACACTTTCAAAAGTAGATGTCAATAAGCTGGTTCAGTGTACCACAGGCTTTTGGCAACTCTAACAACTTGCCTCAGCGGTTTTCCATATTCAACCTCACTCATTAAATATCTCAATGTTTCTAGTAAGAATATGCAGCATATATTCCAATATTAACATAACAAAACTTTACATTTATACGGAAGACTATCATATATGAATTTGTGATCAAGCACAAAGAGTAATATCTATGTGATGTAAACATACAATGATGAAAGATATCATACGACTCAAACTTCCAAAAATCCGATGAACTGGTTTGCCAGATAAGATAATGTGATTCAGATATGTTACTACAGGAAGACCAACACAAACCTTTAAAAATATCAAAATCAAATCCAGACCAGTCATAACTCCTCAATCCATGATTTTTCAATATTCTCATGCTATAAGATAATATCACTGTTACATTTAAAATTAAAATGAAGTTTATATTTCAAGTCCTTTTTCTTATGATTTGGATTTCGGATTTCCCATATTTCTATATACGTATAAGAAAATGATTGAGTAAAACACATTCTTTCATGATTTTTCCCTCCTTATTTTTAGAAGTTGAGATTATACCAAGATCTTTAATAGGAGAGTTCAAATGAGTTCTTATTAATATTCTTCTTAACTAATTTGATTATTGTTCATAAATGATAACTGTAATACCCCAAATTTTACCCTTATGTTTAGTCAGTCATTTCGCATAGCATCTCATCTGTGCATCTGCTAACCACTATCAAGTCATGGAGGTATTTGTTTTGCAGGATTGGATCCAGGGGTATTTTGGTCATTTTACGTGGAAGACGGGCTGTTACTAAGTTTTGAGGCATTTGAGACCCTAGTTCTGAGGCATTTATTTATCACCGGGTTTGATTATATCAAGGCGCCAATTCCATGTGTTCGGTATCGAAATTTGTCGGGCACAGCTGGATTTAAGACCTAGTTTATCACTCATGGTTTATTTCCAGAGTACTCCCGATGCTGTTAATAAGGCACAGTTTTAATGGGGTATTATTGGATTGTTGCTCACAGTATTTGGTCAGTGGAATTCAATTACGGGCAAGGTTATCATTGATATTGAATCTGTGGTGATTACAGCGTGCATCCGTGTTTGGTTATAAAATGGTTGGTTAGCATTTAAGTTGGAATGCAATAGGAATTTAATCAAGTGATGAGATTATGACTACAAATGAGACACGTGCATGAACAAGAATATCATTCGCGAATAGTTATGATTTATAACTAGAATAATGAATTTAAATATTTGTGGATTTATTCGCAAATGTTTGCAATTTATAACTAGAAGTAAACATGAACAATTTCAAAGTTGAATGATCATGGATAAATGGAAACTTGTGGGAATTTTTATTTCATAAAGAATGTCATGGTACAATAGGAGTTGAATCATTTTACATTCTGAATTGCTGTAAGATTAAATTACAAATATTACATTTACTCTAAAAATCCTAAATCCTAAAGATCTCTAAGTGTCCTTCATGATGTCCCTTGAGCTTCTCCACGAATCTCCGATTCACCTGCACATCAAAAAGAAACAAAACAGAATGCAGGAATGGGTTAGAAATTGTTTTCGACACTCTCAGAACAGCGTCATCATCGAGTGCCGGGAGTGGCACAACCGAAGCTGCGTCCTACCCCCGTTACCGATCCGCGTCGTTGGCGTCAGATCAGGTAACACCTGTTCTTATCATTACGGGACATCCGAGAGATAGAAGTGATAAAAGAAGCGGGACTGATTCGCTCTTGCCGCAATTGAATTTCCAAACTGATACAAAGGCAAGTTTGGACTCAGACCCGGATGCCGGCAGGTCTGAGTCGTTTTGGTTTCGAAAAATTCCAACACCTGAAATTCCACAAACAACATCAGTACAAAATTGATAACAGAACTCAAAGTAAAACAATTCATAAGCTGCATAAACAAAACAGCAACTAGGAAAAAGGAAAGCCCGCGCCAGTACAATTGTGAAAAGGCACAAAGAAACAAATCTGCCACAAAAGTTCAGAATGCAAACCAAACCACATCGGAACGACACTCGTAACAGCACCATCAAAAATCACAACAGCAGCTGAACCAAATGTGAACTCAGCTCACAGAGCATCATGGAATTCATATGTCATTGGAACAGCAGACACAAGGATAAGCTTGCCGCAATTGAAATCCAAGCCAGCACATGTGTTATCACAAATGCGGGAAACCGGGCTCAGCGCGGAAAACATCATTGCCCAACAAACAAGTAGCGAAACCAGCTCAATTCAGAAATGGAAGAGTAAGTGCAGGTCAGAGGATTAAGTTCAGATAACAAACTATAGCAGAAAGACCTCCAACAAGTCCATGAGCCATAAATCCATCACCTGAAACCCGAAGAACAAATCAATCTGGATAACCAAATACACAACAAAACCATATCAGAAATAGTGGAAAGAGGTTCAGATCAAACACAAAATCGCAACAAGCCCAGAACTCCTGTTCTGAACCGCGACATCATCGAAGAATATCCCTCGAAGGCTCAGAATATCATCATCATTGCCGTATACCATCCTCAGCGACACCAATCCGACCGTATCTGAACTACCAGCTTCTCTCTGAAAGAGGAAGAGGAAAAAAATCCATATCTGCAACAAAACCAGAAACCATATCAGAAAAATAGCAGAAAGAGATTCTGATATTGATATCAATTCCAAATCAGGGAAAACTAAATCGGTATCAGGTGGATCAAAACGAGTCAAGGCATAAATCACATCAGAAAATCCGCAGAGGCAGATCCATATCCGAGAATAGGGAATCCTGAAAAGGGAAAGTTCAGATCAGATGAGATCAAACATATCAGAAAAAACAAAATCCAATCTCACCAAAAATCCCAGATAAAATCAAATCAAATCTCAGCCAAATAATAACGTAAAAGATCATAAGTCCAGGCCCAAAAAGATGAAATCAGAAGAGTATAAGAAGGGAACAATTTCACCTGTGAAGAACCCTAACGAAAATCGCGATAGCTCCAGAGAAAAAACGGCGAAACCACCATCGCAAGCCAAACCCTAACGGGAAATCGCGAGAGGGAAAGAGGATCAAAAGACAACAACGGCGGAGAACATCAAAGCGACGAAACGAACAAGACCGCGAACAAACCCCAGCGGTCGCGAAGGGGAGAGATCACCAGCACCGTCCGCGAAGAACGGCGGGAAATCGGACCCTCAGCCTCAGAATATCTTCATCATCGGCCATTTTACCGTAAATGTAAGCCATGGGACATTTTCATTACAATATTCATGTTTTATTTCAGGTTAATGAGAGGAATGAAGAAGATCAGAGAGAATCGCGGCGAGAGAGAAGAAGAATGAAGTGTAAACGGCGTCGCGGGGTTAGGGTTCAGGGAACCCTAAATGATTCTGTGAATGTGATTTACCCTTTCTGGGTTGGGTCCGGAAGTAAGTACCGGCCCAACCCCTTTTATTTTTTATGTTTTTTTCTTTTATAACTAGTTAATTAAGTTTATTAAATCTTTTTAAAAACTAATATTAAAAATTGTTTTCTTAACAAAGTAATAATAAAACCTTTTTTAATAAATAAAAACCATTTTTTATAAATGCATTAAAATCTTTTTTTAAAAATATAATAACTAAGTTAAATAACTTTAGGGTTTGAATTGAAATAATAATTTCACTTTTAAATTAAAGTTCTCATGGATCATAAAATAAAAACCACAAAAAAATGTCCCATAGCTTCATGCTTCTGTTTTCATAATCTTGTTTACTAACCTAGTTCGTTCACTGTGCAGCTTATCACGTTGTTTCTTTATGTTTGCGTTCGTAAAATTGAATTGTATCATATTATTGTAACTGTTCCTCCATTGTAACCTCGCGAACCTAATAATCGCGCTTACGTTTCTGCATTTAAAATTCTGCTGATGTATGATTTCAATTATCTCACACGTTCATCAATTATTCTGTCACATTGCACACCTCCGGAGGAATTAGGTCTAGCCGTTTGACCGCCGTGTCAATAGTCCTCAACTTCAAACCCTTACAACCTCACAAACCCTAATTTTCACAAATGCCTCGCCGCAGGCAAAATTACAATTTTACCCCTAGCATTAGGTCAAAGAGCCGCCGCGCTCATTTTAGGGTTTCCCGCCGCGGAATCCCTAACCTAATTTAACCCTAATTACAACTTAACAATTCAACGTAGAAATTTGGAGTTCCTACACTCCACGTAAGCGTGTCCTTAAGATACGTTTATTCCCCTTGAGACCTTGACCACAGTCAAGAAGTCTCTAACCTCCCTTTTGAGGGGAACTACGATTACTCTGATTCCACTCCCGTAAGGATACATAGGCACAAGATGCGATGTCTTGCCGAGTAAACTTAGAATTAACCCCTAGGTCTTTTTTAACTTTTAATCCCTTTGTACATATACCTTAAGCAAATAAATAAAGCAAGATAGTAAACATTTGAACAAAAGGTTCCTGTAGAGTACTACAGAAGTTTAGGGTGCTAATACCTTCCCTAAATTTAACCAACCCCCGAACCCTAGATCTTTCCCCGCATTGTGTTTACGATGCAAAATAGGTTTTCCCTCTTTTGACCTTTTCCTTCGGATAAATCAAAGAGCGGTTGTGAATTGAATTGCGATTCAAACTCATTAATAGTTTGTGATCCTATTTCCACCGCAACAGAAAATGGCGACTTCACTGGGGAATTGTCTTAATTTTTGAGGGTTATCCCTAACTTGTTCATATTTATTACTATCTGTGCTATTATTCATTTACATGTATATATTTGTGCTTTGATAGTGGGACTGTTCCTTGTGTTGTGAGATAAGTCCTACGTCCGGACTAGTGACATTATTATAGGATGGGGATATATTCGATGAGGCTTATAGGGAGTGAATCCCAACCAAGATGATTCGAGAATCACCGCTCAGTTGAGACCTTTTCGAAAATGGTTCGGTTGAACGAGTAATCGTGAAAACTTTTTCCATGGTCGATTGGAGTCTGTGATATTGAGGACCGTAGTACCTTAACACCACCCTGGCCTTATTTAGGAAGTAGTGCGGGAGCTATGTGGGAGTAATCCTACAACGGTTGCTACGCGATACTACACTCAAAAGAGGTTCTCTTGAGAATATTATTAACCCCCGAGTCAGTTGGAAGGTTGATAATATCCGAAAGATGGGCTGATGACTTTGGGCACTTTTTAGAACCTTGTTCTGCAGGTACAACTAACCTATAGTACACTCCTTTTGGGGATGGGTAGACCTTAACTCCACTCATGACTTTTGACCTAGGGTTTTGTGTATTCATATGCATGGCATCCATAAAGCATCCCATTGCATTGTATTTCATGGAATTCAAACATCGTTTATATTGCGGGATAAAATAAAAATGAAAAAACAAGGAAAACTTTTTAGTACCCCACGACATTCGTAAATGTTTGAATTCCATGAAATCTTCATTCGCATTTGCATCATAGCATCATTTACTTTCTCGCATTGCATGTGTCTTCCGTTTTCTCATGTTCGGTTCTCTCGCCTTCCAGTTTCGTCACCCTGAGTTCTCGGCACCAGTACAACACCAGAGCTCAGACTCGGAAGAGAATGGAGGATCAGACAAAAGAGATTGATCGCCTTAGCAATGAACTTGAAGACCTTCGAGGGGGTATGGGGCATATGATGGAATTGTTACACGTCATGAATGCTAAGATGGATACCCAGCCCACTGTTGTTTCAGAGATTACTGGCGTTACTGTGGACCCTCCACCAAATATGACCGTAGCAAGGGACCCACCTTATGGTCTTGCTCCCGGTTTTGTGCCTCCTCAAGCCACCGTTCCGATTAATCAGCCTGTTCAGCAAGCCGTGCCCTTACTTTCCGAAGGTTCTAGGGGGGCTCCTATCTTTGCACCACCTGTTGTACACACCCGTGTGCAACCGTATTTCAATGAGACCGTCTTTGATAACCTTGATGAGAATGTTGAAGGTTATGAGAAACATGACAAGCTTCGTGAGGAAGTAGACACCATCGTCCAGAGATTGAAAAAAGTAGAGGGCGATCAAATTTTCGGGGCTGCTGTAAGAGACGTCTGTTTGGTCTCAGGTTTGGTTATTCCCCCGAAGTTCAAAACTCCGAACTTCGATCGTTATGAAGGTGCCACTTGTCCTAAAAGTCATCTGATCATGTACTATCGCAAAATGGCTGCCTATGTTGAGAACGATAAATTGATGATTCACTGCTTCCAAGACAGTTTGAAGGGTGCTTCTTCCAAGTGGTACTTAACTTTGGACCAGTCTCGCGTTAAGAGTTTCCAAGATTTATCTGACGCTTTCATCAAACATTACAAGTACAATATGGATTTGGCTCCTGACCGAAGATAGTTGTTGAGTATGTCACAAAAGAGTTCTGAGTCATTCAAAGAGTACGCTCAAGGGTACCCGATCCAATATGCTCAACAGCCATATGTGGCAGCTGTTGCACCTTCTTTCAATCAACAGGTTCCTATGTATCAACCTATGCAACAATCTCCTGTTTATCCGCCTCCTATCAACTACCTACAGGCGCCCAACGCTCCTGCTCCTCAACAGCCAAAGAATCCGGCTCCTCGCCAGAATGTTCCGAACAAGAGAACGTATAAACCTTGTCCGCCGATTCCAATGACTTTCACCGAGTTGTATCCCTCATTGGTCAAGCAAGGTCTAATTACTACTCGAGCTCTGGGTCCACCTCCTAATCCTCTACCCGCCAATTACAACGCCGCTGCTCATTGTTTATTTCATGAGGGTGCGCCTGGTCACGATCTGGAGAATTGTTATGCTCTCAAAAATCTTGTCAGGGATTTATTGGAAAAGAAGATTTTGTCGTTTGAAGATCCTCAACTGAATGTTAAGAAGAACCCTTTTCCCAACCATGAAAGTATTAACGCCATCAGTGCCGATTCTGAGGAAGGTTATGTCCTTGATGTTGTTCAGATTAAGACTCCTCTTAAGATATTCCATTCGAAACTGTTTGAAGCCGGTCTGGTAGATACGTCCCATGCTGCATGTGTAAGTTGTGAAGCCAGTATTAAGGGTTGTGTGTTGGTTCAGAATGATGTTCAGAGGTTGATTGACGAGGGTGTTTTACAAGTGACAAGCCAAGCCAAGAAGGATGAGGTCGCTGTGGTTGAGCCTGTTTTCCATCAGCCTGAATCAAAGGGTAAGGTACCAGTGTTTAATCTGTCAGGGGCAGGTTCTGCCAATCCCGTGTTCGATATACCAAAGTCGTCTATCCCTGAGGTGAATCAGCCTAAGCCTATAGTTATTCGAAGACCAGGTCCGTTTCCTTTCAGTGATCCTAAAGCTGTGCCTTGGAAATATGACGTGACGATGATTGACAAGGAGTCTGGGAAGATTATTCCAAATGAAGAGGTTAAGGACACGGTGACCAACATCGCAGAGGCGAGCAGGATGACTCGCAGTGGCCGTGTGTATACTCCCCGTTCCAATGAGATCCCACCTAAGGAAACCACTAATATCCCAGTGGCCGTCAAAGACAAAGGTAAGGGAGCCATTACGAATGATGAAGATGCTGAGTTTTTGAGGATCATCAAGAAAAGTGACTATAAAGTTGTCGATCAACTTCATCAAACTCCTTCCAAGATTTCGATGTTATCTCTGTTGATGAGTTCACCCGCTCATAGGATGGCCTTGCAGAAAGTTTTGACTCAAGCACATGTGGATCAAGATATCAGCACCAGTCGGTTTGATAGTGTGATTGCCAATTTGACCGCATGTAACACCCTTAGTTTCAACAACGAAGAGTTACCAAAGGAGGGTCCGAATCATAATCGTGCTTTACATATATCAGTGAAATGTCAGGAGGACAATTTAGCAAGAGTACTAGTGGACACCGGTTCTTCTTTGAATGTTCTACCTAAGAGGGTTCTTGATAAGTTGGTTTTCAAAGAGACTGCGTTGAAACCTACTCCTCAGATCGTCAAGGCTTTCGATGGTTCTCGCCGGTCAGTAATGGGGGAGGTTGAGCTTCCTATCCTGATTGGTCCGCAAGTTTTTAATATCACGTTTCAAGTCATGGACATTAATCCCAATTACAGCTGCTTACTTGGAAGGCCGTGGATTCATGCCGCTGGGGCAGTAACCTCAACGTTACATCAAAAGATGAAGTTCGTGATCGACGAAAAGTTAGTTATTATACACGGTGAGGAGGATCTGATGGTCAGTAACCTGTCTTCTTTCCGTTACATCGAGGCCGATGAGAATGCTTTGGAAATCTCCTTTCAAGCACTCGAGATCGCCAATGCTGTTCTGTTAGAAGTCGAAGAGACAGTGGGCCAGGGTAATCCATCTTTTGCATCTCTGAAGAGTACCAAGTCAACAATTGACAGGGGCACGCCGGAAGGTTGGGGAGAGGTAATTGATGTCAAGACCAAGACTGATCGCTTTGGGTTGGGTTACAAACCAACTCAAAATGGAGCTGCCTCAACTATCGAAGGGCGTCCGAAGGTTATCCAAGAGGTATTTGTCAGCGGAAGTTTCCAAGTCAATGCCGTCAGTGACAGTGAGGAAAATGAAGGTTTGAGCAACCTGGTGTTTAAGGGTGATGCAGCTTTGAACAACTGGGAGGCCGTAGAGATCCCTGTTATTTTTCCATTGTCAAAGTAATTTTTAGCATTTTTATTTACGTTTTCAAATAAAAATCCGTAGCTCTGCCCAAGGCTATAGGGTCGTTTTTGTTGGGCCACCTTTCATTTTTAAAAGGATATTAATAGAGGCATTTTGTTCAAATCCATTTTGGTTCATTTGCGTTTTTCGTTTTCACCTTAAAAAAAATGAAGTTGGCAACCTTTTTCAAAAATAAAACAAAAATAGCATTTCATTTCTTATCTTACATATCTTTGAGCATTTTAATTAAGTAAGCCTTCCATCATGCAGAGACACCGTAAACCTTGTTGGATCCAATGACTGTATTGACACTCCTAACTGGGATGCACCCATCAATCAAGCTGAAGACGAGGGTGAAGAAGATTTTGAAGTACCCGCTGAACTGACAAGATTGATTGAGTACGAGTACACAGAGCTTCAACCGCATAAAGAGCAGGTGGACTTAATTAATCTCAGTACAGATGAGAACAAGAAAGAGGTCAAGATTGGTGCAATGCTTGGGACGGAGGTTAAGCCAAAGCTGGTTGAGTTGTTAAAAGAATATATTGATGTGTTTGCATGGTCGTATCAAGATATGCCTGGTCTAGACACAGATATTGTTGTTCACAAGTTGCCACTTAAGCCGGATTGTCCACCTATCAAACAAAAGCTTCGAAGAACGAGACCCGACATGGCTTTGAAGATTCGAGATGAGGTTAGAAAACAGTTAGATGCAGGTTTCTTGGCAGTTGCAAAATATCCAGATTGGGTTGCCAACATTGTGCCAGTGCCCAAGAAAGATGGTAAAGTTAGGATGTGTGTGGATTACAGGGATCTGAACAAAGCAAGTCCGAAAGACGACTTCCCTCTGCCACATATTGATACACTTGTAGACAATACAGCCAGTTTTGCGTTGTTCTCATTTATGGATGGTTTCTCTGGCTATAATCAGATCAAAATGGATCCCGATGATCGAGAGAAGACTACTTTCATTACTCCTTGGGGGACCTTCTGCTACAAAGTCATGCCCTTCGGTTTGAAAAACGCAGGGGCAACTTACCAACGCGCTATGACCACTCTTTTTCATGATATGATGCACAAGGAGATCGAGGTGTATGTGGACGATATGATAGCCAAATCTCAGAGTGAAGAGGAACATCTAGACCATTTGGTGAAGTTGTTTGAACGACTCAGGAAATACCAGTTGAAATTGAACCCTGCTAAATGTACCTTCGGTGTCAGATCTGGAAAATTGCTTGGTTTTATTGTTAGTCAACGAGGGATTGAGGTAGATCCTGACAAGGTTCGAGCCATTCAAGACATGCCAGCTCCGCAAACCGAGACGCAAGTTAGAGGTTTTCTGGGACGCTTGAATTATATTTCCAGGTTTATCTCTAACATGACCGCTACTTGTGAGCCGATATTCAAATTTCTTTGTAAGGGGCAGACGGTTGAGTGGAACCCTGATTGTCAAAAAGCGTTTGAGAAAATTAAGAGTTATTTGCAAGACCCCCCTATTCTGATTCCTCCCGTACCTGGAAGACCGTTGTTTATGTACCTTACTGTTCTTGAGAAGTCTATGGGCTGTGTGCTTGGGCAACATGATGAGACTGGAAGAAAGGAACATGCGATTTATTATCTGAGCAAAAAATTTACCGATTGTGAAAACAGATACTCGCCATTGGAGAAAACTTGCTGTGCGTTGGCATGGGCCGCTAGGCGCCTTCGGCAATATATGGTCTGTCATACCACATTGTTGATTTCTAAAATGGATCCGATCAAGTATATTTTTGAAAAACCTGCTCAAACCGGGAGGCTAGCCCGTTGGCACATGTTGTTATCCGAATATGACATCCAGTATGTACCCCAGAAGGCAATTAAGGGTAGTATTTTATCAGATTATCTTGCAGATCAGCCAGTTGAAGATTATGAACCTCTTAAGTTCGATTTTCCTGATGAGGATATTTTGTTGATTAGGAGAGATTGTGAAGAGCCAGATCCGAGCGAAGGTCCAGAACCAGGTCTTTGGTGGAAGATGACGTTTGATGGTTCCTCGAATTTCAATGGGCATGGTATAGGCGCCGTTTTGATGAACCCAAAGGGTGGATTCACTCCGTTTACAGCCAGGTTAGACTTTGAGTGTACTAATAACGTCGCAGAATATGAAGCATGTATTCTTGGCCTCGAGGCAGCAATTCACCTCCGGATCAAACTTCTTAAAGTAAGTGGTGACTCAGCCTTGGTTATTTACCAAGTACAAGGCAAATGGGAAACGAAGAACGAGAAGTTAATCCCTTACAAGGACTACATTGTCGAGCTGATTAAGTATTTCGACGAGATAGAGTTCGAGCATGTTCCTAGATCTGAGAACCACGTTGCCGATGCTTTAGCCATGTTAGCATCCATGTGGAAAGTTAAATTCGTTAATGAAGCACCTCTTATCCATATTGAACGCAAAGTTGAGCCCGCTTATTGTCAAGTAGTCGAAGAGGATGAGGTGGATGAAAGGCCTTGGTTTCATGACATCAAGAACTATCTCGTCAAGCAAGAGTATCCCGATGGTGCTACTGGTTTGGACAAGAAAACATTGAGAAGACTGGCTTCGAAATTCTTTATCAGTAATGGTGTGTTGTACAAAAGAAATCACGATATGGTGTTGCTCCGATGTGTTGATAAACGGGAAGCGGACATGTTACTGCAAGAGATTCACGAGGGGACCTTCGGAACTCATGCCAATGGTTATGCTATGTCTAAAAAGATGTTAAGGGCTGGATATTATTGGTTAACCATGGAAGCTGACTGCATCCAATACGCTAGGAAATGCCATAAGTGCCAAATTTACGCTGATAAAATGCATGTACCTCCCTCGCCGTTGAATGTTTTGTCGTCACCATGGCCGTTCTCAATGTGGGGCATTGACATGATTGGGGCAATTGAGCCGAAGTCCTCTAATGGTCATCGTTTTATCCTTGTTGCTATTGATTATTTCACCAAGTGGGTAGAGGCTGCCTCCTACACCAACGTGACTAAGCAAGTGGTGGCCCGCTTCATCAGGAAAGAAATTATCTGCCGTTATGGAATTCCAAGTCGGATAATAACTGACAATGGCACCAATTTGAATAACAAGACTATGAAGGAGCTGTGTGACAGTTTCAAGATCACTCATCACAATTCTTCTCCGTACCGTCCTAAGATGAATGGGGCTGTTGAAGCTGCGAATAAGAATATCAAGAAAATCCTGCAAAAGATGGTCGTGACTTACAAAGATTGGCATGAGATGTTACCGTTTGCTTTGCATGGATACAGAACCTCAGTGAGAACTTCGACAGGGGCAACACCTTTCTCATTGGTGTATGGAATGGACGCCGTGCTCCCCATCGAAGTAGAGATACCTTCTTTAAGGGTGTTGATGGAAGCTGAACTTGAAGAAGCTGAGTGGGTTCAAGACAGACTGGATCAGTTGAATCTCATTGACGAGAAACGCATGACCGCCATGTGCCATGGGCAGTTATATCAGAAGCGGATGAAGAGAGCATTTGATAAGAAGATTCGTATCCGTGAGTTCCGTCAAGGAGAGCTCGTACTCAAAAAGATCTTGCCAGTGCATAGAGATATGCGTGGAAAGTGGATGCCCAATTATGAAGGCCCATTTGTTGTAAAGACCGTTTTCTCCGGAGGGTCTCTGATACTTACAACAATGGATGGTGAAGAGCTAGCACATCCCGTGAATTCTGATGCAGTCCGAAAATATTATGCCTAAAAACCCGCTAAGTCGAAAACCTGCAAAAGGCGACTTAGGCAAAAGTAAGGGTTGAAAAAGAAATAATAATAAAAAGCTCGCTAAGTTGAAAACCCGAAAGGGCGGCTTAGGCAAAAAGGAGCGTCCCGGTGGATTGAAAACCCGAAAGGGCGGTCCAGGCAAAAGTTAGGGACAAAGGCATTTCATTGCATCAGAAGACACCGATCATTGCAAACACACTTTCCACATGAGAGCCATTTTTCAGTTCTTTCATCCTCGTCCAAAGCAAGATTCTGGATTAGTCTTGGTTGTTAGTGTTAGTAGGTGTCGTTGGATTCAATGTAACCTTTTCCCATGTTGCCAAATTTCAAAACATAATCATCTGTGGAGTTATGCCTTCAGCAAGCTTCCACCCTTTAATAAAAGATACCATTTTGTTACTTACATTCCTTGGTGCATTACTCTTGTTTTCTATTGTTATGCAAAATGCATTTATTCTTAAAATTTTGAAAATGAAAGGTGCATCGAAATTTTTTAAAACTGTTCTTCGAAAACGCAATCAAAAAATAAGAAATTACTTTGACTAGTGGAAATTTCGGAAGGATCTCTTCACTCCTCGAAAATCTCATTGTTGCAGAAACACTTTCAAATCATTGCTCTAACACAGTCCCCAGCAAGACTATAAGCTGGCAACTTTTTCTTGGGTAACTCGAAAGTATCCCTCAGGTTCTCTTCTCCCCATGTGAAGACATGATACTGTGCACCCAAGCAGATTACCTTCTCCCCAGAGAATTCAGAACTTTAAAACTAGATTTGGTTCTACCATTGATCTTTCTTACCCATGATTGACGTATTGGTTGCAGAGAACGCAGGGTATCATTGTCGAGATGTTTATTTCGTCTCTCGTCTTGTCTCTAGTCTGTTTCGTCAGCATACGCAGGGGCATAAGCATCACATGCCTATTTCATTACATACTCATTACATACTCATTACATACTCATGGCATACTCATTTCATAACATCTTGCATATTTAACTACATAGACATTAACATATTCATTAACATACGCGTTAGCATGCACAGGTTCATTGTGTCTCTATCATTGGTCGTTACCGCCGAGTAACTGGGTTCGTCCATTCTCTCCAAATAGATTGTCAGCCCTAAGCATAAAATACATATGTGTTTCCAGTTCCCCCACAGAGCTCGATCCTCGTGGATGACGGTTACTTCAGTTATCTTTCCTCACTAGGATAAGATATCTACCCTTCGAGATCATTCCCTCGATGGAGTCTTGATTACCAGTCTTCTTTCTAGCTCGATCCTAGATTGAATCTCAGTATTGTCGGTCGTCGAGCCCAACCAGACATGCATTTATTTTGCACCATCTAAAGATTTTCACCACACCATGACAGATACGCGACCGTTCTCGCCCGAGAAGTTTATCACTGTACCCGGACGTGCATTTATTTTGCACTATCTTTCAACCGCAATCCTTTACAGATACACGCCAGTTCATGCCTGGAAAATCTATCAGTACAACACTTTACAATCCTACATCTTACAGCATCGGTATGCAACATTTCTCACCTAAGAAGCCAATCCTATCTTCGTTATGACTCGCAGCAAATGGCCATCTCCATTGGGAAGTTGGGTTTCCATTTACCTGTCGTCTTGAAGTATAGGGAGGTTTGAACCAAATCGTATTCAGGAGAGCACGATCTTGAAGTACGGGGAGGTTTGGGCGGAATCATATTCAGGAGAGCACGATCTTGAATTATAAAGAAGTTCATTTACCCTTTAGTAAAAGAAGGAGCGGAATCATATTCAGGAGAGCACGATCTTGAAGTATGAGGAAGTTCATTTACCCTTTAGTAAAAGAAGGAGCGGAATCATATTCAGGAGAGCACGATCTTGAATTATGAAGAAGTTCATTTACCCTTTAGTAAAAGAAGGAGCGGAATCATATTCAGGAGAGCACGATCTTGAATTATGAGGAAGTTCAGTTTACCCTTTTCATATTCAGGAGAGCACGATCTTGAAGTATGAAGAAGTTCATTTATCCTTTAGTAAGAGAAGAATCAGAATCGTATTCCAGGCGCCGACCTTAAATACGAGAAGATTTATTTATCAGATAAGCAGCAGCCTCTTTATTTGAGTGCTTATCCATTTTTGCATAAGTCCCTTCCAACGATAAGTGACGGTTCTCCCTCGAGAAGCTTATCAGGGCATTTCCCATTAAAGTCCATTTATTTTGGCATACAGCCGGTCCTTACTCTGTATTTGCTACGGATTTCCGAAAAGTCCGTTCGATCCCATCACGAAGGATAGTTTATAGAAGCTTGGATGTTATTCTTTGCTCAATGCTCCAGAGTTCTGTAATCGATCTTGCAACCGTGTAGATCCTGTTTTATTATTAGACATTCCCTGGTGAAGGTCATCTCATAGGTGCCATCTCCATTTAAGGATCTCGTTCTTAAAGTCCATTTATTTTGGCATACAGTCGGTTTTCACCCTGTATATTCGCTACGGATTCCCGAAAAGTCCGTTTGATCCTGTCACGAGGGATAGGTTACAGAAGCCTGGATGTTATTCTTTGCTCAATGCTCCAGCATTCTGTGATCGATCTTGCAGTCGTACATGATCCAGTTTTACTTTTAGATTCCCCAGTGGAGGCCGTCTCATAGGTACCATCTCCATTTGAGAATCTCATCCCAGACCTAAAAATGACAATTGGTCGTGTTCACACCAGTTGACCATCATTTTAGAATTCCCCAGGGTCGTACTGTGCCCCCAGCGCGTCGCTTTCCCCAGTGTGTTTCTTCTCGTAGCGTCCGTCCCTGTGTCGTCGCATTCGTCAGCATGTTCGCAATTCATCATTCCATCATACGCATCATGCATTAATCTGTTCTCGCTTTGTCCATAGCATTGCATATCGCCGCATATAAGGGCAAAATTTTCGGTTATCTATATTTAAATCTCTCCACCACGAATCCTCGAGTCTCTGTCACTCAAATCGTCCGGTGTAGCTATTTAAATAGGGGCAACTGTAATACCCCAAATTTTACCCTTATGTTTAGTCAGTCATTTCGCATAGCATCTCATCTGTGCATCTGCTAACCACTATCAAGTCATGGAGGTATTTGTTTTGCAGGATTGGATCCAGGGGTATTTTGGTTATTTTACGTGGAAGACGGGCTGTTACTAAGTTTTGAGGCATTTGAGACCCTAGTTCTGAGGCATTTATTTATCACCGGGTTTGATTATATCAAGGCGCCAATTCCATGTGTTCGGTATCGAAATTTGTCGGGCACAGCTGGATTTAAGACCTAGTTTATCACTCATGGTTTATTTCCAGAGTACTCCCGATGTTGTTAATAAGGCACAGTTTTAATGGGGTATTATTGGATTGTTGCTCACAGTATTTGGTCAGTGGAATTCAATTACGGGCAAGGTTATCATTGATATTGAATTTGTGGTGATTACAGCGTGCATCCGTGTTTGGTTATAAAATGGTTGGTTAGCATTTAAGTTGGAATGCAATAGGAATTTAATCAAGTGATGAGATTATGACTACAAATGAGACACGTGCATGAACAAGAATATCATTCGCGAATAGTTATGATTTATAACTAGAATAATGAATTTAAATATTTGTGGATTTATTCGCAAATGTTTGCAATTTATAACTAGAAGTAAACATGAACAATTTCAAAGTTGAATGATCATGGATAAATGGAAACTTGTGGGAATTTTTATTTCATAAAGAATGTCATGGTACAATAGGAGTTGAATCATTTTACATTCTGAATTGCTGTAAGATTAAATTACAAATATTACATTTACTCTAAAAATCCTAAATCCTAAAGATCTCTAAGTGTCCTTCATGATGTCCCTTGAGCTTCTCCACGAATCTCCGATTCACCTGCACATCAAAAAGAAACAAAACAGAATGCAGGAATGGGTTAGAAATTGTTTTCGACACTCTCAGAACAGCGTCATCATCGAGTGCCGGGAGTGGCACAACCGAAGCTGCGTCCTACCCCCGTTACCGATCCGCGTCGTTGGCGTCAGATCAGGTAACACCTGTTCTTATCATTACGGGACATCCGAGAGATATAAGTGATAAAAGAAGCGGGACTGATTCGCTCTTGCCGCAATTGAATTTCCAAACTGATACAAAGGCAAGTTTGGACTCAGACCCGGATGCCGGCAGGTCTGAGTCGTTTTGGTTTCGAAAAATTCCAACACCTGAAATTCCACAAACAACATCAGTACAAAATTGATAACAGAACTCAAAGTAAAACAATTCATAAGCTGCATAAACAAAACAGCAACTAGGAAAAAGGAAAGCCCGCGCCAGTACAATTGTGAAAAGGCACAAAGAAACAAATCTGCCATAAAAGTTCAGAATGCAAACCAAACCACATCGGAACGGCACTTGTAACAGCACCATCAAAAATCACAACAGCAGCTGAACCAAATGTGAACTCAGCTCACAGAGCATCATGGAATTCATATGTCATTGGAACAGCAGACACAAGGATAAGCTTGCCGCAATTGAAATCCAAGCCAGCACATGTGTTATCACAAATGCGGGAAACCGGGCTCAGCGCGGAAAACATCATTGCCCAACAAACAAGTAGCGAAACCAGCTCAATTCAGAAATGGAAGAGTAAGTGCAGGTCAGAGGATTAAGTTCAGATAACAAACTATAGCAGAAAGACCTCCAACAAGTCCATGAGCCATAAATCCATCACCTGAAACCCGAAGAACAAATCAATCTGGATAACCAAATACACAACAAAACCATATCAGAAATAGTGGAAAGAGGTTCAGATCAAACACAAAATCGCAACAAGCCCAGAACTCCTGTTCTGAACCGCGACATCATCGAAGAATATCCCTCGAAGGCTCAGAATATCATCATCATTGCCGTATACCATCCTCAGCGACACCAATCCGACCGTATCTGAACTACCAGCTTCTCTCTGAAAGAGGAAGAGGAAAAGAATCCATATCTGCAACAAAACCAGAAACCATATCAGAAAAATAGCAGAAAGAGATTCTGATATTGATATCAATTCCAAATCAGGGAAAACTAAATCGGTATCAGGTGGATCAAAACGAGTCAAGGCATAAATCACATCAGAAAATCCGCAGAGGCAGATCCATATCCGAGAATAGGGAATCCTGAAAAGGGAAAGTTCAGATCAGATGAGATCAAACATATCAGAAAAAACAAAATCCAATCTCACCAAAAATCCCAGATAAAATCAAATCAAATCTCAGCCAAATAATAACGTAAAAGATCATAAGTCTAGGCCCAAAAAGATGAAATCAGAAGAGTATAAGAAGGGAACAATTTCACCTGTGAAGAACCCTAACGAAAATCGCGATAGCTCCAGAGAAAAAACGGCGAAACCACCATCGCAAGCCAAACCCTAACGGGAAATCGCGAGAGGGAAAGAGGATCAAAAGACAACAACGGCGGAGAACATCAAAGCGAAGAAACGAACAAGACCGCGAACAAACCCCAGCGGTCGCGAAGGGGAGAGATCACCAGCACCGTCCGCGAAGAACGGCGGGAAATCGGACCCTCAGCCTCAGAATATCTTCATCATCGGCCGTTTTACCGTAAATGTAAGCCATGGGACATTTTCATTACAATATTCATGTTTTATTTCAGGTTAATGAGAGGAATGAAGAAGATCAGAGAGAATCGCGGCGAGAGAGAAGAAGAATGAAGTGTAAACGGCGCCGCGTGGTTAGGGTTCAGGGAACCCTAAATGATTCTGTGAATGTGATTTACCCTTTCTGGGTTGGGTCCGGAAGTAAGTACCGGCCCAACCCCTTTTATTTTTTATGTTTTTTTCTTTTATAATTAGTTAATTAAGTTTATTAAATCTTTTTAAAAACTAATATTAAAAATTGTTTTCTTAACAAAGTAATAATAAAACCTTTTTTTATAAAATTAAAAACATTTTTTAATAAATAAAAACCATTTTTTATAAATGCATTAAAATCTTTTTTTAAAAATATAATAACTAAGTTAAATAACTTTAGGGTTTGAATTGAAATAATAATTTCACTTTTAAATTAAAGTTCTCATGGATCATAAAATAAAAACCACAAAAAAATGTCCCATAGCTTCATGCTTCTGTTTTCATAATCTTGTTTACTAACCTAGTTCGTTCACTGTGCAGCTTATCACGTTGTTTCTTTATGTTTGCGTTCGTAAAATTGAATTGTATCATATTATTGTAACTGTTCCTCCATTGTAACCTCGCGAACCTAATAATCGCGCTTACGTTTCTGCATTTAAAATTCTGCTGATGTATGATTTCAATTATCTCACACGTTCATCAATTATTCTGTCACATTGCACACCTCCGGAGGAATTAGGTCTAGCCGTTTGACCGCCGTGTCAATAGTCCTCAACTTCAAACCCTTACAACCTCACAAACCCTAATTTTCACAAATGCCTCGCCGCAGGCAAAATTACAATTTTACCCCTAGCATTAGGTCAAAGAGCCGCCGCGCTCATTTTAGGGTTTCCCGCCGTGGAATCCCTAACCTAATTTAACCCTAATTACAACTTAACAATTCAACATAGAAATTTGGAGTTCCTACACTCCACGTAAGCGTGTCCTTAAGATACGTTTATTCCCCTTGAGACCTTGACCACAGTCAAGAAGTCTCTAACCTCCCTTTTGAGGGGAACTACGATTACTCTGATTCCACTCCCGTAAGGATACGTAGGCACAAGATGTGATGTCTTGCCGAGTAAACTTAGAATTAACCCCTAGGTATTTTTTAACTTTTAATCCCTTTGTACATATACCTTAAGCAAATAAATAAAGCAAGATAGTAAACATTTGAACTAAAGGTTCCTGTAGAGTACTACAGAAGTTTAGGGTGCTAATACCTTCCCTAAATTTAACCAACCCCCGAACCCTAGATCTTTCCCCGCATTGTGTTTACGATGCAAAATAGGTTTTCCCTCTTTTGACCTTTTCCTTCGGATAAATCAAAGAGCGGTTGTGAATTGAATTGCGATTCAAACTCATTAATAGTTTGTGATCCTATTTCCACCGCAACAATAACATTCATAACTTTAGCAAAGAAATTGCTTACAAATTATAGATCCACCATACAACATATCCAAAACATGTACAACCTCTAATTTGGTTACTTGAAATTAGATTAAAGACATAAATATAACAAATGGAATAAATTCTAGAAACAAATTTGCAGTATATATTCCAGATTATGGTAAATATATACTCACAGTTATTTTTTATATACCCGTCTTAATGCAATAAATAAAGATGCATCAGTGTTGCACCCCAAAATTTGACCAACATTTCTTTACCTAGCTTGTGTTTCATTTCATTCATATTAGCATTGTCATTTGCATTTCATTGACATGTGTGCAGGAGATCAAAAGGTATGACTACCAATCAAGAGCTATACAAGAGTTTGAAGCTATCCAAGAAGGTTATTCAAGTGTTCAAGGGTAGATATCTTTGTCAGAGAAGTTAAAGGATCCTCAGAGAAAATGGTCGAAACCAAGAGTGTGTGCCTCCTAACTTGAGAGATGTGGAAAGACCTCAGATGATTCTGAAGTCAAGAATGTGGACTTGAAGCCTTGAGAGAGCTTATGAGATGCCTTGAAAGCCATCATGAAGCCTAGAGAGGTCATTGTGCAAGATTAAGAAGACTCAGCCATGAGTGGTGCAGTTAGGGTTTGACTGGGTCAACCCTAGGTCAACTGATGATTTGAACAAAGTTGAGACCTGATTCAAGAGCCATGTGATCATGGATTGATGCAATGAGAGGTTATAAGGATGATTCCAAGGTTAACTCATCATGATTGAAGAGTTTGAGAAGTTTCAAGCTAGGGTTTCTAAGGCTTGACAGTGTAAAATCCCCTAGTCTGACCCTTATCTTCAAGGAAGTTTAGCTCAAGATGTGATTGTCATCTCATCTTTCCCCCAACATGAATGTTGTAGAGCTTGTTCTTAGATTTAATTTGAGTACTAGAAGTCCTTGATAGGATTTGTATAGCTCAAGTTATGACTTTGACAAGTTACAGGTCATCTGAGGTATGTGAATCTGGGGCCTTGAAAGTTACCCAACTTGCATCAAACCTTTGCCCAAGAAGGATAATTCCTATGAACTTTTGGTCAACATGAATGTTGTTCCTTATCTTCTTAGATTTCTAGAGAGTACTAGAAGTCCTTGATAGGATTTTTAGAACTCAAGTTATGGCTTTGACAAGTCAAGGGCATTTTGGTCATTTAGAGATTACATGTCATTTCAAGTATAAAGCCATAACTCCTATTTCCAAGCTTCAAATGGAAAAATGTTCAACATCAAACTTGTTCAAAATGATGTTTTAAGGCTATTAAGGAGGTCATGAGATGTTGGAAAGGCTTGTAGCTCAAAGTTGCAAAAATGACCTAAAATAAGGGCATAAGTTAAATAAACCAAAGTTGGAAATTGATATTTTCAACCTACACATCCAAACCATGGCATGTAATATATCATTTTGACTCTAGAAAATATTTTAAGAACATTGGTTTAGCCACATTTTTGAGTTGAGATTCAATTTGTGGACTTGCTTTGGAAAGTGGTTGCTTGCATATTAAGTAACATGTGCAAAACATAAAATCAAGGCATGAGCAAGGCCCTTGGCAAGCTAAACCCTTCCAAAATGTCACTAGGGGAGAAATTGGAAGTGAATGAGATGAATTTAAAGTTGTTTGCAAGGTTATGCATATCATGATACATGGTTGAAAGTCTCATGACATGAGAAGTGGAAACTCTCATTAGAAGGATCTAGAAGGTTCTAGATCATCCAAACATCATCTATATATTGAGTAGAGTTGATCCAATGCAAAGGTTGGTGATGATTGAAGAAGAGAGTATAGATTGAGATTGAAATTTCATAGCTTGCAAGTGCAATCGGTTTCACCAAATTCTTCACTCTCCATCCATTTTCTTGATTGAAACTTCTTCCATGGATGTTAAGGAGTGATTCCAGATCATAATCAAGAAGGATTTGTGGCTAATTGGTGCTCTTGAAGTCAGAATTTTCCACCTGCAACTCACCATCGGGTTTCAAGATTCAAGCACTTTCAACCGGTTCTTTTGCATACAGAAGCAAGGAGAGGGTTCATTGATCGTGTCTGCAAGATTAGAGAGCTTGAATTGGAGGTTTAGTGCATCTGTTCATCCAAGATTTTCAGGTTGGTAACTTTCTTCCTCTAGCATGATTTAGGTAGAATCAAGATGAATTAAGGTGTTAGATTCATTGTAGAATGGTGTAGGATGGATTTCAGATAGTTAATTTGAGAATTAGTGACAAAATAGGTGAATTACCATTTTCGGTTGAGAATTAGATATGGTGAATCTTGAGGTTTCAGAGGAAGCTAAGGGTATGGTTGAACTCGTGACAAGATTTGGGACAAGATTCATGTTTTGACCATTTGCAATAGAGGCCTGTAGAGAGAATTAGGGTTGAGGATGGTGACCGGAGCATCACCGGTGGTGGCCGGAGCTGGGCGTGAGTTGCAGAGGTTTGAAAAGGTTGAAGATGACTCTGGGACCATTGGATGGGGGTTGGACTTTGACTAGAAGCTTGATCCAATGGCCACGTTTTAATTTCAAGTTGTGAAGGATCTGATTAAATGAAACGCTGCATTTCATTTAGTAGCTGATGCTGGGCTTAGTGAAATAAGTGATATCCACACCCCCCTGATGGCCCAACCCATGGTTTGAACTGTGTTTTGTTGCTATCCACACCGCGCGTGTTATTATTTTAATTTGATTTTCTTTTAATTTTCATTTTATCCATGGTTCTTGAAAAATTCATAATAAATTGAAAATTAATCCAATTAATCCCATTCTTTTTGCATTTTACTCATGATTGAGTCTAGTATTTTTTAGAGAAAAAATATTTTCATTTCATGCATTTTCTGATTTAATGGGAATTTTATATTTTAGTTGATATTAAAATGGTTATGTTTGATGCATAATTTTGTGGAATTTTGTGTGATCACTTGGTGATGATTTTGAGCCTAATATTTTGTGTGTGATTAGGTTGGACATGTATGCTACCATAGTATTTTTCTCACATTTTTGTGATGAAAATAGGTGTGCTTTCTAGATTGATATTTAGGTGCTTCCTTTTAGGGTTTAGGTTTGATACCTTGTAATGTAGGATTTAGTTCTAGGTCTAATTTGATAATTTGATCTCTGAAATTAATGTGGTAGAGTCATGATTGACCTAGGTTCCCATAGTAATTTTTGTAAGATTTTACAATTGGTTTTAGTATTTTAGTTAGGACTAACTTTAGTACTAGGTTTTAGGTGATCCTAACTTACTAATTCAACTAGTTTGACTTCCTTAGTCCCCTTAGATTAGGGTTTGTGCTTGGTTTGCCTTTGGTTGAGATTGAAGACAAGTTGAATACAAGGTGAGGATGCTTGAAGTTGCTTGAAGTTGCTTGGAGCTTTGGATTTGTTGGTGCTTGAAGGTGTCTGATGAAGGTTTAGGAGATAGGAGACATAGGGAGAGCCTTATAGTTAGAATGATTTCTTTCACAAATATGGAAAGCATCTTGTGCTTCCATTCCTCCCAATGACTAAAAGTCCTTCTCAGATATTCACATCCCTCGAGGGATGAGTGGCTTTATTTGGGAAGTAGAACCTTGAGGGAACCAGTCTCTCATAATGATAAATCCTTACAGGCTTCCTTTGGTTATCAGTAAGTTGTTTATCATTTCCACTCATCCTGTTAAATCAATTGTCTTCTAGTTTGAATATCTTGAAAGATGTTGGACTTGAGTTTGAAGATGAGGACTTCATTGAAGAGTGTGGAAGAGAATGATTCCTTGAGCATTGCCATTGCAGCTGAAGCTTGAAGAGCAAGAAGAGCAAGTTGATACTTGAAGAGGATTCAATTGAGATTGAGTGAAGAGCTGAGGCTTAGAGAATTGAAGGATGAAGTTGACACTTACATGTGATTAAAGACTACTCTGAGAAGCTGAGGCTTGTAGGAGAAGGAGACCAAGTTGAGACTGGTAAAGCAAAGAGAGCTGAAGCTTGAAGACTGAGTTGATACTTATGAAGAGGATTCAATTGAGATTGACTGTAGAGCTGAGGCTTGAGGAATAGAGGATGAGTTGACACTTACATTGATGCTTGGAGAGCCTGAAGGAATCAAGTTGACCCTTGTAGTTAGAAGCAAAGCTTGAGGGTGGAATTGACTAAGGAGCTGAAGCTTGGAGAAGAGAGATTAAGTTGATACTTATGTCTTATGTGTTAGGACCTTGGAAAAGTAAGTGGATACTTGTCAGTGAAGATGGTAGCCTTGAAGGGTGGTTGAAGTCTGAAGACTGGGTTGCTGTTAGAAGAGCTGAAGCTTGGAGCTGGAAGAGGGAGTTGTTGATCTGCTTTCTTGTCTGTTTTCTTTTCTGTATTGATGTGCCTTGTTTGACTTGCTTGATGCATTAGAATAAGTCCATGACTAGACTGATGTAAGCTAGGAGCATGATTGCACTAGAGGTTGAGTTGCTCCCTCTGCTTGTATTGTTACTGTATGGCTTTACTTGCGGGTATTCGGTAGAGCCCTGCTCCCTTGCCCATGTGGTTTATTTTGCTTGACAGCATTGCATTTCTTCTGTATGATTGCAGTTTATCTTATTTTGCTTGATAGCATTTTATTTCCTCTGTATGATTATAGTTATTCATTCTGGCTTGAGGTTGAGATGAGCTTGTGGAGGATGCTGCCCCACACACATTTCCTCCCT
The DNA here is from genome assembly GCA_963859935.3 of Lathyrus sativus. NCBI lineage: Eukaryota > Viridiplantae > Streptophyta > Magnoliopsida > Fabales > Fabaceae > Lathyrus > Lathyrus sativus. Next base: position 163,603,146 of record OZ012735.1, on the reverse strand, counting down.
CACTTGTATTGCATGCATTTTACAGTTGTTTACTGTTTACTGTTTACTGTTTAAAGCTGATGCTTTATCTGTTTCTGTTTATCATTGACATGATCCCTTAGGACTCACACTTCCTTTGATAAGGAAGTGATGATAGAACTTTAGGTTGAAACCTATGCATGATAACTTCTAGGAGTTCCCTGTTTCAAACTTTAACCATAGGATGAATCCTTGGCATGACAACAGTAGGACTTGATAGTCTCCCCATAGTTGAGCCTGTTCTCTCTTCTCATCTCAAACAGCTTAAGATACAGTAATCATGAATGATTTCTTTCGTACGTTACGAGCCTTAAGCTATCTGAGAAAGGATTGTTGGAGAGTTTCTTTCCAACAGTCTGGATGTTTAGTATGGCACCCTTTGGGTGACATGTGACGCATTCACTCTCAGGTCATAGTCTTTAGTGCGATTGAAATTGCAAACACAATAAAAAACACTTCTTTCGTAAAAGACAGAAAACAAACTTCAAACCTTTTTGCCCCGTGGGCCCCTAATTCAAAGGAAGCTTTTCTGAAGAAAAGAGTGTCGTTAAACTTCAGCGCCAATGCAAACAGGCTTTGTCCCTAACTGCTGGAACTGCTGTTTAACCCTACTCGATAAAACACATGAATCTGAATCCCCGTAATTCGTATTAGCCCGAACTACGTAAGCTCTGATCTCTCATACCTGTTGAGAGTACGTAGGCACAATACTGACGTATTGGCGAGCCACCTTCCCCGTAACCCGTCGTAGGCCGAACTACATTGACTCTGATTTCTCCTTCTCTGACGAGAATACGTAGGCATAAAGCGCGACGCTTTGCCGAGTCATTTTCTTTTCTGTTTAAGCCAGCCTTGACAGGTAGATAGATAAACCAACTCGTCCAGTAAATACAACAAGCGTGGATCCCGTCGAGTACGACGGACGTGAGGGGTGCTAATACCTTCCCCTTGCGTAACCAACTCCCGAACCCAGACAACGGTTGCGACGACCTTGTATTATACCTTTTCGTCAGGTTTTTCCGATCGTTTCCTTTCCCGCTCTGAGGGATAAATAACGAAAGGTGGCGACTCTTCTGTTTTGTCGGCACCTTATTTTCGCGGAAGCGACAATCAGTAATCTAGTAGAAGCATGAATTAAAATCACTTACAATTGACTCATGTCAGATTCGACGGGGAAATTACATACGTTTTTCCAAATTATCGTGTTCCATGTAAGTGTTGCACCCCAAAATTTGCCCAACCTTTTCTTAACTTGGTTTATGTTTCATTTCATTGCTTTCTAGCATTTGCATTGCATAGCATTTTTCATTGAACAGGGGATCAAGAGCTTGTACACATCTAGATGAGTCTACTCAGAGGGTTGAGCCTAAGCAAGGGGTTTTACTCAAGTTTGGATGGTCATCAAGTCATCAGGAAATGGGCATGGGTCTTGTGAAAGAAAGGATGAATGTATGTGGGTCAGCTCCTAACTTGGAGGCCAGTTCAAGATCATCATGGGATTGTTAATTCATGGTTATGGATATAAGATGTTGAGAGAGCTCATTGAGTGCCTTGAAGGTCATTGTGGAGCCCATCCAAGTGTTTGTGCTAAGTGTGAAAGGTTATAGTTGAATGTGTTGCAACTAGGGTTTTCATCTGACAAGTCTTCAGTCAACTGTACAATTGAAGGAGATTAAAACTCAATTCAAAGTCTCTATGGTCATGGGATGTTGTGTTAAGACATATGAGATATCATTTCAAGTTCAATTCATCAAGAATCAAGTGTGTGAGAAGTTACTAAATTAGGGTTCTCAGGGTAAAATCCCCTATTTAGTGCCTAACTTCAAGACCACCTATCTCAAGATACAAGTTTCATCTCAATTTTTGACAAACATGGAACTTATAGAGCATGTTCTTAGCTTTAATTTGAGTAGTAGAAGTCCTTGATTGGATTTATAGAACTCAAGTTATGATCCAGACAAGTTACAGGTCATCAGAGGGATGTGATTTTGGTCAACAAAAGTCAACCAACTTCCAAGCCATTTTGTACCTAGAAGTATGTTTCTCCTCAACTTTTGGCCAACATGAAAGTTGTAGGTATTGGTCTTAGCTTTCCAAAATGTACTAGAAATCTTTCATTTGATTTGTAGAACTCAAGTTATGTGGTTTACAAGTTAGGGGTATTTTGGGAAAGTGATATTATAGGTCATAAAGTTATAGATCCATTTCACCAACTTGCACACTTCAAATGAAGATTTTTCCAACATTAAACTTGCTCCAAATGGTGTTATTTGCTTAGTCAAACATTGATAAGTCATGGTTTATGCTTGGTTTGAAGATTGGATATGTAAATTTTCATGGAAGAAGGTTTAAAAGGGCAAAATTGGAATTAATTCATTATTGATCAATTTGGTGCAAATAAGTGCATTTTTTGAGTGCAAACAACATTTTGAACACATTGGCAATTTTACAATTTGGATTTGAGGTGTTTAAATGAGCCATTTTCAAGGTTTCTTCATTATGAAGTTACACAACAAACATGAGCCATTGAGATCAATTAAGGTCTTAATCCTGACCATTCATACTCCATGTGGTACCAGCAAGCTGTTTCAACCATTTTGGAGCCATTTTGAGTGAATTTTCGTGTACATGAAAGCTTCAAAAAACTCAATTCCTTGGATTTTGATATGGGCTGTTAGAGGCTGAGTTTGGGCTCAATTATCACCAAGATCCATCATATATAAAGTTTTGGCCATGAACAAATCCTCAGAAGTGAAAATTGGAGCCAAATTGATCGAGTTCAGTTTTGAAAAAGTGGTGGAATTTCAAATTTCGAATTTGTAGATTGAGGCTATTTCAAGGGAAATTATGAATTGAGAAAGCTTTATTGAAGTTTATTGAACGATTCTGGGCAATTATCTTCAAGTTTAAGCTCCATTTGAAGGCTCAGTGGAAGTTCTCCACTAGGTAATTGAAATTCAACTTTACACTCTTGATAAGCATCAATTCACTGTCATTTTTGCATATTTGAGACGTAGAAACAATGTAGATCATTAATGTGTAAAACGAACTGGCATTGGTTGTGATTGTTGGATGATGCTTGAAAATGTTTGGATCTGTTTTGGCTTGTTTGTGCGTGTTCTTGCTTGTTTGACACTTGATCTATAACCTACGTGACTTCTAGATGAGTTTTAAATCAAATTGGAGAGGTTTTGATGAACTTTTGGATTTTGATGTTCAAGCTTGTTGGCTTCGGGTTTGGAGTTTTAAGCATGTTTAGTGATTTTTGAGACTGGAAATGAGATCCTCTTGATCTCTAGATGAGTTTTGGTATAAAATTCATGCGTTTTGGTTGAGAATTGGATATACGTGTTGTTGTTGGGCTGTTCACGGTGGGGGATGGCCGTAGAAGACGATGAACAGTGTTCTCCGACCGGTGATGTGTTTTAGGGTTGCTAGAGGAAGGAGATGACCTTGTGGCAGTGTGTAGTTCGTTTGATGCGAATACTTTTGAGTCCAACGGTTATGATTAAGACCTACGATGGTCTTTAGTTGACCAAATCCACATGATCACATTTGAATCCTCATTTATTCGCTGGCATGATTTCCAACCTCTGATTGATGACTTTTTGATCAGACGCTCCTCATTGAGTGTCCGTGACGCGCCCTGTTGACTTTGTTGCACTAGATTCCCAGGATTTGTTTTGTTTGTTGGATTTTCAGACGGGCCTTGTGAGCGCTTGCTAAGCACACCCCTAGCTTGGGCCCAATCCATTTCTGAACTGCAATTGTTTGCTATTTGTCACGCCATTTTATTATTTTCATGTTATTTTCTTTTGTTTTTTATTTTATTTTCTATTTACAATTTTAATTAATTAAAATAGTTCCAATACTCCAAAAATTCACCAAAAATATTTTTTATCAACTTTAAGATGTCTACTATTTTTTGGACAATTTTATTTTATTTTTCAATTTTATTTTCATTTAAAAAAGAATTAAAGTATTGGAGTTGTTTTAATTGAATTGAATTGTAACTTGTTTTGCTTTTGCATTTATTTCTCTCATTCCTTTTGGATCCAATGATTGAAAGTTGATCCTCATCTCAATGGTGAGTTTATCAATTTTAGAGGACCATTTTGCCCCTAGTTGTTGACTTTTGTGGCTTGTCTTTTTGCTTTTGTTTCTCCCATTTCAAAGTGGTACATCTAAATGGATCATTTCTTTTGATGGTGCTTTGAGGGAATATTTGTCTTGATTTCTTGGCCTCTATTTTCCAACATGTTTAGATGCTTTGTGCATTTTATTTGATTGTTTTTGAACCATTTTCCTATTTTTGAGGTAATTTGCAAGTCAAGTTACCTCCAAGGGAGGTTCACACATGTATCTTGACCTAGTTTGATTTGGATATGACATCTTTGGATCCTTTGAACCCCCAATGCCTTTTGTTTCATGTTGTTAACATGTCAAGGATGATGTTGGTTCAATTTTAGGTCATGAAATTATTTCTTCCTTGTTCATTTGTGCCTTTCTTTTTGTGCTTTCAACTTGAACTCCTATGTGATGCATGCTTGCCTCCTTTGTGCTCTTACTTGCATTTCTTTTTGTTTTGTTTTGATTTTTATTGTGAGCTTTCTTCTCTTCATCTCCTTTATGTCCAATGACCTTGGAGTGTCATTTAAGGTAGCTTGGTGCCTCCTTAGGATGAATTTTAAGCTTACCTAAAATGATGAATCCATGAGGACCCTTTCTTTGTGTTTGTCACTTGTTTGTTTGCTTTTGATGCATCTCTCTCCTTCTTATTCTCTTTTCTTGCATTTCCATATGCATGCTTGGTTGAGATGAGCTTGTGGTGGCTACTTCCCCATACTATTTTCCTCCCACTGTCATTCTAGTTGTGCATTTTATGTGTGTATCTTCATTTGCATATGCATTCTTCTTCTTCTTCTTCTTTAGCTTTTCTTTGCCATGCTCCCCATAAGTTCTCTAAAATCTTGAGGTTATGATAGACATTAGGTGCCTAACTATGCATGATAACATTAGGTATTCCCCTTTTCAAACTCAACTTTAGGTCCACTTTGCATGATAACTTTTAGGATTGATTAATCTCCCATTAGTGTGCCTTCTTCTCTTCTCATCTTCAAACAAGTTTAACATACTTAATAAGGATAATGAATGTTGTGCCATGAGCCTTATAATTGGGAAATGGTAGTTGAGGGGCTACCTCTCAATTTCCTAGAGTGTTTAGTATACGTCCTTAGGACGATATGCGACACATTCGATCCTAGGTTTTAGACTTTGTTACAACATACATTATGAACACTCTAATTCAAAACACTTCTTCTCTAAAAAACACAAAAACATTTCAAACCTTTTTCTCCCTTTGGGGTTCTTAATCAAGGAAAATCTTTTCATAAAAAGAGTGTCGTTAACTCTTAGTTCTACCGCAAACGGTAACGCCTAAGTCTCCAATGGTCGAGCTGCATACACCAACTGCTAGAACTACTTGTTAACCCTACTTGGGCCTAAAAAACTGTTGAACCAACCTGTGGTCCTTTTAGCCCGAACTACGTTTGCTCTAATCTTTCATACCAGATGAAAGTACGTAGGCATAAGACGCGATGTATTAGCGAGCAACCTTCCCCCTTCTTTAGCCGTAGTTAGTTAAACTACGTTGACTCTGACTTTCCCATTGCACGAGGGAGTACGTAGGCCCAGAACAGTGATTGTTCCGTCGAGTCCTGTCCTTTATTTTTTCTTTTGTCCCTAAGCCTTTAGCTAGATAGTATCAACACACCCTTTTAGATAGACAACAATGCGTGGATCCCGTCGAGTACGACGGACGTGGGGGGCGCTAATACCTTCCCCTTGCGTAACTGACTCCCGAACCCAGACATGGTTGCGATGACCTTGTCTTTCCCTTTTTCTTTAGGTTTTTGCGATCGTTTCCTTTCCCTCTCTTTGGGATAAATAATGAAAGTGGCGACTCTTCTGTTTTTTCCGCCGGTTGTTTTTCGCAGTTGCGACAGCTGGCGACTCTGCTGGGGACTCTGGTTCCTTATGCGAGTCAATCCTAGCGCTTGTTTGTTTATCTTTGGGTGTTGTATATATGTGCTTTATTTACTTTCCCGCATTTATTTTCCGCATCATATATTATTACTGTTGTGCTGTGGGGTGGGAAGTTCCATTGAGTGATAAGCCGGACCCGGGCTTGAATATAAACCTAGTATTAGAGTGGAGACTAGTGGGGGGCCTATTTGCTTAGCAGATACAGTTCCCCATGAAATTCACACTCGGACGAGATTTGCTTTGACGATTTTCCTTCAGATCCTTAGGATCGGTTGGGATTTTGGATTTGAGAATTGTCGACTCTGGAAACCGATCATTTGTGAGTCAGCTAAGTGAGGCCTCTTCAGGAGATAATGATGCCAAACTAGAAATGGTGAACGTATAATCATTTCTTGAAAGTCTGTGACGGTGATGAACGCATAGGATGCTGAACCTTGTCAGTGGATAGGTTTATACCTGTGAGGGGATTGGGTTGTGCAGGAAACCTTAGCCTCCATATTACCCGGTTCCTTGCAAGTGTGAATCTGCGTTCATGATATCAGTGGATCCTACTATCGGTACTGTGTTCTTTCTAAGGCGAAACTCTGGTTTTTCTCAACCGACAGCACAACAGTCTTGATCCCTTGTTTGCATTTGCATTTGCATTTTCATCTGCATCTCATTAACATGTATTTGTGTTTCAGGTGTATATTTCTCCTTTGATTCTAGTGATCTTTGCCTGCCTTGCTGTTATGGAGTCCCCGAAGAGTACAGTGGCCTACAAGTTTCCAGTTCCAGATGTTAGTACTTTGTTGAGTCTGATTTCCTTGAGTGAGAAAGCAGTAATGGAAGAGTTCAATAAGTCTTATGGGAGATCACTGAGATATGTCCGCAAGCCTTCTGAGTATGAGATTAGTGGTGTCTATGGTCTCTTACAATTTTATGATGCCCAGTTGAGATGTTTCATCTTTCCTGACTATGTCTTGGCTCCTACACTGGAGGAGTATTCAGAGCTGTTAGGGGTGCCCATCAGGAATCAGATGTCGTTTGTTCATGTTGATACTAAGCCTGATCTAGCCAATCTTGCCGCTATGTTGCACCTTGAGGCTTCAGAATTGGATGGGAAAATGATCCAGAGGCTTGGGATGTATGGTTTTCCTTTGCCTTGCTTGATTGAGAAAGCTCAGCAGTGTGCTAAGGATGGATGTTGGATTGTGTTTAGTGCTATCCTGGCTCTTTGTATATATGGGATTATTATGTTTCCTCATCTTCCAGACTTTGTGGACGTTGATGCATTCTACATCTTAGCCTCAGGCAACCCAGTACCCACCTTACTTGGAGACGTTTATCATTTTGTGCATTACAAGAATGAGAAATGAAGGGGTAAGAACGTAGCTTGTTGTGTTCCTCTATTGTATGCATGGTTCAGTAGTCATCTACCCCAGACGGGTCCGTTTGTTGCCAGTGCCAGTACTTCAGAATGGTCAGAAAGATTGATGGGATTATCTGCAGAGAATATTGTGTGGTTTGATCGAGACATGCTGGGTAAGGATATTATTTATAGTTGTGGTGGTTTTCCTAACGTTCCTTTGATTGGAAGGAAAGGTTGCATCAACTATAATCCTTCTTTATTGGTGAGACAGTTTGGGTACGCATTGAGAGAGCCTCCTAGAGAAGAGGAGAAATAGGAATCTCTGTATCTTACTGGCTTATTGGAGGGCGAGGCTCTGGGTAGACTTGAGCATGCATGGAATAATATTCATCGGAAAGGGAAGTTAGCTTTGGGTAAGAGTAACAGCCGAGCGTACGACCCTTACTTGACTTGGATCTGTGCTAGGGTTGTGCAGTTTCTGATGCCATATCCTTCAGTTGCACCTCTGTATCCTCTCATGATCAAGGAACCCACTACTGTAGATATCCAGAAATATAATCAGGTATTGGCAGAGAAGGAAGAGCTGAGAAAAGCGAATGAAGAATTGGAGAAAGAGATTGTCCAGCTTCGCAGCGAGAAGATAGATGTAGTTCATTCTTTCAGGAGACAGACCGAGCTTGTCAACAAACTGGGTACTGATTTGACTAAAGAGACTAAGGACAGAGAGCATACAGGCCGAGACTTGAATGCCACTTATAGTACTCTTTCCACTAAGAAGGAAGAGTTGGATAAGGCTTACTCGAGGATCTCCAAGTTTGAGTCGATATGGAATGCCACACTTACTAACAACAAGGAGCGTGAGGACAAGTTAAAACTTCAGATCAGCAAGCTGAAGGCTCAGCTTAATGCCAAAGATGGAGAGATTGCAGCAAAATCATCACGTAGGCGAGATAGCGAGTGCAGGTTGAGTGAAACGATCGCTAACTTGAAGAATCTCAAGTTGAGAGCTGGCTCCAAGAGATGCAGACTTGAGGCATGTTTCGGGGAGAAACCTTTAGAGGATCACGTTGATAGCCTACAGCGTACTGTGAGTTAGCAGGATTTGCTTATTCAGGGGCTACTTTCCAGGCCGGATCATCTAGAGACGTTGAGGCTATTAGAGGATTTCCAATCACGTCATCCTGCTTGACCTGTTTTGTCTATTTCTATTATATTTTTGCTGTTTATTTTGTTGTATTCGACCATCGCCAGGCTTGTTGGTCGAGGTCTTTTCCTTATTTGTACTCAGTTGGAGTTTGTACTTTGCCTGATGGCTTTTTGATCTATATATGAGGAGTTGGTATTCTATGCTTATTCGCGAGGTTCTCCATTGTTATATTTGTTACTGGAAACTAGAATCAAGGGGGAAATATCCCTATTGCATAAATACATGTCTGCATTTTAGAATTTTTCGCGCATTTGCAGGTGCACCGGAACAGTTAACCTTATTTGCTCTTGTGGTTTACTAGTATTTCAGGATTGCTGATGTGACAACTCACCGGTACGGTACCAGAGGAAACCAGAAAAGGCTGATGGATCAGATGCAGGTAGAAATGCAAGAGATGAGAGGTCGTATGGCACAGCTGATGGAGGTCATGCAAGGGGTTGCTAGTGGTCAGGCTCAACTTCAGACTTTGGTGCAACCTCTGATTGCGCGGGTTGATAGTGATGGTGTGCTACATGGTGGGATTGCTTCTAACCCTCCTCACCATGAAACTCCTCGGGTAGACAATTCTATGCCTGTTAGAACACAGATTGGTGTTTCTTATATCTCTATATTTTGATGATAATTGTTATGCAATTTTGTAGTAAGAAAACATACACTCTAAAATTGTTCAAAGTATTATTGTTTCAGGTATAAAATTAAATACTCTTAAAGAAGCAAAATACATAAGTACAAAGAAACTATGCAAAGCTCTGAAGCATCAGATGCAAGACTATCAGAAGATTCTGAAGCGCTGCCAGAAGGATCTGAAGCAGAAGCTATAGAATGATCTGAAGTGTTAATGAGAGAAGTATACAAAAGCTGTAAGCTCTGATCTTATCAGACTCTGAAGTTTTTTTCACTGCAAACTCAGAGGCTTTGATTACCAGACTTTTATCAGTAATATTCACGCTCTTAGCACATACTGCTGCATACTCTGATGAAGACTCCAATCAAGATTGAGACTCTGATACATTAAAGATCTGATCATCTATCAAGACTCTGAACTTATCATTCATCTTAAGCTCTGATCATCTTAAAGCATTCCATACCTTTTAAGCTTACTACAAGTTCTGAAGTGCAGATTATGAAGACTTCATCTTGAAGGAAGCTTGTTGAAGAAGCTGTAAACGTGATTAGACGTGGTGCTACTTCCAAAGTAACCAACGGCTAATTTGTCCAAAGAAGTGACGTGGTGCAAATCCCAAGGCTTCTACAACCATACCTTTCTGCAGAAAGCATATCTCTGCCCATACTTTTGGTGATGAAAAGTCATACAATCAAATATTATATTAAGCTGCACATCACTCAAAGCATTTGAAAAAGCTATAAAAGGAGAACTACTTCAACATTTTAAGGTTGCTAATTCACTACTCATCGTTGGCTCATTGCTAGATCACTCAGAAAGAAATACACGTTTGATTCATAAAAGAGAAAATCTCACAAGATCTTACTCATTTGATCTTTCATAAAACCATATAGTTTTTGTTGTACTTAATCTTAAGTGTAAACATCACAATTGTGATACAGCTTATTAGAAGCATTCAAACACTTGTTAGTTTACATTAAATTGTAAGAAGTTCCTTAAGAAGACCAAGGTGTGGTCAGTAGTTCTTGAGAAGACTAAGACAATTGTTCTTAGTGTTTTCTATTGTAATTAGTTGATCAATAGTGGATTAAGTCCTTGCAGAGAAAGGTAAATCATCTTTGATAAGGTGGACTGGAGTAGTTGAGTTCAACGAACCAGGATAAAAATCTTGAGTTGTTTTTATTGCCATATTTCTTAAAACTCTTATTCAACCCCCCCCCCCCCTTCTAAGTGTTTTTCTCACCTTCAGTTGGCATCAGAGCTCCGGTTCTGTTTGTGCTATCACTTAACCCTGACCAGAAAAGATCCAGTGGAAAAATCTCTTGATACTCTTGGTTGATATACATTATGGCTGCTGAAACTTCAACACCCAACAACAACAAATATGAAGAAAGAGTCAGCACAAAACCTCCCATGTTTGATGGAGAGAAATTTGATTATTGGAAAGATAGACTGGAAAGTTTCTTTCTAGGATTTGATGCTAATCTTTGGGACTTAGTTATTGATGGATATGTTCATCCCACTGATGGGAATGACAAGAAAGTTGACAGAAAATCAATGACTGAGGAGCAAAAGAAGGAATTCATAAATCACCACAAGGCTAGAACTATATTTCTAAATGTTATATCTCATACTGAGTATGAGAAAATAACCAACAGAGAAACTGCCTTTGATATATTTGAATCCCTGAAGATGACTCATGAAGGGAACTCTCAAGTCAAATAAACCAAGGCTTTGGCGCTGATCCAGAAGTATGAAGCTTTCAAGATGGAAGAATCTGAATCTATTGAAGCAATGTTTTCTAGATTCCAGATTCTCACTAATGGCCTAAAGGTTCTGGACAAGGGTTACTCTACAGCAGATCATGTCAAGAAAATAATCAGAAGCTTGCCAACCAAATGGAGACCCATGGTCACTGCTCTAAAGCTGGCAAAGGATCTGAACAAGATTACGCTGGAGGAACTAATCAGTTCTCTAAGGAGTCATGAGATTGAACTAGAGGAAGATGAGCCTCTAAAGAAAGGTAAGTCAATTGCGTTAAAATATAATAAAGTTGTTAAAGCATTGCAGGTATTAGAAGAAAGCTCTGAAGAGTCTGCTTCTGAAGATGAGGAAGAACTATCCTTGCTATCCAGAAGAATCAATAAACTCTGGAAGAATAAGCAAAGGAAGTTCAAGAACTTTAGAAAACCAGATCAACACAAAGAATCTTCTGGGCACAGAAGATCTGGAGAACACTCTGGATATAGAAGATCTGGAGAATCCTCTGGACACAGACGATCTGGAAAAAGAGAGGTTGTTTGCTATGAATGCAAAGAACCTGGGCACTACAAGAGTGATTGTCCAAAGCTTCAGAAGGAGAACCCAAAAAGAAAGTTAGATAACAAAAATAAAGTTTTGATGGCTACCTGGGATGACTCAGATGCATCTAATTCGTCATCAGAGTCAGAAGAGGAATGTGCAAATGTAGCATTCATGGCTGACATTGAGGACAATGATGAATCATCTGGATCAGAATCAGAATCTGATTCTGAGGAGGTATTTGCTGAACTTTCTAGACAGGAACTTGTTGAAAGTTTATCTGATATTCTTGAAAACTATAGTAAAGTTAAACTCAAATACAAAACGCTTCTAAAGCATATTGAATTTGAGAGTAACAAGTTTGAATCAGAAATAGCTGAACTAAAAGCTGAAAATCTTCAATTGAAAAATAATTTAGAAACTGCTCAACTAAACTCTGATTCAAAATCTGAATCATGCTCTAAAAATATTTTACAAGAGTATGACTATAGTTTCAGGAAGTTTCTAACTAAAAGCCTAGATAGAAGCAAAATGGCTTCAATGATCTATGGTATTATCAGAAACTATAGAAAAGGTGTTGGATATAAATCTTTCTCTTATGAAGATTCAAATCCAAAATTTGTAGATAAACTGGATATCAAGTATCCTCCTTTATATTCTCAATTTACATTTGGTCACTTGAATGATATTAAACACACAAGTTCTAATCAGAACAAACCCGTGTTTAATAAATCTAAAGCTAATCAGAATAAGTCTTATGTTGAAAGACAGAAGTTCAGAAAAAGCTTTAAGGCAACTAACCAAAAAGGACCCAAGAAAATCTGGGTACCTAAGGATAAGATAATCTATGTTGCAGACATCCTTAGCAGCAAAGTCAATACTCCAGTCATGGTACCTGGACTCTGGATGCTCACGACATATGACGGGAAAAAGGTCTATGTTCCAAAGTCTGGAGCTTAGATCTGGAGGAGATGTCAAGTTTGGAGGGAATCAGAAGGGCAAGATAATTGGCTCTGGAACCATAGGCAATGGTAAACTTCCTTCCATAACTAATGTCTTGCTTGTTGAAGGGTTATCTCATAATCTATTGTCCATAAGTCAATTAAGTGACAATGGTTATGACATTATCTTTAATCAAAAGTGTTGCAAAGCTGTTAGTCAAAAGGATGTCTCAATCCTCTTTAATGGTAAAAGGAAAAACAACATTTATAAAATTAGTCTTTCAGAACTTAAGGTTCAAAACGTTAAATGCCTTATGTCTGTTAATGAGGAGCAATGGGTCTGGCACAGAAGATTAGGTCATATTAATATGAGACGTATATCTCAGATTAATAAGCTTAATCTGGTCAGAGGACTTCCTAATCTGAAGTTCAACTCAGATGTTCTTTGTGAAGCATGTTAGAAAGGAAAATTTTCAAAATCATCTTTTAAATCCAAAAATGTTGTTTCAACTTCAAAACCATTAGAGTTACTTCACATTGATCTGTTTGGACCAGTGAAAACTGCATCCATCAGAGGCAAGAAGTATGGATTAGTCATTGTTGATGACTACATCAGATGGACATGGGTAAAATTCCTAAAACACAAGGATGAGTCAGATTCTGTGTTCTTTGACTTCTGCAAACAAGTCCAAACTGAAAAAGATTTCAAAATTGTTAAAGTCAGAAGTAATCATGGTGGTGAATTTGAAAACAAACATTTTGAAAAATATTTTAATGAAAATGGCATTGCTCATGATTTATCCTGTCCTAGAACTCCACAACAGAATGGAGTTGTAAAGAGGAAAAATAGAACTTTGCAAGAGATGGCCAGAACCATGATCAATGAGACTAACATGGCAAAACATTTTTGGGCAGAGGCAATTAACACAGCATGTTACATTCAGAACAGAGTATCAATTAGACCTCTTCTGGAAAAGACTCCTTATGAATTGTGGAGGAATAAAAAGCCAAACATTTCTTATTTCCATCCTTTTGGATGTATTTGTTTTATACTAAACACTAAAGAGAATCTTAACAAGTTTGATTCTAAAGCACAAAAGTGTTTCATGCTTGGATATTCTGAACGCTCTAAAGGCTACAGAGTATACAATACTGAGACACATATTGTGGAGGAATCTATACATGTTAGATTTGATGATAAGCTTGGCAATCAAAAGCCAAAGCAGATTGAAAACTCTGCAGATGGAGAAGTTATTCTCATAGAATCTGAGAAACTAGAGGTAGAGAAAGCTCAAGAAGAAGCTATGCTAGATGCAACTCCATTAGCTGCTCAGATGAATAACATGAATATTTCTGAAGAACCAACAGTTAAAGGATCATCCAGAATCAAGGCTTCTCATCTAGAAGAAATGATTATTGGGAAGAAAGATGACCCTATAAGAACAAGGTCATTTATCAGATCATCTGGAACATCACTTCTTGGGTTGGTGTCTATTATTGAACCAACATCTATGGATGAGGCTCTGAGTGACAATGATTGGATACTTGCAATGCAAGATGAGCTAAATCAATTTACAAGAAATGATGTGTGGGATTTGGTTCCTAGACCAAAAGGTTTCAAAATTATTGGAACAAAGTGGGTATTCAGAAATAAATTAAATGAGCAAGGAGAAGTTGTTAGGAACAAGGCAAGGCTGGTAGCTCAAGGGTACAGTCAACAAGAAGGTATTGATTACACTGAAACTTATGCTCCAGTGGCAAGGTTAGAATCTATACGCCTTCTTATTTCATTTGATGCACAACATAACATCACTCTATATCAGATGGATGTTAAGAGTGCCTTCTTAAATGGTATTATAGAAGAGGAAGTTTATGTCCATCAACCTCCTGGTTTTGAAAGTGATAAATTTCCAGATCATGTTTTCAAACTCAAAAAATCTCTTTATGGTTTGAAACAAGCTCTCAGAGCTTGGTATAAAAGATTAAGTAATTTTCTTCTGGAAAAGAACTTTATCAGAGGCAAAGTGGACACAACCCTTTTCTGTAAAACATTTAAGAAAGATTTACTAGTTTGTCAAATTTATGTGGATGATATTTGTCGCTACTGCGAAAATCGGCGCCGGCTTGACAGGAGAGTCGCCACCGTGCGTTATTTATCCCTCAGAGCGGGAAAGGAAACGCTCGAAGTAAACCTCGCAAAGACGGGAAAAGGTATGGTCATCGCAACCAAAACCTGGATTCGGGAGTCGGTTACGCAAGGGGAAGGTATTAGCACCCCTCACGTCCATCGTACTCGATGGGATCCACGCTTGGTGTTTATAGGTAAAAGGGTGTATTATCTATCTACGCTAATGGCTGGTCTGAAAAGAAAATAAAAGGACAGGACTCGACAGAACATACGGTGTTCTGGGCCTACGTATTCCCTCGTGCAATGGGAAAGTCAGAGTCAACGTAGTTCGACTGCCTACGTCTAAACGGGGAAAGGTTGCTCGCCAGGACATCGCGTCCTGTGCCTACGTACTTCCATCTAAAATGAAAGATCAGAGCAAACGTAGTTCGGCTAACTACGGGTAAACAGGGGCTCTCACACGGCAGTGAGAAAACAAACTGGTCTCTAAGGCTCGGGAACCTACAACTACGATCTGGTCTCAACTGCACTCGGGCAAGAGAAAGGGATAACAATTAGTCGTTAGCGGGAAAGTCTCGATCGCACAGCCGCGAGAGAACAAAGGTTAGTCGTTAGTGTGCTCGCTAGGATATCGCATCCTATGCCTACATATCTTCGTCTGGAACGAAGAATCAGAGCAGCTGTAGTTCAGCTAACTACGGATCAAGCTACTCAAAAGCTCCTACAGAAAGGAAAGGGAAACCCTAGAACTATAGCTGAGAAACAGGGGAATCTACCTACTGCTATCACACCTGGTTGACCATCCTAATGGCTATCATAACAACTTCGCAGCGGAGAAGTCAGAGCTCCTAAGGGATCATGGCAACAGGACTAAACTACACACAAGAAACTGCAACGTAAAGAAAGACTGAAAATATGCATGAATGCAACAACTAGACAAACAAGGCACAGAGGCCGCAAACCACAAAGGCAAGGGAGCTCAGCTCTACCAAATACCAACAAGCAAAGCCACGCAATAACAAACAAGCAGAAGGAGGACCACCTCAACTTCTCATGCACACAAAGTCTACTTCTAAGATGCACCTACTCAGCAACTATCTAGATGAACCTAAGTCTAATGCAACACAATATCACACAAGTCAAACAAATCAAAGAGACTAACCCTGACCAGGGCCTCGAACAAACCTGAAACAAGCTCCTAATAACTCTCTAAACAAAACTCTATACAATACCCTAAGCAGGGATCTAAGCAACAACTCTAATCAAAACCCTAGGCAAGGATCTAAACAAACTCCTAGGCAAGAGGAATCAATCCCATTCTCCAAGCTTCAGAACAAGCTTACCAGAGAAAGGAAGCTAAGCAGACAAGCCCATAGTGCTTTCCTCAGGAAAGTACCAGGAGATTACTACTCAGGAGTCATATCCTATGCGGCTCGACAACTGTGATCAGTTTACATCCCTCCTCAGGAGAGATTAAACTCACATGAAGGCTCCGGCGTCACTGGATATTTGGGAAAGAACCTATATGCACTAAGGGAACTAAGTGAACAGACTCATAGGACTTTCCTCAGGAAAGTACTAGGAGGCTGACACTTAGGAATCGTATCCTACGTGGCTCAACAACTGTGATCAGTTCACATTCCTCCTCAGGAGAAATTAAACTCACAAGTTGGCTCCAACATCACTGGATACTTATGAAATCCTAGACAAACTACTGGAACTAAGTGAATAGACCCATAGGACCTTCCTCAGGAAAGTGCTAGGAGGCTTCCACTTAGGAATCGTATCCCATGTGGCTCAACAACATGTGATCAGTTTACATTCCTCCTCAGGAGGAATTAAACTCACAAGTCGGCTCCGACATCATTGGATACTTACGAAAGAGGTGAGAAGGAAGGATGAAAGTCATTCATAGTGCCTTCCTCAGGAAAGTACCATAAACTCCCTTCAAACTTCAGGATCTCGAACCTCACAAACAGACAACAAGCTCCTAGACTAAGCCTCAATCCAATGCAACCTTGCAAGCTCCAACAGGACCTCCATCAGCTCCCACCTTCAAGAAGAATCCACAGGCCAACAAACCACAGGAGACTATCTCTGAAGTTCAACCACAGTTGAACTTCAAAGTCAGAAGTCATCAAGACTTCTCCTATCTTCAGGCTCAGACAAATCCTATCAGAACACCCTACAAAAATCTATCAAATTCTATGGGGAGACCTACATGGCTCTAGGGTAACATACTAAAAAAATCAGAATAAAATTCAACACCAGATGAAAGAACTAAAAATCAGCAGCACAGACATATTCACAGACCAATTATTCATCATCAATAATAGTGAAAAAATGCAATTAAAATGAAAATGCATGATTAAGCTAATGTTTTTATACTATAAAATTCTACACTGACTTACGAGTCTACAGAAAAAAGAACGGAATTATTTGACTCAATCTACCATTTTTTATTAATTTTCTAATGATATGCATGCATTAAAAAATATTAAAAACATCAATTAAATGGAAAATATGCACTAAAAATAGAAAATAAAAATAAAATGTCTTATTTTTATTTTTCTTAACATTTTCATCAAATGGTGGAAAAAGAATTATTAAAACAATTATTATTTACATTTATGATTTATTTACATGTATTAAAATATAAAAGAAAAAATCAAAATAAAAGAAAGAACATGGAATAGAGCTGGGGGTCTAAACAGCAAAGAACTCTAGGTATTCTACATTGGGCCCACATTCTGGGGGTGCTAGAAGCAAAGGGCGTAAGGCCCAAGTTGAATTTAAACAACTCAGAAAAAAGAAAAACCTAGGGGGGTGCCGTGAGCAAGTTTTCAGTTGATTCTACTACTGGGCTACGCCCAGGGGGGTGTGAAAAACAATAAGGGCCTAAGGCCCACACCAATTACTCTCAGGTCTCTCAAACAGGGGGGGGTGACGAACAACTGGGGGTGCATTGTTCAGAAAACACGTTTGGGCTTAGCCCAAAACCTCAACCCTGATCCAACATTCAGCTGAACAAAACCTGAGTCACCCCCAAACCCTAACTACTGTTCACCCCTAGAATTTGCGCCGTTCCTCTCAAGCTCCCTCTCAAACTCCCTCTGAATCCTGAACGAAACCTACACCCTAATCAACTATCAAACACGAAAAATCTTCATCTCACACTCTCGTTTCAAAATCATCATGCTACCCTGACATTCAATCCAGCTAAACAACAAAGATAGGGCGAAGGAGTTAGAGAGAAAAACCTGGGTGGTGCTGTGAAGACGACGTCGTCTGAGGAGACTCTTGAAGATCCTAGATCTACTGATGAGCGAGAATGCCCTTTGAATTCCTGACGCAACGAGCTAGGAGCCTTCTGGAAAGATTGAAGGAGATTGGAGATTCGTTGAAGGCGCGAGGAGATCTAGGAAGCTTTTTCTGAGAACCTAGAAGATTCTGAAGGAAACATTGAAGGTCTTGAAGATCTGGAGATGAAGCAAGAACGAGCGTAGATCTTGAAGCTCGCTGGAGAAATTGAAGACCTAGGAGCGTGAAGTTCTTGATGATGGATCTCGCTGGATCGTTGAAGAAGACTGAAGGTGTTGCCTCGTCTATTGAAGACCTCTCAAAAGATGAAGAACGTAACAATGTTCTTGAGGTTCGCTGAGGAGAATGTTGAATCTGCTTCGTCGTTCTTGGTGGTTGCAGTTTCTGGAGATCGTGGACGAACAAGATCAAGACGATGAAGATGCTTGAGTACGCGGTGGACTAACACGGATCTTGTTGGACGATGATGAGAGAAGATGTGAAGATCTGGAAAGATTGTGGATAAGGATGAAGATTCTGGTGAAGATAGGTTTTCCGGCGAGATTGCGCTTTCCGGTGAGGGGCGAACGGAGTAGAAAGATGAAGATCTTGAGGGTTCTGGAGATTTTGGTGGTTCAGGTGGGTTGGACGGTGGCCGGCGGCGTGCGGTTAGGGCTGATGCATGGCCGCCGGTGAGTTTCCAGGTGAGGCTCCGGCGATGGGTGTGGGGGCGCCAAGTGGCTCAGGGACTTGTTGCATGGGATACGCGTGTCAGCGGAGAGAGAGAGGGTGAGCTTCGGTGGGACGCGTGGCGTGATTCTGGGAAGTCTTAGTGGGAATGCGTGGGCCCTTCTGTTTGCTACACGTGTCATCAATATTTATATCACTGAGAAGGCTAGAACTCTCTAGAAGCTCCTGGAGATTACTGGAAAAATGGCTGGAATGAACTGGGCTGAATTGGACCGTTTTTGGACTATTTTTGCTGAATTCTTGGGACAAAAATGACTGGGCCTCAAACAGAACCCCCATATGGGCCCATACGAACAAAAATGAGTAAAAACTGTACAAAAAAAAAAAACTGAATGATAAAAAAACAATTAACTAACCTAATTATATCTAATCAATTATTAACAGCCTAATTAATTCTAAATCAATCTAATTAAATCTAAAACTCAATTAAGATCTAATTATCTCTAAAATTCAATCAACCTAATTAAATTCTAAATCTCTACTAACTCTATTAACATTCTAATATTATTTGAAACTAATCAAAATCTATCATTTGGTAAGAAAAACTATATTATTTTCTATATTATCTAAAAAACACTTAAACCTATTTAAAATCTATAGAAAAATTCCTAAAAATGATTTAAAAGAAAAACCATATTATTCTAAAATGATAAAACTATTTAAAATCTCCTATAAAATTCTAAAAAGAAAATTAAGCTATTAAAATATTCAAAAGCCCTATTTAAATTCCAGAAAAATTCTATAAAGCCTATTAAAAATTTACAAAAGCCTATAAAAATCCTAAAAATGCAGATGAATGCAAATGACTCCCATAAAAGCGCACGAGACCAGATTGAATCGAACGGAGATCCCTGGGCATCAGAATATCCCCAAAATCACTGAAAAATCACCGAGGAGCGCACAATTTCCCGAAAATAAAACCCCGATAATCTGGACTGGGTCTGCCACATCTGATAGACAAAAATCAAGCTGTAACCCTGATATCCCCTGCTTGTGCACAAAAATCATACATCTGAGCTGTGAATATGAATTTAAACCATGAGTCAGATAGGAGAATCGGTTGGTCAAATTTTAGGGTGCAACAGCTGCCCCTATTCAAGCGACTTGGACCTGAAGGGTTTGAAGAGCGCTCAGCCTTCAAACATTCAGAGGTACGAGACGGTTGAATACAAATAAAACCCGAAAATTTGCCAACCGCGAGCATATACTGTTAACTGCTTGGAGAATAAAGTCCAGAAAACCGAGTCCAGTCATTGCGGCACCAAACTGATTGATCATCTGATAAAGAACTCCTGATTGAATACCCGTTGCTTGTGATACCCCATGTAACAAACCCTGATGGTTGCAACAACATACTTGATTCTTTCACATTGCCTACTGATAGGCAGGAAGAAATATACTCACATCGCCCAAAGATGGACGGGAAGACACCTTGATTGAATACTCACTTCGTCTAATGATAGACGGAAAGACAACATTAATCTCCATATTCGCATCGTCTAAGGGTAGACGGCATCATCCTGATTGATGAACAACTCATTATTCCCATCGTCTAAGGGTAGACGGCATCCTCCTGATTGATGAACAAATCATTATTCTCATCGTCTAAGGGTAGACGGGATCATCCTGATTGATGAACAACTCATTATTCACATCGTCTAAGGGTAGACGGGATCATCCTGATTGATGAACAACTCATTATTCACATCGTCTAAGGGTAGACGGGATCATCCTGATTGATGAACAACTCATTATTCACATCGTCTAAGGGTAGACGGGATCATCCTGATTGATGAACAACTCATTATTCACATCGTCTAAGGGTAGACGGGATCATCCTGATTGATGAACAACTCATTATTCACATCGTCTAAGGGTAGACGGGATCATCCTGATTGATGAACAACTCATTATTCACATCGTCTAAGGGTAGACGGGATCATCCTGATTGATGAACAACTCATTATTCACATCGTCTAAGGGTAGACGGAAAGAAATAATCTCTGAATTCACGCTGTCTACTGACAGACGGGAGAAAACTTTAATCTCCATACTCACATCATCTAAGGATAGACGGAAAGTCACCAGAATCTCCATACACACATCGTCTAAAGATAGACGGGAAGTCACCATAACGCAATTCAACACCATCCTTTGAATTTCAGAATCCTTCTGTCTACGGGAATTGATGGAGAAGTCAATATCCTTGAAGGGGCCACATCGTCAGTATGGACTGACGGGAAGAAAAAACCACCTTTTAAGAAACATGTCGTCAATAAGAATCGACAATCACGAAAACTGAACATTCTTCGAAGAGCTTCGACATCAATAGGGATTGATGGTCAGAAAAGTCTTTCTTGAACGTCATCATATCCAATAACCAGAAAGATAACCGATACTCAAAATCATTTTGAAACCCCTCAACAACTAAGGATAGCCGGAGAAGACTCGCTGGGGAAACACCTCATCATATGTATGATCTGGCAATAAGAAACCTGCTGAACAATAGCTCGAAACTTCACATCGTCTGCTGACAGACGGAAAGGAAAGCTACTTATTAGAACAGTTCTATTTTGAGCTCCATTGAAAATCAACCCAAAACTTCACATCGTCTACTGATAGACGGTAAGAAAAGCACATCCTGGGGGGAACCCCTTCTTGAAGCCTCACTGCGATCACCCGCAACTTCACATCGTCTATGGATAGACGGAAAGAAAACCACATTCGTACTCCCGACGTCTAATGATAGACGGAGAAATCCACTCATTGGGGGAACACATCGCCAATATGAATTGACGGGAAGAAAAGCTTGTCAACATCAGATGACTGACTGATCAAAGCATAATTGCTGCCTGATCTGATACAAATAACCTGCTGAACTGTCTGAATACTGTTGCTGGATAAATGCCTCTGAACTGATCACAGAGTAATTCACGCGTCATGTGAAGCTGATAGAAAACCTGACTTACGCTTTGTATGCCTATGCAAATGCTTTAATCTTTCTACAGCGTAATGCTCCATTCTAGATGGAAATGCTACGCATTTTGACAATGATATGCAGGTATGATGCAAATATGATGCATGCAATATGTTAGCAGGCTCGAGCTGCCGGAGAAGGCCGGGTACAGAAAACCACTTCAGCAAAATAAATGCTGAAGGCGAGGCCAACTTTGCTGGGGATAACCCGGATATCACTGAATCGTCCTAGCAAAATAAATGCTGGGAGGGTGAAATCAACCCTGCTGGGGATACCGGGAACTTAACCGAACACTTTGACGAAGTAATACCCTGCTGGGGTATATAACTCCGCTGTGAAATAGCAGACGTGCTGAATATGATTGGACTCCTCTGGGGATAGCTTATCCATACCAATGACAAATTGGTCTCTGCTGGAGACAATGGAGGGAGTCCTCCCGCGTACTGACGAAGCTCGGATCTGGAAAATGATGCGCCAACACAGATGGGCTTCACAGTGATCGCAAACTTGGATTTGAGCTCTTAAGCCATCTTACTGGGTCAGATACACCTGACGCTGGAAAATATCCTTCCTGAATACACAGCCTTGAAGGGTCAAGGGATAATGACACGACTTCCCGCATTCATCTCGCTCTCGAAAATCGACTGCATCTGCTCGAATAACTCTGAATGACCCTGTAGGTACGGAGAACAACAATCCTTTCGCTTCTGATATGCCTCAGCCCACGGGACCTCTGTGGGGATAGCCCTTGAAAGAGAATCTGCAAATTTGTTGCCCCAATGGTCTGATATAACATGCCTCAGCGTTCTGAACTTCTGAGATGCTTCACCTTGAATGCTCCTCGCACAAACCTTTGCGCGCTTAAGGTGGTCTGCCCCTGACTGCAATGACCTTGCCTCGATTATCTGATTCAGAGTAGCGCTCTTGACCGTATTCGCCTGAATCTCAACCTGATTGCCCCAGAATAACTGTCTTCGAAAGGCTGACCTGACTGGGGGATCACAGTAAAAGCTTGCCCCTGCCCTCGGAACCTTCGGGCGTTCTGTGTTCTATCTTGACCATACTTTCCATTGTAGGAAGCTTTTCTGCTGTCAAGCGCTTACTCGCAAGTAAAACAAGTTGTTATGCATAAAAGATGTATTAATGCAACACATATGACAGCTTTGACATCCAATCCGTTCACGGGGAAAAAGGAAAAACAGTTTATGGCATATGATGCACAAAACATTTATCAACATCAGTATCAACATGGTAAGAGGAACCTTAGGAGTCAGAATCGACGCGACCTTTACCGGAGTATGCTTTCGAAACAACCTGCTTCAATTAGGACTTTTGAAGGTTGTAATGTGGTCAGGTTCATGGTTTTGAAAGAAAGGATAAAGGCTCAAAGTTTACTTTAACCCACCCATTCTCCTTGATGTTCTCCGATCCTTTGTTCAGCTAATTTGACCTTAGCGCTCACCTCTCAGAGGTTGAAAGATAGGAATGATAGTTCGAGAAACTTTTGGATTTTGGAGTGACAGTCACTCACTTTTCGTCTTTGACATTTGTGGTCACACGACTTGTATTTTCATCGAGGATTTTTCTTTTGATCCTTTTCACCTTTCCTTTTCATATCCCTAACTTTTGCCTGGACTGACTCCTTTTGAGTATCTTTTGATTTTTTTAAGTCCAGCGGGATGCCCTCATTTTTGCCTAAGTCATTTGTTTTGAATTTTTTCTTGACTTAGCGGGCTTTTGATTCTCTTTCATTCTTCTTTTTTCGAACAAGTCGTGTGACACTGGTTGCCTGAATCTTTGGGAATGATGTGGCTATCCCACTCTTGATTGAACCACTGTGGTCTTTTAGGTACGACCTCTAGGGGTGTGATTGATCCTCGAACGGACACTCCTTTGGGCAATTTGGACGCTCAGTCAAATTAGCTAACATCTACCCTGCCCCAGGTTAAGATTGAGGGTTTTTTCGTTTTCAGAAAGAAACTCCTACTACAAAGCTCAAAGGGGTTGACAAGGGATTATCTTCCTTATATCTCCGGTGTTTAGGGATTTGAAACAATGCCTGTACATCATCAGCAGGTTCTTTTTCAAAAGCATACAATCGGTAGTTGCATGTCGGTCATTTTCGTCATCCTCCCCAAATTCTACTTAACCAAGTGGTGGATATTTGCAAAACAGTTAGTGAACACGAATGGATTCAATCAAAACATGTACATTTATTTCATTATCATCAATTTGAATGAAAACAACGAGTTTTACAAACAAGTTTACAAATTCAAACAGGAAAGCAATTACAAATGTAAAGAAATGACAAGCTAAAACAAAGGAAATATGCTAGCTCCCGAGAACTGGGCTTTTGCATCTGCCTTGCTGCTGAACCAGTCTATCCTTATTAGAGGCAACCCAATGCTGTCCTGATCTGCTTTCAATCGACTCAACCAAACTATAGAGCTTTTCCTCTTTCATTCAGATGATGTGGGGACCTCCCGGTCCGAAGCTGATTGCTGCACTATCAAGCAGATCCTGCACTTTGTGCTTAAATGCTTTACAGTTCTCAACTGTATGGCCAGGTGCCCCGGTATGGAACTCGCAAGTAGCGTCAGCATCGTACCCCGGTGGTGGTGGTCCCGTTAAGGGAGCCAATGTCCTTTTACGAACCAATTGGAGCTGAAGCAATGTCTGCAGAAGCTGTGCGTATGGTATAGGAGGAGTTTCCAAATGACGGCTTGCCAAAGGACCTGGATTCTGACCTCTCTTATACCCCCGATTATTCTGTTGCTGAGGCTGCTGCTGCCGGTATCGGGTTGACCCTTGAGCACCATTCGTATCAAATGCAACATCGGCTTCTTGGTCTTCGATGTACTGATTAACGCTCTCCTTGTGCTTAGCCATTTGCTTTCTCAGATCTGCCCCAGGAATAGGCAACAATTGTGGGCCTGGAGATTCTGACACCATGGAGTCCAGGATACGCTTCTGACCCAATACAGCTTTGGAAACATCTGTCATCTTTGCATCGACTGAGACAGGAGCAATATGCACAGCTACGCCGCCCGGCGTGAATTCAATATCGTGCGAGTCAATCAGGTCTTGAACGTTGTGTTTGAAAGCATGACATCCCTCGACGTCGTGTCCGAATGCCCCGGAATGAAAATCACATTGCTTATTGGCATCGTATCCCTGAGGAAACGCTTTTGTTGGTGGCGACAACGTTCTTTTCTCCACCAGATTAAACCTCAGTAAGATCTGCAAGAGCTCAGCATATGCCATAGGTGGTGCCTCAAACATTCTCTTTGGCTTCCCTTCCTGGATCCTCTGTTGAGCCGGATGCATCTTCTGTTGCTGCTGCTCAGGGTCCACGTGCACAGGTGGCGCGAGCTTCTTCATTGCGGCTTCGAATAGCTGATCGTCTTCTTTCCTAAGCACATTCTTGACTACTTCCATGATCAAGCTCATTTGGGTCTTCAGCTGACTGTTCTCCTCCTTGAGAATCTTCTGCTCTAGACGCATCTCTTGCATGTCTCTCATCACCTGCCCCAGCTGGCTTTGGACTTCGCTCAATTCAAACTGATTCTGTTCCATATCTCTGAAGGAATTCCTGCAACAAACTGGATGATGAAGAAATAAGACCCACGGTTCTGATATACCTGTTAAAAAAAATAATGCAATGCGGAAAGCAACCACACATTCATAACGAGATAAAGAGAAACCCAAGCTATAAGCAAACAGACGAACATCTCCCATACATGTACAACCAACAAAATCAGCAGGTAAGCACAAATGAGTACGAATATAAGGACCCCAGCCAACAATCCTGGTGGTGGTCGACAAATACTGATGCACAAAAAGCTAAACGGATTAAGCAGAGAAAACAGATGCGGCATCCGACGCGAAAACCTCTAGAAATTTCTCCCATACAACCGAACTTTCTGATTGGCAATCTTCAGAGCACACACTTCCTGTGGAGTCTTCCATGATATTAACTGACGAACCCGCACAACTGGAGGACGGAAAATCATTAATCTGAACACAACCCTGAGAAGTGATGCAGATACGGCTGGAGTCTAACAGATCCTGAATCTGACTTCTAAGCACCTTACAATCATTGGTTGAATGCCCCTGTGCCCCAGCATGGTACTCACAACGGGCGCTGGCATCAAAACCTGGAGGATACGGTGGAATCACCGGCTTAGTCTCTTTCGGTACTATCAATCCACTTCTGACCAGATCTGGCAACAACTGACTGTATGACACCGGTAGCTGCGTAAACTGCCTTTCAGGCTTCCTTGGTCTTCGTGGAGCATGCTGACGCGATCGGCGATAAGATGACCGTTGACTTGAAGTGTCTGAAAACTGATCCTGAGATGCTAGAGATTCTGAGGTGGCATCATCTCCTTCCCACTCTTCTTGAGAACTGACAACTGACTCAATCCTATCAACTGGGACGTAAGGAACATCTCGAAACTTTCCACTCCTGAGTCCTCTCTCAACAATCTCGCCCAGCCTCATCAGGCTCACAAAACTTGTGCAACTGAACAATTTGTCAAAATAATGGCCTTTCAGAGTACCCAAGAAGATGTCAACCAGTTCCCTTTCCGGAAGCGGCGGTTGAACGCTAGCAGACAATTCTTTCCACCTTCGCAAATATGCTCTGAATGATTCATTCTCTGCCTGAGATAATTCTTGCAGATCTACGAGACTAGGAGTCAAATCCAAGTTGTAATCGTACTGCTTCATGAAAGCTCTGGCTAAATCCACCCAAGATCGAATCTGGTTACTCTCTAATTGCACATACCATCTCAGGGATGCCCCAGTCAGGCTATACTGGAAGCAATGGATCATCAATTTGTCATTTCGCACAAACGAAGTCATCCTTCGGCAGAACATCATCAAATGCAATTTTGGACAGCTATCTCCTGTGTATTTTTCAAATTCCGGCATTTTGAACTTGTACGGCAACACGAGGTCAGGGACCAAGCACATGGCTACAGCATCCAGGTTAACGGCATCCTTCGCTTCCAAGGCTTTCGTTTGCTCTTCCAACACTCGGACTCTTCTACCTTCGTCAAGAGCTCTGGGATCTACTAACCCGGTCACTGGAATATCTCTCCGGTAATTCATCACAGGGAAAGCAACACATTGATTGTTAACAGGAGGATAACGTTCATTTTGGGCAATAAACTGCTCATGCTGATCTCGGTTCTCAACAGTTGGCTGCACAACTTGGTCTGCAGTAAGATTGTTCGCTTGCGGGAAGTCTTCCATAAAATCATACTGATGGTTGGACGCCATAGTAAACCCTGCTTGGGTGTTAGGAGCCTGGAAATTGCCTTCATACATAGCCACCAATTACCGGTAACCGACTATGCTGCTTGATTCTGCTCAAATCTACTTCAGCCCTTCGGTCGTCTTCAACACTCCCTCTTGCCTCAAACAAATCCCCGAGAATCACTTTCTGGTGAAAACAAAGGCTGGATAAGTGCTCTGGCCTGCTAGAGAAATGCTATGCAATATGATTTATGCAAACAGAAATACAAAAATGCTAACGTGCATGTGTGCATTGGAGATATTTTCCCTCCAATTCCGGTGTCAGTGGTAGCAAGACGAGATAAACCATAAAGACAATATTTGGAAAATCCCTCATATATTGATTAGAATAACAGTCTTGTCCAGAAATTACATAACTATGCTCCATACAGCTGATATGATAAGGAGGATCCCAGCCAACATGCCTGGTGGTGATCTCAACATACAGAATACAAGAGAAAAATCAAATACGGGTACGGTTGCGGAAGTCCTCGACCATCTTCTTTGTCTCTGCATGATCTGGTTGATAAATCAAACCTTCTATCAGTCGATCCCTCTTCCTGACCGTCCCCTGGATGTCTCTGACAAAGTCTTCCCAAGCTTTATCATTAGCACCATCCCCAGGTTTGGGTCTCTTGGCATCTGCTCTATGCTGGAAATCTTCCAAATTCTTCATGGCATCTATCAACTTGCGCTCGGCCTCGTATCGGCGACAGGCTTCTTCTTCAAGCTCTTCGTTCTTCACTTTGACCTGTTCTTCTAACTGAGCAATCTGTGTCTTCAGCTCTTCTTCTCGCTCCTTGCGCTTGGTCATAGTGAGATCCCAGTGTTCTCTGAACTTGGCTAGCTTTGTATAGGCCCTTTCCAGCTCTTGCTTCTTGGTGGCCAACACACTACTAACTGCATCTACATCTAGCTCCAGTCGCTTCTTGGTTTCAGTCAATTCCAATAGCGTAGTCTTCAGATGTTTCAGAGTTTCATCCTGTTGCTTAGAAACATATCCTGTTTCAATCTTTTCATGCCGAAGCTGGGCATTCTCCTGCTCTAAAGCCTCTTTAGTCTTTGCCAGCTCTTCTTTCTCCGCCATCAGCTGCTTGTAGACCTGAATGTCCACAGTGGTAGGCTCCTCTACCGGAGGAGGATGCAATGGCTGAACCGCTGGATACGGCATAAGGAACTTCACAGCTCGCTCACGAATCCATTCTTCATATGAGCTAGGACCTCGAGTATCCCCTCTGCTACCTGAAAGCTTCCCTCTCTTGTGCAAGTTTTTCCAGGCTTTCTCAAGTTTGGTCAGCATCTCTTTCCCTATTGCCCCAGTGAGATACAGAGATTCCTGTATCTCCTCGGGCTTTGGCGCTCCTTGAGGTATGTACCCAAATTGCTTGATCAATAAAGAAGGGTTATAGTTGACACAACCTTTCCTTCCTATTAACGGAACATTCGGGAATCCTTCGCCTTTGAGTATGACTTCAGCTCCAAATACTTCTTTAATGACCCATACCACTTTCTCAGCAGTCAATCCCATTAAGCGCTCGGGCCATCCTAGAGAATTGATAGACGTGACAAAAGGACCTGACTTAGGCAAATGACTGGTGAACCACCTGCATAGGAGAGGGATACAGCAAGACACATTCCTTCCTCGTCGCTTTTCATTCTGGTAATGGGTTGAATGGTGGATATCTCCCAGTAAAGTAGGAACTGGGTTTCCCGCAGCCAAAATATAGAAGGCATCTGAATCAACAAAATCAGGAATGTTCGGGAATAACACGATGCCATACACACATACAGCAAGGATAACGTCAAAAACATCCCATTTACCCTTCTGGGCATACTCTCGAGCCTTATCCACTAAGACATCCAATGGAAATCCCCATACGTCTCCTCTTCTGATCATCTTCCCAGACAGCTCAGACTCTTTCAAGCCCAGGATGGCAGAAAGCTCAGCCAGCTTAGGCTCAGCGTCCGTACGATAAAAAGGCATTTGCTCACGGATCGGTATATCCAGAAGTGCAGAGTACTCCTCCAGGGTAGGAGCCAAAACGAAGTCGGGAAATACAAAACACCTGAGCTCCGCGTCGTAAAACTGTAACAGAGTATAGATGCCGCTGGTTTCGTAGGCAGATGGCTGATAGACGTAGGTCAGAATCCTCCCATATCTCTTTCTGAAGTCACCCATTCCTCTCTTCTTAGCAATAGCAATCAATTCTAACAATAGACTGATATTCGGCGACGGGAACTTGTAGGGCAATACTCTCTTCAGGTTTTCCATGTCTTGCTAGGGACAAACACCAGAACTGGAAGGGAAAATATGTACCTGCAATACACACACGTTAGTTGAATGCAGATGGTAATGCAATGATGCAATATGATAAATAATGCAATCTGCGAACATAGGGGCTATGCTGTAGCCTGAAGAGGACTATCTCTGTGATCAAGAACAGAAAACCATCACGGTCATCAGAATCTCATGCCAATAACTACCATCTGATACTCAAAATATCAATCCCCTGGTAGGAAAACCATCTGACCCTCTGTATCTGACGAGAATACCATCTGACAATAACCTCAATCTCAGATAAGAAATCCATCTGACCCAGTCAACACACCTGGAGATGAATCAAGAACACCATCTGATAAAGATAATGAATCATGGTTTCTGAAGGCCAGTTTTCCTGCAATAACCCAGTCCCTCTCACAGGTAGGATAGACCTAATCCACGGACAAAGGTACGGCATCCTATGCGGTTGTCAGCGTCACAGACTTTCATGAGTGACGATGCGATTCCCAGAAGGAGTGGCATCATCAAATCATGAAGAGGCCTCACTTAGCTGACTTCCAAATGATCGGTCCCCAGAGTCGACAATCCTCACGTCTGGACTCCCCTCAGATCCTCAGGACCGGAAAGGAGCACCTCTGCAAGAATCTCGTCTGAGCGCAGATTTTCGTAGGGAACTGTGCCTGCTCAGCAGACAGGTTCGTCTACTACTTCTCCACAACTATATCTAGGTGTGTACTCAAGCCCAGGTCCGGCTTCTCACTCACAGTAACCTCCCTTGCCCACAGCAATAATCATGATAATATAATGCTGGAAAATAAATGCGGAAAGGTAAAGGTACAGAAAAGTAAAGTGCAGAAAAGTAAAACACAATATACACAACACCCAACCAATAAACATCCAAGCGCTAGGATTGACTCGCGTAGGGGATGGGAAACGGTCCCAGCATAAGGGATGGGAAAAGTCCCTAGATGCTATAAGTCCCCAGCAGAGTCGCCAGCTGTCGCTACTGCGAAAATCGGCGCCGGCTTGACAGGAGAGTCGCCACCGTGCGTTATTTATCCCTCAGAGCGGGAAAGGAAACGCTCGAAGTAAACCTCGCAAAGACGGGAAAAGGTATGGTCATCGCAACCAAAACCTGGATTCGGGAGTCGGTTACGCAAGGGGAAGGTATTAGCACCCCTCACGTCCATCGTACTCGATGGGATCCACGCTTGGTGTTTATAGGTAAAAGGGTGTATTATCTATCTACGCTAATGGCTGGTCTGAAAAGAAAATAAAAGGACAGGACTCGACAGAACATACGGTGTTCTGGGCCTACGTATTCCCTCGTGCAATGGGAAAGTCAGAGTCAACGTAGTTCGACTGCCTACGTCTAAACGGGGAAAGGTTGCTCGCCAGGACATCGCGTCCTGTGCCTACGTACTTCCATCTAAAATGAAAGATCAGAGCAAACGTAGTTCGGCTAACTACGGGTAAACAGGGGCTCTCACACGGCAGTGAGAAAACAAACTGGTCTCTAAGGCTCGGGAACCTACAACTACGATCTGGTCTCAACTGCACTCGGGCAAGAGAAAGGGATAACAATTAGTCGTTAGCGGGAAAGTCTCGATCGCACAGCCGCGAGAGAACAAAGGTTAGTCGTTAGTGTGCTCGCTAGGATATCGCATCCTATGCCTACATATCTTCGTCTGGAACGAAGAATCAGAGCAGCTGTAGTTCAGCTAACTACGGATCAAGCTACTCAAAAGCTCCTACAGAAAGGAAAGGGAAACCCTAGAACTATAGCTGAGAAACAGGGGAATCTACCTACTGCTATCACACCTGGTTGACCATCCTAATGGCTATCATAACAACTCCGCAGCGGAGAAGTCAGAGCTCCTAAGGGATCATGGCAACAGGACTAAACTACACACAAGAAACTGCAACGTAAAGAAAGACTGAAAATATGCATGAATGCAACAACTAGACAAACAAGGCACAGAGGCCGCAAACCACAAAGGCAAGGGAGCTCAGCTCTACCAAATACCAACAAGCAAAGCCACGCAATAACAAACAAGCAGAAGGAGGACCACCTCAACTTCTCATGCACACAAAGTCTACTTCTAAGATGCACCTACTCAGCAACTATCTAGATGAACCTAAGTCTAATGCAACACAATATCACACAAGTCAAACAAATCAAAGAGACTAACCCTGACCAGGGCCTCGAACAAACCTGAAACAAGCTCCTAATAACTCTCTAAACAAAACTCTATACAATACCCTAAGCAGGGATCTAAGCAACAACTCTAATCAAAACCCTAGGCAAGGATCTAAACAAACTCCTAGGCAAGAGGAATCAATCCCATTCTCCAAGCTTCAGAACAAGCTTACCAGAGAAAGGAAGCTAAGCAGACAAGCCCATAGTGCTTTCCTCAGGAAAGTACCAGGAGATTACTACTCAGGAGTCATATCCTATGCGGCTCGACAACTGTGATCAGTTTACATCCCTCCTCAGGAGAGATTAAACTCACATGAAGGCTCCGGCGTCACTGGATATTTGGGAAAGAACCTATATGCACTAAGGGAACTAAGTGAACAGACTCATAGGACTTTCCTCAGGAAAGTACTAGGAGGCTGACACTTAGGAATCGTATCCTACGTGGCTCAACAACTGTGATCAGTTCACATTCCTCCTCAGGAGAAATTAAACTCACAAGTTGGCTCCAACATCACTGGATACTTATGAAATCCTAGACAAACTACTGGAACTAAGTGAATAGACCCATAGGACCTTCCTCAGGAAAGTGCTAGGAGGCTTCCACTTAGGAATCGTATCCCATGTGGCTCAACAACATGTGATCAGTTTACATTCCTCCTCAGGAGGAATTAAACTCACAAGTCGGCTCCGACATCATTGGATACTTACGAAAGAGGTGAGAAGGAAGGATGAAAGTCATTCATAGTGCCTTCCTCAGGAAAGTACCATAAACTCCCTTCAAACTTCAGGATCTCGAACCTCACAAACAGACAACAAGCTCCTAGACTAAGCCTCAATCCAATGCAACCTTGCAAGCTCCAACAGGACCTCCATCAGCTCCCACCTTCAAGAAGAATCCACAGGCCAACAAACCACAGGAGACTATCTCTGAAGTTCAACCACAGTTGAACTTCAAAGTCAGAAGTCATCAAGACTTCTCCTATCTTCAGGCTCAGACAAATCCTATCAGAACACCCTACAAAAATCTATCAAATTCTATGGGGAGACCTACATGGCTCTAGGGTAACATACTAAAAAAATCAGAATAAAATTCAACACCAGATGAAAGAACTAAAAATCAGCAGCACAGACATATTCACAGACCAATTATTCATCATCAATAATAGTGAAAAAATGCAATTAAAATGAAAATGCATGATTAAGCTAATGTTTTTATACTATAAAATTCTACACTGACTTACGAGTCTACAGAAAAAAGAACGGAATTATTTGACTCAATCTACCATTTTTTATTAATTTTCTAATGATATGCATGCATTAAAAAATATTAAAAACATCAATTAAATGGAAAATATGCACTAAAAATAGAAAATAAAAATAAAATGTCTTATTTTTATTTTTCTTAACATTTTCATCAAATGGTGGAAAAAGAATTATTAAAACAATTATTATTTACATTTATGATTTATTTACATGTATTAAAATATAAAAGAAAAAATCAAAATAAAAGAAAGAACATGGAATAGAGCTGGGGGTCTAAACAGCAAAGAACTCTAGGTATTCTACATTGGGCCCACATTCTGGGGGTGCTAGAAGCAAAGGGCGTAAGGCCCAAGTTGAATTTAAACAACTCAGAAAAAAGAAAAACCTAGGGGGGTGCCGTGAGCAAGTTTTCAGTTGATTCTACTACTGGGCTACGCCCAGGGGGGTGTGAAAAACAATAAGGGCCTAAGGCCCACACCAATTACTCTCAGGTCTCTCAAACAGGGGGGGGGTGACGAACAACTGGGGGTGCATTGTTCAGAAAACACGTTTGGGCTTAGCCCAAAACCTCAACCCTGATCCAACATTCAGCTGAACAAAACCTGAGTCACCCCCAAACCCTAACTACTGTTCACCCCTAGAATTTGCGCCGTTCCTCTCAAGCTCCCTCTCAAACTCCCTCTGAATCCTGAACGAAACCTACACCCTAATCAACTATCAAACACGAAAAATCTTCATCTCACACTCTCGTTTCAAAATCATCATGCTACCCTGACATTCAATCCAGCTAAACAACAAAGATAGGGCGAAGGAGTTAGAGAGAAAAACCTGGGTGGTGCTGTGAAGACGACGTCGTCTGAGGAGACTCTTGAAGATCCTAGATCTACTGATGAGCGAGAATGCCCTTTGAATTCCTGACGCAACGAGCTAGGAGCCTTCTGGAAAGATTGAAGGAGATTGGAGATTCGTTGAAGGCGCGAGGAGATCTAGGAAGCTTTTTCTGAGAACCTAGAAGATTCTGAAGGAAACATTGAAGGTCTTGAAGATCTGGAGATGAAGCAAGAACGAGCGTAGATCTTGAAGCTCGCTGGAGAAATTGAAGACCTAGGAGCGTGAAGTTCTTGATGATGGATCTCGCTGGATCGTTGAAGAAGACTGAAGGTGTTGCCTCGTCTATTGAAGACCTCTCAAAAGATGAAGAACGTAACAATGTTCTTGAGGTTCGCTGAGGAGAATGTTGAATCTGCTTCGTCGTTCTTGGTGGTTGCAGTTTCTGGAGATCGTGGACGAACAAGATCAAGACGATGAAGATGCTTGAGTACGCGGTGGACTAACACGGATCTTGTTGGACGATGATGAGAGAAGATGTGAAGATCTGGAAAGATTGTGGATAAGGATGAAGATTCTGGTGAAGATAGGTTTTCCGGCGAGATTGCGCTTTCCGGTGAGGGGCGAACGGAGTAGAAAGATGAAGATCTTGAGGGTTCTGGAGATTTTGGTGGTTCAGGTGGGTTGGACGGTGGCCGGCGGCGTGCGGTTAGGGCTGATGCATGGCCGCCGGTGAGTTTCCAGGTGAGGCTCCGGCGATGGGTGTGGGGGCGCCAAGTGGCTCAGGGACTTGTTGCATGGGATACGCGTGTCAGCGGAGAGAGAGAGGGTGAGCTTCGGTGGGACGCGTGGCGTGATTCTGGGAAGTCTTAGTGGGAATGCGTGGGCCCTTCTGTTTGCTACACGTGTCATCAATATTTATATCACTGAGAAGGCTAGAACTCTCTAGAAGCTCCTGGAGATTACTGGAAAAATGGCTGGAATGAACTGGGCTGAATTGGACCGTTTTTGGACTATTTTTGCTGAATTCTTGGGACAAAAATGACTGGGCCTCAAACAGAACCCCCATATGGGCCCATACGAACAAAAATGAGTAAAAACTGTACAAAAAAAAAAAACTGAATGATAAAAAAACAATTAACTAACCTAATTATATCTAATCAATTATTAACAGCCTAATTAATTCTAAATCAATCTAATTAAATCTAAAACTCAATTAAGATCTAATTATCTCTAAAATTCAATCAACCTAATTAAATTCTAAATCTCTACTAACTCTATTAACATTCTAATATTATTTGAAACTAATCAAAATCTATCATTTGGTAAGAAAAACTATATTATTTTCTATATTATCTAAAAAACACTTAAACCTATTTAAAATCTATAGAAAAATTCCTAAAAATGATTTAAAAGAAAAACCATATTATTCTAAAATGATAAAACTATTTAAAATCTCCTATAAAATTCTAAAAAGAAAATTAAGCTATTAAAATATTCAAAAGCCCTATTTAAATTCCAGAAAAATTCTATAAAGCCTATTAAAAATTTACAAAAGCCTATAAAAATCCTAAAAATGCAGATGAATGCAAATGACTCCCATAAAAGCGCACGAGACCAGATTGAATCGAACGGAGATCCCTGGGCATCAGAATATCCCCAAAATCACTGAAAAATCACCGAGGAGCGCACAATTTCCCGAAAATAAAACCCCGATAATCTGGACTGGGTCTGCCACATCTGATAGACAAAAATCAAGCTGTAACCCTGATATCCCCTGCTTGTGCACAAAAATCATACATCTGAGCTGTGAATATGAATTTAAACCATGAGTCAGATAGGAGAATCGGTTGGTCAAATTTTAGGGTGCAACAATATTATTTTTGGATCTACCAATATTATGCTGGGAAAGGAGTTTGCTTTGTCTATGCAGGCTGAATTTGAAATGAGCATGATGGGAGAACTTAGATTCTTTCTGGGAATCCAAGTAAACCAAACTCCAGAATGCACATATATTTACCAGACTAAATATGTCAAAGAGCTTCTGAAGAAATTCAATCTGAATGAAAGCAAATTGGCAAAGACTCCAATGCATCCTACAAGCACACTTGGTAAGGAAGAGGTAAGTAAGAAAGTTGATCAAAAACTTTACAGAGGTATGATTGGATCTCTCTTATATTTGACTGCTTCAAGACCTGATATTTTATTCAGTGTGTGTCTGTGTGCTAGATTCCAATCAGATCCTAGAGAATCACACTTAACAGCTGTTAAGAGGATTCTAAGGTATCTGAAAGGTACTACTAATGTGGGTATGTGTTACAGAAGATCTGATGAGTATAAATTAGTTGGATTCTGTGATGCTGACTATGCTGGAGACAGAGTAGAACGTAAAAGTACTTCTGGAAGTTGCCAATTTCTTGGAAGTCATCTGATCTCTTGGTTCAGCAAGAAGCAACCCACAATTGCACTTTCAACAACAGAGGTAGAATATATTACTGCTTCTAGTTGTAGCACCCAGATGCTCTGGATGAAAAGTCAACTGGAAGATTATCAGATCTTAGAGAGTAACTTCTATCTTCTGTGATAATACTTCTGCTATATGCTTATCTAAAAACCCCATTTTACACTCTAAAGCTAAGCATATAGAGATTAAACATCATTTCATCAGAGACTATGTTCAGAAGGGAATTATCAATTTAAACTTTGTAGATATAGATCATCAGTGGGCTGATACTTTTACAAAACCCCTTGCTGAAGATAGATTTAAATTTATTCTGAAAAATATTAGTATGGACTTCTGTCCAGAATAAAATATTCATCAAATGAAATTTTTTTTTGATGATAAATGTCTAAACTCTGAAGTTTTTTTGTTCAATTCTGTGTTTATTTATTTGTGTGTAAATCTGAACTAACAAAGCTCAGAGGATCTGAATGTTGCCTAACGTTTCATTTCTCAAAGAGATTCAGAGGCACATGCAAGCAAACACGTGTAGCTCAGAATCTGGAAAGGTAGAGTGCACCATACTGAAGTGACATTTGAGGTATTGCTTTGAAAATCCAAAATCTCTTGATTTTCCCCCTTCTATCAGAATCTTAAATGTTTGATATGATTTTATTCCTTGCATTAATTGCTTGATTTGATTATGTTTCACTTCATTCAATGCTTGTGCACGCTTGAGATTGTGGGTTTTTGCATGCCCTAAATTTTTTTTCTATAAATTCTCACAATACTTCACAAATCACACTTTACACTTATCATCTCTCATATGCATTTTTGCCTTCTATATTGTTTCCATCTCATTTCAAAACCCAAAAACTCTCGTAAACCCAGACTCATCTCAAGAACTTCAATGGCTTCACCTTCTTCAACACCTGCTCAGATGAAAACTTCAACTGTTGCTGTATCATCTCCAAATACTGATGGTTCATCCCAAACTGCTGTTGTGTACAAAGCACCTGTAAGAACTCTTCTCACTCCAATCAAAGAACTTGAAGTTCTGTGTGAGAACTTTGTGGATTTTGAATCCATCAAAGAAAATGGTTTTGATCTCCTTTCAACCATCAAAACTCAGAAATGGGAAAAGTATTTTGACAGGATGATGGGTCCTGTTTATCCAACTTTGGTAAAAGAATTCTGGATACACGCTCAAGTTTGCCCTAAGTTCATTCATTCATCTGTTCTTGGGAAGGAAATTATCATCACTGAAAAATTAATCACACAACTACTTGAGTATAAGGAAACTGAGGGAATTTCAAGCATGGCTACTGATCGTGTAGATTTGGCTGACATTTTTCAAGAAGTTTGTGTTTCTGGAGAACCATCCAATAAGGTCAGAGATCTGAAGCCTGTTTACAGAATCTGGGCTAAGATCTTCATGAGTTCAATCTTTCATAGGAAATCTTCTAACTCACTAGATTATGTAAATTCAGAACAAATGTACTTCATGTTCTGTATGAGTAAAGGAAAGAAGGTGGATTTACCTTATCTTCTGTTCAGTCATCTTCTGAACCATATCAAAGAAACAAGAGAAGAAGTAAGGGTTAAAGCTGGAAAAATCAGAACTTGGATCCTTATGGGAAGACTGATATCAGACATTTTAACAGAGAATGGTCTTGTAAAACATCTGTTTGATGCTGGGGTGACAGAGGATTTGTCCTATGTTATAGAATCTGTCATAAATGGGAACACTCTGAAGAGAATGAAGGTCATTTCAGAGCTTGCTGGAAAACCCAAGAAATTTCACTCTGAAGACGTCAGCAGAAGGAGAATTCCTTTAGCAGATTTTCCTATGTTCAGTGTTGATGAACCTAGGCACATCATTTTGACTTACGTTGCTGAATGTTTAAGAGATGGTATTCCTCTGCCTGCTAACATAGTACAGAAGGAAGGAGAAGTATTGCCAAATCTTCTGAGAGAAAGGCGCAGGAAGAGAAAGGCTGAGGAAGGATCTGTTGCACAGCCCAAGAGGAAAGCCTCTGATGCTGGTGACAAGCCTGAAAAGGACTAGAAGCAAAAGGAAAATCCTCCAGAAGCTACTGTGGAAGAAATCAGAGAAACAATTCGCCAGATATTAACATCTGATCCCAAACCATCTGTACCTTCATCCTCACCTTCACCTCCACCATCTCCTCCTAAACCATCTGAACCTAAATCATCTGAACCTCATTCATCTGAACCCATTTTATCTCATACACATTCTAAACCATCTTCTGTTCAACTACCATCTAAACCCCCTCAACAGAAATCATCTGAACATCAACCCCCTCAACCAAACCAATCTGAACCACAACAACAACCATCATCTGAATCACAAAAACAACAATCCTCTGAACAACAAACACAATCAGAACAACAAAAACAATCTGAACCACTCTCTTCTACTCAACCACCAGAAGAACCAACCATCAAAAATTCTGAACCATCTGTCCAACAACCATCTGAAGACATTCTGGATGTATCACCACTTGCAACCATGTATGTCCTCTCTTCAACTTCATTTCATTCAACTGAATAATCTGATTCTGATGAATCTGAAGTCCCATCACCAACTAGCTTACAAATTCCTGATCCCTATAAACCACTACCATCTGATCTACCTACATCTGACAACCCTCTTCGCTTCAAATTCAACTTTACAGATTTTATACCATCCTCATCTGATGTTGTTACATCAACCTCCATACCTCAACTCACCATACCACAAACATCCATACCCCAACCATCTGAACAACCACCATCTGAACATCCATCATCGAATCACCCACCTCCTGAACAAACTCAAACACCTCCTGAACCATCACAACCTGTCACCGTAGAGGACTTTCTCAACCCAAAACCCAGATCAGATGTTTCTACTCTGTTCAAGAATTTCAAGAAGGAACTACGTATGGGAATTGCTTCTATGGAGAAAGAGTGCATGGCTAGTTTGGATCCTGCTGAATCTGAAGCTTCTTGGAACAGATTCATATCAAAATTCAACTCTGCTGCATCTGACCTCAGAACACTCTGTGCTGATGATGCAAAGGCTAAGTTTGCGGAAATGGTCAGACAGACTCTGCTGAACATTATCACAACTCCAGTGCTTCTTCTAGAAGATGCTCCTGCTGAAGATTCTGTAACGATAGAAGATACTCCTGCATCTGACATGGAGATTGATCATCCAATGGCAACTGCATCTGCTTCTGAACCTTCTGCATCTGAGATGAAGACTGAGATTCCATATGTTGTCCAAGAAGTCAAGGAAATCAGAACATGGATGATAAAACAGGAACAGACTACTGAAAAATCAAGACTTGGATGGCCAAGCAAGAAGAGTCCACTGCTAAGATTACGGATCTTCTGACCTTCATTGCTTCTCACCAGCCCTAGTTTTCTTTTTCATGTCTTTGCATTCTTGTTTTGCACTTGTTTTCTGTTTACTCTATTTTTAATCATCTGCTGTATGAGCTTGTTTTGTTGTTGTGCTATTTTGATCTGATTGAATCTGGCTGTTTTGTCTTTCATTTATGTGTTATGTTTTTCTCTTCTTATGTTATCCTTTCTGTCTTTAAAATTCTTTTTGATTATGACAAAAAGGGGGAGAAAGAGAATTTGACTGTTCAATCCATAAGCAAATACTAAAAATGAAATTCAGACATTGTTTTAATCTAACATTGAATCTTAAGACATTCAGATCTTATTATTTCATCTAACAAAATGATCTGAAGTTACCCTGAGAATTATCCAACCAGGCTCTGATCCTTGAAAGCTAATTTTGACTCTGATTCTGGAAGATACACCAGACTCTTCATTTTGAAAGAAATTATCAGACTCTAATTCTGGAAAGCATCCAAGTTCTGATTCTTTCTCTCAACAAGGATTTCTACCAGGTTCTGAAATATACTCAAACAAAAAGGGAAGTGTTCTCTTCTATTAGAGTATTCATTTCAGGGGGAGATTCTTAATCTCAGGGGGAGTTATTTATTTTATTTCTTTTTTATTGAACAAAATTCCCTATGTTTTATCATCATCAAAAAGGGGGAGATTGTTAGAACACAGATTGGTGTTTCTTATATCTCTATGTTTTGATGATAACTGTTATGGAATTTTGTAGTAAGAAAACATACACTCTAAAATTGTTCAAAGTATTATTGTTTCAGGTATAAAATTAAATACTCTTAAAGAAGCAAAATACATAAGTACAAAGAAACTATGCAAAGCTCTGAAGCATCAGATGCAAGACTATCAGAAGATTCTGAAGCGCTGCCAGAAGGATCTGAAGCAGAAGCTACAAAATGATCTGAAGTGTTAATGAAAGAAGTATACAAAAGCTGAAAGCTCTGATCTTATCAGACTCTGAAGTTCTTTTCACTGCAAACTCAGAGGCTTTGATTACCAGACTCTTATCAGTAATATTCACGCTCTTAGCACATACTGCTGCATACTCTGATGAAGACTCCAATCAAGATTGAGACTCTGATACATTAAAGATCTGACTATCTATCAAGACTCTGAACTTATCATTCATCTTAAGCTCTGATCATCTTAAAGCATTCCATACCTTTTAAGCTTACTACAAGTTCTGAAGTGCAGATTATGAAGACTTCATCTTGAAGGAAGCTTGTTGAAGAAGCTGTAAACGTGATTAGACGTGGTGCTACTTCCAAAGTAACCAACGACTAATTTGTCCAAAGAAGTGACGTGGTGCAAATCCCAAGGCTTCTACAACCATACCTTTCTGCAGAAAGCATATCTCTGCCCATACTTTTGGTGATGAGAAGTCATACAATCAAATATTATATTAAGCTTCACATCACTCAAAGCATTTGAAAAATCTATAAAAGGAGAACTACTTCAACATTTTGAGGTTGCTAATTCACTACTCATCGTTGGCTCATTGCTAGATCACTCAGAAAGAAATACACGCTTGATTCATAAAAGAGAAAATCTCACAAGATCTTACTCATTTGATCTTTTATAAAACCATATAGTTTTTGTTGTACTTAATCTTAAGTGTAAACATCACAGTTGTGATACAGCTTATTAGAAGCATTCAAACACTTGTTAGTTTACATTAAATTGTAAGAAGTTCCTTAAGAAGACCAAGGTGTGGTCAGTAGTTCTTGAGAAGACTAAGACAGTTCTTCTTAGTGCTTTCTATTGTAATTAGTTGATCAATAGTGGATTAAGTCCTTGCAGAGAAAGGCAAATCATCTTTGATAAGATGGACTGGAGTAGTTGAGTTCAACGAACCAGGATAAAAATCTTGAGTTGTTTTTATTGCCATATTTCTTAAAACTCTTATTCAACCCCCCCCCCCCCCCCTTCTAAGTGTTTTTCTCACCTTCAATGCCAACTTTAGTCATCCCTACTCCTGGAGGGGGTGGTTACGCTGCTGGTGCTGGAAATGCAGCAGGTTTTAATAATGTTGGTTTTGCCATTGGTGGTAATGGTAACGGAAATGGCTATGGTTATGGTCTCGACACTACAGGTGTTATGCATGGTAGTATGGACCATACTTGGAATGAGGATAGGCAGGAAGATTTGTTTTCTCCGAGAATTGTGAATGCTGAAATACCTTCTGAGGCTGACAGAAGGATTAAGATGATCGAAGAGAAGATGAGGTTGCTCGAATGCCAAAACTCTATGGGGCTGGATATGTTTAATCTGGGTTTGATTCCAGGCTTGAGGGTGCCTCCAAAGTTTAAGGTGCCTGATTTCGATAAGTACAAGGGTACCACTTGTCCTAGGGTTCATCTGAGGTCTTATTATCGCAATATGTCTGCGCATTCTGATGACAAGAAGCTCTTGATGCACTTTTTCTAGGATAGTTTATCCGGACCATCGCTGGATATGAACTTAGCGCCCGCTAATGTCCGTAGCTGGAGAGACCTAGCTGAAGCTTTTGTAAGGCATTATCAGTACAACAGTGACCTTGCTCCGAATAGAGTTCAGTTGTAGAATCTTTCTCAGAAGAGCAGTGAATGCTTTAAAGAATACGCCCAGAGGTGGCGAGAGCTTGCTGCTAGGGTATAGCCACCAATGGTAGAAAGGGAACTTGTGGATATGTTTGTTGCTACCTTACCAGAAGTGTATTATGAGAAACTCATCGGCAATATGTCTGGAAGTTTTGCTGATCTGATTATCACCGGTGAAAGGGTGGAGAATGGAATTAAGATAGGAAAGATCAATGCTGGTGAAGGGTCCTCGGCAGGAGGAGGGAACAAGAAAGTGTTTGGAAACAAAAGGCGAGAGGGAGACACTAATGTTGTATCCAGTTCAAGGGAAAGAAATAGAGGTTAGAATAGGCAGCATCAGTAGATTGCTAGCATCACTATTCCAGCAGTTCAACAACCACAACAACAACGACCGCAACATAATCAACATGGGTATGGCAGATACCAAGATAGAGGTCAGGCAGCAAATAGGCATTTTGATGCGCCTCCTATGCCTTACTCTCAGTTATTGCAGGCTTTGTTACAGCTGCAATTGATTCAGAAAAGGACTTTGGCTCCTTTGACTGGACAACCTCCACCTGGGTACGATGCAAATGCCCACTGTGAATTTCATTCGGGTGCTCCAGGACATAATATTGACAATTGTAAAGCCTTCAAACATAAAGTGCAAGATATGATTGACAGTATGGCGATCAATTTTTCCAATGATGTTCCCAACGTGGTGCAGAATCCCATGCCGAATCATGGGCAGGCTGGGGTTAACGCATTTGTAGAGGAAGAGGTATTGAACTTGGTGACCAATGTTGATGAACTGAAAACACCCTTAAGATTTGTGAAAGCCAGACTACTAAAGGGAGGTGTTTTCCCGGGATGTGTTAAGGGTTGTGTTGAATGTTCTGCTGATCCTGAGAGAGGATGTGGATTGTTGAAAAGTTGTATTCAGAAGATGATGAATGACGGAGTTTTACAATTTGATTGTTCTATTGGAAGGGAATCTGAGGATTTAGTGGCTGAAGAAAAGGATGAGATTGCGACAATCTCCATCCCGTACAATACTGTTACTATCTATACACCGAAGCCGCCAACGGTAACTATCACCAAAGCAGGTCTTATGCCGTTTGAGAGCAATAAAGTCGTTCCGTGGAACTACAGAGCCGAAGTGTATTGTAATGGGCAAAAGATAAACTTGAATGATTCCCCTGCAAGTTCAGTTGACAATCTCGTGGGAGCAGGAGGTATTACTCGCAATGGCCGAGTCTTCTCGTCGCCTGAGGTGATTACTGATAAGGTGGACAAAGGGAAAAAACTGGTAGTGGAAGAGACTTCTCAATCTGGGGAAAGAGAATCTTTGTTGAAAGATGCAGAGGAATTCATGAGGCTGATTTGGAAAAGCGACTACAAGATAGTCGATCACTTGCAGCAAACTCCGTCCAAAATATCTATCTTGTCGTTGCTCCTTTGCTCGGAGGCGCATAGGAATGCATTGCTGAAGATACTAAACACTGCTTACATGCCGCAAGAAATTTTAGTTAATCAATTGGAAGGAGTGGTGGCGCACGTAAACGCAGGCAATGGCTTAGGCTTTATGGACCTGGATTTGACACCCAGGGGTAGAAATCACAATTGTGCGCTGCACATATCTTTGGAATGCCGAGGGACTGTCATGTCTCACGTGCTTGTGGATACGAGATCTTTTTTAAACGTGCTTCCCAAGAAGGCTTTGATGAAGTTGGATATGAAGGGGCTGATTTGCACGCCAAGTGACTTGCTGGTGCGTGCGTTTGATGGAACCCGAAGATCCGTGTTTGGGGAGGTAATTTTGCCGACTCAGGTTGGACCTGAAGTCTTTGATGCTGTGTTTTACATCATGGATATCCAGCCAGCCTACAGTTGTTTACTAGGTCTCCCTTGGATTCATTCAGCTGGGGCTGTTACATCAACTCTGCATCAGAAGCTGAAATACATGGTTGGCTGTAGCGTTGTGACGGTATGTGGAGAGGAGGATATTATGGTCAGCCACTTATCATCCTTTAAGTATGTTGAAGTGGATGGAGAGATCCATGAAACCCTCTGCCAAGCCTTCGAAGTGGTCAAGATCAAAGACGAGACTCCAGTTGTGAGTAAAGATCCTGAAGTGGCTATGTCTTCCTTTAAAGAAGCATAGGATGTGGTGCAAGCGGGTTCAGCCCAAGGCTGGGGGTAGGTGATTGATATACCGTAGAACCAAGACAAATTCGGTCTAGGGTACTTCCCATCATCTTCACAAAGCACGCCGAAGTTCAATGGGCCGATCAGGTTTACTAGCGGAGGTGTTTTCTTTGAGTAGATCAGTGCCATTTCTGATGATGAAGTTGGAGACAGTGACTGTGACATGGATGCCTGGATCAAGCCATGTATTCCGGGACAGAGCCTATGCAACTGGTCAATTGAAGAATTCATTCAAGTGACGACCGAACAGTAATGCTTTGTTTTTCCAGTTATTGTACTACCCTATGTCCTACCCGGGGCATAGTGGTATTTTACTTCAGGGCCTTACTTGTTTATATCTGAACATTGTTTATCAATTAATCAAAGGGCGTTTTCTCATACAAATTTTGTGATCTCTGTTTTTCTTATTTTCACTTTTTCACAATAAAATGGCAACGTGGTTTTTGCTTGTTTGCAAGTTGTTTGAA
The DNA here is from genome assembly GCA_963859935.3 of Lathyrus sativus. Lineage (NCBI taxonomy): Eukaryota > Viridiplantae > Streptophyta > Magnoliopsida > Fabales > Fabaceae > Lathyrus > Lathyrus sativus. The sequence continues at coordinate 163,558,519 of OZ012735.1, read as the reverse complement.
ACATTTAACCATTTTCATTGCAGATGACACCGATCCAGAACCTTCTATGACTGGCTTCGACTTTGATCAACCGATATATCAAGCTGAAGAAGAGATTGATGAGGATGAAGACTTGCCTGATGAATTATCCAGTCTTTTGAAACAAGAAGAGAAAATCATTCTGCCTCATCAGGAGGAAATTGAGGTCATTAATCTGGGTTCTGAAGAAGTTGTCAGAAATGTTCGGATAGGGGCTACGCTACAGAGCGACGTCAAGCGAAGACTGATCGTGATGCTTCGAGAGTATAGTGACATCCTTACTTGGTCGTATGAGGATATGCCCGTGCTTGATATCGACATAGTGGTTCATCGTTTACCGTTGTGCGAAGAATGTTCGTCGGTCAAGCAGAAGCTTCGAAGAACAAGACCAGATATGGCGGTAAAAATCAAAGAAGAGGTCCAAAAGCAGTGGGATGCTGGATTCTTAGCTGTGACTACCTACCCTCCGTGGGTCGCTAACATAGTACCTGTACCGAAGAAAGATGGTAAAGTGCGGATGTGTGTTGACTATCGAGATTTGAATAAGGCGAGCCCTAAAGATGATTTCCCGCTCCCTCACATTGACGTATTGGTCGACAATACTACTCAATTTTTGGTTTTTTCCTTCATGGATGGTTTCTCGGGCTATAATCAGATAAAGATGGCGCCAGAGGACATGGAGAAAACAACATTCATTACACCGTTGGGAACGTTTTGCTATAAGGTGATGCCTTTTGGCTTGAAGAATGTCGGAGCAACATATCAGCGTGCTATGACAACGCTCTTTCATGACATGATGCATAAAGAGATTGAGGTTTATGTTGCCGATATGATTGCTAAATCCCAAACAGAGGAGGAACATCTGGTTAACCTGTTGAAGCTGTTTGAGAGGCTTAGAAAGTTCATATTGAGGTCGAATCCAAATAAATGTACCTTCGGAGTTCGGTCCGGAAAGTTATTGGGGTTTATTGTCAGCGAAAAAGGAATCGAGTTCGATCCTGCAAAGATAAAAGCAATACAAGACATGCCAGTGCCGAAAATAGAAAAAGAAGTATGTGGTTTCCTGGGGAGATTGAACTACATTGCTCGGTTCATATCTCATCTCACAGCCACGTGTGAACCAATGTTTAAATTGTTAAAGAAAGATCAGGCGGTTGTCTGAAATGAAAATTGTCAAAAAGCCTTTGATAAAATAAAAGAGTATTTGCAAGAGCCTCCAATATTGATTACCCCAGTAGCTGGAAGGTCGTTAATCATGTACTTAACGGTTCTTGAGAATAGTATGGGTTGTGTTCTCGGTCAACATGACGAGACTGGAAGAAAGGAGCATGCGATTTATTATTTGAGTAAAAAGTTCACAGATTGTGACTCCCGTTACTCAATGCTCGAAAAGACGTGTTGTGCACTTGCTTGGGCTGCCAAACGTTTGAGACAATATATGCTCAATCATACAACCATGTTGATTTCGAAGATGGATCCGATTAAGTATGTCTTCGAGAAGCATGCGCTTTCAGGAAGAATTGCCAGGTGGCAGATGGTGCTGACAGAGTATGATATACAGTATGTTTCTCAGAAATCCATCAAAGGAAGTATTCTGTCAGAATACCTTGCTGAGCAGCCGATCGAAGATTATCAACCGATGAGGTTTGAATTTCCTGACGAGGATATCATGTTTCTCAAAGTGAAAGATTGTGAAGAACCATTGCATGGTGAAGGTCCAGAGAGGGGTTCTCAATGGCAAATGATATTCGATGGTGCTGTCAACTCTTATGGTAGCGGAATTGAGGCAATTATTACAACTCCTCATGGTACTCACATCCCGTTCACTGCCAGATTGACATTTCCAGTCACCAACAACGAAGCTGAGTACGAAGCATGCATCATGGGTCGGGAAGAAGCTATTGATCTGAGGATCAAGAATCTTGATGTATATGGTAATTCAGTGCTAGTTGTTAACTAGATCGAAGGAGAATGGGAAACTCGTCAGCCGAATCTAATTCCTTACAGAGATTATGCAAGGAGGTTGTTACCATTTTTTGATCGTATAAACTTCCACCATGTGCCAAGGACGGAGAATCAGATGGCTGATGCTTTGGCTACACTGTCTTCGATGTACAAAGTGAATTTCTGGAATGAGGCTCCCAGAATTGTCATTTCTCGCTTGGACATACCCGCTTTCGTATTCGCCATTGAAGAGGCTGCTGATGGCAAGCCATGGTTTTACGACATACAGAATTTCCTCAAGAAGTAAGAGTATCCACCAGGGGCTTCAGCTCAGGATAAGAAGACGCTGAGGAGGTTGTCTGGCAACTTTTACCTAAACCCAGATGGGGTGCTTTATAGAAGGAACCATGATTTGGTGCCGTTGAGGTGTTTGGATGAAAAATAAGCAACGTTGCATATGGAAGAAGTCCACGAGGGTACTTTCGGTACACATGCCGGCGGACATGCCATGTCTCGGAAGTTATTACGATCAGGGTATTATTGGCTAACTATGGAGTCAGATTGTTTCAAATTTACGAAGAAATGCCATAAATGCCAGATTTATGCTGATAAGATTCATGTACCTTCGTGCCCATTGAATGTTATGGCGTCCCCATGGTCTTTCTCCATGTGGGGCATTGATATGATTGGCAAGATTGAACCCATTGCATCCAACGGTCACCGTTTCATCTTGGTAGCCATCGATTACTTCACCAAGTGGGTTGAAGTAGCTTCGTACGCTAATGTGACCAAACAAGTGGTAGCAAGATTCATAAAGAAAGACATCATTTGCAGATATGGAATTCCCTAGAGAATCATTACTGACAATGGTTCGAATCTGAATAACAAAATGATGAAGGAGTTATGCCAGAACTTCAAGATTGAACATCACAACTCATCACCCTATCGGCCAAAGATGAATGGTGTTGTTGAAGCGGCCAACAAGAATATTAAAAAGATAGTGCAAAAGATGGTTGTTACATACAAAGATTGGCATGAGATGTTGCCATTTGCTCTTCACGGTTATCGTACGACGGTACGCACATCAACCGGGGCAACTCCTTTCTCGCTAGTGTACGGTATGGAAGCTGTCCTACCGCTAGAAGTCGAGATTCCTTCTTTAAGAGTTTTGGTCGACGTGAAACTTGATGAGGCAGAATGGATAAAGAATCGTTTGAATCAACTTAGTCTGATGGATGAAAAGAGGCTAGCATCAATTGCATATGGTCGTTTGTACCAGAGTCGGATGAAGAAAGCTTATGATAAGAAGGTGCGCCCTCGAAGCTTTCAGACGGGCGATCTTGTGCTGAAAAAGATTCTCCCACCACAATCAGATCACAAGGGCAAATGGACTCCCAATTACGAAGGTCCATATGTCGTACGAAAGGTTTTCTCCGGAGGAGCCTTGTTGTTAGCCACCATGGATGGTGAAGATTTCTCATCCCCTGTGAACGCGGACGCAGTTAAAAAATACTTTGCTTAAAAGAGACCCGCTGGACACACAAAAAAACGTCCAGGCAAAAATGGGGCATCCCGGCGAACCATAAAAAAGGAAAATAGGTTCGGGAAAAAATTAGGGATAAAAATGAAAAGATGTAAACCCGCAAAGTCGAAAACCTGGAAAGGCGACTTTGGCAAAAATGGGTATCCCGGTGAATCGAAAACCCGAAAAGGGAGGTTCAGGCAAAAGTTAGGGATGGAAAAGCAAATGACTGCGGTCTGCGTTGGGACTTCATTGCTTAGTGGATTGGGAGAACCTGAGGGTTGTTTTCATCCGAATCAATCTCTTCTGAAGACGAAGCATCGGGAAAGCGTCAGAGTCAGGCGAGTCATAGAGGGATTAGCTCATGGTGTTTGTCTGTGCCACGTTGCCGACATTTTTGTACACTTTTGTATTATTTCTGTGCATATCTGTATTTGTTTTGTGCAGCTTCCTCTTTTCAGGAGTTGCATCTGTTGTAAAACTTTGCCTATTTACAGGCCCTTCATCAATAAACATATATTGTTCAGTACTTGATTTGTGTGCTTTGTTTTAACTTTTACTGTTTTGTTTGTGAAAACGCCCAATGTGTTGATGAACTTGTGCTAACATAAACTTGCAGGCCTTGGCCAATAATTGTTAAAACTTTGAATTAATTGAACAACGTCACGAATGATAACTAAGATGATTCTGTTGCGTAGGATATCTCGTCGGTTTGTTCAGTTTTACAGGGTCGTTACCCTTGGGGCAAAGGTACAGAGGAAGTTTGTCCTATCCTCAGCCAGATTTTTACCTCTCCAAGCAGTGAAGTTCGCACCTCTATCCCCAGTAGAGTCGTTGCATTTAATCCCCGCAAGGTGCATGCTTGTAGGCACTCCCCAGCGAGTCGTGATTGGATTTTTCTCCCCACAGAGTAATTTGCGGCCTGGTTAGATTCGCTCTCCGACAGAGCAATCCCCAGCAAGTTGAAAGGGATGATTTCCCCAGTAGTGTTGTTTTCTCCTTCTCAGCAGGATAGAAGGATGTTGTCACGTTAGTATTTTCCTCTCCAGAAGTCAGCAAAAGCCGGCTCTCGGCATAAGTCCAATGGTTATTGGCATGAGCAAGTCTGTCGCTCTTTCCTCGGCAGAATCGTGGTTTCTTCGGCAGAAGCGTTGATTCCTTCGACAGGGTTATTTTTGTTATCACAACAAGATGGCTTATGTAGCATTTATTTTGCTGAATCAGTTCCGTTGCATCTACATGCGTGCATATCATCTACCCAAATGCGTAGCATTTCCATTTCGTATGGAGAATTACGCCATTTTCAAACATATGCATGTGAAACATAAGCCAGGTTGTTATCTCTTTGTTTCAGGTATATCTTCGGAGGTTTTGATCTTTTCCTTGGTATCCATACCATGTGATTTCTCTTGGCCCGCGTGGTATCCAGATCCCGGCTCATGTTATTTACCTAGCAGTACCCTCAGATCTCAGAGGATCAGGATAAGTATTCGTGTTCCGTTGAGTATCCAGACTCCGGTCCATTCCCAGTTAAGAGGTTTTTTTCTTTCTTCCGTCGAGTATCCAGACTCCGGTAAAGATGGTGGTGGTATCTAGACCATGGTGATTGATATTGTTATGTTTTCTGTCAAGTGTTCAAACTCCGGTGGAGATAGTGTGGTGTCAGTTTTAACGATCAGTTTTTTGATATATTCCCTTCGCCTGTAGAGTATTCAGGCTCCGGTCAATCTTCGTTGAGCATCCAGGCTCCAGTTTTTTCCGTTGAGTATCTAGAGGTTTGTGTATAGGTGTCACCTCCTATCTTAAGGATCATCAGAGGTTCATGATGTTACTTATTTGGATGATGCATGATTCAAGGGTTTAATAGACATCTAGATGGTTCTCTATGGAGTTTTTTTATCACACAATTCATTTGCAAGAGCCTCAGTCACTGGATAAGAAGTTAGGTTTTCATCTGGTCAACCAAAAGTCAACTGTGGACTTGAGAGGGCTCATGGCTTGGGTCTTGATCTTGGAAGCCATGAGAAGTCATCTCTAGTGTCATGAGGAAGCAAAGTCAAGAAGATTCAAGAGCTCAAGAAGTTACTAAATTACGGTTGCAGATGAGTTCAATTGTAAAATTCCCTTTTTTAGTCCCTAACTTCAAGGACAAATTTCACTATGATACAAGTCTTGTCTCATTTTCTATCAAACATGAGACTTATTCATAATCTTCCAAGCTTTCTTTTGAGTGCTAGAATTCATTCATTGAGTTTGTACATCTCAATTTATGGTGTCAACAAGTGGGTGTCATCAGATAAAGAGATTTTTGAGGTACTCAAAGATAGTTCATTTACAAGGCATTTTCACAAGGAACCAAGCTATTTCTCATCTTTCCTCAAACATGAAAGTTGTTCCTCATTGTCTTAGATTTCCAAAAAGTGCTAGATCTCATCATTCTCATGTGCGGAGCTCAAGTTATGATCTTCACAAGTCAAGGGTATTTTTGGAAACCTAGGTTTGGGCCATTGACTTCAAGCACCAATTTCATGAACTTCAAGACCTCTAATCCAAATTTGTGCCACATGAAAGTTATGTCACATTGCCTTAACCTCATCATGAACTTAATTTCTATGACCATTGGTGATTTATGAGATCATTTAGGCCATAATGAGCATAAAAAGTTGATTCTTGGACATGGTTTGAGTTTCTTCCATTTCAAGTCACCATTTGAAGTTATTTTTGATTAATCAACACCATAACATCATCATGTAATGGTCATGCTAGATATTACCCAAATGAAACCAACATGAGTCTACATTACAAGTCACTTTTTCAAGTTTTACACCATAAGAAGCAATTGTCCAACACCATATTTCCACTCATTCTCAATAACCCAAATCACCAACATTCTTTTCCACACACCCTAATTGCCCTAATTCGCTGACTAAAAGGATGGTACAAAGGGCCATACCCGTGTGCACATGGAAAGAAATTTTTTTGGAAAACTTTGAAAACCAACAAATCACACATCATGGGCCTGCATGGGATTCACTAAGCCTTTATACTTAAGCCAAAATCCAACCCTAGATGATCAGTTTAGAGGGAGTTACGCAGAGAGAAGAGTTTCATCAAAAAATACATAAATTTTCTCTTTCTTCGAATCACACATTTCACTGAGTTTTTCTCTCATTGCTGGATCATTTCATCATCACTGAAGTACAAGGGTTTGATTGGAAGCATCAGAGCAAAGCTTGCAAGGTGTTTCAAGAGCCAACATAGCAGCTTTGTTAGGTAACATTCCATGAACTGAAACTCTCATTTTTGCCTTGCATTTAGGATCATAACTGGTGCATCTGAAGCCCTACTCCATGTAGGCCATGTTTGGATCATTTTGGTGGCTGTTTGTTTGATTTCCAGTTTGTGCACAAAATCTTCATGGCCTGATTTCTCCTAGTTCTAGGAGCCTTTTTAAAAAACTAATGTTATTTTTGAGTTCCTCGTGAAAAATGCTTCAAAACCATGTCAAGGGTTTCAATTTTAATGATGGTTTTTGGTTTGCTCCGGTGAAACTCGCCTGAGAAGACGATCGGAGCTAGGGCTCCGACGTCTGAGGCTTGAGCTGAGGTGGCTTGTGACTTGGCGTTGACCCTGTGTGCGTGGTGTTTGAAAGTTGAGTTGGCATGCCACTCAGTTTAATGAAATGGTGCGTTTCATTAAACTGAGTCTGAGTCTTGGCTTTGGGCCTTGCAATTCTGCTAACCACGCCCCCATTTTGTGAGGCCCAAGCGCGCATAACATGGTTGTAGTTCAAATTTGTTTTACTTCTACACTTCCTCTTCCGTTTCTATTTCTTTTTATTTTTTCTTTTATTTGCTATTTCATTTTAAATCATTTAAAAATAGTTTTACATCTTATAAAAATCTCAAAAAATGTGTTTCTAATCTTTCAATGTCTTGTGATATTTTCCATATTTTTATTTTATTTTTCAATTATTTTTAGTATTTTTAATTGAATTAATGATTGAAAAGGTTTTATGGTTTATACCTTGATTTGAACTTGATCATTGACCCTCATTTGAAAACCCCCTAGGACCAATTTTCCTCCCACACTTAGGTATTTGATTGAGGATTATTTGAGGGCTGGTTTGATGTCTTGATGATCACATTTCAATTGTTTTTCATTGGCTTTTTGTGGACCTTCGATGCTTGCTCGACAAGTTGAACACCTTGCATTGTTTGACCTAATTGATGGTGCTTTGAATGGACTCTTGCCATGAGCTCTTGCATTCTAATTTTGGATTGCTTCAACTTGATTTTAGTATTTGATTTGGATTTTATTCAAGTTTTCTTCTATTTTGGGTGGATATTTCAAATTCAAAGTTGTTTTCTCTATGTGCATGCATCCAATTCTTGACCTAGTTTTGGGACATGATCATGAGTGATCCCTTGAGTACCTCTTGAGCCTTGATTAGATTTTTTTAACATGCTTGAGGTGCTGCCTTGCATGATTAGAGGTCATTTGGATGTGTACCTTATACCAAAAGTTTCATTTGATCATTGTGTTTCCACTTGTTTGAAGTGCGAGATAGTTGTTTGAACTTTGGTTCTTCAATTTGATTTGATCATTCTTGTGATATCTTGATGTCTTGATTTTGAATTTGAGGTTTCTCATTTGAGTTTCATTCCTATCTGGAAGATTTCTCAGATTTCAGCTTTGACAGAAAATCTCCAAGGTGTCAGAGTGAACATCCTTCCATATGTACAAGATCAAGGCTGATGGTGTCTTGATCTTCATCTTCACCAGTCATATAGTACTTGGATGGAGGCCTAAATACCTGACTTGATCCATTGTTACCTAATGACAGACCCAAAAGGAATACACTGTCATGTTCACCATGAGCTTGGAGCAGTAACCCAATGTCACAACATCTTGTCTGACATTCTACCTTCTTCAAGTCCTAGATTTGTTTGAAACCACAAACAATCTTGACACATAACTGCACTCTTGCAGCAACAGATCCTAGATAAAAGTATTAATCTCCCAAATTAAGGGTACCCAGTGCACATGAATGGAAAACATAAGACTCATCTTCATGTCTTCAAGAACTCATTCTCTGTTCAACCCATATGTTGAACGCATTCACATACACCATGCTTGAACCACAAGCAATTAGTACACCCATCAAATAGAAGTTATCCCCCTATCTTTGATAACAGTTGCTCCAAGATCACCACATTACCTCTCATGACCAACTCTATGCTCATACAGAGAGAAGGCACCAAACTGATTCACCTCTTCCTGGAGTTACTTGTAGCAGAAGAGACCACTTCTCCACAAGTATTCTGGCCTTAGGCTGAGTACAAGATAGACACCGCATAGGGACTTTATCACATCAGAATGCACTCAATACCTTCACATCATATTCCAAGACAGTCCTTTTACCTCATCATTCTCCCATATGATAAGATAGAGTACTTCTTAGCCAAGAAGTGAATCACAAGTTCCACAAGAGATCTTCACGTATCAGATGGTTCATATCACAGACACACCATCCCCTGGTTCTTTATATGCCCATACTGGACTTACTGCTGCCTAGTAATCCAACTGAAGATCTTCACAGCTCCACCAGCTTGATCAAATATCTTTCCATAAGAAGGTAATCTTCTATACACAGCATAGGGCTTCTACCACAAGCTCCAATATGTGATCAGAAACAGATCCTCCTTTGGTCTTTAACCAATTACCCTTCTACACAAGAGTAATTTGTTCCAAGCATGAACAGTCCCAGACCCTTCTGTGGTATTCAAATAACTACCCTTCTGCCCAAGAATAGTGTTCTACAGACACACTGCTTAAATAGCCAAATGCCACTGTTTGGTTATTCAGCATCTTTCAGAGTTCTAGAAAGTCTGCTATTCCACCAGGCCACTTTGATCTTCAAATTCTTCTTGCTCCAAAGCAAGGCATCTACACCTTCACACAACTCCCGCAAATTTCATGAGATGAAGCATTCATTTCATTCATACTTGAGAAGATCAACTTATCTTCAAATGATGTGCCACACCATCACTTGAGGCCTTGGAGTTTCTGCTTGATGTCACAACTTTGGTTGAGACATTCAGCTGGAGAGTTCAGGATTTCATTCTGCCACTTGGAAGATTCTCTTCACTCAATCAGATCCAGAGTACATAGGCTTGATAACCAGTTGGAGTAGACAACCTTAATCCTGCATTGTTGTACCACAACAATTACCTTGAAGTGCATTTGCTTCATGAAAATCCTCTTTAGAGAAACCAAACATACCAAGGCTTGATTCTTTTAGGGAGGAAGGATCACATACAAGTCTTTACAAAAGGATTCCCGCTTTCCTTAAGTATAGTCTTCTTCAGAAAATCAAAGATACTGCCACTTATCCTTGACCTTCAAGCTGAGCAAGGTCATATGCTCCTATGCACTTAGATCAGAAATAAACCGACCTAAGCAGTGCTATCACCAACACCATCTTCTAGACAAGTTTCTTGCCAGGAAATTCTCTAGCTAATAAATCAGGTGCTTCTAGTAGAAACTAGAGCACAACTGTTGTACTTCAATACTCTTATAGAGCAGATTGTCTTCATCTTCATTCCCATCAGCACTCCATTCTAGTCTTAGTTTCTTGCCAAGAACCTTACTAGAATGAGTACAGATCCAGCTATATCTCCTTTGGTCTATGGATCAACAGAATTCTGCATAATCTCTGCTGATTGAATGTCTCAACATCTGGTTGAGCATCAGATTCTCCAAACAAATCAGGGGCCTTCTGCTTGTGCTGCTACTGATGAGACTTCTTGATCATCACCTGCCTATGTCTTCTTCTTCTGATACAATCCTTGCAGGTCATGAGTGGTGAAAATAAATCACCTCCCACTATCTTCTCTACACAGCTTCCAGCAAACTGTAGAACACACTAGAACAGTCCAGGCACACAACCAAACACAGCTGCAGGTACCATCTTCCAATCATCTACGCAACTGCCGTAGTCATGTATCAAACTGAGTATGTGCCAATCTTCTTCCAGGGCTACCAGAGTTCTTTCATCAGAAAACTATGCAGTGGAACCACCAAAAGAACTTCTTCAACATGCCCTTATAGGACATCATACAAAGGTAGCCACTCCTTCACTCCATAAGTTGTAGCTCAGCAAGATCATTAAATCAGCTGCAGCTTTTCCTTGTTTAACCACCATAAAGTATCTCCCAAGATCTCATCCAGAACAGACATGATGCCTGCTCTGATACCAATTCAAATTTTGGTATGCAGATCACATGTGTTCCAAGAACATTGATCTCTGCTCAACAAGGACGAGGACAGATCATGACCAATTTAAATTTCTTTAAATTGTCCCAATGTCATGAACAATGTCACAACCTCTGTTGTGACATCTGCAGTCTGTCATACTATTTATCTAACCATTTAACTTACAGAATTGTAAATGCAGAAAGATAAATAACACAATAATTGTTCACCCAGTTCGGTATCAACAACACCTACATCTGAGGGATACCAAGCCAGGGAGGAAATTCACTATTAGTAGAATCAATTCAAAGTCAAACCTCCAATTTGCACTTCTCACTTAATCTCTACCCAATGGCACTTCAGCCTAGAGACACTCTAGTACCTGAGTATACCCACTCACTCCCCATCAATCACTCAACAGTGATATCATACAATTACAAAAAGAGTATGAAGAGACACTTCATACACACCTTGATCTTGCTTCACAGCTTTGATCAAGGAACTCACACACTCTTGCTTCATAGCTTCGAGTGAGACACAACCTAGAATCTACCTAACCAAAGTAATCATCCACCAGACAATTGCTTGGATTACAAGTATTCCTAAACAGACCTTACAAGTGAAGACTAGCCTTCTTCACTTACAAATATGTCTACCTCAATGTATCAAAAGATACAAAGGGTGACTTACACACAAGGGACTCTTAATCCTAGACCTCTATTTTACACTCTGATTTTTCTTGATGTGAGTGCTTGCTTTTCTTCTGCTTCTACTCCTCCTTTTATAGTCGTGCAAACTGGGCTTGAGCTGTGCAGAAGTAACAAATATTAGTTTTAATAAAGTAAAACTAATTTCCACTATTCAAGGTGATGTCCAATTAGGTCACGGCATGGTCAGCATTGCCTTGAATCTCTCATGAGATAACTCAGAAGTCATAACATGTTTCCTGATATTTAGCCTGAGATATATCATGTCTCATAACAGAAAAACAAACTCAGCCCGTCTAATGTCATACGATCAATGTCATAACATTGGTCATGACATTCAGCTTCACTTCCTCTTGGCTGACCAGCTTGCCCTGCTGAACACTTCTGTAGAATCTTCATCATGACAGACATGGTTTCTCCAATCTTCTGCAGAATAATATTAGAAACAATTATATTCAAGTTTCCTAAAAGGTCTCCAAGATCCTTTTATGAATACCAATACAATCTGTTCTTGTTCCTAATCCATCTCCTTGACATATTTACTGATGAGGTATTTTCAACATGGTCTCATCAATCCAAACCAATCCTGTCAAGAGATATACACTAGCAGCTCCTTCTGTTGTCATGCAGCTATGTCTTGCTTAAAACACATGACAACACACCTCTCTCACAACTCACATTGTTGTGGCTGCACACCTCACACTGCTTGTGAGGAACTTCATCACAACTTAACATGTTGTGGCTGCACACCTCACACTGCCTGTGAGGAACTAGGCTACTGCTAACCCATAACAGTGCCTGTTGTGCTAGACAACTATGTCATTCCTTTGGTAATGACATCCATGACAGTTGTCCTTTCTTCAGCCTCTGCTAGCTCATGCTTGCTCTTGCTACACTCGACCTTGATGTCAGCCTCTGCTAGCTCCTGCTTGCTCTTGCTGCACTCGACCTTGATGTCAGCCTCTGCTAGCTTCTGTTGCACATAGCTCCTGTTGCACCAGATGTAATGACATCCACATGACAACATCTTTGTTATCATCTCCTACAAGCTTATCAGCTCCTGCAATCTCATGCTGTTTCTCACACATGACAGCAGTTAGATGTCTTGATGGATGTCACAATATTCAGCATGACCTTCACATTCAAACACTCCACAACAATTCTTTCTCCAGCTCCTGCTTGCTTCTTTAGCGATGTCATAACTATGGTAATGACATCCTGCTTAACATTTGTGCAGAATCTTGTTTTACCACAATTTAGCCAATCATAGAACCATGGACAATTCTATATCATAGAACCATGAAACTAACAGATAAAATAGGAATAACTACAAAAATTAATTTTACAGTAGAAAAAAAAACTTTCTTGCAACATCCATTCCACCAAGGTTGTCACGTGGATCTGCAACTTGACAGTACACATAAATAATCCAAACATTTAAAGGTACTTTATCGAAAACTATTTGCATATCAATAAGCAAATGGAGCCTGAATAATACACTTTCAAAAGTAGATGTCAATAAGCTGGTTCAGTGTACCACAGGCTTTTGGCAACTCTAACAACTTGCCTCTGCGGTTTTCCATATTCAACCCCACTCATTAAATATCCCAATGTTTCTAGTAAGAATATGCAGCATATATTCCAATATTAACATAACAATACTTTACATTTATACGGACGACAGTCATATATGAATTTGTGATCAAGCACAAAGAGTAATATCTATGTAATGTAAACATACAATGATGAAAGATATCATACCACTCAAACTTCCAAAAATCCAATGAACTGGATTGCCAGATAAGATAATATGATTCAGAGATGTTACCACAGGAAGACCAACACCAACCTTTAAAAATATCAAAATCAAATTCAGACCAGTCATAGCTCCTAAATCCATGATTTTTCAATATTCTCATGCTAAAAGTAAAATGATTTGTAAATTTTTTTAAGGGAATAAATAAGATAATATCACTGTTACATTTAAAATCAAAATGAAGTTTATATTTCAAGTCCTTTTTCTTATGATTTGGATTTCAAATTTCCCATATTTCTATATACGTATAAGAAAATGATTGAGTAAAACACATTCTTTCATGATCTTTCCCTCCTTATTTTTAGAAGTTGAGATTATACCAAGATCTTTAATAGGAGAGTTCAAATGAGTTCTTATTAATATTCTTCTTAAATAATTTGATTATTGTTCATAAATGATAACATTCATTACTTTAGCAAAGCAATTGCTTACAAATTATAGATCCACCATACAACATATCCAGAACATGTACAACCTCTAATTTGGTTACTTGAAATTAGATTAAAGACATAAATATAACAAATGGAATAAATTCTAGAAACAAATTTGCAGTATATATTCCGAATTATGGTAAATATATACTCACAATTATTTTTTATATACCCATCTCAATGCAATAAATATAGATGCATCAGTAATCTAGTAGAAGCATGAATTAACATCACTTACAATTGACTCATGTCAGATTCGACGGGGAAATTACATAAGTTTTTTCAAATTATCGTGTTCCATGTAAGGACTATTAATTAGATGAGGCAACCACAATAATAGAACCAAGAAACAAAATAAAGCAGGAGAAATCAACCCTGTCTTTTAATTATATTTATAATGAAAAAGGTAAACTTACAATTGTCGATCTCCATAACATTGCAAATGCCACTATGTAGCTCCCAATGAACTATATGCATTAATAAAAATGAAAATGATTGTAGTAGCATTAAACAAATATGTATAAAGTATTACATTCTGGCTAATGACTATGACATGATATGTTAGCTAAAATCTCAAAACCTATATGATAATAAGACAAGATGTATTTATTTTACAGTTTTTTTATAAATTTGAGCATTGGTAAAAATTAAATATCTATGCCATAGAGCCATATCCAGATGTCAAGTAATGTCACATCTAGTAGGTAGCATTAAAGAATCAGGTAGAAATATATGATGCGATGGTCAATGCAGTACATCCAATCATCATAATGAGAAGTGTTTGAAACTATCTGCATAGGCATTGAAATATAAATGCATTATCTAAAAGCAACAAATAAGTAATGAGCAAGAATATTAAATTTGAAACTGATCATTGTATTATCTTTATTATTGAAAGTATTATCCTTGAAATATGTACCTCAGTGTCTGACTCAGCACAAGCGATGTTCTCAGTGAGGTATCATCAATTACATGTCCGCGTTCATCTGTACTCCATGAAATACCACTTGAGGATTGAATATTCAAATTATCCACCTCACCAAGTGATTTAGTAATCCATCGATTGAAGTTATCGACCTTCCTTAAGCTCTCATAGTTATCGAACAATGTGCACCTTATAGATAAGGGATGGCTAACAGTTTCTTCGTTAGGAACTTCACTTGCATAATTAGACTTAAGGTCATCTTGCTATTGTTCGTCTACCTTTTCTTCCAGATAGTTTTGATGTTTAAACTTCTCTTTTGTCTCAGCGTGAAAACTGAACATGACAGGATCAACGCAAAGATTAAAATGAACATGAAATATGAAGGGAGGAAAAATAAAATACCTTGGGCCTTCAATGACACATACATATCACAGAATATTTCCATTTAAAGTTGCCTTGTTAACCTGCTCTTGAATATCTATATCTAGCAACAATAGCTCACGACCCAAAGAATCATCAACGGTCATTACATCATGCCCAATTTCTTTGGAATACAACCTCTCAACTTGTTAAATATATAAAATTATTAACATAAGGGAAAAAGCTAATTAAATATAGGAAAGGTGAGACAGGGAAGTAAAATGTGAAAAATGGAATACAAACCTGATTGTTATCCATATTAATCCTATTGTGAATTAGGATGCCTTAAAACAAAATATACTCAGTTTCTTTATGATCAAGAAACACTCAAGGGTTATGGTTAAGGAAAAACAAGGAGAACAACAAGGATTCGTTATAATTGATATTCTTTACTTTCTCTATAAAATATATTACAAGTACTCAAGAATAACAAATAACTCTCTCACCCTAATTAGGTTTTGTCACACTACGCATAAGATGAGAGACTAGCATGCTATTTATAATAAAACCTAACATACTAAAATAATGGGATTTTTAACAATTACCCATTACAAGCTAACTTAGGGTACAAGCTAACTTAAACAATTGGATCCTTAACACAAGGCCCAATTAGACAACTATATACATAACACAATTCGACTACAGCATGTAGGTATTTGACAACAACATGTGAGCAAACTTTGATAACATGCTAACTAGAATTCGATCCAATATCTCATA
The DNA here is from genome assembly GCA_963859935.3 of Lathyrus sativus. Classification (NCBI taxonomy): domain Eukaryota; kingdom Viridiplantae; phylum Streptophyta; class Magnoliopsida; order Fabales; family Fabaceae; genus Lathyrus; species Lathyrus sativus. The sequence goes on along the minus strand of OZ012735.1, from coordinate 163,542,759 downwards.
AATCTCCACCTTGGATCTAACTCTACCATCAAGAAACAAACTAGTTTTATTCATGCAGCTTTATCAACTGTATACAGTGGAAAAACTTGCAATTGGGCAACGTCTTGGTGATCATATCAACATCATTATGATCTTTCAAAACCTTCAGCACTTGGACTTCTCCATGCTTGATTACCCCTCAGTCTATTTATGATCAAGAAACACATAAGGGTTAGGGTTAAGGAAAAACAAGGAGAATAACAAGGATTGGTTATAATTGATATTCTTTACTTTCTCTATAAAACATATTACAAGTAATCAAGAATAACAAATAACCCTCTCACCCTAATTAGGTTGTGTCACACTATACATAAGATGAGAGACTAGTATGCTATTTATAATAAAACCTGACATACTAAACTAACGGGCTTTTTCATAATTACCTGTTACAAGCTAACTTAAACAATTAGATCCTTAACACAAGGCCCAATTCGACAATTACATACTAGAACACAATTTGACTACAACATATAGGTCTTCGACAACAACATGTGAGAAAACTTCGACGACATGCTAATTAGAGTTCGATCCAATATCTCACAAATCCGACGTCTAAGTATTCTAGCAAGAATAAAAGTCTGTTTCAAATATTAGCCCAAAAAGAAAAATGTTTGTATTAGGATTTCAGGCCATTTTAAATTACTATTCATAATAATACATTAATATTTATCCAAAAGTATTTTAGAAAGTCCCATGATAAGAAATGGACTACTAAAACGTTGACAAACTCCAATATCACAACTTTGAAAATGAATCTTAAGCCCCATTAGCCAAACACACCACAAGAACTTTGCTAAAATATGATACAGATTTGTGAGTATTGGATAAAACAGGAACAACTACAAATGTAAATTTTGCATAAGAAAAAAAAAACCTTTCTTGCAACATCCATTCCACCCAGGTTGTCACGTGAATCTAGAACATGACAAAACACATAAATAATCCAAAAATTTAAAGGTACTTTATCAAAAAATATTTGTATATCAATAAGCGAATGGAGCTGAAATAACACACTTTCAAAAGTAGATATCGATAACCTGGTTCAGTGTACCACAGACTTTTAGAAGCTCTAACAACTTGGCTCACCGATTTTCCATACTCAACCTCACTCATTACATATCCCAATGTTCCTAGTAAGAATATGCCGCATAAGTTCCAATATCAACATAATAATACCTTACATTTATGTGGAAGACTGTCATATATATGAATTTTTGATCAACCACAAAGAGTAATATCTATTTGATGTAAACATACAATGATGAAAGATATCATACCACTCAAACTTCCAACAATCCGAAGAGTTGGATTGCTAGATGAGATAATGTGATTCAGGGATGCTATCATGGGAAGACCAAGACCAGCCTTTAAAGACATCACAATCAAATTCAGACCAATCATAGTTTCTCAATCCATGATTTTTCAATATTCTCATGCTAAAAGTAAATGATTTGTACATTTTTTTAAGGAAATAAATAAGATAATATCATTGTTAATTTCAAATTAAAATTAAGTTTATATTTCAAGTCCTTTTCTTATAATTTGGATTTCGGATTTCCCATATTTCTATATGCGCATAAGAAAATGATTGAGTAAAACACAGTCTTTCATGACCTTTTCCTCCTTATTTTTAGAAGTTGAGATTATACCTAGATCTTTAATAGGAGAGTTCGTATGAGTTCTTATAATTATTCTTCTAAAATAATTTGATTATTGTTCATAAATGATAACATTCATAATTTTAGCAAAGAAACTACTTAGAAATTATAGATCCACCATACAACATATCCAGAACATGTACAACCTCTAATTTGGTTACTTAAAATTAGAGTAAAGACATAAATATAAAAAATGGAATAAATTCTATAAACAAATTTGCATGATATATTCCAGTTTATGGAAAATGTATACTCACAATTATTTTTTATATTCCCGTATCAATGCAATAAAACTAGATGCATCATTAATCTAGTAGAAGCATGAATTAACATCACTTAAAATTGACTCATGTCGGGTTCAATGTGGAAATTTCATAAGTTTTCAAAATCATTGTGTTCCATGAGGTATCATCAATCACATGTCCACATTCATCTATACTCCATGAAATACCATTTGAGGTTTTCATATTCAAACTATGCACCTCACCAAGTGATTTAGTAATCAATCGATTGAAGCTATCGACCTTCCTTAAGGTCTCATTGTTATACAATAATGTGCACCTCACAGATAAGGGATGGCTAACATTTTCTTTGCTAGGAACTTCACTTGCAGAATTAGACTTGAGGTCATCTTGCTATTTTTCGTCTACCTTTCCAGATAGTTTTAATGTGTAAGCTTCTCTTTTAGCTCATCGTGAAAACTGAACATGACAGGATCAACAGAAAGATTAAAATGAACATGAAATATGAAGGGAGGAAAAATAAAATACCTTGGGCCTTCAATGACACATTCTTATCGCAGAATATTGCCATTTGAAACTGCCTTCTTAACCTGCTCTTGAATATCTATATCTAGCAACAACAACTCACGACCCAAAAAATCATCAACGGCCATTACATCATGCCCAATTTCTTTGGGATACAACCTCTCAACCTGTCCAATATATAAAATTATTGATATAAGGGAAAAAAGCTAATTAAATATAGGAAAGGTGAGACAGAGAAGTAAAATCTGAAAAATGGCATAAAAACCTGAATGTTATCCATATTAATTTAACGTCCAAGTATTCTAGCAAGAATTAAAGTCTGTTTCAAATGTTAGCCCAATAAGCAAAATGTTTGTATTAGGATTTAAGGCCATTTTAAATTACTAGTCATAATAATACATTAATCTTCATCCAAAAGTAGTGCAGAAAGTCCCATGATAAGAAATTGACAACTAAAAAGTTGATAAACTCCAATATTACAACTTTGAAAATGAAGCTTAAGCTCCATTAGACAAACACACCACAAGAACTTAGCTAAAATATGATACAGATTTGTGAGTATTGGATAAAACAGAAACAACTACAAATGTAAATTTTGCAAAAGAAAAAAAAAACCTTTCTTGCAACACCCATTCCACTAAGGTTGTCATGTGGATCTGCAACATGACAGTACACATAAATAATCCAAGCATTTAAAGGTGCTTTATCAAAAATTATTTGTATTGTAATAAGTAAATGCAGTTTGAATAATACACTTTCAAAAGTAGATGCCAATAATCTAGTTTAGTGTACCACAGACTTTAGGCAGCTCTAACAACTTGGCTCACCGGTTTTCCATACTCAACCTCACTCATTACATATCCCAATGTTCCTAGTAAGAATATGCCGCATAAGTTCCAATATCAACATAATAATACCTTACATTTATGTGGAAGACTGTCATATATATGAATTTCTGATCAACCACAAAGAGTAATATCTATGTGATGTAAGTATACAATGATGAAAGATATCATACCACTCAAGCTTCTAACAACTAGATGAACTGGATTTCCATATTAGATAATTTGTTTCAGGAATGTTATCACATGAAGACCAACACCAACCTTTAAAAACATTACATTCAAATTCAGACCAGTCATAGTTCCTCAATCCATGATTTTTCAATATTCCCATGTGTTGCGGTGAGAATCGTGATGTCAAGCTATACATTAACTTGAATCTTAATTTATTAAATTTACAACCGGACTTTGATTTATCCAAAGGAAAGGTTAAAGAAAGAAAGACCTTTTGTGCGATGTAACAACAACGCTAAGAGATTTGGGGATCGGGGGTTGATTATGCCTAGGGTAGGTATTTCACATCCTAAACATCTGGAGTACTCTACATAAACCTTTTGTGTGTGTGTGTGTGTGTGTGTGTGTGTGTGTGTGTGATAAACTTGCTAATGGTTATGTTGTGGAATGAGATTAGGGTTTGGGTTTTGAAGGTAAAGACATAGGGATAATTTCTAAATTTTCTCGCAAAGATATCGCATTCTCTGCCTACGTATCCTAACTAGGATCGAATCAGAGCAACCATAGTTCACCTCACAAGGGATATATGAACACTTGATTATGATCAAAGTTCAAAGGGGAACAAACATAACAATGCTTGTATAGAGTTTAATAAAACTCTCTATTCTAAGGGGAGTAAGTAATCATGACAATGATTCTTACATAGAGTTAACAAACTCTATCTTAAGATTCTAATTGAAAGATACTCCTAACAAGGGGTAGGTCTTTTAGACTTAAAGCAAAGTCTAGTGGATATGGGTTCTAACGTAACTAAGTTATGGTTCAAGGTGACTTAAAAAAGTCAAAGAGGGAGAGTAATGAGCTATCTATGACCTTGGGGGTCAATAGAGAGACTTTCCTTTGGAAAAGGACAAGATGAGGCAACTGGATGAGAACTTACAAAATCCTTCACTTGGGGAGATAATTTAACAAAGTAAAAAAAAGCAATACAAGCATTCATTCAAACATGATGAACATATACAAGAGTATGGTAACAACCAAGGAAGAGATACAAGCATGTGACAACATCAAGCAAGGATTACAATCAAGTCAAATGGTTACAACCAATACTTAAACAAAGGTAATACAAAACTTAGAAGGAACATGATAGAGGTTCTTACAAGACCAAACATAGAAGGCAATATTAATTTTAAACATTTTAACAAAGATGAAGAGTAAAGAGGTAACAACTATCAAGACAAACAAAATATATAATTTAAACAAGTTTAAATGCAAGCAAGTTACAACTTTAGGCAAGCATGTATAGGGATCAAAGGATGTCAAATGTAACAACATAAGACCAATAATCATGTATTGATGACAATCAAGTACAAGTAAGCATACAAGAAGTGTTACAACAAATCAAGTAAGAAGTTCAAGGTTTCATGGGGAAACATATATAAGTTTATGGTAACAACCAAAACAAAGCAAGCCCTAGCATGTTATGGTTCTAACAAGACACATAAGCAAGTAGAGAAGACAAGGTGAACATATTCAAGAGGTTACAATATCAAAAGGTATAGTATAGTTTACAAACAAAGTTCACAGTGTTGTTTTCAATTAGATGCATTCACAAAAGTAAGGGTTGATCATAGTAAGACTTCGAATCAAGCAAATTTTAATCAATCAAGCATGTTGACAAATATATGTGGATCAAACACAATCAATCATACAAGATAAATCAAATGGTAGTTGAGAGAAGTTTCAAAAGAAATAAAGTGAAAACCCTAAAAACAACCTGATTTCCAAGTGATTTAAAGTATTTCTAGGATAGGCATCGTTGAATTATTCACTTACTATTTGAAAATAGACATGATGAAGAACAATATGCAAAAAGAATGGGGTAAAAATGTTGAAAAATGAGCAAGTTATGATATGATTAATTTTGTGAAGAAAACATGAAAAATAAGTGATAAAAATAAAGGAAGTGTCCTCCAGAAGGGTTGAACACACGCCCTCTAGTTCATAGGTCCAAAACCTCACTAAACTAGCCAAGGCACGCATGTGATATTTAAAGGAGAAAGAGAGAATATATGTTAAAACATAAGAAAATCACAAAATGGCAAAAGAGTTGTCCTCGGCCAGGATCGAACTCATGCAAGCAAGGCAAAGGATATACAAAGCGTGCAAGTCATAACCACTGGGGTGGTGATACATCCAATGTATCAAACCACCCCATAAACACATAACCCTTAAAACTATGGTTTTTGGGCAAAATGCAATTCAAACCAAACAAGAAACTTCAAAACGTGATCAACTCAAACTTAATCAAAACTCAATGGAATTTAACAAAATTTAGGTCTAAACTTCTTAAAATTGAAAGAGGAATTCAATGGCACTTTTAGTTTTCTTTGAAAATGAAAACAATTCAAAATTCAAAGGCAAATGCAGGTTTAATGTCAAAATGCATTTTCACACCTAGAGATCAACTTAAACATGCTATAAACAGATGGAAAGCTCACACATGTTCTAAATGCATCATATATGAAGTTCAAAATCATTTAGAGCTTAAACTTAACTAGAACACAAAGTGACCATTGGAAATTAAGTTGTGACATATAGTTGCAATGAAAAAAACTTTAAGACAGTTTCAAAACTAAATCAACATTTCAATATGACTCAATCAAAACAAATGGCACATAAATGAGTTCTTAAATTAATACAACATGAGTTCAACCATAAAACCAAGACTTGGCATACTTAAGAGACTTAACAAACTAACAAAACATCAGAACAACATAGTTCACAAACATATACATTCTGCATCAGACAAAGGTCTCAAATATGCATTATGACTTATAAGTGAGTTCTAATACCAACACATCCTCAAACTTAGGCAGAATCAGAATATGGCTCATAAAATGAAAAATAACAAGACAAAGTCAAAACATATAATCCTTATGACAGTTGTAAACTTATGAGAACAAACACAATCAAAGTTCAAACATGACTTGTGGGGAGATTCTAGGCATATTCAAGCTAGTGTACATCAAGCATGATCATGGTGAAAAATGAGTACCCTTAGTGGAGGTGACTTACCTCTTGAAGACCTCCAAAGCAAATCTTGATGCCAAGCTGCCTAGTTGAGTGAAAATGAGTTGAATGGTTGTTCCACGCCTTTAATGCAAAGTCCAAGTAGCTCAGGTTCCCTTCAAGCAAGTTTTTGTGCAAGACAGAGTTGCTTACACTTGAAGCAACAAGGAGCTCTTTGTGACAGATCCACAAAATGATGGTGCAGTTGATCTTTGATGGTTTAGATAGTGGACACACTTTAAACTCAAGGTGTTTGAGGTGATACAGAGGCTAGAACAGGTCTGAGTAGAGAGTGATGCTAGATTATGCAAAAAGTCAAACCTATTAGGTTTGAAGGTTGACTTTTTGAAATACAAAGTTTCTGGTTGGTGTAATGGTTGGAATAGCTTCAAAACATCATTTATGGTTTGTGTGATGTGTTGGTGGGAGGTTTCAAAGGTTAGAAATAGATTTGAGGTGAAATATGTCCAAGACAGTTTTTTTATTTTTGTGAGGCTTTCTTCACTAGCAAGAAAATGTAAGGCAAGAATGAGAAGCTTGTTTCTTCTTGAATTGAAGGTTATTCTGGTGTATCTTAGATGCATAGAGGTTGCTCTATTTATAGAGGAAACAAGAGAGCCAAGGGTGAAGGCAGATTGAGTCAATGTGTAATATCCTGCCTTTTTGGAGGGAAGGATGGGAAAATCTACTTGTGATCCTCTTCTGCAGAACTAAGCTTGTTTCCAATGCATCTGTACATCAAAACAGGTTGTAATCAAGTTGTATGAAGTGACTAGAAAGATGGAAAGAGGAGAATCTTCATGTTGCAGCAGATTTTGCTCTTAAAGCAATCTCTTGCATCATGTACTTTTGTACTTTCTTGGATTTTAATAATGCTTTTATCCAAAACTTTGGTTTTGCTCATGGATTCTTCTTGCATTTTCAATCATCATACCCCTAAACATCAGATCAAGGGTTAACCAATAGTTGAGAACCAATTGGCTGGTTTTTGCATTGGTTCATGCCAAGTTGAAGTTTCATATTTAAAGCTTTGGGACCCCCAACTTCCCTCATTCATGTTTTACACTTTTGCAAATTCTAAGTGGAACTAGGTCAAAAATCCTCTTGAAGTTGGTTGAAAACATGACTAAAAAGTGCTTAAAAAATGAAATTCTTCAAGTGTTTTTCCCCTCTTGACTTGTTTTTGATCATAACTCAAAATCTATTCATTTTTTGCACATAGGTCACTTTTTCACTTTTGTATGACTTCTCAATACCTTTCCAACAAGCTTTGAACCACTCCAATTGGATGTGTGGTTAGGAAGTTATGGTCTTTCCCCTTTCAAAACCCTAATTTCCCGACTTTTCAATTACTTCTCAATTCTTGATCCAATGGTCACCAAACTTCATGATTATATATGATATAACATTGGGAACATAATTATCTTCAATTTTGGGTCAAAACCCTGTTGGTCAATGAGTTGACTTTTTAGTCAGACGAACTGAACAATCAAAAACCTATGAATCGACTGTTGATATTCTGGGTTCCCTGAGGCCTTGAAACTTCTTAAGGGACTTCAATAAGTCATATAAGCTTCATGTACCAAGATTCTCCCATTGGAATGTCATTTAAACCAAAAGTCAAACCACTGTTGACTTTCTTGATCAGAAACCCTAATCGGGGGTCCTGGACTGCACTGCTCTTCTTCCTTGGGTGAAAACCTTAAATTGGATTCATACTTGATCCAATATAGCATTCTTGATAATGTAGAGATTTGTTATATGGAGAATCAATCCAAAATCTTGACTGATCAAACCATAGAAACCCCGATTCTTGATTGTATCGAACCCTAATTCATCTGCATCTTGACAAAGACAAATAGGTTAATGTTAGATAAACAATGATGATGCTCCTAGAATGATGATGGAATCTAGGGGTCAAAATTGGGAGTATAACATCATGCTAAAAGTATAATGATTTGTAAAATTTTTTAAGGAAATAAATAAGATAATACCATTGTTACATTTCAAATTAAAATCAAGTTTATATTTCAAGTTCTTTTCTTATGATTTGGATTTTGGATTTCCCATATTTCTATATACGCATAAGAAAATGATTGAGTAAAACACAGTCTTTCATGATCTTTCCTCCTTATTTTTAGAAGTTGAGATTATACCAAGATCTTTAATAGGAGAGTTCAAATAAGTTCTTATTACTATTCTTCTTAAATAATTTGATTATTGTTCATAAATGATAACATTCATAATTTTAGTTAAGCAACTGCTTACAAATTATAGATCCACCATACAACATATCCAGAATATGTACAACCTCTAATTTGGTTACTTGAAATTAGAGTAAGGACATAAATATAAAAAATGGAATAAATTCTAGAAACAAATTTGCAGTATATATTTTGGTTTATGGTAAATATATACTCACAATTATTTATTATACTCCCATCTCAATGCAATAAATCTAGACGCATCAGTAATCTAGTAGAAGCATGAATTAACATCACTTACAATTGACTCATGTCGGATTAACCGTGGAAATTTCATAAGGTTTTAAAAATCATTGTGTTCCATGTAAGGACTATTATTTAGATTAGGCAACCACAACAATAGAACAAAGAAACAAAATAAAGAAGGAGAAATCAACCATATCTTTTAATTAATAGAATATTTATAATGAAAAATGTAAACTTACAATTGTCGATCTCCATAACATTGCAAATGCCACTGTCTAGCTCCCAATGAACATATATGCATTAATAAAAAGGAAAATTATTGTAGCAGCATTAAACAAATATGTATAAAGTATTACATTATGGCTAATGACTATGACATGACTTGTTAGCTGAAATCTCAAATCCTATATGACAATAAGACAAGATGTATTCATTTTGCGGTTTTCTATCAATTTTAGCATTGGTAAAAGTTAAATATCTATGCCACAAAGCCATATCCAGCTGTGAAATAATGTCACATCTAGTAGATAGTATTAAAGAATCACGTAGAAATATATGATGTCATGGTCAATGTAATACATCCAACCATCACAATGAGAAGTGTTTAAAACTAGTGTATGCATTGAAAGAATCACGTAACATATGAATTGAAATATAACTGCATTATCTGAAAGCAACAAAAAACTAATGAGTAAGAATATCAAAGTTGAAACAGATAATTGCATTATCTTTATTATTGAAAGTATTATCCCTTAAATTTGTACCTCAGTGTCCGACTTAGCACAAGCGATGTACTTAGTGGGGGTATCATCAATAACATGTCCACATTCATCTGTACTCCATGAAATACCACTTGAGGATCGCATATTCAAATTATCCACCTCACCAAGTGATTTAGTAATCCATTGATTAAAGTTATCAACCTTCCTTAAGCTCTCATCGTTATCCAATAATGTGCACCTCACAGATAAGGGATGGCTAACGGTTTCTTCGTTAGGAACTTCACTTGCAGAATTAGACTTGAGGTTATCTTGCTATTTTTCGTCTACCTTTTCTTCCAGATAGTTTCGATGTGTAATCTCTTATTTTGCCTCATCGTGAAAACTGAACATAACAGTATCAACTCAAAGATTAAAATAAACATGAAATATGAAGGGAGAAAAAATAAAATACCTTGGGCCTTCAATGACACATGCATATCGCAGAACATTTCCATTTGAAGCGATCTTCTTAACTTGCTCTTGAATATCTATATCTAACAACAACAGCTCACGACGTAAAAAATCATCAAAGGTCATTACATCCTGCACAACTTCTTTGGGATACAACCTCTTAACCTTTTAAATATATCAAATTATTAAAATAAGGGGAAAAAAAGCTAATTCAATATAGGAAAGGTGAGACAGGGAAGTAAAATGGGAAAAAATGCATACAAACCTGAATGTTATCCATATTAATCTGACGTCTAAGTACTATAGCAAGAATCAAAGTCTGTTTCAAATATTAGCCCAAAAAGTAGAATGTTTGTATTAGGATTTAAGGCCATTTTAAATTACTATTCATAATAATACATTAATCTTCATACAAAGTAGTGCAGAAAGTCCCATGATAAGAAATGGACAACTAAAAAGTTGATAAACTCCAATATCACAACTTTGAAAATGAAACTTAAGCCCCATTAGCCAAACACACCACAAGCCCTTTGCTAAAATATGATACAGATTTGTGAGTATTGGATAAAATAGGAACAACTACAAAAGTAAATTTTGCATAAGAAAAAAAAACCTTTGTTGTAACATCCATTCCACCAAGGCTGGCACGTGGATCTGCAACATGTCAGTACACATAAATAATCCAAACATTTAAAGATACTTTATCAAAAACTATTTGTATAGCAATAAGCAAATGGAGCCTGAATAATACACTTTCAAAAGTAGATGTCAAAAACTTGATTCAGTGTACCACAGACTTTTGGCAGCTCTAACAACTTGGCTCGACGGTTTTCCATACTCAACCTTACTCATTACATATCCCAATGTTCCTAGTAAGAATTTGCAACATAAATTCCAATATCAACATAACAATACTTTACATTTATGTGGAAGACTATCATATATGAATTTGTGATCAAGCATAATGAGTAATATCTATGTGATAAACATACAATGATGCAAGATATCATACCACTCAAACTTCCAACAACCCGATGAACTGGATTTCCAGACGAGATAATGTGATTCAGGGATGCTATCACAGGAAGACCAACACCAACCTTTAAAAATAATACAATCAAATTCAGACCAGACATAGTTCCTCAATCTATGATTTTTCAATATTCCCATGCTAAAAGTAAAATGATTTGTAAATTTATTTAAGGAAATAAATAAGATAATATCATTGTTAACTTTCAAATTAAAATGAAGTTTATATTTCAAGTCCTTTTTCTTTAGATTTCGGATTTCCCATATTTCTATATGCGCATAAGAAAATGATTGAGTAAGACACAGTCTTTCATGATCTTTTCCTCCTTGTTTTTAAAAGTTGAGATTGTACCAAGATTATTAAAAGGAGAGTTCAAACGAGTTCTTATTAGTATTCTTCTTAAATAATTTGATTATTGTTCATAAATGATAACATTCATAAGTTTAGTTAAGCAACTGCTTACAAATTATAGATCCATCATACAACATATCCAGAACATATACAACCTCTAATTTGGTTACTTGAAATTAGAGTAAGGATATAAATATAATAAATGGAATAAATTCTAGAAACAAATTTGTAGTATATATTCCGATTTACGGTACAAATATACTCACAATTATTTTTTATATTCCCGTCTCAATGCAATAAATCTAGATGCATCAGTAATCTAATAGAAGCATGAATTAACATCACTTATAATTGACTCATGTCGAATTCAACGTGAAAATTTCATAAGATTTTCAAAATCTTCGTGTTCTATGTAAGGACTATTATTTAGATTAGGCAACCACAACAATAGAACAAAGAAACAAAATAAAGCAGGAGAAATCAACTTTGTATTTTAATTAATAGAATATTTATAATGAAAAATGTAAACTTACAATTGTCGATCTATGTAACATTGCAAATGCCACTGTCTAGCTATCAATGAACATAGATGCATTAATAAAAATACATATTAATATCAAGATTCAACTGTATCATTACTACAACCATCAATTCAAATTGATTGTGGTTAAATGAAAGATTGTTTCAAAATTAATTAAAAATTATCAAAATAATTGTTTCCACGGTGGACAAAAATTAAAAGTGTCATAAAAAATTAAAATATAGTTTTAGTACACTTAAAAAACTATGGTGTCTCATAATCTCATTTTAATGTTATGTGATTAAAAACTAATTATTTTAATTAATTTTTTAGTAACAATATTTGCTCGCTGTATATTTTTATAATACATTATAATAAACATATAATAACTATTCTCATTTTTAATTAGAAAACATATAATAATAAATTAACTGATTAATTATGATTTATGATAAACAAAAAATTTCAATGTGTAAGTTGTAAACTTCAATGATTTTTTACAATGACTCGTTTTCAAATAAAAGAATTTTAAATTTTAAAATTTGAAAAAATAGTAGTTGATACATTATATTTTTTTTTCATTTTTTGTTGAAAATATGAAAAAAAGAGACATTAATTTGTCTTCTTTAGCCACAAATACGTTTTCTATGTATATTTTTTATAATATACCAAAACTATTCTTATTTTTATTTAGTAGATAGAAAAAAAAAAGTTAAAATTAATTAAAGAAATTAGTGATAGATAATTTTCTCATATATAAATTTAACACTTTAACGTTTATTTTTAGCGAATCATTTTAAAAAAATAACATTTATACAATGAAGTATAGTAAATTATAATTGATTTATTATAATTATTTTTTATGTTGACAATATCATAAAATATTAAATTTAAATATTTTTTACTTACATAATTTTCCTATGATGTTTATGATAAATAATAATTTTTTTCATTTTTTCATTTTTTATTAAATATAAAAATTAATTTAATTGATTGATTAAATATTTATAAAAATAAATAAATTATTATCAAATGAAAAGATATAAAAATAATTATTTGATAAAGAATATCAAAATAAAAAACAACAACTTTTATTTTATAGCAAATTATATGGAATGCCTTCGTCTTGTCTTTTGTTTTCTCAATTTAAGTTATATGGTGGATGAAAAAATAAAAGGAGAATTAAAAAACGCGAAATACATTTCTCTCTTTTTTAAATGATATTTTTTCTCTTTATAATCAATCATTAGATTAATCTAACAGTTTATAATTACACATGAGAGAAGGCATGGAAAAAAATGGAGAGGATCCAATTCCATAAATGTCAAATGTTACTATCTGGTAGGACTGGAAATGAGTCGAGTCGAGTCGAATTCACCTCAACTAAGCTCGACTCGTTAATAATTGATTCGAGTTCAAGTTCGACACAGACTTTTTTTTAAGCTCAAACTCGACTCACTATAAGTTCACGAACAGTTCAGTTCAACTCGTTAGGTTCATCTCATTAGGTTCAGCTCACATGATTCACGGAATTAAAAATTATTTTTTTAAATATATATATTTTTTAGTATATTTGACATTTTAAATATATATATTTTTTAAAAATAAAATATTAAAATAAAATAAAAGTTATCATATTGAAATTTAACTTTATCTTTGAAATCTACTAATTCAAAACCTACACAACTTTCAAGTGATACATTTGAGAGTCTAATTCAAAAACTACTAAATTGAAGATTAAATTTGTCTAAGATTTGGAGTAAATATTTAAACCTAATCTTAAAGACATTATAATTCTTCTCATATGTAATCCGAGTTGACTCATGAACCTAACGAGTTGAACTATGTATAGTTTAAGTTCAGCTCATTTAGTTAACGAGCTTAATTTTTCGCTCATACTCAACTCATTTGGTTCATGAACCTAGTTCAACGATTTAATTGTCAAATCGAATTCCGAACTATTTTCGAGTTGGTTCGGTTCATTGCCAGCCATAGGGCTATGCCACTTTATCTTTAGAAAGTTTAACTCGTACACCTTAATTTCATTATGAATAAGATCGTATATTCTAAACATTATTAAAGAATGGATTTGAATCAAAAAGCGTAATATGATCCAAAATTTCAAGTATTTTTATCTTAAGGTCATATTATAAAAGTGTTCCGGACTACCCCAATGGCTAGACATGGTCCAATCCACTTCTACTCCCAGAACGACCCAATTGCATAAGTCCAACCTCCTTGGGGGAGAGTTTACCTTTCTGCCCTCCAACAGGGGAGACTGACCTATTTACCCTTGGTCACAACACTTCTCCCCGTCAGGCTCTGCCCGTCACACACGGTTCCACCATCCAGAAACAGCTAAGGCGCTTGTGCCCGTAACTACATCCGTGCCCGTGCCAACGACTAGTTATGGGCACGTCTGCCCGTCCCAACGGCTATTTCTGCCAGTTAACTATTCTTCGGGAAACGGTTATCTTGCCCTGAAAATAGGGACCAATGACCAAGCGTTGCGGGCATTATAAAAACTCTCTCATTCAAGAGGGTTAGGTATCCAATTTTTCACCTTGAAACACATATATTTTGTACTTGCTCACTCTCTTGCTCGTTTTCTTACTTTAGCATCGGAGTGCCTTATAGGTACACCCCCTCCTCCTCTTTTACACCCAGCATCGCAGACGTTCGTCTTTGGCCCATCTCAGATTCTGATCGTTCAGTAAGATCAGTGGCGCCGTCTGTGGGAAACTGTTATCCCCGTCTTTTCTATCTTCGTAGAACACAAGATCAAAAACAATTCTTCAACTCTCTGATCATGGCTGCCCGTGACAATAATCTTGATGCTCAAAACTCTGCTTTCCTCCCTGTCAGCAAGACTAATGCTGAAGGGCATCCACCTCTCATGCCGCTAACGCCCTTTGACAAAGAGACGAAGTCACAACCTCTCCATCCCTTGTTCGTGCTGATCACGACGAAGCCTCACTTGACTAGCAGCACCTGCCGATCCTAGTTCTTCCCAACGCCGACCTGGCCATGGCGGTCCTCCTCGAGGTTCTCAACAGGACCAACCTCCTCATCCTCAACCAGAGCGTAAGAATTGAAGCTTTGGAAGAAGCTCGTTGTCCAAGATCACTCCACTGAGGAAAGAGCGGCAACAACGGAATCCCCCTCCCCGACGAACGCCTCTAGAACCAAAAATTGTGTCCGTCCGCAAGCGCGACTAGATTTCTCCCAAGAGCCAGCAATCTCCGCAACCCAAGAGGATCTAAAGAGGACACCTGGTAGAGTCTCCAAGTTTGCCTCCCAGGTCCAAGGGCCGAGCACATACCCCATCTTCGCGACGTGGCCACCGTCCTACCTATGAACATAACACACGTTCCCCCTCTTAGACCAACAGCAGCTGCGACAATGAGCCTCGCGACCCGTTGTCCCAGGAAATCATAGCCATGTGCCTCCCAAAAGGACTAGAGAAGCCCTTTTCTCTAGGCACATACGACGGAACAACCGACCCTGACGAGCACATCGAAAACATCAATGTGCTTATCAACTATCGCAGCATTCGGGGTGCCATCAAATGCAGGTTATTCCCGACCACACATAGGAAATGAGTTATGACCTGGTACAAAGGACTCTCGGACGACTCCATCCCCTCATGGAGGTAACTTGGGAGACTCTTTTCCAGACATTTCACATCATCTCGCCAACATCCGAAGACTGAAGCCTCCCTCAAGGAGGTCGTCCAAGTCTCCAGCACTAATGACATGAAGAGATTCCTACTGGAATGCGGGATCCGTCCCCGCACAGACTTCGCTAAGGCTATAGGCCTTCGGCCCCCTGCAACACTGGACGCTTTCCTCCTTAGAGCTCAGTCGCACATTTTGTACGAGGAGAAGGAGGCTGCCAGCTCTGCCCGAGAGTCCAGGCATCGGGAGAATGCCCGGTCAAACAGGACCGACGAGCCCTCGACATCCCGTCGAGGAGATAAAAAACGAGAAGACCGTCCCCGAGAGACCCGGGACAATAAGGGGCCCTCCGGAAGGTTCCACGAATATACTCCCCTGATAGTCTCAAGAGAAAAGATTCTCACTGAGTGCGCCAACTCAGAATTTCACCAAGCAGTGGTATGATTCCCAAAGCAGATACTAGTCAAACCCAATACGGACAAGTTCAAATACTGCCGGTTTCATAAGAGTCATGACCATACGACGGAAGATTGCATCCACCTGAAGGATGCCATTGAAATACTCATCAGGGACGGGCACCTGAAACAGTTCGCCAAGCGAAAGGAAGCTCCTCGACCAGACGCCCAAGAGGCCCAGAAGGTCGAAGAAGAAACACCTTTCTCCGGAGAAACTAGCCTGCAGGTCGCCATGAGCATCTCACGACCTGAAGATTTTTGCGTCCCGAAGGGCTCGCCGCCCCTCCATATTTTTCCGCACACAGCTTGTGGGAGACGTTCCCCTCTTCCATGGTCATTTCTAGGGGAGGTTTCAACAAAGTAATAGTAGGATCCATCAAGAGGAAATTCGAGCATCTCATAAGCAACAGTTCAAACTGAAACTCCACCCTTGACAAGATCAGAGGAGAGTCTGTCCCTAATTGCTTCTACCGCGAGGAGCTCCTCGACAGAGCACCCAATGCCAGTATCCCTCTGCTCGTCAGGGCTCAAATGGAGAACTTTGATGTCTGGCGAATCCTCGTCGATCAAGATAGCTATGTCGACATCATGTACTCTCAACTGTTCTCCACTCTTCAGATGGACGAATCACATTTGACTCCCTACGTGGGCTATGACCTCCAAGGTTTCAATGGATCAGTGCCAAAGCCTTAGGGGTATGTTGAGCTAATTGTTACATTCGGATCTACGGATACAACCAGATCTATCAAAGTACAGTTCCTCGTAATAGATTGTCCGTCTCTATACCAATGCATCTTCGGTCGACCAACTCTAGCCGAGCTGGTGGCATACCTTCAACGGTGCACCTGAAGATGAAATACTACACTTCCAAAAGCCTCACCTCAACCCTACACGGGGACATAGAAGTCACGAGGAGATTTTTTGAAGCAGCATCAAAGGGCCTGAACACCATCGCCGCCAAACCGAAGACACCTGCTCAGTCACCTCTGCCCAACATCTCCAACGTAGCAAATCCACTCCCTCGCGTCGGCTTCATCGACCTCGATAGCCGCTTCTCTGAAGACAACCAGAAAACTAAAAGGACAAAAGGAAAGGAGGTCCTGTCACCTTCAAACACCCCCTCCGGTAGCAGCGAAGTCACCCATCCTATGCGCCCCATCCCAGATGGAGAATTCGAGCTTGTCCTACTCAGTGACGATACCCGACGAGGAGTGAAGATTGGAGCCAGTCTCCCCGAGCTAGCGAGGAAACAACTAAGAGCATGTCTCCAGGAGAATGTAGACCTATTCGCATAGAGTGCCATGGAGATGCCCTGATTGGACCCTAGGGTGGCCTGTCACTACCTCACCATTGACCCTGCCGCTAGAGTTGTTGCCTAACATAGACGGTGGCTGCCAAGCAAGCTGTAAAGGACCTCTTAGAGGAAATTTTTTATATCAGAAGCCAAGTACTCCACTTGGCTGTCAAATGTTGTACTCGTTAAAAAGAATAATGGAAAATGGCGCATGTGTGTTGATTATATCGATCTTAACAGGGCATGCCCTAAAGATGCATACCCCCTCCCCAACATAGATAAACTAGTTGATAATTCCACCAATTTTAAATTGCTATCTTTTATGGATGCCTATGCAAGCTACAACCAAATACCCATGGAAAAAAGCGACAAGAAGTACACGACCTTCATGGTATTACTACAACGTAATTCCCTTCGGCCTAAAGAATGCCGACGCTACCTACCAAAGAATGATGAACAAGGTTTTCCAAGGAGAGATTGAGGACATGCTCGAAGTCTATATGGACGACATGATCATGAAGTCCCACAATGAATTCGACCACACGGCCCATTTAAGGAAGGTTTTTGAGCAGACCAGGCGATATAGGATGCGCTTTAACCCAGAAAAGTGCATGTCTGGGGTACGAGCGGGCAAGTTTCTCGGTTTTTACCTAACTGAACGAGGAATCGAAGCTAACCCCAACAAGTGCAGAGCCTTCTCTGAGTTCCCCGTGCCGAACTCAAAAAATTCCATCCAGTCCCTCAATGGGTTGCTCGTATCGCTTTCCCGCTTCATAGCCAAATCTGCCCAACACGCCCTCCCCTTCTTCAAACTCCTCCGCAAGGAAGCCACATTCGAATGGACAGAAGAATGTGACAAACCTCTCCTCCATCTAAAGCAAGCCTTATCTGCACCTCCAGTCCTCTTTCGACCAGAAAACGGGGAAACCCTCTTTCTCTACCTCGCCATTGCAACCAAGGTTGTGAGTGCAGCCAGCATCCGTGAAACGCATGACGAGCAGATGCCCATCTATTTCACAAGCAAGGCGCTGTAGGGGCCAGAATTACGGTATCAACAAATAAAAAAGATGGCTCTCGCCCTTATCAATGCTACAAGGATACTAATTCGTTATTTTCTAGCCCACACCATTGTGGTACGCACGGACCAACCCATAAAGCAACTGCTGGGCCGTCCCGATACTCGACGTGCACGTCGACAGCGATGACCACTGCTGGATGACTCCAGTATACAACTACCTCACTAAAACCGAGCTACCATCTGATCCAAAGGAAGCCAGCATAGTAAGGCGTAGGTCGTGCTCCTACGTTCTGTTCGAGAATAAAATGTACAGACGAGGATTCTCCATACCTCTCCTTAAATGCGTCGAAGAAGAGATGGTCGCCCACGTCCTGCGCGAAATCCATGAAGGGATCAACGCCCAGCACCTAGTTGGGAGGTCCTTCGTGAGGAAAGCTCTGCGAGCAGGGTACTACTGGTCGGCCATGCAAAACAACAAGAAAGAACATGTAAAGAAATGCGACAAATGCCAACAGTATGGAGACATGCTCCTGGCGCCACCAAACGAGCTCAAGGCAATTTCCTCCCCGTGGCCCTTCACTTGGTAGGGCCTGGACATCCTGGCACCCTTCGTTGTAGGCTCCAACCAAAATAAATACTTAATAGTAGGCGTGGACTACTTCACCAAGTGGATAGAAGCTAAAGCCCTGGCCAAGATGACAACCCACAACATACTCCGTTTCTATAAGAGAAACATCCTTGCCCATTTTGGCATTCCTCAAGAAATCGTCACAGACAACGGGACACAGTTCACGGACAGAAAATTCCAAGAATTTGTCGCTCATCTAGGCACTAAACAACACTTTGCATCTAACGAGCACCCTCAGAATAACGGGAAAGCCAAAGCGGTGAACAGAGTAATTTTACGGGGTCTCAAACAAAGACTAAACAAAACAAAGAGGCATTGGATCGAGGAGCTACACAGTGTACTCTGGGCCTATCGTACTATACCTCATTCGTCCACTAGGGAATCCCCTTTTCACCTAGCATATGGGACAGAGGCGGTAATCCCCATCGAAACCCACGTGCCGACCAGACAAACGGAAGCACCTTTTGACGAAGAAACAAACAACGAGGCTCTGAGGGAAGAACTCGACCTAGTCGAAGAGGTTCAGACAGGGGCAGCCCTCTGCGAAGCCTCACTCAAATAGAAAATAACAATCAGGCACAATGCCAAGGTCATCAAACGAGAATTCCAGGTGGGCAGCCTCGTCCTAAGAAGAAATCACAAAGATTCCCGAGAAGGCAAGTTCGCCGCAAATTGGGAAGGACCCTACCGCGTTAGGGCGAGAACAGGGAACAGGGCCTACTGCCTAGAATACCTAACTGGGGAAGAATTAGCTCGACCATGGAACATTGAAAAGCTGAAATAATATTACAGCTAAGGCCCCCATCATCGGCATGCCCGATCCAAGTGTTGGACACGATGAACGATTAAAGGTTGCACGCCCGAGTACAGACGATGCACCACCAAAGCGATCTAAGCAAGGGTCTGACAAAGATGTCGACCCATTCTCGACGGCGGTTACTCAACCGAGCCCGTCGTCGCCACAGTATCATGAACGGCAAAACTCCCAGCCCGCGATGGGAAGTTCACACCATGGACTCAGGCCTTTCGATCAGTTCCCCGCACTGTCGAACATCACCCATCGAGCAGACCCGAAACATAACATTAGCTATATACTTCTGACGACCGCGTTGGACGACGCATAACACTAGAAAATATCCAAAATAACATACAACTAAGTGCCTCTAACGACCGCGTTGGACGGCCTAAAACACTTAGAAAATATTCAGCAAAACATAAACATACAAACACACGGGTATACTTCATACTTACATATAATTTAAAAACGACCATAAAGGGTCGCGGTTGTGCTTGATACAATTAAAAGGGGACCATGCCCCCACAAAATAAAATTACAACACAGATACATAAATGGCACGCAGGCCAGTAGGTACGACTACTCCTCTTACTCGATGTCCTCGTGCGGCACCTGCCCCTACTCACCCTTACCGGTGTTGAACTGAAGGAACTCTGGGATGACTATCTGGCCGTCCTTAACCATGTAAAGGAACCATGTGCCCTCAGTGCTCAGCTCGACCTTCGAGTTCACCACCTTTATCTGGTCCACCGCATTCTGAAAGGCTTCCTCGTCGATAGCCATTAGGTCGTCAGCAGCCTGAACAAACCGGGCAACTAACTCCGAGCGAGTCGTCAACTGCCTCGTCTCTTCGGGCTCATCCTCAGTAAGAGCAGCCGCAGTATGCAGTTTCTGCACCAGGTCCACGGAAGCTTTCAGCTTGGCGGCCACGATATCCCTCTCCTGAGCCACCTCCTCGCGGCTTTTACGGGCGTCCTTAATCTCCTTCTCTCTCTCTCCTCCTGGAGTTTCTTGACCTTTTCTTCCAGATTCGTCATCGTGGCCTAGGATTTCTTCAGCTCCAACTCCAGCGAAGAGTTTTCCTCGGTATAGACCACAACCATCTCCAGGACCCTCATTAAGGTAGAGGCATCCTGGGTAAGACTAGCCCGCTTAGCAGGACGGTCCATTTCCTCGAGCCTCAGAGACTCCGCCCGAGGAATGGATAGAGAGGCCCCCTCGAAGAACTTCATGTCGAGGAAGCAGGGGGGAAGCTCATACTTGCTCTTGGTGGACTCTCGGCTGAGGTCCAGAACCTCGTTTTCCCGAGGATGCTTGGCCCTCGAGCTCACAGGCAGGGGCGACGTATGAGTGGGCAAGGGAGTTGAGGATGATGTCCCCGAACCAGATGCAGGGGGAACTATCTGCTGATCGAGACGACTCTTACCCAGGGTAGCATATTCATCTTCCCCTAGGCATGCTTCATCATTCGTTCCTGCGCTGAAGGTATTTTACCTGCAAAAATAATAGACACGTAAGCACGGAGAAAGAAAGATTTCAAGCCGAATAAGGAAGAAGGGACAACTACCTAGAAGTTCAAGAGCCTCCTTGCGAGTACGACACTCGAGGAGCTCCTTTGTGTTGATATATTGGGCTTCCACCTGCAGGAAGGAAGCTATCCATGTAAGCCACAAGCATGGCATAACTGGCTTTATCATCCTTCGCTAGTTGGTGAGGGGCAACTATGTACTTATCGGTTGGACGGGTAAAGTGAGCCCCGCTCCAACAAAAGGGAAAGGTAAAAAGCCTCTGGGCGACTATCTTCCCCTCCTCATCTATCAAGTTCTCCCCGTTCTCATCCGTGGAGACCTACCATACGAAAGTCGAATTAGTGGCCACCTACGACACTGGTTCGATCACATAGAACCTCTCCTTGAACATCCGGATAGATTCTGAGAAAGGCTTAAACAACTTACTCCCTTGCTTCAAGGAAACCCAGCCAAACCTTTCCCCTTACACTTGTCGTTGAAGGTGGAAAATGGTAAAGAAAAGAGGAAGGGTGTCCCCAACCTGCAGGTGCTCGCATACCAGCTCATATGCCCGCATGAAGGCGAGAGAATTCGGGTGCATCTGAGAAAGTGCCAGATCAAGATGGACGAAGACGGCACGCTGAAAATCAGTAAAGGGCAACCTTAGCCCTATCTCCTTAAAGACGTACTCATACATAGGGAAGCACTCCTCGTATGCCGAGAAAATGCGGTATTCTCTAGAAGGAAAGTGCACCTTCCATTCTCCCTCCGGTCCCACCATGATGAAGGCGTCCCCGATATAAGAAGCGAAGATGGACGCGTGCTCCATAGGCTCGGCCACGGTCTACTCGTCCACTAGCGACAACGCAGTAGACGTCTCCACGACCTCGGGAGACGAGGAACTATCATCTATATATGTACTCTTCGAGGAGCTCTCCTCATATGAATCCATGTGATGCTCTTCTTCTTCCCTGCGCAACATCTCTTTTACCTAAAAAGTAGAGGAAAACAATGAATTTGATGGCAAAATCAAATCCACTCTTCCACTGTTAGTCAAGTGAAGGGTGCGTAAAGGGCCGAAGAAGAGCATTCTCGACCTAAGCCCTACTCAAATGATGCATCTAAACAAACAAGGAAGGTGCCCGACAGTTCTACCTAAAGCACCCGGGGATAACCCCCGGTCACAAAACTAGTGGCCTCACACGGAAACTACCAGAAGTCATGATAGCCTAACAGCGATGCAACTATGTCTCCCCTACCACGAATCATCTGAACCTAAGGGTTGTTAACTTACCTTTCCTAAAATAGCCAACTACTCCGGTGGCGGCAGACAGATGGTCGCGCCATCGTCTATCACCAACAGCCATCACTAAACACGCCCTAACTAAGTTATTTCAGTCCTAACCACATGCGATCTAAAGCCTCAAAACAAGGAAAAATAAAGAACAAACAAGGATTAGTGTACTTACATGGTCGAGGAAGAGGAGTTGGAAGGAATGCGGTTCTGGTCGGGCGTCGTACGGCGGTCGGAGAAAAATTGACGGCAGCGTACGACGGTTGCAGAGACGGGCACAATAGGAAAGAAAAGTAAAAGTTCTAAATTATCGGACTCCCTCACTATTTATAGGCGAACTCCAGGCACGTGCACGAGTACGCACGCGTAGGGCATCATCATGACCCTAGCCTAGCCATCATCATGCATTTAATGCAACACATAGCTCGAGTCGCACGTGGCATCCCCACTCTTCAGATCCCATTAACCGTTGGGCTCCTTGAATCTCAAGACCCCCGACACCAACGTCCGCGGGCAAGGTTTCATCCGAACACGATGAAATATACGACGATTCTGCCCGGGAAACAGACCATCCTTAAGTCATCACTACCATGCTCGATAGCAACGACTTGGGGGGCTACTGTTCTGGACTGACCCAATGGCTAGGCATGGCCCAATCCACTTCTGCTCCCAGAATGACCCAATTGCCTAAGTCCAACCTCCTTGGGGAAGAGTTTACCTTTCTACCCCTCCAACTGGGGAGGCTAACCTATTTACCCTTGGTCACAACACTTCTCTCCGTCAGGCTCTGCTCATCACGCACGGTTCCACCATCCAGAAACAGCCAAGACGCTTGTGCCCGTAACTACATCTCTGTCCGTGCCAACGGCTAGTTATGAGCACATTTGCCCGTCCCAACGACTATTTCTGGCAATTACCTATTCGTCGAAAAACAGTTATCTCGCCCCGAAAATAGAGACCAATGGCCAAGCACTGCGGACATTATAAAAACTCTCTCATTCGAGAGGGTCAGGTATCTAATTTCTCACCTTGAAACACATATATTATGTACTTACTCGCTCTCTTGCTCGTTTTCTTACTTTAGCATCGGAGTGCCTTGCAGGTACACCCCCTCCTCCTCTTTCACACCCAGCATCACAGACGTTCTGAAGGTGAGAAAAACACTTAGAAGGGGGGTTGAATAAGGGTTTTGAAATAATTATGGCAATAAAAACAACACAGTATTTTTATCCTGGTTCGTTGAACTCAACTAATCCAGTCCACCTGTCACACCCTAATTTTTGATCGTAAGAGCCACTTGTTTCTTTTGTTTTTACTCTAATTTAATATTTATTTTTCGCGGCTAGCCAGCTTGTGCAGGTGCAGTGATGACAAGGCATAGATTCCTACAAACAAAGATTCCCAAGGATGTGACTGGTACATTTGAATTTAAAGTTCACCCTTCAAGAATTCAAGCTGGTGAATACCTCTGGCTAATGGGTATCTTGAAATTAAGTACGGGCATATCTTCATGTGTGATTTCAAAGGACGACAACTGAGGATGTTACTACACTGGTCTAATTTTGTTTCGAGCTAACTTCCTCGTTTCAAATATATATTCTATTAAGGAGTTTGCGGAATAAGACTCTAAGGGTCCTCAAGACGACAATCAAGACATTTGGTTCATTTATGAGTAGTTTCCAGGTAGAGACTGAAGGAATAGCTAACGGTAATATTGTCAGCTCGAGAGTCTCTTATTAATTGGCTACAACCACATACAAGTTCTTCCGACATAAGGCATTGCAAATCAACGAGATATACAAGTCATAATTTAAGCTACTGAATAAAATAGTGTTTCGTAAGGGAATTGGAACTATACAGAAGAAGTCTCGAAGTTGCAAGAGCAACTCTCCCTCTTTTTCATAAATTATAATTCAAACTTTAATCCAATTGGCATTTCAAGATTTAAGAATCCAAGGCTTACAAGATTGAAAATTATACTTGCCAAAACTCTTTACAAAGCCAAATATCTGAGCCACCTCAAGAACATTCAAAGCTACACACGAACCATAACAATTACAATGTCGGAGAATTACAGAAAATTTAATAGCTACCACAAATCCTTAAGTCCTAATCCTAAGCCATCCAATATCTCTTTGTCTGATATCTCGTTGTGCCATTCATAATTCGCACCTTGAGCATGCCACGCCAATCTTGAAGACCCTCGCGTATTAACTTGTTTCATGTGTACACCTATAACAAACAGTGGCAAATCAATTACACCAGTTCCCTCACGGTAGACATGCTGCAGAAGAGGATATGAGAACATGACTTTACTAATGAAATCTAGCTCTCACATAATTACCGCACCGTATGCTACAAAACAAAGAAGATGTTAGCAAAACTCATTTGTCACTCATAAACTAAAGTTTTGTTATCCGTAACGATTTTTGGAAGATATCCCAAAACATAAAAGGAGGGGAGAAGTTATTTCAGCCTTCAATTCAATTCATCATCGAGCTAAACTTCGAGCAGCCGGAAGGGCAACAACCGGGGTTATCTCCTACTCCCTGCCGTGCATCGAAATCAAAATTCAGTCGAGCAAAGCAATTAAGCTTCAATGGCTCGATACAAAACACAAACTGCATCAAGGCAGCATGGATGTTTTATTTCCCCCTCAGTTCAGACCGTCGAGTCATCATCACCATTGAATCTTTCTCGCCATCAACATAACAACTCGCAGCATCCTGAAGAAGAAGAGAAACGTCAGCGCAACAAATATATCAGGTCCAAACAACAACAACTGCATAATATCAACAGTAGCAAGCTGCAACCAACAACAGAACAGCACCAGTAATCTCATGTCATATCTTTTACGTTGTTCCGACACCAGAGGCGTTGACCCTTCACAAAACAAGCTTCATCAAGCAATAACATTATGGATAAGTAAGTAATAGAAGTATCGTAGTTACACAATGTCCATACAAAACAAGCAAAGTAAAAAAGACAATTGAGAAATGCTCTGCCCTCAGTTCATCTTGTCATCGGGCATAAGGTTCAAGCCGCTGGAAGGGCGACAACCGAAGCTGTCACCAACCTCCTACTGAACATCAAACAAAGTAAAGACAAATTTCTTTCGCAGGCAGCAAAGATTTGCGCAGACAACTGCCTTTCCATCCCCAAGACAGCTACTTTATCATCATAACCGCAACCTTTTCTCGGCAAACGACATAAAATCGGCAGTCTCAAAGCTCAAGTCTATCCTTGAAAGCGGAAGAAGAAAATTCAGGTGGAAATAAACACAAGAATGTGACCCTGTCAGTTTCAAAGATAGCCCAGCAAGTAGGAGCATTGGCAGCTAGCAACACAAAGCAATTCACACAGCATACACGATAACCTGCCAATACAATTCACAAGCAGCTAGCAATATAGGAATGAAGCAATTCGCACAACAACGCGGTCATTGCCCACCTGCAGAGGTGCATTATCAACCCACAAAGACCTTAATATAAGAATAGAGTGAGAAGGTTCAAACCCTCGGGGCTATGAAGCACATCACTGGGCATAGAGTTTGAGTAATCGGAAGAGCAACGGAGACCGTTACCAGCTTCTGAGCAACTCCAATAGTTCAGCAAGCGACCAAAACAATGCGAGCAACTCAGGCCAAGTGACAAAGGAGCTCAAGTAACAAAGTCGAAGCAACAAGTAACCGCATTTCGTCCAGCTCAGACAAAGTGTCATCATTGCCAGTTCAAAACTTCCCTCAGCAAACTCAAGAAGCAAGGCAGTATCCAAACTCAAAGGCACAACATCTCCTGCAAAGAGGAAGAAAAATACATCAATAACATCACGACGACAACATTGAATAGTAGAGAATCAAGAAGAAAGAGAAAAGTTCAAAACTTCCCTAAATCAGAAAATAACACCTTTCGACAAAATCAGACGAAAAAGGCAAGATTGGAGTGAACCATCAATGAAATCAGACAGCATCGCCCAAATAAGAAGGTCTTTAAACAAATTCTTCATGGAGGCCCATGGTTTTCATCTATAAAAACCGAGGAAAGCACACGGATCGGGACATCGCAAAAAAAAGGCCACTCTACCGTAAAGAAACAGTTCCACTCGCAGCTCAAACCGGAGGGGAACCATCACCGCCGCGAGGCTCCGATCGACCTTAAGCTTCACCATCGCTGCCCAGGAGAGAGAACTTGAGAATCAAATCCCAGTTTCACCGCCACTAACGACGAGCCGCCGTCAACTCGTATTCTTGGGTAAAATAACTCAGCCACTTTTGAAATATTCTTGCATGTTTGATCTGTGTGGGTTTTGCAGGATAAACAAGGACATCGAAGAACCAATGGATGGAAGGAGATCAAAAAAACCACTCGACGGAATGAGAAAGGCGACGGATCGGAGAGAAGGAGATGAACTTGGGGGGAGGGGGGGCTTAGGGTTCAATTGTTTTTCCTGTTTATTTTTGTTTAAGTTTTCTTGTTGTTATCGTATACTAACTATTCCCCTTATCATCAACTTATCCCCCTAATCACCTTTTTTTTTTACTAATTAGCTTAATTAATGTTTTATTCAAACAACTTTAATTAAAACCAAATATAACTTTTTCATTAGCTTTTCTCAACTTCTTTTATTAATAAATTCATGGTACTATTTACCAAATTCAATGATCTCATTTTATTTAATAAGGTATTTTGTTTATAACCTAAATAATAAAAAATCCATTTCACTTTTGAAATAGCTTTTAAAATAAATGATAATAATCAACCTTTGTTGTAATTTAATTAATTCAAATATTTCATAACAATAAAAAGAGTCTTTATCCAATAAATCTTTTACTAAAACCTTTTATATAAAAAAAATCTTTTCCTCAGTAAGCCAACCTATCAACCTTATCAATTAATCTAAACTTTTTTTTAAAACTAAAGCGATATTTTCATAGAATCAATCTCACCAAGATGTAACATAACTCACAACTAAAATCAACATTTTTTTACTGAAATCAAATCAGGCATCTCTTAATTTAATCAATTCAATCTTTTTCCTAAGATCTAACTTAATCAATAACCAAATAATTTTCCCAAGAAAATTAATCGGTCCCCCCTCAAATCGATATTGTAATGCAATCCCTCGTGCACGCTTACACTTCGCACATTCACAATTCACATTCACACACTTATCGCTTTCATGCGTGTGTATGGCTTTACTTCCTGTGATTTATCATTTCCGCAATTTACAATTATCATATTTATCCTTTATCGCATCGCATTCCGTCCAAAGGAAAAACCTACACATGATTCAACACTTGTGTGTAGTGCACATCATTTTCATCATACTCCCTTACGATCCTTGATCCCATTCAAGTCGATCTTTTAGGACAGATCCTACCCCATAGGAGGACCTTTGTCTTTACTTTACAACATAGAAACAAACATACAACTCAATACATTATTCAAACATTAGAGAAAGATGTTAATCATCTTAAGCGAGATAGAATCTCCATCCCACAACAATACAATCAATACCGTAGGGGCTTTTCCTTAAGAGGGATAGAGGCGTACTCGTCGATCAATATCCGAGTACTTGAGCCCTTCTCTTAAGACGATGCAAAGACTATTTTCCTACAATTTGTGGCGGTTAAATCTCTCTTAAAATGGCAACTCATCTTTTCTCCTAAAATCAATCAATCAACTACTCTAAACCCATAAGAACTTTGACCACAGTCAAAGAACTCCTCAAACCCTTTAGGGGAACTACAGATACTCTGATTCCACTCCTGTAAGGATATGTAGGCATAAGATGCGATATCTTATCGAGTATACTTAGAAATAAACCCCTAGGTCTCTTAACCTTAAGCAGATAAACCTTAGCAAATAAACAAACATAAAACAAGAGGTTCCTGTAGAGTACTACAGAAACTTAGGATGCTAGCACCTTCCCTAAGTTTAACCAACCCCCGAACCTATAACTTTCTACCCTTGCATTTGCATTGCATTGTGGGAATTTCGATCTTTATCCCTTCCTTTGGACAAATCAAAGTTCAGTTGCAAATGAATTAACGATTCAAACTAATCAATAGTTTGGTATCCGAATTTTACCGCGACACCACCCTACCAAGATGATTTGCCTTTCTCAACAAGGACTTAATCCACTATATTCAAACAGATTACAGTGTCAACCACTAAGAACAACTGTCTTAGTCTTCTCAAGAAATCCTGACCACAACTTGGTCTTCTTAAGGAACTTTTTTTACAAATAAATGTAAACTAACAAGTGTTTAAGTTGCTTCTAAAAAGCTGTATCACAACTGTGATTTTTACACTTAGATTAAGAACAAATAAAACTATTTAGCTTATGAAAAATATTGTATGAGAGCTTGAGAGTAGTTTTCAATATGATTTCTCAATTGTCAAGATGAATCGTCAACTTTGAAATGTTGTTGAAGACGTCCTTTTATAGAGAAGAAAGTCCAATGCTTGAAGATTGTGCGTAGCAGAGTAGCTGTAGCCTTTTTGTCTTCTATTGACTTTAGCTTTCCCAGAAGAGGAATGTTCAGACAAATCCCTTTTGTCTGATTTCCTGTGCCATACATGAATAAGGAAAGAGTCGTTTGGAATATGCCAACGGATATATCTTTGAATAATATTTTCTTCAACAAGCTTCTGTCTCAAAGTTATCAACATCAAAGTCTTGATGTTATCAGAGTTTTGCAGCCAAAGTGCTTCAGCGTGAATATCAATCAAAGCAGAGTTTGAATAGCAGAGCCTCTGTACTTGCAGCGTAAAGTACTTTTAGAGTCTTCTTAAAACAATGCTTGAAACTCTTCATACAAATTCTTCATCTACGCTTTAGAGTCTTCTGCAGCTTCTGCTTCAGAGTCTTCTGCAGCTTCTGCTACAGAGTCTCTTCTGGCAGCGCTCAGAGTCTTCTGATGCTTCATAGCTTTACGTAGAGTACTGTTCAGATGCATTTTTGCTTCCATAAGAATATTTAATTTAATATCTGAAACAAAAACACTTGAACAAAATTAGAGTATATATTTTCTTAATACAAAATTTCATTAGTGTTATCATTAAAACCATAGAGATACATTAAACACCAATCTGTGTTCTAACAATCTCCCCCTTTTTGATGATGACAAAAACATAGGAAATTTTGTTCAATAAAAGGGTAAATATATAACTCCCCCTGAGATAAAGAGTCTCCCCCTGAAATGAATACTCTAATAGAAGAAAATACTTCCCTTTTTGCATGAGTATACTTTTCAGATTAAGAGCCTGGTTAGAATATACTTTCCAGAATCAGAGCTGATTTACTTTCCAGAAACAGAGCCTGGTTTAATTTCCAGAATCAGAGCCTAGTAATCAGAACCTGGTTTGAATTAAAATCTGGTTTGGGGATTCTCAGGGTAACTTCAATGAATTTTGTCAGATGATACGTTATAGTTCTGAAAGACTAAAATTCAATGTTAGATATAAATTGTTATGTCTGAATTCCATTTTAGTAACTGTTTATTTTTTGAACAATCAGAATTTCTTTTTCTCCCCCTTTTTGTCATAATCAAAAAGAAAAAACTTTTGAAGACAAAAAAGAAGGACAGAGAAAAATTAATATGAAAACAGATAAGGAAACAGTCAACTTTATTGATAAACAGATATTCAGAAAACATTCAGATAAAAAACAAAATAACATCAACAACAAAAAACAGCAAACAGGTGCACAAACATAACAGAAAAAAAAAACTAAGGTTGACGAGAGGCTATCATCTTCAGAAGGTCTGTGATCTGAGAAGTAGATTCCTCTTGTCTAGACATCCAAGTTTTAATCTCATATGTGGTTTGTTCTTGCTTGACCATCCATGTTCTGATCTCTTTGTTGTTGGCTTCTAGTAGAGAAAACGTTTCTTCTAAATCTGGTCTTTCTGTCTTGATTTCAAAAGAAGCAGGAGCAGATGCAGATGCAGAAGCTGGAGCACTATCAGTGACCATAGCAGATGCAGATGCAGTCTCTTGAATCATAGAATTAGATGCTAGTTCCAAAATCATCAGAGTTGACTGATTAGGCACAAGAGTTTCTTCAGCAACAGCCGCTTCTAGAGGAGTATCTTTAGACATAGGTTCATCAGCAGGTGCATTTTCCAGAGGAAGAACTGGAGATCTACTCATGTTCAGAAGAGTCTGTCTTATAACTTCAGCAAATTTCACCTTTGCATCATCAGAGCAAATGGTGCAAAGATTTGAAGCTACAAAGTTGAACCTTGAGATAAATCTGTTCCAAGTGGCTTCAGAAGTATCTGGATTCACACTAGACAAGCATTCCTTCTTTACAGAAGATATCCGCATGTTCAATTCCTTCTTGAATATCAATAACCTCAGAATCAGATATGAATGATTCAGAAGGTTTAGGTTGTTCTGGTTGAGGAACAGAGGGGATGGGTTCTTCTGGTTGTGGTTCAGTAGTTTGTGGTTTTGGTGGGGGAATTTCAGAAGTTTGTTGTTTTTTTAGAGGTTTGCTTGTCAGAGGGGGGAATAACAGATGGTTGTTTTTCAGATGGAGTTGGTTGTTGTTGGGGTGCAGAAGGAGTTGTTTCAGAAGTTGTCTTTGGTTTAGGTATAGAAGGAGATGGTTGAGATTGTGTTGGTTCAGATGGAATTGGTTCATGAGGAGGAGAAGGTGAAGGTATGGGTTCATATATAGGGGGATCAGATGTTAGTACCTCTTTGACAGTTTCCAAGATTGAGTCAAAACTGGCCTCAGGAGGATTAGCTTTTTGCTTCTTGACCCTCTTGGGTTTAACAGAAATTGCTTCACCAGAAGCCTTCCTTTTGGGTTTTGAAGATCCTTCTTCAGAAACTTTTCTCTTCTTTTTGTGTCTTGCACCATAAAGATCTGGTTCAGGTTCGCCTGCTTTCTGAATCAGATGTTCTGGTAGAGGAGTTCCATCTGCCAGACATGTTGCAATCTACTTCATAATAATCTCCCTAGGTTCATTAGCGTAGAACAGAGGAAAATCATCCAAAGGTATCCTTCTTTTTTTGACCTCTTCAGATTTAATCTGTTTAGGTGCAGAAGTGAGTTCTTCCTAAACTTTCATCCTCTGAAGACTTTTCCCATTCAGAGCTTTTCCAACTACAGAAGCTAACTCTTCCTTCAATCCTGCTTCTATCAGATGTCCAACAAGACCATTCTCAGTCAGGATGTCTGAAATGAGTCTTCCCATTGGAATCCAATCCCTCATCTTCTGATGTTTAGTTCTTACTTCTTCCCTTGATTGTTTCACGTGAGTCCATAAATGATTGAAAAGTAGATAGGGCAGATCCATTTTTGTGCTCTGACTCAGATAGTACATGAAGTACATCTGATCAGTATTTACATAATCAAGAGAGTTTGAAGACTTCTTGTGATGTATACATCCCATAAAGATCTTAGCCCAGATCCTGTAGTTTGGCTTGAGATATTTCACTTTGTTAGAAGCTTCTCTAGATGAGCAAACTTCTCTATAAACTTCAGTCATATCAACATGCCCGGCTGGAATATTGGTAACACCATCAGTTTCTTCATAACCTATGAGCTTCCTAATTAGATCCTCAGTTATGATGATTTCCTTCCCCAGAACTGATGAAACAATGAACTTGGGGTATGTGGTAGCATGGATCCAAAATTCCTTCACCAGACATGGATAAACTGGTCCCATCAGCCTATCAAATAACTTTGTCCAACATTGAGCATCAACAATGGGACGAAGATCAAACCCATTTTCAGCAATTGATTCAAAGTTCACAATCGATTCACACAATACTTCAAGTTTGTCAACTGGTGTGAGTAAAGTTCTAACCGGTTCTTTGAAAGCAACAACACCCATGTTAGAAGATGAGACAGAAGCCATAGATGATTGAAACTGAGCAGAAGTTGATGAAGAAGTAGCCATTGTTGTTCTTGAGAGGGATTTAGGGTTACGAACAGTTTTGGGTTTGGGAGAGAGATGAAAGCAATGAAACAGACAGAAATGCATACAAGAGTGTGAGAGAGTGAAAAGTGTGAGAAGTGAAGTGTTGTGGTATTTATAGAAGAAATTAGGGCACACATAGAGTCACACGTTCAGCACATTTACACTTAGCATTTAATAAAAAGAATGTAATCATTTCAAGCAATTAATGATTCTGACAATTTGGGGGGAAAACGAGAAACTCAATATTCAAAAAATAGTACCTCAAACGTCATTTTAGTAATGTGCACTCCACCTTTTCAGATTTAGAGTTACACGTGTTTGCTTGCATGTGCTTCTGAAACTTCTTTGAGAAATGAAACGTTAGCCAACGTTCAGATCCTCTGAGGCTTGTTAGTTCAGATTTGCACATAATAAATGAAATATTAAATAATAAATAAATAGATGTAATACTTCAGAGTTAAAACATTTTCCATCTGAGGAAATTTTCTTCTGATAAACATTTTATTCTGGACAGAAATCCATACTTATATTTTTCAGAATAAATTTAAATCTATCTTTAGCAAGGGGTTTTGTAAAGATATCAGCCCATTGATGGTCTGTATCAACAAATTTTAAACTTATGATTCCCTTCTGAACATAGCCTCTGATGAAATGATGTTTTATCTCTATATGCTTAGCCTTAGAGTGTAAAATAGGGTTTTTAGACAAGCATATAGCAGAAGTATTATCATAGAAGATTGAAATGTTACTCTCATGAATCTGATAGTCTTCTAGTTGACTCTTCATCTAGAGCATCTGAGTGCTACAACCAGCAACAACAATGTATTCTGCTTCTGTTGTTGAAAGCGCAATTGTGGGTTACTTCTTGCTGAACCAAGAGATCAGATGACTTCCCAGAAACTGGCAGCTTCCAGAAGTACTCTTACGCTCTACTCTGTCTCCAGCATAGTCAGCATCACAAAATCCAACCAATTTATAATCATCAGATATTCTGTAACACAAGCTCACGTTAGTAGTACCTTTCAGATACCTTAGAATCCTCTTAACAGCTGTTAAGTGAGATTCTCTAGGATCTGATTAGAATCTGGCACACAGACAAACACTGAATAGAATATCAGGTCTAGAAGCAGTCAAATACATAAGAGATCCAATCATACCTCTGTAGAACTTTTGATCAACCTTCTTACTTACCTCTTCCTTACCAAGAGTGCTTGTAGGATGCATTGGAGTTTTTGCTAATTTGCTTTCAGTCATGTTAAACTTCTTCAGAAGCTCCTTCACATACTTAGTCTGATGTATGTAAGTACATTCTGGAGTTTGGTTGACTTGGATTCCTAGAAAGAATCTGAGTTCTCCCATCATGCTCATCTCAAATTCAACCTGCATAGATAGAGCAAACTCCTTTCCCAACGTAATATTGGTAGATCCAAATATAATATCATCTACGTAAATTTGACAAATTAACAAGTCTTTCTTAAATGATTTACAGAAGAGAGTTGTATCCACTTTGCCTCTGATAAAATTCTTTTCCTGAAGAAAATTACTTAATCTCTCATACCAAGCTCTGGGAGCTTGTTTTAAACCATAGAGTGATTTCTTAAGTTTGAAAACATGTTCTGGAAATTTATCATTTTCAAAGCCAGGAGGTTGATGAACATAAACTTCCTCTTCTATAATACCATTTAAGAAGGCGCTCTTAACATCCATCTGATACAGAGTGATGTTATTCTGTGCAGCAAAAGAAATGAGTAGGCGTATAGACTCTAACCTGGCCACAGGAGCATAAGTCTCTGTGTAGTCAATTCCTTCTTGCTGACTATATCCTTGAGCA
Organism: Lathyrus sativus; assembly: GCA_963859935.3. Classification (NCBI taxonomy): domain Eukaryota; kingdom Viridiplantae; phylum Streptophyta; class Magnoliopsida; order Fabales; family Fabaceae; genus Lathyrus; species Lathyrus sativus. The sequence continues at coordinate 163,508,243 of OZ012735.1, read as the reverse complement.
ACTAGCCTTGCTTTGTTTCTTACAACTTTTCCTTGCTCATTAAGTTTGTTTCTGAAGACCCATTTAGTTCCAATAATATTGAATCCTTTTGGTCTTGGAACCAGATCCCATACGTCATTTCTGGTGAATTGATTTAGCTCTTCTTGCATAGCAAGTATCCAATCATTATCGTTCAGAGCCTCATCCATAGAAGTTGGTTCAATGATAGACACCAACCCAAAAAGTGACGTTCCAGATGATCTGAGAAATGACCTTGTTCTGATAGGGTCATCCTTCTTTCCAATAATCATTTCTTCTGGATGAGAAGATTTGATTCTGGATGATCCTTTAACATTTGGTTCTTCAGAAATATTTAAATTGTTCATCTGAGCAGCCAATGGAGTTGCATCTAGTGTTGCTTCTGGTGCTTCTGCTTGAGCGTTTTCTACCTCTGAGTCTTCAAAGTCTGTGAGAATGACTTCTCTATCTGCAGAATTTTCAAGTTGCTTTGGCTTTTGATTGCCAAGCTTATCATCAAATCTAACATGAATTGATTCCTCCATAATTTGTGTCTCAGTATTGTATACTTTATAGCCTTTAGAGCATTCAGAATACCCAAGCATAAAACACTTATGTGCTTTAGAATCAAACTTGTTCAGATTCTCTTTAGTATTCAACATAAAACACATACATCCAAAAGGATGGAAATAAGAAATGTTGGGCTTTCTATTCCTCCATAGTTCATAAGGAGTCTTCTTCAGAAGAGGTCTAACTGACACTCTGTTCTGAATATAACAAGTTGTATTCACTGCTTCTGCCCAAAAATGTTTTGCCAGATTAGTCTCGTTGATCATGGTTCTGGCCATTTCTTGCAATGTTCTATTTTTCCTCTCTACAACTCCATTCTGTTGAGGAGTTCTAGAGCAGGAGAAATCATGTGCAATGCCATTTTCTTTAAAATATTTGTTTTCAAATTCACCACCATGATCACTTCTGACCTTAACAATTTAAAAAATCTTTTCGTTCTAGACTTGTTTGTAGAAGTCAATGAATTCAGAATGAGACTCATCCTTGTGTTTCAGGAATTTTACCCATGTCCATCTGTTGTGGTCATCAACAATGACTAATCCATACTTCTTGCCTCTGATGGATGCAGTTTTCACTGGTCCAAACAGATCAATATGAAGCATCTCTAATGGTCTTGAGGTTGAGACAACATTTTTTGTTTTGAAAGAAGATTTTGAAAATTTTCCTTTCTGACATGCTTCACAAAAAGCATCTGAGTTGAACTTCAACTGAGGAAGTCCTCTGACCAGATTGAGTTTATTAATCTGAGATATACGTCTCATACTAATATGCCCCAATCTTTTGTGTCAGACCCATTGCTCTTCGTTAACAGACAAAAGGCAGTTTACATTCTGAACCTTAAGTTTTGAGAGATTGATTTTATAAATGTTGTTCTTCCTTTTTCCATTAAAGAGGATTGAGCCATCCTTTTGACTGACAGCTTTACAACATTTTTTATTGAAGATTATGTCATAACCATTATCACTTAATTGACTTATGGACAATAGATTATGTGTTAATCCTTCAACAAGTAAAACATTAGAAATGGAAGGGAGGTTACATTGCCTATAGTTCCAGATCCAATTATCTTGCCCTTCTGGTTCCCTCCAAACTTCACATCACCTCTAGATCTAAGCTCCAGGCTTTGGAACATAGACCTTCTTCCCGTCATATGACGCGAGCAACCAGAGTCCAGGTACCAGGACTAGTGTTTCAACTTTGCTGCTAAGGATGTCTGCAACAAAAATAATTTTGTCTTTAGGTACCCATATTTTCTTGGGTCCTCTGGGGTTAGTAGGTTTGAAATTCTTTCTGAATTTCTTTTCCTTATAAGCATCCTTGTTCTTTTGAGGTTTTGATTTATTAAACATAGGTTTGTTCAGATCAGAACTTATGTGTTTAATATCATTTAAATGACCAAATTTGAAATGAGTATATAGAGGAGAATACTTTATGATCATTTTATCAACAGGTTTTGGGTTTAAATCCTTCCCAGAAGAAGATTCATATCCAATACCCTTCCTGTTGTTTCTGCTTACGCCATAGATCATTGAAGTTATCTTGCTTCTATCTAGGCCTCTAGCCAGAAACTTCTGAAAGCTATAGTCATACTCTTCTAAAATATTTTTAGAGCATGATATAGGTTCTGAGTCAGATTTCTGAGTATTTTCTAAATCATTTTATATTTTAAGATTTTCTGCCTTAAGCTCAGCAACCTCAGACCTCAACTGATCATTCTCAAATGCAAGACAACTTTGAAGCTTCTTGTATTTGATTTTGATTTGGCTGTAGCTTTCCAGAATTTCTGATAAACTTTCAGAAAGTTCTTCTCTTGTGAGTTCAGAAAATACCTCCTCAGAATCTGATTCTGATTCTGATGCAGATGTTTCTGCATGGTCGTCCACGTCAGCCATAAGTGCCATGTTTGCACATTCTTCATCTGACTCTGATGAAGATTCAGATGCATCTGAATCATCCCAGGTTGCCATCAGAACTTTCTTTTTATGATCAGACTTCCTTTTTGGCTTCTCCTTCAGAAGTTTTGGGCATTCATTCTTATAGTGTCCATGTTCCTTGCATTCATAGCAGACCACCTCTTTCTTTCCAGATCTTCTGTGTCCAGAAGACTCTTTACGTTGATTTGGTTTCTTGAAGTTTCTGAACTTCTTCTGTTTATGCTTCTAGAGTTTGTTGATCCTTCTGGACAGTAGGGACAATTCATCTTCTTCTTCAGAAGAAGATTCTTCAGAACTTCCTTCTATAACCTGCAACGCTTTAACAGATTTGTTAGATTTTAAAGCAACTGACTTACCTTTCTTCTGAGGCTCGTCTTCCTCTAGTTCAATCTCATGAATCCTTAAAGAGCTGATCAGTTCCTCCAGCGTGATCTTGTTCAGATCCTTTGCAAGCTTCAGAGCTGTGACCATTGGTCTCCATCTGGTTGGCAAACTTCTGATGATCTTCTTGACATGATCAGTAGTGGAATAACCCTTGTCCAGAACTTTCAAGCCAACTGTGAGAATATGAAATCTAGAGAACATAGTTTCTACAGATTCAGACTCCTCCATTTTGAAGGCTTCATACTTCTGGATGAGCGCTAGAGCCTTGGTCTCCTTTACTTGGGAGTTCCCTTCATGAGTCATCTTCAAAGATTCAAACATATCAAATGCAGTATCTCTGTTTGTTATTTTCTCATACTCTGTATGAGATATTGCATTTAACAGGATGGTTCTTGCTTTGTGGTGGTTTCTAAACTCCTTCTTCTGTTGATCAGACATAGATTTTCTGTCAATCTTTTTCCCTTCATCATTGGTAGGATGAATGTAACCATCAGTTACTAAATCCCACAAATCAGCATCATAACCTAGAAAGAAGCTTTTTATTCTGTCTTTCCAGTAGTCAAACTTCTCACCATCAAACATGGGAGGTTTGGTGTTGATTCTATCTTTATCATCGTATTTATTTTTGTATGAAGTTGAAGTGGAAACTTCAGCAGCCATGATGAATAAAGAACAAGATATTTAGAGTTTTTCTCAACTGGATCTTTTCTGTTCACGGTGAAGTGAGAGCACTAACAGAACCGGAGCTCTGATGCCAACTGAAGGTGAGAAAAACACTTAGAAGGGGGGTTGAATAAGGGTTTTGAAATAATTATGGCAATAAAAACAACACAGTATTTTTATCCTGGTTCATTGAACTCAACTAATCCAGTCCACCCTACCAAGGTGATTTGCCTTTTCTCAACAAGGACTTAATCCACTATATTCAAAAAGATTACAGTGTCAACCACTAAGAACAACTGTCTTAGTCTTCTCAAGAAATCCTGACCACAACATGGTCTTCTTAAGGAACTTTTTTTACAAATAAATGTAAACTAACAAGTGTTTAAGTTGCTTCTAAAAAGCTGTATCACAACTATGATTTTTACACTTAGATTAAGAATGAATAAAACTATTCAGCTTATGAAAAATATTGTATGAGAGCTTGAGAGTAGCCCTCCATCTCCAGGGCCCTCATTAAGGCAGAGGTATCCTGGGTAAGACTAGCCCTCTTAGCAGTACGGTCCATTTCCTCGAGCCTCAGAGACTCCGCCCGAGGAATGGATAGAGAGGCCCCCTCGAAGAACTTCCTATCGAGGAAGCAGGGGGGAAGCTCATACTTGCTCTTGGTGGACTCTCGGCTGAGGTCTAGAACCTCGTTTGCCCGAGGATGCTTGGCCCTCGAGCTCACGGGTAGGGGCGACGTATGAGTGGGCAAGGGAGTTGAGGATGATGTCCCCGAACCAGATGCAGGGGGAACTATCTGCTGATCGAGACGACTCTTACCCAAGGTAGCACCACTCTTCATCTTCCCCTGGGCATGCTTCATCATCCGTTCCTGCGCTAAAGGTATTTTACCTGCAAAAATAATAGACACGTAAGCACGGAGAAAGAAAGATTTCAAGCAGAATAAGGAAGAAGGGACAACTACCCAGAAGTTCAAGAGCCTCCTCGCGAGTACGGCACTCGAGGAGCTCCTTTGTGTTGATATATCGGGCTTCCACCTGCAGGAAGGAAGCTATCCACGTAAGCCACCAGCTTGGCATAACTGGCTTTATCATCCTCCGCTAGTTTGGTGAGGGGCAACTATGTACTCGTCGGTTGGACGGGTAAAGTGAGCCCCGCTCCAACAAAAGGGAAAGGTAAAAAGCCTTCGGGTGACTATCTTCCCTTCCTCATCTATCAAGTCCTCCCCGTTCTCATCTGTGGAGACCTACCATACGAAAGTCGAATCAGTGGCCACCTCCGACACTAGTTCGATCACATAGAACCTCTCCTTGAACGTCCGGATAGATTCGGAGAAAGGCTTAAACAGCTTCCTCCCTTGCTTCAAGGAAACTCAGCCAAACCTTTCCCCTGACACTTGTCGTTGAAGGTGGAAAATGGTAAAGAAAAGAGGAAGAGTGACCCCAACCTGCAGATGCTCGCATACCAGCTCATATGCCCGCTGTAACGCTCGTTCATTTTAAATTAAATTATTTATGAATTGTTGGTGTGCCTTTATGTAGGAGTGTGTCTGAGGGTGTTGGTGGGTGTCCTTGAAGTATAGGAAACCATTTAATAAATCATTGAGTTTGATAATAATATAATATATTTAAAAATGATGATAATTTAATAACTAGTAGTAATATATTATTATTATTATTATTATTATTATTATTATTATTATTATTATTATTATTATTATTATTATTATTATTATTATTATTATTACTACTACTATTATTATTATTATTATTATTATTATTATTATTATTATTATTATTACTATTATTATTAGTAGTAGTAGTAGTAGAGAGAATAAAGGGAATTAGGGAGTTATTAGAGAAGTTATGGGAGAAAGAGCAAAAGTACGATAAATTGCTCAGAAAACCAAATTGGAGGAAAAAGGATGAGAAAAGAGGAAAAAGGACGTGGCTGTGGAGAAAGGAAGAACAGAAGAATTAACCGCCGGAGAGAATTGAAGGTTGTTGCAGAAAAGTCGCCGGAGAGCAGAACCAGAACCGGAAGCTTGGAATTCGCCTCTATTCTAAGGTAAGGGTGGGGTTCAGATCTATAGCTGTGGGTATGATGGATTTCATGAAGGGAATGGAATCATAGGATTAATGTTCCTGTAGATCAATAAATATTAAGGATTGATGTTCCTATAGATCGATAAATATTAAGGATTGATGTTCCTGTAGATCGATAAATATTAAGGATTAATGTTCCTGTAGATCGATAAATATTAAGGATTGATGTTCCTGTAGATCGATAAATATTAAGGATTAATGTTCCTGTAGATCGATAAATATTAAGGATTGATGTTCCTGTAGATCAATAAATATTAAGGATTGATGTCCCTGTAGGTCGATAAATATTAAGGATTCCCTGTAGATCAATAAATATTAAGGATTAATATTCCCGTAGTAACGTTACCGTAGTAATGTTCCCGTAAATTGAAGAAATATTAAGATTAATGTTCCCGTAGTGATGTTCCCGTAGTAACGTTACCGTAGTAATGTTCCCGTAAGTTGAAGAAATATTAAGGATTAACGTTCCCGTAGTAACGTTACCGTAGTAATGTTCCCGTAGTAATGTTCCCATAGGTTGAGAAATATTAAGAGTTAATGTTTATCTATGCCTGCATTAATGGTTATGTCATTATTTTATGTAGTAATGTTGGGAATCGGCGCCGACATGCGCTAATTTCCCATTTGTTGAGAAAAGGTTGTTATTAGGCTCTTACTTGATCGACTTCAGGTAGGGAATCGAATCATAGATATAGTTCCCGTGACTCGATAAATGTTAGGGACGAAGTTTTTCTGTGTAGGAATGAATGTGTTATATCGTCAATGTTGTACGTTGTTGTATGGTTGCCCTTAATAAGGCAAGATTAGTTGTAGTTATATTGCCCGTATGAAGGTATATGAAAATGCTGTTGAGTTCTCAATTGTAGAGACGAGGTTGTTTTTAATTGTTCTCTGCGAAAATGTGTTAGAGTCTTATTCATAGGAATGATACTGTTGGTAGTTCTCTGAGATGAACAGATTGAAGTGGTGAGTACATGATGTATGCGAAATGTGATGTTTCTGTTATGGATAATTGGTTGTAGGCGTGATGCCTTGTTGCACGGTTGTTGCACAGTTGTTGTTGTTGTGTTATAGTCCATAATAGTCACATCTCATAGCATATCATTTGGCCTGGATTGGCGACGGTTGTGTCTTTAATGACAAAATAAAATGATTGTGGAGTGTTGTCTCCCGAATTATTATGGAGTGTTGTCTCCCGAATTATTGTGGAGAGTTGTCTCCCGAATTATTATGGAGAGTTGTCTCTCGAATTATTGTGGAGTGTTGTCTCCCAAAATGGTACCACATGCATATGCACAGTTGAGTTGCATTGTTGAGTCGCATTGTTGAGTTGCGTTGTTGAGTTGTTTTGATGAGTTGCTAAGATATGATGATAATTGTTGTGGTTATGAATAAAGGGTGGTTGTAGTTTATTATTACTAATATTTATGTGAACTGCTGGAATTATAATGCTGTGATAATATTCTGACATGACTTTTATCATGCCTTATGTTATGTTGTTGATATCTCACCCTTTACATTGTATGTACCTCCGTTGGTGGTAATTTGCAGGTAATCCGGAATAAGTGTAGCTTTCCGTTTAAAGTTGTTGGTCGCTCTGATACGTAGCACTCTTGGGGGGATGAACGATTGATGTTATTGCTTTTATTTAATTTCCTTGTTGTTGAATTTTATCAAGTATTTTTCATTAAATTGGTGGCTGCTGTTAAGTGCCAAATGTTGGTTGGATGCACTATACCGATGAATTAGTAGTGCTGATTTTTATGGTTGAAACTCGTTGTTTATGTTGAATTGATGCAAGATAATTACTTGCTGAATTTTAATGGAGTTTTGTTGCAAGTTTCATGGTCTTACTTTAATCATGCTAAATGTTGGAAATGTTTTATATTCCGCTGCAAATTAATAAGATGCCTTGTAATCAAAATGTAAATCAAGTTATTGTTGTATGTTCATCTAGGCTTATGTGCTATGTATCATTACTAAATGCGTAATGTCTAATTGAGTTGTGAAATGTATGTTTCTATGAGTTGAAATTGTAACGCCCAGAATTTGCTGATGTGACGGTCGTCACAACTTCCTTACGACCGTCATGTTTACAAAATTTGCTGCACTCTGATTCTGTTTTCCTTAATTATTCGTCGGGTTAGATTGGGGTGTTACATTAGTGGTATCAGAGCAGGTCAGTCCATCCGGCCAAGTTGTTTAATGTTGTGTATTCCCTGGTATGCGACATGTGTGTGAAAACACTGCCGGTACATGTTTTGTTGTAGAACCTTTGTCTGCAGGAGTGAGGATGATTCAAGTGGGGGAGAAGCTTGTGCTTCTCCAGGATGCTGCAAGTGAGGAGTTGTAGCTCAGTGTGTGGTTGAACGCTCTTATAGTTTGGTAAAGATGGTTTGTACCCTATCATAATTTCGGCTGTCTATTGACAAATTGAGGAACTGATCACCCTTAATCTCTTGTTGATAGTGGATGGAGTCATGTTAGATGGGATATGCGTGTCTTGCAAGCTTAGATGGCGTGAGCAGAAAATTGTCTTGAGTTAAGCTAAGTGCTTAAGAATGGTTTTGATGAGTCGGTGCAGTAGGGTGCTGAGGCGTTTAATTTTGATGGGAATTTTTGAATTATAATGAAAGTGAGAAGTTGGCGATTTGCCGATTAATTGTGGTTGGCTGGAACTTATCTTGACAAGATAGTGATATACAGCCAGGACGTGAAGTGGAGTTGTGACCGACTTAGTTACGGTAACTAGTCTGAGAGTGAGAGCTCCATATTTCATGTCTGTTTGGATGGTCAAGGAATTAAACTGATTAAGTAGCGTTGAGACTTGTGTCTAGTGTGTGTGCTAAGGCAACAAAATGTAAAGTTGAGTATAGAAAAGGTGGATAGTGACTCATGGTGATCATTAAACAAAGTAAGATGTGGAGTGAAATATTGGTATAATTAAACCTCTAGATATTCCAAGAGTTGAAGATGTGTTGAATGACCTTCTGAGTGTGAAATTGTTATCGTACGTCGAATTCCGAGATTGCAGCTTTTTACGGAATCAATGTTTATACGGACGAAAGTTGGAATAGATTACGCCGTTGTGTCGGGTAATGTTAGGTCGTGATCGAGTATGCTTGTTTTATCGAATTTGATGGATTTTGTAAGCTTTTGCATTTTTGAAGAGTTGAGGATTTAAGATTCGGATTGAAATCGAAAGTCGTAGATTTCACGTTTGATGGTTCTAAATCACTAATATATGTTTGGTATGAATGAATATGTGGTTGTTTCGAAGAAAATAATTGAATCGGTCGGATTTTCGGGCGAAAATGCTCAAACCCGTAGCAGCCTTTATGCAGAAAAAATCTGTTTTAGAGAAACTTCGAAAATTCATATCTCTTGATCCGTAAGTCGGTTTTAGTCCCCGTTCGAAGTGTTGGAAAGCTAGTGAGATGCTCTTTCTAGGAAAAATTATTTTGAGGCCTGTACCTGGTTCAATTATAGCAGAAAATTGGAAACGTATCGTGTGCTGATTTTTGCCGAACCCGACAGGATCATTTGTTGTATTTTGTGATGCCTTGTTGATATGATTGGGAGATATGCTAAGTGAAACTTCAGCGAGTTTTGGTTATGCTTTAAGGGAACTTGAAGTACAAAAGAGGAAATCAAAATGTGGTAGCTTATGCATTGATATGAAAATCTTTGCATATACCGATGATGATGGTGAAAAGAGTTAGAACTGATTGAACAATTTTTGTGATATGAGTTTGGTTTGTGAAGAGACTTCTTATGGATTTAAGCTTAGTATGTTGGACCTTACTAGTGGTATTCTTGACGAGATTCAATAAGGTCAGAACTCTGGTTTAAGTTGGTAGATTGGTTGAATCTGAGGAACTAAAGTCGAAGGGATGATTTTCAGATTAATGGAAATAGTATCACGAGATATCGTGATAGAGTTGTGTCCCAGATATTATTAAGTGGAATAAGAGTATTGAGATAGATGGAGTATCCATCCCGGCGCTATGAGGATGTAACCGGATTTGAGGAAATTATTTTGAGGGTCATAGTTGAAGAGATAAGTGGTTGAGTTTGTATGTGCTGATTAGACTTGTTAGAAGTCGAAGAATAAACGTCAGAGACCGTTGGGTCCGATGCAACCGTTAAATATTCCAGAGTGGAGATCGGATAGTATTCCCATGGATTTTGTGTTAGGTTTTCTGGAGAATTTGAGGGATATGATTTTACTTTGGTAATTTTGGATAGAATGACTAATTTGGCTCTTTTTCTAACAAGTGAGATTAATCATTCTATGTTGAAGCTAGCTGAGATTGTGCAAGAGACGACTGAGAAGATTCAAAGGATCCAAGAAAGACGTGTTTTGAGAGTTACGATAGTAACTGGTGTTGGTCGAGCTTGAGGTCTCAGAAGCACACTATGCTTTGTGATCTGTACCAGAGTGGCGCAACAGAAGCGCGGGAAAAATAGCAGGTTAGACTGTTTTACCGCTGTCACTCGTGGGAATTTACATGATGTGGTATGTGCCTAAGTTGAAGAAGTACATTGATTCGGATGGATGGTGTACAAGTGAAAGATAATTTGACTGTTGAGGTGTTGCTAGTTCAGATTGATGAACGAGAAGCAACTTCGAGGTGAAGAGATTGCTTTCGTGAAAGTGGACTGGTTGGGAGCTGTTTGATTGAGGTAATTTTGAGGACGAAATTCTTTTAAGTAGAGGAGAGTTGTAACGCCCGTTCATTTTAAATTAAATTATTTATGAATTGTTGGTGTGCCTTTATGTGGGAGTGTGTCTGAGGGCGTTGGTGGGTGTCCTTGAAGTATAGGAAACCATTTAATAAATCATTGAGTTTGATAATAATATAATATAATTAATAATGATGATAATTTAATAACTAGTAGTAATATTATATTATTATTATTATTATTATTATTATCATTATTATTACTATTATTATTATTATTATTATTATTATTATTATTATTATTATTATTATTATTATTATTAGAGAGAATAAAGGGAATTAGGGAGTTATTAGACAAGTTGTGGGAGAAAGAGCAAAAGAACGATAAACTGCTCAGAAAATCAAATTGGAGGAAAAAGGCTGAGAAAAGAGGAAAAAAGACGTGGCTGTGGAGAAAGGAAGAACAGAAGAATTAACCGCCGGAGAGAATTGAAGGTTGTTGCAGAAAAGTCGCCGGAGAGAAGAACCAGACCGGAAGCTTGAAATTGGCCTCTATTCTAAGGTAAGGGTGGGGTTCAATTCTATAGTTGTGGGTATGATGGATTTCATGAAGGGAATGGAATCATAGGATTAATGTTCCTGTAGATCGATAAATATTAAGAATTGATGTTCCTGTAGATCGATAAATATTAAGGATTGATGTTCCTGTAGATCGATAAATATTAAGGATTGATGTTCATGTAGATCGATAAATATTAAGGATTAATGTTCCTGTAGATCGATAAATATTAAAGATTGATGTTCCTGTAGATCGATAAATATTAAGGATTGATGTCCCTGTAGGTCGATAAATATTAAGGATTAATGTTCCTGTAGATCAATAAATATTAAGGATTAATATTCCCGTAGTAACGTTACCGTAGTAATGTTCCTGTAAGTTGAAGAAATATTAAGATTAATGTTCCCGTAGTGATGTTCCCGTAGTAACGTTACCATAGTAATGTTCCCGTAAGTTGAAGAAATATTAAGGATTAACGTTCCCGTAACGTTCCCGTAACGTTCCCGTAGTAACGTTACTGTAGTAATGTTCCCGTAGGTTGAGAAATATTAATAGTTAGTGTTTGTCTACGCCTGCATTAATGGTTATGTCATTAGTTTATGTAGTAATGTTGGGAATCGGCGCCGACACGCGCTAATTTTCCATTTGTTGAGAAAAGGTTGTTATTAGGCTCTTACTTGATCGACTTCAGGTAGGGAATCGAATCATAGATATAGTTCCCGTGACTCGATAAATGTTAGGGACGAAGTTTTTCTGTGTAGGAATGAATGTGTTATATCGTCAGTGTTGTACGATGCTGTATGGTTGCCCTTAATGAGGCAAGATTAGTTGCCCCGTAGTTAACGAACCTTTTCAGGGACTATAATTAATTTAGTGAATAAAAGTTGTAATGTTGTTCTTACGATAATATGCTGAATTCTTAATTGTCAAAAGTATGTTGTTATTGTTCCCCTACATGAACAGATTGAAATGATGAATACTTGATGCATATGAAGTTGTTATGTCACTGTTGAGAAAATGTTATTATAATATTCTCCTTGGATTATGTGGGTAAGTTGTAGTTATATTGCCCGTATGACGGTATATGAAAATGTTGTTGAGTTTTCAATTGTAGAGATGAGGTTGTTTTTAATTGTTCTCTGAGAAAATGTGTAGTCTTATTCGTAGGAACGATACTGTTGGTAGTTCTTTGATATGAACAGATTGAAGTGGTGAGTACATGATGTATGCAAAATGTGATGTTTCTGTTATGGATAATTAGTTGTAGGCGTGATGCCTTGTTGCACGGTTGTTGCACAGTTGTTGTTGTTGTGTTATAGTCCATAATAGTTGCATCTCATAGCATATCATTTGGCCTGGATTGGCGACGGTTGTGTCTTTAATGACCAAATAAAATGATTGTGGAGAGTTGTCTCCCGAATTATTGTGGAGTGTTGTCTCCCGAATTATTGTGGAGAGTTGTCTCCCGAATTATTGTGGAGTGTTGTCTCCCAAAATGGTACCACATGTATATGCACAGTTGAGTTGCATTGTTGAGTCGCATTGTTGAGTTGCGTTGTTGAGTTGTTTTGATGAGTTGCTAAGATATGATGATAATTGTTGTGGTTATGAATAAAGGGTGGTTGTAGTTTATTATTACTAATATTTATGCGAACTGCTGGAATTATAATGCTGTGATAATATTCTGACATGACTTTTATCATGCCTTATGTTATGTTGTTGATATCTCACCCTTTATGTTGTATGTTACCTCCGTTGGTGGTAATTTGCAGGTAATCCGGAATAAGGGTAGCTTTCCGTTTAAAGTTGTTGGTCGCTCTGATACGTAGCACTCTTGGGGGGATGAACGATTCATGTTATTGCTTTTATTTAATTTCCTTGTTGCTGAATTTTATCAAGTATTTTTCATTAAATTGGTGGCTGCTGTTAAGTGGCAAATGTTGGTTGGATGCACTATACCGATGAATTAGTAGTGCTGATTTTTATGGTTGAAACTCGTTGTTTATGTTGAATTGATGCAAGATAATTACTTGCTGAATTTTAATGGAGTTTTGTTGCAAGTTTCATGGTCTTGCTTTAATCATGCTAAATGTTGGAAATGTTTTATATTCCGCTGCAAATTAATAAGATGCCTTGTAATCAAAATGTAAATCAAGTTATTGTTGTATGTTCATCTAGGCTTCTGTGCTATGTATCATTACTTAATGCGTAATGTCTAATTGAGTTATGAAATGTATGTTTCTATGAGTTGAAATTGTAACGCCCAGAATTTGCTGATGTGACGGTTGTCACAACTTCCTTACGACCGTCATGTTTACAAAATTTGCTGCACTCTGATTCTGTTTTCCTTAATTATCCGTCGTGTTAGATTGGGGTGTTACACCCGCATGAAGGCGAGAGAATTCGGGTGCAGCTGAGAAGGCGCCAGATCAAGATGGACGAAGACGGCACGCTGAAAATCAATAAAGGGCAACCTCAGCCCTATCTCCTTAAAGACGTACTCATACATAGGGAAGTGTTCCTCGTATGCCGAGCAAATGCGGTCTTCTCTAGAAGGAAAGTGCACCTTCCATTCTCCTTCCGATCCCACCATGGTGAAGGTGTCCCCGATATAAGAAGCGAAGATGGACGCGTGCTCCATAGGCTCGGCCACGGTCCACTCGTCCACTAGCGACAACGCAGTAGACGTCCCCACGACCTCGGGAGACGAGGAACTATCATCTATATTTGTACTCTCCGAGGAGCTCTCCTCGGATGAATCCATGTGATGTTCTTCTTCTTCCCTGCGCGACATCTCTTTTACCTGAAAAGTAGAGGAAAACAGTGAATTCGATGGCAAAATCAAATCCACTCTTCCACTGTTAGTCAAGTGAAGGGTGCGTAAAAGGCCGAAGAAGAGAATTCTCGACCTAAGCCCTACTCAAATGATGCAGCTAAACAAACAGGGAAGGTGCCCGACAGTTCTACCTAAGCACCCGGGGATAACCCCCGGTCACAAAATCAGTGGCCTCACACAAAAACTACCAGAAGTCGTGATAGCCTAACAGCGACGCAACTATGTCTCCCCTACCATGAATCATCTGAACCTAAGGGTTATTAACTTACCTTTCCTAAATAACCAACTACGCTGGCGGCGGCAGACAGATGGTCGCGCCACCGTCTACCACCAACAGCCACCACTAAACATGCCCTAACTAAGTTATTTCAGTCCTAACCACATGCAATCTAAAGCCTCAAAACAAGGAAAAATAAAGAACAAACAAGGATTAGTGCACTTACGTGGTCGAGGAAGAGAAGTTGGAAGGAATGCGGTTCTGGTCGGGCGTCGTACGACGGTCGGAGCAAAATTGACGGCAGCGGACGACGGTTGCAGAGAAGGGCACAATAGGAAAGAGAAGTAAAAGTTCTGACAAACGGACTCCCTCACTATTTATAGGCGTACTCCATGCACGAGCACGTGCGCGTAAGGCATCATCATGACCCTAGCCTAGTCATCATCATGCATTTAATGCAGCACACAGCTCAAGGCACGCGTGGCATCCCCACTCTTCAGATCCCATTAACCGTTGGGCTCCCTGAATCTCAAGATCCCCGACACCAACGTCCGCGGGCAAGGTTCATCCGAACACGATGAAATATACGACGATTCTGCCCGGGAAACAGACCATCCTTAAGTCATCACTACCATGCTCGATAGCAACGACTTGGGGGGCTACTGTTCCGGACTGACCCAATGGCTAGGCATGGCCCAATCCACTTCTGCTCCCAGAACGTCCCAATTGCCTAAGTCCAACCTCCTTGGGAAAGAGTTTACCTTTCTGCCCCTCCAACTGGGGAGGATGACCAATTTACCCTTGGTCACAACACTTCTCTCCGTCAGGCTCTGCCCATCACGCACGATTTCACCATTCAGAAACAGCCAAGACGCTTGTGCCCGTAACTACATCTCTTCCCGTGCCAATGGCTAGTTATGAGCACGTCTTCCCGTCCCAACGACTATTTCTGGCAATTACCTATTTGTCGGAAAACAGTTATCTCGCCCCGAAAATAGAGACCAATGGCCAAGCACTGGGGGCGTTATAAAAACTCTCTCATTCGAGAGGGTCAAGTATCTAATTTCTCACCTTGAAACACATATATTATGTACTTACTCACTCTCTTGCTCGTTTTCTTACTTTAACATCGTAGTGCCTTGCAGGTACACCCCCTCCTCCTCTTTCACACCCAGCATCGCAGACGTTCGTTTTTGTCCCATCTCAGATTTTGATCGTTCGGTAAGATCAAAAAGTAATGTATCTCTCTTAATATTATATGCACCCACTCACAAAAATAATTTTCTAAAACATAGATCTTTAAAAAATTGAAAAGGGGAAAAAATTATTTTAACTTCGAGAATCGAGTATGGAAATATGTATAATCAATTATGAGGATGGAAATGTGCATAATCAGTTATAAGACGCATCTCACCCCATAATCCATTATATATATATATATATATATATATATATATATATATATATATATATATATATATATATATATATATATATATATATATATATATATATATATATATATATATATATATATATATATATATATATATATATATATATATATATATATATATATATATATATATATATATATATATATATATATATATATATAT
The DNA here is from genome assembly GCA_963859935.3 of Lathyrus sativus. NCBI lineage: Eukaryota > Viridiplantae > Streptophyta > Magnoliopsida > Fabales > Fabaceae > Lathyrus > Lathyrus sativus. Next base: position 163,492,671 of record OZ012735.1, on the reverse strand, counting down.
ATATATATATATATATATATATATATATATATATATATATATATATATATATATATATATATATATATATATATATATATATATATATATATATATATATATATATATATATATATATATATATAATATATATAATATATATATATATATATATATATATATATATATATATATATATATATATATATATATATATATATATATATATATATATATATATATATATATATATATATATATATATATATATATATATATATATATAATATATATATATATATATATATATATATATATATATATATATATATATAATATATATATATATATATATATATATATATATATATATATATATATATATATATATATATATATATATATATATATATATATATATATATATATATATATATATATATTATATATATATATATATATATATATATATATATATATATATATATATATATATATATATATATATATATATATATATATATATATATATATATATATATATATATATATATATATATATATATATATATATATATATATTATATATATATATATATATATATATATATATATATATATATATATATAATATATATATATATATATATATATATATATATATATATATATATATATATATATATATATATATATATATATATATATATATATATATATATATATATATATATATATATATATATATATATATATAATGGATTATGGGGTGAGATGCGTCTTATAACTGATTATGCACATTTTTATTTATCATTCAATAATCAGTTATAATTGTTGTATAATCGATTATGGTGTGAATCAAATCAAATGTTTCCTAAAATTGTTTCAAACAATTGATTATGGACCAAATATAAACTATTTTCATTATTTTCTTTTATATATGAATTAATGGCAGCTCAACCATATAAAGGACTTTGGTGATCATTTATAAAATACACATGTGAACTATTAATAGAGAAACTTCTATACATATATTGTTTGTAATCTTTACTGATATTTTCATCTTATTATTAACCAAGAGAAACCTCTTCTCTTGAACTCGTAAAGTATGAAGGTTTCTTCAAGTGGAATTTGTGATAAAAGTTTGATCCAGAAAAGATTGTTAGAAAAAGTAACAATCCACGATAAAAGTCGGGAAAAATTAACAACGGCGGCGACTAGGGCTTATAGCAAGCAATGCAGAGGGGCAATATTCAATTTTAAGCATGATGACAGAGGTAACTACAGAACATTTAGCAAGCATATTACAAAAACCATTCCTAGATAAAAGGCCTCATACAAGATAGTAAACAATCATTCCAAAAACTTAAATGTACAAAGCCAACAGAGGTCCTCTCAGGTGATTGTTCCTTCACCACCACTCAGAAAATCGCATCATGTTCCTGTGAAAAAGTATGGCTACTACTTGAGACAATGAGTCAATAAAATAACAAATCCTAGAGTAGCAAAATTTGATATGAATGGTCATTTTCCTTATATCTAAATTTCCATGATACAGCAGAAAAGGATGTAGAAACATCAAGAATAAGTTCAGCCTAGCCTTTCATTTTCATTCATCATAACCATAGTCTAAATCGCCATCATCTAACTCGACTTCCCGTCATCACTGAATCCAGACATGATACTGAGAAACAGAACAACTGCAACTAGCTGTGCTACCACAAAATATTTCGCCCTTTTCGTTGTTTCTTCTCCTCCTTTGTTTTCTCCTTTTTATGTCTGCTCTTGAACTTTGAACCTAACAGTATAAATGAAAAATTAAGAAAAACAAAGATGCATTGGTTTCTTCTGTTTTTTTAAGGTAACCATATCAAATAAAATTATGATAATGTCTTACTTGAAGTTGAAGGACCTCCAGAAGTTGATGATGATGCACCAAAATATGGATCCTTAGACGGAGACGTACCAGCAGCTTCTATAAGTTCTTCCTTACGTTGTTGCACATATCTCACTAAATTTGCGTGTTTCAAAAAATTGGACCGCAAAATTGATGATTCCTGGTACATAAATGCAGGAAATAAATTAAAACTTTTCATCAATAATAATTCTGGAGTGCTTGTAATAAGCAATAACTGCTGCTACATAAACAGTAATCGTTTAACTCGTAGGGAAAACATGAAAAAAATCAAACATATAATTTACGATATTCATCAAGTGGAGAATTCAAGATCTCGAGCGTAAAAAATTGGGAAAAGGAAACTAAAAAATCTGAGGTTAATGTTTTGTGCACTACAAATCTTATATTTTCAACTTTATGCATTTTGAATTTTTATATTAAAAACAGCAAACCATTGTCAATTTAGCTGCGTCTAGGGGAAGATAATCATTAAACTGTGTTATCATCAAATCATCCTCAAATTCAATATTATATGTGAGTCTACGAATCTATGCGAGTCTACTAAGGTATACAACGAAACAATTTTGTAATAGTTAACACAACTTTGATACCTTAGGTCGCAAACTCATACAATTCTACGAGATAACTCGAGAGTTTGACATCTATGGTAGGATCTCCTAGGTGCAATCAAGAGCAAGTTTCTCGAGTCAAGAGAACGACCAAACCTAAACTATAATTAAGGAGAAAAACTTTGAATTTAAACTACACAGCACTACTTATCCTATTAGTGTTCCATTGATCGCTGACGACCATATTTTACATAGTATGTTTCAGCATTCAGAATCTTTTCAGCTATCAATGATGTAAAATAAAATTCAGCAATAGAAAACATGCTTCCTTTCGCCTCTTATACCACAACACATATTCTTTGTTCAATTTTTATCGACCAGCAAAAATCACTATGACATCCATAGTTAACTTTTAAACAAAAATCATAGTGTAACATAACTCACAGGAAAAGCTTGAATAACTACTAATGCATGTGCAAGAAAAATAGCATCCAAGCTTGATGCCCTGCATAAACCGAACAAAACAAGCAATGACCAGGAGGACAGAGTGTCAAAATTTGCTCTAATAATGAAAAATAAACCGAAACATTTCTAACATAAGATAAACTGAGTTATAATAAACTAACGAGGTTCACCTGTTTTCAAATAAGTAGTTTTCTTCCCCTAACAATGTTGACAAAGCATCATATGCAGAGTTTGCTCTTCCATAAATCTGTCGATCAACAGCAGGCAAATATGTATGAAATATGAATACCTCCAAAGCCAAAGAGAACATAAACAACATTGAAACTATCATCCAGAAAGGACGGAAATGAAATTAATGACCAAAATGTAAGAAATTATAGATAAAATAAAATCATGCATAGCATGCAATGAAGCATTAACATGGACACATGATAAAATATTGACACGTATACACCAGTTAAATTTTGAAAATGGAAGTGATTGAATGTATGCATCAGTGTTTTGTCAGTGTCAGACAGGGCCGTCTTTGAGGGCGGTTAAATCGTAATTAAATAGGGCTTTTGTCTGTTTTGCCATGGTTAAACTGTGGCTAACCTACACAGGGCCTCCAAAAACTTGAGATGGCTCTGGTGTCAAACACCAAACACATCTTCAATTTGAAGTTTTGTGCTGCATAGACAGCATGTAAACATAATAAATTGAAGGTAGAACTTTTCATAGTCCCAAATATCATCAAAGCAAATATGAAAAAAAAACAAACCTCTTCTTCCTTTACTTCAGCATTGTCTTTACTTATCTCATGTTTCTGCTTCACCCAATGAGCTTTCTTCCAAAACAAAACCTTTCCTATAGGCCACGGAAGATCAGAATAATAGATGCTATAAGCCGACGAAGCGTCACTTCCCACCCAAAGCTCATACTCAAGTGCATCAGCAAGCCATGTCGTAAGCATCACCTTGGTCGGTAGCCATTCGGGGAGTGAAGATACCCCAACATCTAAATCACTTACATCCCTTTTCAAGCCCCCAATGATCCCTTCCTTATCATTATTATATGTCACATAATCACCAACCTCAAAGTAAGGAATTTGATCTATGCACACCACAAACCACAACCAATCAAAAAAACAAAACAACAATCATTACACATTACAAAAACTAATTCCAACATGAACAAATTTTAACCTAAAATCAACTCAAATAAACAAGCCCCCACTTGCACAAATAAAACCAAAACATTAAAAAGAAGATAATTCCATCAAATGGGCATGAATATCAAATGACCCAGAAGGGTAAAACACAATCAAATGGTTAAAAGGATAAAACTTTGAAATAAAAAAAACTATTCAATTGAAAGGGCTATTGTTAGAAGAGACAAAGATTGAGATTTTACCAGAATCGGGGTAGTTAAGGTGATAATCCAAATGGAATGGAAGTTGAGAGAGTTTGAGATAGATGTAAGCAGACAAACATTGAGGACAACCGATTGGAAGACCAAAACATGGTTTTCTTACAACGAGGGTGTTCGTTGGTGGGTTCTCATTGGTCTCCATTGTTGTTATGCACAAGAAGAAGAAAATTATAGGGTATTACTCAAGAGTTAAGAAGGTGAATGTGATAAAACAATGAAGAGAAAGATTGAGGGAAATTAGGGATGCGAAAAACGAAACTTCCATCTTTGATGTGGGCTTGACCCTTGACAGAAGATTTACTTGCGGATCCAATCCTACTTTTTGGTATATGGGGTCGCTTTATCAAAATAAAATTTGGGAAATATTAAAAGTTAATTTGTAATATAAGAACATTTGTTAAATAGAAATAATAAAATCAAAATGATTATAATTTCACAGTATTAATTGTGAAAATATTCAACTGTTTTAAAATATATTGATAATGCATAATACAATTGGAATATGTTCAACATAGAATAAAAAATAATAATAATAAATCTTTGATTCTAATAATACAGTAAGCCTTGTTAGAAGCAATTGAAGAGATTACATAACCTACAAGCATGAAAAATAAAATGAGAATTAGAGAAATGTTCTAATTAGAAAAGAGAAAACATTATTTTGATCTTGAAAAATGACTTACATTTGCATGGTGACATTTGTATTATTTTTTCAAAAATGATAGTGTGTGAAAGCTTAATAAAGAAATGTAGGTGTTAGTAAATATAGCAAACAAAAAAAGAGATTTTTATCAATAAAGTTAATAGTTTAAAGAAATAGTAAAAATGTACGTAGATGACGTTGTGAAAAACTTCTTTGAAGACAACATTTGTTGTTTGAGTTAAGGAGTTGTTGTCTTTGTCATGTATTAAGATTTTCAATCCAGCTTTACTCTTAACTCTTGAAATAGCAACATAGAGTTGTCCGTGACTGAAAACATTCTTGGGCAAATATAAACCAACATAATCTAATGATTGCCCTTGAGATTTGTTGATTGTCATAGCAAATGACACTATAATTGGGAATTGTCTTCTGATAAGTTTAAATGGCCATGGAGATTGAGAAGGAGACAAAGACATTTGTGGTATGTAAATAGTGTTTCCGATATTTGTACCTGAAATTATCTTTACTTGTATTACATAGTTGGCTAACTTAGTAACTGTCAACCTTCTACCATTGCAAAACCCTTCTGATTGATCCAAATTCCTTATCAACATAATGGTTGTACCAATTTTCAATTTCAATGAATGGTTAGGCAAACCAGAAGTTTTAAGACAACTCAAGAATTCTGGTGTCAAATACTCGAAAGCATAATTATCATTTGTTTTTTATCTATCAATGGAATCACAACTCAAATACTCTTTACATTCACCTTCATGAAAAAGAATGATTATTAAGGTATAAATATTTATATATTTGAAACAAAAAGAGTATACAACTCTTAAATATCATATTTAATAGTCCAACTTTACTAAAATACAAATTTTTAAAGAAAAGAGTATTCATGTATCAGACATAACTAATAGAGATTAAAATATACCTGAAAGAAGATTAGTTATGTAGTCATTAATGCCGTCAACAATTTCAATAGTTGATGCTAAAATTGCTCGACATTGAAGGAAATCTAGATTTGTGTAATTTTGAAGTAGATTTGGATAGGTACTTGTAACAATTGCCTCAATTGGATCCACAAAATCTCTAATGAGTAGCTCTTTAGGAATATCTATTTCAACATAGCCATCATTGGGTTCTGAGACTTTCCCATTGCCAACTTGTAAAATCCAATCTGAGAATAGCCTAACTTCTTCTGAATTGCTTAAATTAGGACCACTTTGCAATCTCATATTTTTGGTTAGATTCAAAACTTTACAATGATCCCAAATATATGATGCATTTATTGTTGCATGGACAATATCAGACCTAGTAATTCGTGGTACAATAGGTAAAATTTGTCTGAAATCTCCACCAAAAATTACAACTTTACCTCCAAAAATTTGTTGACATTCAACATTGTCATCACTCATTATATCCTTCAATGACTTGTCAAGAGCTTCAAAACAAAACTTATTAGCCATAGGTGCTTCATCCCATATAATGAGTTTTGTTACCTTCAAGAGATTAGCAAGATCTGGTTTTTTCTCAATGTTACAGATGGAAGATTCCAGACATGGAACTGAAATTTTGAATTTTGAATGTGCAGTTCTCCCACCTGGTAACAACAAACTTTCTATTCCACTAGATGCTACATTTAACACAATATCTCCTTGACAACACAAAGCAGCAGAAAGTGTGTTCCACATGAAAGTCTTTCCAATCCCACCATAACCATATAAGAAAAAAACTCCACCATTTTGATTTGTGACAGCTTGCATAACTTGTCTAAAAATTTCATGTTGTTCATCTACATTCAAAATGAACACACCATCAAAGTTGTTACATTAGCAAAGTTTAAATGTTCAATTCCTGTTATGAGGTATACCATAACCATTACCATATAATGAATATATTGAATATATAATTACTAAAATCTACTCCATGAACAGTATAGAATAGATACCGCATATGTGTTTAACTTGATGAGAATGAAGATGAACAACTATTATAGAAGGCTTAATAAAGCATAAAGTAATATTATTGAAATAATAGTAAAATCAATACCCGTTAATTTTTCAAATAGACTGTGGTAAATCTCTTCTTGAGCCTTGATATCATATTGTCTTTCATCATATATCAATCTATTTCCAAGAAAGTCAAGGACATAATTATTTGGAAATGGCATTGGCTTAAATTCTTTCAAACTTCTTCTATTTTTCTGCAGCTGCTTCTCAATTTCCATCAAAGTGAGTTGTTGAATATCTTCATCTGACAAAGTTAAATCTACAAAAAAAAATAAACGTTAAGTAATAAAAAAATAATATTGAATAAAAGTATTGTAAAAGTGTTGTAAAAGTGAATAAAAGTGTTGTCAACAAAAGTGTTGTAAGCAATAAAATGGAGGCGATAAAATATAACTTATTGTGACATAGATATAAAAAATATGTATTGATATAACCTGGATTTTGTGACAATAGTCTTTGTTCATATAGAATTCCATCTGATAAGTATATCCAAGTGTAAAGCCAGACATGTTCTGGTCGATTCAATGAAGCTGATAATAACATTGTGACAAAAAGTTTACGCAAAAATACTCCAGAACCCTAGTTATAAGCTTCTTTAATTTCCTCAATGAACTCTTTGTCATCTTCTAGGAAGCCCAATGCAAAACATGCTTCTCTAAAAGAATTGTGCTTGAACCCCTCAATTGTCTTTAATTCATCATAAGATCTTGGCCCTTTCTTCACAGTCAACAACATCCTCATATAATACAATTCTTCGGTCGTTGGTGGGACCGAAATGAGTCGGTCAATTGTGTAACCTCTTTTACGTGGTTTCCAACACCTTTTCCTCTTGTCATATACAAATTTTGACACAAATTGTCCATATGTTAAAGACCTTGCTTCTTCATATTGGCTATTTGCGAGAAACCAAGAAGTAAACATTGATTTTGTGACACTTGGTTTAAGTAGGAGATTACCTATTTGCTCAAAATCTTTGTAGTACACATAATTCTCTCCTTCCATGTGAAAAAATAATCTTTCAACAGCTAGTTTTCTACCATGAATTGAATAAGAGAAGATTCTCCAGCAAGCTTCACTTGGTGATACATATCTACAATCTAGGTATTGCTTGATTTCATCAGTATTTCCATCTTGACCAGTGCTATTTGGAACGATAACATCCGAGATCCTATCAGAACCCTTGTTGATGTATTTGAAAAGATATTTAATTGACGTACTTTGATTGCACCACTCCATATTTATATGTGCCTCATATTTCATCAGCAAACTTGGATTATGGGGTACAACATGACCACTGTGCAGTGTGACTCTGTTTTTCTCAAATGTATTACCTTGATCTCTCCTTCTATAAACTGGATATCCATCTTGATCAACAATTATGACATCTTGAATTTCTTAGGATAGTATTTGGAACACTTACCATCTTTCATGCAAGGGCATTTAGGATTTTCTAAACCACAAGGTCCATGTACCATGTGGGTTTTCACCAGATTATACAGTCTTGGATGTTTCAATGGATCGGGAACTTCAGCAGAAATGATTTTTTCTATGCCTTCAGGAGCGGGATATTTATTTGATGGATGCAAGGAAATAAGAATGTGTGCATGTGGGGGACCCCTTTTCTGAAATTCAATTGTGTACATATATGAAAATATTTTCAAATGTTAAAAAAATAAATACATATGAGAATTGGGTAAATAAGAATGTGTGCATGTGGGAGACCCCTTTATGTGTAAACATTGGATAAAGTAAAATGCTAGCAAAAAAGAAATGGTAGACTTACATGCGAGAACCTTTCCTAAAACACCTTTCTTTGTCACGTCCTCTAGGAGGTTATCAAACTTCATTTTAAATATTCTAGCAACGATATCAGGTCTATCATGTGGCTTCAAATTTAGAGGACCAAGCAATCTTTGAATTTCTGGCCAATTTGGGTTGCATGTGAATGTAATGAAAAGATCTGGAAATCCCACCTTACTACAAATTGCCATGCCATCATAATACAACTGATCCATAAATCGTCTACTCCCCACATAAGATGATGGTAATATGACTCTTTTTCCTATGCTTGATCCATGTGTTTGTTCTTGCTCTACATTTAGACTTGTATACTTTGACACTCTTAGTTTGGACTGATTTTTCCTAATCCATTTCAATCTCTCTCCTTCAAGCATTGTGTAACCATCCACCAAAAACTGTTGGAACAATATTCTGAATGACGACAAAGTCTTTTCCTCATTGCACCTACTTTGGATTCTAAATGCTAGCCATTCTCGAATAGTTAGTCGATTCCTTTGACTGTCATCAAAAATGTCAAGATCTCTGTGTGCAATGGCGCCTCTATATCCATCCTCTCCATAAGGAAAAATCAAGGGATACTGGTAAGACAAGTAAGCTGGATGAAACTCATCAATGCGTTGAAGTTGCCCCCCTTTGACTTGCATTATAATGTCTCTTTCCTCAGCAGTGTCAATGTCACCAATAATTAAAGCTGCCACTTCAGAAATAGTTGGTTGATTGTACAATCTTTCATCAATAGACCTAGTTGAAATTAATTTGAGTTTTAAATTATGAACATTGTTGTGATTGAGCCACTGTCTAGCCATTAAGAAACTTTTGGCATGTGTTATGTGTGTACAACATATCTGACAACTTTTGTATAGTCTCGGGCAGGATGCTGTTTTTGTTTCTACAACAATGATAAAAAAACTAATTAGTGTGCATTATAACGATAATAAGCTATAGGTAAATAAACATGATGTTTGGTTACCTGAGACCGTCCATTCTATTTGTAACTTCATTTTCAGTGTCATATATGTAAAGTTGGGCAAATTTAGGTGGATGTCCTTCTGGTGGTAATAAACTACCAATTCGGTGGCAAGCTTGTCCTTGGATTCTAATAGTAGGTGGGCCACGACCATTATTAAATCTGTTGTCCAACTTAGCTCCCGGTGAAGTAAAAGCAAACATCATGTTATATGTCCTTATTTGTGACTGGAAATTCTTACTATCCATGGCATTATGATCAAACAGAAGATGTGATAAAGGTTGTGGTGGATGTTTTAAAAATGGAAGTTCGAATTTACCATTTCCACAACATAAATTTTTTTTGGGATTTGCTGAATGTTTGTGTTTGTGCCTCCTTTCTTGATACCACATCAGTGCTTTACAATATCGACACTCAATCAAAGGATCTCCCAAATCGAAGTACTTTGTGTATAATACAATAATTTTATAATTAAAGCACTGAATAGAATACTAGTAAAAGTAACATTTTGTATTTACTCAAGATTTATGTTGGTTACCTTCATTGTTTATGTCTGGTTGGTTCGCTGTTGAAAAAGGTGGCAAACCATTTTCATTACTAAGGCTTTCATCTTCATCAGATTGCATTGTTGTTGTAAACATACTAATTATATCATGAATTGTATGTGAAGAAGCATGTTTTAATTATACCAAGAACAGAAACACATGTGAATAAACAGGTATTATGAGATATACATTTAACAACAATTTCATCTTAAAAGGTATATGAGGATATTCAATGTAGTGTATCTCTTCACACCTATCCTTCTAATTTTAGTAAATAGAAGGATATGAGTAAGGACGTAAATTGGATTGAATTATTTGGTGCTAGCTTAGCCTAAAATTTCACAGTGCCATTACTCATATAGCTGCTTGTTGATATTTTGATTATTTTCCTCTCAGCATTCATGTTTAAAAGTTTTACAGGCTTGAAAGTTCTCCTGTTTTGCAAGGTCTAAAAGCGCCAAATTTCAAGAATCTGAGTTGAAATCTTACTACATTTGCTAGGCTGAATCAAATTCTGTTTGAAACTGATATCAATGGCTTGATTGAAGTAGGATAGATTTTCAACCTAATTTATGTCCTGCGCAGCTGCCTTGAGGCATAATAATAGCTATCAATTTGAACTGGGAAGTGGTTGGACTACTGTTTACTGTTTTTGTGCTTTATATGAATGTTTCTAAACCAGTAGAGGTCTGCATGTATAACTTGTCATGGTATAGTAATCTTGTGATCTTACATTAAGAAATATTCTACAACTGACTTGTTAAAGTAGTTATGAATTAATAAATCATTTTAGTAAATATAAATGTAAGAGTTGTAGAATAAACAATATAAATTGTAAGTTTTTCGATCTACCTGTGAATGGATCATAGTCGGATTCATTTTTGTTATCATCACTGTCAAAATCAAAATTATCCGTCGGAGTAAATAAAGTAGAAGTATTTCTCATACTTGCTGCCACTGTTGCAGTTTCTGTATAGCTATCATTAATTGGTATAGATCTTGCTCCATTAGTTTGAGGGTTGTTTATAAAAGGTTATGTAAGTAATTAGGAGGATGATATAGTGAATAACAATACATAGAGACTAACTTAATTATCCTCTATGATGGAAACACTTACATGGATGGAAATGACAGGATTTTTATTACATTGCGGCATGGCATTAAGACAACACTACATGTTTGTGAACATGTTGTGTTGGAAATCGAAGCTCTGTGTATGCTAAGTCCTTGATGGGATGGTGAAGGAGTCTTACGTTTTCTGTTACAATAGTTGTAAAACAAAAAATATTTCATGAGTTGGCTAGAACAGAGTATAGAGAAATTGTTAAATTGCAAAATCGTACTCAGTAGTAAATGATGGACTTTGGCGTGTCTTATGTTGTTCATCGCAAATAAGATTGGTCGCTAAAGCTGGGACGCCAAGGGATTTTTTAGGACGACCTCGACCACGTTTGATTTGTTGTGATGTGGACGGTGCATTATTCCTGTATAATGGAATTGATTAGAAAATAACATAGTAGTTTTAAAGATAGAAATATGAATTAGACTTACATAGAAGTGTTATCCGGCTTTTGATTACGGTGATTGGTTACAAAAAAGACATTCTCCTTTTGCGGCATGGATCCAGGCTCCACAAATCGTGACATAAGGTTTGTCCCCAAGTTATGAACATTGAATACTTTTGGTGGTGTACGATATGTATGCATTGACGGTGATGGTAAAGTTCCTTGCAATATAGAATTAATTCTCTTACCATCTCTAACAATTTGGTCGATTAGTCGATTGTTCGAAGAAGATGGAGTAACATCAGATAATGGTAATCTAATATTGGGGGTTGTGGCGTTTGTTTCAGCGGGTTTATAGTTCAGAATAGTACTTTAACTTGAGGGTGATCTTTGGAAAATCTGATTCGTTTTAAACGTTTGGCTTTAAGAACACTAAATCTTTTCATTCTAGCTCTCTTGGCGGTAATCTTACGTAGAATGTAATCATCAATCTTTATTATGGGATGTGTAGTTAGCCTAAAACAGTACAAATTTTATCAAGATTTGGAATGTAATAGAAGAGTTAAAACATAAAGGTTCAAATTCAATAAGAACTATGCCTGATTTTAATAGGTTTGCAATTGTCTTTATCCATATTTCTGAACCTATAAAAAACAGATCATAACATAGCTTATAATTCCAACCAATTATTGAATGCAACCATAGTAAATAACATAAAAATCATCTCACAAATATCAAATAACAATTACCATTGTACAAAGACCAATATAAACTAATTAATGATTCAAACCAGGTTTTGTACAGAACATAAATGTGGATGAAACTAAACCATTATGTCTGAAGCTGCAAAGCTAACGTGGATGAAACTAAACCAATGCCATTTAAGTGGTTATTCTATTTATCATAAATGAAGTGCTGAAACTTTCTATCAGTACAGATGCTACTTATGAATGAAAGCTCTCACCTACACCAGTATGACATGAAGTTCATGCAACAAACACAGAAAAATCATTGCACCAGTATGACACGAAGTTATAGTTACAGATAATCTTGAGTCAAGTATGTAGGCCATTTCATGCTGTTAAGTCTTATATCATCAAGAATATGATATATTGTAAAAATGACTCAAACTGGGGCCTTTTCATGTTATTAAGAACTATATGAAGGCAAATGCTAGGTTATCATCAACATTTCCTAACTATATACTGTTCAATACACCTCTAGCATAAAAAAACAGTAGCACAAAGAGCCAATGGTAATACTTGTTCAATACATCTCAAATACCAATTATCATTGTACATTTCCTAACTATATAATGTTCAATATATCAAGGCAAATGCTAGCTCTATCATCAACATTTCCTAATCTGTTATTATGTCTGCTTATGGCCATCAAATGGAACATGCTTATTCTACAAGGAGGCTCTCTGCTACTTCTGGTATGACCAAGAATTATTATCACTTATATGGTAGATTCCGCTCATGAATGAAATTGAAAATTCTTGATCATGTTAATCAAGCCTGCGACCTGATCTCGAAATGAATAATATGATGGAGAATTTTCATATTCAACTAATTGACCTTGAATCATTAGCTACTATATCTTTTGTTAACTTCAAGTTAATATTTTTGTATAATTTTTATGATAAGTTTGTTGTGTTTTTCTTCCTTTTTTTTGGTCACAGAGATCGGGAGCAGTTTTATGTTAGAATCGGGATTCTATATCACATCATTTTCTGCAACAATCTTCATTGCTGGATTTGCAGCTCTTGGACTTTTATTAATCACTCTGTTGGTTTCAATGGCAATGATGCTACAATCTTGTCAAAATAATAGTGCTGGAATTCTAGAGCTTAGGAATGTAAACGACGACTATAGTTATTGCAAAGTTCATTCTCTGTTGTCGCTACTCGAAAAAATGCATCGCGCAACGACGGGGAGGCGAAAAGGGAAAGACAGAAGAGTCTCCACCGAATTTTATTTATCCCATGAGGGGAAAGGAAAATATCGAGAAAACCTAAAGAAATGGAAGGAAAAGATGGTCTCGTAACCAAGAATGGGTTCGAAAGCCGGTTATGCGAGGGGAAGGTATTAGCACCCCTCGCATCCATCGTGCTCGATGGGAACCATTTGCTTGTCAAATGTGTGAATTTATTTGCTTTAAATATTATGCTATAAAAGTGTTTTCCAAAGGGTAAAGAAAGAGGGTTTAGAAACTAAGAAAGGAGGCATAACGAGGAAGAAAAGAGAAAGGACAGACTCGGTAGGACTTCGCAGTCCTATGCCTACGTATTCTCAATAGATGTGAGAAAGGCAGAGTCGACGTAGTTTGGGGAACTACAGATATGGGGGGAATGTGCTCGGCAAGGATTGTGGCCCTTGTGCCTATGTATCTTTACTTAAAAGAAGTAAAAAATCAGAGCAGCCGTAGTTCGGCCTACGATTTGTTGATGTTTTTATAGATGATGCTATCGTGCGCACTCTAGCAGTTTAGGTGTTTTTGCTGCTCGCATGTGAGGAGACTTATGCGTTACCTGTTTGCGGTAGAACAGACGTAACATATCCTTTTTGAAAGAATGATTAGTTTTCGTCATGCGAGGCAAGATGTTGTTAGAACACAGATTGGTTCTTAATAATATCTCTATGTTTTGATGATAACTAATATGAAATTTTGTATTTAAGAATTATATACTCTAAAATTTGCTTGAGAATTTTTTACTGCAGATAGTAAAGGAATTAACACTCCAGAAGCAAATCAAAATTAAACACAAGAAATTAGCTAGACTCTGAAGCGCCAGATGCACTCATTAGAAGATTCTGATTGTTGCCAACAGAAGATTCTGAGCGTAGCCTCCAGAAGATTCTAAAGTAGAAGCTCCAGAAGGATCTGAAACAGAAGCTCCAGAAGAATCTGAAGCAAGTCAGAAGCATCTGAAGCAAAGAAGAATTTTGTATGAAGAGTTTTTCAAAGCATAGTTTCTACAAAAGATTCTGAAAGTACTAAAGCTGCCAGTACTAAAGTTCTGTCTCAAATATGCTCTGATCTTAAACACGCTGAAAGCACACCTGCTGCAGAAGACTCTGATTTAGCAAGACTCTGATCATCATTAGAAGACTCTGACCCAATTAGAGTCTGATGAATTTGCTGAAAACTGAAGAAGAAATATTCAAATAATATATCCGTTGGAGTGAACCAAACGTCTCTTTCCTTATTTATGCTAGACACAAGAACACAGACAAAAAGGATTTTTCTGTGCTTTCTTCTTCTAGGAAAGGTCACTTGATGTGAAGACAAAAAGGCTCAGACCTTTTGGACACTCTTCTCAATGTGAAGCTTACCTTGGATCAGCTGCCTATAAAAGCAAGACTCCACCAAATTCTTCAGTTGACGTTTTGTTGAAAAGAAATCAAATATTCAAGCTCTCATACTATTCATATTCATTCTAAGAATTTATTTCTTTGTTCTAAATAGTTAAGTGAAAAATCACAGTTGTGATAAAGCTTTTTAGAAGCAATCTTAAACACTTGTATTTGTATTACATTTGATTGTAAACCTTAAGAAGATCCAGTGAGGATCAGTAGTTCTTGAGAAGACTTTGAACAGTTGTTCTAAGTGTTAACTATTGTAATCAGTTGATTTAATAGTGGATTAAGTCCTTGATTGAGAAAGGCAAATCACTCTAGGAAGGGTGGACTGGAGTAGTTGAGTTCAACGAACCAGGATAAAAATACTTGAGTTTTTATTTCTAAGTTTGAATCTTTCATACTTATTCAACCCCCCTTCTAAATATTATCTCACCTTCAGTTGGCATCAGAGCTCCGGTTCTGTGTGTGCTACCACTTAACAGTGACAGTAAAGATCCAGAGAGAAATACTTTGATATATATTTGGTTGTTACTATGGCTGATAATACAATGTCTAACATTAACAACAAATATGAAGAAAGGGACAGAATCAGCACCAAACCCCCTATGTTTAATGGGGAGAAATTTGATTATTGGAAAGATAGAATTGAAAGTTTTTTTCTTGGATATGATGCTGATTTATGGGATCTGGTCATAGATGGATATGTTCATACCACATATGGGAATGGCAAGAAGATAGACAGAAAATCTATGACAGATGCTCAGAAGAAAGAATTTAGAAATCATCACAAGGCCAGAACAATATTGTTGAATGCAATATCTCATACTGAGTATGAAAAAATTACAAACAGGGAAACTGAATTTGACATGTTTGAATCCTTAAAGATGACTCATGAGGGAAACTCTCAAGTCAAGGAAACAAAGGCTCTGGCTCTGATCCAGAAGTATGAAGCCTTCAAGATGGAAGACTCTGAATCTGTTGAAGCTATGTTCTCCAGATTTCAAATACTTACAGCTGGACTAAAGGTTCTGGACAAAGGATACTCTACTGCTGATCATGTGAAAAAGATCATCAGAAGTTTACCCACCAGATGGAGACCTATGGTGACAGCGCTGAAGATGGCTAAAGATATGAACAAGATCTCCTTAGAGGAATTGATCAGTTCACTAAGAAGCCATGAAATAGAACTTGAGGAAGATGAACCTCAAAAGAAAGGTAAATCTGTAGCTTTAAAATCTAATAAATCTGCTAAAGCTTTGCAGGTAATAGAGGAAAGCTCTGAAGAATCCTCATCTGAAGATGAAGATGAACTATCCATGTTGTCCAGAAGAATAAACAAACTCTGGAAGCATAAAGGAAAGAAGTTCAGAAACTTCAGAAAGCCTGACCAAAGAAAAGAATCTTCTGGACACAGAAGATCTGGCAAAAAGGAGGTTGTCTGTTATGAGTGTAAAGAACCTGAACATTACAAAAATGAATGTCCAAAGGTGCTGAAAGAAAAGCCTAAAAGAAAATTTGATAAGAAGAAAAAGGTTCTGATGGCCGCCTGGGATGATTCAAATACATCTGAATTTGAACCTGAGTCAGAAGAAGAGTGTGCCAATGTAGCTTTGATGGCAGACATAGAAGATCAGTAGGAAGGAACTTCAGGATCTGAATCTGATTCTGAATCTGACTCTGACGCTGAAGAGGTAATGGCCAAACTTACTAAAGAAGAACTTATCAAAGTGTGATCAGAAGTTCTGAAAAGCTATAACAATATTAAGCTCAAATACAAGAAGCGTCAAAGCAATCTTGTATCTGAAAATAATATTCTCAAATCAGAAGTAGCTGAGCTAAATGAAAAGAACTTAAAATTGAAAACTGATTCTGAATTAGCTCAACAAAACTCTGATTCTGAAACTGAATCTGAATACAAAAATATTTTGGAAAAATATGATTATAGCTTTCAGAAGTTTCTTGCTAAAAGCATAGACAGAAGCAAAATGGCTTCTATAATCTATGGAGTTAGCAGAAATAACAGAAAAGGTATTGGATATGAATCCCCCTCTGGAAAGGATTTAAGTCCAAAACCTGTTGATAAAATAATCATCAAGAAAACTCCTTTATATTCACACTTTAAATTTGGTCACTTGAATGATATTGAACAAACACGCTCTGAAAAGAATATTCATGTGTTTAAATCTAAGGCTAGTCAGAATAAACCTTATGTTGAAAAACAGAAGTTTAGACAAACCTTCAGAACCACTAACCCTAAAGGACCCAAGAAGATCTGAGTACCTAAAACTAAAATAGTTCCTGTTGCAGATGTTCTTAGCAGCAAGGTCAGGACGCCAATCATGGTACCTGGACTCTGGATGCTCATGACACATGACAGGAGAAAGGTCTATGTTCCAAAGCCTAGAGCTTAGATCTGGAGGTGATGTGAAATTTGGAGGGAACCAGAAGGGTAAGATCATTGGATCTGGCACCATTGGAAATGGTAAACTTCCCTCTATTACTAATGTTTTACTTGTTGAACGGTTAAAGCATAACTTATTGTCCATAAGTCAATTAAGTGACAATGGTTATGATATTACCTTTAATCAAAAATGTTGTAAAGCTATTAGTCAAAAGGATGGCTCTATCCTATTTAGTGGTAAGAGGAAAAACAACATTTAAAAAATAAATCTTTCAGAACTTAAAGTTCAAAATGTTAAATGCCTCTTGTCTGTTAATGAAGAGCAATGAGTCTGGCATAGAAGATTGGGTCATATTAATATGAGACGTATATCTCAGATTAATAAACTTAATCTTGTCAGAGGACTTCCTAACCTGAAGTTCACCTCAGATGCTCTTTGTGAAGCATGCCAAAAAGGGAAGTTTTCAAAATCATCTTTTAAATTAAAAAATGTTGTTTCTACTTCCAAACCACTAGAATTACTTCATATTGATCTGTTTGGACCAGTGAAAACTGCATCCATCAGAGGCAAGAAATATGGATTAGTCATTGTTGATGACTATAGTAGATGGACATGGGTAAAGTTCTTAAAACACAAGGATGAGTCACATTCTGTGTTCTTTGACTTCTGCAAGCAAGTCCAGAATGAAAAAGATTTCAAAATTATAAAAGTCAGAAGTGATCATGGTGGTGAATTTGAAAATAAATTTTTTGAAAAATATTTTAATGAAAATGACATTGCTCATGATTTTTCCTGTCCTAGAACTCCACAACAAAATGGAGTTGTAGAGAGGAAAAACAGAACTCTGCAAGAAATGGCCAGAACCATGATCAATGAGACAAATCTGGCAAAACACTTTTGGGCAAAAGCAATCAACACAGCCTGTTACATTCAGAACAGAGTGTCTGTAAGACCTCTTCTGGAGAAGACTCCATATGAACTGTGGAAGAACAGAAAGCCCAACATTTCATATTTTCATCCTTTTGGATGTATTTGCTATATGTTAAATACTAAAGAAAATATGAACAAGTTTGATTCCAAAGCACAGAAGTGTTTCATGCTTGGATATTCTGAACGCTCTAAAGGCTACAGAGTATACAACACTGAGACACAGATTGTGGAAGAATCTATTCATGTTAGATTTGATGATAAGCTTAGCAATAAAAAGCCAAAGCAGTCTGAAAACTCTGCAGATAGAGAAGTAGTCTTCACTGACTCTGAAGTTCCAGAAGCAGACAAAGCTCAAGTGAAGGAACCAGAAGCAACGCTAGATGCTATTCCTTTAACTTCTCAGATGAACAATCTAAACATTTCTGAAGAATCAACTGTTAGAGGATCATCATCTAGAATTAAAGCTTCTCACCCAGAGAATGTCATTATTGGAAAGAAGGACGATCCCATCAGAACAAGATCCTTTCTAAGATCATCTGAAGCATCACTATTTGGACTGGTGTCAGAAATTGAACCATCTTCTGTAGATGAAGCTCTGCAAGACAATGATTGGATTATTGCCATGCAAGAAGAGCTAAATCAATTCACCAGAAATGATGTATGGGATCTAGTTCAAAGACCACAAGGATTCAATATAATTGGAACAAAATGGGTCTTCAGAAATAAGCTGAATGAGAAAGGAGAAGTTGAAAGAAATAAGGCAAGACTTGTTGCTCAAGGGTACAGTCAACAAGAAGGTATTGATTACACTGAAACTTATGCTCCAGTGGCAAGGTTAGAATCTATACGCCTTCTTATTTCATTTGTTGCACAAAATAACATCACTCTGTATCAGATGGATGTTAAAAGTGTCTTTCTAAATGGTATTATAGAAGAAGAAGTTTATGTCCACCAACCTCCTGGTTTTGAAAATGAAAAATTTCCAGATCATGTTTTCAAATTAAAGTAATCTCTGTATGGTTTAAAACAAGCTCCCAGAGCTTGGTATGAGAGATTGAGCAATTTTCTTCTGGAGAAAAATTTCATCAGAGGCAAAGTGGACATAACACTCTTTTGTAAATCAATTAAGAAAGATATTCTAATTTGTCAATTTTATGTGGATGATATAATATTTGGATCTACCAATACTATGCTGGGAAAGGAGTTTGCTACATGTATGCAGGCAGAATTTGAAATGAGCATGATGGGAGAACTCATATTCTTTCTAGGAATCCAAGTCAATCAAACTCCAGAGTGCACTTACATACATCAGACCAAATATGTTAAAGAACTTCTGAAGAAATTTAACATGACTGATAGTAAGCTGGCAAAGACTCCCATGCATCCAACTAGCTCACTTGGCAAGGAAGAGGTAAGTAAGAAAGTAGACCAGAAGTTTTACAGAGGTATGATAGGATCTCTTCTTTACTTAACTGCTTCTAGACCTGACATATTGTTCAGTGTATGCTTGTGTGCTAGATTCCAATCAGATCCTAGAGAATCACACTTGACAGCTGTCAAGAGGATTCTAAGGTATCTGAAAGGTACTTCTAATGTGGGTCTGTGTTACAGAAAATCTGATGATTTCAAATTAGTTGGATTCTGTGATGCTGACTACACTGGAGACAAAGTGGAAAGGAAAAGTACTTCTGGAAGTTGTCAATTTCTAGGAAGAAATCTAATCTCTTGGTACAGCAAGAAGCAACCCACAATTGCACTTTCAACCACAGAGGCAGAATATATTGCTGCTGCTGGATGTAGCACGCAGATGCTCTGGATGAAAAGTCAGCTAGAAGATTATCAAATATTTGAAAGTAACATTTCTATCTTCTGTGATAATACTTCTGCTATATGTTTGTCTAAAAACCCCATTTTACATTCTAAGGCAAAACATATAGAAATTAAGCATCATTTCATCAGAGACTGTGTTCAGAAGGGAATCATAAATTTAGCCTTTGTTGATACAGATCATCAATGGGCAGATATTTTTACAAAACCCCTTGTTGAAGATAGATTCAAATTTATTCTGAAAAATATTGGTATGGATTTTTGTCCAGAATGATATTTGTCAAAAGCAAATTTTTACAGATGCAAAAATGCCTAATGCTCTGAAGTATTTCTTCTGACTGCTTATTTATTTTATTAAATCTGTTTTATGAAACTCTGAACTAACAATCCTTAGAGGATCTAAACGTTGGTTAACGTTTCATTTCTCAAGAGAATTCAGATCACATGCAAGCAAACACGTGTCACTCCAAATCTGCAAAGGTGGCATGTACACTACTGAAGAGACGTTTGAGGTGAAGTTTGAATAGTGAAAATCTTGATTTTCCCCCTAATTTGTCAGAAGCAATAAATGCTTGAAATGATTTTTATTCTTTTCATTTAATGCTTTGTTCAAACGTGCCAAATTCTGACTGTTTGTATGCCTACTTGTTTTAGTATAAATACATCTCTTCTCATCACACTCACACTTTTCACATCTCAGACATTTTATGTATTTCCATCTTCTCTTCTCTCTGCATAAAAACCCTAAGTGTGTGACAAAACCATCTTCAATGGCAACTTCATCATCAACTGCTACACAATTTCAATCTACAATGGCTGCAGTTACCTCTGCTAACATGGGTGTTACTCCTTATTCTCCACCAAAAAGAACTTTACTCACCCCTGTTGAAAAGCTGGAAGTTCTATGTGGATCAATGGTGGAATTTGATTCACTTGCTGAGAATGGTTTGGAGTTTCGTTCCATCATAGGTGCTCAAGGATGGGTGAAGTATTTTGATAGACTTTTTGGACCAGTTTACCCCTTTCTTGTGAAAGAGTTCTGGATCCATGCTTCAGTTTACCCTAAGTTTATCTTATCTTCTGTTCTGGGCAAAGATATAATAATAACAGAAGATCTGATCTGAAAACTTATTGGCTATGAGGAAACAGATGGAGTTTCACACTTGCCAGCTGGGCGTGTGGATATGGATGAAGTGTATGAAGAAGTGATAACTTCTGGACAAGCTTCTAACAAGTTCAAGGATCTGAAGCCTGACTACAAGATCTGGGCTAAGATCTTCATGGGATGCATTCATCATAGGAAGTCAACAAACTCTCCAGACTATGTCAATAATGAACAGCTTTACTTTATGTATTGCCTCAGTTAGAGCACCAAGGTAGATCTTCCATATATTCTCTTTATGCATCTTTGGAATCATATAAATGCCTCTAGAGAATATGTGAAAGAAAAAGGTCAGAAGATCAGAACCTGGATTCCTTTTGGAAGGTTAATCTCAGATCTTCTAACTGAGAATGGACTTGTAACTGCTCTGTACGCTGCTGGAGTTACAGAGGAATTGGAATTCATTTTGGGAAAGCCTCTGAATGCCAAAAGTCTTCAGAGACTTAAAATAGTGGGTGAACTCACAACAACTCCCAAGAAGCTGAATATTTCTGAACTGAGTAAGAAGAGAACTCCTATAGATGATTACCCTCTGTTCTATGCTGAAGAACCAAGGGAAATTGTTGTAATGTATATTGATGACTGCAAGAAAGAAGGAAAGCCTATTCCTGCAGACATTATAAAGAGAGCAAGACAACCACTGCCTGTTGTAGAAGAAGAAGAACCACCAAGAAAGAGGACTCAGCCAGAAGCAGAAACTGCACCTGTTCAGAAGAAGATCAAGATTGCTGAGAAGCCACAGAAGCTCCTAAAGAGGAAAGAATATGGAGACACTCCTTCTGTACCAGCAAAAAGAATCAAGATCAAAGGTACTAAAACTTCTGTATCTTCTGCAAATCCTATTGTTTTAAATGATTCTAATGTTAAGTCTATTCCAAAACCACCCTCTACACAAAATACATCTGTTACTGCTCCACCTCATGTTTCTACCCCATCACCACAAAAATCTTCTAATCCAATTTCCATTTCACCTGAAAAATCATCTGTTCCAACACCAATAACAACAAAAACAATTCAAACTTCAAAATTCTCTGTACCACAAACAATTCAACCACAAATTCAAATCAAACAATCTGTACCACAGAAACAACCATCAGAAAAACAACCCACAGAACAACATCAAACAACAAAACCATCTGCTCAACAAAAACCCTCTGAACAATTTAAAGAAAAGCCATCTGAACAACAAAAACAACCACAAGAAAAACAACTAGAAAAACACTCTGAACCTCTACAAGAAAAGGACTATGCACATCAACAACCACAAAAATCATCTGAACATCAACCACCATCAGATAATCCACCATCCACCACATCTAAACCCACTGAATCTGTTCCAGTTTCATCTGAACCAATAACAATTTCATCTGATCCACCCTCATCAAAACCCTCTGAAATTCCTTCAGAACCAACCAATCCTTCTGAACCCCACATTCCTGAGACAGAAGTTCTTAATGTCACACCACTAAAAACTGTGTTTCAAGTATCTTCTACCTCCTGCACACCAACCACCTCATCAAACTCCTCAGAAGCTGACATTCACCCAGAGTTTCTAATCTCTCCTTCTCACAGAGATTCTGAGGTAAACCAACCAGAACCTCATGCATCTTCAAAAGTTCCTATTTCAGATCCTATTCCCACACCTGCACCATCATCTGAAATCCCGATTCCAAATTCTAACCTAACATCTAACCCAAGAACATCTATCTCTTGTGCACAATTCTCATCCCTATTTCACAATCTTGCATATGGTTTCAAACTCAAAGACTTTTATGACAGAGTTGAACCATCTGACCCTATCACCCCTCTGAAACCCAAACTCACAATCACCCTACGATCTGTGCTTCTCACCTATATACAATCCATGTCAGATGTAGGTTCATTAGCAACTATATCATATTCTGCTAAATCTGACAAAGCTGTTGCTTCAGCTATACCAATTTCATCTGATAAAACTGTTGCTTCTGATGAACCTCCAAAATCTGCCTTCCAACCCTACTCAAATAAACCCTTTGATGTGGTTTCCTATCACACCAAAGCAAAACCAAATCTGTTAAATGCTTTAAACAGATCCAAACCTGATAAACCTGAAATTCCTTTCATTCCATACTACCCTCCTCCTCTGATCTCCATTCAGAAATCAATTTTTCCACCTACTCCCCAACCAAAACCAATAACACTGGAGACTCTGTTACATCCCAAGCCTAGACTTAATGTTAATCATTTATTTCAATCTTTTTTGCAAGAAATACAGTTGTATTTAGGTACTGTACAGAAGAAGTGTTTAGCAACAATGGATGCACAAGAATTTGATGTCATCTGGAATGGATTCATCAACAGATTCAACTATGTGGCCTCAAATCTGAAGAACATCTGTTCTGATGATGCGAAGGTCAGATTTGCTGAAGTTGCAAGAAATCTGTTCTGGACTGTCAAGAGATCTGAACCTTTGCTCCTTACAGATGCTCCTCCACCATCAGAAGAAACTACTGAACCTGCATCTGAAGATAATCCTTTGGCCATGACTCTGGTAGAACTTCCTTCTGGCTCCAATGCTCCAGACTCTACAGACCCTATGGAAATTGACTCTGTTCAAGCTCCAGAAAATAATCAAACTTCTTCATCTGAGATTAAGAAAGAACATCCAGATTTTGAGAATAAAATTGCTGCTCTGGAAGCTGGTCAATCAGAGATCAAGTCTTGGATGGCCAAACAGGATAAGAAATCTGAAGACATGACTGAGTGGATGTCAAAACATGATCAGAAGAATGAAACAATGACTAAGTGGATGTCAAAACAAGAGCAGTCCTCCTCTAAGATCACGGATCTGTTGAAGATGCTTTTGTCAAAACACTCTTAGATTTTCATTTTTTTTCATTCTGATGTTTTTGCATTTGATGTTTGCTTATGTATTTTTGACATATCTTCTGATGCATGTACTATTGATCTGAACTCATTGAATGAATCAAAGTTTTCTCTACTAAATTATCTCATTTACTGTTTCCTTTTATTTGTCTTTTTAAAGTTTTTACTTTTTGCTTATGACAAAAAAGGGGGAGAAAATATAGATCTGAACTATTTAATTTAACTTCACCAGAATGAAACTTCAGACATATCTATTCTATCTAACATTTAATCTGAGTATTTCAGAACATTTGATAAGTACACTCTATAAAAGAAACTCTGAGTCTCTCAGATCATTTGACTATTATCAAACTCTGAATCTAAAATTTGCAAGACATTCTGACTTTCAAATGCTAAAAGAACAATCAAGATCTAACTCTAAAAATTACTCAAGACAAAAGGGAAGTTTCTATTCCTTATCTGTACTTAACTCAGGGGGAGATTCATCATCTCAGGGGGAGTTATAATTTTAATATTTTCAATTAAACAAAATTTCTGATGTTTTTGTCATCATCAAAAAGGGGGAGATTGTTAGAACACAGATTGGTTCTTAATAATATCTCTATGTTTTGATGATAACTAATATGAAATTTTGTATTTAAGAATTATATACTCTAAAATTTGCTTGAGAATTTTTACTGCAGATAGTAAAGGAATTAACACTCCAGAAGCAAATCAGAATTGAACACAAGAAATTAGCTAGACTCTGAAGCGCCAGATGCACTCATTAGAAGATTCTGATTGCTGCCAACAGAAGATTATGAGCGTAGCCTCCAGAAGATTCTGAAGCAGAAGCTCCAGAAGGATCTGAAGCAGAAGCTCCAGAAGAATCAGAAGCAAGTCAGAAGCATTTGAAGCAAAGAAGAATTTTGTATGAAGAGTTTTTCAAAGCATAGTTTCTACAGAAGATTCTGAAAGTACTAAAGCTGCTAGTACTGAAGTTCTGTCTCAAATATGCTCTGATCTTAAACACGCTGAAAGCACACCTGCTGCAGAAGACTCTGATCATCATTAAAAGACTCTGACCCAATTAGAGTCTGATGAATTTGCTGAAAACTGAAGAAGAAATATTCAAAGAATATATCCGTTGGAGTGAACCAAACGTCTCTTTCCTTATTTATGCTAGACACAAGAACACAGACAAAAAGGATTTTTCTGTGCTTTCTTCTTCTAGGAAAGGTCACTTGATGTGAAGACAAAAAGGCTCAGACCTTTTGGACACTCTTCTCAACGTGAAGCTTACCTTGGATCAGCTGCCTATAAAAGCAAGACTCCACCAAATTCTTCAGTTGACATTTTGTTGAAAAGAAATCAAATATTCAAGCTCTCATACTATTCATATTCATTCTAAGAATTTATTTCTTTGTTCTAAATAGTTAAGTGAAAAATCACAGTTGTGATAAATCTTTTTAGAAGCAATCTTAAACACTTGTATTTGTATTACATTTGATTGTAAACCTTAAGAAGATCCAGTGAGGATCAGTAGTTCTTGAGAAGACTTTGAACAGTTGTTCTAAGTGTTAACTATTATAATCAGTTGATTTAATAGTGGATTAAGTCCTTGATTGAGAAAGGCAAATCACTCTAGGAAGGGTGGACTGGAGTAGTTGAGTTCAACGAACCAGGATAAAAATACTTGAGTTTTTATTTCTAAGTTTTAATCTTTCATACTTATTCAACCCCCCTTCTAAGTATTATCTCACCTTCAGATGTCACGTTTGATTTGTGGGTTGTTTTTAGGTGGCGAGATAAGTCCTTGGATAGTAACCCCTACGGGTAGTACTCAATTCTTTATCTCAAAGTTTTTGTTATGAAAGGTGTGGCGAACATAGCGCCTTCGTATTGAAAGACGACTATCAAGACCACCCGCACTACAGTGAATATCCTGACACTTGGAGAGGAAAAAGACTACACTCAATCCTCTCTCTTTAATTCAACACAAAGAGAACTTCATTAAAGTATTTTTGGTTTTGAATGGTAAGTGCTTTTGCGACTGTAAACCCTACGGTAAATGTCAACACTCGGGATAGGAGAAGGCCTACGCCTAACCACTCCACGACCATTCAAGTTTTGTTAAGAAAATGAGTTTGAAAATGCACTCGGTGCAGTACCGAGGTTTTTGGTCATAAAGGTTTCAGAAGGAAGCTGTGAAAGTGAGAGGTAGTGAAAGAGATAGGTGATGGACAAAGTTGCGTCTTCGTATTGAAAGATGAGTATCAAGACCACTCACACTACAGTGAGCATCTTAATACTCGGAGAGGAAAAAGTCTACACTTAATCCTTTCTTGATATAACTCAATACAAAGAGAATATGATTCTTATGACTGAAGATATTTATGAAAATGAATTCGGTACGGGACCAAGGTTTTTTAGGAGGAAAATATGTAAGTTCATGGTGATAACCAAAAGAAGACAAAGCTTTGATATGTTAACAAACACAAAGGAATCCAATATCAATAAATCTCACAAGATAGGTCAAGTATAATATGAAAGAAATTCAATCAAGACGTGGGGTAACGACTTAAGAATGAACCAGCTGACAAGTAGGCAAAAGGCATTGTAAAAACAAACAAGTTGAAATTTCAATCCATTAAATGAAACTAGACATTACCATGAGCAAGTTGCAAAAAGAATGGGTTAAAAATAATAAACAATGAATAAGTTATGAATTATTGAAGTTTCAAAGATTTATAAAAATAAAATAAACAAACACAAAAAAAGAGAGTGGCATGGGTAGGGATTGAACCCACGCCCTTGTGCTTACCAGCACAACACACAAACCACTCAACCACAATGCACGCGCACATGAGGAAATGGAAGGAAAATCACAAAATAAAATCAATGACAATTGCAAATAAAAAAAACCCAAAAGAGTTGATCACCAAGGATCAAACTCAGGATTGGCAAGTGAAAGGGTGGTATGCGCGCAAGTTGATTACCACTGGGGTGGCTATACATCCAAGTATAAAGCCACCCCCATAAATAGATAACACTACTCATGGTGGATTTCTGGGCAAAAGAAAACAAGCCAACCAAATCAAAACATGAAGATTCCAAACTTGGTCAAATCTTAATCTTTTTTTGTGAAATTTTAGTCAAACATGACTGTTTTTTAATGAGGATTATGATAGTATCAACACAATTATGAAATGATGCTTCTAACAAGAAACACGATAGAAGATGCAAGTTGACAACATGAGTTGCATTTTGAAAATTAACACCAGCTATGAGTTCAAATACATCAAATGGGCACTGCACATAAGTCACAAATATCATAGCAGAGGTATTGTACATTTAGGGCTCAAGCAAAAATCAATAGAATGAAAAGTGGCACATGAATTGCAATGATAACATGAAAAAGAAGCAAACTGTCAAGACAACTGTTGCACCCTAAAATTTGCTCAACCTTATTCACTTGGTTTATGTTTCAATATCATTAGCATTTGCATATAGAGTCATGCACATAGTCTACTCATCTGCATAGCATAAGCATAGCAAGTCATCCAACAGGGGACCAATCATTATTCTCACCTCTATGAGCCTATCAAGAGGCTATTATTCAAATTCAATCTCATTCAAGTCATCAGAAAGAATTGGAAAGCTGGAAAGTCAATGGATCAAGCAAGTGCATCCATCTCCTATCTGAGGGTATCTGAGGATCAACAAAGAAATTGTGAGCTGTGGGCTGAGCATGGAGAGTCTCTGGACATCATGGGAGACTTATAAAGTCATTTGAAGAAGAAGACAAGTCCTTGGTGTGATCACAAGAATTGCAATTGAAGGCAGCCAACTAGGGTTTCATCTGGGGTCAACTCTAGGTCAACTCTAGGTCAATTGACTGATTAAAAGGCATTAAGGTCTATTGGAGAAATGTGGGGTTCATCATTTGACATGTAGAAGAGGATATGGTGATATGCCAGGAAGAATTCAAGAGAAATCAAGGAGAAGAGGAGTTTCTAAATTAGGGTTTCTGTGCAAAATCCCCTAGTTTAGGTCAAATTTTCAAGCAAGATAAGTCAAAATGCAAGCTTCAAATGGATCCTTGGCCAACATGAAACTTGTAGAGGATCTCAATACCTTTAATTTGAGTGGTGGAAGACATCAAGGAGATTTATAGAACTCAAGTTATGGTCCTTGCAAATTACAGGTCATCTGAGGTGTCTGAAATTTTGCCTGTGAAAGTGACTTGACTTCCAAGCAATTTTTACCCCTCAAGGAGATTTCAAATGAATTTCTTGTCAACATAAGAGTTGTTCCTCATTGTCTTAGCTTTCTAGAATGGTATAGTATGCCTTCATATGATTTGTGGAACTCTACTTATGGTCTTGGAAAGCAAAGGGTATTTTGGTCATCTGAGGATTACAGGTCATTCTTAGCCTATGCCTAAAACTCATACAAGGAAGCTTCAAATGAAAAAATTCACAACATCAAAGTTGCTCAAAATGCCATTTTAAGTCTAGAAAAGAAGTCATAAAAGTTTTTAAATGCATGGAATGAGACTTGACCAAAGTTGGTGAAAAATGACCTAAAAAAGGCATATAAGTTGAAAAAGTTGAAATAAAAAATTGGTTTGAGAGATCTACAAATCCAATATGGGTCATCCAATATACCAAATTGATTCCAAACATCATTTTAAAGACATTGGTTCAGCCACGTTTTTGAGTTAAGGGTTAATTTTTGGACTTGTTTTGTTATTTTGTTACTTGCATAATAAGATACACATGAGAAGTTCAACATAAAGCAAAAATAAAGGCATGAAAGCTCTCTTATCATTCCAATATCTCATGAAAGGAGATTTTAACACAAGTTTACAAAGGTGCAAGCATGAGATAAGAGATATTCAACATGCCATCAAGTGAGAAGTTCATGAAATTTCCACAACTTTCTAGAATCCTCCAAGATCATTCTAGAAACTTCTCAAGCTGTTAGTCATCATCTATATAATGAAGTGAAGTCATTTGTGCAAGAGGTTGGTGCATTGAGGGAGAGAATAAAGAGAATTAAGAGATTGCTTCCATTGTAAGAAAGTGTAGGAATCTTCAATCTACACCATTTCTGATCATTTCTTTTCTTCATCCATCATCCATTGAAGTTAGTGAGTGGGAAGAAGCATGATGCAAGGTCCAACAATGGAGGATTAAAGAGCTAGCTTTCACATTGCAAGAATTCATATCAGAAGTGCAGGCAAGAATCCAAGCATCTTCCACCATTTCTTTTGCAAACCGAAACCCTAGCACCTCCCAAAGATCATTGATGAAAGCTTACAAGGGCTGAATCGAGTTCCTTCTCATCTGTTTCCTCAAGAATTGCAGGTTGGTGAAGTTTCTTTTATCTCTCTGTTTAGGTGTTATTAGGTTAGATTATTGGTGTAGGATTGTTAGGGTTAGGAAGATGAACATGCATACAAGCTGTTGTGACCATTAGTGAAGGTTTGATCCATGGCAATTTTTCTTTGATGACCTAGAACACTCCATTTAGGACATGATGATACTAGTGAGATAGCTCAGGATACTCCCCATAACCTGTAGATCATTCTAGGGTAGTTTGAGCAAGAAATATTGAGGTGCATATCAGGTGCAATCAATGGTGTCCAGAACTTCCAATCATCGGGTTTTAATTTGGGTTGAGAATTAGGTGAAATTAAGAGCATGGTCGTGTAGAGGGAAGAAATGGAGTGAGTTTGGTCTTTGTAAGTTTTGATTTCATGGCGTATTGAAGGAGCATGAGGGACCTGAAGATTCATGCATGGATGAGAGAATTCTGAGTTCTAGGGTTTGCTTTGGGGACGATGACTGTGGACCGTCCGATTATCACAATTATTTGACTCTTTCATCGCATCTTGTGGCTGTTATTCAAAGTTGAAACGGAGGGAAATTTGGACGAGAGTGAAACGATGCGTTTCACTTATTGAACGTCTGGGCCTTGGATTCATATTTCTATCCCCACCCCCCTTTGGATAGGCCCAATGGTTTACACGTGATATTGCTGCTATTTGCACCGAGGACTTAATCATTTTTCTGGTATTTTTCATTTCATTTTCTGAACGCGCTGGGCTTAATGTTATTGATATTCACACCCCTGGTTTCATGGCCCACCTGGAATTTGAACTGGGCGAAGCTGCTATTCAGACCCCCTCCCCTTTTATTTCTTATTTTGTGTTTTAATTTTCTTTAATATTTTTACATCTTTAAAAAATCATAAAAAAAATGGAAAATGGCTTGTTTTAATTGGTTCTTTTTGCTATAGGTCCATAATTCTGTCTAGAAAAATATGAAAAAATAAAATTGACATTTTATTTTGTTTTAATATCTTTCATGCATTTTTCTTGTAAATAGCATTGTGTTAAGTTTAGTTTGATGCTTAAATTTGATGATTTTTGTTCTAATAGATGATTTAGTATTTTTAATCCCTTATTTTTAGGTTGATTAGGTTAGACATGTATCTTGTATATAGGATTTAATTCACAATTTTAGAAATTAATTTTAGGTGATTTGATTAGATGTGAATAGCATGACCAAAATTAGGGTTTAGGTGATAACATAGGTGAATAAGTTCATTTCCCTTAGGAGTTAGAGATTGAATTTTTGGGGTATGGGACTATAGGGATGAGGGGTAGTTATTAGATCCCTTAGAAAATGTTAGGATTCCCCTACTACTATTAGTATTGTCTGTATTTGCTTGACTGGTGTGGTGTGCCCTCTCTGGGGATTATGATTTGTCTATGTGGGTATTGGGATTGCTTGAGGATTGGGAGAGCTGAAGACTTGTGATGATGAAGGCCATTGGAGATCCAGAGACTGAAGTCCAATTTCCAGAGTTGATGAGGAGCATCCTTTGCTGGCAGCTGTTGAGGAGTCTAGGGTTTAGGAGCTAGGCAGAGCTCTAGAGTAGTAAACTTGATTCTCAAACATGGAAGGTCTTGACTGCCTCCATTCTTCTCCGTGATGCAGAGTCTCCCTAAGACACTCACCCCCTTCCTTTGGAAGGCTTGGTGCTACTGTCTAAGGGATAGAACTCTTGAGAGAAAATATCTTATGTGTTAGTAGCAGTTTGTTTGCCACCCTTGGTAGTCAACTAATTGCTTAACACCCAATTCACTCTTGTGATTAATCCCTCATCCTGGAGGTTTGAGACTTGAAGAAAAGCCATTGCAGACTGAAGATTGATGACAAAGACCTTGCTTGAAGGTTGTGGAGATGGAGATTGATGCTTGCTGGAGCTTGCAGCTGATTGGAGATGACTTGAAGATAGGTGTTGAGGCAGAGCTGATGTGGCTGTTTATTTTAGTTCTGATGTATTGATTGGTTTTCTGGACTGTATTGTTTGCTGTTAACCTGTTGGGTTGAAAGTGAAGTCTGTTCACTTTTGCCCATTGTTTTCTAGGTTCGAGGTTGAGTGGGACTCCCTTGCCTCGCTTGTATTGTTGCATCCATGCATTTTCCTGCTTTACTATATATCTGATATTGTTTCTGTTTCCGTCTATTCCCTTAGGATCTCTGTTTCTCTCTGCGCAAGAGAGGAGCATGATAGACATTAGGTCTTAACCCATGCATGATAACATTTAGTCAGTTTGATTCCCTTCGTAACCGTAGGTTAGAGTTCTGTCTCTTCTTTCTCAAAACAAACAGAAAAACACTATAATATTTCACACACAATAAAAGACACTTCTTCCGTAAAAGAATGTGAAATCATCAAAACGTCAGTTTTTGTCCGCTTGGACTGCTAATCAGGAAAACCCTTTTTCAGAAGGAATAAAAACAATCAAAACAAACTTGTGTCGTACGTAGCCCGAACTACGTTTGCTCTGATCTTTCATGCTGTATGAAAGTACGTAGGCATAGGATGCGATATCCTAGCGAGCAACCTTCCCCTCCTTTCCCGTAGGTAGACGAACTACGTTGACTCTGATTTCTCGTTCCAGACGGGAATACGTAGGCATAAAGTGCGATACTTTGCCGAGTCATTTTATTTTCTTTTTAACCCTTGACCTGTAGAGTAGATAGAATAACAATCCATACCCGAAAACAAGCGTGGATCCCGTCGAGTACGACGGACGTGAGGGGTGCTAATACCTTCCCCTTGCGTAACCGACTCCCGAATCCAGGTTTTGGTTGCAATGACCATACCTTTCCCGTCTTTGCGGTAGGTTTACTCTGAGCATTTCCTTTCCCTCCTGTGGGATAAATAACGCACGGTGGCGACTCTTCTGTTCAGCCGGCGCCGATTTTCGCAGTAGCGACAGTTGGCGACTCTGCTGGGGATCCAACGTCCCCTGGCTGCTAAGGACTGTGATAGTTCTTATGCATTTGGGATCCAACGTCCCTTAAGAGAGTCAATCCTAACGCTTGTTTTCCCGTCAAGGATTTTGTATGGATTTATATTTCTGACCTTTACTTTCAGCATATTATTATTGTCATTATTGCAGTATTTGGGGGTTGTGATGGGTGTTCTGATATTGAGTGAGAAGCCGGACCTGAGCTCGAGTGCACCTTAGACTTAGAGTAGAGATTAGTGGGCGCCCGCTTGCTTTGCTTGCCTTGGTGTCCTGCGAAATCTACACTCAGACGAGGTTCCTCTGGTTGGCCTCCTGCCCCTTCCTTTGGTTGGCGTGGGTGGCTGGTTAGTTGAATTGTCGACTCTGGGGACCGATCATTTGGAAGTTGGCTAAGTGAGGCCTCTTCAGGATTTGATGATGCCACTCCTTCTGGGAATCGTATCATCAACCCTGAAAGTCTGTGACGCCGACGACCGCATAGGATGCCATACCTTTGTCAGTTACTAGGACATCCACCTGTGAGAGGGTTTGGGGTTATGCAGGTAACTAGACCTTCAGACACCGGTTATTTCTTGATCAGAGATCTTGAGTATTCATGGAGAGTTCTGAGGTCTGTCAGAGACCAGTTGGAGAGTTCGGAGGTTTGTCAGAGACCATTTGGAGAGTTCTGAGGTCTGTCAGAGACCAGTTCAAGATATGATTTGAGGTCTACCAGAGACCAGTGGGAGTTTTTGTTGAGGTCTGTCAGAGACCAGTAGGGGAGCTTTGTGTTAGGTCTATCTGAGACCAGGGTTTGAGGACTTCTAGAGAGTCTATCTGAGACTTCTTGATATGATTCAGGCCATTCAGCTACGGCATTTGGTCCCTGTTGCATGTCACTTGCATTGCATTTGTTTGCATACTCATCATCATTGCATCCCACTAACGTGTGTCAGTGCTGCAGGTGCATTTGCATTTCCCTAGTTCTAGTGTCCGGATTTCTGAGTGATTGGTCATGGCCAGCTTAAGGAGGACAGTTGCTTACAAATTTCCTACTCCTGATGTTGTTCCCCTGCTTGGGTTGATCTCTCTGGCTGATGAGGATGTTCGTAGGAGCTTCAGAATGAGCTATGGAAGACTATTGAGATTGGTGCGCAAACCCACGGAGATGGAGCTAGATGGGTTGTATGCCTTGATGCAATTCTATGATCCCGCATTGAGATGTTTTACGTTCGCTGATTTTATTCTGGGGCCTACCATTGAAGAGTATGTGGAATTTACTGAGCTACCAGTGCAGAACAAGGTTCCATTCATTCATTCTGGCGCTAAGCCCAAGCCGGAGGACTTGGCAAAAGCTTTGCATATGGATGCGTCTGAACTATTGACTACTGTTTCCCGTGGAGTTCCAGGCTTCTCGCTCTAGTTCTTGATTGGTAAAGCCCAGGAGTACGCTAAGAGCGGGTGCTGGATTGCCTTCAATGCTGTGCTGGCTCTGTGCATTTACGGCATAATATTGTTTCCCAATGTACCGGATTTTGTGGACTTCGACGCCTTCTACTTGTTTGCCGCTGGTAACCCTGTACCTACCTTGCTCGGAGATTTCTACCACTCACTGCATTACAAGAATGAGAAGGGAAGAGGACAGAATGTTCATTTCTGTGTACCATTGTTGGGTATGTGGTTTGAGAGCCACCTTCCTAAGAGAAGATCTGTCATAGAGACTACAGTCCCAGTTAGCTGGCCGGAGCGCCTGATGAGGTTATCTTCCGAAGACGTCGAGTGGTTTGATCGAGACCTGCTAGGGGCTGAGCTTATATTCAGTTGTTCTGGGTACCCTAATGTTCCGTTAATAGGAAGGAAAAGGTGTATCAATTACAACCCTTCTCTGTTCATTCGCCAATTCGGATATGCGCTGAAGAACCCACCCAAAGAGGAGGAAGTACAGGAATATCTGTACTTCACCGGAGATTTGAAGGGGGAGTTATTAGCCAAGCTGCAGCATGCCTGGACGTGTATTAACCGAAGAGGGAAGCCGTTGTTAGGGAAGAACGACTGTCAGGCTTATGCACCTTACAGAGTTTGGATCCAGGAGAGAGCAAGTCAGTTGCGGATGCCATTTCCAGATGCACCAGTCCTTGTTCCTATTCCGGTGGCAGAGCCAACTACTGTTTCTAGGGAGGCCTACGAGCAAGTGGTGAAAGAAAAAGAAGCCTTGATGAAGATCAACGAAGGGTTAGAGCAGGAGCTAGCCCAGGTACGCAGTGAGAAAAACAAGGTCGTGCATGCTTTCCAACAGCAGATTGAGCTAGTGAACAGACTAGGGGCTGAGTTGACTGAAGAAAGGAAGAAGCGCGAACGTCTGGGGCAAGAGTTCAGAAGCTCCCATGACATGCTGGAATCCAAAAAGAAGGCACTCGACGCAGCACACCGAGAGATCTCTTCTTGCAATAAGACTTGGAATGCTACATTGACCAACAATAAGAAGAGGGAGGATAAGTTGAAGCAACAAATTTCCGATCTCGAAGAGCAGTTGAAGTCTAGCATCGATAAGTGTGAAGAAGAAGTGATGACCCGATATAGTCTCCAGAATGCACTAAACAAGGCCATCAAAGGCAGGGACGAAGCCGTGTCTCAGAAGCGGAAGTTAGAGGATCGCTACGGAGAAGGGGCATGGGAGGAAACTGCTGGAGACGTGCGACGTGTTCTTAAGAAAAGAAACCAACTTGTTGAAGGGATGCTTACCAGACCAGGCCATCCAGAGACCAAGAAGTTAATAGAAGAGTACCAGACTTATGGGAGTGCTTGATCCTTTCATGTATTAGCTTGTATGCTTTATTTGCATAGCGCTGACCATCACCAGGATTGTTGGTTGAGGTCATGCCTTTCTTTGTACTCAGTGACATTGTATTCTTGGCTTATTGGTTTCTCCGCAATATATGAGGCTTTCTGTGATTCAACTCCGATCTTTGTATTGCTAGCACTGTCACTGCACCGACACCTTCACACTAGAATCGGGGAATGCTATTCCCTAATGCACAGACACACATTGCATTGCATTCATATTCATACTGCATTACAGGTAATCATTGGATGATATCTTATTTCCTGTTTTGAAGCAGGTATTTTCAGGATTGCAGATCAACGTCCGCACAGATATTCCACTCGCACCAATTGTCGAAGAATTATGGATCAAATGCAGAACGAGATGCAAGATGTGCGCGAGAAGCTAGATCTCTTTATGCAGACCATGGAAGCTATTGCAAAAGGTCAGGAGAATCTGCAAGCCATGGTGCAGCCTCTGTTGGTCAGAAATGCTGGTCACAGTAATGAGGATCATCAGTCTGTGCGAGTCGACACTGTTCATGGAGATGGAACTCCCACGCCAGTGGCTCCACCTGTAGTCAATATACCTGCTGCTAATGTCAACAACACTACCGCTGCTAGGAACGGTAACGTCGGAGTTGGGAACGAGACTGCCGTCCATAACGTTGGGCTCGGTGATATCAACTTGGGTGATAATATGGGAGGCAACGGCTTCGGCAATGCTGGATTCGGATTCAATGATCAGGGATTCGATAACGCTGGGAAATATGGTTTCAATGCTCAAGGCTTTGGACAAGATAGTTATGGTGTGGCCAATCAAGGTTACGGAGGTTTCGGAAATGGAAACGGCGCTGGGTTAATGGCTTTTGGACCTACTGGAGTTGCTCAGGGCTACGGCAACAGAGGGAGAGGCCCGGTGATGAATCAGATCAGAGCTGGCCGTAATAATGGATATGATGGGTATGGAGCTGGGAATGCTATGTGGCAGGAAGATCAGCAGGAGGACGCTTTCTCCGGCGGAGGTTTCGAAGGGCCGATGGATGACTCCCAGAAGATCAGAATGTTAGAAGAGCAGATGAGGGGAGTCCTGAACCAAAGTGCTGTGGGCTTAGACATGACAACAATGGGTCTGGTACATGGCTTGAGGGTGCCAATCAAATTCAAAGCTCCTGCGTTTGATAAGTATAAAGGGGACACATGTCCGAAAGTGCACGTGCGGGCTTATTATCGAAAGATGTCTGCGTACTCAACTGATGAGAGAATGCTAATGCATTTTTTTCAAGATAGTCTATTAGGCCCTTCCCTAGAATGGTATATGGGGTTGGAGCCAACTAATATAAAGACATGGAAGCAGCTGACAGAGGCATTTGTAGCTCACTATAAGTATAACAGCGACTGGGCACCCAGCCGGGTCCAATTGCAAGGGCTATCTCAAAAGAAAGATGAAAGCTTTAAAGAGTACGCGCAAAGATGGCGCGACATGGCTGCTAGGGTCCGTCCTCCTTTAGAAGACAAGGAAATGAATGACATGTTCGTCGGCACATTCACAGGCATGTTTCATGACAAGTTGTTTCATACATCTCTGGCCAGTTTCTCAGACTTAATTCTGATGGGAGAAAAGATTGAACGTAACATTAAGCAGGGAAAATTCCAAGTTGAGGAATCGACTGCATCTGGCAGTAATAGGAAGGCTTTTGGTGGGCGCCGTCAGGGAGAGGCAAGCACAGTGTTTGGGGGCCGAGGCCGAGGCCGAGGCAGAGGTCGGAACCAATATCATCAGCCGCAGCAGGTGG
Source organism: Lathyrus sativus (assembly GCA_963859935.3). NCBI lineage: Eukaryota > Viridiplantae > Streptophyta > Magnoliopsida > Fabales > Fabaceae > Lathyrus > Lathyrus sativus. Next base: position 163,455,416 of record OZ012735.1, on the reverse strand, counting down.
CGAGTGTTACTATTCCATATCAGCAGCAGCCATTTCAACAACAACAATCGTTTCAGCAGCAGCCAGTACAGCAGCAGCAGTAGCCATTTCAACAACAGCAGCAGCAGCAGCAGCAGCCACAGCAGGGGGCACAGCCTGCTCAGCGAAGATTCCAGGGTGGTAAACCAAGAAGAGTGTTTGAGAAGCCTCCCTCGACGTATACTGATTTGTTACAACATTGTTGGGTTTGAACCTGGTAGAGAAGAGAACTCTGGCACCGATAACGGGAACTCCTCCGTATGGTTATGACGCAAGCAGGCACTGTGAGTTTCATTCTGGGGCTCCGGGCCACGATGTAGAGGGTTGCCATGCTTTTAAGCACGTTGTGCAGGATCTTTTGGATAATAAGGCTATCAATTTCGGAACGGCAGGTCCGAATATAGTGCAGAAGCCCATGCCTAATCATGGGGCAAACGCCATTCTGACTGAGGAAGGGTTGAATCTGATTATGAACGTCGATGAGTTAAAGACGCCGCTAAGCGAGATAAAAAGCAGATTGTTGCAGGGGGGTGTTTATCCAGGATGTGACGAGTATTGCTTAGAATGCTGGACCCTAGCTGGGGGGTGCGATGATTTGAAGAAAGGCATCCAGGCTTTAATCGATGACGGCACATTGCAGTTTGACCGAGCAGCAATCGAAGAGCCTGCAGGGGCAGTAGCAGATAATCAGAGTGACGTGGCCACTGTAACGATTCCTCGAAAGACAATCACTATAACAGCACCGGCTCAGCGACTGCCGATCACCATAGCTAAGGCCGGACCGATCCCGTACGAGAGAACAAAAGCAGTCCCATGGTCATATGGGTTGGAAGTGTATTGTGACGGAATAAAGATTGATGTTAATAAGCAGCCAGCTGAGACTGTAGACAACGTTGTCGGTACCGGAGGTATGACGAGGAGTGGGAGAATCTTCATATCGCCTGAGGTAGAGGCTGAGCGACTGGAGAAGGGAAAAGGAAAGATGAATGAGACTGTCCCTGTGCAGAGGAATGAAAAGGAAACGGCATCGAAGGATGTGGAAGAGTTCATGCGCTTGATTCGTAAAAGTGATTATAAGATCGTTGAGCATCTGCAACAGACGCCGTCAAAGATATCCATACTGTCGTTGCTATTATGTTCTGAAGCTCACAGAAATGCATTGTTGAAAGTTCTGGATACTTCCTTCGTACCCCAAGATGTTTCCGTGAATCAGCTGGAGGGGGTGTTGGCGCATGTGAACGCGGGCCATAGCTTGGGCTTTACAGACTTTGATTTGACCCCGAAGGGGAGAGAGCATAATATGGCGTTGCACGTCTCTGTGGAGTGTAGAGGATCAGTCATGTCTCATGTACTGGTAGACACCGGATCATCCTTAAATGTGCTGCCCAAGAAACCGATGATGAAACGGGATGTCAGGGGAATCCTGTGTACGCCTAGTGATTTGGTGGTTAGGGCATTTGATGGTACGCGAAGAACAGTTTTTGGATCTATAACATTACCTCTACAGGTGGGGCCGGAGGTGTTTGCGACTGAATTCTATATCATGGATATACAGCCTGCATATAGTTGCCTGCTCGGAAGACCCTGGATTCATGGGGCTGGGGCAGTCACGTCTACCCTGCATCAGAAGTTAAAATATATGGTCGGAGACAGCGTAGTAACTGTATACGGAGAAGAAGACATCCTGGTCAGCCATCTGTCGTCATTTAAATATGTGGAGGTTGATGGAGAGATTCACGAAACACCCTGCCAGGCATTTGAAGGGTTGCGTATCAAGGACAAAGGTCCCGGGCCGAGCAAAGTGTCGGAGATAGCCGTCTCGTCGTATAAAGAGGCTCAAGCTCTGGTGGAGGCAGGAGAAGCAAAGGGCTGGGGCAAAGTGCTGGATATTCCTGTGAAGATGGACCGATTCGGGCTGGGGTACCAACCGTCGTCATCAACACCTGTCGTGGGGACACCCCGTTTCAGAGGGCCAATAACCATCTCTGCTAGTAGAGTATGTCATGAAACCATCAACGCTGCTTCGGAGTCTGACGAAGGAGACAGCGACTGTGATATGGATGCCTGGATTCAGCCAAGCACGCCAGGACAGGGATTGTGCAACTGGTCCATTCAGGAGCTTGTTCCTGTGACTCTTAAACAGTAATGCTTTGTTTTATTAATTGTTGAATAATCTGATGTCTTTCCCGGAGCATCAGGATTTGCTTGGGGCGGTGCTGTTATAAACATTGCGTGTTAATCATTAAATAAATGGCGTTTTTTCATGTGCAAATGTTTCGATCTCTGTCTTTCTTGTTTTGTATTTTTCAATAAAATGGCAACGTGGTTATTCGCTTTATACGCATTTTGAAGCATTTAACCATTCTTTTGCAGGATAACATTTTCAGATGACATCCTTGAACCACCTGTGACTCGTCCCGACTTTGAGCACCCGGTATTTCAGGCCGAAGAAGAAGTTGTCGAAGATAGTGACGTTCCGGAAGAACTGTCTTGGTTGGTGAAACAAGAAGAGCGTGTCATTCTGCCTCACGAAGAGGTCATCGAAATTATCAACTTGGGGTCGGAAGGGGTTGAGAAGAATATTCGTATCGGAGCCGCGCTGCAGAGCGATATCAAGCGAAGACTGGTTGAAATGCTCCGAGAGTATAGTGATGTATTCGCTTGGTCGTACGAAGATATGCCAGGGCTCGATACAGATATGGTGGTGCACCGTCTGCCATTGAAAGAAGAATGCCCACCGGTCAAACAAAAGCTTCGCAGAACTAGACCAGACATGGCAGTAAAGATCAAGGAGGAAGTTCAAAAACAGTGGGATGCTGGTTTCCTGGCTGTGACAAAATATCCCTCATGGGTTGCTAACATCGTACCAGTGCCAAAGAAAGATGGCAAGGTTCGAATGTGCGTGGATTATAGGGATTTGAATAAAGCAAGCCCAAAGGATGATTTTCCACTTCCTCATATCGACGTGCTAGTTGATAATACGACTCAATACTCCGTATTCTCCTTCATGGATGACTTCTCAGGCTATAATCAGATTAAAATGGCGCCAGAGGACATGGAGAAGACTACTTTCATAACGCCTTGGGGAACATTTTGCTACAAAGTGATGCCCTTTGGCTTGAAGAATGCTGGGGCAACGTATCAGCGTGCGATGACGACTCTTTTCCATGATATGATGCATAAAGAGATCGAAGTTTATGTTGACGATATGATTGCCAAATCCCAGACGGAGGAAGAGCATCTGGTGAATCTGCTGAAGTTATTTAAAAGGCTTAGGAAGTTCAGGCTGAGACTGAACCCTAACAAATGCACCTTCGGGGTGAGATCGGGTAAGCTGCTGGGGTTTATCGTAAGCGAAAGAGGAATAGAGGTCGATCCTGCTAAGATAAAAGCAATTCAAGAAATGCCGACGCCTAAAACAGAGAAAGAGGTGCGCGGGTTTTTAGGGAGGTTGAACTACATCGCTCGATTCATATCTCACCTAACAGCTACGTGTGAACCATTGTTCAAGCTATTGAAGAAAGATCAAGCTGTAACCTGGAACGAAAATTGTCAAAAGGCGTTCGATAAAATAAAGCAATATTTGCAGGAGCCTCCTATTTTGATACCCCCAGTGGCAGGGAGACCCTTGATCATGTATTTGACAGTTCTTGAGGGAAGCATGGGTTGTATTCTCGGTCAACATGACGAGACAGGAAGAAAAGAGCATGCAATTTATTACTTGAGTAAGAAATTTACAGATTGTGAATCTCGATACTCAATGCTTGAGAAAACTTGTTGCGCGCTAGCCTGGGCCGCCAAGCGTTTGAGGCAATACATGCTGAATCATACAACCATGCTCATCTCGAAGATGGATCCTATCAAATATGTATTCGAAAAGCAGGCGCTATCCGGGAGAATTGCCCGTTGGCAGATGGTCTTGACTGAATATGACATCCAATACGTCTCGCAAAAGGCTATAAAAGGGAGTGTACTGTCTGAGTACTTGGCAGAGCAGCCTATTGAAGATTACCAATCGATGAGGTTTGATTTTCCTGACGAGGATATCATGTACCTAAAGATGAAAGATTGTGAAGAGCCGTTGCCAGACGAAGGACCAGAGTTGGGTTCTAAATGGAAGATGATATTTGACGGAGCTGTGAACGCTTACGGTAGCGGAATAGGGGCAATCATCACTACTCCACACGGGTCGCACATCCCGTTTACTGCCCGATTGACCTTTGCAGTTACCAATAATGAGGCCGAATATGAAGCTTGTATAATGGGGCTTGAAGAAGCCATTGAGTTGCGAATCAAGAATCTGGACGTATACGGAGACTCAGCTCTGGTGGTGAATCAGATAAAAGGGGAATGGGAGACACGTCAGCCCAATTTGATACATTACATGAATTATGCAAGGAGATTGTTGCCTTTCTTCGACAAAGTTGAATTGCATCACGTACAGCGGGCAGAGAATCAAATGGCTGACGCTCTCGCCACTTTGTCTTCCATGTACAAGGTCAACTTCTGGAACGAGGCTCCCCGAATCATTATCTCTCGGCTTGACAGACCAGCCTTCGTATTTGCTATTGATGAAGCACCCGATGATAAACCGTGGTATTTTGATATCCTTAATTTCCTGAAGAATAAAGAGTATCCAGCTGGGGCATCCAGTCAAGATCAGAAGACTCTCAGGAGATTAGCGGGTAATTTGTATTTGAATCCGGATGGTGTCTTGTACAGAAGAAACCATGATTTGGTGCTGCTGTGTTGTGTGGATGAAAAAGAGGCAAAGTTGCTCATGGAGGAAATACATGAAGGTACCTTTTGTACACATGCTGGTGGGCATGCTATGACGAGGAAGCTGCTGTGGGCAGGTTATTTTTGGCTGACTATGGAAGCTGATTGTTTCAAGTTTGCGAGGAAGTGCCACAAATGCCAAATATATGCTGATAAGATCCATGTGCCTCCGAGTCCTCTGAATGTGATGTCATCGCCATGGCCATTCTCGATGTGGGGAATCGATATGATTGGAAAGATCGAGCCGACAGCTTCTAATGGGCACCGTTTCATTCTGGTAGCAATCGATTATTTCACCAAGTGGGTAGAAGCGGCGTCTTATGCAAATGTAACTAAGCAGGTGGTGGCCAAATTCATCAAGAGAGATATCATTTGCAGATATGGAATCCCCGAGAGGATAATCACGGACAACGGTTCGAACCTGAACAACAAAATGATGAAGGAGCTCTGTCAGAATTTCAAGATCGAACATCACAACTCCTCCCCTTACCGGCCCAAGATGAATGGCGCTGTCGAAGCGGCCAATAAGAATATCAAGAAGATCGTTCAGAAAATGGTGGTGACCTATAAGGATTGGCACGAGATGCTACCTTTTGCTTTGCACGGTTATCGTACGACGGTACGCACATCAACCGGGGCAACCCCGTTCTCGTTAGTGTACGGAATGGAAGCAGTGCTGCCACTGGAAGTTGAGATCCCTTCTCTGAGGGTATTGCGAGATGTTCAACTAGATGAGGCAGAATGGGTGAAAGACAGGTTGAACCAACTGAGTTTGATGGATGAGAAGAGGTTAGCTTCTCTAGCATACGGGCGTTTGTACCAGAGCCGAATGAAGAAAGCATATGATAAGAAGATACATCCGTGAAGCTTTCAGACGGGCGACCTGGTGCTGAAAAGGATTCTCCCGCCGCAGGCAGATCACAGGGGCAAGTGGACCCCCAACTACGAAGGGCCATACGTTGTCAGGAAAGTCTTTTCAGGAGGAGCGTTATTGTTGTCCACTATGGACGGTGAAGACTTTACGTCGCCTGTGAATTCGGACGCAGTTAAAAAATACTTTGCTTAAAATTGACCCGCTGGACAGAAAAAAGAGAGTCCAGGCAAAAATGGGGCATCCTGGCGAACCAAAAACAGAATGAAAGGTTCGGGCAAAAGTTAGGGATAAAATTGAAAAAATGTACACCCGCGAAGTTGAAAACCTACACTGGGCGGCTTCGGCAAAAAGGGTATCCCGGTGAACTGAAAACCCGTAAAGGGCGGTTCACGCAAAAGTTAGGGATTTGAAAAGCAAATGACTGCGGTCCGAATTTGATATTACAGTGAGCATCAGTGCGGGAGAATACACCTGAGGGGGTCGATTATCAGATACAATCTCTTCGGAAGTATGGATACCGGGGAAGCATTGGAGTCGGGCGAGTCATGGGAGGATCAGTTCGTGGTGTTCATCTGCATCCCGTTGCCGACATGTGTACAAATTTAGTTTGTCAATATATTTATGCTTCTTGTGCATACTTGTATATTTGCTTTGCGTAGCTTCCTCTTTTCAGGAGTTACATCCCGTGTACAAAAACTCCGCCCATTCAGGGGCCCAATCAATAAAATACGTTATTCAGTACCTGATGCTGTCTCTTTACTGTTTTGTGCATAATAAACGCCTAAGTTTACTGAAACTAGCATGTGTATAACATCACTGGCCCTTGCCAACAATTTCTAAAGCTTTGAATTAACTGAAAATGATGTCACTAACCTGAATCGATTTGGTTGCATAGGCTTGTCTTATCTTGTTTGTGTTGTTGCAGGTTTCATAGCCGTACGAGGAAGATGATCAAAAGATGGCGGTAACGAAAGACTCGACCCCCACGCAGGTCATGCATGGGCTTCCTGAAGAAGGATCAAATTCCCCAGCTAGCCGTAGCTTATCCAAAGGACTTGCTCCAGCCAAGTCATTCATCCTCAGCAGAGTTTGGCGATTCCAAGATTATAAGGTTGTATTCAGACAGTGTATCTCAAGCCGAGTTAGTTGAGTCTCAGAAGATTAATATTGGTGAGCTGTATTCAGACAAGTTCACCTTGCCCCGCAGGGTCAGTTTACCTCTCCCCCAGCGAAGTCAGTTGATTTTCCCAAGGGAATCATCCCGCCCCAGCGGAGTTCTCTTTCCAACCAGTGCTTTCCTTCCTCCCAGTGGAACTCGAGGATTAAAACTCTCCCCGGCAGAGTTGGTGTGGCGCACTGGCATTTATTCTGTCAGAATACCGTGTGATATCCGTTCACTCTCCAGCATAAGTCCGATCATACCGAGCACATATGCTATTCCCCAGCAGTGTTGTATTCCCAGCAGGGTGTTGCTTCAATGAGATGTTTGGTTCAAGTTCCCAATTTCCCAGCTGAGTTGACTTCACTCTTCCAGCATTTATTTTGCTGGAACAATTCTGTAGCATCTGGCTATCCCCAACGGAATTGGCACTATCTTCAGCATTTATTTTGTTGAAGCGAGTTCCTGTATCTCAGCAGTTCGAGTCTGCATTTGCATTGGCATATAGTGTCATATTTGCATCCACCAAATAAAAGCGCAGCGTTTCCATGTCGAATGGAGCATTGCATCATTGTCAAACATACGCATTTTTGAAACATAAACTAGGTTGGCTAACCGTTTGTTTCAGGTACTGTCTCTCTTGCAGGTAGAGAGAGCTCTTGCTCAAATGAAGTATCAAGCATCCTAGGTCTCGACGTGAGACATTCAATGAAGTGTCAGCTTTGGCATTATTCCCCACAGAGTTTTCACGATGAAGTTCTCTTTGTCTCCGAGCAGAGTTATTTGTGAATTTTTCATGTTTTCCCCGCCGGAGTGAGTAGGCAAATTTCTCCTCATTTCTCAAGCAGAGTTATTTGTCATCAACAGGTTCATGAATCAGAATTTCAGAGGCTGCCGCCGGCTATCAGAACAGGCATCCAGTAGTTTGGTTTCCAAATATCCCCGGTAGAGTCCGCCTCAAAGTCGCTGTCACGTCGGTGCTAAGAAGTTTGTGGTTTGAGACCAATGGAGGAATGAGTCCTAACGTGGACAATGTTATTGACAAGTTCTTCGTGCTAGAAAAGTGGGAGTCCTAACGTGGACGATTTTATCTCCCTGGGCTGATAGAAGGTGCTAGTCCTAACGTGGACGAGTTCGATTTTTCAGCATTGTTGGAATGTGGAGTCCTAACGTGGACATTTCTTCCAGTTTGACGGTATGTGTTAGTCCTAATGAGGATGGATTTGATTTCTCGGTATTGATTGAGCGTGGAGTCCTAACATGGACAAAAATGGGTTACTCTTCGTGTTGGTGTCCTGACGTGGACAATTTATTTCCAGCAGATAGCTTTATTCGTAATGGGGAAATGTGCGTCCTGACGTGGACAAGCTTATAGTTCTCCGTGATGACAAGATACGAGAGTCCTGACGTGGACAAATTTATCCTTCTTCGTGTTGTTGGCAAAGGGTGCATGAGTCCTGACGTGGACAAGTCTTATTTCCCCAGCAAGTCGAAGACGCGCAAGTCCTGACGTGGACAGGTTCTATTACTTCAGCAGGTTGAGACATGAGTCCTGACGTGGACAAGTCTCACTTCCCCCAGTGGGTCGAAGGTGCATGAGTCCTGACGTGGACAAGGTTTTATTTCCTCAGCAAGTCAAGAGGTGAGTCCTGACGTGGACAAATCAAGACGACACGGTTTCCTTACGTGGAAATAAGGGAGTCCTTACGTGGACAAAGCAAGGTGAAAGTTGAGTCCTTACGCGGACGTATCAGACTGGAGTCCTTACGTGGACCAATCAAGAAGATTATTTTTTTCCTAACGTGGAAAAGTGGGTCCTGACGTGGATGATGTATTCCTGACGTGGAAAGATTGCATTCCTTACGTGGAAAGATTGAGTCCTTACGTGGGCATATCAAGAAAGTTCAGTCCTGACGTGGACAGATCCAGACGAAGTCTTAATCCTAACGTGGACGGTATTATTCCTTACGTGGAAAGGTGAGTCTTAACGTGGACGGTGTTATTCCTAACGTGGAACGGTCATTCCTTGCGTGGACAATGTTATTCCTAACATGGATAAGAGTTTACTCCTAACGTGGACGATTTATTCCCGATGAAATAAAGACGAGTCATCCTCCAGCAAAGTTGTTGAAGTTTTTCCGAGTCGACGAAGCAGGCGTCCTAACGTGGACAAGAAAAGTTTTATTCTTGCAATGATAGAAGCTTTTCGGGCTGACGAAATAATCCCCAAGCAGTGGTGTAGTTCATGTCTGCGGTTGGCAAATTTCTGGGTTCTTAGTATTCAACCGTCTCGTACCGCGAATGTCTGAAGGCTCCGGGCTCTTCACCCAATCGGGTCCAAGTCGCTTTAATAGGGGCAGCTGTTGCACCCTAAAATTTGCTCAACCTTATTCACTTGGTTTATGTTTCAATATCATTAGCATTTGCATATAGAGTCATGCACATAGTCTACTCATCTGCATAGCATAAGCATAGCAAGTCATCCAACAGGGGACCAATAATTATTCTCACCTCTATGAGCCTATAAAGAGGCTATTATTCAAATTCAATCTCATTCAAGTCATCAGAAAGAATTGGAAAGCTGGAAAGTCAATGGATCAAGCAAGTGCATCCATCTCCTATCTGAGGGTATCTGAGGATTAACAAAGAAATTGTGAGCTGTGGGCTGAGCATGGAGAGTCTCTGGACATCATGGGAGACTTAGAAAGTCATTTGAAGAAGAAGACAAGTCCTTGGTGTGATCACAAGAATTGCAGTTGAAGGCAGCCAACTAGGGTTTCATCTAGGGTCAACTCTAGGTCAACTCTAGGTCAATTGACTGATTAAAAGGCATTAAGGTCTATTGGAGAAATGTGGGGTTCATCATTTGACATGTAGAAGAGGATATGGTGATATGCCAGGAATAATTCAAGAGAAATCAAGGAGAAGAGGAGTTTCTAAATTAGGGTTTCTGTGCAAAATCCCCTAGTTTAGGTCAAATTTTCAAGCAAGATAAGTCAAACTTCAAGCTTCAAATGGATCCTTGGCCAACATGAAACTTGTAGAGGATCTCAAGACCTTTAATTTGAGTGGTGGAAGACATCAAGGAGATTTATAGAACTCAAGTTATGGTCCTTGCAAGTTACAGGTCATCTGAGGTGTCTGAAATTTTGCCTGTGAAAGTGACTTGACTTCCAAGAAATTTTTACCCCTCAAGGAGATTTCAAATGAATTTCTGGTCAACATAAGAGTTGTTCCTAATTGTCTTAGCTTTCTATAATGGTATAGTATGCCTTCATATGATTTGTGTAACTCTACTTATGGTCTTGGCAAGCAAAGGGTATTTTGGTCATCTGAGGATTACAGGTCATTCTTAGCCTATGCCTAAAACTCATACAAGGAAGCTTCAAATGAAAAACTTAACAACATCAAAGTTTCTCAAAATGCCATTTTAAGTCTAGAAAAGAAGTCATAAAAGTTTGTAAATGCATGGAATGAGACTTGACCAAAGTTGGTGGAAAATGACCTAAAAAAGGCATATAAGTTGAAAAAGTTGAAATAAAAAATTGGTTTGAGAGATCTACAAATCCAATATGGGTCATCCAATATACCAAATTGATTCCAAACATCATTTTAAAGACATTGGTTCATCCACTTTTTTGAGTTAAGGGTTAAGTTTTGGACTTGTTTTGTTATTTTGTTACTTGCATAATAAGATACACATGAGAAGTTCAACATAAAGCAAAAATAAAGGCATGAAAGCTCTCTTATCATTCCAATATCTCATGAAAGGAGATTTTAACACAAGTTTACAAAGCTGCAAGCATGAGATAAGAGATATTCAACATGCCATCAAGTGAGAAGTTCATGAAATTTCCACAACTTTCTAGAATCCTCCAAGATCATTCTAGAAACTTCTCAAGCTGTTAGTCATCATCTATATAATGAAGTGAAGTAATTTGTGCAAGAGGTTGGTGCATTGAGGGAGAGAATAGAGAGAATTAAGAGATTGCTTCCATTGTAAGAAAGTGTAGGAATCTTCAATCTACACCATTTCTGATCATTTCTTTTCTTCATCCATCATCCATTGAAGTTAGTGAGTGGGAAGAAGCATGATGCAAGGTCCAACAATGGAGGATTAAAGAGCTAGCTTTCACATTGCAAGAATCCATATCAGAAGTGCAGGCAAGAATCCAAGCATCTTCCACCATTTCTTTTGCAAACAGAAACCCTAGCACCTCCCAAAGATCATTGATGAAAGCTTACAAGGGCTGAATCGAGTTCCTTCTCATCTGTTTCCTCAAGAATTGCAGGTTGGTGAAGTTTCTTTTATCTCTCTGTTTAGGTGTTATTAGGTTAGATTATTGGTGTAGGATTGTTAGGGTTAGGAAGATGAACATGCATACAAGCTGTTGTGACCATTAGTGAAGGTTTGATCCATGGCAGTTTTTCTTTGATGACCTAGAACACTCCATTTAGGACATGATGATACTAGTGAAATAGCTCAGGATACTCCCCATAACCTGTAGATCATTCTAGGGTAGTTTGAGCAAGAAATATTGAGGTGCATATCAGGTGCAATCAATGGTGTCCAGAACTTCCAATCATCGGGTTTTAATTTGGGTTGAGAATTAGGTGAAATTAAGAGCATGGTCGTGTAGAGGGGAAGAAATGGAGTTAGTTTGGTCTTTGTAAGTTTTGATTTCATGGCGTATTGAAGGAGCATGAGGGACCTGAATATTCATGCATGGATGAGAGAATTCTGAGTTCTAGGGTTTGCTTTGGGGACGATGATTGTGGACCGTCCGATTATCACAATTATTTGACTCTTTCATCGCATCTTGTGGCTGTTATTCAAAGTTGAAACGGAGGGAAATTTGGACGAGAGTGAAACGATACGTTTCACTTATTGAACGTCTGGGCCTTGGATTCATATTTCTATCCCCACCCCCCTTTGGATAGGCCCAATGGTTTACACGTGATATTGCTGCTATTTGCACCGAGGACTTAATCATTTTTCTGGTATTTTTCATTTCATTTTCTGAACGCGCTGGGCTTAATGTTATTGATATTCACACCCCTGGTTTCATGGCCCACCTGGAATTTGAACTGGGCGAAGCTGCTATTCAGACCCCCTCCCCTTTTATTTCTTATTTTGTGTTTTAATTTTCTTTAATATTTTTACATCTTTAAAAAAATCATAAAAAAATGGAAAATGGCTTGTTTTAATTGGTTCTTTTTGCTATAGGTCCATAATTCTGTCTAGAAAAATATGAAAAAATAAAATTGACATTTTATTTTGTTTTAATATCTTTCATGCATTTTTCTTGTAAATAGCATTGTGTTAAGTTTAGTTTGATGCTTAAATTTGATGATTTTTGTTCTAATAGATGCTTTAGTATTTTTAATCCCTTCTTTTTAGGTTGATTAGGTTAGACATGTATCTTGTATATAGGATTTAATTCACAATTTTAGAAATTAATTTTAGGTGATTTGATTAGATGTGAATAGCATGACCAAAATTAGGGTTTAGGTGATAACATAGGTGAATAAGTTCATTTCCCTTAGGAGTTAGAGATTGAATTTTTGGGGTATGGGACTATAGGGATGAGGGGTAGTTATTAGATCCCTTAGAAAATGTTAGGATTCCCATACTGCTATTAGTATTGTCTGTATTTGCTTGACTGGTGTGGTGTGCCCTCTCTGGGGATTATGATTTGTCTATGTGGGTATTGGGATTGCTTGAGGATTGGGAGAGCTGAAGACTTGTGATGATGAAGGCCATTGGAGATCCAGAGACTGAAGTCCAATTTCCAGAGTTGATGAGGAGCATCCTTTGCTGGCAGCTGTTGAGGAGTCTAGGGTTTAGGAGCTAGGCAGAGCTCTAGAGTAGTAAACTTGATTCTCAAACATGGAAGGTCTTGACTACCTCCATTCTTCTCCGTGATGCAGAGTCTCCCTAAGACACTCACCCCCTTCCTTTGGAAGGCTTGGTGCTACTGTCTAAGGGATAGAACTCTTGAGAGAAAATATCTTATGTGTTAGTAGCAATTTATTTGCCACCCTTGGTAGTCAACTAATTGCTTAACACCCAATTCACTCTTGTGATTGATCCCTCATCCTGGAGGTTTGAGACTTGAAGAAAAGCCATTGCAGACTGAAGATTGATGACAAAGACCTTGCTTGAAGGCTGTGGAGATGGAGATTGATGCTTGCTGGAGCTTGCAGCTGATTGGAGATGACTTGAAGATAGGTGTTGAGGCAGAGCTGCTGTGGCTGTTTATTTTAGTTCTGATGTATTGATTGGTTTTCTGGACTGTATTGTTTGCTGTTAACCTGTTGGGTTGAAAGTGAAGTCTGTTCACTTTTGCCCATTGTTTTCTAGGTTCGAGGTTGAGTGGGACTCCCTTGCCTCGCTTGTATTGTTGCATCCATGCATTTTCCTGCTTTACTATATATCTGATATTGTTTCTGTTTCCGTCTATTCCCTTAGGATCTTTGTTTCTCTCTGCGCAAGAGAGGAGCATGATAGACATTAGGTCTTAACCCATGCATGATAACATTTAGTCAATTTGATTCCCTTCGTAACCGTAGGTTAGAGTTCTGTCTCTTCTTTCTCAAAACAAACAGAAAAACACTAATATTTCACACACAATAAAAGACACTTCTTCCGTAAAAGAATGTGAAATCATCAAAACGTCAGTTTTTGTCCGCTTGGACTGCTAATCAGGAAAACCCTTTTTCAGAAGGAATAAAAACAATCAAAACAAACTTGTGTCGTACGTAGCCCGAACTACGTTTGCTCTGATCTTTCATGCTGTATGAAAGTACGTAGGCATAGAATGCGATATCCTAGCGAGCAACCTTCCCCTCCTTTCCCGTAGGTAGACGAACTACGTTGACTCTGATTTCTCGTTCCAGACGGGAATACGTAGGCATAAAGTGCGATACTTTGCCGAGTCATTTTATTTTCTTTTTAACCCTTGACCTGTAGAGTAGATAGAATAACAATCCATACCCGAAAACAAGCGTGGATCCCGTCGAGTACGACGGACGTGAGGGGTGCTAATACCTTCCCCTTGCGTAACCGACTCTCGAATCCAGGTTTTGGTTGCGATGGCCATACCTTTCCCGTCTTTGCGGTAGGTTTACTCTGAGCGTTTCCTTTCCCTCATGTGGGATAAATAACGCACGGTGGCGACTCTTCTGTTCAGCCGGCGCCGATTTTCGCAGTAGCGACAACAACACATAGGCATTTTGAGATGCAACTTGATGCAATTAGGAGTAATGGCAGATGTGAACAAGATGCAATCATGATTATGAATGAGTTTAAGCAATGATACCAATCAAAATAATGTTGAATCAAAGAAGGGCACATCAAATTGCAATGATAGGCATGATATTGCTGCTGTCTAGAATTTAACACAAGGGCAAGGCATGGATGAAACTTTCATTTGAATTAAAACAGAACAAGAAAACTTAAAGCATTTCAACCAAAACATTTAGAATGCAACGAGAAACAAAATAGCAATAAATAATACGCTGAAATCAAATACAACACCCAACTGTCATGCTATGCCAAGAGAAGTTTGTAAAAAAAAAATGCAAGTTTGGAAGCCAAGTCAAGAAACAGGCACAATTAGATTGAGCAGACCTTGCATACATCCCCAAAACATCATATAAAGTGTGTCTACACTTCAAAATTAGGCTCAAACTCAACAAAATTGAAAATCATAAATCAGCTGCCCCAAACACACATAAAACTGCATAATTGAAACCAAAACTTGATTGGAACAGATTGAGGTCAAAAGGATACCACACACAAGTCTCAAATATGATTATGAATGAGTCTATACTTCAAGTTGATCATGAAATGCACATAACAAGAAAATGGCTATCAAGTGGCAATTGTATCATACATGGTAGCAGGCTATCATGACAGAAAAGCAAAGCATACACAAAGCTGTTTGATTCATACACACAAATCTTAAACACTATTTAGAGGTCTAATGCTTCATGGAATAAACTAAAACAATTCAAACAGAAAACAATGAAGTGTGTGCAGCTGTGGTTACAAGACAGTTTTTGGCAACAATGAGGTTACAAACTGGTCTAGCAAAAGATAAGTGGTCTTATGTTAAAAGATACCACATACACATCAAAAATGTGAAGATAAATGAGTTTCAACTCAGAAAAAAAGCATTGTGCATTTGGAGCAAGATTTGGTATAGTCAATGGTGTGTTTTGGCTTGTAAAAGCAATTTGGGGGTGAGATAGTGAACCAAGTAGGAATAGATCAAACAAAACATATACACACATCAAAATCATGAAAATGGATGAGTTTGTGTTTAAATTTCAAGCATATTTCCAACAGGACCAAATTTGGCATATTGATGGTTGTGAAAAAGCTGTCTTGAAACAGAAAAGTGGTACAGCAGGGCAAATTTCAAGTAATGATGCCTTAATGCTAATCCAATGACACACACACACACACACACACACACACACACACACACACACACACCATAATCATGTTAAAGGATATTTTCATGCTCACAAATCAGCTCAAACCATCATCAAACAGAAAAGGGCATATTGAAACTCAAGAAATGCAAAAACAACAACACATTAAGGCAGCAGGCAAGTTTATGGCAGTTGGGATGATTTGGCACCACATACAAGTTTCAAACATGTAAAACATTGATTCTATGCACATAGGTAAAGCAAAAATCAGTTGGAACAGAAAATGACATGTGATTGGTATTATGAAGTTTTGAAAGTGCAAGATGAGAATGACAAAACAGTTTTGAGCAAGTAGGGCCATTTTGAACTTACAAGTACAACATACAATCTCAAAACATATTAACAAATGATTCTACAACTTAAAATCAAACAAAAACTACTTTAAACCAGAACTGGTGTGCTGATCCAAACTTTGACAGCAAAACAACAAAAAAACTCACAACAGGCCTCAATGAACAAATCTCATGCTTTCAACATTTCAACCAATTCAAACATTATGAGTAAGATCATGTAAACATAAATCAATAGCTTAGAACATTTAAGACACAACATGGCAAGCACAAGCATCTTGGCACAAGATTCATGGTAATGGTAAAGCAAAAATGACACAAACTAATACAAATGTGAAAACAAGAGCCAAGCTAGATTCAAACATGATCTAGGGCAGGGGGATCTCATGAAATAACTTACAAGTTAACCAAACATCATTAATAAACTAAGATTGACAAATCTAGGGCAAACACACCAACATTTCAATGTTTGGATCCTTAAAACTACCATATAGATAAAATCTTCAAAAACAAGTTATATACAATATCAAAGTGAAATATTGGTAACACATCATCAACATATCATTCATGAATGAAATATCTTAACAAAAGCAAATACTATAGCTACAAAACCTAAGTTCTTGACAAAGAACTAGTATGGGACAGCAATGACTACATTTCACAACAAGCATCTCAAAATGATAAAACATGGCAATGTATGAACAATAAGGTGTTTGAGCATCACATACCTCTTGTAGACAAATCTTGAGCAAGCTAAAAAGCTAAGAAACCCAGAGACCTTCTTCTTTGGCAAAGATGTAGAGCTTTCTTCCTCTTGAAGCAACAAGCTATCTTTCAAGACAGTTTGAGTTGTGAACCTCCCAGATGGTTTTTGTGAGTTTGGACAGTTGAGGTATGATATATATGAGGTGTTGGGAGTGTTGGAATGATAGGAAATGCCTCAAGTAAAGATTTGGCTTCCAAAGTGCATGAAAGTCAACATATAAAGGTATGAAGTTTAACTTTTAGGAAAATGATGTTTTTGGGTGGTTTGAGTGTATGAAAACATTCTACACAATGTTTATGGATTGTGTAAATGGTTTTGAGTGGCTTGGAAGTGGTGGAACTGAGTTTGAGCAGAGTTTTACTCAAGACAGTTTTTTTAGTGAAAACTTGAAGTTTTTGAAAAATGAAGTTTTTTTAGAAAATGGTGGAGAGTTGAGAGCTGTTGTTTCTCTTGGTTTTTAAGAGTGCTCTGGTTTACTAACATCATAGAGAGTGCCTCTATTTATAGTGAAAATGAACATGAGGGCAGATTTGGATTTTGCCACTTTTGGAGGGAGATTATGAAGTTTTTGAAATGAATCTTGCCAAGATCTCTACATATAAGTTCCATGGCTCAAGGAAGGTCAGAAAATCAAGTGGAATGATGCATGAAGTGACTGCATAGAGCTTAGAGTGATGAGTCTTGCAGCTGCTACAGTTTTCTTAGGAGAAAAGTTTCTCTTTCCTCTTACACATTTGATTATTTTATTACAAGTTGCTTGCAACTTGCCTCTCTCTTCATATCTCTCATTTTTCTGCATTTTCACTCATCCACACCTCTATTTATCAGATTGAATCATAATCCAAGGGTCAAGGATAGCTCAAGTTATGGAAATCTGAATTTTGAAAAGTGTTGGATTGGTAATCTCAAGTGTGGCGGCCCTAACTTTCATGACCCATAACTTTCTGCTCACACATGCTATTGAGGAGTTCTACCACAATTTAGAAAGCCCTCAAGTAGCTCTATAACTTGCATGTTTTTGATATTTCCAAATTCTAGATGGAACTAGGTTGAAAAACCCCTTCAAGTTGCTGAAAAATCATACTTAAAAGGCTAAATGACTTAGAATTTTCCTAAGTTATTTCCCTTCTTGAAATGAATTTTGTCATAACTCCAAATCTATGCATTTTTTGATCATGGACCACTTTGGGACTTTTGTAGGACTTTCCAAGAGCTTTCTAATGAGCTTTGAACCACTTCATTTGGATGTGTGGTTGAGGAGTTATGGTCTTGCCCCTTTCAAAACCCTAATTCCCGACTTTTGCAATTACTTCTTAACCCTTGAACCAATGGTCATGAAATTTTATGGGAAGGTGTAATATGACATAAGGAACATTTTTGATTCACATCTTGAAGTCAAATTCCTTGTTGTTGAAGAGTTGACTTTTCGGTCAACCGTTCGATCAATCGGTGACTACCGAGTCGACTGTTGACGATTCGGGTCTTCCAAGGCCTTGAACTTTCTTGAATGGACTTCACTAAGCCATATAAAACTTATGAATTAAGATTGCATAATTGGAACACCTTTCAAAACAAAAGTCAAACTATAGTTGACTTTTCCTGATCGAAAACCCTAATCGGGCCTGAGCTGCATTGTCTTCAATATTTGAGTGCCAACCTCAAATTGAATTCATATTTAAACCAATGTATCATCCTTGAACTTATTTCATGGGAAATCAATTCAAGACGTCGAATGATCAAACCATTGAAGCCTCGACTTTTAACTGTGCGAAAACCCTAATTTCCCCTTTTTGCTTGGGCACTGAGCAGATGAACTGGGTGATCATTCCAACTCCACCATGACTTTTGAGATATTCAACAGGCTTTCATTCTTTCTTTTTCTCATGCTCCTGATGGCTTGTACCAATGCTTTTGATCAAAAAAAAGAGCGGGAAAATTTAGGGTATGACATCTGCATGCTAAGTTCAATCATTTGAAAGAACATAATGTTTCTGAAATTTGTAAGGACCTGGCGGTACAATATATCAAAGGTGGTCAATATGCTAGAGATTTGGATCTAACCAAATCTGTGATTAAGGAATATTTCAATGGTGTTAAACCATCACAGGATGGTTTTGATGTGGTGTTGATTGACATAGATGGCATTTTTCCATTGAGTCCTCTTACAGATAATCTTGAGTCAAGATATCTAGGCCATTTCATGCTGTTAAGACTTATATCATAAAGAATATAATATATTGTTAAAATGACTCAAACTGGGGCCTTTTCATGTTGTTAAGAACTATATGAAGGCAAATGCTAGCTTATCATCAACATTTCCTAACTATATACTGTTCAATACACCTCTAGCATAAAAAAACAGTAGCACAAAGAGCCAATGGTAATACCTGTTCAATACACCTCAAATACCAATTAACATTGTACATTTCCTAACTATATAATGTTCAATATATCAAGGCAAATGCTAGCTCTATCATCAATATTTCCTAATCTGTTATTATGTCTGCTTATGGCCATCAAATGGAACATGCTTATTCTACAAGGAGTCTCTCTACTGCTTCTGGTATGACCAAGAATTATTATCACTTATATGGTAGATTCCGCTCATGAATGAAATTGAAAATTCTTGATCATGTTAATCAAGCCTGCGACCTGATCTCGAAATGAATAATATGATGGAGAATTTTCATATTCAACTAATTGACCTTGAATCATTAGCTACTATATCTTTTGTTAACTTCAAGTTAATATTTTTGTATAATTTTGATGATAAGTTTGTTGTGTTTTTCTTCCTTTTTTTTGGTCACAGAGATGGGGAGCAGTTTTATGTTAGAATCGGGATTCTATATCACATCATTTTCTGCAACAATCTTCATTGCTGGATTTGCAGCTCTTGGACTTTTATTAATCACTCTGTTGGTTTCAATGGCAATGATGTTACAATCTTGTCAAAATAATAGTGCTGGAATTCTAGAGCTTAGGAATGTAAACGATGACTATAGTTATTGCAAAGTTCATTCTCTGCATGCTAAGTTCAATCATTTAGAAGAACATAATGTTCCTGAAATTTGTAAGGATCTGGCGGTACAGTATATCAAAGGTGGTCAATATGCTAGAGATTTGGATTTAACGAAATCTGTGATTGAGGCCTATTTCAATGGTTTTAAAGCATCACAGGATGGTTTTGATGTGGTGTTGATTGACATAAATGGCATTTTTCCATTGAGTCCTCTTACAGATAATCTTGAGTTAAGATATCTAGCCCATTTCATGTTGTTAAGACTTATATCATCAAGAATATAATATATTGTTAAAATGACTCAAACTGGGGCCTTTTCATGTTGTTAAGAACTATGTGAAGGCAAATGCTAGCTTATCATCAACATTTCCTAACTATATACTGTTCAATACACCTCTAGCATAAAAAAACAGTAGCACAAAGAGCCAATGGTAATACCTGTTCAATACACCTCAAATACCAATTAACATTGTACATTTCCTAACTATATAATGTTCAATATATCAAGGCAAATGCTAGCTCTATCATCAACATTTCCTAATCTGTTATTATGTCTGCTTATGGCCATCAAATGGAACATGCTTATTCTACAAGGAGTCTCTCTACTGCTTCTGGTATGACCAAGAATTATTATCACTTATATGGTAGATTCCGCTCATGAATGAAATTGAAAATTCTTGATCATGTTAATCAAGCCTGCGACCTGATCTCGAAATGAATAATATGATGGAGAATTTTCATATTCAACTAATTGACCTTGAATCATTAGCTACTATATCTTTTGTTAACTTCAAGTTAATATTTTTGTATAATTTTGATGATAAGTTTGTTGTGTTTTTCTTCCTTTTTTTTGGTCACAGAGATGGGGAGCAGTTTTATGTTAGAATCGGGATTCTATATCATATCATTTTCTGCAACAATCTTCATTGCTGGATTTGCAGCTCTTGGACTTTTATTAATCACTCTGTTGGTTTCAATGGCAATGATGTTACAATCTTGTCAAAATAATAGTGCTGGAATTCTAGAGCTTAGGAATGTAAACGATGACTATAGTTATTGCAAAGTTCATTCTCTGCATGCTAAGTTCAATCATTTAGAAGAATATAATGTTCCTGAAATTTGTAAGGATCTGGCGGTACAGTATATCAAAGGTGGTCAATATGCTAGAGATTTGGATTTAACGAAATCTGTGATTGAGGCCTATTTCAATGGTGTTAAAGCATCACAGGATGGTTTTGATGTGGTGTTGATTGACATAGATGGCATTTTTCCATTGAGTCCTCTTACAGATAATCTTGAGTTAAGATATCTAGCCCATTTCATGCTGTTAAGACTTATATCATCAAGAATATAATATATTGTTAAAATGACTCAAACTGGGGCCTTTTCATGTTGTTAAGAACTATATGAAGGCAAATGCTAGCTTATCATCAACATTTCCTAACTATATACCGTTCAATACACCTCTAGCATAAAAAAACAGTAGCACAAAGAGCCAATGGTAATACATGTTCAATACACCTCAAATACCCCATGCTTGCGACTCAGGTACTGATATTATTGTGATCTACATGGAGCCAATGGTAACACTAAGGAAGAAAATCCGACGGTGAGTCGAAGCTGCAAAGCTAATGTGGATGAAACTAAACCAATGCCATTTAAGTGGTTATTCTATTTATCATAAATGAAGTGCTGAAACTTTCTATCAGTACAGATGCTACTTATGAATGAAAGCTCTCACCCACATTTGAATTTCGTTCATGTTATAATGGTACTGCAGCAGATTATTCCCACATTTAATATAAGCTAAAACCAACAGCAGCTTAATCCCACCATTTTAAAATTGCAGCTTAATCATATATTTAATCAAATTAAATTGAAGTTTGCATACAATATATCAATATAAATTAGTAAGATATTAAACATCATGAGGAAGAGATTGAACAATAAGAGTGCAGGTGATAACATGCTTCTTGGACAGTTGTAAGGAAAAAATAATTTACCTCAAAGTGGAAATAGCTGCATTGAATCTATGCTATTTGGATGAAGCTTAACAATTTTGTGTTGATGTTCTAACAGTCAATCAAAGGGAGTAGTTGACTTTTTCTGGTGGCTTAAAAAAGTCAATATCAAATATGCTTCAATTTTGAATTGATTTTCCCCAAATGTTTTGAACTGCATACAAACCAAATTAGTTATAACTGAATTGGTAGTCTGCAAGTAAATATTTTGACAGAACTGGCTGGTTTGCTTTTGCTGATTTTGCAGGGTCCCTAGACAGCCATGATTGAAACACGCAAAAGATGACTATGTATTATAGGGTTGTGCAGAAGTGTAGTAAAAATAAGTGCATTAAAACCTGTGAGATTAAGGTTAAAATTTTCATGTAGCTTGAAAAGGCAATGAGTCAATGAAAAACAAACATGGCTTGCATAACTTATACTAATATGTTAAAAAGGCAATGAGTCAATGAGTGCAGTGTAAAGATGCTGGTGAAATTATACTATTATGTTAAACAACTGTAATATGAAGTACTTAGCTATTATGACCTACACATTAAAACAGTAAGAGGAAGTAATGAGAAATGCACAACCCTTAAAGTATATCTTACATAGGTAAACACAATACTTTAAATGTCAGAAAATACAGCTAAAGCAATTGTGCCAAGTAAATTAGTACAGGTTTTGCAGAATTGTTAAAAAGTAAGCAGACAACATTGGGATTCATAAAAGGCAAGAACATTTTAATATAACTAATGCCAATGGTTTGTATATCTTAACAAAATAATCTCTCCACAAGATAATGGCAAATAAATATTTCTGTTGTTATTGCAATTGATTTATATAACTATAAGTTACATGAAGTAATTGTCCTTTCAAACATATTGTCGCTACTGCAAAAATCGGCGCCGGCTGAACAGAAGAGTCGCCACCGTGCGTTATTTATCCCAACCGAGGGAAAGGAAACGCTTGAAGTAAACCTACCGCAAAGAGGGGAAAGGAATGGTCATCGCAACTAAATCCTGGATTCGGGAGTCGGTTACGCAAGGGGAAGGTATTAGCACCCCTCACGTCCTTCGTACTCGACGGGATCCACGCTTGTTTTCTGGTACGGATTGTTATTCTAACTATTCTACAGGTCTGAGGTTAAAAGAAAAGAAAATGACTCGGCAAAGTATCGCACTTTATGCCTACGTATTCCCGTCTGGAATGAGAAATCAGAGTCAACGTAGTTCGCCTACCTACTGGAAAGGAGGGAAGGTTGCTCTCTAGGATATCGCATCCTATACCTACGTACTTTCATACAGCATGAAAGATCAGAGCAAACGTAGCTCGGGCCACGTACGACACAAGCTTATCTGAATTGTTTTTATCTCCTTCTGAAAAGGGTTCTCTCCTGATTAAGAGTCCAAGCGGACAAAAATGACGTTTTGATTGGTTTACAGTCTTTTACGCAAGAACTGTTTTTTATTGATGTTTATCCTTTTATTGTATTTTTCTGATTGTTTTGAGAAAGAAGAGAAACAACAACTCTAAAACCTATGGTTGAAAAGGGAATTAAAATCTATCCTAATGTTGTCATGCATGGATGAAAGCCTAGTGTCTGTCGTATTTCTCTCCTGCGCAGAGAGAAACAGAGATCCTAAGGGGATGAACGGAAAAGAACAACCTATATACAGTAAAGCGGTAAAATGCATGAATGCAGCAATACAAGCGAGGCAAGGGAGTCCCACTCAACCTCGAACCTAGAAAATAATCGCAAAGTGAAACAACTTCACTTCAACCTCCAGGGGAAAATTAACAAACAATACAGTCAAGAAACTCAAACAATACATCACCAGCTTTACACAGCACCAGCAGCTCTAAACAGCAAAACCTGACAGCACAAACTCCTTCTTCTATCAGTCTTCAAGGCAATGAACTTCATCTTCCATCTTCAAGGGCTTCTTCAAAGCAAGCTCTCCTAGAGGCTAAACAGTTCACCAGATGAGTTTGGATGTTAAACAGTCTGCTGGGCACCAAAGGTGGCCTACAGAAAGTTAACATAATACAGACTGTTTCTCTCAAAGTTCTATCTCCCAGATATAGTCACTAATCCTTCCAAAGGAGGGATGTGAGTATTAAGGAGAGACTTTTAATCACAGAGAAGAATGGAGGCAAAAGAAGCCATCCATGTTTGTGAAGAAATTTTCTATTCTAAGGCTCTCTCTAGCTCCTATGTCCTAGGTCTTCAAACAGCTTCAAGCAAGCCAAGCATCTTCATCAAGCTTTGATCTTCAGCTTCAACTTTGTCTTCAATATGCTTCATCATCATGCTCTTCAAACCAAGCCCACACCCCAAGCAAAGCCCAATAAGCCCACACAAACAATATAAACCCCAAAAGGGCACACCAAACAAGCATATAATTGCAAAATATACTAAAAATATTAATATAGTAGGGAAAATTCTAATATTATTTCTAGGGGATCTACTATACCTACCCTTAATACCCTATATTCCCCAAGTCCTAATTCAATCTAAAAAACCCAAAAGAAATTGTTTTAATACACCTAAGTTGTGTATAAACCCTAATTTCACCATCCTAATATCCACTAATCAAAATTATCTAAAAATAATCCTAAAATCATGGAATAAATCCAGGGGGAAGCTAAAACATATATCTAACTACCCTAAAAAGATTGACCTAAAACTATAAAGGGAGCTACCTAAACTAAATTCTACAAAATCGTATATCAACATAAAAGGAATAAAATGCAATAAAAGTAAAAAATATACAAAAAAAACTAAAATGCATGATATGGAAAATATTTTTATTTTATATTTTTCTAGACAAAAATATGAAATAGGAGAAAAAACTCCCATTAAAAAATCATTATTTTTCAAATTGTTATGATTTTTTAAAGATCAAAAATAAAAATGAAGAAAATAGAATGAAAATATGAGATGGGGTGCACGAAGTAACCAGACACAGTTCAATTCATGCTTGGGCCCATAATGGGGGGTTCAGATAGCAATGCGCCTGGGCCCAATTCATTAATCAGAAAAAACAATTAAATAACAAAGAAAAAGAAAAAGCTTAGGTGCGAAAAGCAATGGTTTTCAGTTCAATTCACAATGGGCCTCATGAAGGGGGTGCAATTAGTCATTCAGCCCAAAACTCCCTTTAATGAAACACATCGTTTCAATGTGGTCTCAGATTCTCTTCACACGTGAAATTAAACCCTGGCCTTTGGATCCTCAATCAATCAACTAGTCCACTCATGATCCAACGGCTTGGTGGTTGTCTTCTTCATTTGAATCAAAATGGAGCCAAAACTCCATGGATGAACTTCCAAGAAAGCTCCAAACTCAGCAACATCGAACCTCATCAAATCTTGATCAAAAATCACGAAACAAAACCCTAACCTGCTCTATTTTCTTCCCTGAGTTCATCTATGGCATTGGATTCAATTGATATGGTCTCTAACAGCAAACCCGATCCCATCCCCAAAATTGATCAGAAATTCAAACATCACCAATCATCTAATTAAGTGTCTCAATGCCTTCCCTACTCATCACTGATCAAATACAACTAAAAACCTAAGGTTCTAACTGTATATTCATGGAGTTCTTGATCTCAACAGAATTTGTGTCCATATATGAATCATCACCAATTCCTCTCAAACTCTCCAGAAAGCTTCTCCTAACCACATACATTGCTTCTATCCTAACAATTCTTGATGATTCTATCTAATTCAAGCCATGGTGAGAAAATTACTAACCTGTAAAGATGAGTGAAACAGATGAACCAAAGCTCCAAATCAATGTTTGATAAGTTCCAGAATCGATCAGTGTGATGATTGCTTGATTCTGTATGCAATAGATCTTCCTCAAATGGCCTGAATCAGTGTAACAGAATTTCAGTTGCAAGGGTGAAAGTTCAAATTCAAGAACTCGATTCAGCCATGGATTCACTCTAGTTTTGATTGGAATATACTCAGTGATGATTATTGAATTGATTTGGATCAAAAAAATGAAGAAATGATGGAGAATTGGGTGAATTCGAAATTGAATTGCAAGTGAGCAAGATGGATCTCAATCTCTCTTCTCTGCACCAAATGAAGTTCAACCCTTGCTTAGATCATCTCTAATGGTTATATAGGTGATGTTAGAAAGATCTAGAATGTTCTGGATGGCTCCAATGAGTTTTTGGATATCTCATGGCATGGTATTTTGATTTCAATTCTCTCCACATGCTATCTCATGCCAAGCTCCTCATAACCTACCATTCTGACTTGAATTTATCCCCACATGAGATTTAGGGTGAGTTACAATGCATAACTACCTTGCTCATTGAGTTTTGCCTTGTTTTGCTTTGGTACCTTCATGTGCAAGTAATCCAATTCCAAAGCAGCCCTATGATCCAAGCCTCAAATAAATATTGTGGCTGAACCATTGTTCTTAGAATGTCATTTGGAGTCAAAATGACCTATTATATGACATGGTTTGGATTTATAACTTGGGATTTCCATTTTTTAAATTCAACTTAATTAACTTATGCCTCATTTTTTTAGGCCATTTTTATCACTTTTTGATATGAGCCTTTTCAACATCTCATGACCTCCCTACTAGCCTTAAAACATCATTCTAAGCAATTTTTATGTTTAAGATTTTTCCATTTGAAACTTGGAACTAGGAGATATGGCCTTATGCTTGAAATGACCTATAATCTTACTTTCCCAAAATACTCCTGGCTTGCCAAGATCATAAGTAGAGCTCCATAAATCAGATTGAGGCATACCATACCTTTCTAGAAAGCTAAGATCATGAGGAACAACTTTCATGTTGGCCAAAAATCCATTTGAAAACTACTTATGGGGTAAAAGTTGCTTGGAAGTCAAGTAACTTTCATAGATAAATTTCAGATGCCTCTGAGGACCCCTAACTTGCAAGAACCATAACTTGAGTTCTATAAATCTCCTTAATGCCTTCCACCACTCAAATTAAAGGTCTTGAGATAATATACAAGTTTCATGTTGGCCAAGGATCCATTTGAGACTTGCATTTTGAATTACTTTGCTTGGAAGTTTGACCTAAATCAGGGAATTTTACACAGAAACCCTAATTTAGAAACTTCTCTTCTTCTTTATTTCTTTTGATTTCTCCTTGGCACAACACCACATCCATATCCACATATCAAATGATGACCCCCACATCCTTCAAATAGGCCTTGATGCCCTTTAATCCAGCATTAGACTTAGGGTTGACCTAGGGTTGACCCAGATGAAACCCTAATTGACTGTCTTCAACTGTAGCACTTGCAACCACACCAATGACTTGTCTTACTTTCAAAATGACCCTATAGGTCTTCCATGATGTCTCTACACATTCCATGCCCTCAATTCATAACTCACAACTTCTCTGATGATATTCAAATACCCTCAAGATAGGAGAGAAACCCACTGCTTGGCCTTTAAACTTCCCAAAGCTTCAATTTCTTTCTTGGTGACTTGAATAGGCTTGAATCTTGATAAGAGCCTCTTGAATACATTCCTTGAGATGAAAAATAGCACTTGATCCCTTGTTGGATGGCTTGCCCATGCCATGCTATGCAAATGAATGAACTATGTATATGATCTACTATGCAAATGATAAAGCTATGAAAACACAAATCAGGTAAAACCAGTTGGTCAAGTTTTAGGGTGCAACAGCTGCCCCTATTCAAACGACTTGGACCGGTTGGGTGAAACGCCCGGAGCCTTCAGACAATCGAGGTACGAGACGGTTGAATACCAATAAACCCGGAAATTTGCCAACTGCAAAAATAGATTGCGAAATAAACTGCACCACTACTTGGGGCACAATACCTACAAATCTGACTTCAACACCATCTTGTCAATACTGGGATAAACTTATTGACTTCACTGGGAGAAGTACTTCTGTCTTGTCATACAGGAAAATAACTCCGCCTTTGCTACAGGAAATAACTCTACCAAGTGCAGGAAAATAAACTCCGTCACCATTACGGGAAATAACTCTGCCAAATACAGGAAAAGAACTCCGCCTTTGCTACGGGTACATACTCTGCCAAATACAGGAAAATAACTCCGCCTTTGCTACGGGTACATACTCTGCCAAATATAGGAAAATAACTCCGCCTTTGCTACGGGTACATACTCTGCCAAATACAGGAAAATAACTCCGCCTTTGCTACGGGTAAACACTCTGCCAAATACAGGAAAATAACTCCGCCTTTGCTACGGGTACATACTCTGCCAAATACAGGAAAATAACTCCGCCTTTGCTACGGGTACATACTCTGCCAAATACAGGAGAATAACTCCGCCTTTGCTACGGGTAAACACTCTGCCAAATACAGGAAAATAACTCCGCCTTTGCTACGGGTACATACTCTGCCAAATACAGGAAAATAACTTCGCCTTTGCTACGGGTAAACACTCTGCCAAATACAGGAAAATAACTCCGCCTTTGCTACGGGTACATACTCTGCCAAATACAGGAAAATAACTCCGCCTTTGCTACGGGTGACTACTCTTGAATACAACTCCTCTGCCTATCTTTGCAGTAGCTAACTCCATCAGTCAAATGGGTAACACATAATGGTCTAATCTTTCAATCTTAAACGCTGACATGGCGATGAATTTGAAAAGGACTCTACTGGGGATTTTCTGAACTGCCAGACACCTACTTTGACATATGTGACAGCTTCCACAAACTGATTCATGAAATATTTTGATGCTGGCATAACAACACCCTTGAAGAAATACTCTGCTGGAGGGGTAAGAGAAACTTAAACAAGCAACTCTGTGGGGGATAATGACAAAACGAACATTATCATTACATGTCTCACGCTGAGACCTTGAATGTTTGGTAATTAATTTAAGCAAGAGCTCCCTCCACCTGCAAGGGAAACAACACTTGAAAACAAACGGTTTAACCAACCTGGCTTATGTTTCATAATGCGTATGTTTGATAATGGCGTAATGCTCCACACAATATGGAAATGCTACGCGTTTTTTATTTGGTAGATGCAAATATGACACTATATGCCAATGCAAATGCAGGCTCGAACTGCTGGGATAGCTCTAACAAGCTTGCTTCCTCAATCTTGGCCGTCGAGGACAAATATCCCCCTCCTGGGGAGTGAACGGGTATCACAAAGTATTCCGGCAAAATAAATGCCAGGACACACAACCAACTCTGTCGGGGAGAGCTTTAACCTTTGATTTCCAATGGGAGGAAAGAGAAAACTTGCTGAAAGGAGAGAACTCCGCTGAGGACGAAACGACTCTCTTAGGGGAAATCAACTGACTCCGTTGGGGAGAATAAATGACCCTACTGGGAAGGGAATCTCTACTGGGAAGAGTATACTGTCTGGGTACAGCTCACAAGTTTGGAAATATTAGTCTTCTGGGGCTAAACCACTCTGCTCGGGATGGGGGATCCTTTTGGAGGACACCACACTGTCTGAATGCAGCCTTCGATCTTGGAATCATCAATTTTGCTGAGGGTAAACGATCTTGCTGGAGAATGTCCTTCGGATAAGCTGAGACTAGCTGGGGAATTTGATTCTTCTTCAGTAAGGGACATTGTTATCTCAGCTTCAGGGAATGAAGCGCGACCTGCATGGAGATTCACTTCACATAACGACCCAGTCTTTTCGTTACGAGCTTCTGGTTAGGACTGCAATCTTCTGATCGTCCACTTCGTATGGTCAAGAACCCTGCAACACCACAAACGAGACAAGACAAGTCTATACAACCAAATCTATTTAGGTTAGCGTTAGTGACATCATTTTCAGTCAATTCAAAGCTTTAGCAATTATTGGCAAGGGCCATCGATGTTATGCACTTGCTAGTTTTATTTAACATCGGTGCTTTTCACATACAAAACGATAAAGAACAAGCATCAAATACTGAATAACATGTTTTATTGATTAGGCCCCTGAATGGGTAGAGTTTTGTACACTGGATGTAACTCCTGAAAAGAGGAAGCTACGCACAACAAATATACAAGTATGCACAGGAAGCATATATACAGTGACAAATCAAATTTGCACACATGTCGGCAACGTGATGCAGACGAACATCATGAGCTGATCCTCCTATGACTCGCCTGACTCTAGCGCTTTCCCGGTACTCAAACTTCTGAAGAGATTGTATCTGATAATCGACCTCTCAGGTATATTCTCCCGCACCACTGTGCACCGCAGTATCAAATTCGGACCGCAGTCATTTGCTTTTCAAATCCCTAACTTTTGCGTGAACCGCCCTTTACGGGTTTTCAGTTCACCGGGATACCCTTTTTTTGCCGAAGCCGCCCAGTGTAGGTTTTCAACTTCGCGGGTGTACATTTTTCAATTTTATCCCTAATTTTTGCCCGAACCTTTCATTCTGTTTTTGGTTCGCCAGGATGCCCCATTTTTGCCTAGACTCTCTTTTTTCTGTCCAGCGGGTCAGTTTCAAGCAAAGTATTTTTTAACTGCGTCCGAATTCACGGGCGACGTAAAGTCTTCACCATCCATGGTGGACAACAATAAAGCTCCTCCTAAAAAGACTTTTCTGACAACGTAATGCCCTTCGTAGTTGGGGGTCCACTTGCCCCTGTGATCTGCCGGTGGCGGGAGAATCCTTTTCAACACAAGGTCGCCCGTCTGAAAGCTCCGAGGATGTGTTTTCTTATCATACACTTTCTTCATCTGACTCTGGTACAACCGACCATATGCTAGAGAAGCTAACCTCTTCTCATCCATTAAACTCAGCTGGTTCAACCTGTCTTTCACCCATTCTGCCTCGTCGAGTTGGACATCTCGTAATACCCTCAGGGAAGGAATCTCAACTTCCAATGGTAACGCTGCTTCCATTCCGTATACCAACGAGAACGGGGTTGCCCCGGTTGATGTGCGTGCCTTCGTACGATAACCGTGCAAAGCGAAAGGTAGCATCTCATGCCAGTCCTTATAGGTCACCACCATCTTCTGAACAATCTTCTTTATGTTCTTGTTGGCCGCTTCAACAACACCATTCATCTTGGGTCGATAGGGAGAAGAGTTGTGATGCTCGATCTTAAAACTCTGACACAGCTCCTTCATCATCTTGTTATTTAGGTTCGAACCGTTGTCGGTAATTATCCGCTTGGGGATTCCATATCTGCAAATGATATCTCGCTTGATAAACCTGGCTACCACCTGCTTGGTCACATTTGCATATGATGCCGCTTCCACCCATTTGGTAAAATAATCAATTGCTACCAAAATGAACCGGTGTCCGTTAGATGCCGTCGGCTCGATCTTTCCAATCATGTCGATTCCCCACATCGAGAAGGGCCAGGGTGACGACATCACGTTTAGAGGACTCGGAGGCACATGGATCTTATCCACATAGATCTGGCACTTATGACACCTCTTTGCAAACTTGAAACAATCAGTTTCCATAGTTAGCCAGTAATAACCTGCCCGCAGCAGCTTCCTCGTCATAGCATGCCCACCAGCATGTGTACCAAATGTACCCTCATGTATTTCCTCCATGAGCAACTTCGCCTCTTTCTCGTCTACACAACGTAGTAGCACCAAGTCGTGATTTCTCTTGTACAGGACACCGTCCGGATTCAGATAGAAATTACCAGCCAATCTCCGGAGAGTCTTCTGATCGTGACTGGATGCCCCAGCCAGATACTCTTTGTTCTTCAGGAAATTATGGATGTCAAAATACCAGGGTTTATCATCAGATACTTCGTCAATGGCAAATACGAAGCCGGGTCTGTCAAGCCGAGAGATAACGATTCTGGGAGCCTCATTCCAGAAGTTGACTTTATACATGGAAGACAGTGTGGCCAGGGCGTCAGCCATCTGATTCTCTGCTCGCGGTACATGATGCAACTCAACCTTGTCAAAGAAGGGCAAGAATCTCCTCGCGTAATTCATGTATGGTATCAAATTAGGATGACGTGTCTCCCATTCTCCTTTTATTTGATTCACCACCAGAGCTGAGTCTCCATATACATCCAGATTTTTGATTCGCAAATCAATGGCTTCTTCAAGCCCCATGATGAAAGCTTCATACTCGGCTTCGTTATTGGTAACTGGAAAGGTCAATCGAGCGGTAAATGGGATGTGCGACCCATGTGGAGTAGTGATGATTGCCCCTATTCCGCTACCGTAGGAGTTTACAGCTCCGTCGAAGATCAACTGCCATTTGGAACCCAATTCTGGTCCTTCGTCCGGCAACGGTTCTTCACAATCTTTCATCTTTAGGTACATGATATCCTCATCAGGAAAATCAAACCTCATCGATTGGTAGTCCTCAATAGGCTGCTCGGCAAGATACTCTGATAACACGCTCCCCTTTATAGCCTTCTGTGAGACATACTGGATGTCGTATTCGGTCAAAACCATCTGCCATCGGGCAATTCTCCCCGATAGTGCCTGCTTTTCAAATACGTATTTGATAGGATCCATCTTCGAGATGAGCATGGTTGTATGGTTCAACATGTACTGCCTCAAACGCTTGGCGGCCCATGCTAGCGCGCAACAAGTTTTTTCGAGCATCGAATATCGAGATTCACATTCAGTAAATTTCTTACTCAGGTAGTAAATTGCATGCTCTTTTCGCCCGGTCTCGTCATGTTGACCGAGAACACAACCCATACTTCCCTCAAGAACCGTCAAATACATAATCAAGGGTCTCCCTGCCACTGGAGGTATCAAAATAGGAGGCTCCTGCAAATACTGTTTTATTTTATCGAACGCCTTTTGACAATTTTCATTCCATGTTACAGCCTAGTATTTTTTCAACAGCTTGAATAATGGCTCACACGTAGCTGTTAGATGAGATATGAACCGAGCGATGTAGTTCAACCTCCCTAAAAACCCGCGCACCTCTTTTTCTGTTTTAGGCGTCGGCATCTCTTGTATTGCTTTTATTTTTGCAGGATCAACCTCTATTCCTTTTTCACTCACGATAAACCCTAGCAGTTTACCCGATCTCACCCCGAAGGTGCACTTGTTAGGGTTCAGTCTCAGCCTGAACTTCCTAAGCCTTTTGAATAACTTTAGCAGATTGACCAAATGTTCCTCCTCCGTCTGGGATTTAGCAATCATATCATCGACATAAACCTCGATCTCTTTATGCATCATGTCATGAAAGAGAGTCGTCATTGCACGCTGATACGTTGCCCCAACATTCTTTAATCCGAAGGGCATCACTTTGTAACAAAATGTTCCCCAAGGCGTAATGAAGGTAGTCTTCTCCATGTCTTCTGGCGCCATTTTGATCTGGTTATAGCCCGAGAAGCCGTCCATGAAGGAGAATACGGAGAATTGAGCAGTGTTATCGACCAGCACATCGATGTGAGGAAGTGGAAAATCATCTTTCGGGCTCGCTTTGTTCAAATCACGGTAATCTACGCACATTCTCACTTTACCGTCTTTCTTTGGCACTGGCACAATATTAGCGACCCATGAGGGATATTTTGTAACAGCTAGGAAACCAGCATCCCACTGCTTTTGGACCTCCTCCTTAATTTTCACTGCCATATCAGGTCCAGTTCTACGAAGCTTCTGCTTAACCGGTGGGCATTCTTCTTTTAGCGGCAGACGGTGCACAACCATATCCGTATCCAGCCCAGGCATGTCTTCGTACGACCAAGCGAATATGTCACTATACTCTCTGAGCATTTCAACCAGTCTTCGCTTGACGTCGCTCTGCAGCGCGGCCCCTATACGAATGTTCCTTTCGACCCCTTCCGACCCCAGATTAATAATCTCAATGACCTCCTCATGAGGCAGAATGACTCGTTCTTCTTGCCTGACCAACCAAGACAACTCCTCTGGAACGTCGCCACCTTCAACAATCTCTTCTTCGGCCTGAAATACCGGGTGCTCAAAGTCGAAGTGAGTCATAGGCGGTTCAATGATGTCATCTGAAAATGTTATCCTGCAAAAGGAATGGTTAAATGCTTCAAAATGTGTATAAAGCGAATAACCACGTTGCCATTTTATTGTAAAACACAAAAACAGGAAAAACAGAGATCACAATATTTGTACATGAAAACGCCTTTTTATTTAATGATTAACCAATGCAATGTACATAACAGAACGACCCTAAGCAAAATCACGATGCCCCGAGTAAGGCACCGAATTGTTCAACAATTAAGAAAACAAAGTATTACTGTTTGGTAGTCACAGGAACAGTCTCCTGAATAGACCAATTGCATAATCCTTGTCCTGGCATGCTCGACTGAATCCAGGCGTCCATGTCGCAGTCGCTGTCTCCTTCTTCGGAATCTGAAACAGCGTTGATGGCCTCGTGATACACTCCACTAGCCGTGATTGTTATTAGTCCTTTAAAACAAGGTGCCCCAACAGCAGGCGTTGATGACGACGGTTGATATCCCAGCCCAAATCTGTCCATCTTCACGGGAATATCCAGAACCTTGCCCCAGCCTTTTGTTTCACCAGTCTTCACTAGAGCCTGAGCCTCCTTGTATGATGAGACTGCCACCTCTGACGCTTTACTCGGCCCTGGAACTTTGTCTTTGATGCGCAACCCTTCAAAAGCTTGACAGGATGTTTCATGAATCTCGCCGTCAACTTCTACGTACTTGAATGATGACAGATGGCTGACCAATATATCTTCTTCTCCACAGACCGTGACCACACTGTCCCCTACCATGTATTTCAGCTTTTGGTGCAAGGTAGATGTGACTGCCCCAGCACCATGGATCCATGGTCGTCCGAGAAGACAGTTGTATGCTGGCTGGATGTCCATAATGTAAAATTCAGTTTCGAAAATCTCCGGCCCCACCTGCAGAGGTAACGTTATGGATCCAAAGACTGACCTTCGTGTACCATCAAATGCCCTGACCACCAAGTCACTAGGCGTACAAAGGATCCCCCTGATGTCCAATTTCATCATTGCTTTCTTTGGCAGCACGTTCAAGGAAGATCCGGTGTCTACCAGTACGTGGGACATGACTGAGCCCCTACACTTAACTGAGACGTGCAATGCCATGTTATGCTCCCTCCCCCTCGGGGTCAAATCAAAGTCCGTAAATCCCAAGCTATGGCCTGCGTTCACGTGCGCCATTACCCCCTCCAACTGATTCACAGAAACATCTTGGGGTACAAACGACGTGTCCAGAATTTTCAACAATGCATTCCTATGGGCTTCGGAACACAATAACAGCGACAGTATGGATATCTTCGATGGCGTCTGTTGAAGGTGCTCAACAATCTTATAATCACTCTTACGAATAAGGCGCATAAACTCTTCTACATCTTTCAACGACGGTTCTTTTTCGTTCCTCTGCACGGGGACATCCTCATTCATTTTTCCTTTTCCTTTTGCCAACCGTTCAGCCTCTACCTCAGGCGATATAAAAACTCTCCCACTTCTCGTCATCCCTCCAGTTCCAACGACATCGTCTACAGCCTCAGCTGGCTGTTTACCGATATCAATTTTCACCCCATCACAGTATGCTTCCAACCCATAAGTCCAGGATACTGCCTTAGTGCTCTCATAAGGGGTTGGCTCTGCCTTGGTGATAGTGATCGGCGGTCGCCTGGCTGGCGCCGTTATAGTTATTGATTTTCGGGGAATTGTCACTGTAGCTACATCACTTTGCTCATCCGCTAATACCTCTGCAGGTTCCTCAACTGCCGTTCTGTCGAATTGTAATGTGCCTCCATCTATCAAGGTCTGAATACCCTTCTTCAATTCAGCACAACCCCCAGCTTGGGTCCAACACTCTAAACAAAACTCATCGCAGCCCGGATACACACCTCCTTTTAATAACCTGCTCTTTATCTCACACAGCGGTGTTTTTAGTTCATCAACATTCATGATCAAGTTCAGACCCTCCTCAGTCAAAATAGCATTTGCCCCATGGTTGGGCATGGGCTTTTGTACTATGTTCGGACCTGCTTGTCCAAAATTTATGGCCTTGCTATCCAACAGATCTTGCACCACATGCTTGAACGCGTGGCAAGTCTCTATGTCATGGCCAGGAGCCCCGGAGTGGAACTCGCAGTGCTTGTTCGCATCAAAACCGAACGGAGGAGTGCCCGTCATTGGCGCCATAGTCCTCTTTTCCACCAAGTTCAAACCCAGTAATGTCTGTAGCAACTCTGCATACGTTGAAGGAGGCGTTTCGAACACCCTCCTTGGTTTGCCCCCCTGAACTCTGTGTTGGGCAGGATGCAAACTCTGTTGTGGCTGCTGTTGCTGCGGTGGTATCTGCTGTAGTGGTATTGGTTGTTGATGAAATGGAATTGTGACACTTGCCACCTGTTGCGGATGATTGTACTGATTCCGCCCTCTGCCCCGGCCTCGGCCTCGGCCCTCGAATACTGCACTTGCATCACCTTGATGGCGGCCACCGAAAGCTCTTCTATTACTGCCAGCTGAAGTAGATTCCTCAGCTTGGAATTTCCCCATTTTAATATTGCTTTCAATTTTCTCACCCATCAAGATTAGGTCCGAGAAAATGCCCAAGGAAGTATGAAACAGCTTATCATAAAACATACCAGTAAATGTTCCTATGAACATATCATTCATTTGTTTGTCATCCAACGAAGGATGAACTCGTGCAGCCATGTCGCGCCACCTCTGCGCATATTCTTTGAAACTCTCATCTTTCTTCTGGGACAACCCCTGTAATTGGACCCGGTTGGGTGCCAAGTCACTATTGTACTTATAATGAGCCACAAACGCTTCAGCCAGCTGCTTCCAAGTTTTCACCTGAGTAGGCTCCAATCCCATGTACCATTCAAGGGAAGGACCAGATAAGCTGTCTTGAAAGAAATGCATCAGCATCCTCTCATCGTTTGAATAAGCCGACATCCTTCTATAGTATGACCGCACATGCACCTTTGGACAGGTATCTCCCTTATATTTGTCAAATGTGGGAGCTTTAAATTTTAGCGGTACCCTCAGGCCAGACACCAGACCCATTGTGGTCATATCTAAACCAACAACACTTTGATTCACAACACCTTTCATCTGCTCCTCGAGCATCTTGATTCTCTGCGCGTTATCTGCAGGACCTTCAAAACCTCCACCAGAGAAAGCGTCTTCTTGTTGATCTTCTACCCAGTTACCGTTCCCATTTCCGTATCCCTCATACCCGTTGTTACGTCCAAATCTAGTATGATTCATCACAGGGCCCCGCCCCCTGTTACCATACCCTGGAGCGACTCCGGCAGGTCCGAAAGACATCACTCCAGCGCCATTTCCGTTACCGAATCCGCCATAACCCTGATGGGTATTACCAAATCCATCCTGTCCGAAGCCCTGAGCGTTGAAGCCGTACTTCCCATCTTGATTAGCATAATCAAACCCTTGGTCGTTATAGCCAAGTCCATTATTACCGAAGCCATTACCTCCAATGTTATCACCACCCAGATTGGTATCTCCGAACCCAACGTTGTTGATGACAGTCTCGTTACCGATTCCTGCATTACCGTTCCCAGCGCCCATGCCATTGTTCACATTCACAGCAGGTATGTTCGTCACAGGTGGAGCTACCGGTGTAGGAGTACCATCCCCGTGAATGGTGTCAACACGCACAGAATTGTGGTCTTCATTTCCGTGCCCAGCATTTCTCACCAGCAAAGGCTGCACCAAAGCTTGCAAGTTTTCCTGGCCTTTCACAATGGTCTCCATCGTCTGCATGAACAATGCCAGCTTCTCACGCATGTCCTGCATTTCGTTCTGCATCTGATCCATAACTCTTTTGCAGTTGGTACGAGTGGAGTATCGGTGCAGGCGTTGACTTTCAATCCTGAAAAGACCTATACGGTGCAGGAAATGAGATACAGTTCAATAATTACCTGTAATGCAATATGAATGTGTATGCAAATGCGACATGTGTCTGTGCATTAGGGAATATCGCTCCCCAATTCTAGTGCTAATGTGTCAGTGTGGTGACAGTGACAGCAATACGAATTTCGGAGCCGAATCATAGAAAACACCTCATACATTGCAGAGAAACCCATCAAGTCAGGAATACAATATCAATGAGCGTACAATAAGAAGGCATGACCTCAACCAACAATCCTGGTGATGGTCAGCACAATGCAAATAAAGCATACACATTAATACATGAAAGAGTCAAGTGCGACCATACGCCTGGTACTCCTCTAATAACCTCTTAGTCTCTGGATGACTTGGTCGGGTAAGCAAACCCTCAACGAGTAGATCTCTTCGCTTGAGGACACGTCGTAAACCACCAGCAGATTCCTCCCGTGCCCCTTCTCCGAAGCGATCCTCTAGCTTCCGTTTCTGAGACACAACCTCCTTCTTGCACTCGATGGCTTTGTTCAATGAGTTCTGAAGACTATATATTGCCATCACCTCCTCTTCATACTTTTTATTGCTGGCCTTCAACTGACCTTCGAGTTCAGAAATTTGCTGCTTCAATTTGTCTTCCCTCTTTTTGTTGTTGGTTAGCGTAGCATTCCACGTTTTGTTGCAAGAAGAGATTTCCCGGTGGGCGGCATCGAGTGCCTTCTTCTTGGACTCTAACATATCATGAGAGCTTCTGAATTCTTTCCCCAGGCGTTCATGCTTCTTTTTCTCTTCGGTCAGTTCAGCACCTAGCCTGTTTACTAACTCAGTCTGCTGTTGGAAAGAATGCACATCCTTATTCTTCTCACTACGCATCTGAGCTAGTTCCTTTTCTAACTCTTCATTGATCTTTATCAAGTCCTCTTTCTCTTTCACGACCCGCTCATAGACCTCAACAGCTACAGTAGTTGGTTCCTCCACTAGAATGGGAACAGGACGTGATACTGCTGGAAAAGGCATCTGTACCTGTCTTACCCTCTCTTGGATCCACACCTTGTATGGCATATAGGCTTGACAATCATTCTTGCCTAGAAATGGTTTCTCTCTTCTGCAGATATGATTCCAAGCGTGCTGAAGCTTGGCCAATAATTCCCCACTCAAGTCACCGGTGAAATACAGAGATTCATGTATTTCTTCCTCCTTTGGCGGGCTTTTCAGGGCATAACTGAATTGCCTGATCAATAATGATGGATTGTAGTTGATGCACCCTTTCCTCCCAATCAGAGGAACATTGGGATATCCGGCGCAGCTGTAGATAATCTCAGATCCCAATAAAGCTCTGTCGAACCAGACAACATCGCCTGAAGAAAGTCCCATCAGATGCTCAGACCAATCCACCGTAACTGCAGACTCAGCAAAAATACCCTTCTTGGGCAGATGACTCTCAAACCACATATACAGCAAAGGCACACAACAAGAGACATTCTTGCCTCTCCTATTCTCATTCTTATAATGCAGTGAGTGATAGAAGTCTCCAATCAGGGTGGGCACAGGATTGCCTGAAGCAAAGATATAGAATGCATCCAAATCGACGAAGTCAGGCATATTAGGGAACAACACAATGCCATAGATACACAAAGCAAGGATAGCATTAAACACAACCCAACAACCACTCTTGGCGTACTCTTGTGCTTTTCCAGTTAAGAACTTGAGAGAAAAACCAGAAACTCCATTCCACGAGGTTAACAGCAGTTCTGAGGGGTCTAAGTGCAAAGCAAAGGCCAAATCCTCCAGCTTGGGCTCAGCACCCATATGAATGAAGGGCACCTTGTTCTGAATAGTCAACTCCAAGATCTCAGCATACTCCTCCATGGTCGGAGCCAGAATGAAGTCAGGGAAAGTAAAACACCTCAGTGGGGGATCATAGAACTGCATCAGCGCATACAATCCGTTACGCTCATGCATGGATGGTTTATAGACCAACCTGAGTAGTTTCCCATAGTTCTTCCTGAAGCTTCTCTTCACCTCATCATCAGCTAGAGATATCAAACCAAGTAGCGAAGAAACATCGGGAGTAGGCAACTTGTACGCGACAGTCTTCCTCAAAATACTCATGATAACAGATGGAAGTCCGGAGCACTAGAATCGGGAAGTATGAAAATGCACCTACAACACAGACACACGTTAATGATATGCACATGATGATGCAACCAATGCAATATGCAAGCAATGCAACAAGGGATCACAAGCCCCTGGCTGAGAAGTTCAATTCACAACTTTGGCCTCAAATAGACCCTTAAACTGCTCAAGATCATCCACGATGCTCCAACCTGGTCTCTGACAGACCCAATAATTCCATCCTCAAATATCAACACCCCTGGATCTCAATCAAGATGACCGGTGTTCTAGAGGTCAAGTTACCTGCATGCCCAACCCCTCTCACGGGTAGGTGTCCTAAAAACTGACACAAGGTACGACATCCTATGCGGTCGTCGGCGTCACAGACTTTCAAGACTGATGATACGATACCCAGAAGGTGTGGCATCATCACGTCCTGAAGAGGCCTCACTTAGCCAACTTCCAAATGATCGGTCCCCGGAGTCGACAATCCAACTAACCAACAACCCCCTCAACCCAAAGGGTTGAAAAAGAAGTCAACCAGAAGAACCTCGTCCGAGCGTGGATTTCATGAGACACTAGTGCCTGCAAAGCAAGCACGCGCCCACTAATTTCCACTCTAATTCTAGGTGCACTCAAGCCCAGGTCCGACTTATCTCTCAATCATAGAACCCCCTCATACCCACAACAATAATCACAATAAAATAATGCTGAAAGTAAATGACTGAAAAGTAAATCCATACAAAATCCTCGACGGGAAAACAAGCGCTAGGATTGACTCGCGTAGGGAACCGTTGGAGTCCCCAGTAGAGTCGCCAGCTGCCGCTACTGCGAAAATCGGCGCCGGCTGAACAGAAGAGTCGCCACCGTGCGTTATTTATCCCAACCGAGGGAAAGGAAACGCTCGAAGTAAACCTACCGCAAAGACGGGAAAGGAATGGTCATCGCAACCAAATCCTGGATTCGGGAGTCGGTTACGCAAAGGGAAGGTATTAACACCCCTCACGTCCGTCGTACTCGACGGGATCCACGCTTGTTTTCTGGTACGGATTGTTATTCTAACTATTCTACAGGTCTGGGGTTAAAAGAAAAGAAAATGACTCGGCAAAGTATCGCACTTTATGCCTACGTATTCCCGTCTGGAACGAGAAATCAGAGTCAACGTAGTTCGCCTACCTACTGGAAAGGAGGGAAGGTTTCTCGCTAGGATATCGCATCCTATGCCTACATACTTTCATACAGCATGAAAGATCAGAGCAAACGTAGTTCGGGCCACGTACGACACAAGCTTGTCTGAATTGTTTTTATCTCCTTCTGAAAAGGGTTCTCTCCTGATTAAGAGTCCAAGCGGACAAAAATGACGTTTTGATTGGTTTACAGTCTTTTACGCAAGAACTGTTTTTTATTGATGTTTATCCTTTTATTGTATTTTTCTGATTGTTTTGAGAAAGAAGAGAAACAACAACTCTAAAACCTATGGTTGAAAAGGGAATCAAAATCTATCCTAATGTTGTCATGCATGGATGAAAGCCTAGTGTCTGTCGTATTTCTCTCCTGCGCAGAGAGAAACAGAGATCCTAAGGGGATAAACGGAAAAGAACAGCCTATATACAGTAAAGCGGTAAAATGCATGAATGCAGCAATACAAGCGAGGAAAGGGAGTCCCACTCAACCTCGAACCTAGAAAACAATGGGCAAAGTGAAACAACTTCACTTCAACCTCCAGGGGAAAATTAACAAACAATACAGTCAAGAAACTCAAACAATACATCACCAGCTCTACACAGCACCAGCAGCTCTAAACAGCAAAACCTGACAGCACAAGCTCCTTCTTCTATCAGTCTTCAAGGCAATGAACTTCATCTTCCATCTTCAAGGGCTTCTTCAAAGCAAGCTCTCCTAGAGGCTAAACAGTTCACCAGATGAGTTTGGATGTTAAACAGTCTGCTGGGCACCAAAGGTGGCCTACAGAAAGTTAACATAATACAGACTGTTTCTCTCAAAGTTCTATCTCCCAGATACAGTCACTAATCCTTCCAAAGGAGGGATGTGAGTATTAAGGAGAGACTTTTAATCACAGAGAAGAATGGAGGCAAAAGAAGCCATCCATGTTTGTGAAGAAATTTTCTATTCTAAGGCTCTCTCTAGCTCCTATGTCCTAGGTCTTCAAACAGCTTCAAGC
Source organism: Lathyrus sativus (assembly GCA_963859935.3). Lineage (NCBI taxonomy): Eukaryota > Viridiplantae > Streptophyta > Magnoliopsida > Fabales > Fabaceae > Lathyrus > Lathyrus sativus. The sequence continues at coordinate 163,413,923 of OZ012735.1, read as the reverse complement.
AAGCCAAGCATCTTCATCAAGCTTTGATCTTCAGCTTCAACTTTGTCTCCAATATGCTTCATCATCATGCTCTTCAAACCAAGCCCACACCCCAAGCAAAGCCCAATAAGCCCACACAAACAATATAAACCCCAAAAGGGCACACCAAACAAGCATATAATTGCAAAATATACTAAAAATATTAATATAGTAGGGAAAATTCTAATATTATTTCTAGGCGATCTACTATACCTACCCTTAATACCCTATATGCCCCAAGTCCTAATTCAATATAAAAAACCCAAAAGAAATTGTTTTAATACACCTAAGTTGTGTATAAACCCTAATTTCACCATCCTAATATCCACTAATCAAAATTATCTAAAAATAATCCTAAAATCATGGAATAAATACAGGGGGAAGCTAAAACATATATCTAACTACCCTAAAAAGATTGACCTAAAAATATAAAGGGAGCTACCTAAACTAAATTCTACAAAATCGTATATCAACATAAAAGGAATAAAATGCAATAAAAGTAAAAAATATACAAAAAAAACTAAAATGCATGATATGGAAAATATTTTTATTTTATATTTTTCTAGACAAAAATATGAAATAGGAGAAAAAACTCCCATTAAAAAATCATTATTTTTCAAATTGTTATGATTTTTTAAAGATCAAAAATAAAAATGAAGAAAATAGAATGAAAATATGAGATGGGGTGCAAGAAGTAACCAAACACAGTTCAATTCATGCTTGGGCCCATAATGGGGGGTTTAGATAGCAATGCGCCTGGGCCCAATTCATTAATCAGAAAAAACAATTAAATAACAAAGAAAAAGAAAAAGCTTAGGTGCGAAAAGCAATGGTTTTCAGTTCAATTCACAATGGGCCTCATGAAGGGGGTGCAATTAGTCATTCAGCCCAAAACTCCCTTTAATGAAACGCATCGTTTCACTGTGGTCTCAGATTCTCTTCACACGCGAAATTAAACCCTGGCCTTTGGATCCTCAATCAGTCAACTAGTCCACTCATGATCCAACGGCTTGGTGGTTGTCTTCTTCATTTGAATCAAAATGGAGCCAAAACTCCATGGATGAACTTCCAAGAAAGCTCCAAACTCAGCAACATCGAACCTCATCAAATCTTGATCAAAAATCATGAAACAAAACCCTAACCTGCTCTATTTTCTTCCCTGAGTTCATATATGGCATTGGATTCAATTGATATGGTCTCTAACAGCAAACCCGATCCCATCCCCAAAATTGATCAGAAATTCAAACATCACCAATCATCCAATTAAGTGTCTCAATGCCTTCCCTACTCATCAATGATCAAATACAACTAAAAACCTAAGGTTCTAACTGTATATTCATGGAGTTCTTGATCTCAACAGAATTTGTGTCCACATATGAATCATCACCAATTCCTCTCAAACTCTCCAGAAAGCTTCTCCTAACCACATACATTGCTTCTATCCTAAAAATTCTTGATGATTCTATCTAATTCAAGCCATGGTGAGAAAATTACTAACCTGTAAAGATGAGTGAAATAGATGAACCAAAGCTCCAAATCAATGTTTGATAAGTTCCAGAATCGATCAGTGTGATGATTGCTTGCTTCTGTATGCAATAGATCTTCCTCAAATGGCCTGAATCAGTGTAACAGAATTTCAGTTTCAAGGGTGAAAGTTCAACTTCAAGAACTCGATTCATCCATGGATTCACTCTGGTTTTGATTGGAATATACTCAGTGATGATTATTGAATTGATTTGGATCAAAAAAATGAAGAAATGATGGAGAATTGGGTGAATTCGAAATTGAATTGCAAGTGAGCAAGATGGATCTCAATCTCTCTTCTCTGCACCAAATGAAGTTCAACCCTTGCTTAGATCATCTCTAATGGTTATATAGGTGATGTTAGAAAGATCTAGAATGTTCTGGATGGCTCCAATGAGTTTTTGGATATCTCATGGCATGGTATTTTGATTTCAATTCTCTCCACATGCTATCTCATGCCAAGCTCCTCATAACCTACCATTCTGACTTGAATTTATCCCCACATGAGATTTAGGGTGAGTTACAATGCATAACTACCTTGCTCATTGAGTTTTGCCTTGTTTTGCTTTGGTACCTTCATGTGCAAGTAATCCAATTCCAAAGCAGCCCTATGATCCAAGCCTCAAATCAAAATTGTGGATGAACCATTGTTCTTAGAATGTCATTTGGAGTCAAAATTACCTATTATATGACATGGTTTGGATTTATAACTTGGGATTTCTATTTTTTAAATTCAACTTAATTAACTTATGCCTCATTTTTTTAGGCCATTTTTATCACTTTTTGATATGAGCCTTTTCAACATCTCATGACCTCCCTAATAGCCTTAAAACATCATTCTAAGCAAGTTTTATGTTTAAGATTTTTCCATTTGAAGCTTGGAACTAGGAGATATGGCCTTATGCTTGAAATGACCTATAATCTTACTTTCCCAAAATACCCCTGGCTTGCCAAGATCATAAGTAGAGCTCCACAAATCAGATTGAGGCATACCATACCTTTATAGAAATATAAGATCATGAGGAACAACTTTCATGTTGGCGAAAAATCCATTTGAAAATTCCTTATGGGGTAAAAGTTGCTTGGAAGTCAAGTAACTTTCACAGATAAATTTCAGATGCCTCTGAGGACCCCTAACTTGCAAGAACCATAACTTGAGTTCTATAAATCTCCTTGATGCCTTCCACCACTCAAATTAAAGGTCTTGAGATACTCTACAAGTTTCATGTTGGCCAAGGATCCATTTGAGACTTTCATTTTGAATTACTTTGCTTGGAAGTTTAACCTAAATCAGGGAATTTTACACAGAAACCCTAATTTAGAAACTTCTCTTCTTCTTGATTTCTTTTGATTTCTCCTTGGCAAAACACCACATCCATATCCACATATCAAATGATGACCCCCACATCCTTCAAATAGGCCTTGATTCCCTTTAATCAAGCATTAGACTTAGGGTTGACCTAGGGTTGACCCAGATGAAACCCTAATTGACTGTCTTCAACTGTAGCACTTGCAACCACACCAATGACTTGTCTTACTTTCAAAATGACCCTATAGGTCTTCCATGATGTCTCTACACATTCCATTCCCTCAATTCATAACTCACAACTTCTCTGATGATATTCAAATACCCTCAAGATAGGAGAGAAACCCACTGCTTGGCCTTTAAACTTCCCAAAGCTTCAATTTCTTTCTTGGTGACTTGAATAGGCTTGAATCTTGATAAGAGCCTCTTGAATACATTCCTTGAGATGAAAAATAGCACTTGATCCCTTGTTGGATGGCTTGCCTGTAATAGCCCAAAATTTCATTAAATAATTAATTGATTTAGTGGGATTTTATGTTAATGTTGGAAATTAATTTTTATTAATTAGTATGGATAGAAAATTAAGAAGGAAATTGGAAGGAAGGAAAATAAAGGAATTATATAAGAGAGAAAGAAAAGAAAAGAAAGATAGAAAACATTTAGAAAGAAAGAGGAAAGAAGAAGAAAGGAGAGAAAGAGAAGAGAAGAAGAGGAAAAGTGGAAATCATCAAGAACCAACATCAAAGCTCCGATTAATCGAGGTAAGGGTGAGAAATGTTTCTATTTGATCATTGTATGATGTTATGTATGTTGGGTTAGGGTTTTAGTGGATTTTCCATCACTTTCCTTTTAGGGCAAAATGTTGGATAATCGGTAGATGATGATTTAATCGGTTGAAACTTGGAAATAATGCTGTAGAATAGTCGGGTAACATGAGGGTATGTTGTTTGAACTGATTTGGATGTGTAAGAGAGGGTTGACGGTGGATTGGTGAAGGAGGAACAGAATAGGGTTCTGTTCTGCGCAGGTTCGCTGGCTCTCGCCAGGCGAGCGAAGGCGAAGCTTCGCCAGGCGAAGCCTAGCGAATGTTGGCGAATAATTATATTTAAGTCCCAGTAGACTTCGCTGGTGGGTTCGCCAGGCGAAGTGGGATAGCGAAGGTTCGCCCAGCGAAGGTGCTGGCGAATGGTGGCGAATGAAGTCAGTAGCTACTGACTTGGGCTCGCTGGGAAGTCTCGCCAGGCGAAGCCTAGCGAGTGTTTGCTGAGAGAGTTTGCCAGGCGAAGGCCAGGCGAAGGTTCGCTGCAAGGGTTCGCCAGGCGAATGAAGGCGAATGTGGCAGTATATTTTCTTTGCTGTGTTATCCAAATGGTGATTGTTTGGTTGATTCGCATATGTTTATACTTCTATGTTATGAATGAGTATGTGAACTATCATGATAACATGTGCTGTGGGTAGCCTTCGGGCGTGAATCCTAGAGTTGTGATATGAATGATTAATTGTAATCGGTTAAAATACATGAGAACATAATGATGATTATGTGTGTATTAATTGATGAGTTGTGAATGTTTGATTGTTGTGTGAATGCATGGGAACATATGTGATATGTGTGCATTGCGGTTGAATATGATGATGTGTGAAATGAATACATTGATAAATGTTTGATATATGTTGTATGTGCAATCATGATGAAATTCTTGAAGGGGTGAATTATTCGAATGCATGGGATTAAGACGCGGGAACGATCTTAAGTGCATTTATTGTGATTGGTTGATTGTACATGCATCATTCAGTCAAGAGGCAATGTCTGTTAGTTTCGTGGAAACTAGTGGCTTGTCCCAAACCTAGAAGGGTGGGTTTGAAGCCTAGGGGACGGGCTTGGTTGTTATCGGTCTAGAAGGGTGGACCCGGTTTAAAGTAAAAACCGAAAAATGATAACGAGTTATCGGTCTAGAAGGGTGGACCCGGTTTAGAGTGAAAACCGAAAAAAAGATAACGAGAGTCGGTACCGCATAGCATTGAGTTGCATTGAATATGTTGAGTCACATTGCATAATATTGTTGTTGTACAAATGTGCTTGTGAATGATTGTGAAATTAAGCATGAAGGGATGTGCTTGTGAATGTTCATAATGTTGATATATGTGAACATGGTATGATTTATGACTATGAGAATGAAGTGTGGTGAGAAATGTGAATATGTGCTATATGACTACCTATATATATATAATCTTATGCTTTGATTATTATGGTTATATTTCTCACCCTTCTGCTGTTTTATAATGCTCTATGAGGCATTGCAGATTAGGATGCTGGAGTCCTTTTGTGAAGAATAGTCTTCATTCTTTTGAGTCTGCTGCTCTGATATGTAACACCGGGTAGTTAGACTAGTATAGTCATTCTTTTGTGATACATTACGATGTATCAGTTTATGTGGTTCTGTAAATCTAACTGATATGATATATTAATTTAGATAGCTTATGTGTACGTGGATTAATATTTTGAAAATAATCAAATGATTTTATCTTCCGCTTAAATTGAAAATATTACATATTTTATGGAGCAAATTGTGAAAGTGTTTTATTGGTGAAATTGTGGCATTCTTCTTTTATACCTTATTATAAAACCTTTTTACTCTGATAATTTGTATGTGCTTAATTGTTTTATATGAATTTATTTGGGGTATAGAAGGGGGTGTTACAATAGTGGTATCAGAGCAGGTCGGTCCGTCCGGCCAAGTTGTTAGAGTGTTTTTCCCTGTGTGTTATTGATATGCGTGTGATGCATTATCAATATTGGTTGTTCTTACGTGGTTCTGTTGTTGGAATTAGTAAGATGGTTGCAGGGAGGAACGACGAAGCGATTGCGGAGGCATTGACGAGATTGGCGGGGGCAATTGGGCAGAATCCTCCGGCCAATGTGAATGTGAGGGATCATGCTGATGATGGATTCCGTGCTTTGGGGAAATTCCAAAAGAATAACCCTCCGGTCTTCAAGGGAACTCATGAACCGGACAAGGCACAAATTTGGTTGAAAGCTGTGGAAAAGATTTTTCGAGTTATGAATTGCTCGGATGCACAGAAGGTGCAGTTTGGGACTCATATGCTCGAAGAAGAAGCTGAAGATTGGTGGGGTAATACTCGCCAAAGATTTGAGGAAGATGATATTGTGATTACTTGGGATTTGTTTAGAGAGACCTTTCTGGAGAAGTATTTTCCAGAGGATGTGCGGGGGAAGAAAGAGATCGAATTTCTTGAGTTGAAGCAAGGTAATTCAACGGTTGCTGAGTATGCGGCGAAATTTGAGGAGTTGATCAAATTTTGTCCTCACTATAATACTGGTAATGCTGAGAGGTCTAAGTGACTCAAGTTTGTGAACGGTTTGAGACCCGAGATTAGACAAGCTATTGGATATCAGGAAATCAGGCGGTTTTCTGAGTTGGTTAACAAGAGCAGAATTTATGATGAAGACAGTAGGGCTAGGTCTAGACACTACAAGAGCCTAAGTGATAAGAAAGGAAAAGGTCAATTCAGAGGAAAACCTTATGTGACTCCTGCGGACAAAGGGAAGCAGAGAATGGGTTATGGCAAGAGGCCAAGTGGGGGAGTTTCTACTCCGGTGAGATGTTATAGGTGCGGTGAAGCGGGACATCGTGCTCCCGAATGCAAAAGTGTTGAGAAGGCGTGTTTTAAGTGTGGCAAGCCAGGCCACAAGGCGCTTGAGTGCAGAAGCGGTACGGGTGTTACTTGCTATAACTGTGGTGAGCAAGGACACATTAGTACGAAATGTGATAAGCTGAAGAAGAATCAAGGGAGCGGGAAAGTGTTCGCTCTATCTGGATCTGAGACTGCTAGCGACGATCGATTGATCAGAGGTACGTGTTTTATTAATGGTATACCTTTGATCGCTATAATTGATACCGGAGCTACGCATTCTTTTATTTCTTTGGATTGTGTTAGAAGGTTGAATCTTGAGTTGTCTGTGATTGGTGGCGGTATGGTTATTGATACTCCTGCTATGGGTTCAGTAACTACACCGTATGTTTGCTTGAATTGCCCGTTGAGTATTTTCGGTAGAGATTTTGGGATTGATTTAGTGTGTCTTCATTTAGATCAACTGGATGTCATTCTTGGAATGAATTGGTTAAAATTCAATCGTGTGTATATTAACTGTTTTGACAAAACGGTTATTTTTCCCGATTCGGAAGTTGAAAGGGAATTGTTTATGACGAGGAAACAAGTGAAGGAATCGGTACAAGATGGGGCTAAGGTATTTATGCTTATGGCAACTTTGAGGACTAGTGAAAGTGAAGAGATTGATGTTGTGCCCATTGTTAGAGATTTTCCGGAAGTATTCCCTGAAGAGATAAAGGATTTACCGCCGGAGCGAGAAGTGGAGTTTTCGATAGATTTGATTCCTGGAACTAGTTCGATATCGATGGCTCCATATCGTATGTCGGCCTCGAAGTTAAAAGAGTTGAAGATTCAACTTGAGGATTTGCTTGAAAAGAGATTTATTCGTCCGAGCGTGTCACCGTGGGGTGCACCGGTGTTGTTGGTTAAGAAGAAAGAGGGTTCTATGAGGCTCTGTGTGGATTACAGACAGTTGAACAAGGTGACTATTAAGAATAAGTATCCACTTCCAAGGATTGATGATCTGATGGATCAGTTGGTTGGTGCAAGCGTGTTCAGCAAGATTGATTTGAGATCTGGGTATCATCAGATCCGTGTGAAAGCTGAGGATATTCAGAAGACGGCCTTTCGGACGAGGTATGGACACTATGAGTATTTCGTGATGCCATTTGGTGTGACTAATGCACCAGGTGTATTTATGGAGTACATGAATAGGATTTTCCATCCTTATTTGGATAAGTTTGTGGTGGTGTTTATTGACGACATCTTGGTTTATTCGAAGAGCGAAGGAGAGTATGCCGAGCATCTGAAGATTGTGTTATCTGTGCTGAGAGAGAAGCAGTTGTTCGCGAAGCTTTCTAAGTGTGAGTTTTGGTTGAAGGAAGTTAGTTTCCTTGGTCATGTGATCTCGAGTAATGGTGTTGCGGTTGATCCGTCGAAAGTTGAAGCGGTGTCGCAATGGGAGACTCCGAAGTCAGTTTTTGAGATCAGAAGTTTTCTTGGTTTAGCCGGTTATTATCGGAAGTTTATTGAAGGATTTGCTAAGTTATCGTTGCCGTTGACACAGTTGACTAGGAAAGGTCAAGCCTTTGTTTGGGACGCCAAGTGTGAGGCGAGTTTTCAAGAACTTAAACGAAGGTTGACGACAGCTCCTGTTTTGATTTTGCCAAATCCGGAAGAACCATTCGTTGTGTATTGTGATGCTTCTTTGATGGGTTTAGGAGGTGTGTTGATGCAGAATAACCAAGTTGTAGCTTATGCTTCGAGGAAACTCAAAGTGCATGAGAAGAATTATCCGACGCATGACTTAGAGTTGGCCGCCGTTGTGTTCGTGTTGAAACTTTGGAGGCATTATTTGTTTGGTGCGAGGTTTGAAGTGTTTAGTGACCACAAGAGTTTGAGGTATCTTTTTGATCAAAAGGAATTGAATGCAAGACAAAGAAGATGGCTTGAACTTTTGAAGGATTTTGATTTTGGCTTGAACTACCATCCGGGTAAAGCGAATGTAGTAGCGGATGCATTGAGTCGGAAATCATTGCATATGTCGGCATTGATGGTGAAAGAGTTAGAATTGGTCGAGCAATTTCGGGATTTGAGTTTGGTATGTGAGAAGACTTCTTTTGGATTTAAGTTGGGTATGTTAAAGCTTACAAGTGGTATTTTGGATGAAATTCGAGAAGGACAAAAATCAGATTTGAGCTTAGTTGATCGGTTGACTTTAATCAACCAAGGCCAAGGTGGTGATTTTCGGATTGATGAGAATGGGATTATGAGATGTCGGGATCGAGTTTGTGTTCCAAATGTTGTTGAGCTGAAAAAGAGTATCCTTGAAGAAGGACATCGTAGCGGATTGAGTATTCATCCGGGTGCTACTAAGATGTATCAGGATTTGAGGAAAGTATTTTGGTGGCCTAGTATGAAGAAAGATATTGCGGAATTTGTATATTCTTGTTTGACTTGCCAGAAGTCAAAGATTGAGCCTCAGAAGCCATCGGGTTTGATGAAGCCGTTGTTTATTCCTGAGTGGAAATGGGATAGTATCTCCATGGATTTTGTATCGGGTTTGCCGAGGACGCCGAGTAATTTTGAGGCTATTTGGGTCATCGTGGATAGATTGACAAAATCTGCTCACTTTATCCCTATGCGTATGGATTACCCTTTGGAGAAGTTGGCTAAGTTGTATATTGAGAGGATTGTGTGTCTGCATGGTATTCCGTTAAGTATTATTTCGGATAGAGATTCGCGGTTTACTTCGAGATTTTGGGAGAGCCTGCAGAGTGCTTTGGGTACTAAGTTGCGTTTGAGTTCAGCGTATCATCCTCAGACTGATGGTCAGACGGAGAGGACGATTCAGTCGCTTGAAGATCTTTTGAGAGCTTGTGTATTGGAAAAAGGAGGAGCTTGGGATAACTACTTGCCTTTGATTGAGTTTACCTACAACAACAGTTTCCATTCGAGTATTGGTATGGCACCATTTGAGGCGTTGTATGGTAGGCGGTGTAGAACACCATTGTGTTGGTTCGAGTCCGGAGAAAGTTCTGTTGTTGGACCCGAGTTAGTTCAACAGACTACTGATAAGATCAAGATGATTCAAGAGAAGATGAGAATTACTCAGAGTCTTCAGAAGAGTTATTATGACAAGAGGAGGAAGGCACTTGAATTTCAAGAGGGAGATCATGTGTTTCTTCGAGTCACTCCGATAACAGGTGTTGGTAGGGCACTGAAGTCGCGCAAGTTGTCGCCGCGTTTCATTGGTCCTTATCAGATTTTGCAAAGGATAGGAGAAGTGGCCTATCGTGTGGCTTTACCACCGTCGCTTGCTAATCTTCATGACGTATTCCATGTATCTCAGTTGAGGAAATACATTGCGGATCTGTCTCATGTAGTCCAAATAGATGATGTGCAGGTGAGAGATAACCTGACTGTTGAGACATCACCTATGCGGATTGAGGATCAGAAATTGAAGCAGCTTCGAGGTAAAGAGATTGCTTTAGTGAAGGTCGCTTGGGGAGGACCGGCTGGTGGAAATGTTACTTGGGAGCTTGAGAGTCGGATGAAAGAGTCTTATCCAGAACTGTTTGAATCAGGTAACATTTTCGAGGACGAAAATTCCTAAAGTGGGGGAGAGTTGTAACAGCCCAAAATTTCATTAAATAATTAATTATAGTAATTAATTGATTTAGTGGGATTTTATGTTAATGTTGGAAATTAATTTTTATTAATTAGTATGGATAGAAAATTAAGAAGGAAATTGGAAGGAAGGAAAATAAAAGAATTATATAAGAGAGAAAGAAAAGAAAAGAAAGATAGAAAACATTTGGAAAGAAAGAGGAAAGAAGAAGAAAGGAGAGAAAGAGAAGAGAAGAAGAGGAAAAGTGGAAATCATCAAGAACCAACATCAAAGCTCCGATTAATCGAGGTAAGGGTGAGAAATGTTTCTATTTGATCATTGTATGATGTTATGTATGTTGGGTTAGGGTTTTAGTGGAGTTTCCATCACTTTCCTTTTAGGGCAAAATGTTGGATAATCGGTAGATGATGATTTAATCGGTTGAAACTTGGAAATAATGCTGTAGAATAGTCGGGTAACATGAGGGTATGTTGTTTGAACTGATTTGGATGTGTAAGAGAGGGTTGATGGTGGATTGGTGAAGGAGGAACAAAATAGGGTTCTATTCTACGCAGGTTCGCTGGCTCTCGCCAGGCGAGCGAAGGCGAAGCTTCGCCAGGCGAAGCCTAGCGAATGTTGGCGAATAATTATATTTAAGTCCCAGTAGACTTCGCTGGTGGGTTCGCCAGGCGAAGTGGGATAGCGAAGGTTCGCCCAACGAAGGTGCTGGCGAATGGTGGCGAATGAAGTCAGTAGCTACTGACTTGGGCTCGCTGGGAAGTCTCGCCAGGCGAAGCCTAGCGAGTGTTCGCTGAGAGAGTTCGCCAGGCGAAGGCCAAGCGAAGGTTCGCTGCGAGGGTTCGCCAGGCGAATGAAGGCGAATGTGGCAGTATATTTTCTTTGCTGTGTTATCCAAATGGTGATTGTTTGGTTGATTCGCATATGTTTATACTTCTATGTTATGAATGAGTATGTGAACTATCATGATAACATGTGTTGTGGGTAGCCTTCGGGCGTGAATCCTAGAGTTGTGATATGAATGATTAATTGTAATCGGTTAAAATACATGAGAACATAATGATGATTATGTGTGTATTAATTGATGAGTTGTGAATGTTTGATTGTTGTGTGAATGCATGGGAACATATGTGATATGTGTGCATTGCGGTTGAATATGATGATGTGTGAAATGAATACATTGATAAATGTTTGATATATGTTGTATGTGCAATCATGATGAAATTCTCGAAGGGGTGAATTATTCGAATGCATGGGATTAAGACACGGGAACGGTCTTAAGTGCATTTATTGTGATTGGTTGATTGTACATGCATCATTCAGTCAAGAGGCAATGTCTGTTAGTTTCGTGGAAACTAGTGGCTTGTCCCAAACCTAGAAGGGTGGGTTTGAAGCCTAGGGGACGGGCTTGGTTGTTATCGGTCTAGAAGGGTGGACCCGGTTTAAAGTAAAAACCGAAAAATGATAACGAGTTATCGGTCTAGAAGGGTGGACCCGGTTTAGAGTGAAAACCGAAAAAAAGATAACGAGAGTCGGTACCGCATAACATTGAGTTGCATTGAATATGTTGAGTCACATTGCATAATATTGTTGTTGTACAAATGTGCTTGTGAATGATTGTGAAATTAAGCATGAAGGGATGTGCTTGTGAATGTTCATAATGTTGATATATGTGAACATGGTATGATTTATGACTATGAGAATGAAGTGTGGTGAGAAATGTGAATATGTGCTATATGACTACCTATATATATATATATAATCTTATGCTTTGATTATTATGGTTATATTTCTCACCCTTCTGCTGTTTTATAATGCTTTATGAGGCATTTCAGATTAGGATGCTGGAGTCCTTTTGTGAAGAATAGTCTTCATTCTTTTGAGTCTGCTGCTCTGATATGTAACACCGGGTAGTTAGACTAGTATAGTCATTCTTTTGTGATACATTGCGATGTATCAGTTTATGTGGTTCTGTAAATGTAACTGATATGATATATTAATTTAGATAGCTTATGTGTACGTGGATTAATATTTTGAAAACAATCAAATGATTTTATCTTCCGCTTAAATTGAAAATGTTACATATTTTATGGAGCAAATTGTGAAAGTGTTTTATTGGTGAAATTGTGGCATTCTTCTTTTATACCTTATTATAAAACCTTTTTACTCTGATAATTTGTATGTGCTTAATTGTTTTATATGCATTTATTTGGGGTATAGAAGGGGGTGTTACATTGCCCATGCCATGCTATGCAAATGAATGAACTATGTATATGATCTACTATGCAAATGATAAAGCTATGAAAACACAAATCAGGTAAAACCAGTTGGTCAAATTTTAGGGTGCAACACATATCTCCTAGGATTTATTTATTATATGGTAAATAGGAAAGTAGTTATGCACTTGTGCTGCTTCTTCCTCCCTGTGCATCCATGCCAAATCCTTGTTAATTTTATAATTTCACAATATATCCATTTGATTAACTAAGGTGATTTCTCAGCTAATGTGATTTGGAAAGAAAGCATTTAGGGTGGAGCAAAAATATTATCTCAATATACCAAAATTTTAGGTTCTTGGTTAACTAAGGTGCAATTAGAACCACCAATAATACTAATAAAACAGTTAAAACAGCAGTTGAGGTTCTGTTCTATATCAGTTTTAAGGTGATTTTATGTTAAAGCACTTGTGCTTCTGTTCTATATCAGTTTTAAGCTGATTTTGTGATTGTAGATAGTTGCATATGTTTATGCTGTTGTTCTATATCAGTTTTGTGATTTTGTTCTATATCAGTAGTAAGGCCAGTATAAAATATGTTAACTGCTTGGAGACACATGACAAGTTTCATAATATAAGTTCATAACGGTTTTAGGAACAACATAAGTTACAAAAAAGTTAATCAACATAAGCTTAACATATTCAAAAGATCTCTAAGACATGTTGAGCATTGTTTGTTGTCAACTACATTAGGTTACAAAAAACCATATTCAAATGAACAACAGTATCAAGAGAAGGAACTTGTAACAACATAGCAACACTTGGTTGTACCAAAATAACTTGAGTTGAAGGTAAAGGCTCATTCCTTCTTGGCATGCTTCACAGTCTTGGTTGCAGATTGTTTGGGTGACAATATAGTTGAAGTTCCTAGCTCCTCAATAGAATATTCTTGGGACAACCTCTTGGAAGGGGTATTGCTTGAATAGGCTTCGTCGCTCCAATTTTGTGAAGCAGACATGGTTGGCTGGAAGTTGGAAATGGAAGTTATGAGTTCTTAGTGCAATAAACTTTTTCCAATAATAATAAATTAAGACAAATATAACTTGGAAACAAACTTACTGTATGAAGGGAAGTAGGAGTCACCGCTTCATTTTCTAGTATATGATGGTTAAGAACAGTTTCTTTTCCTTTTGTAGTCGGGGCATTCATGGTGTTTTTAGAAGTCAACTACACGATAATATATTGTATGGTCAGTATGTTAGTGTAAGATATGAAGAATGTAATTAAATTTTGATGACTTAATGCATCATAAACCTCATTTGGATGAATGGCATCTTTGAACATTTGGATTACTTCTTTGTCCTCAATAAGCTTGATAACATATGCCTGCTTAAAGTTCGGCTGAAACTTCACGCGAAAAGCAAATTCCTTTTCTAATAGTTTGTCCAAGTTTTCAGGATAGATTTGTGGATGATCTTCATTGGACTACGAATGTATAAAAGGTAAACATTACATAGTAACATTAAAGATTTACATAACTGTTTTTCAAAAGAAATGAAATAGCAGCATGACATAATCTGTACTAAGTATAATCATGACAGAAAAGTAGAAGCTAACTAATAGCACAACTAAGTTATGATAAATCATCGTTAAAACAATTATTTTGCCAATACTATTTGAAACAGACAGGATAACTAATAAATATGATGGTCAGAGGCCATGTTCATTCACTCAAGAGTTATAATTTACTTGAAAATAAAACATTGTGTATGTGAGCTTTTGCATAGGCATGCTGAATCAAAACAAAATTTATTTGTTCTTTCCCTGTTCAGGAGCTCATGTTTTGACCCAAGTTTCATTTGGCCCAATCATAGATACTTATTTGGAAATGGTGCTGACTATGCTATATAATTTAAAGGGCTAACATGTGTAATTGGACGATTATATGTTCAAAAAGACATCTGTCAATAATTTCTTGACCTATTTATGTTTAGATGGTTTTGTACTTAAATTTCTTCGGTGCAGAAAAGTAGGAAAAGATGGACCATGACCAGACTGGATGCGAAGCAGCCCTTGAAGGTCCTATGCTCTGCGTCAACAACTGTGGATTTTTTTGGAAGTGTAGCTACCATGAACATGTGTTCTAAGTGCCACAAATACATGATGTTGAAACAGGAGCAGACCACATATATTTTATTGATGTTGTTATTATATTTTTATATGTGATAGGGGACTTGGAGTATTATCTCTGCAGTTAGAGAGACTGCATATTTCATGTGATTGGCGAAAATATATGCCCCAGTGTTTTTTAAGGCTTTTATTTCATGTGTAAGCATTATAAGGCTTTTATTTTGTTCCCTATCTATATGTCTGTAATAGTACATGTCAAAATGGTATGTGCAATTGACAGTTGATTTATGAAGGATCCATAGACATGAGTAGATTCTATATTATTATAGTTTTTATGTGCTTGTTCTGCTTGTATTATTATAGTACTTCTGATTGTATATTCTGATTTCTTACACAAATAGCAACCCATAAATGTGACACTGACCACAGTTTCCTATATCAGGCTATGGAAGACTTGGCTAAGGCATTAGAGTTTGAATCCAACACAGCAGACATTTTACACCAGAGAGGTATCTTGTAAAATACTAAGTGTTTTCATCTTCTTTTTTCAGTAAGTGATTGATACATGTATGTATATTGTAGCAAGTCTTTAAAGTCTAGACAGAGCTTTCACCGGTTTTATGTGAAATGAGTGTGAACTATTTATTATTGATATTATCCTACAGGTGTTTAATATCTCATAGTCAATCACATGATTTCATATATCAGAGCTTATATAAGAGCAACATACAGTGGTTACGTGTATACGTTAAATGTATCAAGCAGACATACAAGTACATAAGATTTACGCACCTTTTTCATGATTTCTCTTAAAGCATGTGCTGCCATTACAACATATTGGATACACTCCTTGTCCCAAAACACAAAACAACCAGTTGTGCAATCATTTTCGACCTCGATTTCGATTTTATACCTAAGGAAATGGTTGAAATATAATTAAATTAACCAACATGTTTAAATAAGGTTCTTAGATAATTTATATAGTAACTAAAAAAGATGTGCTTACTTGGTGAGTGGTGGAGGTGTATTTTCACAACATGTGCATATGAATGGCTGCCCAGGATATTTATTAGTTCTGTTACATGCTAGACACTGCTCATAGTACCAACCGCACCTACTTGACTTGAACCACTTTGTGGTTCCAAAAGTGTTACAAAAAGCTTGCTGTAAATAGACATGGCATGTTATATGATTGGAAACTTGCAATTGAGTAAAAATGAAGGAAACATCATAAAAAATGGTTACGTTGCGTCGTGATAAAAACTGGAGCATAGGAACTAATATGCTTACATCTTGAAGAATCATGATGTCAGCAATGGTTTTGACATCATTGGTGTAGGAGAAAGATCGGTCCACAAATGACCCTTGTGATGCAGAAGGTTGGGAGTGTGGTTGTGAAAGACTTTGTGAACTCGCCTTGTCTCCCAACCTAAATAAAATTGAAACATTATATACAGTGGAGTACATATAAGGGATTTGACTACTTATCACATTGAATAATAGTTCCTTACTTGGATTTGAATGTTGTGACCTGTGGATGAACAAAATCAAGAAGCAATTTGGATCCGTTCCAAGCATTTGAGATGTACCATTTTTCGGTGGCTGCAAAACAATAACAGTGGCATAACAGTAAGAGTAGTATAAGAAGCCAATCACAAATGAAAGGAATAAGAGTGAAATAACGATTTGAAGCATTACTTGAACTTTTCTGGCACATAGCATGAGTGATTATTATTATAGTCTGGCCATGTGCGGTATGCTCAGTCGAGTATGCCATGAATTGGTTGGCATATGATTCCCAAAGTGTAATATCTATTTCAGAACCACTCATAGTAAAGAGAGAAAAAAGTTATAATGTGATATATATATATATATATATATATATATATATATATATATATATATATATATATATATATATATATATATATATATATATATATATATATATATATATATATATATATATATATATATATATATATATATATATATATATATATATATATATATATATATATATATATATATATATATATATATATATATATATATATATATATATATATATATATATATATATATATATATATATATATATATATATATATATATATATATATATATATATATATATATATATATATATATATATATATATATATATATATATATATATATATATATAGAAGTTATAATGAAGAACCACTAATAATAAAGAAGTTATAATGTGATATACATTTCATCAGATAAGGTAATGTTGACACAAGCCTTCTTTCCACCCCCTGCAACTTGAGACCTGACTACTTGGTGAAGTACACCAATGACATCTGTTGGATAGTAAGGCCAAATGGTTAGTTTATTAGTTCAAAAACATGTAATAATGCAAATGATGTTTAAGAAAATTTTAAATACCATATAAGCGGTTGACTTGGAAACCTCCGTGTAAAAAATCGATGATGGGTTTGGAATGAAATTGATGGGGTGGTATTTCTGGTAAATCTACCATGGTTACAGTGGTTCCACTATTGAAAAAAAGCTTCAACAAATTTTCACAGATTTTCAAAGGAATATCGTTGTTTAATGGATCACCATTATAAACCATATAAGTCATATGTTCTTGTAACCTCTGTTTCCACAAATCGAAATCTCTGTTGCGGGTAACGACGTGTATTTTATCACCCTATGAATCAAACGAATAGTTAGTACATATTTTAAGTTATGTAAAAGTTAGATAACATATTTACAACAATAATGCATACCTTGCTATCTTGGATAACACATTCAAAATGTTGCTGTCCATTACGCTCGGTTACAGTCCATAGATCAACAATACGAATGGCGAGCTTCTATACATTGTTTCCTAGCTTCAAATCAGCAATCATAATAGGTGCTCTAGACATGGTGATCTGAAAAGTAACAACTACAATATAAGTTCATAACAAACATGGTTTTCAGATGTGTTTTCAGAGATGAATAACAATAACCAAATGTACAGAAATTGTTAGCAAAGCTTGTAGCTTTCTTATCGGAAAAAAAGATGAACAAAAAGCAACATTCATCTCAAAACCAGAAAAACGGATTCAAAACAACATCATGAAAATCAAACCCACAGTCATTGTAAACCCAGAAAAACAATGGTTGAACTCTGGTTTGTGAAACAAAAAACCAGACTCTTGGTTTGTGAAACAGAAAACCAGAAAAACTAAAAATAAAACAATGCTTGAACTATGATGTGCAAGGAGAGGCGATGGAAGTAGGAACACGTACCTTCTTATTTTTAGCTCGCAAGAAATACAGACGAGGGAGATGATGATGTTCTGAAGTATGAAGTATGGAGAAAATGGAGAAAAGTGAAATATGATTTGTGGAGAAATGAGAGAAATATCAGAAGAAGGAAAGATATAGAGAAGGATGAATAGTGTGAGAAGAGAGGGAAAAACTGAAAAAAGATTGGGACCAATTGGTAACTGACACGTGGATGAGAAGGAAACTCTTAGCATTTCTAACAATACGAATATGTTGATTACTAAATTATCCTTTTTGAAAGCAAAATGAGATATTTGTTATTGGATAATTTTGTAATAATGGTGGTATATTTTTGCAATGGGTAGATAGTTGATAATCCAATTTTTAAAAAAAATCTCAAAATACCTCATTTTTAAAAAATATTCTTAAAATATTTCAGTTAGGGTGTGGGTTCACGCAAGGGCGTCATTCTAATTGGTGACCCTTTGTATAAGGTGTCACCAATTGGATTGGAGACACCTCATGCAGTCTCCAATTCAATTGGCGACTTGGCTATGGATTTAAAAGGGTGTCACCAATTCATCTGGAGACATGGTGTATTTTGTAATTTTGTTTACAAAAAATAAATAATATTATCATTAATTAAACAAAAAAATATTACATCCTCTAGGAACCCTAACTCGTTGTGTTTGGCTCCCTCATTGTTGATTTACGCCAGGTGTTTGATGAGTTGAAGTCTCAGGAACATTTCCAAATGGTTCCCTAAGGATTTCTTGCATTTCCATTAGGTCATGTATGTTGAAACTGAGCGTGCGACCCATGTCAGAGTAGTTCGGATGTGATGAAGGGGTCATTGGTGTGTGGCTTGGACGGTTGAAGGGGGACATTGGTATGAATGATTTGTCGGTGAAAGGTTGAAATGGTAGTGGTGTTTGAAAGCCATAATATTGTTGAGATGGTTGAGTGTGTAGGCCAGGGTATGATGTCGGAGCGTTTTGGCTATGGAAAGATGTTTGGGCGTTATGGCTATGGTATGATGTGCCCTCATTATGGCTATATCTTGATGTTGTGTTGGGGCCATTTCCATATTGGGTTTCTAGGTAGTAGTCAGTGTTTTGGAGATGGTATGGGGGACGCTTTTGGTATTGTGGTTAGGTGTTTGACATGCTTGGACGGTTAATGGGTTGGTAATTCTGTTGGGTAGAGGGTTGTGAGTAACATGGCCTTTCCGGTGGGTTAGACGTTGAAGCTTCTCGTGTGTAAGTGGTTTGACGTGGGTCGTATAAATACCTGTCTTCAGAGACAAACCCAGTTGAAACTGATCTATAAAAAACCATATAATTAATAGTTGGTATAGACGGGGTTTCCATCACCGGGTCACGTAAGACATGGGCGTTGCGGTTCATCCATTTACGACGCTCAAATTTTGCAAAATCCTTCTAGTCGAGAAAGTTCCACTAATCATTAACTCTTTTTAGATGTCATTTATTGATGTCAACGAGAGGATCTGGGATGTTTTGATGCATTCCAAATTGTAATTTGCAACGGTAACTGTTGTACATCTCCACAGTTGTGAATCTGATGATCGGGACGCATGCAGTCCAAACGGTAGCATTTTCCTTTCTGACTTCATGTAGGTGTTCCATGCTTAGATATGGACGCCATATGAACTGAAGAAGAAAAAAATATTAGATCATAAAATATTTGATATAAAATATAAATTGATTTGTTTAGAGGTCTTACATCTGCAAGTGTTAGGTGATCCAATAGATTGCGGTATTCAATGATAAAATGTCTAGGGCATCTATTGTAAGTTATGCCCTTAGCCGACCATCTAAACCATAAAAAGTTCAAATTCAATTAGTTAGAAATAATAATTAGTAAGGTGAAATAAACAAAGATTAAGTTAGTAACTTACTTCTGTGCATACGGGAAGGAAAAGTTGTTGTGGTTGATGGGCGCTAGGGATGGCAATCTAGACCAACCCCATGCTTGGAGCAAAATGGCGCATCCAGAAAAAGTAGATGTGTTTTTTTTGCGCACTTACACAAAGAGCTATACAAATAAGACAGGCAAGCGGAACCCCAACTATACTCTCTTGTTTTAGTTAGGTCTCTCAATAATGGTAAATACATAATATGCATAGAAGAACCAGTGTCTTTGGGAAATAAAACCGGCGTACCGTGATTTTAGGTGCAAAAGTAAGATATATTGGCCTCTTGAGTTCTCATCTAGCAAGTCGACACTCAAAAGTTGCTCACAGATTGAACCATGAAGGTTTGTTGTTCCATTGACCGCCTTACCATCAATACGCAAACCAAGTAACATGTACACGTCCTCTAAGGCAACGGTACATTCACCGGTTGGAAAAAGAAGGTGTGTGTCTCTGGACGCCATCTCTCTTGCAAAGCTAGTATAAACTTTGCATCAACTGACTAAGACATGATTTTGCTTACATGTCAGAAATCGGCGAGCTCAATATATGGTTGAATTAATTCGTCGGATGCAATATATTCATAGGCACGACACCGAAACTTAGAGACTGCCTACATAATTGTCAAATAAATAAAATTAATAGAGTCATTAAAAATTATAAGAGATATTAAAAATTAACATATACAATAAAAATGAACACTCACATAATTCGTGATATTTGCGATAGTGCCTCTATGTGTTTCACCCATTGTCGACAAAGCCATTATAACCGATTAAATGTGAATCAGATAACTGGTATACTGACATTTTAGACTTGATATTACCTCTCTGCAACAAGTATGAACAGATGATGCATTTACCCATGCCTCTATCATTCTTATATAGGGAACTAAGAGTCACATGTGAGAAATTCATCTGAACCATGTCGTCAGACTAATTGGTGATTGCCTTTACCTTTAACAAAGGGTCGCCAGTCCAATTGGCGACCCCTGGTATACTGAAAATAGTTATGCACGTAGCTGAGGTTGTTGCATGCATAGCATGTTGTCACCCACATGGTGACAAAGTGTCTTAAAGCCTGTACCATGTCGCCAGACCAAGTGGCGACTTCATTTATTATCCTTGACTGTGTCACCAATTCATGTGGTGTCCTCATTAATTCTGTTTGACTATGTCGCCAATTAATGTGCCGAATTAATTCATGTCTCATGCACATAAATATGTTCCCATGCATGCAGACATTGATAGAAACCAAAACAAGCAATTTTACTAAGTCTCTAACTAGTTCTTTTAGTATGTCATCTGCACCGAGATATATTGTTAAGGCCCACTACAATGTAGAGACATATGTATTCAATGTATCTGGGTTTAGTTTTCAAAACACCGACAATGTCCGATTCACAATCAATAGAAACACAAGTTTCTTGCATTTCAAAGTTTGGAATCGAAATTAGGGCTTGGTCCTGTAGCATAAATAATATTTCAAAACCCATATTTTTTTTAAACCAACCATGTTAAGATTTATCCACTTAAAGTGCAAGATGACAAAGATGTTGAAAATATGTTTGTTAGTCACGAACATTTTGGTTTCAACTATATTAGTTGTATACGTTCCTCCAACAAAATATTTCATCTTAATAGTCTCATATCATCAATCAATCAACAGTCTTAGACTTAGATGATACCGTATCAGAATACTCAGATGAAACCGAACCGGAGGTCAATGTCGTTGATGAAGAAGAAGAAAGAAGCGAGACATTGGTCAATCAACTGTTGAACGACAATGTTGACGATGACGAACAAGTGCCAATTCCTCCAGGTCGCGCATATTGTCTGCCTCAACATATGACATACTTGAACTTTCAAGACGATGAGAGATCCGCAGATATGTTTCACAACTCGTATATACGCTTAGAGAATGAATTAAAAGTTGGAGACCAGTTTTGTACCAAGGAGGATTATGTACGAGTCATTAAAAAATATCACATAGATAACTCTGTTGATTTCAATGTACAACAAACTGATTCAAGAAGGTATGTCATTATTTGTCGTAATCCACTTTCCAAGTTTCGGCGTGCTGCACTAACAACATGAGAAGCGATTCTTGGAAGATAACTTCCATAGAGCCACCTCACAATTGTGATGCCACAAATATTGTTCAGGATCACCGAAAGCTAAGCGCAGAATTGATATGTCAATACATTTTGCCGCTTGTTAATAAGGATCCTTCAGTCAAGGTGAGTATAATAATCTCTCATATCGTGACGCGGTATGATTATACTTCATCGTACAAGAAGGCATGGATTGCAAGGACAAAGGCTGTTGAACAAGTATTTGGCAACTGGGAGGATTTATACAAGGAATTACCGTGATTTTTGGTAGCGCTAAAGAAATACACACCAGGAACTGTTGCAATCATGCAGACAGTGCCTGCATGTAGGCCAGATGGAACTATTGTTGATGGAAATGTCATATTTCAACATCTATTTTGGCCGTTTCAACCATGCATAAGAGGTTTTGCATTCTGCAAACCTGTTATTCAAATTAATGGAACATGGCTCTATGAAAAATACAAGGGCACCTTGCTTATGGCTGTTGCATAAGATGGTAACAATAATGTCTTTCCCATAGCCTTTGCTCTAGAAGAGGGTGAAGTTGCTTCTGCTTTAAGTTTCTTCCTTAAGAATCTTAGAACACATGTCGCTCCACAAGCCAATCTCTGTTTGATTTCAAAAAGGCATGCTGCTATAGAGAGTGCATATAATAACCATGATAACGGGTGGCATAATCCTCCTTTTACCCATGTGTGCAATCAAAGACAAGAACCTTCGCAAAAAAGTTGTGAATGCTGGGTATGCTCTAACTCAACCAACATTCCAATACTACCTTAACGAAATTAGAATGTCAAATGTAGATGCAGGAATCTGGTTGGATAACATTCCACTCGAAAAGTGGACAAAGGTTTTTGATGGTGGATGTCGTTGGGATCACACGACGACAAACCTTTTGGAGTCTGTAACACCCTTTTCTACCTCAAAAATATAATGGCAAATCATTCACATTTATCAGAGTAATCTTTTAAACATAATAAAAGTCATCTCAAAGAGCGTAGATTTCTCAATAATTCAAATCAAGGTCAATGCTCTGTAAACAACGAATTTTCCTAAAATTACTTAAAATTTGCTCAAATGACAGCGGAACTCAAAAAGGCAAAATCCAAAGTTTTCCTTCCGCAACACATAATCAAAATAACAATAATCAATAAAACATGGTTTAACTCAAAGACACCAACCCGATGTTACATTATCAGAGCAAGACCCTCTAAGTCAACCAAAAGTCAAAAACTCTAAAAAATCCTCGACTACATCCACGGCTAAACCTGGTCATCTGTGTGTTACCCACGTGGAGGCAACATTCAAATAGGCAGGGTGAGTAAAATGATTCATAATAATCAATATATAAAATAGCGTCATTTTCATATTCAACATCATAATAATCATCAAGGAAACCTCAAAAATGCCATAACATCACAAATTACACCAAATTGTCACATAAATGCAAATTCAACAGTTTCTCGAGAAGAGCGATGCTCCCCGGCTCCGAAGAAGAACAAAGCAGCTGCAGCCTTCTCCAGACCGCGAGCTCAGCCGAAGAAACTACCTGGGCTCAACCTCCCCCTCACCTTCGCCCGTCCAGAGAGACGAAGATACCCAGTGCTCACCACTATGTAGGGCCATCAGGGAAGCACTGTTTCCCGTCGGGATGGAAAAGCCTCCAATCCTGGCAGCCTACGATGGGACTACCAACCCGGACGACCACATTGAAAGCATAGATATGATACTAGACTACAGAAACGTCCGGGGAGCTATCAAGTGCAGACTGTTACCCACCACCTTGAGGAATGAGGCCATGGTATGGTACAAGTGCCTTGCGCCCGACTCCATCGCCTCATGGGGCGAACTGAAATGCCAGTTCTCCAGGAACTTCACAACAGATAGTGGCGGTCCTGGAGGCCATTTTCCAGGGAAAGAACAAGCCTCTTAGAGACTATATTGAGTGGTTCAATCACGAGGCCTTCCAAGT
Source organism: Lathyrus sativus (assembly GCA_963859935.3). Taxonomy (NCBI): domain Eukaryota; kingdom Viridiplantae; phylum Streptophyta; class Magnoliopsida; order Fabales; family Fabaceae; genus Lathyrus; species Lathyrus sativus. The sequence goes on along the minus strand of OZ012735.1, from coordinate 163,390,205 downwards.
GTTCACGACGGACGACATGAAGAAATTCCTGATCTAGAGGGGCATAAGGCCACACTCTGACTTCGCCAAAGTCGTCGGCCTCGCACTCCCTCTTACTCTGAACGCTCTCCTCCACATGGCTCAGTCACACATCGAGTATGAGAAGATAGAGGCCGCAAACACCGTCTGGGCGCAACCACAAAGCCCCCAAAAGTGCAAGGTGTGAAGAAACCTCGCTTGCTCCTCCTCAACGACACGAGCAGAAAAGACGCGAAGATCGCCCCTGCGAGCAGAAGGGCCCAGCAGGTCGGTTTACTAAGTACACGCTACTCACAGCTCCCCGCGAGCGCATCCTTCCCGAGTGTATCAATTCAGAGTTTCAGAGGGGCGGTGTCCGATTCCCAAAACCAACAGCCCCGAAGTCCAATGCGGACAAGTCCAAATACTTTCGGTTCCACCGAAGCCACAGACACGTGACGGAAGATTGCATTCACCTCAAAGATGCAATCGAAATTTTAATCAAAGAGGGGCATTTGAAACAATACATCCGGAGAGGAGAAGCCCCCCTTCCTGAGGCTCGGGAGGTGAAGAAGGTCGAAGAGGCATCGATTCCCTCCGACGAGGTAGGGCTGCAAGTGGCTCTATTCATCTCCCGACTAGAGGACTTCTTCTTCAGTGAGCCCGCCAGACCACTGACCACCCTCAGCCCGTGGGAGGACTTCCCGACCACAATGGTGATATTGGGTGGGGGACCCAGTCAGTTGTCGGTCGGGTCCGTCAAAAGAAAATTCAAGGAGCTCATCGACAAGAGCTCAAAGATGAACGCTAGCCTAGACAAGTTCAAAGGGAAATCGAACCCGACCACCTTTTATCTCGAGGAGCTCCCTGGAGGGGCACCCAAAGCCAGCATTTCTCTCCTGATCAGAGCACAGATGGAAAACTTCGATGTCCTCCAAATCCTATTCGACCAAGGAAGTTCAGTGGACATCATGTACACCCATCTATTAACCACCCTGTAGTTGGACGAGAGCCACCTAAGCCCGTACGTAGGCTCCGACCTCTAGGGCTTAACGACACGACCACCAAGCCTTGGGGATATGTAGAGCTGCTCGTCACCTTCGGGTGGAGGAAACGACCAGACAAATCAAAGTCTGTTTTTTGGTGATCGAGTGTCCTTCGTTATATCAGTGCATCCTGGGACGACCAAACCTAGCCGAGCTGACCGTAGTACCATCGACAGTCCACCTGAAGATGAAGTACTACACTACCAGAGGGAGGGTCGTCACCATCCACAGAGACATTGAAGCATCTAGAAGATGCTTCGAGGCGGCACTCAAAGGCCTCAGCTCCATCAACGTCACCCAAAAACTGGCCAACCGTCCAGCTCAAACTGAGGAACTAAAGCCCCTCCCGTATGTCAACTTTGTCGACCTCGACAATCGTTTCTTCGGCAAGCAGGGACAAGGCAAAGACCCCGAAAACACACCTCTAGAGGACAACGAACAACTCCCCCATCCAACGCACCCCATCTCAGACAGAGACTTTGAGTTCATCATGCTGGGAGACAACCCCGAAAGAGAAGTGAAGATCAACAAGGGCCTTCCCAACCTAGCGAGGAAACAACTCAAAGCCTGCCTCCGAGAAAATGCTGACCTCTTTGCATGGAGCGCTGCCGAGATGCCTAGGCTCCAGCTTGACGTAGCATGCCACCTGTTGTACCCCAATATTTGACCAACCTTTTCTTGTACTTGGCTTATGTTTTCTTTTCATTTTTACATAGCATATCATTTGTTCTTGAGACAGGGGATCAAAAAATTTTCTGTGGCTCAGAGTTCGATCTTAGTACAGGAGTTTAAACAACGAGCATCAAGAACTCCGACATTTATTTTGCCCGACGATCGAGCGACCGATTTTATTTTTATTTTGCAGGATATTTTATAGCTCAGTAGGAAACATTCAGGCTATCTCAGGCATTCTCACAGTTTTCATATTCGAAAGCAAGTTTCGAAGGCTGGACAGGGCTTAGAACGTAAGAAAACGGACTAATATGCATATTTCCCTCCAAAAGGCGCCAAAATTCAAATTTTCAAGGTGTTAACCGATTAACCAATACGGTTAACCAGTTAACCAAGTCAAAATCAGGTCAAATGTGAATTTTTAAAGGTGTTAATCGATTAACCCAAATGGTTAACCGATTAACCAAGGCAAATTTTGCCTCTGCACGTGAATTTTCAAAGGCAGCCACTTTGGGGTCCATTTTGATCACTTGTGAAGTTGATTTTACACCAGAGGAAGTATCTAGAACCACTTTGAATTTTGATTAGCTTTCAAACTAATTCAAATTCCCTCTAATTTCCCACTCCTAATCACATTCCAATTTTCATAACCACACTCCAAACCACCATTCTACTCCTAACCTAGAGCATATTTAAATGATTTGCTCGAAACCTCACACAATCAATCCTCATAATTCTATTTCATTTTTAAGAATTCATACACTCTTGAATTTTGCTCTCAACTTTTCCATCTCCCAAACTCCATTAAAGCTCTCCTCACCTTGAATTCTTTGATTCTCCATTGGAATCATGGAATTCTAGAGCTAAAACCTTCATCCTTCATCCTTATCATCTCCAATTCTCCATTCAAATTGCGTGCTTTTGTGGATCTGAAATTTGAAGTTGATCTAGAGGAGCTTATTTGGATAATTCTTGCTTAGTTTTGGTGGATCTTCATTTCTACTACAAGAACTCACTTGGATCTTGAAGAATCTCTAGGTTTCTTGCTTGGATCTACTCATTTCAAGTAAATCAACATTCACCAAAGCAAATCTCCGCTTTGTAGGTTGGAAATTCTAGATCCGATTCTGTTTTTGAGCTTATTTACATAATCATCATGTTGATCTTCATTTTTGGTTAATTTGGTTGATTTTTTATTCATGTGATTTGTGATCTTGCTGTTTAAATGTGTTTACATATTGTACGCTACGATCCTTAAGCATTTGAGAAATGATGATTGGGGGGTCTCCTCTCAATTGTCTAGAGTGTTTAGCATATGCCCTTTGGCCGATATGCAATGCATTCGCTCCTAAGTCATAGTCTTTAGTGCAACATGAATTACATACACAATTAAATTCACTTCTTCATAAAAGACTCAAAAACAAACATTAAACCTTTTTATCCTTCGGGATTAATTGAAAACCATTTTCATAAAGAGAGTGTTATTAACTCTTAGTTCTACCGCAAATGGGTAACGCCTAAGTCTCTAATGATCGAGCAACAATACACCTAACTGCTAGAACTAAGGTTTAACCCTACTCGGTTAAAACACTTGAACCAATCTGTGGTCGTGTCAGCCCGAACTATGTTTGCTCTGATTTCTCGTACCAGACAATGATACGTAGGCACAAGACAACGATGTCTTGGCGAGCAACCTTTCCCCACCTTCACCCATAGTTTTCCGAACTACGTTGACTCTGACTTTCCCATTGCACGAGGGAGTACGTAGCCATAAAGCGGCGATGCTCTATCGAGTCTCTTTTCTTTTTCTTTTGTCCCTGTGGCCTGTAGCTTAGATAGATTAACACCTTTAGATAGATAACAAGCATGGATCCCGTCGAGTACGATGGACGTGAGGGGTGCTCATACCTTCCCCTTGCGTAACCGACTCCCGAACCCAAGATTTGGTTGCGATGACCTGTCTTTTCCCTTTTCCGTAGGTTTTCTCTGATCTTTCCCTTTCTTTGGGATAAATAACAAACGGTGGCGTTTCTTTTGTCCTTGCCAGCCCCTCTTCACAGTGATGCAACAGCTGGCGACTCTACTGGGGAACTCTTCCCATCCCCTATGTGAGTCAATCCTAGCGCTTGCATGTTTTATCCTTTGGGTGTGTAAATATGTGTATATGTGTTGTATTTGTACTTTAATGCATTTGCATTTTATTTTCAGCACTTTATATATCATCATTGCTGTGCTGTTGGGTGGGACTGTTCCATTGAGTGATAAGCCAAAACCCAGGCTTGAGGATATCCATAGCATTAGAGTGGAGAGTAGTGAGGACCTGTATGGATACATGCACTAGTCCTCACGAAATTCACGTTCAGACGAGATTTCCTTTGAAGACATCGCATCCTGTGCATTGGTCAGGATATGGATGTTGGATCTGAAAACTATCGACTCTGGAGACTGTTCATTTAGGAGTCAGCTAAGTGAGGCCGCTTCATTAGACTATGATGCCAAACCAAAAATGGTGAACATATCATCGTTTCTCGAAAGTCTGTGATGCTGATGACCGCATAGATACCAGGCCTTATCAGAGATAGGTTCATACCTGTGAGTGGGGAGGGTTATGTAGGAAACCTTGACCTTCAACCTACCCGGTTTTCTTGTCAGTGTGAGCTTTTGGTCCTTGATACAATGGGTCCTTATGTTAGTGATGTGTTATTATTTTGCCGAAGCGAAGCGTTGTTCATCTCAGTCAACAACACAACAATCTTGATCCCCTGTTGCATTTGCATTTTCATTTGCATTTAACATTGACATGTATTTATTTTGTAGGTGTATATTTTCCTCTCGATTCTAGTGAGCTTATTTCACTTCTGACATGGAACATGGTTTGAAGAAGACTGTCGTGTACAAGTTCCTTAATCCTAACATAGCACCTCTGCTCAGTTTGATTTTTGTTGTTGGTCATAATGTGATGGAAGATTTTAAGAAGTAATATGGGAAGCTTATGGGATGTGTCTGTAAAGCTTCAGTGTTTGAGTTGGAAGGTCTTCACACCTTACTTCAGTTCTATGACCCACAGTTGAGATGTTTCACTTTCCCTGGTTATGTGTTGATGCCTACTTTGGATGAGTTTTCTATGCTGTTAGGAGTTCCTATTCTGGATCAGGTGTCTTTCTATCACTCTGAAGCAGAGCCTGGTTTGACTAGGCTTGCTAATTCTCTTTATTTAGATGCGTCTGAGTTGGAAGCGAAGTTGATTAAAAGGAATGGAATTCTTGGTTTCCCATTGCCTTTCTTGGTTGGTAGAGCTCAACATTTTGCGAAAGAGGGTTGTTGGATTGTCTTTAATGCTATATTGGCCCTGTGCATATACGGCATAATCTTGTTCCCGAACATTCCAGATTTTGTGGACTTTGATGCTTTCCATATCTTTGTCTCGAAGAATCCTGTGCTGACACTCTTAGGAAATGTGTATCACTCTGTGCATTACAAGAATGAGAATAGAAGGGGGAAGAATGTCTCTTGTTGTGTACCTCTCTTGTACATATGGTTTGTGAGTCACCTTCCCAAGGTTGGTCCTTTTGTTGACACTGCAGTTATCTTTGAGTGGTCTGAGAGACTTATGGGCTTGACTTCTGAGAACATCATATGGTTTAACAAAGATTAGTTGGGCACAAAGATTATCTTTAGCTGCGGTGGTTTTCCTAATGTCCCGTTGATTGGAAGGAAAGGAGGTATTAACTACAACCCCGTTCTTGCAGTGAGGCAATTTGGTTACACTCTAAGGGAATCTTCGAAGGAAGAAAAAATACAGGAACCTCTGTATTTCACTGGTTTGATTGATAGTGAGACCCTGATTAGAGTAGAGAAGGCTTGGAGTAAGATTCACCGAGAGGGGAAGTCTTCTTTGGGAAAGAGCAATAGCAGATCCTATGAGCCTTATATGGTTTGGACTCAGGAGAGAGCTAAGAGATTATTGATGCCATTTCCAGCTTGTGAGCCTTTATATCCTTTGATGATTGAGGAACTGACTACTGTTGATATCTAGAAATATAACCAACTATGGTTCGAGATAGAGGAGTTAAGTAAGGCAAATGAGGAATTGGAAAAAGAGATTATTCAGCTCCGAAGCGAGAGAAATCAAGCCACTCTTTCATATAAGAAGCAAACTGAATTGGTGAATAAATTGGGTAGAGAGTTAACTGCAGAGATTCGCGCTCGAGAGCGTGTGGGCTTAGATCTGAAGAGCGTCAGTGATGTTCTTAGTTCCAAGAAGAAAGAGCTAGATAGAGCATATGTAGAGATCTCCAAGTTTAACGAACAATGGAACGCCATTCTGACTAACAACAAGGAGCGAGAAGACAGACTGCGGCGACAGATTTCTAAGTTGAAGGCTCAGATCTAGGTGAGAGATGAGAAGGTTATGGGTGAATCCTCGTGCCGACGTGAAAGCGACTGCAGATTGAATGAAGCTCTTGCAACCTTGGAAGACTATAAGTCAAGAGCATATGTGAAGAGATTTAAACTTGAGGAAGCATTTGGTGAAGGCACTTGAGAGGATTATGTTCAGAGCTTGCAGAGCATCATCAGCCAGAGAAAGTTTCTCATCCAGGGGTTGGTAGACAGGCCAGGTCATTCAGATACGAGAGAGTTGTTGGAGGATTTCTAGGCTCGCCGTTGTATTTGATATTTTTTCTCTTTGTAGTATGTTGTTATGATGTAGCTTGAACATCACCAGATCTGTTGGATGAGGTTATTTTGATTCTGTTGTATTCAGTGTTGTGTTGTACATTGACTCTTGGCTCTCATTTTATTTATGAGGAGTTTGCTATGCTTATCTGTTGGCTTCCCATTGTCTTGATGTTCTCGTGGAACTAGAATCGAGGGGAAATTTTCCCTAATGCACATTTACATGTCTGCATATTGCATCATTTCTCATTTTTGCATCGCAGGTGCTCCGGAACTGTTAACCTTATCTCTGTGATTTGTAGCTTGTTTCAGGATTGACAACCAAGTGACTCATCACTATGCTACTTGGGGAAATCAACGCAGGATTATGGACCAGATTCAAGCTGAGCTTCAGGAATTCCGTGACAGGATGTCCAGTTCATAGATATGATGCAAGGGGTCGTCAATGGCCAAGAATAGCTGTGAACTTTGGTGCAACCGTTAATTACTAGGGTTGACGAGAGTGGTTTGCTTCATGGAGGAACTACTGTTATACCGCCTACTGCTGACAATGTCACCCCACATGCTAATACTGGTCCTCTAGTTGTTATTCCTCCGGGCGGAGGAAATCAGACAGGAGTTCATATTCTCGGACCTACGTGTGCATTGCATGGGAATACTGCCTCTCAGTGGGAGGAAGATAATCAAGAGGATGTGTTCTCTATGAGGGATGTTGGTGTTGGTCTGCCATCTGACGCAGATAGGAGGTTTAAGTTGCTCGGGGAAAATATGAAGAGTTATGAGAATCAAAATTCTATGGGGTTGGATATGGCAAATTTGAGGCTGATTCCAAATTTGAAGGTTCCTCTGAAGTTCAAAGTCCTGGACTTTGATAAGTATAAGGGGACAATCTGTCCGAGGGTTCATCTTCGTTCTTACTACTGCAAGATGTCCGCCTATTCTGACGATGAGAAGCTGCTTATGCACTTTTTCCAGGACAGTCTTTTTGGTCCGTCCCTGGAATGGTACATGGGGCTAGAGCCAGTTAACATCCGAAGCTGGAGGGATTTGGCTGAGGAGTTTGTTAAGCATTACCAATACAACAGTGATCTAGCACCGAATAGGTTCTAGTTACAGAACTTATCTCAGAAGAATAATGAATGCTTCAAAGAGTACGCCCAGAGATGGCGTGAATTGGCAGCTAGAGTGCAACCTCCTATGGTGGAGAGGGAGTTGATAGACATGTTCGTTGCCACACTACCGGGGGTGTATTACGATAGCTAATTGGAGGAGTTGAGAACATAATCAAATTGGGTAAAATTTAGGCCGGTGAAGGATCCTCAGCTGGAGGAGTTAAGAAAAGTTTTGGCAATAAAAGAAAGAGGGGGAAACCAATGCAGTCTCGGGTTCTCGAAACATAAATAAGGGTAGAGGATAGTAGTACCATCAACAGCAACCTTAGGTTTCTAGCATTACAATTCCTGCAGTGCCACAACCACAACAACCACAACAACAACAACAAAATTACGCTCCTCACAGATTTCAGGATCGGGGCAGAGCATTAAGTAGGCAGTTTGATGCGCCGCCGATGCCATATTCACAGTTGCTTCAACACTTGATGCTATTACAATTGATTCAAAAAAGGACTCTGGCTCCTTTGACTGGTGCACCACCACCCGGATATGATGCTAATGCTAGATGTGATTTTCATTTCGGTGCTCCTGGACACAACATGGACAATTGTAAAGCATTTAAGCATAAGGTGCAAGATCTTATAGACAACAAAGCCATCAATTTCTCTCGCGCCCAATATCGTGCAGAATCCCATGCCTAATCATGGGGCAGCTGAGGTTAGTGACATTATTGAGGATGAGGGTTTGAACTTGGTAGCTGATGTTGAAGATTTGAAGACTCCGTTGAGTTTTGTAAAAGACAAACTGCTGAGAGGAGGGGTATTTCCTGGTTGCGACCGAGCGTGTGCAGAGTGTTTGATCCATCTTGAGGGATGCGAGAAGCTGAAGAGTCATGTTCAGAAGCTGATGAATAATGGTATTCTATAATCTGACAGGATGTCAGAGAAAAAAGATGAGGAAATAGTCGATAAAGAGAAGAATGAAGTTGCGACAATTTCGATTCCTTACAAGAGAATCACTATTTCTGTGCCTCCAAAGCCGCCCACTATCACAATTACCAAAGTTGGACCCATACCCTACGAGAGTACTAAGGCTATTCTGTGGAATTACGGAGCCGAGTTTTATTGTAATGGTCAGAAGCAGGAACTGAAAGGTTCACCATTGGATTCTGTTGACAATTTGGTAGGGACCGGGGGAATAACCCGAAGTGGAAGAGTATTTTCACCTCCCGAAGTGAGTGTTGAGAAAGCTGATAAGGGTAAAGGAAAAGCGGTGGTCGAAGAGAGTTCTCAGGCTAGTGAGAAAGAGTCCTTGTTGAAGGAAGCGGAAAAGTTCATGCGGTTGATCCGGAAGAGTGACTACAAGATCGTAGATAACTTACATCAAACACCGTCAAAGATCTCTATTCTGTCGTTGCTGTTGTGTTCTGAAGCATACAGAAATGCACTCTTAAGAATCTTGAATACAACATATGTGCAACAGGAGATATCTGTGAATCAACTCGAAGGAGTAGTGGCACACGTTAATGCGGGTAATGGGCTGGGCTTCACTAATTTGGATTTGACGCCTAAAGGAAGGAATCATAATCTGGCGTTGCATATATCCATTGAATGCAGAGGGTCTGTAATGTCACACGTGCTGGTAGACATTGGGTCATCACTAAATATGTTACCCAAGAAGGCTTTAATGAAGCTAGACACGTGAGGGATAATGAGCACCCCAAGCGACTTGGTGGTTCGAGCTTTTGATGGGACTAGAAGGTCCGTGTTTGGGGAATTGACTCTTCCGATCCAGGTTGGTCCGAAAGTTTTTGATGCTGTGTTTTACATCATGGATATTCAGCCAACATATAGCTGTCTGTTGGGACGACGATGGATCCATTCAGCAGGCGCTGTTACGTCAACTCTGCACCAGAAGTTAAAATATATGGTGGGTGGCAGTGTTGTTACTGTTTGTGGGGAATAAGATATTATGATGTCATTTGTCTTCATTAAAATACTTCGAGGTTGACAGTGAGATCCATGAGACTTTATGTCAGGCTTTCGAGACTGTACAGATTAAGGAGAAAACATCAGTTATGGACAAAGTACCTGAGGTTGCCATGTCATCTTTTAAGGAAGCATAGGCAGTGGTGAAATCCGGGGCATCTTAGGGTTGGGAAAAGTTTTGGACATCCCCAACAAACAATATAAGTTCGGACTGAGGTACAACCCATCCTCTTCTCCACAGAGCGTGCCACGCTACAAGGGACCCGTCCAATTTACCAACGGTGGGATGATTTTTGAGCAGATCAATGATGTGCCCGATGAAGAAGTGGATAATGACTGCAACATGGATTCATGGATTCGACCATGTATTCCGGGTCATATCTTAAGCAACTGGACCATCCAGGAAGTCATCCAAGTGACTAAAGAAGAGTAATGATTTGTTTTCTTGATTATCTGTAGCCCTGTGCTTTACCCGGAGCATAGTGGTCTTTGTATGCAGAGCCTAATCTTTTATGTTGAACAATCGTTTTATCAATGAATCAAAGGGCGTTTTTCTTGCATTCAAATCTTGTGATCTCTGTTTTTCTTGTTTTATTTTTAACAATAAAATGGCAATGTGGTTTGTGCTTGTTTGCATATCATTTTAAGCATTAAATCATCATCATTACAGGTTTCACATTGCAGATGACACCGCTACAGAATCGTCTATAACTCGCTTTGACTTTGATAATCCAATCTTCCAAGCCGAAGAAGAGATTGATGAAGATGAAGATTTACCTGAAGAGTTAGCCAGGCTACTGAAATAGGAAGAGAAAGTCATTCTGCTTCATCAAGAGGAAATTGAGGTCGTCAACTTAGGTACTGAGAAAGCCAGAAAAGAAGTCAGGATAGGGGCCGCATTGCAGAGTGATGTCAAGCAAAGATTGGTTGAAATGCTCCGAGAGTATAGTGATATCTTTGCTTGGTCATACGAAGATATGCCTGGTCTTGATACAGATATCGTGGTTCATCGATTGCCTTTGCGTGAAGAGTGTCCACCTGTCAAGCAGAAGCTAAGGAGAACCAGACCAGACATGGCAGTAAAAATCAAAGAAGAAGTCCAGGAGCAATTGGATGCAGGATTTCTCATCGTGACAAATTACCCTCCGTGGGTCGCTAACATCGTACCAGTGCCTAAGAAGAACAGTAAGGTAAGGATGTGTGTTGATTATAGAGACTTGAACAAGGCGAGCCCGAAGGATGATTTCCCGCTCCTCTACATTGACGTACTTGTTGATAATACTGTGCAATATTCAATGTTTTCCTTCATGGACGGTTTTTCCGGATATAATCAGATCAAAATGGCGCCGGAGGATATGGAGAAAACAACTTTTATCACATCGTGGGGGACTTTTTGTTATAAGGTAATGCCTTTTGGATTGAAGAACGTAGGGGCAACCTATCAGCGGGCAATGATGACGCTCTTTCATGATATGATTCATCATGAAATCGAAGTCTATGTTGATGACATGATTGCGAAGTCACAGGCGGAGGAGGAGCATCTAGTAAACCTTTTGAAGTTGTTTGAGAGGCTAAGGAAATTCAGATTGAGGTTGAATCCGAACAAGTGCACTTTTGGTGTACGGTCAGGAAAGTTGCTGGGGTTCATTGTTAGTGAAAAAGGAATCGAGGTCGATCCTGCAAAAACAAAAGCAATTCAAGAAATGCCAGTGCCAAAAACGGAGAAAGAGGTTCGTGGTTTCTTGGGTAGATTGAACTACATTGCTAGGTTCATATCTCATCTTACAGCCACGTGTGAACCCATGTTCAAATTGTTAAAGAAAGATCAGGAGGTCGTCTGGAATGAAAATTGCCAAAGGGCATTTGAAAAAATAAAAGAGTATTTGCAGGAGCCTCCGATATTGATACCTCCAGTAGCTAGAAGACCATTGATAATGTATTTAACAGTTCTTGAGAACAACATGGGTTGTGTTATCGGTCAACACGACGAGACTGGAAGAAAAGAGCATGCCATATACTACTTGAGTAAAAAGTTCACAGATTGTGAGTCCAGGTACTCAATGTTGGAAAAGACGTGTTGTGCACTCGCTTGGGCTGCCAAACGCCTGAGATAGTATATGCTAAATCACACAACCATTTTGATTTTGAAGATGGATCCGATTAAGTACGTCTTTGAAGAGAAAGCACTTTCGGGGAGGATTTCCAAATGGCAGATGGTCTTAACAGAATATGATATTCAATACGTCTCCCAGAAGGCTATTAAAGGGAGTATTCTGTTAGAGTATCTTGCAGAGCAACCGATTGACGACTATCGACTGATGAAGTCTGAATTTTCAGATGAAGACATCATGTTCTTAAAGATGAAGGATTATGATGAGCCATTACCTGAGGAAGGTCCCGAGAAAAGCTCCCAGTGGCAAATGATCTTTGATGGTGCTGTTAACTCTTACGGTAGCGGAATTGGGGCAATCATCACGACTCCCCGTGGTTCCCATATACCTTTCACTGCCAGGTTGACATTTCCCTGCACCAACAATGAAACCGAATATGAAGCGTGCATTATGGGGTTGGAAGAAGCCATTGATCTGAGGATCAAGAATCTAGACGTGTATGGCGATTTAGCGCTAGTTGTAAATCAAATCAAAAGAGAGTAGGAGACTCGACAACCCAATTTGATTCCTTGTATGAACTATGCAAGGAGGCTGTTACCCTTCTTTGACAGGGTGGAGTTTCACCACGTTCCAAGAATGGAGAATCAGATGGCAGACGGCGATGTTATCCTCAATGTATAAGGTGAATTTTTGGAACGATGCTCCAAGAATTGTCATCTCGCGCCTCGATAGGCCGACATTTGTATTCGCAATAGAAGAAGCTTCAGACGACAAGCCATGGTATTATGACATCCAGAATTTTCTCAAGAATCAAGAGTATCCGCCTGGGGCTTCGGCCCGGGATAAGAAGACCTTAAGGAGGTTGGCTGAATTTTTTTACCTAAACCAAGATGGTGTACTCTACAAGAGGAATTTTGACTTGGTACTGTTGAGATGCATGGACAAGAAAGAAGCAAGTCTGCTTATGGAAGAGGTCCATGAAGGTGCCTTTGGTATGCACGCCGGCGGGCATGCCGTGTCTCGAAAGCTGTTACGAGCAGGGTATTATTGGTTGACTATGGAGTCTGATTGCTTCAAGTATGCAAAGAAGTGCCATAAATGCCAGATTTATGCTGATAAGATTCATGTACTACTGAGTCCTCTGAACGTCATGGCGTCGACTTGGCCCTTTTCCATGTGGGGCATTGACATGATAGGCAAGATAGAGCCGACCGCATATAATGGGCATCGCTTCATCCTAGTGGCAATTGACTATTTCACTAAGTGGGTCGAAGCTGCTTCCTATACCAATGTCACCAAACAAGTTGTAGCCTGGTTTATCAAGAAGGGCATCATCTATCATTACGGAGTGCCTGAGAGAATCATTACTGATAATGGTTCAAACTTGAATAACAAGATGATGAAGGAATTATGCTAGAGTTTCATGATTGAGCATCACAACTCTTCTCCCTATCGTCCGAAGATGAATGGCGCTGTTGAGGCGGCCAATAAGAATATAAATAAGATAGTGCAGAAGATGGTTGTAACCTATAAGGATTGGTGTCGCAACTGCGAAAAACACCCAGCGGAAAATAGAAGAGTCGCCACCTTTCATTATTTATCCCAAAGAGAGGGAAAGGAAACAATTGGATAAACCTAACAAAAAAGGAAAAGACGAGGTCATCGCAACCAAGTCCTGGGTTCGGGAGTCGGTTACGCAAGGGGAAGGTATTAGCACCACTCACGTCCGTCGTACTCGACGGGATCCACGCTTGTTTTCTATATAAGGGTGTGTTTAACTATCTACGCTACAGGCTTGCGGGACAAAAAGAAAAGAAAAGAGACTCGGTAGAGCATCGCGTCTCTGTGCCTACGTACTTTCATCTGGCATGAAAGATCAGAGTCAACGTAGTTCAGTTAACTACGGGAGAGAAGGGGGGAAGGTTGCTCGCCAAGACGTCGCGTCTTGTGCCTACATACTTTCATCTGGTATGAAAGATCAGAGCAAACATAGTTCGGGCTAAAAGAGAAAACGGGTTTGATTCAAAAGTTTTTTAGGCCCGAGTAGGGTTAAAAATCAGTTCTAGCAGTTGGTGTATGCAGCTCGAGCATAGGAGACTTAGGTGTTACCGTTTGCGATAGAACTAAGGGTTAACAACACTCTTTTTTCTGAAAAGATTTTCCGATTAATCCCGAAGGAAAAAGGTTTGAGTTTTGTTTTGTGTTTTTTAATGAAGTGAATTAATTCAGTTTGTGATTCACGTTGCACTAAAGACTATGACATGGAGGCGAATGCATCGTATATCGCCCCCAAACGGGACGGATACTAAACATTCTAGACAAGCGAGAGGAGACCCCTCACTCATCCTTCCCCGTGCAGCTTAAGGCTCGTAGCGCGCAATGTTTATCGCCTTTATTAAATGAGTTAGCATGATTTGGAGATGAGAAGAAGAAGATGCACGGAAGGTCTAAGGGAAACTCGGCCCTAACGTTGTCATGCAATGTATTCCTAAAGTTGGGACGAAAAGGGGAAACATCTACCCTAATGTTAGCATACTTGGATTGAGCACCTAATGTCTCTCCTACTCCCATCCTAAATGGAGGGACTAGGAATCCTATGGGGATCATGGCAAGAAAGCACAAGAAGAACAAAGGAAGAATCAATCGCAAGTAGAGAAAATGCACACATGAAAAATGCACAATTAGAATGGTGGGAGGGAGGAAAAGTGTGTGGGGAAGCAGCCGCCACAAGCGCGTCTCGACCTCAACAGCGATGCAAGAATGATGCAAACATGTGGAGAAAACAAGAGATGAAAGCATATGAACATGCAAACGAATGATCAATTCGAACTACATACAAGCATGTAAACAAATGGAAAATGATCATACATGTCAACAAAATCATGATTAAACAACCACAAACAGTGACAATTATTCAAAACAATTCAATCCTAATGCATCACATTGATCTATGATGATTCGAATCAAATTGGTACGCGAACAAGCAAGCAAAATAGCAAATATGGCATTCTGGTACAGTGTTAACTGGTTAACACATACCGTTAATCGGTTAACGCCTTGAAAGTTTGAAGAAAAACTGAAGTTTTGAACAGGTTAAACGGTTAACCATATGCGTTAATAGATTAACACTATTAACGTTTGAAAAAGATTTGAAAATTTGAAACGGTTAACCGATTAACACTGTACTAGAAGCCAAAAACAGCACCAGAAAATCACTTCCAGCACACAAACAACTTATTCAATATTCTAACAGATTAACTTATCAAATAAGCACGAATTTAACAACAACAAACACAGATCCAACAGCATGGATACACAATTGTACATTCATATCACAAATTGAATGGATCAAAATCAACAAAATTCAATCGAATATGAAGATTAACACGATTAAGCTCAAAAATTGAATTGGATCAAAAATTCCAACCTTCGAATCAGAGAATTGATTCGGTAAATGTTGATCAACTGAATTTGAGCAGATCAAATGCTAGAAATCTGGAAAACTTAAAGATCTGCAATAATTGATATTGTATGAATGAAGATCCTTCACAATTAAGTCAAATTACGCCAAATAAGCACTTCTACAATCACCTCAAAATCCAGATCTGAACTTGCACGAAAATTGAATGATGAAATCTTTTCAATCAATGTAATGGATGAAGGTTTGGCTCTTATAAATCAAGGATTCCAATGAAGAATCAATGATTTCAATGGAAAAGAGCTTTGAGTGAGTTTTGGTTATGGAGGGAATTGAGAGAATTGAAATCAAATCTGAAGTGAGAGTGAAAAAAATGAAGGTTAGATTGACTTGCTTTGGAGTAATTCACTTAAATACCACTTTGGTTGGGATCCAAAACAAAGGCTTGGAAGTTGGTTTGGAAATTGTGGTATGGAATGAGGTTTGGGATCAACTAACAACACTTCAAAAATCAATTGACCAAGATTATCTCAATTCCCTTTCCTTTGAAATTTTTTACACTACAAGTTGGACAAAACGGTAAACAACTAATTGCCAATATTCTTCTCTTTGAAACCCCTCACCTATTGCCATCTGTCAAGGTTTGTTTCCCTCCTCCCTCTCACTGAACTTTGAGTTTTACCCATCAAACTTCTTATAATCCCACTGTATTGCTCTCTCCTCCCCAAAACCATAAAGAAGCTAGAATTTATTGATAGCTATGAGCAGTTCACGAAGCACAAGGATTTTTGAAGCACACTGCATATCTATTGAAGACACCAAAAACGCAGATGATACGATGGGTAAGGAAAGTAGATCTTGTGACAGCTAGGGTTTTATATTCAAGGTGTGTATTTGTATTTATAATTTTAAGGATTTTATGTGTTATTCATCATTTGCATGAGTTTGGTTACAAGGTATGTTGATATTTTTCGATTTCTTCGTGAGTTGTATTTAAATGAACAATCTTCTATTTCTAACAATAAATCTTGATGTAAACATTTGCGTAAATGTGTTTGTTGTGATGTTGAGTTATAAGTAAAAAATTTATTGTGTTTCTGACGATATTATTTCATAAACCAGAATGATATAGAACGATTTGGAGATGTTGGCGCTTTAGAAGATAATGTGGAATCCTTTCTATCAAATGACATAGGAGATGGTGTAAATCTCTACAGGACTATAAAACAAAGTCCATAACATTGTGGCTGTGTCTTTCTTCTGGGTGTGTCCTTCAAAATGTAAGTTTTATGGGTGTGTCTTTCTTTTGCGTTTGGGAAGTATTATGGAAAAGTATGACCCACCCACTTTTATTTCAGGTTTCACCTTTGCTGAATTTGGTTGTATAAGAACAAGGAACATAATTACTTGCTATCACTTTTCTTCGGATGGAAAGTTGCTAGCCAGTGCCGGGGATGACAATAAGGTAATTTGCTTGCATAAAAAGGATATTGTGCCATATTCAAATGTATTAGTTACTCTTTTTATCTTTCTTTCATTGCAGCCAACCTATTGTGTTCAAGAATATAGTGCGCATAATTCAGCTATTATGTCCCTTGGTTTCCACCTCAAGAAGACTACAATGTTATGTGTCTCTAATATTCATCACAATCGTTTGTTTCAGGGAGGTAGTGCAGAAGTGAGGTTTCAGCCTCGATTAGGACAGTTACTTGCAGCAAATTCTGATAAAGTGGTGTCTATTTTCAACGTCAAATTTGACAGACAAATTTACTCACTGCCGGTAAAAGATTGAGTTTATCGGTTTACGAGACATTTGATTGTAACAAATTGTTTATCGGCTTGCACGGTTTATTTCGTTCTCTTTAGCTGCTATGAAGAAGTGGTTTGGTAAGAGTTTAATGGTTTAGGAAATTCTGTGTTTATGACAGGTTCTTGAGATTTTGAGTCATGTTAACAAGAGAGTGAAGCTTCAGTCTGATATTGGTTTGCCTTTGACTGAGTTGTGGAAATTGTATTCGGAACCTGGTGCTGCTCCGATGATAAGGAATTTTTGCATTGTCTATATAGAGATGGATTTTCAACGTATTGATGCAAAGGTTTTTCAATCATTATTATTTCTTAGTGTTTGTTTGTTACTTTGTCATTAGTGTTACTATTATGTGGTTATAATGTGAATATTGAAACTGATAATTTAAGCACTTGGTTAAAAATTGATAGTATGGCTGGGCTCTTTTGAAGCTTATTTTCTTCTTTTAATAAACTAAGCATGTATACACACATTCACTTTCCCTTATTGAATGCTTATCATGGAGCTTGTGGAGACAAACTAATGATCATACATTTTGATTAGGTAAAGGAAGGTTTGGCACCTGAACTCTTGATGAACATCTCAAAACTTCCTGTTCAACACCAGGAAATTATCCTTAGAATCATTGTTAAGGTATCAACCTTTTCGAATATTTCTGTTATATAGCTAAATGTTGTACACACGACTTCGTTAGACACTGAATACTTCTGATTTTGAGTTTTTGCAAGTGGACCTATAAGGACAATGTCTGGTATTAACTTTGGTCATTTATTCCTTTTTTGGTCAATGATTTTATTTATCTATATTATATTTGGTAATAAATTAAGCAGGGCTTACATACCCTTCTCTTTCATGCTTAACAGATTGTTGACAGCTGTTAACAGCTGTCACTAACACCAACAGCTTATCGTAAGTTACAATAGAATAATCAGGGGTTCATAAAAGCATAACCATATATGCAACAGAAACGTTCATATACCTACGAGTAGCCGTTATGAACCCACATACAAGAATTGAAGATTTGTATGATAAATAGGAAGAAAAAGAATCAATCTATCATTGGTCAAAGAAATATGAGCTAGAAAAGGAGACGGTTATCCTTCCAAGTGTATCCCCTTTGTACTACAAAGCAAATTAGCAGTTCCCAAATGCTAGATACAATAAATCTTCCTTTAACCTATTTAAGCTAATCCCCTGCTCTTACTACAACCTCCTAAGTGTTTCTATAACTACATGTAACAAACTGTACAACTTCTAGGGTCCTATCAAAACTAAAGTAAATGTCGTCACAAGAAAAAGTGTTCGCTTACAATATGTTTTCCTATTTTGTTATCTCCAAATTCACCCTTGCCTGAGAAGCTGGGAGAACTTGAGTATTGACTTTAGCTGTAATAAATTCTAGCTGGTTTGTGAGAAAAGGAGGAAAGTTTTAAGAAAGGACTCAAAATATCCATCTGCACCAGAATGCTGCTTGTCATAATTATTCTGTCCTAAACCCAGTTTATAGTCTTATTTTCCCTGATACATGTTTGTGAGAATCGTGCTTAGTTATTGATCTTTGGGTTATGATCTATGTTATGACTACTACTTCTAATGAACAGCTTCCTAATTTTAGGTAATTGGTGAATGCCACTCTGGTCAAATTGCGGATGAAGTTGCTGCAAAGTTTAAAGAAGTGAACAGTTCTCAAGATAGGGAGCTGTTTATTGAGTTTTGTCTTCATACAATGTTGTACCAGAGGGTCTCTCAAAGGTCTGGAATTGAATTTTACTAAAGAGAGTTTTTGATATTTCAGTTTGTTTTGTCTCGAATTAGTTTGATTCATTCCCATTTAATCAAGTGATAGTTTCTGTTTCGTTGCAGTGGTGGATTCCCGCCCGGTCTTTCTGTTACTCAAGTCAATCGTGATACAGATACTTTGGAAACCATGCTCTTACATCCTATTGTAACGCCTCGATTATGAATTTCCCATTTTGTTGAGTCTTTTAATTTATTTTAATTGAATTATTCTTTTAATTGTGGAATTTGAACATTAATATGTTATGTGTGCTTATTATGTTATTTTATTTTCGGAGAGTTTTGGGGATTAATTAGAGGGTATTTTAGATAATCCTTAATTAATTGTTATTTGAGAGAGATAGAATAGAAAGAGTATAAGTGGAAGCAGAGAGAAAAGAAAAGAGATAGAAAGAAATAGAAAGGAAACAAGAAGAGAAGAGAAAAGAGGAGGAAGAGGAGAAAACCTAGAATCATCAAGAATCAAACTTCTAAGCTTCGATTAATCGGGTAAGGGTGTGAAACTTTATTATTCTTTCGATGTGTATGATTATGTATGTTTCTATTGGTTTGCTTTTGGATTAGGGAGAGTTTTGCTCATCTTCCGTTTTAGGTCGAATTTGAGTAAATCATTAGAAACCGAGTTTTCACGGTTAAGAATGAGAATAAGTGGTAGAATTTAGTTGAGGGACGTTGGACTAAGCTGCTGAGACGAGTTAGGATTGAATCGGGTAGATTTCGGCGAGTTTCAGAGTTTTTGGACAGTGAGGATTATGAGTTCGCAGACCCACGCTAGCACGTTCGCTAGGCGAGCGGGTCGCGAGCCTTTGCTGGGCATTCTCTGTGGCGAGCCAGAAGCGAACAATCCCAGATTTGGGCATAATGGTTTTGGGTGTTCTTCGCTGGTAGTGAAGGGGGGTAGCGAGCATTCGTTGGGCATTCGCTATGGCGAGTGGGGTAGCGAATCAAGCCAGGGGCTTCTGTTTGCCTTCGCGAGCACGTTCGTTAGGCAAACAGGAAGTGAGTACTCGCTAAGGGCTCGCTAGGCGAGCAAGGTAGCGAGCGTTGCAGGATGTTATTTTCTTGTGCTTTCATTTCCAATGTATGATTAATCCTTTCTTATTATGCATATTTATGTGTGTGATATGAAATGCTGTGGGTAGGGGTATGGCGTGAATCCTAGACTGTGAATCGTGAAGTGTGAAATGTGGCCGTTGGGCAATTTTGTGCAATTGTTTGAATTGAGTGAAAATGCATGACTATATATGGTGTATATGTATGCATATCAAGAATGTATGAAGTCGTTTTGTTTGTGAAGCATCATGATTTCATTCTTGTGTGTCAGATCCCGCGTAGGATCTGCAGAAACCTCGTGTGCCCTTATGGGGTGTGAGCGATAGTTTATTTTGATTCCGTGGAGAATCTGCAGAACGATTGTGTGACCTTGTGGGGTGTGATTAATCCTGAAACATCGTGTCCCCATGTGGGGTGTGAGCGATGGGTGAACATCGTAGGCCCGACGGGGAGTTACTTCGGTAACGAGCGATGGTTCCTTTGGTTCTTCAATTGAACCTGCTGAATGAGTCGGTACCGCATTTGCATCTGCATAGGGTCATGAGTCGGTCTCTTTGAGTGCATTCTTATCTTCATATGATATATCGGTGTAATGAACATAATTGTATATGTTTAGTGGTGAATGTTTGTGTGGTGGATATGTTTGGTGAATTATATATGTGTTGCGATATGTATATGATTGAATTTTGATGTATTGAGGTGAGAAATATGTTATGTGTATTCTGTGTTGGTGTATATAAATACATACTCCCTCCATTCCTATTTATAAGCAAAATTTAATATTTTAGATTCATGAAGTAATTAATGCATCTAATCTATATATAGTCTAAATACATTATTTATTGAATGAATCTATAAAGTCAAAATTTGCTTATAAAAGAGAATGGAGGGAGTATACTTTATATGCATTGTTTGTAATGATAATGTTTCCCACCCTTCTGCTATTTTATGATGCTCTATGAGGCATTGCAGAGTAGGTCGGCTGGAGGTCTTTAGTAAAGTGTGGCTTCATTGTTTTTGGTCGGTTGGCTCCGATATGTAGCACAGGATAGTTAGGAATTCTTTTGGGTTCTTTTGTGATACATCTGTGTATGTATCTGCTGGAATGTTTTGTAAACATGATTTATGACTTGAATTAAACTGTTGATGTTTACGATGTTTATATGAATGAAGTGATTCAATGTTTAGATGTTTCCGCTTTTATTCTAAATATTGATGTGTGGGTTTTAAGGATTAAGTTCCTTTGTGGTGATTTACCCTTTGTTGCATATCTTTTTGAGCAGGTGTTGTATGTGTTTTGAATTTCCTGGATAATGTGACGTACCTCTTTTATACCAGGTGTTAATTTATACTCTGATGGAAATTTTTATTACGTGCCTAAATGATTTAGTTGCTTATTTGGGGGTATAGAAAGGGGGTGTTACACTAAGTGGTATCAGAGCCAGTGTTGAGTCAGTTGCGTCTGTCTTGTTGTTGTGTTGGTTGAACGATTGTTTAACCTTGTTGTTATTTTTGGGAATCATCAGAATATGGCTGGTCATAATGACACTGCTATGGCTGCGGCATTGGAGGCTATGGCTAGGGCGGTGCAAGGTGCACCGAATTCGAACGCTAATGATGAGTTTAGAAAGAATCAGCCGCCGGTATTCAAAGGGAGGTTTGATCCGGATTGTGCTAAAATCTGGTTAAAGGAGGTTGAGAGAATCTTTAGAGTTATAGGGTGTGCTGAAGGAAACAAGGTGAGACTTGGAACTCACATGTTGAGAGAAGAGGCCGATGACTGGTGGGTCGATATGAGACAAGTTCTTGAAGTAGATGATGAAGAAATAACCTGGGATTTATTTCGTACCGAATTATCGAGAAAGTATTATCCTAAGAGTGTAAAGGGGAAAAAGGAAATGGAATTTCTTGAGTTGAAGCAAGGCAATATGTCAGTGGTGGACTACACGACTAAGTTTGTGGAATTAGTTCAGTTTCATCCACATTATGCGGCGGTTACGGCGGAGTTCTCTAAGTGCATTAAGTATGAGAATGGCTTGCGTCCTGAGATAAAGCAAGCAGTGGGATACCAAAGAATACGAAGATTTTCGGACTTGACCGAATGTTGTAGGATTTTTGAAGAAGACAGTAGGGCTCGATCTACTCATTATAAGAGTTTGAGTGAGAAGAAAGGCAAGCAGCAAGTAAGGAGTGGACCTTATATGACGCCTGTTGATAAGGACAAGTATAAGGGAAACTTGGATAGGAGACTCGGAGGAGGATGTTCTGGTGCGGTCAAATGTTATAAGTGTGGTGTGATGGGCCACAAATCTTTTGAATGTGGGAATTCTGTGGATAAGTGTGCTAATTGTGGAAGTCTTGGACATGCCACTTCTGGTTGTGGAAGGAATGTGGTGAAGTGTTTTAATTGTGGGGAAGTTGGTCATATTAGCACCAAGTGTACCAAACCAAAGCAAGCTCAGTCGGATGGAAAAGTATTTGCATTAGCAGGTTCAGACACTACTAATGCGGATCGCTTGATTAAAGGTACATGCTTTATTAATAATATGCCTTTAGTTGCTATTATTGATACCGGAGCGACTCATTCGTTCATTTCTCTTGAGTGTGCTAAGCGTTTGGGTTTGTGCATGGTTTCTATGAGTGGAGACATGGTTATTAAGACTCCCGCTTCGGGGTCGGTAACTACTTCCTTGGTGTGTGTAAATTGTTCTTTGACCGTGTATGGTAAAGACTTCATTATGGATTTGATGTGTTTGTCATTGGAAGGTTTAGACGTGATCTTGGGTATGAACTGGTTGCAATTTAACAGAGTTCATTTAGATTGCTATCACAAGTTGGTAAGGTTTCCTTCTTTGGAAGATGATGAAGGTGAAAGTTTCCTATCCACTAAAGAGTTGAAGAAGCTTTTAGCGGATGAAGCTCAGTTGTTCGGCTTGTTTGCATCGTTGTCTGTGGAGAACAAAGTTGAGCTTGATGTGTTTCCAGTGGTATGTGATTTTCTAGAAGTATTTCTAGAGGAGATTACGGATGTACTGCCAGAAAGAGAAGTTGAGTTTTCTATTGATCTAGTTCCTGGTACTAGACCGATTTCGATGGCACCGTATCATATGTCGGCATCGGAATTGGTAGAACTGAAGGGGCAGTTGAATGATTTATTGGACAAGAGGTTTGTAAGACCAAGTGTTTCTCCTTGGGGTGCGCCAGTATTGTTAGTGAAGAAGAAGGATGGAAGTATGCGGTTATGCATTGATTATCGGCAGTTGAATAAGGTGACGATTAAGAATAAGTATCCGCTTCCAAGAATCGATGATTTGATGGACCAATTGGTTGGAGCACGTGTATTTAGCAAGATCGATTTGAGATCAGGTTATCACCAGATTCGAGTTAAGGAGGGGGATATTCCAAAGACGGCTTTTAGAACACGGTATGATCATTACGAATATTCTGTGATGACATTCGGAGTTTCTAATGCGCCAGGTGTGTTTATGGAATACATGAATCATATTTTTCATGAGCAATTGGATCGTTTTGTGGTTGTGTTCATCGACGACATTTTGATTTACTCTAAGTCTCAAGAGGAGCACAAAGAGCATTTAAGGACTGTGTTACAGATTTTGAAGGAAAAGAAATCGTATGCTAAGTTGTCAAAGTGTGAATTTTGGTTGTCGGAAGTGAGTTTTCTCGGACATATTATTTCTGGTAGTGGTATTAGTATGGATCCATCCAAGATTGATGCGGTAATGCAATGGGAAACTCCTAAATTAGTTACGGAGATTCGAAGCTTTTTGGGCTTGGCAGGCTATTATCGGAGGTTTATTGAAGGATTTTCGAAGTTGGCACTTCCGTTAACGCAATTGACTTGTAAGGGAAAGGCTTTCATTTGGGATGCTGGTTGTGAGGGGAGTTTCATGGAGTTAAAGAGGAGGTTGACAACAGCACCAGTCTTAATTTTGCCGAATCCTACGGAACCTTTTGTGGCTTATTGTGATGCTTCTTTGTCAGGTTTGGGTGGTGTGTTGATGCAAGAGGGAAAAGTTGTGGCTTATGCTTCAAGACAGTTGAGAGTGCACGAGAAGAATTACCCTACGCATGATTTGGTATTAGCGGCCGTGGTGTTTGTTTTGAAATTTTGGAGGCACTATCTTTATGGTGCGAGATTTGTAGTTTTTAATGATCACAAGAGTTTGAGGTATTTATTTGACCAAAAGGAATTGAACATGAGGCAAAGGAGGTGGTTAGAGCTTTTGAAAGACTATGACTTTGGTTTGAATTACCATTCGGGTAAGGCAAATGTCGTGGTCGATGCCTTAAGTTGGAAGTCGTTGCACATGTCTACATTGATGCTGAGAGAATGGGAACTTTTGGAGAACTTTAGAGATTTGAGTTTGGTTTGTGAAATGACGTCGAGAAGTGTGAAGCTTGGTATGCTCCGTATTACGAATGATTTTCTTGCTACCGTATGTGAAAGGCAAAAGTTGGACTTGAAGTTCGTTGATTTGATGACAAATGAAAATGAGGATTTCAAGGTTGATGATTTTGGAGTTTTAAAATTTCGTGGTCGTATTTGTATTCCCGATGATGCAGAATTGAAAAGGATGATATTGGAGGAAGGACACCGGAGTAGCTTGAGTATTCATCCGGGAGCGAATAAGATGTATCAAGATTTGAAGAAAATCTTTTGGTGGTCCGGATTGAAGAGAGATGTAGCTCAGTTTGTGTATGCGTGTTTGACTTGTCAGAAGTCTAAAGTAGAACATCAGAAGCCTAGAGGATTAATGCAACCGTTGGATATTCCATAATGGAAATGGGATAGCATATCGATGGATTTCATTATGGGGTTGCCGGATACGCTAAGAGGTTATAATGCCATTTGGTTGATTGTTGATAGGCTTACTAAATCTGCTCATTTCATTCCGATTGATATTAGTTATCCTTTGAAGAAGTTAACCGAGATTTATGTTCGTGTGATTGTGAAGTTGCATGGAGTTCCCCAGAGTATTGTATCGGACAGAGATCCTAGATTTACTTCAAGATTTTGGGAGAGTTTGCAAAAGGCTTTGGGTTCTAAGCTAAGATTGAGTTCGGCTTATCATCCGCAAACAGATGGTCAAACCGAGAGAACGATTCAGTTGTTGGAAGATTTGTTGCGTGCTTGTGTACTAGAACAAGGTGGTGCTTGGGATAGTTATTTAGCATTGATTAAGTTTACCTATAATAACAGTTTTCACTCAAGTATTGGTATGACACCATTTGAGGCTTTATATGGTCGGAGATGTCGAACACCTTTGTATTGGCATGAAACTGGTGAGAAGTCGGTGGTTGGGCCGGAAATGGTACAACAAACGACGGAGAAGGTGAAGTTTATTCGTGACAAGATGAGAGCTTTTTAGAGTAGGCAGAAGAGTTATCATGACAAGAGAAGGAAAGATCTTGAGTTTCAAAAGGGCGACCATGTGTTCTTGAGAGTTACACCGGTTACGGGTGTGGGTCGTGCCTTGAAGTCGAAGAAGTTGACTTCTCGTTTTATAGGTCTGTATCATATTATTGCACGAGTGGGTGCTGTGGCGTATCGTGTGGCGTTGCCTCCAAATCTTTCGAATTTTCTTGATGTGTTCCATGTTTCGCAACTTCGGAAGTATGTTCCGGATCGATCACATGTTATTCCTATGGACGAAGTTGAAGTAAGAGATAATCTTACAGTTGAGGTTTCCCCGATTAGGATTTTGGATCGTGAGATTAAGAGGCTAAGGGGCAAAGATATTGCGCTTGTGAAAGTAGCATGGGGAGGTGCTGCAGAGGGCAACATGACTTGGGAATTGGAGAGTAAGATGCGGAAGTCGCATCCAGAATTGTTTGGATCAGGTAATATTTTCGAGGACGAAAATTTCTAAGTGGGGGAGAGTTGTAACGCCCCGATTCTGAATTTCCCATTTTGTTGAGTCTTTTAATTTATTTTGATTGAATTATTCTTTTAATTGTGGAATTTGGACATTAATATGTTATGTGTGCTTATTATGTTATTTTATTTTTGGAGAGTTTTGGGGATTAATTAGAGGGTGTTTTAGATAATCCTTAATTAGTTGTTATTTGAGAGAGATAGAATAGAAAGAGTATAAGTGGAAGCAGAGAGAAAAGAAAAGAGATAGGAAGAAATATAAAGGAAAGAAGAAGAGAAGAGAAAAGAGGAGGAAGAGGAGAAAACCTAGAATCATCAAGAATCAAACTTCTAAGCTTCGATTAATCGGGTAAGGGTGTGAAACTCTATTATTCTTTTGATGTGTATGATTATGTATGTTTCTATTGGTTTGCTTTTGGATTGGGGAGAGGTTTGCTCATTTTCCGTTTTAGGTCGAATTTGAGTAAATCATTAGAAACCGAGTTTTCACGGTTAAGAATGAGAATAAGTGGTAGAATTTAGTTGAGGGACGTTGGACTAAGCTGCTGAGACGAGTTGGGATTGAATCAGGTAGATTTCGGCGAGTTTTGGAGTTTTTGGGCAGTGAGGATTCTGAGTTCACAGACCCTCGCTAGCACGTTTGCTAGGCGAGTGGGTCGCGAGCCTTCGCTGAGCATTCTCTGTGGCGAGCCAGAAGAGATCAATCCCAGATTTGGGCATAATGTTTTTGGGTGTTCTTCGCTGGTAGCGAAGGGGGTAGCGAGCATTCGTTGGGCATTCGCTATGCCGAGTAGGGTAGCGAATCAAGCCAGAGGCTTCTGTTTGCCTTCGCGAGCACGTTCGCTAGGCGAACAGGGAGCGAGTACTCGCTAGGCGAGCAAGGTAGCGAGCGTTGCAGGATGTTATTTTCTTGTGCTTTCATTTCCAATGTATGATTAATCCTTTCTTATTATGCATATTTATGTGTGTGATATGAAATGTTGTGGGTAGGCGTATGGCGTGAATCCTAGACTGTGAATCGTGAAGTGTGAAATGTGGCCGTTGGGCAATTTTGTGCAATTGTTTGAATTGAGTGAAAATGCATGACTATATATGGTGTATATGTATGCATATCAAGAATGTATGGAGTCGTTTTGTTTGTGAAGCATCATGATTTCATTCTTGTGTGTCTGATCCCGCGTAGGATCTGCAGAAACCTCGTGTGCCCTTGTGGGGTGTGAGCGATGGTTTGTCTTTGATCCCTAGGAGGATCTGCAGAAACATCGTGTGCCCTTGTGGGGTGTGAGCGATAGTTTATTTTGATTCCATGGAGAATCTGCAAAACGATTGTGTGACCTTGTGGGGTGTGAGCAATCCTGAAACATCGTGTCCCCATGTGGGGTGTGAGCGATGGGTGAACATCGTAGGCCCGACGGGGAGTTACTTCGGTAACGAGCGATGGTTCCTTTGGTTCTTCAATTGAACCTGCTGAATGAGTCGGTATTGCATTTGCATCTGCATAGAGTCGTGGGTCGGTCTCTATGAGTGCATTCTTATCTTCATATGATATATCGGTGTAATTAACATAATTGTATATGTTTAGTGGTGAATGTTTGTGTGGTGGATATGTTTGGTGAATTATATATGTGTTGCGATATGTATATGATTGAATTGTGATGTATTGAGGTAAGAAATATGTTATGTGTATTCTGTGTTGGTGTATATAGATACATATACTTTATATGCATTGTTTGTTATGATAATGTTTCTCACCCTTTTGCTGTTTTATGATGCTCTATGAGGCATTGCAGAGTAGGTTGGCTGGAGGTCTTTAGTGAAGCATGGCTTCATTCTTTTTGGTCGGTTGGCTCCGATATGTAGCACAGGGTAGTTAGGAATTCTTTTGGGTTATTTTGTGATACATCTGTGTATGTATCTGCTGGAATGTTTTGTAAACATGATTTATGACTTGAATTAAACTGTTGATGTATACGATGTTTATATGAATGAAGTGACTCAATGTTTAGATGTTTCCGTTTTTATTCTAAATATTGATGTGTGGGTTTTAAGGACTAAGTTCCTTTGTTGTGATTTACCCTTTGTTGCATATCTTTGTGTTGTATGTGTTTTGAATTTCCTAGATAATGTGACGTACCTCTTTTATACCATGTGTTAATTTATACTCTGATGGAAATTTTTATTACGTGCCTAAATGATTTAGTTGCTTATTTAGGGGTATAGAAAGGGGGTGTTACACCTATAATTTGAATTAATCCTCTTTTTAGTTGTTATTATTGTTGTTGTTTAGGTTGATGCTGCTCAAGATTTGCGTGGATCATGTCACCGAGTATCTGGGATCTGCCGCATTTATTAAAGCAATTCAAGCTCATGATCTACATACAAGTGTGGATATTTGTATTAAAATTATAAAGAACAACAAAGATTTCTTTCATCAAAGCCTTGACGAGATCAAACTCCTCAAATATGTGAATAAGCATGATCCTGGAGACAAGTATCACATTTTGCGGTTATATGATTACTTATACTATCGAGTAAGTTATATTGTTCAACTACCGATTAACAGCTCACACTTTTTGGTAACATTTCAAACCGAGAACGTCGTTACAAGTTTGAACCGTTTTATGTTGTGACTCGATGTTGTTTACTGTCTATAGCCTACTTCTTCGTTTGCTTTATACATTGTCTATTTTTTTTTTTGTTAAAAATCAATGGTTGATGTGTATTAAGAGCAATGTTGGAATGATACAATATATAGCACAAGCAGTTATGCTGACTATGTTTTCAGCTCAATATGTCCTGTTATCCTGCATATATATTCATTTTTCTGCTTTACAAAACTAAAAAGTTGCCGGTAATTACGCGTTGATTCGGTTTTTCGCGTGAATGGAGTTTGGTCTTTGGTTCACTGCGTGTTTAGTATACAGGGAATCAATTGTATTTCTATTTGGATCTAGTTGAAAATTCTATGATTATTATGTGTGTAATCATGGTTATCTGTTGAGTTATGCTTATGCATCCTCTACCGTGTCGGTTTTGTTTTTCTGATTGAAAGATTTAGTTCAAGTTACAGGTTGCATTTTAGTTCAATTTCACAGACCTATAAGAACCAGTTGCTATGAATTAAGTTTGTTTAGTATGAATATATTATTGAATTCTTCAGAAGTGATGAGGTAAAGCTGCTATTGCATTATTGACATTGCAGTGATAAGGTAATCAGAGGGATTGTGACACTCAGTGATGTCGATTATAACACTTAGCTGTTGTATTTTGTACTACCAGCACAATCGATATCGACATCTATAAAAGGTGTTTCTCTATTGTTGATACCTGCAATGTTTCAAATGAAAGGTACTTCTTTAAAAATTATGCCAGTTTGTTTTATTTGCTTTTCACTGCATACTCTGTATTACTTATTCATTTTTTCCCGTTACAGTTTGCATTTTCCCATGTAGGTTGCTTACACTTTACTTTCCTCGGGATAAACACGAGGAGGAGGTGGCTTTGTCAAAGCTTCCTGCAGATGTTGGGGATAAGAATGGTGAGACTACCATAGATGAGCGTAAAATCAGAATAAAGCCTTTTCCTAAAAAAAAAGGGTCTAAAACCTTCTCAAGAACCGTTTGATCTTCCTGTTAGTGATGTTGGCATGTTTCGCAGGTCAGTAATTTTTAGTAAGAAATTTTTTCATATTTTATATTTCACTCTAGATTACTTTTTCATATTTTATATTTTAGTAAGATATATTATATTTCATTCAAGATTACTTTATTTTCCCCAAACATTAGTTTTTCCACTGTATTTGAATGAAGGAATATCCGTTATTAAAATTTTACTTGGTGAATATTTCTGATTAATGTTGCTTTTATAGGACTTCATCATATTTAGATTCATTTCTAGATCCTGCCTTCATGTCTTTGATTAAAGACCCTGATGAAAGACGTCTGGAACAGTGGGAGAAAACTGTTAAAGCACAACGAGGCTGGAATTTTGCCAAATTTCTTGGATACGGTGACCTAGGTGGACCACCATTGTCTGCAACTGAAGAATATTCTCTGCACTCTAGATATCTCTCTAAAGCAAAATCCTTAAATCTATCTGAAATTGCAGAGATGAAAATTGTGTAAGGGTCCTATTTCGTCGCCTTTGTTTTGTATACTTTGATTACTTTTAGCTCCATAATTACTTGAGATATTTGCTTACTTCATTGTATGAGTTTCGATTCTAGATCAAACTACCTCCTCCATCTTGCCTTCAACAATAATGACATCGGCATCACCACAACACAATGTTCAGCTACCGATTAACAACTCACACTTTTTGGTAACATTTCGAACCAAGAACGTCGTTACAAGTTTGAACCGTTTTATGTTGTGACTCGATGTTGTTTACTGTCTATAGCCTACTTCTTCGTTTGCTTTATACATTGTCTATTTTTTTTTGTTAAAAATCAATGGTTTATGTGTATTAAGAGTAATGTTGGAATGATACAATATATAGCATAGGCAGTTATGCTGACTATGTTTTCAGCTCAATATATCTCCTGTTATCCTGCATATATATTCATTTTTCTGCTTTGCAAAACTACAAAGTTGCCAGTAATTACGCGTTGATTCGGTTTTTCGCGTGAATGGATTTGGTCTTTGGCTCACTGCGTGTTTAGTATACATGGAATCAATTGTATCTCTATTTTGATTTAGTTGAAAATTCTATGATTATTATGTGTGTAATACTAGTTATGTGTTGAGTTATGCTTATGCATCCTCTACCGTGTCGGTTTTCTTTTTTTGATTAAAAGATTTAGTTCAAGTTACAGGTTGCGTTTTAGTGTAGGGTTGTTTCTTTTCCCGATTTTATGACAGTAATTTGTTATGTGTACTGAAACAGACATTGTTGGATCGGTGGTGCCGCCGCGGTTTGTATTTAAACAATAAAGTTCTATTTTGGACTTTTAGGCTCTCGCGGTGAAGGTGGAATTCATAGGAATAACGAGGGGGAGCAGTATATGGAATGATATGCTACCACAACAAATGTTCTTGCTTCCAAAGATGTTGTTTCATGATCGATGACTATGGAGATTCGGGAAGGTCGTGGTGTAGGTAAGCTAGCTTTTTCATTGATATATCTAATGTATTTATACAAAGTTTTGGAAAAGTCAGGACGCCACTGATTGTTGGTAATTGTAGCAACAATGATTAATGGTAGCCTGGGGTTTAAGCTATGTAAATTGTTTGTCAGGTTTTATTTTCAAGAGATTTTGAAATTTCCTATAAATGAATGTATTTTCTAATCTTGAAGAGACCAACTATTGGATGCGCAGACAGTCAAAATTAACTGTTTAAACTTGTGTGCCTTATCTTGCAGACAGGAAAAAGTTCTAGAGATACTGGTGGTGTTGCTGACAGGGTTTTGAATCAACTGCTTATAGAAATGGATGAAATGTCGGCAAAAAAAACTGTTGTTTCTGTCGTGAAAAGGTTTTCGTCAATTCGATCTTGCTGCCTTTGTGTATAGGTGTTGCAACGATGATTACGGTCATCGAAGTGTAAATTATAGAATTCTGCATAATGGTCTGTCATTTGAAGCATTGTTCCAATTAATGCCAATGGGCCAATGTTCCAGTTACTGCCCATGTTCCAGTCATTTGAAGCTGTCATTTGAAACTATTAATGTGAATTGTTTCCCTTTATCTACTGAAATTTATATATATGAAACGTCCTCCGGCAGAATTAAATATGACCAATACTTATGTTATTTTGTATGTATATACTGTGTTAGTTATTAATTGATCATGCATAGTATATATACTTGGTAGCACTTGGCATCATGCTTAGTATGTATATACTGTGTTAGTTATTAATTGATCAATAAGTCATATAATATTCATCTAAAGATATTTTAAGTTTGTGGTAAGTCTTAAAGAGTTGTGTATGCTGTTATTCATTATTATGCCTTTGGTACCTCACCTGCTTATTTATATAATTGGAAAGAAATAATCACAAATCACGTACGATTTTTCAAAGTTTTATGTATTTATATTATTGATATTTTTGTTTATCTTTCATCTTCTACATATATTATCACTTCAACTTAATTTTACTATTATTCTTAAGTTTTAATCATATTATTATTCTTAAATTTACTATTATTATTTAGTTTCATTTGTTTTTGGTCTACATTTTTTGTTTAATATTTTCAATCATTATTACTTATTTGAATTTATATCAATAATTAATTTAGTTCCTTCTTTTACAACACACAACATTTTCTTATACTTACCAATTCAATTTTTTAATTTCAATCATATCTATTTTTATAATTTTACCATTGTTCTTTTCAATTTGGTTAATAATTATGCGTCTATAATATAAAATTCTCGAACAGACAGACCCGTGCGAATGCACGGGTTAGTTACTAGTTTTGGAGGGAAATGAAATTTAACCAAATTTCAAATGATGTTCTAGATCCTTCCAAAGTGCAAAAATGAGTTTTCAAGTGATCAAAATTGGACCCCAAAGCAACTCCACTTGAAAATTCACGTACAGGGCAAATTCTGCTATGGTTAACTGGTTAACCATATGCGTTAACCAGTTAACGCCTTCAAAACCTTTGAATCTGGGCAAATTTTCCTTTGGTTAACCAGTTAACCATATGTGTTAACTGGTTAACGCCTCCAAAAATTTGAATTTGGCGCCTTTTGGTGGGAAACCATCCTGTTTGCCTGTTTCCACTGTCTGGAGCTCTGTTTAGTTGCTGAACCTCATTTTTGAACGTTATTACTGTTTAAATGCTGGGCATGAGCCTGAATGCTGATCCTGATCCGAAATTAACCTGCAAAACAGAATAAAATCAATCGCTCAATTGCTGGGCAAAATAAACGCCGAAGCTCTTAATGCTTGTTGTTCAATTGCTTACACAGGAATGAAACCTGAGCCACGGGAACCTTGATCCCCTGCCTCAAGAACGAATGCTATACCATGCAAGATGCTAAATGCAAAGAAATAAAAGCCAGTAACAGGAAAACCGGTTGGGCAAATTTTGGGGTGCAACAGCTGCCCTATTCAAACGACTTGGACCTGATTGGGTGAGAAGCGAACGACTTTCAGACAATCAAGGTAAAAGACGGTTGAATACCAAAGAAACCCAAAAATTTGCCAACCACAAAAATAAACTGCAACTCTGATTGGGGAAACGTCTCCGAAAACTGAATACAGACAGTTGCAACGGCATCAAGCTGACTGATCATCTGATAAAGAACCCCAAGAAGAAAATCATACTCACATCGTCCAAAGGTGGACGGAAAGACACCAATACTCCCATCGTCTAAGGATAGACAAAAAGACACCAATGCAAAAGATCGCCTTAAAATCTTGCATCGTCCAAGGATAGACGGAGAGAAACAATATCCAACGTTCACATTGTCTAAGGATAGACAGAAAGAAATACAATACTCACATCGTCTAATGGTAGACGGAAAGACACCGCTGAAAGGTTCACATTGTCTAAGGATAGACAGAAAGAAATACAATACTCACATCGTCTAATGGTAGACGGAAAGACACCGCTGAAAGGTTCACATTGTCTAAGGATAGAAAGAAAGAAACATAACCAAAATATCCAAAACCCACATCGTCTAATGGTAGACGGAAAGAAAAACAATACTCACATCGTCTAAGGATAGACGGAAAGACACCAAAATACTCACATCGTCTAAGGATAGACGGAAAGACACCAACACTCACATCGTCTAAGGATAGACAGAAAGACACCCAACCAATAATCACATCGTCTAAGGATAGACGGAAAGACACCGCTGAAAGGTTCACATTGTCTAAGGATAGACAGAAAGAAACATAACCAAAATATCCAAAATCCACATCGTCTAATGGTAGACGGAAAGAAACATCCATACTCACATCGTCTAATGATAGACGAAAAAACACCAAAACGTTCACATCGTCTAAGGATAGACAAAAAGAACAACCAATACTCACCTCGTCTAATGGTAGACGGGAAGAAATATCCATACTCACATCGTCTAAGGATAGACGGAAAGACACCTGATACTCACATCGTCTAATGGTAGACGGAAAGAAATATCCAAATCCAAAATATCACACCGTCTAAAGGTAGACGGGAAGAAATATCCATACTCACATCGTCTAAGGATAGACGGAAAGACACCCGATACTCACATCGTCTAAGGGTAGACGGAAAGACACCAAAACCGCATTTCAAAACCATTTATCGAACTGCAAAATTCTTTCGTCCATAAGAGTTGATGGAAAGAAAATATCTTCGAAAGGCTACATTGTCAATAGGGATTGACAGAAAGAAAACAATCTTCAAAGAGCCATGTCGTCAATAGGAATTGCCAACAAGGGAAACCAAACATTCTTCAAAGAGCCACAACGTTAATAGGAATTGACAACACGAAAACCCTCTTAAAACACCATCTCCTCTAATAAACGGAAATAAAACCATGTCTGAACCTCACGTCGTCTAAGGATAGACGGGGAGGAAAACCAAATACTCAAACTCACGTCGTCTAAGGATAGACGAAGAGAAAAACTAATACTCACCTCGTCTAAGGATAGACGGGAAGAAACCATATCCAAAACTCACATCGTCTAAGGATAGACGGTAAGAAAACCTGCTGGGGAAACACGTCGTCAATAGGAATTGACGAAAAGAAAATCTGTTGGGATGTCATCATCAGAGGACTGATGGACAAAGCAGTTCTGCTTGGAGAATTCCATTATCGAAGCATAACCGACGTATGACCTGAAACCCGAGTAAACCGACAAGCTGTCTGAACAAAGTTGTTGGATAAATGCCCCTGTACTGATTGCAGAGTAATTCAAATTGCTGTGCCAAGCTGACAGAAACTGGCTTATGCTTTGTATGCATATGCGTATGTTTGAATATGGCGTAATGCTCCATACGAAATGGAAATTCTATGCATTTGAGGATGAAATGCAAAGATGATGCAAATATGATAACTATATGCAACATGCAAATGCAGGCTCGGGCCGCCGGAGAGCTGGATATAATAGAATCGCTCCAGCAAAATAAATGCTGAAGACGAAGCCAACTCTACTGGGGACAACCGGTTGTGCCAAGTATGAATGGACTTTGCCGGGGATAGCAGATGAAATCTTCCTACGTACCACTAGGAATTGGATTTGAAAAGGATCAGGTACGACTGATGCTGGAAAAATATCCTGTCTGTACTCAAAGGTTTTCGGTTGAAGGGTCCAGGGATAGTAACATGACTTCCCGACATTCGTATTGAACTTGAAAGTTGACTGAACCTGGTTGAATAACTATGAGGATATGGAGAGGAACAATTCCTACGCTTCCAATTTCGCCCCAGCCCGCAGGATCTCTGTGGGGATGTTCCTCGAAAGGAAATCTGAAACCTCATAACCCCGATGATTTGATGTGAACTGCCTCAGCATTCCGAACCTCAGAGAGGTGCTTCATTGGTTGCCCCTTGAACAAGAAATGACTACTACGCTCTTAGGGTGGCCTGCCCCGGCCTGCAATGGCTTTGCCCCTGATTGGCGACTTCACTGGGGATGATACCTATAGCTGCAAGGTATCCACTGGATCTCAACCTGATTTTCCTATTAACTGTCTTTGGCTGGCTGATTCCCATGCTGTGATCCTTTGATATATTGCCCCAGTTCGACAGAGTATTCAAGAAATTTGCATTCTATCCTGATCAACCTTTCCACTGTAGAAACTTTCCTGCTGTCAAGCGCTTACTCGCAAGTAAAACAAGTTGTCCTGCATAAAAGATATATTAAATGCAATGCATATGACAGTTTTGAAATTCCAATCTGTTCACTGGGAAAAAATTTGTTGTGACATATGGTGAACGAATCACTTATCATTAGAATGTCAACATTAATACAACATTGTAAGAGGGATCCTTTTAGGAGTCAGTTTCGATGCGATCTTTACCGAAGTATGCTTTCGAACAAACCTGCTTCAATTAGGACTTTTCCAGGTTGTAACATGGTCAGGTTCACGGTTTGAAAGAAGGGATAAAGGCTCAAAATTTATTTTAACCCACCCATTCTCCGTGATGTTCTCCAATCCTATATTCAACTAATTTGACACTAGCACTTACCTTCAAAGGTTGAATGACCAGAATGATGGTTCAAGAAACCACAAGTTTTCTTTTTGGGAGTGCCACCCACTCTCGCTTTTCGTCTTTGGTGCCTGAATCATACGACATATTTTTCATCATCGTTTTTTTCTTCTGATTTCCCTATTTTTTCTTGGACTGGCTCCTTTGAGCTTCTTTTGATTTCAAAGTCCAGCGGGATGCCCTTATTTTTGCCTAAGTTGCTTTTTCAAGATTCGACTTAGCGGGCTCTTTTCTTTTGATTCCCCTTTTTTTTGGACAAATCGTGTGACACCGGCTGGTCTGACTTGTTAAAAGGATTGTGACTGTTTCACTCCTGATTGGCATGGTTTTAACCATTGTGGTTTTTTAGGCACGGCCTCTACAGGTGTGATTGATCCTCGAACGAGGACACTCCTATTGCAATTTGGATATTCGGCCGAATTAGCTGACACCTACCCTGCCCCAGGTTAAGATTGTGGGTTTTTTGTTTTCAGAAAGAAACTCATACAACTAGGCTCGAAGGGGTTGACAAGGGATTATCATCCTTATATCTCCGGTGTTTAGGGATTTGAAACAATGCATGTACATCATCAGCAGGTTTTATTTCAAAAGCATACATTCGGAAGCTTGCGCGTCTTTAAACTTCGTCATCCTCCCTAGATTCCACTTAAACGAGCGTATGACATATGTAAAAAGAAAATAGTGAACACGAATGGATTGAATCAAAACATGCATATTCATTTCATTAATATCAATCGAAAACAACAAGTTTTACAAATGAGTTTGCACTTTTAACAGAAAAGAAAATTACAAATGTAAAGACATAACAGGATAAAACGAAAATTGCCAGCTAACTGGGCTTTCACACTGATTAGCAGCTGAGGGATGCGACCCCTAAAGTCTTCAAACTCAATCAGACGAGCGATGTATAACCAGCCTTCCTCCTGGAAAGGATATGCACCTTCGGTCCATCAACTGTTGTACCCTGGCTTGAAAAACCTCGCAATCTTCAGCAGAATTCCCTATGGATCCTCCATGATATCCGCATCGAGCACTAGGATCATACCCGGGAGGGTAAGGTTCTGGCACCGGTTTGAGAGCTTTGGGCTCCACCAAAGAATTCCGAAATAGGTGCGGTAGCAGCTGACTGTACGACATATGCACTGGACGAAGGGGATCATTCCTTCTTTTCAAATTGTTGTTGCGGGGCCTACTCTGAATCTGGCGACAGTAATCTTGCTGCGATGACTCAAAAGGTCGTGGGCTCTAAACAACAGAAACATCCAGTGACTGGGCTTGGACTCTCGTGAACTCTCTTTGCTCAAATGCTTTCATCCTTAAGCTCGATCTAGGAACAAGCATCAACTGTGGGCAGGGGGATTCTGACACCAAAGATTGTAGGATGTACTCTTGACCTACTGCAGCTTTAGGAATAAGAATAGAAGTATCCATCTCTTTTCCATGATAGGGAACAAATTCGCCTGATACCTTCATGCCGCCCGGCTTGAACTCGACTGTCTTCGACTCAATCAGGTCCTGAACCTTATGCTTAAAAGCTTTAGAGTTCATAACGTTGTGCCCCTGTCCCCCAGTGTGGAAATCGCAATGAGCATTAATATCATAGCCTAGTGGTGGCTGGCCAGTAAATGGAGCCAAAGTCCGATGCCTAACTAACTGAAGTTGGAGCAAGAGTTGCACCAACTGAGCATAATCCACGGGAATCCGATCGAAGATTCTGTCTGGTGATTTTATCCTATGAGCATACTTCCTGAGAAATGGGACGCAACTGATGACACGAAAATTTTGGAACCTTCGATTGTGCAGCAGATCTTTGACACACATTTCGCTCTGGTATAGGTTCCACAGACAAAAGTGGAACAAGCATCTTTGCTGCAGCCTCAGGCACTTGATCACCTTCTTTCCTGAGCACATTCCTTATCACTTCCATGATTAAGCCCACATGAGTTTTCAACTGATGGTTCTCTTCTCTGAGCGCATTCTGATCCAAGCGCAACACTTGCATGTCCAACGTGAATTGTACCATCTGGCTCTTGACTTCTCTCAGCTCGGCTTGAAATTGCTCCATGACTTTGCGGGAATCCTGCGATGTATCTGATTGTATAACCTGCAACAAACTTGCAGAGTACATGAAGTCAGATTAACAGTTCTGAGGTACCTGTTATACAAAAATAATATGAAAGATGCCAACAAGCATGCAACAGGGAAATTTCAGGATAACACCAAGACAAAAAGGAACCCAAGATCCAATCAAGGATAACCATCACACATATATGCACCATATAGGAGTAGCTGAATACAAACAGAGTGACCTCGACCAACAAGCCTGGCGATGGTCAGCATACAGTAATGAACAAATACTACACAAGAGTACAACCCTCAAATGAGTCTTCAGTCTGATACTCTTCTGAATAAATTCTCTCGGTGAATTCCTCCATAACATGCACCGATACACCCACTTGGCTGGTTGAAGGAAGATCTTTAATTTGAACACCCTGAGACGTGACTGCAATCCTGTTGGAATCTAGCAAAGCCTGAACCTGGCTCCTAAGCACCTTACAATCTTCAGTTGAATGCCCCTGTGCCCCAGCATGGTACTCACAGCGGGCGCTGACATCGAAGCCTAGCGGATACGGAGGAATCTCTGGATTAATCTTCTTCGGCACTATCAACCCACCTCTGATCAAATCCGGCAACAACTGACTGTACGATACCAGCAACTGAGTAAAATGCCTCTCTAGTTTCCTTGGTCTTCGTCTAACATGCTAACGAGGCTGATGACGATATGATTGTTGACTCTGAAGGGAAACAGATTTCTGATACTCAGACCCAACAGATTACTGATTCTGAATACTCGAAGTATCTGAAAACTGAACCTGAGATACAGAAGATTCTGAAAGAACATCACTTCCTTTCTCCCATTCTTCCTGAGAACTGACAACTGATTCATTTTCATATGCTGAGGTATCTGAGATGTTTCGAATCTTCCCACTCTTGATTCCACTCTCGATACATTCACCCATTATCATCAAGCCGGCAAAGTTCGACATTGCACCGCTGATCATCTTGTCAAAGAAATGGCCTTTCAAGGTACCCAAGAATGTATCAACCAACTCTTTGTCCTGAAGTGGGGGTTGAACACGAGCAGCTAACTCTCTCCATCTCTGCACATGCCCTAGGAAGGATTCATTGTCATCCTGAGATAATTCTTGCAACTGCATGCGACTAGGAGCCATGTTGAGATTGTAGTTGTACTGCTTCACAAAGGTATTGGCTAAATCTGACCATGATCTGATACAACTACTCTCCAACTGCATATACCAATTCAACGATGCTCCACTCAGACTGTCCTGGAAACAGTGAATCATAAGCTCATCATTGTGGACATGTGAAGTCATTCTCCTGCAGAACATTACCAAATGTTGCTTCGGACAACTATCCCCTTTGAACTTCTCAAAATTTGAAATTTTGAACTTCGGAGGCATCACAAGACCGGGCACCAAACATATGCTCGAAGCATTGAAATTAAGGGTATCCTGACTCATCAAGGCATCAAGCTTTTCCTCCAACAGCTGACATTTCCTCATAAACTCAACAATCCGCGGCTCTTCAGCATTAACCTTAGGAATAGCCCTCTGAGAATCTGGCACAGGGAAGGTGAAATTTCGATAGTCAGTGTCACGGAGAGAAGACTAATCTCTATCTCTGGCAATAGGATGCTCTTGAACATCGACAGGAATCTACAAAGGCTAGTCTTGAGCAACATTGTTCGCTGGAGTCCTCTGAATACTGACCTCTCCTCTAGTCATAGCTATTATGGCTTCCACGAGCTGATTCAACTGATTCTTCATCGACTCAAACTCTGCCCTTGTAACAACCATATTCTGCTCTGTTGAGTCCATGATTCTGCCAGAAGTTAATTCAAGTCCAATGCGAATGTCGAGAAATCAACTAACGGAGCAGACAAAAGATGGGTGAGCTCCCTGTTTCGGCTGAGGATGAACATGCAAAAATGAGATGCACATGAAATGCAATGCAAAATGCAGGATGCTAATGCAACAGACATGGGATCAAAGTATCCAATGCTCAAACTTGCTGCTGTGCCATTGACTGAATTCAACAATAGCTCTGCTCTGATCAAAACCTTGAGATAACACACTAGACGAAACATTCAGGATCAACTGTACGCACTTGACAAGAAAAAACCGGGTTGGTTGAATGCCAGGTTTCTTGCAAAAACCCATCCCTCTCACATGTGGGTTCTAGTCTTGAATGATACGACATCCTATGCGGGTGGTCAGCGTTACAGACTTTTGAGAAATGATGATACGTTCACCATTTCCGGTTTGACATCATAGTCTAACGAAGCGGCCTCACTTAGCTGACTTCCCAAATGAACGGTCTCCAGAGTCGACAGTCTCTCTAAGTCCATATTCCCTCAACTACACCAGACGCGCAGGATAGAATATTTCCAAAGAAAAACCTCGTCTGAATGTGAATTTCACGCAAGCTATTGCGCAGCCAGACGCCACACAAGATCCCGCTAATCTCCATTCTAATCTTATGTGTATACTCAAGCCCAGGTCTAGCTTATCTCTCGGTGGAACAACCCAACCCACAACACAGCAACAACAGAAATGCAATGCAATAATATATAACAGATAATGTACATAAAGCAAAAACTGTACAAAAATAAACACCCAAAGACGCAACAGACAAGCGCTAGGATTGACTCGCATAGGGAACCAGAGACTCTGGGTTATCCCGAGCAGAGTCGCCAGCTATCGCAACTGTGAAAAACACCCGGCGAAAAACAGAAGAGTCGCCACCTTTCGTTATTTATCCCACAGAGAGGGAAAGGAAACGATCGGATAAACCTAACGAAAAAGGAAAAGACCAGGTCATCGCAACCAAGTCCTGGGTTCGGGAGTCGGTTACGCAAGGGGAAGGTATTAGCACCCCTCACGTCCGTCGTACTCGACGGGATCCACGCTTGTTGTCTATCTAAGGGTGTGTTTAACTATCTACGCTACAGGCTTGCGGGACAAAAATAAAAGAAAAGAGACTCACCAGAGCATCGCGTCTCTGTGCCTACGTACTTTCATCTGGTATGAAAGATCATAGTCAACGTAGTTCGGCTAACTACGGGAGAGAAGGGGGGATGGTTGCTCGCCAAGACGTTGCGTCTTGTGCCTACGTACTTTCATCTGGTATGAAAGATCAGAGCAAACGTAGTTCGGGCTAAAAGAGAACACCGGTTTGGTTCAAACGTTTTTTAGGCCCGAGTAGGGTTAACAATCAGTTCTAGCAGTTGGTGTATGCATCTCGAGCATAGGAGACTTAGGCGTTACTGTTTGCGATAGAACTAAGAGTTAACAACACTCTTTTTTCTAAAAATATTTTCCGATTAATCCCGAAGGAAAAAGGTTTGAGTTTTGTTTTGTGTTTTTTTAGTGAAGTGAATTAATTCGGTTTGTGATTCACGTTGCACTAAAGACTATGACATGGAGGCAAATGCATCGTATATCGCCCCCAAACGGGACAGATACTAAACATTCTAGACAAGCGAGAGGAGACCCCTTACTCATCCTTCCCCATGTAGCTTAAGGCTCATAGCGCACAATGTTTATCACCTTTATTAAATGAGTTAGCATGATTTGGAGATGAGAAGAAGAAGACGCACGAAAGGTCTAAGGGAAACTCGTCTCTAACATTGTCATGCATTGTATTCCTAAACTTCGGATGAAAAGGGGAAACATCTACCCTAATGTTAGCATACTTGGATTGAGCACCTAATATCTCTCCTACTCCCATCCTAAACGGAGGGACTAGGAATCCTATGGAGATCATGGCAAGAAAGCACAAGAAGAACAAAGGAAGAATCAATCGCAAGTAGAGAAAATGCAAACATGAAAAATGCACAATTAGAATGGTGGGAGGGAGGAAACGTGTGTGGGGCAGCAGCCGCTACAAGCGCATCTCGACCTCAACAACAATGCAAGAATGATGCAAACATGTGGAGAAAACAAGAGATGAAAGCATATGAACATGCAAACGAATGATCAGTTTGAACTACATACAAGCATGTAAGCAAATGGAAAATGATCATACATGTCAACAAAATCATGATTAAACAACCACAAACAGTGACAATTATTCAAAACAATTCAATCCTAATGGATCACATTGATCTATGATGATTCGAATCAAATCGGTACGCGAACAAGCAAGCAAAATAGCAAATATGGCATTCTGGTACAATGTTAACCAGTTAACACATACCGTTAATCTGTTAACGCCTTGAAAGTTTGAAGAAAAACTGAAGTTTTGAACAGGTTAAACGGTTAACCATATGCGTTAACTGGTTAACATTATTAATGTTTGAAAAAGATTTGAAAATTTGAAACGGTTAACTGGTTAACCATATACGTTAACCGGTTAACACTGTACCAGAAGCCAAAAACGGCAGCAGAAAATCACTTCCATCACAGAAACAACTTATTCAATATTCTAACAGATTAACTTATCAAATAAGCACGAATTTAACAACAACAAACATAGATCCAACAACATGGATACACAATTGTACATTCATATCACAAATTGAATGGATCAAAATTAACAAAATTCAATCGAATATGAAGATTAACATGATTAAGCTCAAAAATTAAATCGGATCAAGAATTCCAACCTTCGAATCAGAGAATTGATTCGGTAAATGTTGATCAACTGAATTTGAGCAGATCAAATGCTAGAAATCTGGAAAACTTCAAGATCCGCAATAATTGATGTTGTATGAATGAAGATCCTTCACAATTAAGTCAAATTACTCCAAATAGGCACTTCTACAATCACCTCAAAATCCAGATCTGAACTTGCACGAAAATTGAATGATGAAATCACTTCAATCAATGTAATGGATGGAGGTTTGGCTCTTATAAATCAAGGATTCCAATGAAGAATCAATGATTTCAATGGAAAAGAGCTTTGAGTGATTTTTGGTTATGGAGGGAATTGAGAGAATTGAAATCAAATCTGAAGTGAAAGTGAAAAAAATGAAGGTTAGATTGGCTTGCTTTGGAGTAATTCACTTAAATACCACTTTGGTTGGGATCCAAAACAAAGGCTTGGAAGTTGGTTTGGAAATTGTGGTATGGAATGAGGTTTGGGATTTTGGAGGGAAATGAAATTTAACCAAATTTCAAATGATGTTCTAGATCCTTCCCAAGTGCAAAAATGAGCTTTCAAGTGATCAAAATTGGACCCCAAAGCAACTCCACTTGAAAATTCACGTACAGGGCAAATTTTGCTATGGTTAACCGGTTAACCATATGCGTTAACCGGTTAACGCCTCTGAAACCTTTGAATCTGGGCAAATTTTCCTTTGGTTAACCAGTTAACTATATGTGTTAACCGGTTAACGCCTCAAAAAATTTGAATTTGGCGCCTTTTGGTGGGAAACCGTCCCATTTGCCCGTTTCCACTATCTGGAGCTCTGTTTAGCTGCTGAACCTCATTTTTGAACGTTATTACTATTAAAATGTTGGGCATGAGCCTGAATGCTGATCCTGATCCGAAATTAACCTGCAAAACAGAATAAAATCGATCACTTGATTGTTGGGCAAAATAAATGCCGAAACGAATGTTATGCCATGCGAGATGCTAAATGCAAAGAAACAAAAGCCAGTAATAGGAAAACCGGTTGGGTAAATTTTGGGGTGCAACAATTGGCATGAGATGTTGCCCTTTGCTTTGCATGGATATCGTACTACGGTGCGTACTTCAACTGGGGCAACTCCTTTCTCGCTGGTGTATGGTATGGAAGTTGTTCTACCAATGGAAGTCGAGATTCCTTCTTTGGGAGTTCTGGTTGATGTCAAGCTTGATGAGGCAGAATGGGTAAGAAATAGATTGAATCAGCTCAACCTGATGGATGAGAAGAGGTTAGCGTCCATTGCGTATGGTTGTTTATATTAGAACAGGATGAAGAAAGCTTTCAATAAGAAGGTGCACCCTCGAAGCTTTCAAACAAGCGAGCTAGTGTTAAAGAAGATTCTCCCTCCACAAAAAGATCACAGGGGCAAATGGACTCCCAACTATGA
Source organism: Lathyrus sativus (assembly GCA_963859935.3). NCBI lineage: Eukaryota > Viridiplantae > Streptophyta > Magnoliopsida > Fabales > Fabaceae > Lathyrus > Lathyrus sativus. The sequence continues at coordinate 163,346,376 of OZ012735.1, read as the reverse complement.
AGGTCCATATGTTGTGCGAAAGGTTTTCTCTGGAGGAGCCTTATTGTTGTCAACCATGGATGGTGAAGATTTCACATCCCCTGTGAACGCAGACGCAGTTAAAAAATAATTTGCTTAAAGAGACCCGCTGGAAAGAAAAATAATATCCAGGAAAAAATGGGGCATCCCGGCGAACCACAAAAAGAATGGGTTCGGGAAAAAGTTAGGGATAAAATGAAAATATGTAAACCCGTAAAGTCGAAAACTTGAAAAGGCGACTTTGGCAAAAATGGGTATCCCGGTGAATTGAAAACACGAAAGGGCGATTCAGGCAAAAGTTATGGATTTTGAAAAGCAAATGACTGCGGTTTGCGTATTGATCTTCAGAGTATAGTGGATTGAGGGAGGACCTGAGGGCCGATCATCCGAATCAATCTCTTCAGAAGATGAGGCATCAGAGAAGCATCGAAGTCATGCGAGTCATAGGTGGATCGATACATGGTGTTTGTCTGTGTCGTATTGCCGACATTCTGTATACTTTTGTGCATCTTTGTAAATTTTTGCGCAGCTTCCTCTTTTCAGGGGTTGCATCTGTTGTAAAATCTGCCTATTTACAGGCCATTTGTCAATAAAACATATATTATTCAGTAAATTGTTGTTCTTGCTTTGGCTTTACTATTTTGTTTGCGAAAAAACGCCCGATGTTTTGATAAAACTTTACATATATAAACTTGCAGGCTTTGCCAATAATCATTAAAACTTTGATTTATTTGAACAATGTCACGGATAATGACCTAGATAGTTTCCGTTGCGCAGGATATCTTGTTTGTTCATGTGCAGAGTCGTTACCCTTGGGGCAAGTCTTTCAGAGGTGTATCCCTAGTAGGACCACCATCCCCACAGAAAGAAGGTGTGTAGTTGAGACTCATTTATCTCTCGCAGCGGTCCTAATGATCCTTGTCCCTAGAAAAAGTCTGCTTCTACAGGAAAGGATATGCAAGTGTGAGGTTGAGTGGATACACTTCTCCCTAGCAGTTTGTCTGTATGCACTTTTTCCTCAGCGGTTCAGGTTTGATTTGTTCGGCAGAATAAAGTCATCCTCAGAGGGTCTAAATTGATATCCCCCATGCAGGTCAAGTGTGTGTGCTTATCCCCAGTAGATTATAGGTATTCACTTACTTCCCAGAGAGTCGAGACTGGATTTCTTTCCACCAAGCAGATGTGGAACTTTTTCCCAAACAATGGAGCAAAGTCAGAATTTTGTTTCCCCACAAAGTCCAAATATGTTTGACTTTGTATCCCCTCAGAGTTTGATTGCTGACTCAATCCCTAAGCAGAGGTTGATATTGTTTCCCTTATTGCTTATTCCCCAGCAAAGTCGGTAGAGTATACCCTTCTTCAGCAGAGTAGGTTCTTCCCCGCAGGTTGGAATCGTTTCTAAGAAAGTTTATTGGTGCATCCCTAGTAGTTGAGATGTATTTTGATGTTGATTTCCCACTGAGTAATCCCCAGTAGGGTGGATTTGGATCTCTAGTGGAGTGGATTTATCCCCAGATGTTTGCTTCATACCCTAGAAGGTTTCAGTGTTCTAGGAGGCCATTCGGGGCTGCTTTCCCCGGTAGAGCGCGGGCTAATCTCAATGGTTGTTTGTGGTTCCCCTGCAGGTTTGTTGATTTTCCTAGTAGGTTGGTTTTGATTCCAACGGTTCGTTGTCTATCCCTAGCCGGTTCGTTTGTTCGCCATAAGAGTGGTACTCTGGAAGGCCGTTCAGGTCATTTTCCTCAGCAGGTTTTGAGTTAATCCCCACTGGAGTGGATTTTTTGTTGTCATCTGTCGCTACTGCGAAAATCAGCGCCGACTGAACAGAAGAGTCGCCACCGTGCGTTATTTATCCCAACGGAGGGAAAGGAAACGCTCAGAGTAAACCTAATGCAAAACGGGAAAGGAATGGTCATCGCAACCAAATCCTGGATTCGGGAGTCGGTTACGCAAGGGGAAGGTATTAGCACCCCTCACGTCCGTCGTACTCGACGGGATCCACGCTTGTTTTCTAGTACGGATTATTATTCTATCTATTCTACAGGTCTGGGGTTAAAAGAAAATAAAATGACTCGGCAAAGTATCGCACTTTATGCCTACGTATTCCCGTCTGGAACGAGAAATCAGAGTCAACGTAGTTCGCCTACCTACTGGAAAGGAGGGGAAGGTTGCTCGCTAGGATGTCGCATCCTATGCCTACGTACTTTCATACGGCATGAAAGATCAGAGCAAATGTAGTTCGGGCCACGGAAGACACAGATTCGTCTGACTGCTTTTTATCCTTCTAAAAACGGTTTTGTCCTGATTACGGGTCCAAGCGGACAAAAATGACACTTTGATTGGTTTTCAGTCTTTTACGCAAGAACTGTCTTTTATTGATGTTTGAAATCTTATTACTGTGTTTTGAATGATTTTGAGATAGAAGAGAAAGACTCTAAAAAACCTATGGTTGAAATGGGAATCAAAACTACCCTAATGTTGTCATACATGGATGAGAGCCTAATGTCTGTCATATTTCTCTCTTGCGCAGAGAGAAACAGAAATCCTAGGGGATAGACGGAAAAGAAGCAGCATATATACAATAAAGCAGTAAAATGCATGAATGCAACAATACAAGCGAGGCAAGGGAGTCCCACTCAACCTCGAACCTGAGAAAACAATAGACAAAGTGAAACAGCTTCACTTCAAACCTAAGGGGAAAATTAACAAACAATACAGCAAGGAAAAATAAACCCCAAAACCAGCTCTGACAGCACACCAGCTCCTACAGCAGCAGCTCTGAAAAACATCCAACTCTGACAGCAAAACAGTAACATCTTCAATTGAACTCCAAGATCAAACTTCAATGGCCTCCAAGCTTTAGGTAAACTCCATCTTAAAGGCAAGCACTCCAGAAGAGAATCACTTAACAGAATAAGCTGGAATGATAAAACAGCTTATTGACAACCAAAGGAAGCCTATAAGTGTTTATCATCATGAAAGACTGGTTCCCTCAAAGTTCTACCTCTAAGGTAAGGCCACTTATCCCTCCAAAGGAGGGATGTGAATACCCTAGAGGGACTTTTAGTCATTGGGAGGAATGGAAGCATAAGATGCTTTCCATGTTTGTGGAAAAATTCAGTCTAATCTAAAGCTCTGCCTATTTCTCCTATTTCCTATGTCTTCAAAAACATCTTCAAGTACCAGAATCTTCATGCATCCAACTTTGATTATTATCTTCAATCTTCTCCTTTGATTCTTCATGCTCCATAAGCTCAAGCCAAGCCCCCATACCCCATATCAAAGCCCAAAAGCCCAAGCACACAATTAGAAAAAACCCAAGTGGGAACACCAAACAAACACTCCATTTGTAAAATATACTAAAAATAGTAATATAGTATTTAAAATTCTAAGATTAATTCTAAGGGGATTTCTACATCTACCCTACATACCCTATATGTCCCAGAACCTAATTCAAGCTAAAAACCCAAAATCAAAGTGTTATGATGCACCTATGTTCAGTTTTACCCTACTTCTAGTCACCCTAATGTTCTTTATTCAAAGCTAAACAAGATTAAATCACAAAAATGTGAGATAAATCTCTAAGGGAACATATACTTCTAATCTAATCAACCCAACAAGAATCAACTCAAAACTATTCACCAATTGCTCACAAGCAAATTTACAAAAAAAACATGTATCAAATGTACAAAATAAAAGAAATTAATAAAATGGGAAAAATCAAATTAAATTGAAAAATGGGTGAATATGAAATTTATTATTTTCATAAAATCACAAATAAATCCAAAATCATGGAGGTATTTTTGAAATATTTTTCTGATTAATTTTGGATTTATTATGATTTTTGTAGTAAACTATATGCAAATAATATGAAAATTCAAACAAAATTAAAACAGGGGTGGCAAAAGCAATTTTCCTACACTGCAGAAATACATTGGGCCCAGGAGGGGGTGCATCACTGCGCTAGGCCCAGTATTAATCCAGAAAAAACAATACAAAAAAACCTAGCTGAAGAATTAGGGGGGGAGGGGGGGCGAATAGCAGCGAACCGCCTTGTGATTCACGTTGGGCCTCCCACTGGGGGTGCGAATAGCAACAGGGCCTAAGGCCCAGAACACAACACAGATGGAAGAGGGGTGCGAATGAGAAACATGGAGTATGATCAGTAATCCATCCACCACAATGGGCCTAAGGCCCAGATCCCTTTCACACTCAGCATTAGCAAAACTAACCCTAACCCTACTATTACTCTCCCTCACACTGCTACTGTTTATCATCCTCAGAGAAACCCTAAACGGCGCTCCCTCCATCTCTCTCACTGAAACCCTCTCAATATCACGATCTCTGTGTCAAGCTCTCAAGAACCCGTTCTTACCCGCAGAATCTCCCTCACAAACTCTCTCAATAGTCTCCCTCTCACAAACAAGATTCCCGTTCTAATCTATGTTCGCCTGTTAACACCACCTAGTTCTCAGCTAAAAACAAATAAACTACTATAGATGAAGAGTTCAAAGCAAACCTGGAGGAAGTTGGAGGAGAATCTTGAAGTCTTGGTGAGTGTTCTTATGAATCTGGCGAAGAAGAACGCTATAGAAATCAGGATGAAAGTTCTTGTTGAGTATTACGAGCTCTAAACAGATCAAGAAATTTAAACGGACGCGTTTGAATCTCTGCGAACATATCAAGATCTAATAAAAGGAACGAACTAATGGAGTTGTTCTTATGACGATCGATGAGTTTGAAGAATGCTTCCGATGAAAATCTGAAGGATGCGATGAGCCTGGAAATCCGATGAGGATTCTATGAGGATAATTTCGTTGATGATTTGAACGGTGAAAATATGGCGAATCTTGAAGATCTGGAGATTGTGAAGAACGAGCGATGAAGTTGATGAGATTTTCTGAAAAAGAATGTTGGATGAAGCTTGACGAATCCAGAAAAAGTGTATGAGTTTGTTCGTGAAGGTTGAAGAAATCTGGAGAATTGATGAATTGGCGGATGTTCTGATGATTGTTGATGATGAACACACGGTGTGGTCTTGACGATCTGGAAAAAAAGATGAAGAAATGAAGAATTTTCTGGTGAATTACAATTTTCCGGCGACGGTTAGAAGATCCCGGTGGTCAGTTACGGTGGTCCGCGGCGGCTGCATGGCCGGCGGCGAAGTCTCCGGCGAGGGACTGTAGCATGAGCCAGATGGAAAGCATGCATGCAGAGGGTGAGGGAGGCGGACGCGTGGCCTGGGGAGTGAGAGGGAAATGGACGCGTGGCGGTGAGGTGGCAGGCGGAGAGAAAGGTGGCAGAGAGAGTGGGGTCTGAGAAATGAGGTGGCTGAAAAACTGGGATACACGCGTGGCAACGCCCTTTATATGACACCTGGCATGCGAAAATGGACCTTTGATTTGGGCTTCAGACTTGGATACTGGCCCAGTTGCTAATGCTGTGACTTAAACATGATTAAGGACTAATTAACTAAACAAAATGGATATTAAACTAATTAACTAAATAAAAATTTAATAATAAAACCCTAATTAAAATAAAACAAAAATTAACTAAAAAAACCTAATTAAAATCTCTAATTAACCCTAATTAAAGCCTAAACAAAAATTAATAAAACCCTAATTAATCTATTAAAAAAAACATAAAAGATTTATTATCTATATCTATTTAAAAAAATCTAATTAAATCTAAAAAATCAAATAAAATCAAATAAAATCTATAAAAACATTTAATCCTATTTAAAAAATCTATTCTATTAAAAGAAAATCAATATCTAGTTATATCTATTTAAAAAACTATTCTATTAAAAGATAAAACTAATATCTAAAAAAAAAATTAAAATCTATTAAATCTCTAAAGAAAAAAAAGAATATTTATTTAAAACTCTAAAAAACTATTAAAAAAATCTATTAAGTTCTATAAACAAAATACTAACCTATTTATTATCTAAAAAAACAAATAACCCTATTAAAATCTATTAAATGCATTAAAAATCTAGAAAATAAAAGGAAAATCCTAAAAATGCCAGGAGGCCGATTAAATCGATTAGAGAACGATTGCGCAACCATAACGAAACCCGGGCACCGAGATGGCCTGAAAACACAGGGAACGAGCACCAATTCTCAAAATACGCTTATTCAAACCGGCCTGAACTGCCTGAAACGCCAGGGGCTGCAATCCCGATAAAATCAATCTGACTGAGAAAAATGCAATGCATGCAGTATGCGAATGCGAATGCAAAATGCGTTGAAACATAAACCAGATATGGGAACCGGTTGGTCAAATTTTAGGGTGCAACAGCTGCCCCTATTCAAGCGGCTTGGACCCGACTGGGTGAAGAGCGAACGGCCTTCAAACATTCGAGGTACGAGACGGTTGAATACCAAAGAAACCCTGAAATTTGCCAACCGCAGAAATAAACTGCACCACTGCTTGGGGAACTACATTCGTCGAGCGAACCTGATTGTTACGGTAACAACCGATCATTCATTAGAGAATAACTCTGATTTTGACTCCCACCACCCATGTAACACCACAGGTACTGAACTATCTTTGCAAAAGCAACTATGTCCACAACTGGACTAACCTTGTCAACACCAGAAGAAAAACGAATTCGTCAACACGAGTAAAGATCCCATCATCATAGGAAAAATCTTATCCACGATTGTCCTCAAATTTCGTCTACACGAGAAGCCATAGATTCGTCATCACGAAGAAATCCTATCATCATAGGAATAAAACTTGCCCTCATCAGGACTCCTCATTCCGTCAACACGGAGAGATCAAACTTGTCCTCATCAGGACTCCGCATTCCGTCAATACGAAGAAATCCCGACGACTTCGTTGGGGATGAATTGTCCGCATCTCATCAACACAAGGCGATCCTATCAGCATAGGCAATGACATCTTATTTGCGTCTTATCAACACGAGGAACTCCTATCAACATAGGAATAAATTGTCCATGTCAGGACTCACGTCTCGTCAACACGAGGAAAACATAGATTCATCAACACGAATAAATCCTATCATCATAGGAATACCGTTCTTGTACATATCTGATCTCATATTTCGTCAACACGAAGAAATCCTATCCACATAAGCATAAATTGTCCTCATCAGGACGCACATTCCGTCAACACGGAGAGAGTAATTCATCAACACGAATAAATCCTATCAACATAGGCATAAATTGTCCTCATCAGGACGCACATTCCGTCAACACGGAGAGAGTAAAACTTGGTCCTCAACAAGACTCCCTATTCCGTCAACACGGGGAAATCGATTCGTCAACACGAAGAAATCCTATCAACATAGGCATAACTTGTCCTCATCAGGACGCACATTCCGTCAACACGGAGGAAATAATTCGTCAACACGAATAAATTCTATCAACATAGGCATAAATTGTCCTTATCAGGACGCACATTCCGTCAACACGGAGGAAATAATTCGTCAACACGAATAAATTCTATCAACATAGCTGGGGATATTCTGAAAACCAATGACCGACACCCGTTCTGACAAAAAGCGACCACTTCTGAAATTTTGATTCATGGAACCCTGATATGCTACTGCAGCAACAAACTTGACAAAACGGTCCGCTGATCGGATACGAGAAAACCTCAATCAGTAACGCTGTGGGGATGATAATAAACTGAATCACATCATCATACGTCTCACGGCAAGACCTTGATTGTCTGAAAAGACATTTGGGCTTTAGAACTCCATACTCCTGTTGATAAACACACCTGAAAGCAAAAGGTTAACCAACCTGACTTATGTTTTAAAATGCGTATGTTTGACAATGGCGTAATGTTCCATACAGCATGGAAATGCTACACGTTTTCTGATATATGCAAATATGACGATGCATGCAAATGCAAATGCATGTTCAGGCTGTCGGGGAACTCTGGTAGGCTGGCTTCAACACGGCCGTTTGAGGACAGATACCACCCTGCTGGGGGGAATGAACGAGTATCTCAAAGTATGCTGGGACATACAACCAACTCTGCCGGGGAGAGCTTTAAACCTTCAATTTCTACGAGGAGGAAGAAAAACACCTGCCGGGGAGAGAAGACTCCGCTGGGGAAGAATAAACAACCCTACTGGGGATAACAACTGTCTGGGCACAGTTTACCACTCTGGAATTCTCAATCCGACGAAAACAAAACTACTCCGCGGAGGATAAGGAATCCTTTTGGAGAAACACCACTGTCTGAGTACAACTTACAATCTTTAAAATTATCAAACTCTGCTGAGGGTAAACGACCCTGCTGGGGAAAGTAAACCATCTGGCTACAGTTTACAAACTCGGGACTGAGGATAGACATCCTGTGGGGAGCATTAATCTTGACCTACTAGAGAATATCCTTTGGGGGATAAGCTGCGACTAGCTGGGGAAATTGAGCCTTCTTCAGTAAAGAACATTGTCATCTCAGCTTCCGGGAATGAAGTGCGACCTGCGTGGGGGTTCACTTCACATAATGATCAAGTCTTTTCGTCACGAGCCTCTGGTTAGGACTACAATTTTCTGGTCGTCCACTTCACATGGGCAAGAACCCTGCAACACCATAAACGAGACAAAACAAGTCTATACAATCAAATCTATTCAAGTTAGCGTCAGTGACATCATTTTCAGTCAATTCGAAGTTTTAGCAATCATTGGCAAGGGCCAGCAACGTTATGCAACTGCTAGTTTTATCAAAACATTGGCGTTTTTTCATATACAAAACAGTAAGGAACAAGTATCAAATACTGAATAACATGTTTTATTGATTGGGCCCCTGAATGGGCAGAGTTTTGTACACTGGATGTAACTCCTGAAAAGAGGAAGTTACGCACAACAAATATACAAGTATGCACAGGAAGCATAAATACAGGTTAAATTTGCGCATATGTCGGCAACGTGATGCAGACAAACATCATGAGCTGATCCTCCTATGACTCGCCTGACTCTGGCGCTTTCCCGGTATTCAAATTTCCGAAGAGATTGTATCTGATAAACGAATCCCCAAAGTATTCTCCCAACCACCACGTAACGCAACATCAAATTCGGCCCGCAGTCATTTGCTTTTTAAATCCCTAACTTTTGCGTGAACCGCCCTTTGCGGGTTTTCAATTCACCGGGATACCCTTTTTTGCCGAAGCCGCCTAGTGTAGGTTTTCGACTTCGCGGGTGTACATCTTTTTTTTTCTTTCAATTTTATCCCTAACTTTTGCCCGAACCTTTTATTCTGTTTTTGGTTCGCCAGGATGCCCCATTTTTGCCTGGACTCTCTTTTTTGTCCAGCGGGTCAATTTCAAGCAAAGTATTTTTTAACTGTGTCTGAATTCACAGGCGACGTAAAGTCTTCACCGTCCATGGTGGACAACAACAAAGCTCCTCCTGAAAAGACTTTTCTGACAACGTATGGCCCTTCGTAATTGGGGGTCCACTTGCCCCTGTGATCTGTTTGTGGCGGGAGAATCCTTTTCAGCACAAGGTCGCCCGTCTGAAAGCTCCGAGGATGTATCTTATTATCATACGCTTTCTTCATCCGGCTCGGGTACAATCGACCGTATGCTAGAGAAGCTAGCCTCTTCTCATCCATTAAACTCAGCTGATTCAACCTGTTTTTCACCCATTCTGCCTCGTCAAGTTGGACGTCTTGCAAAACCCTCAGAGAAGGAATCTCAACTTCCAATGGTAACACCGCTTCCATTCCGTATACCAACGAGAATGGGGTTGCCCCGGTTGATGTGCGTACCGTCGTACGATAACCGTGCAAAGCGAAATGTAGCATCTCGTGCCAATCCTTATAGGTCACCACCATCTTCTGAACAATCTTCTTTATGTTCTTATTGGCCGCTTCGACAGCGCCATTCATTTGGGTCGGTAAGGAGAAGAGTTGTGATGTTCAATCTTAAAATTCTGACACAGCTCCTTCATCATCTTGTTATTTAAGTTCGAACCGTTGTCGGTAATAATCCGCTCAGGGATTCCATATCTGCAAATGATATCTCGTTTGATAAACCTGGATACCACCTGCTTGGTCACATTAGCATATGATGCCGCTTCCACCCATTTGGTAAAATAATCAATTGCTACCAAAATGAACCGATGTCCGTTAGATGCCGTCGGCTCAATCTTTCCAATCATATCAATTCCCCACATCGAGAATGGCCACGGTGATGACATCACGTTCAGAGGACTCGGAGGCACATGGATCCTATCCGCATAAATCTGGCACTTATGACACCTCTTCGCAAATTTGAAACAATCAGTTTCCATGGTTAGCTAGTAATAACCTGCCCGCAGCAACTTTCTGGTCATAGCATGCCCAGCAGCATATGTACCAAACGTACCCTCATGTATTTCCTCCATGAGCAACCTCGCCTCTTTCTCGTCCACACAGCGTAGCAACACCAAGTCATTATTTCTTTTATATAGGACACCGTCCGGATTTAGATAAAAATTACCAGCCAATCTCCTGAGAGTCTTCTGATCGCGACTGGATGCCCCAACCAGATACTCCTTGTTTTTCAGGAAATTCTGGATGTCAAAATACCAGGGTTTATCATTAGATGCTTCGTCAATAGCAAATATGAAGGCGGGTCTGTCAAGCCGAGAGATAACAATCCTGGGAGCCTCGTTCCAGAAGTTAACCTTATACATGGAAGACAATGTAGCCAGGGCGCCAGCCATCTGATTTTCTGCTCGCGGCACATGATGCAATTCAACCTTGTCAAAGAAAGGCAACAATATCCTTGCATAATTCATGTACGGTATCAAATTGGGCTGACGTGTCTCCCATTCTCCTTTTATTTGATTCACCACCAGAGCTGAGTCTCCGTATACATCCAGATTCTTGATTCGCAAATCAATGGCTTCTTCAAGCCCCATAATACAAGCTTCATATTCAGCTTCATTATTGGTAATCGGAAAGGTCAATCGAGCAGTAAATGGGATGTGCGACCCATGTGGAGTAGTGATGATTGCCCCTATTCCGCTACCATAGGAATTCACAGCTCCGTCAAAGATCAACTGCCACTTGGAATCCGTCCTTGGTCCTTCATCCGGCAACGGTTCTTCCCAATCTTTCATCTTCAGGTACATGATATTCTCGTCAGGAAAATCAAACCTCATCGATTGGTAGTCCTCAATAGGCTGCTCAACAAGATACTCCGATAACACGCTCCCTTTTATAGCCTTCTGTGAAACATACTGGATGTCATATTCGGTCAAAACCATCTGCCAACGAGCAATTCTCCCAGATAGTGCCTGCTTTTCAAATATGTATTTGATAGGATCCATCTTCGAAATGAGCATGGTTGTATGATTTAGCATGTACTGCCTCAAACGCTTGGCGGCCCAGGCTAGCGCACAACAAGTTTTTTTTCGAGCATTGAGTATCGAGATTCACAGTCAGTAAACTTCTTACTCAGGTAGTATATCGCATGCTCTTTACGCCCTGTCTCGTCATGTTGACCGAGAACACAACCCATACTCCCCTCGAGAACCGTCAAATACATAATCAAGGGTCTCCCTGCCACTAGAGGTATCAAAATAGGAGGCTCCTGCAAATACTGTTTTATTTTATCGAACGCCTTTTGACAATTTTCATTCCAGGTCACATCCTGGTCCTTTTTCAACAGCTTGAATAATGGCTCACACGTAGCTGTTAGGTGAGATATGAACCGGGCGATGTAGTTCAATCTCCCTAAAAACCCGCGCACTTCTTTTTCTGTTTTAGGCGTCGACATTTCTTGTATTGCTTTTATTTTCGCGGGATCAACCTCTATTCCTTTTTCGCTCATGATAAACCCCAGTAGTTTACCCGATCTCACCCCGAAGGTGCACTTGTTAGGGTTCAGTCTCAGCCTGAACTTCCTAAGCCTCTTGAACAGTTTCAGCAGATTCACCAAATGTTCTTCCTCCGTCTGGGATTTGGCAATCATATCATCAACATAAACCTCGATCTCTTTATGCATCATGTCATGAAAGAGAGTCGTCATTGCACGCTGATACATTGCCCCAACATTCTTTAATCCGAAGGGCATCACTTTGTAACAAAATGTTCCCCAGGGCGTAATGAAGGTAGTCTTCTCCATGTCTTCTAACGCCATTTTAATCTGATTATAGCCCGAGAAGCCATCCATGAAGGAGAATACGGAGAATTGAGCGGTGTTATCGACCAGCACATCGATGTGAGGAAGTGGAAAATCATCTTTCGGGCCCGCTTTGTTCAAATCACGGTAATCTACGCACATTCTCACTTTACCGTCTTTCTTTGACACTGGCACAATATTAGCGACCCATGAGGGATATTTTGTAACAGCTAGGAAACCAGCATCCCACTGCTTTTGAACCTCCTCCTTAATCTTCACAACCATGTCCGGTCTAGTTCTTCGGAGCTTCTGCTTAACCGGCGGGCATTCTTCTTTTAGCGGCAGACGGTGAACAACCATATCCGTATCCATCCCAGGCATATCCTCATACGACCAAGCAAAAATATCACTGTACTCTTTGAGCACTTCAACCAATCTTCGCTTGACGTCGCTCTGCAGCGCGGCCCCTATACGGATGTTCCTTTCAACCCCTTTCGACCCCAGATTGACGATCTCAATGACTTCTTCATGAGGCAGAATGATTCTTTCTTCTTGTTTTACCAACCAAGACAACTCTTCTGGAATATCGCCATCTTCAACAATCTCTTCTTCGGCCTGAAATACCGGGTGCTCAAAGTTGAAGTGAGTCATAGGCGGTTCATAGATGTCATCTGAAATAGTAACCCTGCAAGGAAATGGTAAATGCTTCAAAACACATACAAAGCAAATAACTACGTTGCCATTTTATTGTAAAAATAAAAACAGGAAAAACAGAGATCACAATATTTGCACATGAAAAACGCCTTTTATTTAACGATTAAATAATACAATGTACATAACAGAATGGCCCTAAGCAAAATCACGATGCCCCGGGTAGGACACCAGATTGTTCAACAATTAAGAAAACAAAGCATTACTGTTTAGTTGTCACAGGAACAGTCTCCTGAATAGACCAATTGCAAAGCCCTTGTCCTGGCACGCTCGGCTGAATCCAGGCGTCCATGTCGCAGTCGCTGTCTCCCTCTTCAGAATCTGAAACAACTTGATGGTCTCGTGATATACCCCACCAGCCGTAATTGTTATTGGTCTTTTGAAACGGGGTGCCCCTGCAGTAGGCGTTGATGATGAAGGTTGATATCCAAGTCCAAATCTGTCCATTTTCACGGGAATATCCAAAACCTTGCCCCAGCCCTTGGTCTCGCCGGTCTTCACCAGTGCCTGAGCCTCTTTGTATGACGACACTTCCACCTCTGATGCTTTACTTGGCCCTGGAACTTTGTCCTTAATGCGCAACCCCTCAAAGGCTTGACAGGGTGTTTCGTGAATCTCGTCGTCGACTTCCACGTACTTGAATGACGATAAATGGCTGACCAGTATATCCTCCTCTCCACAAACTGTGACGACACTGTCCCCCACCATGTACTTCAACTTTTGGTGTAAGGTAGATGTGACTGCCCCAGCACCATGGATCCATGGTCGTCCAAGAAGACAGCTATACGCTGGCTGAATGTCCATAATATAGAATTCAGTTTCAAAAATCTCCGGCCCCACTTGCAGAGGCAAAGTTATAGATCCAAAGACTGACCTTCGTGTACCATCAAATGCCATGACCACCAAGTCACTAGGCGTACATATGATCCCCCTGATGTCTAACTTCATCATTGCTTTCTTCGGCAGCACATTCAAGGAAGACCCGGTATCTACTAACACATGGGACATGACCGTGCCCCTGCATTCAACTGAGATGCGCAACGCCATATTATGCTCTCTTCCCCTCGGGGTCAAATCAAAATCAGTAAATCCCAAACTATGGCCTGCATTCACGTGCGCCATCACCCCCTCCAACTGATTCACAGAAACATCTTGGGGTACAAACGACGTGTCCAGAATTTTCAATAACGCATTCCTATGGGCTTCAGAACACAATAACAACGACAATATGGAGATCTTCGACGGCGTTTGTTGAAGGTGCTCAACAATTTTATAGTCACTCTTACGGATAAGACGCATAACCTCTTCTACATCCTTCAGTGACGTTTCTTTTTCATTCCTCTGCACAGGAGCACTCTCATTCACTTTACCTTTACCTTTTGCCAATCGTTCAGTCTCTACTTCAGGCGATATAAAAATTCTCCCGCTCCTTGTCATTCCTCCAGTCCCGACGACATTGTCCACAACCCCAGTTGGTCGTTTACTGATATCAATTTTCTCCCCATCACAATATGCTTCCAGCCCATAAGTCCATGGTACTGCCTTGGTTCTCTCATAAGGGATTGGCCCTGCCTTTGAAATAGTGATCGTCGGCCGCCTGACTGGCGTTGTTATAGTTATCGTTTTCCGTGGAATTGTCACCGTAGCAACATCACTTTGCTTATCAGCTAACACCTCTGCAGGTTTCTCAACTGCCGTTCTGTCAAATTGCAACGTGCCTTCATCTATCAAGGTCTGAATACCCTTCTTCAATTCAACACATCCCCCAGCTTGGGTCCAACATTCTAGACAAAACTCATCGCAGCCCGGATACACACCTCCTTTCAGTAACCTGCTCTTTACTTCACACAACGGTGTTTTCAGTTCATCAACATTCATAATCAGATTCAAACTTTCCTCAGTCAAAATAGCATTTGCCCCATGGTTGGGCATAGGCTGTTGTACTATATTCGGACCCGCTTGTCCAAAATTTATGGCCTTGCTATCCAGTAGATCCTGAACCTTATGTTTAAACGCGTGACAGGCCTCTATGTCATGCCCGGGTGCCCCGGAGTGGAAGTCGCAATGTTTGTTAACATCATACCCATAAGGAAGGGTTGGCCCCGTGGGCGGCGCCAAGGTCCTCTTTTCAACTAAATTCAGCCCCAACAGTGTCTGAAAGAGTTCCGCGTACGTGGAAGGAGGCGCTTCAAACACTCTTTTCGGCTTCGAATTCAGAAATCTTCTTTGGCCAGCATTCTGCCCCTGCTGCTGTTGTGGCTGCTGCGGTTGTTGTTGTTGTCTCTGTTGAGGAATCGGAATTGTGACGCTAGCTATCTGCTGCGGCTGATTATACTGGTGTCTTCCTCTGCCCCTGCCCCGGCCACCAAACACTGCACTAGAATCACCTTGACGTCGACCACCAAATGCTTTTCTATTACCCCCCGACGAAGTAGACTCCCCAGCTTGGAACCTTCCCACCTTAATACTATTCTCAATCATTTCACCCATCAAGATCAAATCAGAGAAACTGCCCAACGCAACAGGAAACAACTTCTCGTAGAATATCCCCGTGAATGTTCCAATGAACATATCGTTCATTTCCTTCTCCACTAGAGGAGGATGCACTCTTGCCGCCATGTCGCGCCACCTTTGCGCATATTCTTTGAAACTCTCCCCAGTTTTCTGTGACAAGCCTTGCAGCTGGACCCTGTTTGGTGCCAGATCACTGTTATACTTGTAATGAGTCACAAACGCCTCAGCCAGTTGCTTCCATGTTTTGATCTGAGTGGGTTCCAGCCCCATATACCACTCAAGTGACGGTCCAGATAAGCTGTCTTGGAAGAAATGCATTAGAATTCTCTCATCATTCGAGTAAGCGGACATCCGTCTGTAGTAAGAGCGAACATGCACCTTCGGACAAGTGTCTCCCTTATATTTATCAAAGGTGGGAGCTTTAAACTTCAGCGGTACCCTTAGGCCAGGCACTAAGCCCATCGTGGTCATATTTAAACCAGAAGTATTTTGATTCACTACACCCTTCATTTGTTCCTCAAGCATTTTGATCCTCTGAACAGGATCCACAGGTCCATCCATACCCATACCAGAGAAGGCATCTTCTTGTTGGTCTTCCATCCAATTAACATTCTCATTTCCGTACCCATCATACCCATTGTTACGACCAAATCTAGTCTGATTCATCATAGGGCCCCGTCCTCTGTTACCATACCCCTGAGTGACCCCGGCAGGTCCAAAAGGCATCATTCCAGCACCATTTCCGTTACCGAATCCACCATAGGCCTGATTAGCATTACCAAAACCATCATATCCGAAACCCTGAGCGTTGAAGCCAAACTTCCCATCCTGGTTAACA
Source organism: Lathyrus sativus (assembly GCA_963859935.3). Lineage (NCBI taxonomy): Eukaryota > Viridiplantae > Streptophyta > Magnoliopsida > Fabales > Fabaceae > Lathyrus > Lathyrus sativus. Next base: position 163,330,207 of record OZ012735.1, on the reverse strand, counting down.
TAATCAAACCCCTGGTCGTTATAGCCGAGCCCGTTGTTACCAAAGCCATTACCTCCATTATTATCACCGCCCAGGTTGGCGTCCCCGAATCCAACATTGTTAATGACAGTCTCATTACCAATTCCCGTATTACCATTCCCGGCGCCAACGCCATTGTTCACATTCACAACAGGTATATTCACCACAGGTGGAGCTACAGGTGTAGGAGTACCATCCCCGTGAATGGTGTCAACACGTACAAAATTGTGGTCTTCGTTTCCATTCCCGGCATTTCTCGCCAGCAATGGTTGCACCAAAGTTTGCAAGTTTTCCTGCCCCTTCACAATTGTCTCCATCGTCTGCATGAACAGCGCCAGCTTTTCAGGCATCTCCTGCATCTCATTTTGCATCTGGTCCATGACTCTTTTGCAGTTGGTACGAGTAGAGTATCGGTGAGGGCGTTGACTTTCAATCCTGGAAAAACCTGGCGAGATGCAGGAAATGAGATACAGTTCAATAATCACCTGATAATGCAATATGAATGTGTATGCAAATGCAGCATGTGTCTGTGCATTAGGGAATATCACTCCCCGATTCTAGTGCCAATGTGCCAGTGCGGTGACAGTGATAGAAATAAGAAGCTCGAAACCTAATCATAGAAAACATCTCATACATTGCAGAAAACCCCATCAAGTCAGGAATACAATATTAATGAGCGTACAATAAGAAGGCATGACCTCAACCAACAATCCTGGTGATGGCCAGCACAATGCAAATAAAGCATACACATCAATACATGAGATAGTCAAGTGCGACCATACGCCTGGTACTCCTCTAATAATCTCTTAGTCTCGGGATGATTTGGTTGAGTAAGCAAACCCTCGACAAGTAGATCTCTTCGCTTGAGAACACGTCGTAAATCACCAATAGATTCCTCCCATGCCCCTTCTCCAAAGCGGTAATCTAACTTCCGCTCCTGAGACACAGCCTCCTTCTTGCACTCGATGGCTTTGTTCAATGAGTTCTGAAGACTATATCTTGTCATAACCTCCTCTTCATACTTTCTCTTGCTAGCCTTCAACTGATCTTCGAGTTCAGAAATTTGCTGTTTCAATTTGTCTTCCCTCTTTTTATTGTTGGTTAGCGTAACATTCCACGTTCTGTTGCACGAAGAGATTTCCCGGTAGGCGGCATCAAGTGACTTCTTCTTGGACTCTAACATATCATGAAAGCTTCTGAATTCTTTTCCCAGGCGTTCACGTTTCTTTGTCTCTTCTGTCAGTTCGGCACCTAGCCTGTTTACCAACTCAGTCTGCTGTTGGAAGGAATACACAGCTTTGTTCTTCTCACTCCGGATTTGAGCCAATTCCTTCTCTAACTCTTCATTGATCTTTATCAAGTCTTCTTTTTCTTTCACAACCCGCTCATAGACCTCAATAGCCACAGTAGTCGGTTCCTCAACTGGAATGGGAACGGGACGTGATACTGCTGGAAAAGGCATCTGCACCTGTCTTACCCTCTCTTGAATCCACATCTTGTATGGCATATAAGCTTGACAATCATTCTTGCCTAGTAATGGTTTCCCTCTTCTGCAGATATGATTCCAAGCGCGCTAAAGCTTGGCTAATAATTCCCCACTCAGGTCACCAGTGAAATACAGAGATTCCTGTATTTCTTCTTCCTTCGGCGGACTCTTCAAAGCATACCCAAACTGTCGAACCAACAAAGATGGGTTGTAGTTAATACATCCCTTCCTTCTAATTAGAGGAACATTGGGAAACCCGATGCAACTGAAGATAATCACTGACCCAAATAAATCTCTATCGAACCAGACAATGTCTTCTGAATAAAGTCCCATTAGACGCTCAGACCATTCAGCTGTATCTGCGGATTCAACAAAAGGACCCTTCTTGGGAAGATGGCTCTCAAACCACATATTCAGCAAAGGTACACAACAATGGACATTTTTCCCCCTTCTGTTTTCGTTCTTGTAGTGCAGGGAATGATAGAAATCCCCGATCAAGGTAGGCACCGGGTTGCCTGCAGCAAACAAGTAGAATGCATCCAAATCAACAAACTCAGGCAGATTAGGGAACAGTATAATCCCATAGATGCACAAGGCAAGAACAACGTTAAACACGATCCAGCAGCCACTTTTGGCATATTCTTGAGCTTTGCCAACCAAAAATTTGAGAGAAAACCCCAAAACTCTATGCCAGGAAGTCAACAACAACTCTGCAGGATCCATATACAAGGGAACAACTAAGTCCTCCAGCTTAGGCTTAGCATCAAAGTGAATGAAGGGCACTTTGTTCTGAACTGGCAAATCTAGAAACTCAGCGTACTCCTCCATGGTCGGAGCCAAAATGAAGTCCTGGAACATAAAACACCTCAAGGAGGGATCATATAACTGCATCAATGTGTATAACCCATTCAGCTCGTATGTGGTTGGTCTGCAAACCAATTCAGTAGCTTCCCATAACTCTTTCTAAAACTTCTCTTCACATCATCGTCAGCTAGGGAAATCAGACCCAGCAGAGAAGTCACATCAGGGTTAGGCAACTTATACGCAACAGTCTTCCTCAAAGTACTCATGGTGACAGATAGAAGTCCGGAACACTAGAATCGGGAAGTATGAAAATGCACCTGCAGCACAGACACACGTTAATGACATGCACATGATGATGCAAATAATGCAATATGCAAACAATGCAACCAAGGACCAAGTGCCCCTGGATGAAAAGCCTAATCCACGATATTGGCCTCAAAGAGACCCACAAACTGCTCAAGACCATCCACAATGCTCCAACCTGGTCTCTGACAGACCCAATAATACTGTCCTCAAATATCAACACCACTGAATCTCAATCAAGAAAATCGGTAATCTGGAGGTCAAGTTACCTGCATGTCCCAACCCCTCTCACAGGTAGGTGTCCTAATAACTGACACAAGGTATGGCATCCTATGCGGTCGTTGGCGTCACAGACTTTCAAGACTGATTATACGATACCCAGAAGGTGTGGCATCATCAAATCCAAATGATCGGTCCCCGGAGTCGACAATCCAACTAACCAACAACCCCCTCAACCCAAAGGGTTGAAAAAGAAGTCAACCAGAAGAACCTCGTTTGAGCGTGGATTTCATGAGACACTTGTGCCTGCAAAGCAAGCACGCGCCCACTAATTTCCACTCTAATTCTAGGTGCACTCAAGCCCAGGTCCGACTTATCTCTCAATCATAGAACCCCCTCATACCCACATCAATAATCACAATAAAATAATGCTGAAAGTAAATGACTGAAAAGTAAATCCATACAAAACCCACGACGGGAAAACAAGCGCTAGGATTGACTCGCGTAGGGGACCGTTGGAATCCCCAGCAGAGCCGCCAGCTGTCACTACTGCGAAAATCGGCGCCGGCTGAACAGGAGAGTCGCCACCGTGCGTTATTTATCCCAACGGAGGAAAAGGAAACGCTCAGAGTAAACCTAACTCAAAACGGGAAAGGAATGGTTTTCGCAACCAAATCCTGGATTCGGGAGTCGGTTACGCAAGGGGAAGGTATTAGCACCCCTCACGTCCGTCGTACTCGATGGGATCCACGCTTGTTTTCTAGTACGGATTGTTATTCTATCTATTCTACAGGTCTGGGGTTAAAAGAAAATAAAATGACTCGGCAAAGTATCTCACTTTATGCCTACGTATTCCCGCCTGGAACGAGAAATCAGAGTCAACGTAGTTCGCCTACCTACTGGAAAGGAGGGGAAGGTTAATCGCTAGGATGTCGCATCCTATGCCTACGTACTTTCATACGGCATGAAAGATCAGAGCAAACGTAGTTCGGGCCACGGAAGACACAGATTTGTCTGACTGTTTTTTATCCTTCTGAAAAAGGTTTTCTCCTGATTACGGGTCCAAGGGGACAAAAATGACACTTTGATTGGTTTTTAGTCTTTTACGCAAGAACTGTCTTTTATTGATGTTTGAAATCTTATTACTGTGTTTTGAATGATTTTGAGATAGAAGAGAAAGACTCTAAAAAACCTATGGTTGAAATGGGAATCAAAACTACCCTAATGTTGTCATACATGGATGGGAGCCTAATGTCTGTCATATTTCTCTCTTGCGCAGAGAGAAACAAAGATCCTAGGGGATAGACGGAAAAGAAGCAGCATATATACAGTAAAGCAGTAAAATGCATGAATACAACAGTACAAGCGAGGCAAGGGAGTCCCACTCAACCTCGAACCTGAGAAAACAATAGGCAAAGTGAAACAGCTTCACTTCAAACCTAAGGGGAAAATTAACAAACAATACAGCAAGGAAAAATAAACCCCAAAACCAGCTCTGACAGCACACCAGCTCCTACAGCAGCAGCTCTGAAAAACATCCAACTCTGACAGCAAAACAGTAACATCTTCAATTGAACTCCAAGATCAAACTTCAATGGCCTCCAAGCTTTAGGTAAACTCCATCTTCAAGGCAAGCACTCCAGAAGAGAATCACTTAACAGAATAAGCTGGAATGATAAAACAGCTTATTGACAACCAAAGGAAGCCTATAAGTGTTTATCATCATGAAAGACTGGTTCCCTCAAAGTTCTACCTCTAAGGTAAGGCCACTTATCCCTCCAAAGGATGGAGGTGAATACCCTAGAGGGACTTTTAGTCATTGGGAGGAATGGAAGCATAAGATGCTTTCCATGTTTGTGGAAAAATTCAGTCTAATCTAAAGCTCTGCCTATTTCTCCTATTTCCTATGTCTTCAAAAACATCTTCAAGTACCAGAATCTTCATGCATCCAACTTTGATTATTATCTTCAATCTTCTCCTTTGATTCTTCATGCTCCATAAGCTCAAGCCAAGCCCCCATACCCCATATCAAAGCCCAAAAGCCCAAGCACACAATTAGAAAAAACCCAAGTGGGAACACCAAACAAACACTCCATTTGTAAAATATACTTAAAATAGTAATATAGTATTTAAAATTATAAGATTAATTCTAAGGGGATTTCTACATCTACCCTACATACCCTATATGTCCCAGAACCTAATTCAAGCTAAAAACCCAAAATCTAAGTGTTATGATGCACCTATGTTCAGTTTTACCCTACTTCTAGTCACCCTAATGTTCTTTATTCAAAGCTAAACAAGATTAAATCACAAAAATATGAGATAAATCTCTAAGGGAACCTATACTTCTAATCTAATCAACCCAACAAGAATCAACTCAAAACTATTCACCAATTGGTCACAAGCAAATTTACAAAAAAACATGTATCAAATGTACAAAATTAAAGAAATTAATAAAATGGGAAAAATCAAATTAAATTGAAAAATGGGTGAATATGAAATTTATTATTTTCATAAAATCACAAATAAATCCAAAATCATGGAGGTAGTTTTGAAATATTTTTCTGATTAATTTTGGATTTATTATGATTTTTGTAGTAAACTATATGCAAATAATATGAAAATTCAAACAAAATTAAAACAGGGGTGGCAAAAGCAATTTTCCTACACTGCAGAAATACATTGGGCCCAGGAGGAGGGTGCATCACTGTGCTGGGCCCAGTATTAATCCAGAAAAAACAATACAAAAAAACCTAGCTGAAGAATTAGGGGGGGCGAATAGCAGCGAACCGCCTTGTGATTCACGTTGGGACTCCCACTGGGGGTGCGAATAGCAACAGGGCCTAAGGCCCAGAACACAACACAAATGGAAGAGGGGTGCGAATGAGAAACAGGGAGTATGATCAGTAATCCGTCCACCACAATGGGCCTAAGGCCCAGATCCCATTCACACTCAGCATTAGCAAAACTAACCCTAACCCTACTATCACTCTCCCTCACACTGCTACTGTTCATCATCCTCAGAGAAACCCTAAACGGCGCTCCCTCCATATCTCTCACTGAAACCCTCTCAATCTCACGATCTCTGTGTCAAACTCTCAAGAACCCTTTCTTACCCGCAGAATCTCCCTCACAAACTCTCTCAATAGTCTCCATCTCACAAACAAGATTCCCGTTCTAATCTCCGTTCGCCTGTTAACACCACCTAGTTCTCAGCTAAAAACAAATAAACTACTATAGATGAAGAGTTCAAAGCAAACCTGGAGGAAGTTGGAGGAGAATCTTGAAGTCTTGGTGAGTGTTCTTATGAATCTGGCGAGGAAGAACGCTATAGAAATCAGGATGAAAGTTCTTGTTGAGTATTATAAGCTCTAAACAGATCAAGAAATTTAAACGGACACGTTTGAATCTCTGCGAACATATCAAGATCTAACAAAAGGAACGAACTAATGGAGTTGTTCTTATGACGATCGATGAGACTGAAGAATGCTTCCGATGAAAATCTGAAGGATGCGATGAGCCTGGAAATCCGATGAGGATTCTATGAGGATAATTTCGTTGATGATTTGAACGGTGAAAATATGGCGAATCTTGAAGATCTGGAGATTGTGAAGAACGAGCGATGAAGTTGATGAGATTTTCTGAAAAAGAATGTTGGATGAAGCTTGACGAATCCAGAAAAAGTGTATGAGTTTGTTCGTGAAGGTTGAAGAAATCTGGAGAATTGATGAATTGGCGGATGTTCTGATGATTGTTGATGATGAACACACGGTGTGGTCTTGACGATCTGGAAAAAAAGATGAAGAAATGAAGAATTTTCTGGTGAATTACAATTTTCCGGCGACGGTTAGAAGATCCCGGTGGTCAGTTACGGTGGTCCGCGGCGGCTGCATGGCCGGCGGCGAAGTCTCCGGCGAGGGACTGTAGCATGAGCCAGATGGAAAGCATGCATGCAGAGGGTGAGGGAGGCGGACGCGTGGCCTGGGGAGTGAGAGGGAAATGGACGCGTGGCGGTGAGGTGGCAGGCGGAGAGAAAGGTGGCAGAGAGAGTGGGGTATGAGAAATGAGGTGGCTGAAAAACTGGGATACACGCGTGGCAACGCCCTTTATATGACACCTGACATGCGAAAATGGACCTTTGATTTGGGCTTCAGACTTGGATACTGGCCCAGTTGCTAATGCTGTGACTTAAACATGATTAAGGACTAATTAACTAAACAAAATGGATATTAAACTAATTAACTAAACAAAAATTTAATAATAAAACCCTAATTAAAATAAAACGAAAATTAACTAAAAAAACCTAATTAAAATCTCTAATTAACCCTAATTAAAGCCTAAACGAAAATTAATAAAACCCTAATTAATCTATTAAAAAAAACAGAAAAGATTTATTATCTATATCTATTTAAAAAAATCTAATTAAATCTAAAAAATCAAATCAAATCTAATAAAATCTATAAAAACATTTAATCCTATTTAAAAAATCTATTCTATTAAAAGAAAATCAATATCTAGTTATATCTATTTAAAAAACTATTCTATTAAAAGATAAAACTAATATCTAAAAAAAAAATTAAAATCTATTAAATCTCTAAAGAAAAAAAAGAATATTTATTTAAAACCCTAAAAAACTATTAAAAAAATCTATTAAGTTCTATAAACAAAATACTAACCTATTTATCATCTAAAAAAACAAATAACCCTATTAAAATCTATTAAATGCATTAAAAATCTAGAAAATAAAAGAAAAATCCTAAAAATGCCAGGAGGCCGATTAAATCGATTAGAGAACGATTGCGCAACCATAACGAAACCCGGGCACCGAGATGGCCTGAAAACACAGGGAACGAGCACCAATTCTCAAAATACGCTTATTCAAACCGGCCTGAACTGCCTGAAACGCCAGAGGCTGCAATCCCGATAAAATCAATCTGACTGAGAAAAATGCAATGCATGCAGTATGCGAATGCGAATGCAAAATGCGTTGAAACATAAACCAGATATGGGAACCGGCTGGTCAAATTTTAGGGTGCAACATCGTCAGAACAGTATTACCCCGAAAATTTCTGTTCCAGGAGGCCATCCAGGGCTTGTTTTTCCTAGCTTAAGTCCAATCGTAATTGGCATATCCCATCTCTCCCCGGCGGAGTTGGTTTTGTCTCTTCAGCATTTATTTTGCTGATTTGGTTCCATTGCATTTGTGTATTTGTGCATAGCATCCTCAGAAACACGTAGCATTTCCATTTCGTATGGAGCATTACGCCATATTCAAACATTTGCATTTGAAACATAAGCCAGGTTGTTACCTCGTTGTTTTCAGGTATATCTTCAGCAAGCGATTGATTTTACTTTGAATCACGTGGTATCCAGACCCCGACAAATGTTGTTATATCCCATTAGCACGCGGTATCCAGACCCAACATATTATCAGTTAATTCCTGATCCTATGTGGTATCCAGACCATGGTAGACCTTTTGACAGATGTGTTTATCTTAGCATTTGTTTCCCAATAGAGTTGCTTGTTTAAGTTTCTCTTTCCCCAGCGGATGTTTCTTGTGAATTGTTGTTAGATTCACTTAGCAACTGCGTGTTGATCCGGCCTTCGGGTTCGATGCTCGCTTTTATTTAGCGAATGTCTGCTGGTTAACAGATGTTATCAACTTCGTGTTGATCCGGCCTTCGGGTTCGATGCTCACTTTTATTTAGTGAATGCCTGCTGGTTAGCAGATATTATCAACTTCGTGTTGATTCGGGCTTCGGGTTCGATGCTCGCTTTTATTTAATGAATGCCTGCTGGTTAACAGATGTTATCAATTTCGTGTTGATCCGGCCTTCGGGTTCGATGCTCGCTTTTATTTAGCGAATGCCTGCTGGTTAGCAGATGTTATCAACTTCGTGTTGATCCGGTATTTGGGTTTGATGCTCGCTTTTATTTAGCAAATGCCTGCTGGTTAACAGATGTTATCAATTTCGTGTTGATCCGACCTTCGGGTTCGATGCCTGTTTTTATTTAACAGATGCCTGGAGGCGATGTCAGACGTTCTTCTCAACTTCGTGTTGAGTCAGCCTTCGGGTTTGATGCTCGCTTTTATTTAGTGAGTGCCTGTTGGTTAGCGGATGTTATCAACTTCGTGTTGGTCCGGCCTTCGGGTTCGATGCCTGTTTTTAATTAACAAACGTTTGGCGGCGATGTTAGACGTTCTTCTCAACTTCGTGTTGAGCCGGCCTTCGGGTTCGATGTTTGTTTCATTCAAGCAGATGCCTGATGGTGATATCAGATGATCTTTCTGACTTAGTGTCACTGCCTGCGCGTTAGCAGATGTTTCTTCCGACTGTGTGTCGAGATTTTCTGGTTTGGTAATCAGTTAGCTTATTGCCGTTGCAACTATCAGATACGTTATTTCTGGAGATTTTTGTTCCCAATGACAGGTTTGCAGTTCTATTTTTGTGGTTGGCAAGTTTCCGGGTTCTTTGGTATTCAACCGGCTTCTACCTTGAATGTTTGAAAGCCATCTGCTTTTCATCCCTTCAGGTCCAAGTCGCTTGAATAAGGGCAACTATTGTACCCCAAAATTTGACCAACCTTTTCTTGTACTTGGCTTATGTTTTCTTTGCATTTTTGCATTTTTGCATAGCATAACATTTGTTCTTGAGACAGGGGATCAAAAGTTTTTTTGTGGCTCAGAGTTCACTCTTAGTACATGAGTTTAAACAGCGAGCATCAGGAGCTCCGACATTTATTTTGCCCGACGATCGAGCGGCCGATTTTATTTTTATTTTGCAGGATAATTTATAGCTCAGGAGGCAACATTAAGGCTATCTCAGGCATTCTCACATTTTTGATATTCGAAAGCAAGTTTCGAAGGCTGGACATGGCTTAGAACGGAAGAAAACAGACTAATGTGCATATTTCCCTCCAAAAGGCGCCAAAATTCAAATTTTCAAGGTGTTAACCGATTAACCAATATGGTTAACCGGTTAACCAAGTCAAAATCAGGTCAAATTTGAATTTTTAAAGGTGTTAATCGATTAACCCAAATGGTTAACTAATTAACCAAGGCAAATTTTGCCTCTGCACGTGAATTTTCAAAGACAACCACTTTGGGGTCCATTTTGATCACTTGTGAAGTTGATTTTACACCAGAGGAAGGATCTAGAACCACTTTGAATTTTTATTAGCTTTCAAACTAATTCAAATTCCCTCCAATTTCCCACTCCTAATCCCATTCCAATTTTCATAACCACACTCCAAACCACCATTCCACTCCTAACCTAGAGCATATTTAGATGATTTGCACGAAACCTCACACAATCAATCCTCATAATTCTATTTCATTTTTCAGAATTCATACACTCTTGAATTTTGCTCTCAACTTTTCCATCTCCCAAACTCCATCAAAGCTCTTCTCACCTTGAATTCTTTGATTCTCCATTGGAATCATGGAATTCTAGAGCTAAAACCTTCATCCTTCATCCTTATCATCTCCAATTCTCCATTTAAATTTTGTGCTATTATGGATCTGAATTTGAAGTTGATCCAGAGGAGCTTATTTGGATAATTCTTGCTTAATTTTGGTGGATCTTCATTTCTACTACAAGAACTCACTTGGATCTTGAAGAATCTCTGGGTTTCTTGCTTGGATCTACTCATTTCAAGTGAATCAACATTCACCAAAGCAAATCTCCGCTTTGTAGGTTGGAAATTCTAGATCTGATTCTGTTATTTAGCTTATTTACATAATCATCATGTTGATCTTCATTTTTGGTTAATTTGGTTGATTTTTGATTAATGTGATTTGTGATCTTACTGTTTAAATGTGTTTACATGTTGTTGCGGTGAAATTTGGATGTCAAGCTATTGATTAACTTGAATCTTAATTCATTTACAACCGGTCTTTGATTTATCCGAAGGAAAGGTTAAAGAAAGGAAAAACCTAAAAGGGAGAGATCTAAGGTTCGGGGGTTGGTTAAATTTAGGGAAGGTATTAGCACCCTAAACTTCCGTAGTACTCTACGGGAACCTTTTGTTTATTATTTTTTTTATTTATTTCATTAATTATTTTGCTTAAGGGTATATACAAAGGATTGAAAATTAAAAAAGACCTAGGGGTTAATTCTAAGTTTACTCGGCAAGACATCGCATCTTGTGCCTACATATCCTTACGGGAATAGAATCAGAGTAACTGTAGTTCCCCTCAAAAGGGAGGTTAGAGACTTCTTGACTGTGGTCAAGGTCTCAAGGGGAATAAACGCATCTTAAGGACACACTTACATGGAGTCTTAAACTCCGATCTCTATGTTATAAATTGTTAAGTGCATTAGGGTTAGGTTAGGGATTCCGCGGCGGGAAACCTTAAAACAGAGTACGGCGACTCTTTTGGCCTAACACTAGGATAAAAGCAATTTTGCCCACGGCGGGACACCTAGGCTAAACAGGGTTTGATCCATTAAAGGGGTAAGGCTATTGACTCGGCGGCCAAAAGGCTGGACCTAATCCTTCGGAAGGATAAAATTGTAAAAAATGTGAAAATATGACAAATCATTATATGGAGGAATAATTAAGGTACAAAAATAAGAAAAGTAATAAAGACAGAGGGTATAAAGAAACAAAGAAACATTTCTGAAAACATGAAGAATATGAAAATATGTAATGACACTTAGAATGAAGTGAGGGAGGAAAATAGTGTGGGGCTGTGGCCACCACAAGCACATCTCAACCACGAGCATGCACATGAAATGCCAAAAGAAAGAAAAATAATAAAAGGGTACATAAAATGACACGACAAACATCAAACATCAGGAGTTCCTTACGAAAAGGTTTTAATTTTTTAATATTTTAATTATAAAAAAAAAGGTTTTAATTTTTTAATATTTTAATTATAAAAGAAAGGTTTTAATTTTTTAATAAAAAATATTTAAGTTAAAAATTATAAAAAAAATTAAGTTTAAATTATAAAAAAAGTTTTTGGAGGAAAAGTCTTTTCAGTTTTTTTTAAAACAAAAAGGCTTTTCATCCAAAAAAGGCTTTTCAGTTTTTTTGGGAAAATGCTTTTCAGTTTTTTTGGGAAAAGGTTTTTGGAAACAAAAAGGTTTTTTTTTTCTTCTTGGGAACAAAAAGGCTTTTCAGTTTTTAAAAAAGGTCTTACTAAAAAAAGGTTTTAATAATAAATAAAAAAAGGGTTTTGATTTTAAAAAAAGGTTTTGATAAAAAAGGGTTTTGATATTAAAATCTAGGGACCTAAACACACATGGAGATTAACATGGCAAAATATGCACATAAAGATGAAAAAGCAAAAGGTTTAGTAATTTAACGGACCTAAACACATTAACATGGCAAAATATGCACATAAACATGAAAAGGCAAAAGATTTAGTAATTTAACCTACGAAGCGGAGGTTTGCTTCGGTAAATGTGAAAAAGGTTTGAATAAGGGAACACTGGAGAGCTCCAATCCTTCTGACGAGTTGTGGGAACGACCGCCTTTCTTCTCTGGAGATCTCCTTTGTTTCTCTCTTTCTCTCTCCTCTTTTCTGAAGAAAACCTTCTGACCTTTTTTTTCAACAAGGCAACACATGTATATATAGGGAACAAATTAGGGTTAACACCAAATTGTCAATAATGTCCCTAAAGCCCATTTTAAAGCCCAAACTAAATAATTAGTTAAGAAAAAATAAAATTTAAATAATTTAAAATAATTAAAATAAACTTAAAATAAAAACTAATAATCCTATTGATTCCTAAAATCAAAAATATTATAAAAAGAACAAAATTTTTTCTAATATTTTTTATTTTATGATTTTTTGGATATTTTTATGAATAATTTAGAAAAAAGTGAAAAAAAAATATTTTAAAAAATGATTTAATTAAAATACGAAAATAATAATTAAATAATAATAAAAAACTATTTTTGTTATTTTTTTAATGAGAGATAGAAAAATTTAGAGTAAAAATAATAAAAAACAAAAAGTGACAAAGGTGAGATTCGAACTCTCAACCTCTCACACTCACAACTCCTTACACATGTCCTCTTGCCAATTGTGCCATTTTTACTTTTTAGAAAAAAAATGCATGCCATATGATATTTACCTGCAAAAAGTCAAACGACTACACAAATTTGTTAGTAATTGATTAAATGCAAGAAAATGCAATGAAATGCGACGACAAATCTTAGGGCAAAATTTGGGGTATTACAGTTGCCCCTATTTAAATAACTTCACCGGGTGATTTGAGCAACGGAGACTCGAGAAATCATGGTGGAGGGATTTAAATACAGATAACCGAAAATTTTGCCTTTAGATGCAGTGTTATGCAATGATATGGACAAAACAAAACGAACTATAATGCTAAATATAATATGAATCTGATATGATGCGTATGATGAAAATGACAAATGCACGGATACAGACGAAACAACGTCACAGGGGACGACCCATCGAGGAATTGCACTAGGGAAGAAGACATGTCATATCTGGAAGAACGTCGGGTAGACACGACACAGAATTGTTGATAGGTGCCAAGTAAATTAGAAATTGTCCGCAAGGTAAGACGCGAGTAAAACACGAGCTCAGGAGAAAAACGCAAATGGGGATAAAACACCCATGATGCCAAGTAAATAAATTTTTCCCACAAGGTAAGACGCGAGTAAAACACGACCTCAGGGAAAAAAAAGTAAATGGGGGTAAAACACCATGATGTTAGGTAAACCCAGGAATATCTGGTAAACGGGGAATAAAACACCCGGGATAAAGGTACATGGGGGATAAAACACCCAAGGATAGAAGGTAAATGGGGAGTAAAGCACCCAAGATAGACATGTAAATGGGGAGTAAAGCACCCAGGATAGAAATGTAAATGGGGAGTAAAGCACCCAAGATAAAAATGTAAATGGGGAGTAAAGCACCCAAGATAAAAATGTAAATGGGGAGTAAAGCACCCAAGCTAGAAATGTAAATGGGGAGTAAAGCACCCAAGATAGAGAGGTAAATGGGGAATAAAGCACCCAAGATAGAAATGTAAATGGGGAGTAAAGCACCCAAGATAGAAATGTAAATGGGGAATAAAGCACCCAAGATATGCACATGTATAGGAATTATGCTATGACATATGATCAAATGCAAATGCAGACGTCGACGACCAGGCTCGACTCTTTCGGTGAGATGACAAAACTGGAGGACTGATTCCTCAACACGGAGATCACTGTCATTTTGTTAAACTGTTGTTGCACCCCAAAATTTGACCAACCGGGTCTCGTATCTGGCTCGATGTTTCGACGCATAATCGCATTCGCATCTGCATATTGCATACAGTGCATTTTTCATTTGTTTTGGTTTTATTGGGATCACAGCTCTCGTCTCGTGTTTCAGGTGTTTTTTTATCAGTTTAAATAGGTAGAATCGATTTTTGGGATATTTCGGTGCCCGTTTATTTTTACCGGCTATTTTTGTGCGCTCTCGCGGTTTTATGTGTCATTCGGTGCTATTTTTGTTCCCTCGGGAATTATTGTGATTTTTCTGGATTTTATTGGCAATTTTTAGGATTTAATAGGTTTTTTTAATAGTTTAATTCTTTTTAAATAGATTTTTAATCATTTTAGATATTAATAGATTTTTCTAGGATATTAATTGAGTTTTTGAATATATTTTTAGATATAGGTTTTAATATTTTTAATAGTTTTTAAAATAGAATTTAATAGTTTTTTAATATAGAGATAATAGATTTTTCTTCTTTTATTAGTAAATAGATTTTAATAGAAAAATATAGTTTTTTATAGTAATAGATTTACTTTTAATAATATAGGTTTAATTAGAATTTTTAGGATTAATTGAGTATTAGTTAGTTAATTAGAGTAGTGTTTAGTTAGTTTTAATTGGTTTAGTCTTTTTTAAATCCATATCAGTTTTTTGTTTCATTTTCGTTGGGCCTTATTACCCTTTTCGCAGGCCCAGTTAGTGGTTTTTTTGTCCAGCAAAGTCCAAATCAGTCCAAAGAATAATCCAGAAATTGTCCAAGCATTTTCCAGTTTCGTCCAGATCAGTCTAGAATCTTCCAGCGTTCTCAGTGGTTTAAATAGCTCCAGCACACGTGTAGCTTAAAGGATGGCCCCACGCTGCAGATCCCACACCACGCCACCTCATCTCAACATTCATCTCTCTCTGCCACGCATGGGGACACGCGTCCCACATGCATCTCTCCTCTCCACCAGCTGCAGCCACGTGTCTCCACCATAACCCTCGCCTGAAAACACCACCGGCCGGCATGCATGGCCGGCGGCCACCGCAAACCTCGCCGGAAAACCCCAAAAATCCCAGAATCCGATCTAACCACCACCTTCTCCCCAGAATCCGATAACCTTCATCTTCTTCCCCTGACCTTCATCATCCTCAACTTTGTTCAAACCCAGAAAACACAGGAACCTTCATCAATCTTCATCTTTTTTCCACTCAACAAGAACGAAAATCCAAGATCCACAATCATCAACCATCAACAGGAACCTTCATCAATGGTTTCCCAGAAGTTCATCATCCATCAAGCCTTCAGGAAAAATCCCCAGAATCCTCATAGATTCACCTTCAACCGTTCAACAAACTTCAGACATCCAACTATCAATCTTCGTCCTCGTCGTTTCTTCCCTGATCATTCTTCATCCACTTCTGTTCAATAATCACACTCTCCAGATTTCTCCCAGATTCCTCAACCTTCATCGTCGAGTTCACCATCTCCAGAACAAAACTTCAGCAGGAAACCTCCTTCCTCTCATCTTCCCCGATCCATCATCAGAACAACAACAATCCCCAGAAACTGTTTCATCATCATCATCACGTTCAAGAACATCTCCAGGAAGAATGCTCATCAACTAAGAATGCTCAAGAACACCTTCATGTTCATCGCGATCTCCAGAAAGCTTCATCGTTCTCAACCCTAAAACCCAGAAACATCCAAGAACGACAACTTCAAGAACGCGCCTCCAGAAGAGCAACACGATCTCCAAAAAAACTCCAGAAGATTCGTCCAGATCCACACAAAGATCATCATGTTGGTTCAACGATCTTCACGCTTCAGAACATGCAAAGAGCATTCGCGATGTTCATTGTGTTTATCACGAATTCCATGTGAGGTTCATCAAAAATCTTCCAGATGTCCGTCATCTGTGCATCCAACATCCGAGCTTCAAAGCTTTGAAGCTTGCTTAGGATGATAGACGGTGAGCGCCGTGATCTTGAGGTTTCCTTTTTTTGAGGTGTGTTTGAAGGTGATGACGGTGGAAGAAGAGTTGAAGAAGGAAGGGGAAACGGTGCGTTCTGGATTGATGAACAGTGCAAAGGAGAAAGAGAGATAGAGCTAGGGTTTTCTGAGGAAGGTGACGAGAAGGTTGGACCGGGTTGAATTGGGCTTCAGGCCCAACGAGTTCTCACCAGTTTCAGCTGGCACCTCCTTTACTTTTTTGTCCCCTCTCCGTGTGAAGATTTTTGGAGGGACTGTGGGCCAAGCCCAATGCACCACCCGCAGTTCACTCATACACCCCCCTGAGTTTCTTTTTTTACAGATGGGCTGGGCCCAGTTACAGTTTTTTTTATTATTGTTTTACTAACCCCCCTGTAAACTGGTGTAAACCCCCCCCCCCCTTCTTGTATTTTTTCATTTTTTTATCATTTCTTTTTGTTTAGAAATTGTGAAAAAGAAAAGAAATAGAAAAGAAAAATAGTAAAAGAAAAAGAAAAGGAAATATTGTGAAAAGGAGAAGAAAAGAAAATATGGAGAAAAATATAGAAAAAAATATGAAAAATAGAGAAAAATAAAGAGAAAAATATATTGAAGAAGGAGAGAAAATATTGTGAAAAAATACATAGAGAAATATGGAAAAATAGTTGAAAAGAAAAGAAGAAAAAAGAGAAAAAATATTAAAGTAGGTTTAATATTTTTAGAGTACATTTTCTTCTAGGGTATATTCTCATAGAAATTATTTTACGATTTTAGAGATAGTTTAGAAGCCCATTTGTTAGGGGGCTATTTTTCATTCGATTTTTCAGGATAGAATAGGATAGCGTTTCCTAGGAGAGTTATTTTCAGTATTCAACTCATTGTAACCATTTTTCAGAGATTAATAAAACGAGATTTGAGCTGTGGTCCCGATAGTAGCCGAACTACAGCTGCTCTGATTTCTCGTACCAGACGAGAATATGTAGGCATAGGATGCGATATCCTAGCGAGCACACTAACGACTAATTTCTGTTCTCTCGCGGCTGTGCGATCGAGACTTTCCCGCTGACGACTAGTTGTAACCCTTTTTCTCTCTTGCTCCAGTGCATTTGAGACCAAGCCATAGTTTTGCCCATAGGTTCCCGACCCTGTGAAGCCAGTTGTTTTTCTCACTGCTGTGTGAGAATGTTTTGTTTAGCCGTAGTTAGCCTGAACTACGTAAAGCTCTGATCTTCCATGCAGTGTGGAAGTACGTAGGCACAAGACGCGAGGTCTTGGCGAGCCAATTTTCCCAGTAGTCCCGAACTACGTTGACTCTGACTTTCTCTCTTGAGAATACGTAGGCATAAAGCGCGACGCTCTATCGAGTCAATTCCCTTCCGTTTAGATTTAGCAGCCGTAGATAGATTGTTTTGCATCCTTTAGACAACCCAAGCAAGCGTGGATCCCGTCGAGTACGACGGACGTGAGGGGTGCTAATACCTTCCCCTTGCGTAACCGACTCCCGAACCCAGGTTTTGGTTGCGATGACCATACCTTTTCCCCGTCTTTTGCGAGGTTTACTTCGAGCGTTTCCTTTCCCGCTCTGAGGGATAAATAACGCACGGTGGCGACTCTTCTGTCAGCCGGCGCCGATTTTCGCAGTAGCGACAACTGTATCAAGTTGATAGTCACTGTAGGAATGATGAATAACTGCTTAGGGATTATGCAAGTAAACTGCCCCAGGTCAAATGAACTGATAATTGCTTCAGCTGTCTGATTCGTGGAATCGACTGTTTTGCTGTATCCTCGGAGGGCTTGCCCCAGTCTGAGTCTTGAACAATTCTCTGGATAAACCAAATCTGAGAAGATATTGCCTTGAACAAATCTTGAACTAATTCTTTGACAGGATGTAAAAGGAACTTGCCCCTGATAAGATCACTTGACCAAGTTTCTCATTGTTTGAAAATTCCTTAGAGGAAAGCCAGTTTGCAAACAAAAATATTCATACAAACATGGTAATGCAAAGTTCATGCGACTTTTGAAATCAAAATTATTTTTGAAAGATGGAAAATACATGAGTCGTTAGTCAGAACAAGGCGGTTCAAGACACTCAAAGCTTAAAATAAAAGTGTATTTCCAAAATAAATGATTCGCAAGGATCTTTTGGAGTCAGGTTACGCAACCTTGCTGTAGTATACTTTCAAAATAACCTTGCTTCGATTAGGTCTTTTGAGGGTTGTAATGTGGCCTGGTTCACGGTTTATGAAACAAAAGATAAAGGCTCAAAATTTATTTGTACCCACCCAATCTACGTGATGATCTTCAGTCCTATGCTCAGTTAACTCATACTATGCATTCAGGTTCCCATAAGTTAGGGATTTCATTGATCGTCGCAGTGATGATTCAGAAGTCAAAGGGACCTATGAAAAGGCAGTCACTACTCCCCTATAACATTTGATTGTTTTGACATTGAGGATTTTCAAGATAAGGATTTAAAAATCTCTTTGTATTATCCCTAAATTTTGCCTGAACTGTTTATTTTAGAGTTTACAGTCAGCGGGATGCCCCAGTTTTGCCTAAGTCTCCTTCATAGGTTTTGACTTAGCGGACTTCTTTTGATTTTTTTATATTATTTTTTTGTGTGAAGGAAAGTGACTGTTTGATTTTAATGATTACGGTGAACCATCATCGACCTTTGATTAGAAAACATCTTCGACACTTATTTGACGTGTGCGAAGGAAAATTTGTTAATGAAAGGTGTATCGTATGAACACACAACCAAGTTAACTGAGAACTACCCATCCCAAGGTTAAAATTGTGGGTTTTTTGTAACGAAAGAAACTCCAACTTCTAGGCTCGAAGGGGGTAACGAGGGATTAACTTCCTTATTTCTCCAGTGTTTGGGAATTGAAACAATGCCTTACATCGTCAACAAGGTTTGATTGAAAGCATACTGACAGCAATTATGGGTATAACATTTTCATCATCCTCCCTCCAATCTTAGCATATCAAAAAATTTGGACAAGAAGTAAACATTTGAAAAATAAAGCATAAAGATGCAAATAAATGGACGGAAATGAATTGAATCAAAAGTCGCAATGCTTATTTCATTAATGAAAGTACAAACATAATTAAAAGCAAACAACTTAAACAAAATAAGGAAAGTGCAAACAACGAGAAACAAAAGGCCTAGTGACAAAACTTCATTTCTGATGTACTGGCAAGGGATTTTTCTGAACATCCGGATGACTGTCTGTAAAATCAAGTATTCCAGTTCTAACCAATTCACATACTTTAGCCTTCAATGCAAAACAATGCTCCAAGTCATGGCCTGGGGCACCCTCATGGGAAGCACAATGGAGATCAGCCCTAAATCCAGTCGGAGGATTAAGAGGATGTGGTAAAGCCTTTGTAGTAATCAGTCCTTGCCGGACTAAGTCAGGATATAGCTCTGTGTAAGTCATGAGAATAGGATCGAAGTGACTTCTGTTCCGTTTCTGGTCTGATATCTGTGTCGAGGAATCAGCTTGACGACTCAAAGGTACACTAGAAAAAGATAGGACCAAGAAGGAGAAACTGGGGGACAAATGCAATGCAAAAATGTGATGCTGATGCCATGCAATGGTTCCAAGAATTTAAACGGTCGATTGCAAATATTCCCTTTTAGGAAGGCTGGAAAAAATTTTAGACTTTGAAATGTAGGGCTTCTTGAATTTGCAAAGGACTGCTGAATTCCTTGAAACTAGAAATGATATGATGCTTTATGGATGCGAAGCACAAATACACATAAGAAAACAAAAGGTCCTAAGTTAGAGGAACAGTGAATGGAGTTAAGGTCTACCCTTCCCAAAGAGGTATGTACTATAGGTTGATTGTACCTGCAGAACAAGGGTTCTAAATCAGTGCCCAAAGTCATCAGTCTATCTTTCGGATATTATCAACTTCTCGACTGACTCAAGGGTCGATAATATTCTCAAGAGAACCTCGTTCGAGTGTAGTATCGCGTAGCAACCATTGTAGGACTACTCCCATATAGTTCCCGCACTACATCCTATATAAGGTCAAGATGGTGTAAAGGTACTACGGTTCCCAGTATCACAGACTCCAATCGATAACGGTAAAAGTTTTCACGACTACACTCGATCAACCGAACCATTTTCGAAAGTGTCTCAACTGAGCGGTGATTCTCGATTTAGCTTAGTCGGGACTCACTCCCTATAAGCCTCGTGGAATATATCAGCCATCCTATCATAAGGTCGCTCAAGTCCGGGTGTAGGACTTATCTCACAACACAGTAACTCCAAGTAAGGTACCCCAATATATACATACAAGTGAGCAAAATATATAATAAAACAAATATATAAAGAAAAATAAATAAAATAGGGATAACCCTCAATAGTTAGGACTCCCCAGTGAAGTCGCCATTTTCTGTTGCGGTGAAATTTGGATGTCAAGCTATTGATTAACTTGAATCTTAATTCATTTACAACCGGTCTTTGATTTATCCGAAGGAAAGGTTAAAGAAAGGAAAAACCTAAAAGGGAGAGATCTAAGGTTCGGGGGTTGGTTAAATTTAGGGAAGGTATTAGCACCCTAAACTTCCGTAGTACTCTACGGGAACCTTTTGTTTATTTTTTTTTATTTATTTCATTAATTATTTTGCTTAAGGGTATATACAAAGGATTGAAAATTAAAAAAGACCTAGGGGTTAATTCTAAGTTTACTCGGCAAGACATCGCATCTTGTGCCTACATATCCTTACGGGAATGGAATCAGAGTAACTGTAGTTCCCCTCAAAAGGGAGGTTAGAGACTTCTTGACTGTGGTCAAGGTCTCAAGGGGAATAAACGCATCTTAAGGACACACTTACATGGAGTCTTAAACTCCGATCTCTATGTTATAAATTGTTAAGTGCATTAGGGTTAGGTTAGGGATTCCGCGGCGGGAAACCTTAAAACAGAGTACGGCGACTCTTTTGGCCTAACACTAGGATAAAAGCAATTTTGCCCACGGCGGGACACCTAGGCTAAACAGGGTTTGATCCATTAAAGGGGTAAGGCTATTGACTCGGCGGCCAAAAGGCTGGACCTAATCCTTCGGAAGGATAAAATTGTAAAAAATGTGAAAATATGACAAATCATTATATGGAGGAATAATTAAGGTACATAAATAAGAAAAGTAATAAAGGCAGAGGGTATAAAGAAACAAAGAAACATTTCTGAAAACATGAAGAATATGAAAATATGTAATGACACTTAGAATGAAGTGAGGGAGGAAAATAGTGTGGGGCTGTGGCCACCACAAGCACATCTCAACCACGAGCATGCACATGAAATGCCAAAAGAAAGAAAAATAATAAAAGGGTACATAAAATGACACGACAAACATCAAATATCAGGAGTTCCTTACGAAAAGGTTTTAATTTTTTAATATTTTAATTATAAAAAAAAGGTTTTAATTTTTTAATATTTTAATTATAAAAGAAAGGTTTTAATTTTTTAATAAAAAATATTTAAGTTAAAAATTATAAAAAAAATTAAGTTTAAATTATAAAAAAAGTTTTTGGAGGAAAAGTCTTTTCAGTTTTTTTTAAAACAAAAAGGCTTTTCATCCAAAAAAGGCTTTTCAGTTTTTTTGGGAAAATGCTTTTCAGTTTTTTTGGGAAAAGGTTTTTGGGAAAAAAAAGGTTTTTTTTTTCTTCTTGGGAACAAAAAGGCTTTTCAGTTTTTAAAAAAGGTCTTACTAAAAAAGGTTTTAATAATAAATAAAAAAAGGGTTTTGATTTTAAAAAAAGGTTTTGATAAAAAAGGGTTTTGATATTAAAATCTAGGGACCTAAACACACATGGAGATTAACATGGCAAAATATGCACATAAAGATGAAAAAGCAAAAGGTTTAGTAATTTAACGGACCTAAACACATTAACATGGCAAAATATGCACATAAACATGAAAAGGCAAAAGATTTAGTAATTTAACCTTCGAAGCGGAGGTTTGCTTCGGTAAATGTGAAAAAGGTTTGAATAACGGAACACTGGAGAGCTCCAATCCTTCTGACGAGTTGTGGGAACGACCGCCTTTCTTCTCTGGGGATCTCCTTTGTTTCTCTCTTTCTCTCTCCTCTTTTCTGAAGAAAACCTTCTGACCTCTTTTTTCAACAAGGCAACACATGTATATATAGGGAACAAATTAGGGTTAACACCAAATTGTCAATAATGTCCCTAAAGCCCATTTTAAAGCCCAAACTAAATAATTAGTTAAGAAAAAATAAAATTTAAATAATTTAAAATAATTAAAATAAACTTAAAATAAAAACTAATAATCCTATTGATTCCTAAAATCAAAAATATTATAAAAAGAACAAAATTTTTTCTAATATTTTTTATTTTATGATTTTTTGGATATTTTTATGAATAATTTAGAAAAAAGTGAAAAAAAAATAATATTTTAAAAAATGATTTAATTAAAATACGAAAATAATAATTAAATAATAATAAAAAACTATTTTTGTTATTTTTTTAATGAGAGATAGAAAAATTTTGAGTAAAAATAATAAAAAACAAAAAGTGACAAAGGTGAGATTCGAACTCTCAACCTCTCACACTCACAATTCCTTACACATGTCCTCTTGCCAATTGTGTCATTTTTACTTTTTAGAAAAAAAATGCATGCCATATGATATTTACCTGCAAAAAGTCAAACGACTACACAAATTTGTTAGTAATTGATTAAATACAAGAAAATGCAATGAAATGCGACGACAAATCTTAGGGCAAAATTTGGGGTATTACAGTTGCCCCTATTTAAATAACTTCACCGGGTGATTTGAGCAACGAAGACTCGAGAAATCATGGTGGAGGGATTTAAATACAGATAACCGAAAATTTTGCCTTTAGACGCAGTGCTATGCAATGATATGGACAAAACAAAACGAACTATAATGCTAAATATAATATGAATCTGATATGATGCGTATGATGAAAATGACAAATGCATGGATACAGACGAAACAACGTCACAGGGGACGACCCATCGAGGAATTGCACTAGGGAAGAAGACATGTCATATCTGGAAGAACGTCGGGTAGACACGACACAGAATTGTTGATAGGTGCCAAGTAAATTAGAAATTGTCCGCAAGGTAAGACGCGAGTAAAACACGAGCTCAGGAGAAAAACGCAAATGGGGATAAAACACCCATGATGCCAAGTAAATAAATTTTTCCCACAAGGTAAGACGCGAGTAAAACACGACCTCAGGAAAAAAAAAAGTAAATGGGGGTAAAACACCATGATGTTAGGTAAACCCAGGAATATCTGGTAAACGGGGAATAAAACACCCGGGATAAAGGTACATGGGGGATAAAACACCCAAGGATAGAAGGTAAATGGGGAGTAAAGCACCCAAGATAGACATGTAAATGGGGAGTAAAGCACCCAGGATAGAAATGTAAATGGGGAGTAAAGCACCCAAGATAAAAATGTAAATGGGGAGTAAAGCACCCAAGATAAAAATGTAAATGGGGAGTAAAGCACCCAAGATAAAAATGTAAATGGGGAGTAAAGCACCCAAGCTAGAAATGTAAATGGGGAGTAAAGCACCCAAGATAGAGAGGTAAATGGGGAATAAAGCACCCAAGATAGAAATGTAAATGGGGAGTAAAGCACCCAAGATAGAAATGTAAATGGGGAATAAAGCACCCAAGATATGCACATGTATAGGAATTATGCTATGACATATGATCAAATGCAAATGCAGACGTCGACGACCAGGTTCGACTCTTTCGGTGAGATGACAAAACTAGAGGACTGATTCCTCAACACGGAGATCACTGTCATTTTGTTAAACTGTATCAAGTTGATAGTCACTGTAGGAATGATGAATAACTGCTTAGGGATTATGCAAGTAAACTGCCCCAGGTCAAATGAACTGATAATTGCTTCAGCTGTCTGATTCGTGGAATCGACTGTTTTGCTGTATCCTCGGAGGGCTTGCCCCAGTCTGAGTCTTGAACAATTCTCTGGATAAACCAAATCTGAGAAGATATTGCCTTGAACAAATCTTGAACTAATTCTTTGACAGGATGTAAAAGGAACTTGCCCCTGATAAGATCACTTGACCAAGTTTCTCATTGTTTGAAAATTCCTTAGAGGAAAGCCAGTTTGCAAACAAAAATATTCATACAAACATGGTAATGCAAAGTTCATGCGACTTTTGAAATCAAAATTATTTTCGAAAGATGGAAAATACATGAGTCGTTAGTCAGAACAAGGCGGTTCAAGACACTCAAAGTTTAAAATAAAAGTGTATTGCCAAAATAAATGATTCGCAAGGATCTTTTAGAGTCAGGTTACGCAACCTTGCTGTAGTATACTTTCAAAATAACCTTGCTTCAATTAGGTCTTTTGAGGGTTGTAATGTGGCCTGGTTCACGGTTTATGAAACAAAAGATAAAGGCTCAAAATTTATTTGTACCCACCCAATCTACGTGATGATCTTCAGTCCTATGCTCAGTTAACTCATACTATGCATTCAGGTTCCCATAAGTTAGGGATTTCATTGATCGTCGCAGTGATGATTCAGAAGTCAAAGGGACCTATGAAAAGGCAGTCACTACTCCCCTATAACATTTGATTGTTTTGACATTGAGGATTTTCAAGATAAGGATTTAAAAATCTCTTTGTATTATCCCTAAATTTTGCCTGAACTGTTTATTTTAGAGTTTACAGTCAGCGGGATGCCCCAGTTTTGCCTAAGTCTCCTTCATAGGTTTTGACTTAGCGGACTTCTTTTGATTTTTTTATATTATTTTTTTGTGTGAAGGAAAGTGACTGTTTGATTTTAATGATTACGGTGAACCATCATCGACCTTTGATTAGAAAACATCTTCGACACTTATTTGACGTGTGCGAAGGAAAATTTGTTAATGAAAGGTGTATCGTATGAACACACAACCAAGTTAACTGAGAACTACCCATCCCAAGGTTAAAATTGTGGGTTTTTTGTAACGAAAGAAACTCCAACTTCTAGGCTCGAAGGGGGTAACGAGGGATTAACTTCCTTATTTCTCCAGTGTTTGGGAATTGAAACAATGCCTTACATCGTCAACAAGGTTTGATTGAAAGCATACTGACAGCAATTATGGGTATAACATTTTCATCATCCTCCCTCCAATCTTAGCATATCAAAAATTTTGGACAAGAAGTAAACATTTGAAAAATAAAGCATAAAGATGCAAATAAATGGACGGAAATAAATTGAATCAAAAGTCGCAATGCTTATTTCATTAATGAAAGTACAAACATAATTAAAAGCAAACAACTTAAACAAAATAAGGAAAGTGCAAACAACGAGAAACAAAAGGCCTAGTGACAAAACTTCATTTCTGATGTACTGGCAAGGGATTTTTCTGAACATCCGGATGACTGTCTGTAAAATCAAGTATTCCAGTTCTAACCAATTCACATACTTTAGCCTTCAATGCAAAACAATGCTCCAAGTCATGGCCTGGGGCACCCTCATGGGAAGCACAATGGAGATCAACCCTAAATCCAGTTGGAGGATTAAGAGGATGTGGTAAAGCCTTTGTAGTAATCAGTCCTTGCCGGACTAAGTCAGGATATAGCTCTGTGTAAGTCATGAGAATAGGATCGAAGTGACTCCTGTTCCGTTTCTGGTCTGATATCTGTGTCGAGGAATCAACTTGACGACTCAAAGGTACACTAGAAAAAGATAGGACCAAGAAGGAGAAACTGGGGGACAAATGCAATGCAAAAATGTGATGCTGATGCCATGCAATGGTTCCAAGAATTTCAACGGTCGATTGCAAATATTCCCTTTTAGGAAGGCTGGAAAAAATTTTAGACTTTGAAATGTAGGGCTTCTTGAATTTGCAAAGGACTGCTGAATTCCTTGAAACTAGAAATGATATGATGCTTTATGGATGCGAAGCACAAATACACATAAGAAAACAAAAGGTCCTAAGTTAGAGGAACAGTGAATGGAGTTAAGGTCTACCCTTCCCAAAGAGGTATGTACTATAGGTTGATTGTACCTGCAGAACAAGGGTTCTAAATCAGTGCCCAAAGTCATCAGTCCATCTTTCGGATATTATCAACTTCTCGACTGACTCAAGGGTCGATAATATTCTCAAGAGAACCTCGTTCGAGTGTAGTATCGCGTAGCAACCATTGTAGGACTACTCCCATATAGTTCCCGCACTACATCCTATATAAGGTCAAGATGGTGTAAAGGTACTACGGTTCCCAGTATCACAGACTCCAATCGATAACGGTAAAAGTTTTCACGACTACACTCGATCAACCGAACCATTTTCGAAAGTGTCTCAACTGAGCGGTGATTCTCGATTTAGCTTAGTCGGGACTCACTCCCTATAAGCCTCGTCGAATATATCAGCCATCCTATCATAAGGTCGCTCAAGTCCGGGTGTAGGACTTATCTCACAACACAGTAACTCCAAGTAAGGTACCCCAATATATACATACAAGTGAGTAAAATATATAATAAAACAAATATATAAAGAAAAATAAATAAAATAGGGATAACCCTCAATAGTTAGGACTCCCCAGTGAAGTCGCCATTTTCTGTTGCGGTGAAATTTGGATGTCAAGCTATTGATTAACTTGAATCTTAATTCATTTACAACCGGTCTTTGATTTATCCGAAGGAAAGGTTAAAGAAAGGAAAAACCTAAAAGGGAGAGATCTAAGGTTCGGGGGTTGGATAAATTTAGGGAAGGTATTAGCACCCTAAACTTCCGTAGTACTCTACGGGAACCTTTTGTTTATTATTATTTTTATTTATTTCATTAATTATTTTGCTTAAGGGTATATACAAAGGATTGAAAATTAAAAAAGACCTAGGGGTTAATTCTAAGTTTACTCGGCAAGACATCGCATCTTGTGCCTACATATCCTTACGGGAATGGAATCAGAGTAACTGTAGTTCCCCTCAAAAGGGAGGTTAGAGACTTCTTGACTGTGGTCAAGGTCTCAAGGGGAATAAACGCATCTTAAGGACACACTTACATGGAGTCTTAAACTCCGATCTCTATGTTATAAATTGTTAAGTGCATTAGGGTTAGGTTAGGGATTCCGCGGCGGGAAACCTTAAAACAGAGTACGGCGACTCTTTTGGCCTAACACTAGGATAAAAGCAATTTTGCCCACGGCGGGACACCTAGGCTAAACAGGGTTTGATCCATTAAAGGGGTAAGGCTATTGACTCGGCGGCCAAAAGGCTGGACCTAATCCTTCGGAAGGATAAAATTGTAAAAAATGTGAAAATATGACAAATCATTATATGGAGGAATAATTAAGGTACAGAAATAAGAAAAGTAATAAAGGCAGAGGGTATAAAGAAACAAAGAAACATTTCTGAAAACATGAAGAATATGAAAATATGTAATGACACTTAGAATGAAGTGAGGGAGGAAAATAGTGTGGGGCTGTGGCCACCACAAGCACATCTCAACCTCGAGCATGCACATGAAATGCCAAAAGAAAGAAAAATAATAAAAGGGTACATAAAATGACACGAAAAACATCAAACATCAGGAGTTCCTTACGAAAAGGTTTTAATTTTTTAATATTTTAATTATAAAAAAAAGGTTTTAATTTTTTAATATTTTAATTATAAAAGAAAGGTTTTAATTTTTTAATAAAAAATATTTAAGTTAAAAATTATAAAAAAAATTAAGTTTAAATTATAAAAAAAGTTTTTGGAGGAAAAGTCTTTTCAGTTTTTTTTAAAACAAAAAGGCTTTTCATCCAAAAAAGGCTTTTCAGTTTTTTGGGGAAAATGCTTTTCAGTTTTTTTGGGAAAAGGTTTTTGGGAACAAAAAGGTTTTTTTTTCTTCTTGGGAACAAAAAGGCTTTTCAGTTTTTAAAAAAGGTCTTACTAAAAAAGGTTTTAATAATAAATAAAAAAAGGGTTTTGATTTTAAAAAAAGGTTTTGATAAAAAAAGGTTTTGATATTAAAATCTACGGACCTAAACACACATGGAGATTAACATGGCAAAATATGCACATAAAGATGAAAAAGCAAAAGGTTTAGTAATTTAACGGACCTAAACACATTAACATGGCAAAATATGCACATAAACATGAAAAGGCAAAAGATTTAGTAATTTAACCTACGAAGCGGAGGTTTGCTTCGGTAAATGTGAAAAAGGTTTGAATAAGGGAACACTGGAGAGCTCCAATCCTTCTGACGAGTTGTGGGAACGACCGCCTTTCTTCTCTGGGGATCTCCTTTGTTTCTCTCTTTCTCTCTCCTCTTTTCTGAAGAAAACCTTCTGACCTCTTTTTTCAACAAGGCAACACATGTATATATAGGGAACAAATTAGGGTTAACACCAAATTGTCAATAATGTCCCTAAAGCCCATTTTAAAGCCCAAACTAAATAATTAGTTAAGAAAAAATAAAATTTAAATAATTTAAAATAATTAAAATAAACTTAAAATAAAAACTAATAATCCTATTGATTCCTAAAATCAAAAATATTATAAAAAGAACAAAATTTTTTCTAATATTTTTTATTTTATGATTTTTTGGATATTTTTATGAATAATTTAGAAAAAAGTGAAAAAAAAATAATATTTTAAAAAATGATTTAATTAAAATACGAAAATAATAATTAAATAATAATAAAAAACTATTTTTGTTATTTTTTTAATGAGAGATAGAAAAATTTAGAGTAAAAATAATAAAAAACAAAAAGTGACAAAGGTGAGATTCGAACTCTCAACCTCTCACACTCACAATTCCTTACACATGTCCTCTTGCCAATTGTGCCATTTTTACTTTTTAGAAAAAAAATGCATGCCATATGATATTTACCTGCAAAAAGTCAAACGACTACACAAATTTGTTAGTAATTGATTAAATACAAGAAAATGCAATGAAATGCGACGACAAATCTTAGGGCAAAATTTGGGGTATTACAGTTGCCCCTATTTAAATAACTTCACCGGGTGATTTGAGCAACGAAGACTCGAGAAATCATGGTGGAGGGATTTAAATACAGATAACCGAAAATTTTGCCTTTAGACGCAGTGCTATGCAATGATATGGACAAAACAAAACGAACTATAATGCTAAATATAATATGAATCTGATATGATGCGTATGATGAAAATGACAAATGCATGGATACAGACGAAACAACGTCACAGGGGACGACCCATCGAGGAATTGCACTAGGGAAGAAGACATGTCATATCTGGAAGAACGTCGGGTAGACACGACACAGAATTGTTGATATGTGCCAAGTAAATTAGAAATTGTCCGCAAGGTAAGACGCGAGTAAAACACGAGCTCAGGAGAAAAACGCAAATGGGGATAAAACACCCATGATGCCAAGTAAATAAATTTTTCCCACAAGGTAAGACGCGAGTAAAACACGACCTCAGGAAAAAAAAAGTAAATGGGGGTAAAACACCATGATGTTAGGTAAACCCAGGAATATCTGGTAAACGGGGAATAAAACACCCGGGATAAAGGTACATGGGGGATAAAACACCCAAGGATAGAAGGTAAATGGGGAGTAAAGCACCCAAGATAGACATGTAAATGGGGAGTAAAGCACCCAGGATAGAAATGTAAATGGGGAGTAAAGCACCCAAGATAAAAATGTAAATGGGGAGTAAAGCACCCAAGATAAAAATGTAAATGGGGAGTAAAGCACCCAAGATAAAAATGTAAATGGGGAGTAAAGCACCCAAGCTAGAAATGTAAATGGGGAGTAAAGCACCCAAGATAGAGAGGTAAATGGGGAATAAAGCACCCAAGATAGAAATGTAAATGGGGAGTAAAGCACCCAAGATAGAAATGTAAATGGGGAATAAAGCACCCAAGATATGCACATGTATAGGAATTATGCTATGACATATGATCAAATGCAAATGCAGACGTCGACGACCAGGCTCGACTCTTTCGGTGAGATGACAAAACTAGAGGACTGATTCCTCAACACGGAGATCACTGTCATTTTGTTAAACTGTATCAAGTTGATAGTCACTGTAGGAATGATGAATAACTGCTTAGGGATTATGCAAGTAAACTGCCCCAGGTCAAATGAACTGATAATTGCTTCAGCTGTCTGATTCGTGAAATCGACTGTTTTGCTGTATCCTCGGAGGGCTTGCCCCAGTCTGAGTCTTGAACAATTCTCTGGATAAACCAAATCTGAGAAGATATTGCCTTGAACAAATCTTGAACTAATTCTTTGACAGGATGTAAAAGGAACTTGCCCCTGATAAGATCACTTGACCAAGTTTCTCATTGTTTGAAAATTCCTTAGAGGAAAGCCAGTTTGCAAACAAAAATATTCATACAAACATGGTAATGCAAAGTTCATGCGACTTTTGAAATCAAAATTATTTTTGAAAGATGGAAAATACATGAGTCGTTAGTCAGAACAAGGCGGTTCAAGACACTCAAAGTTTAAAATAAAAGTGTATTGCCAAAATAAATGATTCGCAAGGATCTTTTAGAGTCAGGTTACGCAACCTTGCTGTAGTATACTTTCAAAATAACCTTGCTTCAATTAGGTCTTTTGAGGGTTGTAATGTGGCCTGGTTCACGGTTTATGAAACAAAAGATAAAGGCTCAAAATTTATTTGTACCCACCCAATCTACGTGATGATCTTCAGTCCTATGCTCAGTTAACTCATACTATGCATTCAGGTTCCCATAAGTTAGGGATTTCATTGATCGTCGCAGTGATGATTCAGAAGTCAAAGGGACCTATGAAAAGGCAGTCACTACTCCCCTATAACATTTGATTGTTTTGACATTGAGGATTTTCAAGATAAGGATTTAAAAATCTCTTTGTATTATCCCTAAATTTTGCCTGAACTGTTTATTTTAGAGTTTACAGTCAGCGGGATGCCCCAGTTTTGCCTAAGTCTCCTTCATAGGTTTTGACTTAGCGGACTTCTTTTGATTTTTTTATATTATTTTTTTGTGTGAAGGAAAGTGACTGTTTGATTTTAATGATTACGGTGAACCATCATCGACCTTTGATTAGAAAACATCTTCGACACTTATTTGACGTGTGCGAAGGAAAATTTGTTAATGAAAGGTGTATCGTATGAACACACAACCAAGTTAACTGAGAACTACCCATCCCAAGGTTAAAATTGTGGGTTTTTTGTAACGAAAGAAACTCCAACTTCTAGGCTCGAAGGGGGTAACGAGGGATTAACTTCCTTATTTCTCCAGTGTTTGGGAATTGAAACAACGCCTTACATCGTCAACAAGGTTTGATTGAAAGCATACTGACAGCAATTATGGGTATAACGTTTTCATCATCCTCCCTCCAATCTTAGCATATCAAAAATTTTGGACAAGAAGTAAACATTTGAAAAATAAAGCATAAAGATGCAAATAAATGGACGGAAATAAATTGAATCAAAAGTCGCAATGCTTATTTCATTAATGAAAGTACAAACATAATTAAAAGCAAACAACTTAAACAAAATAAGGAAAGTGCAAACAACGAGAAACAAAAGGCCTAGTGACAAAACTTCATTTCTGATGTACTGGCAAGGGATTTTTCTGAACATCCGGATGACTGTCTGTAAAATCAAGTATTCCAGTTCTAACCAATTCACATACTTTAGCCTTCAATGCAAAACAATGCTCCAAGTCATGGCCTGGGGCACCCTCATGGGAAGCACAATGGAGATCAACCCTAAATCCAGTCGGAGGATTAAGAGGATGTGGTAAAGCCTTTGTAGTAATCAGTCCTTGCCGGACTAAGTCAGTGTTGCGGTGGAAATAGGATCACAAACTATTAATGAGTTTGAATCGCAATTCAATTCACAACCGCTCTTTGATTTATCCGAAGGAAAAGGTCAAAAAGGGAAAACCTATTTTTGCATCGTAAACACAATGCGGGGAAAGATCTAGGGTTCGGGGGTTGGTTAAATTTAGGGAAGGTATTAGCACCCTAAACTTCCGTAGTACTCTACGGGAACCTTTTGTTCAAATGTTTACTATTTTGCTTTATTTATTTGCTTAAGGTATATGTACAAAGGGATTACAAGTGAGAAAATAAACCTAAGGGGTTAATTCTAAGTTTACTCGGCAAGACATCGCATCTTGTGCCTACGTATCCTTACGGGAGTGGAATCAGAGTAATCGTAGTTCCCCTCAAAAGGGAGGTTAGAAACGTCTTGACTGTGGCCAAGGTTTCAATGGGGAATAAACGTATCTTAGGGACACGCTTACATGGAGTGTAGAAACTCCAATATCTACGTTGAAGTTGTTTATTGTAATTAGGGTTAAATTAGGTTAAGTTAGGGATTCCGCGGCGGGAAACCCTAAAATGAGCGCGGCGGCTCTTTGACCTAATGCTAGGGGTAAAATTGTAATTTTGCCTGCGGCGAGGCATTTGTGAAAATTTAGGGTTTGTAAAAGTGTAGGGTTTGAAGGTTAGGACTATTGACACGGCGGTCAAACGCTAGACCTAACCTTCGGATGTGTGTAGTGTGATTGGAATATTCGATGAGTGTGTGAGATAATTGAATTATGCAGACTTTTAAATGCGGAAACGTAAATGCGATTGTTAAGATTCGCAAGGTTACAGAGGAGGAACAGTTACAACAGTATGATACAATTCAATTTTAAGAACGCGAATATAAAGAAACAACATGGTAAGCTGCACAGTGAACGAACTAGGTTAGTAAACACAATTATGAAAACAGGAGCATGAGGCTATGAGACGTTTTTTTGTGGTTTCTTATTTTATGAGAAGCTTAATATGAGTCTAAGCTTAATTTTTTCTTACTTGATAATGAATAAATAGAAAAAGAAGATCTTAATCTTTTTTTAAAAAAATATTTTCTCTTGGTTTTAAAAAAATATATTGATTTTAATATTTTAAAAAATGTTTTAATTTTAATATTTTAAAAAAATGTTTTTTGATTTTAATACTTAAAAAAATGTTTTTTATTTGATTTTAATATTTAAAAAAATGTGTTTGATTTTAATATTAAAAAAAACAACTTAAATATTTTTTTTTTAAATTTGATAATTTAATTAAAAAAAGAAAACGAAAGTAGAAAAAATAAAAAGGGTTGGGCCGGTCATTACCTCCGGACCCAACCCGGTCGAGGTGATTGTAATCACAAGGTTACTTAGGGTTTCAGAACCCTTTGGTTCTTCGCAGCGCCGTTTACACTTCATTCTTCATCTCTCTCGCCGCGATTCCCTCTGATCTTCCTCATTCCTGAAACAAAACATGAAATCTGTGATGAAAAACATCCCATGGCTTACATTTAAAGCGAAAACGGCCGATGATGAAGAGATTCTGAGGCTGAGGCGATTGATTGCTCGTCGTTTGGTTAAACGGCGCCGGCGGTCCTTCGTGTGATGACTTTGGTGGAAAACTTCTTCTTCTTCTTCTGATGTCGCGGTCGTTAGGGTTTCTCGTTCGGTGATTTTTCTTGGCCCTCCAGTTAGGGTTCGTACGCGATTTTTCTCTCTTTCGTATCAGGTTGTATCTCTCTCTTTATATACGCTTTACTTTTTGGGCTTTCAATCTGTATTGGATTTGTATTGCTCTGAGATTTGATTTCGTGTTGATGCGATTTGATTTTGATTTTCCAGATTGAGTTCTAATGCGATGCTTTCTGAGATGATTGGGATCTCAATTCCTTTTTCTGGTATGAACTTGATACTAGTTCGTTGATTGATCCAAAATACATTCCACTGGGATATGATTTGGTTCTTGCTGATACATGATTGGATCCTATTTCTCCTTTTAGGATTTGATTGGGATTTCTCTTGATATGATTCTGAACTCGTTTTGATTCACTTGATACGATTTGTTCCGTCCCTGATTTGGAATTGATATCGATGTCAAATTTGTTTTCGGTTTTTCTCTGATACAGTTTGCCCTACTCCTTCATACCTTCCTTTTCCAGAATTCCTAGATTGATTCGATTTTGTTGGATTTTTGCAGATGGATTGGATTGCCTTTGGATTTCTGTTGACCTGTTGGATATCTGAATTAATTCGAACTGATTTGCTTGATTTCGAACTGATTTGTTTTTGGACTGATTTGTTTGATTGATTCAGATTGGGAATCAAAATCTTTCTATTGTTTTTCTGATATGATTTGCTTTCAGATTGGATTGATTGATATCTGATTTTGATTCACAGAATTCCTTGAAGGATTCGTTTTTCTGCTCTGTTATCGATCTCGAACTGATTCATTTTTGATTGATTCGTTTCTTTGATGCAGCTCAGATCCTTTTCCTCTTCTTCTTTCAGAGAGGGCTTGATGTTGTGTTGGTCTTAGCCGCCGAGACGGGTACGCGGTAATGATGACGCTGAGTCTGAACCATTTGGAGCAGTATGCTATAATCCTAGTTTTTCGCTTATGTTACTGCTTCTGATTGAATTGGTGGGGACAATTAGCTATCATGTTGAGCTGAGCCGTGTATGTGTTCGTTTGTGGCTACCCCTGTGATTTTGCCGGATATCTATTTCGTCTTGGTTAACTGGATTTTTATTCTGATTCCATTTGAACTGCTTCGTGATAAACTGAATCATGCTTCTCTGATTTGCTCGAACTCAATTCTTCTGATAAGGGTTGTCGTGTTCGTAGCTCGCCTCGCTTGCTACCTGTTTGTGACTGATATTGATTGTACCGCTGTTGGTGTTACTAATGGTTGCTCTTGAAATTGTTTGCAGATGCTAGTCGACTTGTTTTGCTTGCAATTGATACCTGCAGATGTTGAACTGGTGTTGCTCGCTGTGTTGTTGTTTGCAACTGATATCTGTTGCTGCTATGGTTTGTAGCTCAGAAATTGCTATTGTCGGGGGGAACTTGAAACGGTGATGATGATTCGTGAATCTGAACCGTTTGTTAGAGGCTATTGTTGCAATGTTGGTGCTTGCGAATGATGCTTGCTCGTAGCTGATATTGTTGATGTGAAAAACTTGTTGTTGTTGCACTGTGATGCTTACAGCTGATACTACCCTGTTATTGCAGGTTGTGACTCGTGTTGTTTCTCTTTGCTTGCTGTAGTTGATATTGGTTCTATGGTTTTGCTGCCTGTTTCTTGAACTGAACTGTTTTAAACTCTGTTATGAAATTGGGGTAATGAATCTTTTGATACCTTGTCCTATGTTATCTTGCCGCAGCTTGTTGCGTGTCTCATTCTTCTGCACATGGTTCAGAACTGATGCTGCTCATGAAATATTTAGGCTTTGAGTTCCAAATTCTGAATTTGACGTTGATGCGTTTGTGGCTTTTCAGGTGTTGGAAATTTCGGAACCAAAGCGACTCAGACCTGTCGGCATCCGGGTCTGAGTCAAAACTTGCCTATGTTGCCTTATTCTCGTATCAGTTTGGAAATCCAATCGCGGCAAAACGAATCAGCCCCACTTCTTTTATTTTTTCTATCTCTCGGATGTCCCGTATCGATAAGAACAAGCATTACCTGATCTGATGCCCACGGCGCGGCTCGGTAACGGGGGTAGGACGCAGCTTCGGTTGTGCCACTCCCGGCACTCGATGATGACATCGTTCTGAGAGTGTCAAAAGCATCTTCTGACCTTTTTTCTATATTGTTTGTTTTGCTTTGATGTGCAGGTTAGTCGAGATTTGCGGCGAAGCTTAAAGACAACATAAAGGCACTTAGGAACTTTTTAGGATTTAGGATAGATACCTTAAGGATCAATGTAATTCCTTGTAACATTATTTCTGAAATGTGAAGTATTCTTTACTTCTTGTATGATGAGATTCTTTTATGAAATAAAATTCCCAAAATTTGAATTCATTTATTTTTATTCTTAGTTAAAAATATAAACATTTGTGGATAAATCCACAAGTATTTAAAACATGAACACTCCCAAGTGATATTCTTATTTGTGGACTCCTCTCATTTGTAATCCTCATCTCATCATCCGATTAAAATCCCTTTTAAATGTTAACCAACCATTTCGTAACCAAATGCGTATGTGCACCGTAATCACGACAATTTCAGCATCAACAACAAAACTAATCGTAATTAAATTCCCCTGACCAAACGCCGAGAGCCACAAATCAACAATACCCAATTATGACTGTGCCTTAATAACAGAACGGAAGCGCTTAGGAAATAAACCATGAGCGATGGAATGGATCTTAAATCCAGTTGTGCTTAACAAGTTTTAATACCGACCACATCAAATTGGCACCTTAATTCAATCAGACCTGGGGATAAGTAAACGCCTCTAAAATAGTGTATCAAACGCCTCATAACTTAATAACAGCCCGTCTTCAAGGAATTAGCAGAAGTTGTGTAAAATGACCGAAATACCCCCGGAACCAAATCTGCAAAACAAAAACCTCCACAACTGGTTAGCGGTTAGCGATGTACATATGAGATGATATGCGAAATGACTGGCTAATTATAAGGGTAAAATTT
Source organism: Lathyrus sativus (assembly GCA_963859935.3). NCBI lineage: Eukaryota > Viridiplantae > Streptophyta > Magnoliopsida > Fabales > Fabaceae > Lathyrus > Lathyrus sativus. The sequence continues at coordinate 163,293,749 of OZ012735.1, read as the reverse complement.
GGGGTATTACAGTTGCCCCTATTTAAATAGCTACACCGGGCGATTTGAGTGACAGAGACTCGAGGAATCGTGGTGGAGAGATTTAAATATAGATAACCGAAAATTTTGCCCTTATATGCGACAGTATGCAATGCCATGGATAAAACGGGAACAGCTTAATGCAGATGATGCCGTGGACATGATATGTTGCGTATGCTGGAATAATGAATGCGGAAATGCTGACGAACATGACGACACCGGGGCAGACGCCACGAGAAGAATTCACTGGGGAAAATGACGCGCTGAGATATGGTACAACACTGGGGAATTCTAAAAATGATAGTCAACTGGTGCGAATGACCAATTGTCATATTTAGAAAAGGACCGAGATCCTTAAATGAGGATGGTACCTATGAGACGGCCTCCACTGGAGAATCTAAAAATAAAACTGGATCACGTACGATGGTAAGATCGATTACAGAATGCTGGAGCATTGAGCAAAGAATAACATCCAAGCTTCTGTAAACTACCCCTCGTGACAGGATCAAACGGACTTTTCGGAACTCCGTAGCAAATATACAGGGTAAAAAACTGACTGTATGCCAAAATAAATGGACTTTGATGGGAAGTGCCCTGATAAGCTTCTCGCGGGAGAACTGTCACTCATCGTTGGAAGGGACTTATGTGCCAAAATGGATAAGCACTCAAATAAAGAGGATGCTGCTTATCTGATAAATAAATCTTCTCGCATTTTAAGGTCGGCGCCTGGAATGCGATTCTGAGTTTTCTCTTACTGAAGGATAAATAGACTGCTTCAAGATCGTGCTCTCCTGAACATGAAACGGGTAAACTGAACTTCTTCATATTTCAGAATCGTGCTCTCCTGAATACGATACTGGATGACTGAATTTCTTCATATTTCAGAATCGTGCTCTCCTGAATATGATACTGGATGACTGAATTTCTTCATATTTCAGAATCGTGCTCTCCTGAATATGATACTGGATGACTGAATTTCTTCATATTTCAGAATCGTGCTCTCCTGAATATGATACTGGATGACTGAATTTCTTCATATTTCAGAATCGTGCTCTCCTGAATATGATACTGGATGACTGAATTTCTTCATATTTCAGAATCGTGCTCTCCTGAATATGATACTGGATGACTGAATTTCTTCATATTTCAGAATCGTGCTCTCCTGAATATGATACTGGATGACTGAATTTCTTCATATTTCAGAATCGTGCTCTCCTGAATATGATACTGCTCAAACCTCCCCGTAACTCAAGATCGTGCTCTCCTGAATACGATTTGGGTTCAAACCTCAAGACGGCAGGGAAATGGAAGCCCAACTGCTCCATGGAGATGGCCATTTGCTACGAGTCATAACGAGGATATGATCGACTTCTAAAGTGAGAAATGTCGTGTGTTGATGTTGTAAAATGTAAAGTGTAAAGGGCTGTAACATGTAGGATTGTAAAGTGTTGTACTGATATATTTCCCAGGCGTGAACTGGCGTGTATTTGTAAATGATTGTAGTCGATTTTTTTTGAAAGATAATGCAAAGTAAATGCACGTCCGGGTACAGTAATAACCTTCTCGGGCGAGAACAGTCGCGTATCCGTTATGGTATGGTGAAAATCTTTAGATGGTGCAAAATAAATGCACGTCCGGTTGGGCTCGACGACCGACAAGACTGAGATTCAATCTAGGATCGAGCTAGAAAGAAGACTGGTAATCAAGACTCCATAGAGGGAATGAACTCGAAGGGTAGATATCTTATCCTGACGAGGAAAGATAGCTGAAGTAACCGTCATCCACGAGGATCGATCTCTGTGGGGAAACTGGAAACACCTATGTATTTTATGCTTAGGGCTGACAATCTATTTGGAGAGGGTGGACGAACCCAGTTACTCGGCGGTAACGACCAAGGATAGAGACGCAATGAACCTGTGAATGCTAGCGCATATGTGAATGTATGTTAATGTCTATGTATGTAGTCAAATATGCAAGATGTTATGAAATGAGTATGTAATGAGTATGTGAAATGAATATATGACATAGGCATGTGATGCTTATGCCCCTGCGTATGCTGACGAAACAGACTAGAGACAGGACGAGAGATGAAATAAACATCTCGACGGAAATACCCTGCGTTCTCTGCAACCAATACGTCAATCACGGGCAAGAAAGATCAATGGTAGAACCAAGTCTGGTTTTAAAGTTCTGAATTCTCTGGGGAGAAGGTAATCTGCTTGGGTGTACAGTATCACGTCTTCATATGGGGAGAAGAAAACCTGAGGGACACTTTTAAATTACCCCAAGAAGAAGTTGTCAGCTTATAGTCTCTCTGGGGACTATCACTGGGCAATGGTTTGAAAGTGTTTCTGCAATACTGATATTTCCGGGGAATGAAGAGATCCTGTCGGAATTTCCACTAGTCAAAGCGATTTATTACATTTCAATTTTGTTTTGTTTTTTTTGAAAAATAGTTTTGAAAAATCTACAATGCACCTTTCATTTTCAAATTTTAAGAATAAACGCATTTTGCATAACAATAGAAAATAAAGAGCAATGCACCAAGGAATGTAAGTAACGAGATGGTATCTTTTATTAAAGGGTGATAGCTTGCTGAAGGCAGAGCTCCACAGATGATTACATTTTGAGATTGGCAACATGGGAAAAGGTTACATCGAATCCAATAACACCTACTGACACTAATAACTAAGACTAATCCAGAATCCTGCTTTGGGCAAGGATGAAAGAAACTGAAACATGGCTCTTATGAGATAATCAGTGTCTTCTGATGCAATGAAATGCCTCTGTCCCTAACTTTTGCCTGGACCGCCCTTTCGGGTTTTCAATCCACCGGGACGCTCTTTTTTGCCTAAGCCGCCCTTTCGGGTTTTCGTCTTAGCGAGCTTTTTATTATTATTATTTTTTTTTCAACCCTTACTTTTGCCTAAGTCGCCTTTTGCAGGTTTTCGACTTAGCGGGTTTTTAGGCATAATATTTTCGGACTGCATCAGAATTCACGGGATGTGCTAGTTCCTCACCGTCCATTGTCGTAAGTATTAGAGACCCTCCGGAGAAGACAGTCTTTACAACGAACGGGCCTTCATAATTGGGCATCCACTTTCCACGCATATCTTTATGTACTGGTAAGATCTTTTTGAGTACGAGCTCTCCTTGACGGAACTCACGGATACGAATCTTCTTATCAAACGCTCTTTTCATCCGTTTCTGATATAATTGCCCATGGCACATGGCTGTCAAACGCTTCTCGTCAATGAGATTCAACTGATCCAATCTGTCTTGAACCCACTCAGCTTCCTCAAGTTCAGCCTCCATTAACACTCTTAGCGAAGGTATCTCTACTTCGATGGGGAGCACGGCGTCCATTCCATACACCAATGAGAAAGGTGTTGCCCCTGTCGAAGTTCTCACTGAGGTTCTGTATCCATGCAAAGCAAACGGTAACATCTCATGCCAATCTTTGTAAGTCACAACCATCTTTTGCAAGATCTTCTTGATATTCTTATTCGCAGCTTCAACGGCCCCATTCATTTTAGGACGGTACGGAGAAGAATTGTGGTGAGTGATCTTGAAGTTGTCACACAGCTCTTTCATAGTCTTATTATTCAGATTGGTGCCATTGTCAGTTATTATCCGGCTTGGGACTCCGTAACGGCAGATGATTTCTTTCCTGATGAAGCGGGCGACCACTTGCTTGGTCACGTTGGTGTAGGAGGCAGCCTCTACCCACTTGGTGAAATAATCTATAGCAACGAGGATAAAACGATGTCCATTAGAAGCTTTCGGCTCAATTGCCCCAATCATGTCAATGCCCCACATAGAGAACGGCCATGGTGAAGACAAAACATTCAACGGTGACGGAGGTACATGCATCTTATCAGCATAAATTTGGCACTTATGGCATTTTCTAGCGTATTGGATGCAGTCAGCTTCCATGGTTAACCAATAATACCCAGCCCTTAACATCTTCTTGGACATAGCATAACCATTGGCATGAGTTCCGAAGGTCCCCTCATGAATTTCCTGCAGTAACATGTCCGCTTCTTGTTTATCAACACATCTGAGCAGGACCATGTCGTGATTCCTCTTGTACAACACACCATTACTGATAAAGAATTTGGACGCCAATCTTCTCAATGTCTTTTTGTCCAGACCAGTAGCACCATCGGGATACTCCTGCTTGACGAGATAGTTCTTGATATCGTGAAACCAAGGCTTTTCATCCACCTCAACTTCTTCGACCAACTGACAATAAGCGGGCTCAACTTTGCGTTCGATATGGATAAGAGGTGCTTCATTAACGAATTTAACTTTCCACATAGATGCTAACATGGCTAGTGCATCAGCTACGTGATTCTCGGATCTAGGAACATGCTCGAACTCTATCTCGTCGAAATACTTGATCAGCTCCATAATATAGTCCTTATAAAGGATTAACTTCTCATTCTTCGTTTCCCATTTGCCTTGCACTTGGTAAATAACCAAAGCTGAGTCACCCCTTACTTTAAGAAGTTTGATTCGGAGGTGAATCGCCGCTTCGAGGCCGAGGATACACGCTTCATACTCTGCAACGTTGTTAGTACACTCAAAGTCCAACCTTGCGGTAAATGGGGTAAATCCACCCTTTGGGTTCATCAAAACGGCGCCTATACCATGCCCATTGAAATTTGAGGAACCATCAAACATCATTTTCCACCAAAGTCCTGGTTCTGGACCTTCGCTCGGATCTGGCTCTTCACAATCTCTTTTAATCAACAGGATATCCTCATCGGGAAAATCGAACTTAAGAGGTTCATAATCTTCAACTGGCTGGTCTGCAAGATAATCAGATAAAATACTACCCTTAATCGCTTTCTAGGGTACATACTGGATGTCATATTCGGATAACAACATGTGCCAACGGGCTAGCCTCCCGGTTTGAGCAGGTTTTTCAAAAATATACTTGATCGGATCCATTTTAGAAATCAATAACGTGGTATGACAGACCATATACTGCCGAAGGCGCTTAGCGGCCCATGCCAATGCACAACAAGTTTTCTCCAATGGTGAGTATCTGTTCTCGCAATCAGTAAACTTCTTGCTCAGGTAATAAATCGCATGTTCCTTTTTCCCAGTCTCATCATGTTGTCCAAGCACACAACCCATAGACTTCTCAAGAACAGTAAGGTACATAAACAACGGTCTTCCAGGTACGGGCGGGATCAGAATAGGGGGATCTTGCAAATAACCCTTAATCTTCTCAAACGCTTTTTGACAATCAGGGTTCCACTCAACTGTCTGCCCCTTGCAAAGCAACTTGAATATTGGTTCACAAGTAGCGGTCATATTAAAGATAAACCTGGAAATATAATTCAGACGTCCCAGAAAACCCCTAACTTGCGTCTCGGTTTGCGGAGCCGGCATATCTTGAATGGCTCGGACTTTGTCAGGATCTACCTCAATCCCTCGCTGGCTAACAATGAAACCAAGCAATTTTCCGGATCTGACACCGAAGGTACATTTTGCAGGGTTCAATTTCAACTGATATTTCCTGAGTCGTTCAAACAATTTCACCAAATGGTCTAGATGTTCCTCTTCGCTCTGAGATTTGGCTATCATATCGTCCACATACACCTCAATTTCTTTGTGCATCATATCATGAAAAAGAGTGGTCATAGCACGTTGGTAAGTTGCCCCTGCATTCTTTAAACCGAAGGGCATGACTTTGTAGCAGAAGGTTCCCCAAGGAGTAATGAAAGTAGTCTTCTCTCGATCATCGGGATCCATCTTGATCTGATTATAGCTGGAGAAACCATCCATAAATGAAAACAACGCAAAACTGGCTGTATTGTCTACAAGTGTATCAATATGTGGCAAAGGGAAGTCGTCTTTCGGACTTGCTTTGTTCAGGTCCCTGTAATCCACACACATCCTAACTTTACCGTCCTTCTTGGGCACTGGTACAATGTTGGCAACCCAATCTGGATATTTTGCGACTGCCAAGAAACCTGCATCCAACTGCTTTTTAACCTCATCTCGAATCTTCAAAGCCATGTCGGGTCTCGTTCTTCGAAGCTTTTGCTTGATAGGCGGACAATCTGGCTTAAGCGGCAACTTGTGAACAACAATGTCCGTGTCTAGGCCCGGCATATCTTGATACGACCACACAAACACATCAATATACTCTTTTAACAACTCAATCAACCTCGGCCTAATCTCCGTCCCAAGCATTGCACCAATCTTGACCTCTTTCCTGCTCTCCTCTGTACCGAGGTTAATTAGGTCCACCTGCTCTTTATGCGGTTGAAGCTCTGTGTACTCGTACTCAATCAATCTTGTCAGTTCCGCGGGTATTTCAAAATCCTCTTCACCCTCGTCCTCAGCTTGATTGATGGGTGCATCCCAGTCAGGAGTGTCAGTAAAGTCATTGGATCCAACAAGGTTTACGATATCTCTGCATGATGGAAGGCTTACTTAATTAAAATGCTCGAAGACATGTAAGAATGAAATGCTGTTTTTTTTTATTTTTGGAAGAAAGGTTGCCAATTTCATTTTTAAAGGTGAAAACGAAAAACGCAAATGAACCAAAGTGGAATTGAACAAGATGCTTTTATTAATATCTTTTTAGAAATGAAAGGTGGCCCGACAAAACAACCCTATAGCCTTGGGCAGAGCTACAGATTTTTATTTGAAAATGTAAATGAAACTTAAAAAACAATTACTTTGACAAGGGAAAAATAACAGGGATCTCTACGGCCTCCCAGTTGTTCAAAACTGCGTCACCCTTAAACACCAGGTTGCTCAGCTCTTCATTTTCTTCACAGTTGCTGATGGCATTGATTTGGAAGCCTCCGCTGACAAATACTTCTTGGATAACCTTCGGACGCCCTTCGACAGTGGTGGCAGCTCCATTCTGAGTTGGTTTGTAACCCAACCCAGAGCGATCAGTCTTGGTCTTGACATCAATTACCTCTCCCCAACCTTCAGGAATGCCCCTGTCAATTGTTGATTTGGTACTCTTCAGAGATGCAAAAGATGGATTACCCTGACCCACTGTCTCTTCGACTTCCAGCAGAACAGCATTGGCGATCTCAAGTGCTTGAAAGGAGATGTCTAAAGCATTCTCATCGGCCTCGATGTAACGGAAAGAAGACAGGTTACTGACCATCAGATCTTCCTCACCGTGTATAATAACCAACTTTCCCTCGATCACGAACTTCATCCTTTGATGTAACGTTGAGGTCACTGCCCCAGCGGCATGAATCCACGGCCTTCCGAGTAAACAACTGTAGTTGGGATTAATGTCCCTGACTTGAAACGTGATATTAAAAATTTGCGGACCAATCAGGATAGGAAGCTCAACCTCCCCCATTACCGACCGGCGAGAGCCATCGAAAGCCTTGACAACCAAAGGAGTAGGTTTCAACACGGTCTCTTTACAAGTCAACCTATCAAGAACCCTCTTGGGTAGAACATTCAGAGAAGAACCGGTGTCCACTAGCACTCTCGCTAAATTGTCCTCTTGACATTTTACCGATATATGTAAAGCACGATTATGGTTCGGACCCTCCTTCGGTAACTCTTCATTGCTGAAACTGAGGGTGTTACAAGCGGTTAAATTGGCAATCACACTATCAAACCGACTGGTGCTAATATCTTGATCCACATGTGCTTGAGTCAAAACCTTCTGCAAGGCCATCCTATGAGCGGGTGAATTCATTAACAGAGATAGAATTGAGATCTTGGAAGGAGTCTGATGAAGTTGGTCGATAACTTTATAGTCACTTCTCTTGATGATCCTCAAAAACTCAGCATCTTCATCATTCGTAACGGCTCCCTTACCTTTGTCTTTGGCAGGCACAGGGATATTAGTGGTCTCCTTAGGTGGATCCTTATTAGGATGGGGAGTATACACACGGCCACTGCGAGTCATCCTGCTTACCTCTGCGATATTGGTCACAGTGTCCTTAACCTCTTCATTTGGAATAACCTTCCTAGACTCTTTGTCAATCATAGTCACGTCATATTTCCAAGGCACAGCTTTAGGATCACTGAAAGGAAATGGACTCGGTCTTCGAATAACTATAGGCTTAGGCTGATTCACTTCAGGGATATACGACCTTGGTATATCGAACACGAGGTTGGCGGAGCCTGCCCCTGATAAATTAAACACGGGTACCTTACCCTTTGATTCAGGCTGATGGAAAACAGGCTCAACCACAGCGACTACATCCTTCTTGGCTTGGCTTGTCACTTGTAAAACACCCTCATTAATTAACCTCTGAACATCATTCTGAACCAACATGCAACCCTTAATACTGGCTTCACAACTTACGCATGCAACGTGGGAAGTATCTACCAAACCAGCTTCAAACAATTTCGAATGGAACATCTTAAGAGGAGTCTTAATCTGTTCAACGTCAAGGGCATAACCATCCCCCGAATCAACACTAACGGCATTGACACCCTCATGGTTAGGGAAAGGGTTCTTTTTAACATTTGGTTGAGGATCTTCAAATGACAAAATCTTCTTTTCCAATAGATCCCTGACAATATTTTTGAGAGCGTAACAATTCTCCAGATCATGACCAGGCGCACCCTCATGAAATAAACAATGAGCAGCGGCGTTGTAATTGGCGGGTAGAGGATTAGGAGGCGGACCCAAAGCCCGAGTAGTGATTAAACCTTGCTTGACCAAAGAGGGATACAACTCGGTGAAGGTCATCGGAATCGGCGGACAGGGCTTATACGTTCTTCTGTTCGGAACATTCTGGCGAGGAGCCGGACTCTTTGGCTGTTGAGGGGCAGGAGTATTAGGTGCCCGTAGGTAGTTGACAGGAGGCGGATAAACAGGAGGTTGTTGCACAGGTTGATACATGGGAACCTGTTGATTGAAAGAAGGTGTAATAGCTGCCACATAGGGTTGTTGAGCATATTGGACTGGGTACCCTTGAGGTTGAGCATAACCTTGCGGATGCCGATAAAAGCGTTCCCTTGGTCTACCGGAGGATATAGCATTAGTCTCACTCTCCTTCTTTTTCTGGGAACTATACGGAGGTTTCTTCGGCTGATCCTTAGAAGCGCCATGATTATTTGTCATCTTACCACTTTTCATACCTAATTCAATCTTGACACCCACAGCAACGATGTCGGAGAAATTTGAAGTCACACTACCCACCATTCTCTCGTAAAATTCTGGACGGACGGTGTCGACAAACCAATCAGCTAACTCTTTCTCGGTCAAAGGAGGTTCTACCTGCGAAGCAGTCTCTCTCCACCTTTGAGCATACTCTTTGAATGACTCAGAATTCTTTTGTGACATACTCAGCAACTGTCTTCTGTCAGGAGCCAGATCCATATTGTACTTGTAGTGTTTGATGAAAGCGTCAGATAAATCTTGAAAGCTCTTAACGCGGGACTGGTCCAAAGTTAAATACCACTTGGAAGAAGCACCCTTCAAACTGTCTTGGAAGCAATGAATCATCAGTTTATCATTCTCAACATGGGCAGCCATTTTGCGATAATACATGATCAGATGACTCTTAGGACAGGTGGCACCTTCATAACGATCGAAGTTCGGAGTTTTGAACTTCGGGGGAATAACCAAACCTGAGACCAAACAAACATCCCTTGCAGCAGCCCCAAAAATTTGATCACCCTCTACCTTTTTCAATCTCTGGACGATAGTGTTTACTTCCTCACGAAGCTTATCATGTTTCTCATAACCCTCAACATTCTCATCAAGATTATCAAAAACTGTCTCATCGAAGTACGGTTGCGCACGAGTGTGTACAACAGGTGGTGCAAAGATAGGAGCCCCCCTAGAAACTTCAGAAAATAAGGGCACGGCTTGCTGAACAGGTTGATTAACCGGAACAGTGGCTTGAGGAGGCACAAAACCGGGAGCAAGACCATAAGGTGGGTCCCTTGCTACGGTCACACTTGGTGGAGGGTCCACAGTAACGCCGGTAATCTCAGAAACAACAGTGGGCTGGGTATCCATCTTAGCATTCATGACATGTAACAATTCCATCATACGCCCCATACCCCCTCGAAGGTCTTCGAGTTCATTGCTAAGGCGATCAATCTCTTTTGCCTGATCCTCCATTCTTTTCCGAGTTTGAGCTCTGGTGTTGTACTGGTGCCGAGAACTCAGGGTGACGAAACTGGAAGGTGAGAGGACCGAGTGTGAGAAATCGGGAGACACATGCAATGCAAAAAAAAGTAAATGATGCTAAAATGTGAATGTAAATGAAGATTTCATGGAATTCAGAACATTTACTAATGTCGTGGTGTACCAAGGAAATCTCTTTCTTGTTTTTTCGTTTTATATATATATTTTTTTTATTTATGGTGCCCCGCGATATCCATAAATGATGTTTGAACTCCATGAAATACAATGCGATGAGATGCTTTATGGATGCAATGCATGAAAACACACAAAGTCCTAGGCTAAAGGCTTGCATGAGGTTTAAAGGCAAGTACCCTCCCCTGAAGTTAGGTGGTTCATCCTGTCCTACAAAAGTAACCAGGTTCTAAGGGATCTCAATATCATTGATCCTTCACAAGGGTGGTTGTTCAGAAGGCAACTTACTTGCCAACCAAAACCCTCCAAGTTTAAGATCTCAAATGAGCGTAGTATCGAGTGTCAACCAACTTCAGTCTGCACCAAAGCCGGTTACCTCACTACTTTCTAAAGGCCAAGATGAGTTAACTAGGGTTCTAAAAGTCAGTTAGTGCATGGACAACACATGGCAGCCTCAATATTATCCTCAACTTGACTTAAGGAATATAAGTACCAACCAAGAAGTCGCACTAACTATGGCCACCAGATCAACCGTATCGATATACGTCGTACAGTTTCCTTGATCTATTGCCATTTACCTAAGGTACACTAGATCCGGGTTAGGACCTATCTCACAGCACAAGGAACGGTCCCATAATCAAAGCACAAATATATACATGCAAAATGAATAATAACGCAGATAGTAATAAATATGAACAAGTTTGGGATAACCCTCGAAAGTTTAGGAGTTCCCCAGTGAAGTCGCCATTTTCTGTTGCGGTGGAAATAGGATCACAAACTATTAATGAGTTTGAATCGCAATTCAATTCACAACCGCTCTTTGATTTATCCGAAGGAAAAGGTCAAAAAGGGAAAACCTATTTTTGCATCGTAAACACAATGCGGGGAAAGATCTAGGGTTCGGGGGTTGGTTAAATTTAGGGAAGGTATTAGCACCCTAAACTTCCGTAGTACTCTACGGGAACCTTTTGTTCAAATGTTTACTATTTTGCTTTATTTATTTGCTTAAGGTATATGTACAAAGGGATTACAAGTGAGAAAATAAACCTAAGGGGTTAATTCTAAGTTTACTCGGCAAGACATCGCATCTTGTGCCTACGTATCCTTACGGGAGTGGAATCAGAGTAATCGTAGTTCCCCTCAAAAGGGAGGTTAGAAACGTCTTGACTGTGGCCAAGGTTTCAATGGGGAATAAACGTATCTTAGGGACACGCTTACATGGAGTGTAGAAACTCCAATATCTACGTTGAAGTTGTTTATTGTAATTAGGGTTAAATTAGGTTAAGTTAGGGATTCCGCGGCGGGAAACCCTAAAATGAGCGCGGCGGCTCTTTGACCTAATGCTAGGGGTAAAATTGTAATTTTGCCTGCGGCGAGGCATTTGTGAAAATTTAGGGTTTGTAAAAGTGTAGGGTTTGAAGGTTAGGACTATTGACACGGCGGTCAAACGCTAGACCTAACCTTCAGATGTGTGTAGTGTGATTGGAATATTCGATGAGTGTGTGAGATAATTGAATTATGCAGACTTTTAAATGCGGAAACGTAAATGCGATTGTTAAGATTCGCAAGGTTACAGAGGAGGAACAGTTACAACAGTATGATACAATTCAATTTTAAGAACGCGAATATAAAGAAACAACATGGTAAGCTGCACAGTGAACGAACTAGGTTAGTAAACACAATTATGAAAACAGGAGCATGAGGCTATGAGACGTTTTTTTGTGGTTTCTTATTTTATGAGAAGCTTAATATGAGTCTAAGCTTAATTTTTTCTTACTTGATAATGAATAAATAGAAAAAGAAGATCTTAATCTTTTTTTAAAAAAATATTTTCTCTTGGTTTTAAAAAAATATATTGATTTTAATATTTTAAAAAATGTTTTAATTTTAATATTTTAAAAAAATGTTTTTTGATTTTAATACTTAAAAAAATGTTTTTTATTTGATTTTAATATTTAAAAAAATGTGTTTGATTTTAATATTAAAAAAAACAACTTAAATATTTTTTTTTTTAAATTTGATAATTTAATTAAAAAAAGAAAACGAAAGTAGAAAAAATAAAAAGGATTGGGCCGGTCATTACCTCCGGACCCAACCCGGTCGAGGTGATTGTAATCACAAGGTTACTTAGGGTTTCAGAACCCTTTGGTTCTTCGCAGCGCCGTTTACACTTCATTCTTCATCTCTCTCGCCGCGATTCCCTCTGATCTTCCTCATTCCTGAAACAAAACATGAAATCTGTGATGAAAAACATCCCATGGCTTACATTTAAAGCGAAAACGGCCGATGATGAAGAGATTCTGAGGCTGAGGCGATTGATTGCTCGTCGTTTGGTTAAACGGCGCCGGCGGTCCTTCGTGTGATGACTTTGGTGGAAAACTTCTTCTTCTTCTTCTGATGTCGCGGTCGTTAGGGTTTCTCGTTCGGTGATTTTTCTTGGCCCTCCAGTTAGGGTTCGTACGCGATTTTTCTCTCTTTCGTATCAGGTTGTATCTCTCTCTTTATATACGCTTTACTTTTTGGGCTTTCAATCTGTATTGGATTTGTATTGCTCTGAGATTTGATTTCGTGTTGATGCGATTTGATTTTGATTTTCCAGATTGAGTTCTAATGCGATGCTTTCTGAGACGATTGGGATCTCAATTCCTTTTTCTGGTATGAACTTGATACTAGTTCGTTGATTGATCCAAAATACATTCCACTGGGATATGATTTGGTTCTTGCTGATACATGATTGGATCCTATTTCTCCTTTTAGGATTTGATTGGGATTTCTCTTGATATGATTCTGAACTCGTTTTGATTCACTTGATACGATTTGTTCCGTCCCTGATTTGGAATTGATATCGATGTCAAATTTGTTTTCGGTTTTTCTCTGATACAGTTTGCCCTACTCCTTCATACCTTCCTTTTCCAGAATTCCTAGATTGATTCGATTTTGTTGGATTTTTGCAGATGGATTGGATTGCCTTTGGATTTCTGTTGACCTGTTGGATATCTGAATTAATTCGAACTGATTTGCTTGATTTCGAACTGATTTGTTTTTGGACTGATTTGTTTGATTGATTCAGATTGGGAATCAAAATCTTTCTATTGTTTTTCTGATATGATTTGCTTTCAGATTGGATTGATTGATATCTGATTTTGATTCACAGAATTCCTTGAAGGATTCGTTTTTCTGCTCTGTTATCGATCTCGAACTGATTCATTTTTGATTGATTCGTTTCTTTGATGCAGCTCAGATCCTTTTCCTCTTCTTCTTTCAGAGAGGGCTTGATGTTGTGTTGGTCTTAGCCGCCGAGACGGGTACGCGGTAATGATGACGCTGAGTCTGAACCATTTGGAGCAGTATGCTATAATCCTAGTTTTTCGCTTATGTTACTGCTTCTGATTGAATTGGTGGGGACAATTAGCTATCATGTTGAGCTGAGCCGTGTATGTGTTCGTTTGTGGCTACCCCTGTGATTTTGCCGGATATCTATTTCGTCTTGGTTAACTGGATTTTTATTCTGATTCCATTTGAACTGCTTCGTGATAAACTGAATCATGCTTCTCTGATTTGCTCGAACTCAATTCTTCTGATAAGGGTTGTCGTGTTCGTAGCTCGCCTCGCTTGCTACCTGTTTGTGACTGATATTGATTGTACCGCTGTTGGTGTTACTAATGGTTGCTCTTGAAATTGTTTGCAGATGCTAGTCGACTTGTTTTGCTTGCAATTGATACCTGCAGATGTTGAACTGGTGTTGCTCGCTGTGTTGTTGTTTGCAACTGATATCTGTTGCTGCTATGGTTTGTAGCTCAGAAATTGCTATTGTCGGGGGGAACTTGAAACGGTGATGATGATTCGTGAATCTGAACCGTTTGTTAGAGGCTATTGTTGCAATGTTGGTGCTTGCGAATGATGCTTGCTCGTAGCTGATATTGTTGATGTGAAAAACTTGTTGTTGTTGCACTGTGATGCTTACAGCTGATACTACCCTGTTATTGCAGGTTGTGACTCGTGTTGTTTCTCTTTGCTTGCTGTAGTTGATATTGGTTCTATGGTTTTGCTGCCTGTTTCTTGAACTGAACTGTTTTAAACTCTGTTATGAAATTGGGGTAATGAATCTTTTGATACCTTGTCCTATGTTATCTTGCCGCAGCTTGTTGCGTGTCTCATTCTTCTGCACATGGTTCAGAACTGATGCTGCTCATGAAATATTTAGGCTTTGAGTTCCAAATTCTGAATTTGACGTTGATGCGTTTGTGGCTTTTCAGGTGTTGGAAATTTCGGAACCAAAGCGACTCAGACCTGTCGGCATCCGGGTCTGAGTCAAAACTTGCCTATGTTGCCTTATTCTCGTATCAGTTTGGAAATCCAATCGCGGCAAAACGAATCAGCCCCACTTCTTTTATTTTTTCTATCTCTCGGATGTCCCGTATCGATAAGAACAAGCATTACCTGATCTGATGCCCACGGCGCGGCTCGGTAACGGGGGTAGGACGCAGCTTCGGTTGTGCCACTCCCGGCACTCGATGATGACATCGTTCTGAGAGTGTCAAAAGCATCTTCTGACCTTTTTTCTATATTGTTTGTTTTGCTTTGATGTGCAGGTTAGTCGAGATTTGCGGCGAAGCTTAAAGACAACATAAAGGCACTTAGGAACTTTTTAGGATTTAGGATAGATACCTTAAGGATCAATGTAATTCCTTGTAACATTATTTCTGAAATGTGAAGTATTCTTTACTTCTTGTATGATGAGATTCTTTTATGAAATAAAATTCCCAAAATTTGAATTCATTTATTTTTATTCTTAGTTAAAAATATAAACATTTGTGGATAAATCCACAAGTATTTAAAACATGAACACTCCCAAGTGATATTCTTATTTGTGGACTCCTCTCATTTGTAATCCTCATCTCATCATCCGATTAAAATCCCTTTTAAATGTTAACCAACCATTTCGTAACCAAATGCGTATGTGCACCGTAATCACGACAATTTCAGCATCAACAACAAAACTAATCGTAATTAAATTCCCCTGACCAAACGCCGAGAGCCACAAATCAACAATACCCAATTATGACTGTGCCTTAATAACAGAACGGAAGCGCTTAGGAAATAAACCATGAGCGATGGAATGGATCTTAAATCCAGTTGTGCTTAACAAGTTTTAATACCGACCACATCAAATTGGCACCTTAATTCAATCAGACCTGGGGATAAGTAAACGCCTCTAAAATAGTGTATCAAACGCCTCATAACTTAATAACAGCCCGTCTTCAAGGAATTAGCAGAAGTTGTGTAAAATGACCGAAATACCCCCGGAACCAAATCTGCAAAACAAAAACCTCCACAACTGGTTAGCGGTTAGCGATGTACATATGAGATGATATGCGAAATGACTGGCTAATTATAAGGGTAAAATTTGGGGTATTACAGTCAGGATATAGCTCTGTGTAAGTCATGAGAATAGGATCGAAGTGACTCCTGTTCCGTTTCTGGTCTGATATCTGTGTCGAGGAATCAACTTGACGACTCAAAGGTACACTAGAAAAAGATAGGACCAAGAAGGAGAAACTGGGGGACAAATGCAATGCAAAAATGTGATGCTGATGCCATGCAATGGTTCCAAGAATTTCAACGGTCGATTGCAAATATTCCCTTTTAGGAAGGCTGGAAAAAATTTTAGACTTTGAAATGTAGGGCTTCTTGAATTTGCAAAGGACTGCTGAATTCCTTGAAACTAGAAATGATATGATGCTTTATGGATGCGAAGCACAAATACACATAAGAAAACAAAAGGTCCTAAGTTAGAGGAACAGTGAATGGAGTTAAGGTCTACCCTTCCCAAAGAGGTATGTACTATAGGTTGATTGTACCTGCAGAACAAGGGTTCTAAATCAGTGCCCAAAGTCATCAGTCCATCTTTCGGATATTATCAACTTCTCGACTGACTCAAGGGTCGATAATATTCTCAAGAGAACCTCGTTCGAGTGTAGTATCGCGTAGCAACCATTGTAGGACTACTCCCATATAGTTCCCGCACTATATCCTATATAAGGTCAAGATGGTGTAAAGGTACTACGGTTCCCAGTATCACAGACTCCAATCGATAACGGTAAAAGTTTTCACGACTACACTCGATCAACCGAACCATTTTCGAAAGTGTCTCAACTGAGCGGTGATTCTCGATTTAGCTTAGTCGGGACTCACTCCCTATAAGCCTCGTCGAATATATCAGCCATCCTATCATAAGGTCGCTCAAGTCCGGGTGTAGGACTTATCTCACAACACAGTAACTCCAAGTAAGGTACCCCAATATATACATACAAGTGAGCAAAATATATAATAAAACAAATATATAAAGAAAAATAAATAAAATAGGGATAACCCTCAATAGTTAGGACTCCCCAGTGAAGTCGCCATTTTCTGTTGCGGTGAAATTTGGATGTCAAGCTATTGATTAACTTGAATCTTAATTCATTTACAACCGGTCTTTGATTTATCCGAAGGAAAGGTTAAAGAAAGGAAAAACCTAAAAGGGAGAGATCTAAGGTTCGGGGGTTGGTTAAATTTAGGGAAGGTATTAGCACCCTAAACTTCCGTAGTACTCTACGGGAACCTTTTGTTTATTATTTTTTTTATTTATTTCATTAATTATTTTGCTTAAGGGTATATACAAAGGATTGAAAATTAAAAAAGACCTAGGGGTTAATTCTAAGTTTACTCGGCAAGACATCGCATCTTGTGCCTACATATCCTTACGGGAATGGAATCAAAGTAACTGTAGTTCCCCTCAAAAGGGAGGTTAGAGACTTCTTGACTGTGGTCAAGGTCTCAAGGGGAATAAACGCATCTTAAGGACACACTTACATGGAGTCTTAAACTCCGATCTCTATGTTATAAATTGTTAAGTGCATTAGGGTTAGGTTAGGGATTCCGCGGCGGGAAACCTTAAAACAGAGTACGGCGACTCTTTTGGCCTAACACTAGGATAAAAGCAATTTTGCCCACGGCGGGACACCTAGGCTAAACAGGGTTTGATCCATTAAAGGGGTAAGGCTATTGACTCGGCGGCCAAAAGGCTGGACCTAATCCTTCGGAAGGATAAAATTGTAAAAAATGTGAAAATATGACAAATCATTATATGGAGGAATAATTAAGGTACAGAAATAAGAAAAGTAATAAAGGCAGAGGGTATAAAGAAACAAAGAAACATTTCTGAAAACATGAAGAATATGAAAATATGTAATGACACTTAGAATGAAGTGAGGGAGGAAAATAGTGTGGGGCTGTGGCCACCACAAGCACATCTCAACCTCGAGCATGCACATGAAATGCCAAAAGAAAGAAAAATAATAAAAGGGTACATAAAATGACACGAAAAACATCAAACATCAGGAGTTCCTTACGAAAAGGTTTTAATTTTTTAATATTTTAATTATAAAAAAAAGGTTTTAATTTTTTAATATTTTAATTATAAAAGAAAGGTTTTAATTTTTTAATAAAAAATATTTAAGTTAAAAATTATAAAAAAAATTAAGTTTAAATTATAAAAAAAGTTTTTGGAGGAAAAGTCTTTTCAGTTTTTTTTAAAACAAAAAGGCTTTTCATCCAAAAAAGGCTTTTCAGTTTTTTGGGGAAAATGCTTTTCAGTTTTTTTGGGAAAAGGTTTTTGGGAACAAAAAGGTTTTTTTTTCTTCTTGGGAACAAAAAGGCTTTTCAGTTTTTAAAAAAGGTCTTACTAAAAAAGGTTTTAATAATAAATAAAAAAAGGGTTTTGATTTTAAAAAAAGGTTTTGATAAAAAAGGGTTTTGATATTAAAATCTAGGGACCTAAACACACATGGAGATTAACATGGCAAAATATGCACATAAAGATGAAAAAGCAAAAGGTTTAGTAATTTAACGGACCTAAACACATTAACATGGCAAAATATGCACATAAACATGAAAAGGCAAAAGATTTAGTAATTTAACCTACGAAGCGGAGGTTTGCTTCGGTAAATGTGAAAAAGGTTTGAATAAGGGAACACTGGAGAGCTCCAATCCTTCTGACGAGTTGTGGGAACGACCGCCTTTCTTCTCTGGGGATCTCCTTTGTTTCTCTCTTTCTCTCTCCTCTTTTCTGAAGAAAACCTTCTGACCTCTTTTTTCAACAAGGCAACACATGTATATATAGGGAACAAATTAGGGTTAACACCAAATTGTCAATAATGTCCCTAAAGCCCATTTTAAAGCCCAAACTAAATAATTAGTTAAGAAAAAATAAAATTTAAATAATTTAAAATAATTAAAATAAACTTAAAATAAAAACTAATAATCCTATTGATTCCTAAAATCAAAAATATTATAAAAAGAACAAAATTTTTTCTAATATTTTTTATTTTATGATTTTTTGGATATTTTTATGAATAATTTAGAAAAAAGTGAAAAAAAAATAATAGTTTAAAAAATAATTTAATTAAAATACGAAAATAATAATTAAATAATAATAAAAAACTATTTTTGTTATTTTTTTAATGAGAGATAGAAAAATTTAGAGTAAAAATAATTAAAAACAAAAGTGACAAAGGTGAGATTCGAACTCTCAACCTCTCACACTCACAACTCCTTACACATGTCCTCTTGCCAATTGTGCCATTTTTACTTTTTAGAAAAAAAATGCATGCCATATGATATTTACCTGCAAAAAGTCAAACGACTACACAAATTTGTTAGTAATTGATTAAATGCAAGAAAATGCAATGAAATGCGACGACAAATCTTAGGGCAAAATTTGGGGTATTACACATGTTGATTGGATCACTGTTTTCTGGTTTAATTTCGTGCATAATTGATTATATGATCATTAGAGTGATTGCACATTGGATCAATTGACAAAAGTGCTTTTGAGTTGCTGATTTTCTGCTTCTGGTACAATGTTAATCGGTTAACCAGTTGCAGTGCAAACTGGTTAGTCGACTAACCAGTGCGAATTTTTAAACTTTCAAACATTTTTAACTGTTTAATCGGTTAACCATATGTGTTAACCGATTAACACTGAACCAGAATGTCATGTTTTCTGTTTTTGAGCTTGTTTTGGGTATCATTTCACTTTGAATCTTCACGGATCAGTATGATGCATTTGAGTGAGATGTTTTGGATATTGTGTTGTTGTTCTTGATTGTTTAATCTTGATTATTCGACATGCCTGACTCGATTTCCATTTGAATGCATACTTTTGTAGATGTGGTTCAAGTGATGTTCATTTGTTTGAGTTCTTTTGCTTGCATTCCTCTATTGTTGTGCATCCATTTGTTTGTTTTCAAAAGGTTGAGATGTGCTTGTGGTGGTTGCTGCCCCACACTTTTTTTCCTCCCTCTTGTCTTTGTGTTGCATTTCATGTTTGCATCCCTTTCTTTCATCTCACTTGTAATTGTTTTATCTTGTGTTTACTTGGTTTTCTTTGCCATGATCCCTTAGGATTCCTAGTCCCTTGGGAGTAGGAGACACATTAAGTGTTCAATCCAAGCATGCTAATATTATGATAGAATTTCCCTTCTTAATCTCAATCGTAGGAGCACATTTCATGATAACATTAGGGTTGAGTTAGTTTCCCCTTGGTTGTGTCTTCTCTCTTGTCATCTCAAAACTTCTTCAAAACATGTAATAAAGGATAATGAGTGTTGTACGCTACGAGCCTTAAGCATTTGAGAAATGATGATTGGGGTGCCTCCTCTCAATTG
The DNA here is from genome assembly GCA_963859935.3 of Lathyrus sativus. Lineage (NCBI taxonomy): Eukaryota > Viridiplantae > Streptophyta > Magnoliopsida > Fabales > Fabaceae > Lathyrus > Lathyrus sativus. The sequence continues at coordinate 163,273,736 of OZ012735.1, read as the reverse complement.
TTTAGAGTATTTAGCATATGCCCTTTGGGAGATATGCAACACATTCTCTCCTAAGTCATAGTCTTTAGTGCAACATGAATTACAAACACAATTCAATTCACTTCTTCATAAAAGACTCAAAAACAAACATCAAACCTTTTTATCCTTCGGGATTGATTGAAAATCATTTTCATAAAGAGAGTATTGTTAACTCTTAGTTCTACCACAAATGGGTAACGCCTAAGTCTCCAATGGTCGAGCAGTAATACACCTAACTGCTAGAACTAAGGTTTAACCCTACTCGGTTAAAACACTTGAACCAATCTGTGGTCGTGTCAGCCCGAACTACGTTTGCTCTGATTTCTCATGCCAGACGAGGATACGTAGGCACAAGATGGCGATGTCTTGGTGAGCAACCTTCCCCCACCTTCACCCGTAGTTTTTCGAACTACGTTAACTCTGACTTTCCCATTGCACGAGGGAGTACGTAGGCATAGAGCGGCGATGCTCTATCGAGTCTCTTTTCTTTTTCTTTTGCCCCTGTGGCATGTAGCTTAGATAGATTAACACCCTTTAGATAGATAACAAGCATGGATCCCGTCGAGTACGACAGACGTGAGGGGTGCTCATACCTTCCCCTTCCGTAACCGACTCCCGAACCCAAGATTTGGTTGCGATTACCTGTCTTTTCCCTTTTCCGTAGGTTTTCTATGATCGTTTCCTTTCCCTTTATTTGGGATAAATAACGAACGGTGACGACTCTTCTATCCTTGCCGGACCCTCTTCACAGCGATGCAACACCACCACCTCTCCATAGATCCAGCCGCTAGGGCCATAGTTCAACGTAGGCGTAGGCAGTCTCTCGAGAAAGTGGAGGCTGCTGAAAAAGCTGTAAAAGACTTCCTAGAGGAAAATTTTATTTCGGAAGCCCGGTACAGAACTTGGATGTCCAACATTGTACTTGTTAAAAAAACTAATGGAAAAAGGAGAATGTGCGTTGATTACACTGCTCTCAACCTGGCGTGTCCAAAAGATGCTTACCCGTTGCCTAACATCGACAAACTCGTCGACAATTCTATAGGTTTTAAACTCCTGTTGTTCATGGACACATACTCGGGATACAATCAAATCCCCATGGCGAAGTCCGACAAGCAGCATACGACCTTCATGACCGAGTCGAGTAACTACTACTACAACGTAATGCCTTTCGGCCTGAAGAACACCAGGGCAACCTATCAAAGGATGACGAACAAAGTCTTCCAAGGAGAAATCAGCGACAAGCTCGAAGTCTACATGGACGACATGATCGTGAAGTCACGAGACGAGTTCGACCATATCGCTCACCTCCGGAAAGTCTTCAAAATGGCGAGGAAGTGCAGGATGAGGTTCAACCTCGACAAGTGCACCTTTGGTGTGTGAGCAGGCAAGTTCCTTGACTTCTACCTAACGATACGAGCAATATAAGCCAACCCGGACAAGTGTCGAGTCGTCTCTGAGTTTGCCACTCCGAACACAAAGAAGTCCATCCAGTCACTAAACGGGATGCTCGTGTCCCTGTCGCGATTCATCGCCAAGTTCGCACAACACGCCCTCCCCTTCTTTAAACAGTTGCGCAAGTAGGCCGCATTCGAATGGACCGAGGAATGTGAGCAGGCTCTCCGCCATCTCAAATAGGTCCTATCAGAGCCACTAGTGCTATCAAGACCAGAGGTCGGGGAAACCTTATACTTATATCCCGCCGTTGCCACGGAGGCCGTCAGCGCGACGCTGATTCGCGAAACGCCGGGAGGGCATAAGCCAATATACTTCACAAGCAAAGCTCTCCAAGGCCCCGAGCTCAGGTACCAGCAGATCGAAAAGGTCACCTTAGCCCTCATAAACGAGGCCAGGAGGTTGCGATATTACTTCCTGGCCCACACAATCGTGGTAAGATCTGACCAACCCGTCAAACAATTACTTGGATGTCCAGACATGTCGGGATGAATGCTCAGATGGTTGCTCGAACTATCTGAGTTCGACATCCAGTACAAAAGCATGTAGGTCCTTAAACACCAAGTCCTAGACGAATTTGTCACCGAAGTGAGTTGATTTCTTAAAAAGTGAGAATGGTGTTTACTACAAACATCAACAACAATGAAAGGAAGCAAAGGCATAACATAAATCTTGCAACTCTTACCAAACAAAAAAGAAAGAATGGATTTGGAGTTCATCACAAAAGTTATGATTTATAGATTATGATAGAATTGATTTCAGAAGAGAGAAAACAATTTCAAAATAAAATTCCAAACATATTTGTAGTGTTGTGAATAGAATGCATTGAAACAAAATATAAACGGTTTCTTTATATTCAAGAAACAAACAAGGGTTAGGGTTAACAAAGAAAACAAGTAAGAAGAACAAGAAGAAATAATAAGGATTGGTTATAAACTGTTATTCTTTCCTTTCTCTATCAAATAAGATTACAAGTATACAAGAATAACAAATAACCTCTCTCTCTTGAATTAGGATTTTATCATCCTATTTTTCCTTATACAATATGAGAGACTAGCATGCTATTTATAAGAAAAATAACACACTAACCTAATGGGATTTTTAACAATTACTCATTACAAGCTAACTTAAACAATTGGGCTTACAAGCAAAACCCAATTTAACATGCTAACAAACCTAGAAATATTGACTAATGTATGTTAGAAAACACTTCGACTACAACATGCATTACTCCGCAGCAGCATGCGAACAAACTTCGACCTCATGCTTAATTTCATACTAGAGTAAGATCCAATATCTCAAAAATCTCCACCTTGGATCTAAATTTAACATCAAGAAAATATCTTTCTTCATGCAGCTTTATCAACTGCATACAGTGGAAAAACATGCAACTGGGCAACATTTTGGTGATCATATGAACAACATTATGATCTGTCGAAACCTTCAGCACTTGGACTTCTCCATGCTCGATTACTCCTCTGACGAAATACAACCTCACATTAATGTGTTTAGTTCTCTCATGATAGGCTAAATTCTTCGACATGTGTATTTCACTTTGACTATCACATTTAACAATGATTACTCTACCTTGAAGTTTCAGCTCCTTTGCACAACTTTCAAGCCACAATGCTTCCTTCACATCTTCAGCTAGGCGATATATTCTGCTTTAGTGGTTGATAAGGTAACGACCTTCTGAAATGTATCTTTCCAACTGATTGTTGTCCCAAACATAGTGAAACATATCCATAAATAGATTTTCTAGAATCCATACAACCTGCATAATCTAAGTCGACATATCCTTTGATTGCTGCTTTACTATCTTCACCCAAGGCTCCACCATAAATTATGAATTTATTCAGAGGCCTATTTATGTACCTTAGAATCCACTTCAATGCTTACCAGTGAGCCTTTCCAAGATTCACCATGTACCCGTTTACAAGACTTATTGCATATGCTATGTCGGGTCTAGTGCAAACCATAACATGCATCAAAGAACCCACTATATTATCATATAGAATGCTATTCATATAAGATCTATACTCAACTTGAATTGGGGGTTTGTCAGAGTCACAACAGGCTTTGAAGTCGACATACTAAAATTTTTGAGAATCTTCTGTAGGTATGCCTCTTGAGACAAGCATAATTTCGACTGCTTTCTATCTCTACAAATGTCAATCCCAATAATCCTGGACGCATCTCCCAAATCCTTCATGTCGAACTCCATATTGAGTTCAACCTTCACCCTCATTACCTTTTTGACATTGTTTCTTGCTATTAGAATATCATCCACATAGAGCGACAAAATAAGAAATGAATTACCCGATCAAAATCTGAAGTAAACACAGTGGTCGAACTGACTTCTGATGAAACTTATGTGTGCCATGAACTTTTCGAATCTCTTATTCCACTGTCGAGGAGATTGTTTCAGTCCATAAAAAGATCTCTTCAGCTTGCACACACAATCTTCCTTCCCTCTTTCGACATACCCTTCAGGTTTCCACATAAGGATTATTTCATCTAGATCACATACAAGAACGCAATCCTCACATCCATTTGTTCCAATTCAAAGTCGAACTAGGTCACCGTGGCAAGCAACATTCGAATGGAAATGTACTTCATAATAGGAGAGAACACATCACTAAAGTCGACACCTTCTTTCTGAGTGAACCCCCTAGCAACCAATCTTGCCTTGTATCTCTTCAACGTCACTCCTTCAATTCCTTTCTTAACTTTGAAAATCCATTTACAATTGACTAACCTGGCTCCAACATGTTTTTTGATCAGTTCCTAGGTGTTATTATCATGAAGAGATTTCATCTCGTCATCCATGGCCTTCAGCCATTCAATATTCTTTCGACTCCTCATAACTTCCTTATAGTCTCTAGGTTCTTTGTCTATAACCTCACTTGCAGAGATTAAGGCATAAGCTATAAGATCTACATACCCAAGTCTCTGAGGTGGCTTGATGACTCTCCTAGAACGGTATCTTGCTAGCAGGTAGTCATTATCTGTCACTTCATCTTCGACAACGTCTTATGCATCTTCTTCGACTTTATCTAGGATACGCAATTCAACATCAACATGCTCCACCTAAAGAGGAATCTCTCCATGTTCCAGCTATTCGTCAACATCATCATTTTCTTAAAAGCCATCTCTGCCTCATTGAAAACTGCATCTCGACTGGCGATACACCTCTTGTGACCTGGCTCTAGGCACCATAGCCTATAAGCTTTGATTCCTTTAGGGTATCCCACGAACATGCATTTCAGAGCTCTAGGTTCGACCTTGTCTTGCCTAATATGAGCATAGGCCATGCAACCAAATACTCTCAGTCTGTCGAGACTAAGTGGATGTCCCAACCATACTTCTTCAGGTGTCTTCATTCCCAAGGCAGTCGAGGGACTTCTATTTATCAGGTAAACTGCTTTCGAAATAGCCTCTGCCCAAAACACCGTCTTCAATCCAGCACTGACCAACATGCATCTAACCTTTTCAATGATTGTTTGATTGAATCTCTCAGCTAAACTATTTTGTTGAGGAATACCTGCTACATTCTTATGCCTTGCAATCTCAGACTCAACACAGTAACTATTGAATGCTTTGTTGCAGAACTCAAGGTCATTGTCGGTTCTCAACCTCTTAACCTTTATGCCAGTTTGAGTTTCGACCAGAATCTTCCAACTTTTGAAATTCTCAAAAGTTTCATCCTTCATCTTCTAGATGAATACCTATAGCTTTCTGTAATAGTCATCGACGATGGATGTAAAATACATTGCACCTGAGTATAAAGGATTCCTTGCAGGCTCCCAAAGATCAGCATGAATGTAATCCAGAGATCCATGTGTTCTTTGCTTGCCTTTGTTAAACTTCGCCCTACAGGATTTACCAAATACGCAAGATTCACAAAACTCAAACTTTTCTACTTTGTCACCTTCTAACAGGTTCTGCTTCCCCAATTCGACCAGACCTCTTTCGCTGACATGACCCAATCTCATGTGCCATAATTCTATCTTCGGCACAGGTTTTGGGGATGCAACACTTGTTGAACCACTTACAACCTCAGCCTCAAAGGTATACAAGCCTTGTTTCTTCACACCTCTCAAGACATCCTTCGACCCCTTCATGACTCATAAGATACTTTTCTCTCCTTGAAAAATGTAACCCTTTCTGTCAAATTCACCAAGAGAAATCAAATTTTGCTTCAAGTCAGGTACATACCTGACTTCAGTCAATAACCTTATTGATTCATTATGGAGCTTGAATCTCATAGATCCAATACCTGCAATTTTGCAAGATTTATTGTTTCCGAGCAGCACCAATCCACTATCTTGATCACATAGCTCCTCAAATAATTCTCTGTTTGGAGTCATGTGCCAAGTGCAACCTGAATCCATAATCCACTCTTTTCTTTAGTCGCCACTTGAAACCACAAGAACATTAGATGAGTCAAAGTTATCTTGAACAATGGTTGTGTTACCATTACCTCCTTGATCTTTTAGCCGTTCAGGGCACACATTTGTGTGACCCCACTTCTTATAATGATAATATCGAATATCAGATGTTTCACCACTATAAGACTTCTGTTGACTTTTACCTTTCTTCTTGTCGAACTTACTATCCTTTCGCAAGAATTTTTCCTCAACGGCCAAACCTTTGCCCACCGCCGAAGGTTTATGCTCCTTCCATTTGTTCAAGTCCTTATAATGCAAGGATGATTGAACTTCTTCAAAGCTCAGAGACTTCCTTCCATATAAGAGAGCTTCTTTAAAGTGAGCATGTGTTCTGGGAAAAGCACACAACAGCAACAGTGTTTGATCTTCATCATCAATCTTCACCTTAATATTTTTAAGATCAAGAATCGGCTTGTTGATAATATCCAACTGCTCAGCTAACACTTTGTCTTCACTCATCTTGAATGAATACAAATCTTGCTTCAAGTAAAGTCAATTCACCAGAGATTTGGTCATGTACAAACTTTCAAGTTTCACCCATAACCTTGATGTTGTAGTCTCCTTTGATACATGTCGAAGAACCTTATCACCAAGTCTTAACGATATTACATTGTGGGCTTTCTCAATCATGCTCGTCTTTTCTTTTATTGTTAACGCAATGTCCATGGCTTCCTCTACCTTCAATGCTTCCAAGCAACCCTGCTGAACCAGTACGACTTTCATCTTCAAGCGCCACAGACCGAAGTTGTTCACTTCGGTGAACTTTTTAATCTCATACTTTGTTGAAGACATCTTCTCCATGCTCACTGGACCAATTTGATATGAATCGGATACCTTGAAATAAAGTATAAATTATTTCTTTATATTCAAGAAATACACAAGGGTTAGGATTAACAAAGAAAACAAGTAAGAACAACAAGAAGAAACAACAAAGATTGGTTATAAACTGTTATTCTTTCCTTTCTCTATCAAACAAGATTACAAGTATACAAGAATAACAAATAACCTCTCTCTCTTGAATTAGGATTTTATCTTCCTATTTTCCTTATACAATATGAGAGACTAGCATGCTATTTATAAGAAAAATAACACCCTAACCTAATAGGCTTTTTAACAATTACCCATTACAATCTAACTTAAACAATTGGGCTTACAAGCAAGACCTAATTCAACATGCTAACAAACCTAGCAATATTGACTAATACATGTTAGAACATACTTCGACTACAATGCGCATTACTCCAACAACAACATGTGAACAGACTTCAACCTCGTGCTTAATTCCATACTAAAGTTCAATCCAATATCTCACATGTATTATGTTGGAACCATGTTGAAAGCAAGAAACATGCATTTAAGCTATTTCTTCTCTACGCTTTCATGTTGTTCAAGTCTCTCAAATTATTATTACTACTTTTATTAAGAGAATTATATTGAATGTATTGATATGTCTTATAATAATTTAATAGGTTGAACCATTAACAAAAGTGATACACAAAATTTCATAATAAAATAGAACAATTCCCTTGAATCTACAATAATAAAGCTTCAAAATAGACTATTAAGTCTAAAATCAAAATTCAACATCACACAAATATAAAATTGTACTATGAAAATCTACAACATAACCTAAAAATCCTATAGGATGCTTCAATAAAATAAATTATTTGAGAAGAGTCCAAAACTATAAAAATATACCAAAAAATTGTTAATAAATAGCAAAAAACAATTATATTAGCAAAAAATTAGTCTATACAAATAATTTATTTGATTTAATAAGAAGGCTAACCCACCCTGTCATATTTTTAAATTATTTTTATAGCTTAAGCGAAACAAACCTAAGTACTGTTAGACTCCAAAATTTGAACTCGCTCCGCTTAAAAAATAAGTTGCTTCGCCAAGATTAACATTTTTTTGTTGCCAATTTTACTCATATGATTATGTTTTAGACCACTCATTATCAATGTAGTTTATTATTAAGTTTCTTATATTATTTGAGATTGAATATGTGGAAGTATGTTTTGAAATCTCAAGTGATGCATAGGGAGTGTGAAATTTTGGGTCAAACTTTATGTCTATCGAGGAATAGCTTTCATGTGTTTCGACAAGAGATAAGCATGAAGTCGAAGCTGGGTCACATGTTGAAGCCGAAGGATTGCATACTGTAGTAGAAGCTAGTTCTAGTATGTAATGTTGAAATCTAATATTGACTTATTATGTCGAATTAGACCTTGTGTTAAGGATTCAATCATTTAGTTAGCTTGTATTGTAAGTTAGCTAGTTAGTCTATAAATAGGCTATATCACTCAGGTTATTGGATGATGTCAATTGTGATATTCATTTGTAATCATTTGTAAACCCTTATGAGAAAGTGAATAGTAAACAATTTTCCCTAATCCTTCTCCTTCTTTCATATTTATCCTTTCTTCTTTCTCTCTTTGTTCTAACCGTTTTTCATTGTTTACTCAAAAACTTCATTTCTCAATATTTATTTTTTGAAAGGTATCGTTTGTGTTCACAACAAACTGGTACGGTGAGCGTGGAGAAGATGTTGTCAACAAAGTTTAAAATTGATAAGTTCACTGGAGTTAATGACTTCGATTTATGGCATTTGAAGATGCGAGCCATTCTTGTTCAACAGGGTTTGCTAGAAGCGTTAAAGGGAGAAGATGCCATGGATGCTACATTGACGGAGAAAGAAAAGACAATGATGATTGAGAAATCCCATAGTGCAACTGTTCTGAGTCTTGGTGATAATGTTCTCAGGTAGGTTTCGAAGGAGACGACGGCAACTGGTGTTTGGCTAAAACTCGAAGGATTGTATATGACAAAGTCCTTGGTGAATCGTTTGTACTTGAAGCAAGCTTTGTATTTATTCAAGATGAATGAAGATAAAGCATTGACGGAGCAGCTGAATACGTTCAACAAGTTGATTTTTCAACTTGAAAATATTGATGTTACCATCAATGATGAAGATCAAGCATTGTTATTGTTGTGTTTTTTACATAAGTCACATTCTCACTTCAAAGAAATCATCTTGTATAGAAGAGAGTCTCTAAAATTTAAAGAAGTTCAAGCATCCTTGTATTCGAAGGATTTGAATGAAAGAAATGAGCAGAAACCATCATTATCAATTGGCCAAGGGTTGTCCTTAAAAGGGAAATCATCGAAGAGAGATGGTAGGTTTGAGAAAAAGAAAGGTAAAACTCAGCAGAAGTCTTATGGTGGTGATATTTCCGGGATTAAGTGTTATCACTGTAAGAAGGAGGGTCACACAAGAAATATGTGCCCTGAGCGCCTGAATAATCATGGAGGTAAGGACAATGGCAATGTAGCTATTGTGCAAGATGATTATGAATCATCTGACGTCCTTGAGGTGTAGAATAGCTACTCTTGCAAAAAATGGATTATGGATTCTGGATATACTTGGCATATGAATCCAAACAAGAATGTGTTTGAAGAATTATATGATCGAGATGGTGGATCAGTGCTGCTGGGAAATAATAAAGCTTGCAAGATTGCAGATACTAGATCAGTAAGATTCGAGCTCCATGATGGGTCAATAAGGCTATTAACTGGGGTTAGGTATGTACCTGACCTTAAGAGGAATTTAATTTCTCTTGGTGAATTCGACAAGAAGGGATATGTCTTCAAAGGAGGGTGTCGCAACTGCGAAAAAAACAACCGGCGGAAACAAACAAAAAGGTCGCCACCAAATGTTATTTATCCCAAAGGAGGGAAAGGAAACGATCAAAGAAAACCGAAAATAAAGAAGAAGATAAGGTCATCACAACCAAATATTTGGTTCGGGAGTCGGTTACGGAAGAGGAAGGTATTAACACCCTCTCATGTCCTTTGTACTCAACGGGATCCATGCTTCTTGTCTAATCAAAGGGTAAGTTATCTAAAAGCTACTGCTAAATGGAAGCAGAAACGGGAAAAGAAAAGGTAAAAGGAGACTCGATAGGATATCACCGACCTATGCCTACATATTCCCTCGTGCAATGGCAAAGTTAGAGTCAATGTATTTCGAGAAATTACGGGTAAAAAGGGAAAAGGGTGCTCGCCAAGACTTCGTCGTCTTGTGCCTACGTATTCTCATCTGGTATGAGAAATCAAAGCAAACGTAGTTTGGATAACTAAACCACAGGTTGGTTAAGTGTTTTTTAGGAGTGATGTTAAGTTCCCATTCCAGCAGTTAGGGTCGATGCCTGTTTGCGATAGAACAGAAAAGTAACGTATTCTTTTCTAAAAATGAGTTTGAAACAAATCCCGAAGGATGAAAATGCTTGAATTTGGTTTAAGAGTTTTAATGAAGTGAATTGAATTTGTTTGAGATTCAAGTTGTACTAAAGACTATGATATAGAAATAAATGTGTCGCATATCGCCCAAGGAGCATACACTAAACACTCTAGACAAGTGAGGAGAAACCCCTCACTTATCATTTCTCATATTCTTAAGGCTCATGGCGCACAATGTTCATTGTCTTTATTAAATGTCTTATAATTGTTTGAGATGAGAAGAGAAGACTCAAAAGAAAACACTAAAGGGAACTAAAAACCCTAATGTTATCATACAAAATGACCCTAAGGTTAGGATAAAAGAGAAGTCTACCTAATGTTATCATGCAAAGGATTGAAAGCCTAATGTCTCTCCTACCTCCAACTTAATCAGAAATTAAGTGGAACTAGGAATCCTAAAGGATCATGTGAACAAAAAAAAAGTAAACATTACACCAATCAATCATAAATAGAAGCAAACTCAAGATTTAACCAAGTCTCAAGAAAAGAAAGAGAGAAAGAAGAATGAGAGATGAAGGAGAATATGCAACACCAAGTGAACAAACAAGGAAGTTCACTCCATAAGACATAAGCATTAAACAAATGCAAACATTAATCTCAATCACACAAAGTAAACATCAACATCATGTCAAAGTAATAAGAATGTGTTCACATGTCAAACCATATCCATAGATTAGAAGTCAAAGCAATTAGGCAAAACAAGGCACCAATGCATACACAAATGACTTAAGATCAACCATGAAGAAATTTCAATCATAAAGCAAGGTGAAATGAATTCATATGATGTGAGAAACGATGTAGGGCAATAGAAATGTCAAGATGCATTCAACTCGTGTTAAAGGTCAAAGGATGAGCAAAAAGATTCAAGTCATGCAAATAAGCATGCAAAGGCACACCTCAAAGGAGGATCACATGTAAACTCAAGGTATGAATCCAATTAGGGGCAGTAGTGTGTTTTTGAAGATCAATCCAAGTCCAAGTTCAACATCTTAAGCAAGAAACATGAGCATCACATCACAACAAGTTCACACAAACAAGCAAGTATCAATCAAAGTTCTTCATGAAAAGGAATCAAAGTTTATGTGAGGTTCAAGAATTGAGAAGCATGTTATTGAGTATCAAATACAAGTCAAGATAGCATTTATAAACAAGTATTCATGTCCTCTAAACATCCTAAGAATCAATCAAACACATTTGAACAAGTAGGATCAAAACTAGGTCAAGTAAGCATGCATGTCCATCTCAAAGCAAGATCACATTGATGCATAAATTAAAGATAGGATAAGAGCCAAATGAGACTAATAACAAGGACTTACCATATAGTATTTCAATAAAGACCAAGAGATAGAATCAAACCCTTAGTGGCTGCACAAGTGCACCCCTAAACAAATCATAAAGTTCAAGCACATCTGAACAACTAGGCATGTAATGCATCATGCATGAAAAATAGGTAAGAGCCTTTAAAAATAAAGTAAAAATGATCATGATACCAAGGAGGCAGTAGCTCAATATTCCCTAAAAGGAATGCCTAAACATGTGTACAAAGAATGCTCAAATTATCTCAAACATTAAGCAAATACACAAACAATCATTCAAAAAAGTTAGGCATTAAAAGAGATCCAAACATGAACCCAAAATACATGATCATACCATCAAATGATCACTAAAATTCCCTATATACATGTGCCTAAGTGTGTGCAAAAGTATGGATCAAGAATCAAAGCATTGTTCCAAAACTAGGTCGAAGAAACACGCCACACAATTAATTCAAATTAAAATAGCAAAAATAAATTAAAATTAAAATAAAATAAATAAATAAGGCTTCAAGGAAAATAAAACATATTTTTCTGTATTTTTTGGATAATTGGAACCATTTTTGATAAACCAAAATGAAAATAGACTATTAAAAAAAGAAAATAAAACACAAAGAAAATGAGGGGTGCAGTAGTAAACTGAAACAAGTTAAATACAATTGGGCCAGATATGAAGGGGTGCACATAGAAATTCGTCGAGCCCATATGAAAATCGTGTAACAATTAAATAAAAGTGTAACAAATAAAATCATGTGGTCATGTAATATCAATTGGTCATATTTTGTTTAAATGAATAAGACAAAAACATATGAGAGAAAATCCAAAACACAAATCACATGGTGACACCTCATCATCTTCAACCTTAGGACAAGAGGGACTGCCGGAAAAGCTCCAGCCGCCGCAGCCTGCCAGTGGCATTGCAGCGTCGGTGCCGGCCAGCACCAAAGGTGGTCCAGTCGCCGAAAAGATGCAAAAGGGGGGACTACCCCCACCCTACTTTTTGCGTAGATTCTGTTTTTGACATTATTTTTCACTAATTACCACTCTAAAACCTTGAAAATACAGCATGAACAAAACACACATATACTTTCATGCAAGAAATCAAAACAACATGACCACTAACTTCAAGGATTTTCCATGGACATTACAAATATCACATTATCTTTCAAAAACAACCGATAAAACCTCATGAAAAAACACATTAAAGTTAGCCCTAGAATATGAAAAATCAAATATCACACACAAGCAAGCTCTAAACCAATGCCTACATAGTGTATGACTTCATATGCACATGAATGAATCTAAACACATTCTAAAATGATGGAAAGGAGCTCATGAAAATACCTAACTGAATGGCTCCGTTGGCCCTTGAAAAGTTGTGGAAGCTTCGAATAAACTCTTCTAATAGCCTCCTTATGCCTCAATGTTGATAAACGAAGCAAAAAAAAAGGAAGAAAACTTGGAGTAAAACCCAAAAACAAAGTGATGGATTCTAGAGAGAGAAAAAGTATGATTTTGGATGTGAAAGAGGTAGAATGAAACTTTTTTTCATTAGGGTTTGTTTTATGATTATATATGATGGATTAGATGTTATTTGAGACCCAAAATAAGTGTTTGAAAATTTGGCCAAAAAAGTGGTGTGAATAGTAATACAGGGTTGGCATGTGCATGGAGTACTTTGTATGGTATGAGTGAGCAAAATGGAGTGTGAATGGTATATGATAATCATGAGTAAGGTGTGGTGGGATTATCAAATGGAAAGTGGGAGTTCTTGGTGAATTTTGGAAATTTTCTCAATATGGCAAATTATTTGAATTTCATGGCATGCACGATACATGGTGTTGGCTCAAATGAGGTAAAGAATGATGTGTGAGGTGTACGGAACCATTACACCACTCTTGTGCCATAAAATGCTCTTTTATTTGCCATGAGAATGATTCCATAAGCATGGCTTTCATGAAGAATATTTGCATGATGATGAGATTCTTGAAGCATTGGAAAGTTGGCATGATAAGGAATGATATTAGTGTTGATAACATCTTGAAACAATGCTTAGACATGACTTGAAATGGGGCATGAAAATTGCACAAAATTCTAACCATCTTGAAACTTAGAAAAATTCTAAGTGTTGGAAATTTTCCATTTGAAATGCCTCGCTTTAATCAATCATATCTTGCTCCCTAATGATCCTATGATGACAAAATTAATATAGTTGGAAAGATCAAAGGAAAATGAACAACTATAGTGTTGAAGAGATTTTAAGTTGAAACTTGATTCAATCAATGTGTAATTGTCCATGGAAAGTTTCATAAATTCTTGATTTTTGATGATTTTCTTGACTTTTCTTTATCAAATCTCATCCGTCGATCATGTTTGACTTATGGGACACAATTTTGACCATAAAAATCAAGAGTTGACGTTTTCTCTGCACGATTGACTTTTGTTCCAAATTCAACTAATTCAACTATCATCTGAGCCATTGAACCTCTTCTGATCGATGCTCAATCTTCCACCCATAGATGTTTAAAGACATATAGCAGTTGTTGCAGTGAGAATCATGATACCAAGCTATTGATTAACTTAAATCTTAATTCTTAAATTCACAACCGGACTTTAATTTATCCAAAGGAAAGGTCTAAAGAAAGAAAAACCATTTTCGCGATGTAACAACAACGCTAAGAGATTCGGGGATCGGGGGTTGGTTATGCATAGGGTAGGTATTTCACATCCTAAACATCTGTAGTACTCTACAGGAACCTTTTGTTTGTTTGTATGCTAAGTTTGTTAAATGTTTGCTATGGATTGGGATTGGGTAAAGGTGTAGGTTAAGACATAAAGATAGTTTCAAAGTTTGCTCGCAAAGACATCGCGTCCTCTGCCTACGTATCCTTACTAGGATAGAATATGAGCAATCGTAGTTCACCTCACTAGGGTTGAAGAACACTTGATTATGATCAAGGTTCATAGGGGAACAAACATTATAATGCTTGTATAGAGTTTAACAAAACTCTCTAGACCTATGTTATAACACTCAAGTGGGAAGTAAGTAATCATTACTATGATTCTTACATAGAGTTTACAAACTCTATCCTAGGGTTCTAGTTGAAGAACACTCCTAGTGTGGGTGGGTTTTCTAGACTCAAAGCAAAGTCTAAGGTTTAAATGTTCTAACTTAATTAAGCTGGGGTTAGGATGACTTCACAAAGTCAAGAGAGGGGTAAATGAGCTATCCGATGACACAAGGGTCAAGGGAGAGACTTTTACTTTGGAAGGAGAGAGAGAGAGAGAGAGAGAGAGAGAGAGAGAGAGAGAGAGAGAGAGAGAGACAACTTGGATGAGAACTAAAAAGTTCCATCACTTGGGGGAAGAAGTACTTAACAAAGCAATAAACAATTGAGCAAGATGAAATAAGATTAAGACAAGTAAGCATGCATATTACAATAAGCAGATACTTCAAATGATACCAATGGTTACAACCAATAATCAATCATCTTAACAAAAATTTGGGGCATATCTTAACAAAGATTGAGGACATATTTTACCCAAGATTGAAATATGATGAAGGTAACTACCACATGAACAAATCACAATTTGAAAGTAGGCAAGTCACAGGTTCAAAGCATAGCAAATGTAACAACAAAATGGATAGATGATAATTGAACATAGGTAAATCAGTTTAAACCTTATAATTTAGGAGGAAAATAAGACAAGATTATGGTGATCACCAAAGGGGAGTACCCTATTATGTTAACTAACAAGGGGAGTAAAGATCTCACAAGAAATTCAATCATGCTTAAAGGAATTCAACTGCAAGTAAGATCACAATCACAATAAAGGAACAAATTCCCACATGGGAAAAATGCATCATAATTTATGAAAACAAGTAATATTCCCACATCATATAAAAATAGACATTATAACAAACACAATGCAAAAAGAATGGATCAAAAAGGGTGAAAAATGAGAGAGTTGTGATTATTTGAAGTTCATGAGTTTTAATGATCAAAACAAAAATCAATAAGTGAAAATCAAAAGAAAATGCAAGGGGTGGGAGTTGAACCCACGCCCTCCAGCCCAACACGCGCGTGTAAGTTAAAAAGAAAAAAAGGCCAAAAGGGTTGATTCTCCTCAGGGATCGAACCCAGGTCTAGGCTTTGCAAGGCGTGAATATGAACAAGTTGCTTACCACTGGGGTGGCTATACACCCGTTGACATAGCCACCCCCACAAATATATATGGCGTGGTGTTGTGAATTGCTGGGCAAAAATGAAGCAAGAACAAGGCAATTTCACAATTGCGTTTTGGTATCAAACTCAACCAATTCTTAACCAAATCAAACAAACCTTAGATCAATTTTGGGTGTTTTTAAACAAGGAGAAGGATGGTCCAGGTAGAATTTTGAAAATATGCCTTGAAATAAAAACACGATGGTAGTTGCAATTTTTGAGGAAAATGCATTTACAAAGCAAAAGGTTAAACCAGTCATGCTATGGTCAGGGAAAAGGCTCAAACACAATTCAAATATCACATACAACATGTTCATGCATTCAAACAAACTACTTATGAGGTGAAAATCCAACTGTCATGTGAAAATGAGATGAAAATCAAGACATTGCAAGTGAGATGGTGAGATTATAAAAACAGGCCAAATTGGGGTAAAGGAACCACACATACATACTCAAAACAACATATAGGATGTGTATAGACTTTAAGAAAGCTCACAAACCAAATGAATTTAAAAAACATATGACAGCTGCAAATTTAGTGAGTGAAGTGCATTTGATAATTATAAACTGGATCAATGGAGGACAATGTGATTAAATAGCATGAGCAATACATAAACATGATATTGAGAGTGTTCTATCAAGAAACTACTTCAAAACACCCCTGGTTCAAAAAAAAATGGCACATGAATTGCTATGATTGGCAGACAATGCAACAACATCTAAAACAGCAAAAGGTGTAACAACAATATGCTCTTGACAAAAATATGAGACCTAGCATAAGATGCCTACATCACATTTAAACACCAACTCTAATACAAGTAGTAGGTAACATAAGGGGCACAAATGTTCTTCTAAAAAGTTTGACAGTCATGGTATGCAAACATAGTTCAAGTATAAGAAAAAAGATCTCCTATCAACCAACAAATACATACACACACCACAAATATGGAGAAAAATGAGTTACCACTATGAGATTGATCATTATGCAAGTAATCATGATTTTGGTATGTGTTCTTGACAGTTTTGGCTCAAAAGGAATTAAGTGGTGAAATGCAAATATAGGTAACCTTAGATCGAATCAAACATCTACACATATTTGCATCAAACATATGAGTGAGTTACAACTCTAAAATCATGTATACACACACAGAAAAAACAACTTGAGCATGCTGAGGCAGATTTAGTGTATAAGTGTGATTGGAATGTGAAATGTGATAATAAGCCAGGACATCACAAGTGATCAATGTGCACACACCACAAATATCATTATGAAAGTGTTTTAGGTTCATGGAAGAGCTTGTGTCAAGTAATATGAAAATTGGTGCGTTGGTGCAAAAGTTTGAAAATTCTGCCTAGGCCAGACATTTATCACAACAGGGCAAATTTAAGGCAATGATTTCTTTCATGAAAAGGAGGTTATATACATATTATGAGGATGCTAACAGATGAGATGCAACTCAGAAAAGGAGTGAAATCTTTACCAAAACAGAAGTTTAGCATTTTGAAACTTATGTCATACAAGAACAACAATTTAAACATACAATAAGCCAAAACCATGACAGATGGGGAAAATTAGATCATGCACAAGTTTTGAATGGATATGCTAAAGATTTAATGCACACAAGTCATGTAAATAATGCTTGGAACAGAATCTGAGATGTTGACCTCATGACATTTTGAATAATGCAACAGTTTGAGGCATGATATGGCAAATTGAACACTTAGGCATATTTTGAGCAGAACAACAACATACACATTCTTGAAATGGATAAGCAAATGAGTTCACAACTTCAAGTTAGGAAAAAAAACTCATTAAATCAAAAATGACATATTGAACCAATTTGGACAGCAAAATCAAACATGTCTCACAAGACATCCCTAATGACTAAGCTTCAAACTGCTCATATCTTCACCAACACAAGCATTATGCACAAAATCAAACATTGGCCAAAGACTTGAGGCATAAGGAATAGCAAGCATAACCACTTAAGAACCACTTCAAAGCAATGATATGCAAGATATTCATGAAATAATCATAATGAAAACAAAAGGTCATCTTGATTCACACATGATCAAGGACAAGGGGAGATCTATGAGAAACTTACAAGTCATCTACCTTTCTCACTAATGAGCTAGGTTTATAGTTCTAGGGCAAGCATATCACTTTTTCAAGGTTGGATCCTAAATCTACCAAAATGACCAAAACCTCACTAACAAGTCTAAACATAATATCAAGGCACAAACTTGCAACCTATCATCCACACATCATTTAAAAATGACAATATATTGACAAAATAAGCATTATGATCATAAGACTAGGATTCTTGACAAAGAAGTACAATAGGGAAGCCATGGTGTATTTTCACACAAATCACCACAAAATGACAATACATGACAATTTATGACTTAGAGATAGTTATAACATCACATACCTCTTGTTGACCAGCCTTGAACAAGCTAAAAAGCTTAGAAACCCAGAGATAATCCTTCCTTTGCAATGAGGTGAAGCTTACTTCCTCTTGAAGCAACAAGACCAAACTTCAAGACAGTTGGATTTAGGTGATTCCCAGTTGATTTTCATTGCTTTGGACAGTTGTAATATGACATATGTGAGGTGTGTGGAGGGTTAGAACAACAAGAACCAGCCTAGACAAGGATTTGGCAAGTTTTGAGTATGGTGGTCAAACTTTCTTGGTGTGAAAGTTGACTTTTTGCAAAATGGTAGTTTTGAGAGTTTTGAGGGTATAAACACCTTCTATATTATCTTTAGGGATTGTGAGGATGATTTTTAGAGGTTTAGAAGTGATGGAACTGATCTTGAGCAGAGTTTTTCTCAAGACAACTTTTTGGTGAAAATGGAGATTTTGAAGTTTTTGAAATTCTTGAGGAATGAGAGGAGAATGAGAGCTATGTTTTCTCTGGTTTTTTGAGATTGCTCTGGTGTGTTTAAACTCATAGGAGAGGCCTCTATTTATAGCCAAACAAGAGTGAGGGCATCCTTGGTCATTTACCACTTTTGGAGGGAGTTTTCATGAGATTTTCAAATGAATCTTGCAAGATCTTCCCCTATCAGCTCCAATGTTCAAAGGAGATTAGAAAACTCAAGTAGATATGGATATGAAATGACAGAGATGATCTGTGATAGTAGAGTAAGCCAGCTGCAACAGTCTTATCATTAAAGTTTCTCTCTCCTTCTTTCCTTTGATTATTATATTGTCAAGTTGCAACAACTTGCTATGTTCACCAAATCCCTCCTTTTTTCTGGTTTTCTCTCTATCTGTGTCTCATAT
The DNA here is from genome assembly GCA_963859935.3 of Lathyrus sativus. NCBI lineage: Eukaryota > Viridiplantae > Streptophyta > Magnoliopsida > Fabales > Fabaceae > Lathyrus > Lathyrus sativus. The sequence continues at coordinate 163,254,684 of OZ012735.1, read as the reverse complement.
TATCAGTTTCGATCAAGATCCAAGGGTTGAGAGTAGCTTAAATTGTGAAAATCCAAATTTGAGAATTCTTGACAAAATGATTTCAAGTGTGATAGGCCCAACTTCTATGGTGCATAACTTCCTGCTCAAACACGCTATTGAGGAGTTCTACCACAATTTGGAAATCCCTTAAGTAGCTCTACAATTTTCATGTTTTGGGAATTTCCAAATTCTTGATGGAACTAAGTTGAAAAACCCTTCAAAGTTCCTGAAAAAAGCACTTAAAAGTATTTGCCAAGAGCTTTCCAATGAGCATTGAACCAATTCTATGCATTTTTTGATCATGGACCACTTTGAGTCTTTTATAGTATTTGCCAAGAGATTTCCAATGAGCATTGAACCACTTCATTTGGATGTGTGGTTGAGGAGTTATGGTCTTTCCCCTTTCGAAACCCTAATTCCCGATTTTTGCGATTACTTCTTAACCCTTGATCCAATGGTCATGAAATTTTATGGGAGGTGTAATATGACATAAGGAACATTTTTTCTTCACACATTGAAGTCAAATTTCTCAGTGTTGAAGAGTTGACTTTTCGGTCAACTGTTCGATCAATCGGTAACTACCGAGCCGACTGTTCATGATCCGGATATTCTGAGGACTTGAAACTCTTTGGATGGACTTTAATAAGCCATAGGATCTTAATTGACCAAGATCCCACCATTGAATCACTTTTTAAATCAAAAGTCAAACTACAGTTGACTTTTTTTGATCGAAAACCCTAATCGGGTACCTTAAATTGCACTGTTCTCAAACCCCGGGTGACCACCTCAGATTGCACTCATTCTTGATCCAATGTATTATATTTGATCTTGTGGAGACTTATTTGAAGTTGAATCAATCCAAAACATTGATTGATCAGACCACCGAAATCTCGATTTTGACGGTATGGAACCCTAATTCATCTGCATCTTAACAAAGATAAACTGAAAATGGGTTAAGGTTAGTCAATCAAGTGAGTGTGATCCTAAAATGATGATGAGGATCTAAGGGGTCATAATTTAGGGTGCAACAGATGCCCCTATTTAAATATCTTCACTAGATGGTAATGAGAGATGACAATCCTCATAGAATCATAGTGAAAGGTATTTAAATATAGCAAACCAGAAATTTTGTCCCTTAGATCCAATGGCATGCAAAAGGACAAATGCTGAGATGCAAATGATTTTATAAATGGTGTTTTATGATGCTTGAATGCAAGAAAGATGCAGACACACGAGTAAATATAAAAGAACGGCAAAACGACGAGTAACCACTCACGGGGACCCAACACACTGGGGAAAGATTCCAAGCGAAGTAAAAAAGTTAGTTCAAACATGACTAAAGATGCTTGTTCAAGGAAATTTTTCACACAGGAGACACAAATTCCACCAGGGGAGACACATCTTCATTGGGGAAAGGAGATATGAGTCTCACTGGGGGTAACCAGATGAGGAAGTCCACCGGGGAAGATGACAATTCTTCACTAGGGAAACGAAAGAAAAGCAAAGCAAACCACATTGGGGAAGAAACCCACTGGGGAAAACCTCGCTGGGGATAAATTCACTGGGGAAGCAGAACTTCCTCGGGGAAAAGATGGAACGAAGACACGAATCTTACTGGGGATAACCAGATGAGAAATTTTCCTATAACGAAGAGTTCAAACGGGATCTTCAGGAAAAGGTTAGAAACAAGACCGGATGCGCAGGGGAAACTAGTATCCACTAGTTCTCCGAGACTCGACTGGAAAAGCAAAAGCTTCAAATGGGGAGACTGGTGACGACCAGAACCACAAATAACTTCAAACAGTGCTAGTTTCCACTAGGCTTACTGGGGATATGGTGACGACCGAATCAATAACGGTTTCCAAGAAGTGCTAGATATCACTAAACTTCCTGGGGATATGGTGACGACCAAATCAAAGCTCCAATTACGATTGGGAATTCCAACAATGTTGTCAAAACAACAGGACTTTGGCTGAGGTAGTTGGTAACAATCAACTTTTGGCACAAATGACGATTAGCTTTCAAGCAATGCCAGTAACCACTAGACTTAGAGGGGACTGGTTATAACCAAATCAGGATATACCGATAACAATTGGTTCTGGATGATGCTAGTACCCACTAGACTTAACTGGAGAATTTGGTGATGACTGAATCCAAAGGAGACCAATGACCATTGGATTTTCTAGGAGTTTGGTAACGACCAGACCAACGCGGTGATAACAATCTGATTTAAGCGATGCCAATAATCATTGGAACTTAGACCGATTGGTGATGACCAACTCCGGTATACCAATAACGATTGGTTCTGAATAATGCTAGTAACCACTAGATTTTCCAAACGAGGCTAGTGACCACTAGACTCATAGATAATGGTAATAACCGGATCAAACAGGTACCAATAACAATTGGATCTGAAGGTAATACTAGTAACGACTAGGTTCAGAAAGACTGGTAAAAACCGAATCAAACGGGTACCAATAACAATTGGATTTGAAGGCGATGCCAATAATCATTGGACTTTTAGGGAATTTTGGTGATGACCAACTCCAATATCAATGACCATTGGTTTTTTTGAAGGCACTACTAGTAACCACTAGATTTTTAGCCAGATTGGTGAAAACCGAATCAAAGGGACTCCAATAACAATTGGTTTGCTTTATAATAGAATCAGTAACAACTGGGTTTGGAAAATGGTTGGTGACGACCAAATCAAGGTACTGAACATAATTAGTCCCGAACACGTGCTAGTGACTACTAGTCTTTCAAAGATTGTTGGTGATGACCAAATCAAAAATGAATATTGGTAACAACCCCCCCCCCCCCTCCCCCCCACACACCACTTGTGTAAATTGGATATTGCTAGTCACCACTAGCTTCCCAGAGAAGATAAGGAAAACCCCAGGATGTCAACTTTGAAGCGAACTTGTTACAACAAATCAAAGATAATGGTAACGACCAAGGGATCTCAAAGGCGACAGCCAAACAAGAAAAAACCAAAACCAGAAATACAAACAAATGTGTATGCTGGCATGATGCTGTATGTAAAATGCATACCGACCCGCAGGAACAAAGGAAAGCAAAACATAGAGAGAACTCGTCACGCTGAGTTTCAAAATGCTCCAAGTCAGGCGACACTTTCTTCTTTGGCATAGATAACGATCTTTTCCAATAATATCCTCGTAATTCTTTAGAGAAGAAGTCTTGGCTTAAAAGCCAGAATTGCTGTTGCACGCATCTGGCTTGGTCAAAGATAACAGCAAACGTCCATAACTTTGGGGATTGTGTAATATCATCAGATTACCTCTAGAACTTTTCAATCATTTTGTCAAATCGTGTTTCCCCTTTTTAAAACAAAAATTTAAAATTTTCAAAACAATTTGCTTTCATGAAAATTCTTATTAACAAATAAGTGAAATTGCATAACAAAAACAGAGGATCATAATAATGATTTGGCCAAAAGTCTGATTTTATTGATAGACAAGAACTTTACAAAGGCAAAGCCTTGGAAACCTTATATATTTGAAAAATGGCGAACAGAAAAGGTTACAGAATCCCATAATAATCCGGTCCTTTTAACTGTCAATTCACTTGCTTCGCTGCTTCTGACGAGAATGACAGGCGTTGATCTTTCTTCTGATATCTTGCACAAGACTCTATCCCAGCGTTCGCCAGCTTTCAAACATTGGGCTTTCATCTTGATGAAGCACTGAAATCTCCTTTCTAGGTATTTTGCTTCAGGCGTAGTATTTTCTCACTGCGTTTGAGTTGATGGGATACTTGAGTTGTTCGCCATCCATAGTTTCAAGAATTAAAGATCCTCCGGAGAAGACAGTTTTCACAATGAAAGGGCCATCGTAGTTGGGCATCCACTTGCCGCGCATATCCTTTTGAGTTGGTAGGATTTTTCTAAGCACTAGCTCTCCTTCCCTATACTCTTTGGGACGAACCTTTTTATTGAACGCTCTGATCATCTTTTGTTGATAGATTTGACTGTGGCACATGGCCGTCATTCTTTTCTCATCAATGAGGTTCAATGAGTCGAATCTTTCTTTTATCCATTCGTCTTCATCAAGCTTTGCTTCCGTCAAGATTTTTAACGAAGGTATTCTAACCTCGATGGGTAGCACGACGTCCATCCCATACACTAAGGAAAAGGGTGTTGCCCCGATCGAAGTGCGCACTGATATTCGGTATCCATGAAGAGCAAATCATAACATCTCGTGCCAATCTTTGTAAGTTACGACCATCTTTTGTATTATCTTTTTGATGTTTTTATTTGCATCTTCAACTGCACCATTCATCTTGGGTCTGTAAGGAGACGAATTGTGATGTTTGATCTTGAAATCGTCACAGAGTTCCTTCATCATTTTGTTGTTCAGATTCGACCCATTGTCAGTGATGATCTGGTTGGGGATACCATATCGACAGATAATCTCCTTTTTGATGAAGCGAGCAACTACTTGCTTTGTCACATTCGCATATGACACTGCTTCCACCCACTTAGTGAAGTAATCAATGACGACAAGGATGAAGCGATGGCCGTTGGAAGCTTTTGGCTCTATTGCTCAGATCATATCTATGCCCCACATTGCAAAAGGCCAAGGTGATGTCATCACATTGAGAGGATGTGGAGGGACATGCACTTTATCGGCATAGACTTGACATTTATGACACTTTCGAGCGAAGAGTATGCAGTCCGTCTCCAAAGTTAACCAGAAGTAGCCTGCTCTTAAGATTTTCTTAGCCATGGCGTGACCGTTGGCATGGGTGCCGAAGGTCCCTTCGTGTACTTCATTCATTATGAGGTTCGCCTCGGTTTCATCGACACATCGGAGTAATACCATATCATGATTTATTTTGTACAAAGTACCGTTGCTGATGAATAATTTAGATGACAATCTTCGTATTGCTCTTTTGTCAATTGTGGACGCGTCAACGGGATACTCTTGATTTTGGAGAAAATTCTTGATATCGTGAAACCACGGCTTCTCATCAGATTCTTCATTTATGGTCATGACGTATGCAGGTACTGTCTTTCTTTCGATGCGGATCAGAGGTGCCTCGTTGACAAACTGGACCTTCCACATTGATGCCATCATGGCTAGTGCATCGACAATGTGTTTTTCTGCTCTTGGTACATGCTTGAAGGTAATTTCATCAAAATATTCAGCCATCTCCAAGATATGAGTCTTGTAAGGGATCAACTTTTCATCCCTGGTTTCCCATTCTCCTTTGAGTTGGTAGATCACTAGAGCAGAATCACCAATTACTTCTAAGATTTTGATGCGAAGATCGATGGCGGCTTCCAACCCTAAGATGCAGGCTTCATACTCGGCTATGTTGTTTGTACATGAGAAACAAAGTCGTGCTGTGACGGCAGTGTACCCTCCAGTTGGATTTTTCAGAACAGCTCCGACACCATGTCCGTTCTTGTTTGACGCTCCGTCGAACATCATTTCCCAGCGGGATCCAGGCTCGGGACCTTCTTCCGGACCAGGTTCTGGTTTTGTGCGCTGGATATACATCACATCTTCATTAGGAAAATCAAACTTGAGTGGTTGATAATCCTCCATGGGATGCTCTGCAAGGTGTTCTGACAAGACACTTCCTTTGATAGATTTCAGAGCAACATATTGGATATCGTACTCTAATAAGAGCATATGCCATCGGGCTAACCTTCCTGTTTGAGCTGGCTTCTCAAAGATGTACTTGATGAGATCCATCTTAGAAATCAGAATTGTAGTGTGACAAATCATGTACTGCCTCAGACGCTTGGCGGCCCATGCTAACGCACAACAGGCTTTTTCCAGGGGAGAGTAACGACTCTCACAATCGGTGAACTTCTTGCTTAGATAGTAGATTGCATGTTCCTTTTTTCCTGACTCATCAGTCTGGCCTAAGACACAACCCATTGAATCTTCTAGTACTGTCATATACATGAACAAAGGCCTTCCGGGTACAGGAGGAATCATCACCGGAGGTTCTTGTAAGTACTGCTTGATCTTCTCAAATGCGGCCTGGCAGTTTTCATTCCATACTACTGTCTGATCTTTTCGTGACAACTTGAAGATTGGCGTGCAAGTAGGAATAAGATTGGAGATGAATCTGGAAATGTAATTTAGACGTCCGAGGAAACCTCTGACTTGTTTCTCAGTTTTGGGAGCAGGCATCTCCTGAATTGCCTTAACCTTGTCGGGGTCTACTTCGATTCCTCGTTGATTAACGATGAAACCAAGTAACTTGCCTGAGCAAACTCCGAAGGTACATTTTGCTGGATTTAACCTTAGTTGATACTTTCAGAGTCTCTTGAATAGCTTCAGCAGATGATCCAAGTGGTCTTCTTCACTTTGGGATTTTGCGATCATATCATCCACGTACACTTTGATTTCTTTGTGCGTCATATCATGAAAGAGTGTGACCATAGCTCTTTGATACGTTGCCCCTGGGTTCTTCAAACCAAAAGGCATGGCCTTATAACAATAGGTGCCCCAGGGTGTGATGAAGGTTGTTTTCTCCATGTCATTTGGATCCATCTTTATTTGATTATAACCAGAAAATCCGTCCATGAATGAGAATACTGTGAAGCTTGCGGTATTATCTACCAAAGTGTCAATGTGTGGTAAAGGGAAGTCGTCCTTTGGACTTGCTTTGTTCAAATCCCTGTAATCGACGCACATCCTGACTTTGTCATCCTTCTTTGGGACTGGTACAATGTTTGCCACCCATTCTGGATACTTGGATACTGCTAAAAAGCCGGCATCAATTTGCTTTTTGACCTCATCTCGGATTTTAAGAGCCATGTCTGGTCTTGACCTGCAAAGATTTTGTTTGACCGGAGGACATTCTGGCTTTAGGGGGAGCTTGTGCATAACAATGTCAGTATCCAATCCTGGCATATCTTGGTAAGACCAAGCAAATACATCGACAAAATCTCTGAGGATTGCTATCAGTTTGTCTTTGATCTCTGGCCTCAATGATGCCCTAATCTTGACTTCTCTTTTGTCTTCCTCTGACCCCAAATTGATGACTTCAGTCTGCTCTTTGTGGGGCTGGAGATAAACATCTTCGTATTCGGCCATTCTCTTCAACTCTTCTGGGACTTCTAACTCTTCATCATTCTCTTCTTCAGCTTGAAAGACAGATGAACCACTAGTAGAAGGAGCCGAAGGATCATAGGATTATGTGGTTGATAGAGGTATTCTGCATGTTTTATTTTGGAACAATTAGACACACACACACAGACATGCAGATGAAGGGTTGTTTTTATTTTTTCAAAAAGATTGCCATTTTTTCTTTTAACAAAAAGAGTGAAAATGATGCGTAAAACAATAAGCAAGAGTTTTAACAAAAACACTTTTCATTAATGATTTTCAAATTTGCAAAGTGGCCCAATACAAAATAATTCGCAGGCCTTGGGCAATACCAGGAACTTTTAAAGAAAAACACAAAGCTAACAAGCAGAGTGAATTACTCTAAAGGTAAAAAGATGGGAACTTCCACAGCCTCCCAGTTGCACAGAGGTGCTCCTCCTCTAGTTATTAGATGATCCAGATTATCATCTTCATCTTCAGCAATAATGGTATTGACTTGCACGCCGCCACTAGCGAATATCTCATTCAACGACTTCTTCTTCATGGTGTTTTCTTCTGGCTCGCCTTCTAGAGTTGGTTTGTAACCCAACCCTTGTCGGTCATTTTTGGCTCTTGCGTTGACATCGATGACCTCTCCCCATCCCAATGGGACTCCAACTTTCAGTGCTGCTTTAATACTTTGAGCAGAGGTAAATGATGGCCCACGGGTTATGTCTGATTCATCAACTAGAACAGTGTGAGCTATTTCTAGTGCTTGGAAGGCCGTCTCGAGGGAATCTTCATCAGTCTCAATATACCGAAATGATGACAAGTTGCTCACCATTAAGTCTTCTTCTACATGGATAATGACCAACTGGTCATCCACAACAAACTTCATTTTTTGGTGGAGAGTAGAAGTGACAGCGCCAGCTGTGTGAATCCATGGTCTTCCCAGTAGACAACTGTAGACCAGATTAATGTCCATCACCTGGAAGGTGACTTTGAAGATTTGTGGTCCAATTAGGATGGGGAGATCAACTTCTCCTATCACGGCTCTCCTGGATCCATCGAATGCCTTGACTATGAGAGAGGTTGGTCTCATGGTAGCACCTTGATACGCCAGCTTGGCCAATGTCCTTTTAGGCATTACGTTGAGTGTTGATCCTGTGTCAACAAGAACTCGAGACATTGTATCCTCTTCACATTTGACTGACACATGTAAAGCACGATTGTGCTTACGCTTCTCAGCCGTCAGATCGTTGTCGTCAAAACTCAATGTGTTGCAGGCAGTGATATTTGCTACAATGGAGTCAAACTGCCCCACTGTAATATCTTTAGTAACATGGGCCTGTGTCAGGATTTTGAGCAACGCCTGGCGGTGTGCTGGAGAGCTTAAAAGCAAAGCCATGACCGAGATATTAGAGGGTGTTTGATTTAGTTGGTCAACCACCCTATAATCACTTCGTCTAATGATTCTCAAAAATTCTTCTTCATCGTTCTTGAGATTTTCTTTTCCTTTAACTAAAGGTTCTTTAGTGGCGACTGCCTCTGAAATAGGCTTCTGGGAAACAGGAGCTTTTTGAACAGAAACTGCCGGTGGAGGAGCCACATTATATGTTCGAGGTTGGTAGATGCGACCACTTCGGGTCATTTTACTTCCACCGACAATGTTAGCCACACTTGATGGTTTCTTTTCTTTGAAAATCCCCTCGCACCATGAATAGTCTTGTTTTGGTGTCACGGCTCTTGGGTGAGGCTTGGATCTTCCCCTCGGTTCAAACCTGGTATGTCCTCTCCCGAATTTCGGGGGTGCGTCGTCGCGGAACACTGGCCGGACGTTCTTGTTGTTGTTGTTGTTGTTGTTATCATTCCTGAATACAACTCTTTTGTTGGGCTCTCCTGGCATGTTAAACACTGGTTCGATAACTGCCACATCTTCCTCCTTTTTCCGGTGAGCGATTTCTATCATTCCCTGCTCAATCATTGCCCGAATGTCTTTTTTCACAGCATCACACCCCTCAGGATTCAGCATACATTTTTTGCAATCTTCATGAGATGTCTTAAGTGACCATGCCTGAGCAAGGCGCTTGTGTAGGTCTGCTAATGGCACTTTAATCTCACCAACAGTGGTAACTTTCTTGTCTTCTGACCCCTCTCCTTCTTCAGTAATGGCGTTGACTCCACCATGATTTGGTAGAGGGTTGCTCTTTACGTTGGGATGATTATCTTTGAAGGATAGAATTCTTTTTTCAATTAGTTCACGAACTAGATGCTGAAGGGAGAAACAACCTTCAAGATTGTGACCTGGAGCATTCTCATGAAATGGGCAGCGTGCATTTGCATTGTAATAGAACGTGAGTGGACTAGGTGGAGCACCTAATTTTCTTGTTTTGACCAGTCCTCTTTCTATTAACATGGGAAACAGGTCGGTGTAGCTCATTGGAATAGGCTGTATTTTTGGCCTATTTGCTTGATAATTTTCCCTCGGAGCTCTGTTCTGAGGTTGTTGACCTTGCGGCTACTGGTATCGTTGTTGATTATTGGAGTGATATTGATGTTGGTTGCCAGGCTGATACTGGTGCTGATTGCTGGATGCCCCAGGCTGGGGACCATGCTGTGATGAGGGTTGAAAAACCGGAGTTACCGCTGCCACATATGATAGATGGTACTGTTGGCGATGGCTTCTGGAGTTTTGTGCTTTCTTCCCATATGTGATTGCACTCACCTCTCCCTCTTTCTTTTTGTGGAAATTGCTTACTGGCTTCTTCGTCGTGCTGGCGCTTGAGGTAATATTTGGGGTGGTCACTTTTCCACTCTTTAAGCCTGCTTCCACCTTGACCCCTACCGCCACCGTATCAGAGAAATTTGTTGTAACACTGTTGATCAATCGTTCATAGAATTCTGGTCGAACTGTATCCACAAACCAATCTGCCAACTCCTTTTTAGTAAGGGGAGGCTCTACTTGTGCTGCAGTTCCGCGCCATCTTTGCGCATACTCCTTAAAGGTTTCAGTATTTTTTTGCGTCATGCTGAGAAGCTGACGGCGGTCGGGAGCTAGGTCCATGTTGTACTTGTACTGTTGAATAAAAGCATCTGAAAGGTCTTGGAAACTGTGGATCTTCGCTTGATCTAAACTGAGATACCACTTAGCCAAAGCTCCTTTAAGACTATCTTGGAAACAGTGTACTAACAGCTTGTCATTTTCAATATGCGGAGCCATCCGCCTACAGTACATGATTAGGTGTACTTTAGGACAAGTGGTCCCCTCATACTTGTCGAAGACCGGCATTTTAAATTTCTGAGGAAATACCAATCCAGATACCAGACATAGGTCCTTAGCATCAGATCCAAAGACATGGCTTCCTTCGATGGCCCTCATCCTTTTGGCCATGATGTCCATTTCCACTCTTAATTTTTCGTGTTTTTCGTCCTCGGCTTCAGAACCATCGGGTATATTAAAGATTGGATGTTGATTGGCGAAAACTGGCCGCACTGTGGTAGGTCCACCCGCTTGAGTAAAAATACGGTTTCTGATTGTTGAGTCAAACAAGGGATTGAGGCTCGAAGACTGCATATTGTTGAATGGTGGCACAAAATCCCGGGATATTCCGTAGGGAAATTCTGCTGAAGTAACAGGAGCTACGGTGACATGGGCTGCTGCTGTGGCAACTTTGGAAATCACGGTAGGTTGCGTGTCCATCTTTGCTTTGATTATGTTGAGGACTTCCATGATCTGGCTGACGTCCCCTTTGATCCCTTCGATGTCGTTATCCATTTTATCAAACCTCTGGTCGTTATCTGCATCTTCTTTTGAGCTTGGGACCATGTGTTGTATCTGTGAGTACTCAGCATGACTCCTTCTCTCTTTTCTCTGAACAAGAACAAAGGATGAGCTGTGAAACCTAGATGCAAGACCGATGTAGGATGAAATGTGAATGCAAATGCAAATGCGGATGCATAAACCATTCAAGGAAAAACAATTTTTATTTACAAACAAAAAGTTAGAACAACATGTAACGACATGCTTAAAAAGCATTTTTCATTTGATAGCTGGAAATCTATTACAATAGGGTGGCTCTCGCTAAAAAAGCAAGATCTTTCTTACAAGAAAATGAAAGTAAATGCCACAAACAGGATTTCAATCCTTTTAGGGAAAGCAGGGAAATGGTGAAACGAAGATCAATCTAACAAGACGATCCTTCTCCTTCTTGGACTCTGACATGAACTTGGTCCTGACAGATGATCTCCCACAGGTCTTCGTTCTCTGTCTGCGCTTTGATCAAAGCGTATTTTAGCTCTTCCCTAGTTGTGGGGACCCCAGGCTCCATGGTTATCTCATAATCATGAGTGTAGAGCATGGTTAAGGCAATTTCTTTTGACCATAGCAGGTACCCCCTGGTAGTTAAACAACTTGCGTTCTCCATCGGAGTTAGGCCCAAGAGGTGTGGGTCTCTTTGAGCGTATTGAGCATTAGCTTCTAGTTCTCGGTTGCGACCAGTTTCGCAGAAGCAAGGCCTCAATAATTCTGGTTCGGGCTCTAGTCCGGTAGAATACCCATATTGACGCCGGGCGAGGATAAGATTATAAGTGATAACTCCTTTTGGCCCAATGAGAGGCACATTGGGGAAATCTTCGTAACTAGGAATCATAAATTGGTCACCGAGGCTGGTGTCATACCATGTGATATCATGGTGCCTGAGGGTGACGAGTTTGGAAACCCATGCGCTTTTGGTAGGAAGCCTCCAAAGGATATGAGTCTTTGGCAGATGAGAAGTAAACCATCGGTCGAGTAGTGCAAGACATCATGAGAATTACCCGCGATCATACCAGATGAAGCGGTGAATGACTACAGAAGTATCAGCCAGTATCGCGTTGACCGGATTTTTGATGATGAAAAGGCGGATCGCCTATTCACTTATGAAGTCGTAACTGCTTGGAAAAAGATACAACCCATATATCAGAAATGCCAGAATCGCCTCAAAAATGCCCAGGTTTCTACTTTCATAATGATATTCAGCCATCTCCATTAGAGGCCTGGCATCCATTCCGTACCACCCTCCTTTCGCTCTCATCGGTGGTAAGTCTTCCAGCTTGATATGTAAGGCTTTAGCCAAGTCCCTCTTTGTTGGTTTTCCATAAGGAAGCGTAAAAGTCCATGGAATCTTTAAATAATCAGTATACTCTTCGATGGTTGGGAGTAGCTGAAAGTCTGGAAATACGAAGCAGTGGTAGGTTTTAGAGTAGAACTCAACCAAGGCTTGCAACATGGGCTCGTTGATCGGAGCACTTATCAGCGGTAATAGGTCTCCATATTTGACTATGAAAGCAGCGGGATTTCGGACAAGCCTAGTTAACATCCTTAGACGGCCCAATCTCAGATCCGGAATCGGAAGCATGTCTCTTCTTACCATGTTGTTGTCTGCAAAAAAGAAAAATTTGAATTTCCTTGAATGGTTAGAAGAAATGCAAATGCAAATGCAAATGCAAATGGTGTCATGGAACTCAGACATTTACGAACATCAGAAGTCGCCATTTCATTGATTAACAAAACGAATTAAAAATATTGTTTCCCCTTACAAGAGTTTTTAAACAACAGCTAAATGAATCCTATCAAGGTTCCCCTAGCAGCCTTAAATTGAGCTTCTCGATCTTTCTTTCCATCTGAGTCTTCTCAAAGATGAGTCTGTCCACAATTATCTTCCACGGATTAGACCGAGGTTCATAAGGTTCTTCTAGTGCTTTCCTCTTCTTACAAGAGAGGATTTCTTCGTCTTTCAACTGGAGTTGTCTTTGGAGCTCCGCATTTTTTCGACGACTATTTGATACTTGTGCTTCCAAGCTTCTTCAGTTTGCTGCGCTTTGACTAAAGCAATCTTTAACTTTTCTTCTTCAGACATGAAGACTAAAGGGCGTTCTTCCTTCAAAGCCATAGGCTCTTGCTTAGGATAAGGCATCCTTAGTGTGATGGCTCTCTTTCGAACCCATTGGAGGTAAGGTTCCAAAGAGACACAGTTGAGTCTTCCAAGATCCTTCTTCCCTTTCTTGTGTAGATGCTTCCAAGCCTCTAGAATCTTTCCTTTTGGTCTTTGACTTTCTTCCTCTTCTTTGAAGAAAATGTTTTCCACTTGAACACCATTAGGTTTGTCCTTTAGAGGGCATCCCAATTGTCGGCGGGCGAGTATTGGGTTATAACTAATTCCTCCATTAACACTGAGAAGAGGTACATTGCCAAAATTCCCACAATTATCAATGATCATTATTCCATCATAGTCACGACTATACCAATCAATATCGGAGTGGGTAAGAGCCATGATATTTTGTGACCACCATCCTTTCTATGGATCCCAAAAAGCATTGACTTTGGGCAAGTGTGAAGTGAACCATTTGTATAATAGAGGAGCGCAACAAGTGATCATTCCTCCATTGTGAAAGTTCCTCAGATGAACAGAATGGTATGTGTCTGCTAACAAGGTAGGCACATGATTCTTCTTCAAGAAAATTTTAATGGCGTTGAGGTCCACAAAATTCTCAAAGCTCGGGAACAAGAAGATGCCATAGATGAGAAAGGCAAGGATAGCCTCGAATGCATCCATGCTTAAATGATCCACATAATACTGAGCTTTCTCAAACAGGAACTCTGCTTTTAAACCAAAACTCCTCCTTTTGTAATCAGATTCTTCTTAATATCAACCACTCCCAAACGTGTAGCTTTGGCGATATCTTGCTCTTTAGGGTCCTTTTCCATAATTGGAAAAGGAGAATCTTCAAGAATGGGCAATCCAACCAACTGAGAATACTCTTCTAATGTGGGCACTAGCTGATAATCGGGGAATGTGAAACAGTGGAAGAGCGGACCATAAAACTGGAGAAGAGTAGAAAGGAGTCCACTATCCATCTTTATCTTCAAGAGTAGCAACAGCTTCCCATACCGGTTTTGAAATCCCTTTGGATTTGTCACTAAGGTGCTCAACCTTTTCAAGTCATCTAGGTTAAAACCCTTGTAAGTGTACTTCAATGTTTTCTTTCTTTCACTGTTCATGACGGCCTCTGATGTTTACAAACAACAAAGTCTGAGTTCCATAAAACCATATGATGATATGATGATATGAATGTAAAATACACAAACACAAGCAAATGCATATCCACACAAGCTTAGGTTTAAGGACAAGCATGAGTCCAAGGGTCTACCCATCCCCAAAGATTGTATTATGGATTGATTGTACCTACCGAATGGGTTCTACAAAGTTCCCAGAGTCATCAATCCATCTTTCGGATATTATCAATTTCTCAAATCACTTGGTAGTCGATAATATTCTCAAGAGAATCTCGTCTGAGTGTAGTATCGCGTATCAACTATTTCAGAAATACTTCCTTATAGCCATCGCACTACATCCTAATAAGGCCAAAGTGGGGTGAAGTGTATTCTAAAAGTCCACAGTGTCATGGGCTCCTTCATTGAAAGTAGCATTGTTTTCACGAATACTCGATCAACAATACTAAACTTTCAAGAGGGCCTACACTGAGCGGTGGTTTCTCAAGTTAGCTTGGTCGGGAATCAACTCCCTATAAGACTTCTTGAATTTACCACCATCCTATCATAATTTCACTCAAGTCCGGGTATAGGACCGTCTCACCACTCAAAGCACCCAATACCCAATAGTTAAACAAATATATTGACAAATACACATGTAAGCAAATATTCATAAATATAGCATACAATCAAACAAAATAGGCTAAACCCTCAAGTTTCAGGTCCCCAAAGAAGTCGCCATTTCTGTTGCGGTGAGAATCGTGATACCAAGCTATTGATTAACTTGAATCTTAATTCTTAAATTCACAACCGAACTTTAATTTATCCAAAGGAAAGGTCTAAAGAAAGAAAAACCCTTTTCGCGATGTAACAACAACGCTAAGAGATTCGGGGATCGGGGGTTGGTTATGCATAGGGTAGGTATTTCACATCCTAAACATCTGTAGTACTCTACAGGAACCTTTTGTTTGTTTGTATGCTAAGTTTGTTAAATGTTTGCTATGGATTGGGATTGGGTAAAGGTGTAGGTTAAGACATAAAGATAGTTTCTAAGTTTGCTCGCAAAGACATCGCGTCCTCTGCCTACATATCCTTACTAGGATAGAATCAGAGCAATTGTAGTTCACCTCACTAGGGTTGAAGAACACTTGATTATGATCAAGGTTCACAGGGGAACAAACATTATAATGCTTGTATAGAGTTTAACAAAACTCTCTAGACCTATGTTATAACACTCAAGAAGGAAGTAAGTAATCATTACTATGATTCTTACATAGAGTTTACAAACTCTATCCTAGGGTTCTAGTTGAAGAACACTCCTAGTGTGGGTGGGTTTTCTAGACTTAAAGCAAAGTCTAAGGTTTAAATGTTCTAACTTAATTAAGCTGGGGTTAGGATGACTTCACAAAGTCAAGAGAGGGGTAAATGAGCTATCCAATGACACAAGGGTCAAGGGAGAGACTTTTCCTTTGGAAGGAGAGAGAGAGATAGAGAGAGAGAGAGAGAGACAACTTGGATGAGAACTAAAAAGTTCCATCACTTGGGGGAAGAAGTACTTAACAAAGCAATAAACAATTGAGCAAGATGAAATAAGATTAATACAAGTAAGCATGCATATTAGAATAAGCAGATACTTCAAATGATACCAATGGTTACAACCAATAATCAATCATCTTAACAAAGATTTGGGGCATATCTTAACAAAGATTGAGGACATGTCTTACCCAAGATTGAAATATGATGAAGGTAACTACCACATGAACAAATCACAATTTGAAAGTAGGCAAGTCACAGGTTCAAAGCATAGCAAATGTAACAACAAAATGCATAGATGATAATTGAATATAGGTAAATCAGTTTAAACCTCATAATTTAGGAGGAAAATAAGATAATATTATGGTGACCACCAAAGGGGAGTACCCTAGCATGTTAACTAACAAGGGGAGTAAAGATCTCACAAGAAATTCAATCATGCTTAAAGGAATTCAACTGCAAGTAAGATCACAATCACAATAAAGGAACAAATTCCCACATGGGCAAAATGCATCACAATTTATGACAACAAGTAATATTCCCACATCATATAAAAATAGACATTATAACAAACACAATGCAAAAAAGAATGGATCAAAAAGGGTGAAAAATGAGAGAGTTGTGATTATTTGAAGTTCATGAGTTTTAATGATCAAAACAAAAATTAATAAGTGAAAATTAAAAGAAAATGCAAGGGGTGGGAGTTGAACCCACGCCCTCCAGCCCAACACGCGCGTGTAAGGTAAAAAGAAAAAAAGGCCAAAAGGGTTGATCCTCCTCAGGGATCGAACCCAGGTCTAGGCTTTGCAAGGCGTGATTATGAACAAGTTGCTTACCACTGGGGTGGTTATACATCCATTGATATAGCCACCCCCATAAATATATATGGCGTGGTGTTGTGAATTGGTGGGCAAAAATGAAGCAAGAACAAGGCAATTTCACAAATGCGTTTTGGTATCAAACTCAACCAATTCTTAACCAAATCAAACAAACCTTAGATTAATTTTGGGTGTTTTTAAAAAAGGAGAAGGATGGTTCTGGTAGAATTTTGAAAATATGCCTTGAAATAAAAACACGATGGTAGTTGCAATTTTTGAGGGAAATGCATTTACAAAGCAAAAGGTTAAACCAGTCATGCTATGGTCTGGGAAAAGGCTCAAACACAATTCAAATATCACATACAACATGTTCATGCATTCAAACAAACTACTTATGAGGTGAAAATCCAACTGTCATGTGAAAATGAGATGAAAATCAAGACATTGCAAGTGAGATGGTGAGATTATAAAAACAGGCCAAATTGGGGTAAAGGAACCACATATACATACTCAAAACAACATATTGGATGTGTCTAAACTTTAAGAAAGCTCACAAACCAAATGAATTTAAAAAACATATGACAACTGCAAATTTAGTGAGTGAAGTGCATTTGATAATCATAAACTGGATCAGTGGAGGACAGTGTGATTAAACAGCATGAGCAATACATAAACATGATATTGAGAGTGTTCTATCAAGAAACTACTTCAAAACACCCCTGGTTCAAAAAAAATGGCACATGAATTGCTATGATTGGCAGACAATGCAACAACATCCAAAACAGCAAAAGGTGTAACAACAGTGCTCTTGACACAAATATGAGACCTAGCATAAGACGCCTACATCACATTTAAACACCAACTCTAATACAAGTTTACAAACTTGGGGCAGTAGGTAACATAAGGGGCACAGATGTTCTTCTAAATAGTTTGACAGTCATGGTATGCAAACATAGTTCAAGTATAAGAAAAAAGATCTCTCATCAACCAACAAATACATACACACACCACAAGTATGGAGCAAAATGAGTTACCACTCTGAGATTGATCATTATGCAAGTAATCATGATTTTGGTATGTGTTCTTGACAGTTTTGGCTCAAAAGGCAATTAAGTGGTGAAATGCAAATATAGGTAACCTTAGACCAAATCAAACATCTACACATATTTGCATCAAACATATGAGTGAGTTACAACTCTAAAATCATGTATACACACACACATAAAAAACAACTTGAGCATGCTGAGGCAGATTTAGTGTATAAGTGTGATTGGAATGTGAAATGTGATAATAAGCCAGGACAACACAAGTGATCAATGTGCACACACCACAAATATCAATATGAAAGTGTTTTAGGTTCATGGAAGAGCTTGTGTCAAGTAATATGAAAATTGGTGTGTTGGTGCAAAAGTTTGAAAATTCTGCCTAGGCCAGACATTTATCACAACAAGGAAAATTTAAGGCAATGATTTCTTTCATGAAAAGGAGGTTATATACATATTATGAGGATGCTAAAAGATGAGATGCAACTCAGAAAAGGAGTGAAATCTTTACCAAAACAGAAGTTTAGCATTTTGAAACTTATGTCATACAAGAACAACAATTTAAACATACAATAAGCCAAAACCATGACAGATGGGGAAAATTAGATCATGCACAAGTTTTGAATGGATATGCTAAAGATTTAATGCACACAAGTCATGTAAATAATGCTTGGAACAGAATCTGAGATGTTGGCCTCATGACATTTTGAATAATGCAACAGTTTGAGGCATGATATGACAAATTGAACACTTAGGCAAATTTTGAGCATAACAACAACATACACATTCTTGAAATGGATAAGCAAATGAGTTCACAACTTCAAGTTAGGCAAAAAAACTCATTAAATCAAAAATGACATATTGAACCAATTTGGACAACAAAATCAAACATGTCTCACAAGATAGCCCTAATGACTAAGCTTCAAATTGCTCATATCTTCACCAACACAAGCATTATGAACAAAATCAAACATTGGCCAAAGACTTGAGGCATAAGGAATAGCAAGCATAACCACTTAAGAACCACTTCAAAGCAATGATAGGCAAGATATTCATGAAATAATCATAATGAAAACAAAAGGTCATCTTGATTCACACATGATCAAGGACAAGGGGAGATCTATGAGCAACTTACAAGTCATCTACCTTTCTCACTAATGAGCTAGGTTTATAGTTCTAGGGCAAGCATATCACTTTTTCAAGGTTGGATCCTAAATCTACCAAAATGACCAAAACCTCACTAACAAGTCTAAACACAATATCAAGGCACAAACTTGCAACCTATCATCCACACATCATTTACAAATGACAATATATTGACAAAATAAGCATTAGGATCAGAAGACTAGGATTCTTGACAAAGAAGTACAATAGGGAAACCATGGTGTATTTTCGCACAAATCACCACAAAATGACAATACATGACAATGTATGACTTAGAGATAGTTAGAACATCACATACCTCTTGTTGACCAGCCTTGAACAAGCTAAAAAACTTAGAAACCCAGAGATAATCCTTCCTTTGCAATGAGGTGAAGCTTACTTCCTCTTGAAGCAACAAGACCAAACTTCAAGACAGTTGGAGTTAGGTGATTCTAAGTTGATTTTCAATGCTTTGGATAGTTGTAATATGACATATGCGAGGTGTGTGGAGGGTTAGAACAACAAGAACCATCCTAGACAAGGATTTGGCAAGTTTTGAGTATGGTGGTCAAACTTTCTTGGTGTGAAAGTTGACTTTTTGCAAAATGGTAGTTTTGAGAGTTTTGAGGGTATAGACACCTTCTATATTATCTTTAGAGATTGTGAGGATGATTTTTAGAGGTTTAGAAGTGATGGAACTGATCTTGAGCAGAGTTTTGCTCAAGACAGCTTTTTGGTGAAAATGGAGATTTTGAAGTTTTTGAAATTCTTGAGGAATGAGAGGAGAATGAGAGCTATGTTTTCTATGGTTTTTTGAGATTGCCCTGGTGTGTTTAAACTCATAGGATAGGCCTCTATTTATAGCCAAACAAGAGTGAGGGCAGCCTTGGTCATTTACCACTTTTGGAGGGAGTTTTTATGAGATTTTCAAATGAATCTTGCAAGATCTTCCCCTGTCAGCTCCAATGTTCAAAGGAGATCAGAAGACTCAAGTGGATATGGACATGAAATGACTGAGATGATCTGTGATAGTAGAGTAAGCCAGCTGCAACAGTCCTAGCATTAAAGTTTCTCTCTCTTTCTTTCCTTTGATTATTATATTGTCAAGTTGCAACAACTTGCTATGTTCACCAAATCCCTCCTTTTTTCTGGTTTTCTCTCTATCCGTGTCTCATATTATTAGTTTGGATCAAGATCCAAGGGTTGAGAGTAGCTTAAATTGTGAAAATCCAAATTTGAGAATTCTTGACAAAATGATTTCAAGTGTGACAGACCCAACTTCTATGGTGCATAACTTCCTGCTCAAATATGCTATTGAGGAGTTCTACCACAATTTGAAAAGCCCTTAAGTAGCTCTAAAACTTTCATGTTTTGGTAATTTCCAATTTATTGATGGAACTAAGTTGAAAAACCCTTCAAAGTTCCTGAAAAAACCACTTAAAAGTGCCAAATAACTTATAATTTTTCTAAGTTATTTCCCCTTCAAAAATGAATTTTGCTATAACTCCAATTCTATGCATTTTTTGATCATGGACCACTTTGAGGCTTTTGTAGGAATTGTCAAGAGCTTTCCAATGAGCATTGAACCACTTCATTTGGATGTGTGGCTGAGGAGTTATGGTCTTGCCCCTTTCGAAACCCTAATTCCCGATTTTTGCAATTACTTCTTAACCCTTGATCCAATGGTCATGAAATTTTATGGGGGAGGTGTAATATGACATAAGGAACATTTTTTTTCCACATCTTGAAGTCAAATTCCTCATTGTTGAAGAGTTGACTTTTCGGTCAACCGTTCGATCAATCGGTGACTACCGAGCCGACTGTTCATGATCTGGATATTCTGAGGGCTTGAAACTCTTTGGATGGACTTTACTAAGCCATAGGAGCATAATGGACCAAGGTGCCACCATTGAAGCACTTTTTAAATCAAAAGTCAAACTACAGTCGACTTTTTCTAATCGAAAACCCTAATCGGGTACCTTAAATTGCACTGTTCTCAAACCCCGAGTGACCACCTCAGATTGCACTCATTCTTGATCCAACGTATTATATTTGATCTTGTGGAGACTTATTTGAAGTTGAATCAATCCAAAACATTGATTGATCAGACCACCGAAATCTCGATTTTGACGGTACGGAACCCTAATTCATCTGCATCTTAACAAAGATAAACTAAAAATGGGTTAAGGTTAGTTAATCAAGTGAGTTTGATCCTAAAATGATGATGAGGATCTTGAAGGTGAGAAAATACTTAGAAGGGGGGGGGGGGTTGAATAAGTATGAAGATTAAAACTTAGAAATAAAAACTCAAGTATTTTTATCCTGGTTCGTTGAACTCAACTACTCCAGTCCACCCTTCCTAGAGTGATTTGCCTTTCTCAATGAAGGACTTAATCCACTATTTAATCAACAGATTACAATAGTAAGCACTTAGAACAACTGTTTAAAGTCTTCTCAAGAACTACTGATCCTAACTGGATCTTCTTAAGGCTTACAATCAAATGTAATACAAATACAAGTGTTTAAGATTGCTTCTATAAAGCTTTATCACAACTGTGATTTTTCACTTAACTATTAAGAACAAAGAAATTAATTCTTAGAAAGAATATGAATAGTATGAGAGCTTGAATGTTGATTTCTTTTTAATAAAACGTCAACTGAAGAAATTGGTGAAGTCTTGCTTTTATAGGCAGCTGATCCAAGGGAGCTTCACGTTGAGAAGAGTGTCCAAAAGGTCTGAGCCTTTTTGTCTTCACATCAAGTGACCTTTCCTAGAAGAAGAAAGCACATAAAAATCCTTTTTGTCTGTGTTCTTATGTCTAGCATAAATAAGGAAAGAGTCGTTTGGATCATTCCAACAGATATAAACTTTGAATATTTTTTCTTCAGTTTCCAGCAAATTCATCAGAGTCTAATTAGATCAGATCCTTCTGATGATGATCAGAGTTTTGCTGAATCAGAGTCTTCTGCAGCAGGTGTGCTTTTAGCATGTTTAAGATCAGAGCATATTTGAGACAGATCTTCAGTACTGGCAGCTTTAGTACTTTCAGAATCTTATGTAGTAACTATGCTTTGAAAAACTCTTCATACAGACTTCTTCTTTGGTTCAGATGCTTTTGACTTGCTTCAGATTCTTCTAGAGCTTCTGCTTCAAAATCTTCTGGAGGCTACGCTCAGGATCTTCTGTTGGCAGCAATCAAAATCTTCTAATGGATGCATCTGGCGCTTCAGAGTCTAGCAAATTTCTTATGTTCAATTCTGATTTGCTTCTGGAGTGTTAATTCCTTTACTATCTGCAGTAAAAACTCTCAAGCAAATTTTAGAGTATATAATTCTTAATTACAAAATTTCATAATAGTTATCATCAAAACATAGAGCTATTATAAAGAATCAATCTGTGTTCTAACAATCTCCCCCTTTTTGATGATGACAAAAACATCAGAAATTTTGTTTAATTGAAAATATGATAATTATAACTCCCAATGAGATGATGAATCTCCCCCTGAATTAAATACAAATAAGGAATAGAAACTTCCCTTTTGTCTTGAGTAATTTTCAGAGTTAGATCTTGATTGTTCTTTTAACATTTGAGAGTCAGAGTGTCTTGCAAATTTCAGAGTCAGAGTTTGATAATTGTCAAATGATCTGAGAGTCTCAGAGTTTCTTTTACAGAGTGTACTTATCAAATGTTCTGAAATACTCAGATTTAATGTTAGATATAGTAGATATGTCTGAAGTTTCATTCTGGTGAAGTTTAATTAAACAGATCAGATCTATATTTTCTCCCCGTTTTTTGTCATAAGCAAAAAGTGAAAACTTTAAAAAGACAAATAAAAGGAAACGGTAAAGAAGATAAATCATGTGGAGAAAACTTTGAAACATTCATTCAATTCAGTTCAGAGCAAGAGTACATGCATCAGAAGATATTCAAAAATACATAAGCAAACATCAGATGCAAAAACATCAGAATGAAAAAAAATGAAAAACTAAGAGTGTTTTGACAAAAGCATCTTCAACAGATCCGTGATCTCAGAGGAGGACTGTTCTTGCTTTGACATCCACTTAGCCATTGTTTCATTCTTCTGATCCTGTTTTGACATCCACTCAGTCATGTCTTCAGACTTTTTATCCTGTTTGGCCATCCAAGACTTGATTTCTGATTGACCAGCTTCCAGAGCAGGAATTTTATCCTCAAAATCTGGATGTTCTTTCTTAATCTCAGATGGAGAAGGTTAATTATTTTCTGGAGCTTGAACAGAGTCAATTTCCATAGGGTCTGTAGAGCTTAGAGCATTAGAGCCAGAAGGAAGTTCTACCAGAGTCATGGCCAAAGGGTTGTCTTTAGATGCAGATTCAGTAGTTTCTTCTGATGATGGAGGAGCATTTGTAAGAAGTAATGGTCCAGATCTCTTGACAGACTTCGCATCATCAAAACATATGTTCTTCAGATTTGATGCTACAGTGTTGAATCTGTTTATGAATCCATTCCAGATGACATCAGATTCTTGTGCATCCATAGTTGCTGAACACTTCTTCTGTACAGTACCTAAATACATCTGTATTTCTTGCAAAAAAGATGTAAATAAATGATCAACATTAAGTCTAGGTTTGGGATGTAACAGAGTCTCCAATGTTATTGGTTTTGGTTGTGGAGTAGGTGGAAAAAATGGATTTCTGAATGGAAATCAGAGGAGGAGGGTAGTATGGTATGAAGGGAATTTCAGGGGATTTGGCAGGTTTGGATCTGTTTAAAGCATTTAACAGATTGGGTTTTGCTTTGGTGTGATAGGAAACCACATCAAAGGGTTTATTGGAGTAAGGTTGGAAGGAAGATTTTGCAGGTTCATCAGAAGCAGCAGGTTTATCAGATGAAACAGGTATAGCTGAAGTAACAGCTTTTGCAGACTTAGCAGAATATGATATTGTTGCTAATGAACCTACATCCGACATTGATTGAATATAGGTGAGAAGCACAGATGGTAGGGTGATTGTAAGTTTGGGTTTCAAGGGAGTGATAGGGTCAAATGGTTCAACTGTGTCATAGAAATCTTTGAGTTTGAAGCCATAGGCGAGATTGTGAAAAAGAGATGAGAATTATGCACATGAAATAGATGTTCTTGGGGTAGATGTTGGATTAGGATTTGGAATGAGGATTTAAGATGATGGATTAGGTGTGGGAGTAGGATCTAGAATAGGAACTTTAAAAGATACAGGGGGTTCTGGTTGGTTTACCTCAGAATCTCTGTGAGAAGGAGAGATTAGAAAATCTGGGTGAATATCAGATTCTAAGGAATTTGATGAAGTGGTTGGTGTGCAAGAAGTAGAAGACACTTGAAAAACAGTTTTCAGAGGTGTAACATCAAGAACTTCTGTCTCAGGGATGTTGGTTCCAGATGGGTTGATTGATTCTGAGGGATTTTCAGAGGGATTTGATGAGGGTGGATCAGATGAAATTTTTATTGGTTTAGAGGAAACTGGAATAGATGCAGTGGGTTTAGATGTTTTGGGTGGAGGATTATCTGATTGTGGTTGTTTCTCTTGTTGTTGTGTTTGAGGTTCAGATGATTTTTGTGGTTGATGTTCAGAGTCTTTTTCTGGTAGAGGTTCATATGACTTTTCTGGTTGTTTTTCTTGTTGTTGGTGTTGTTGTTCAGATGGCTTTTGTCGTGCAGATGGTTTTGTTGTTTGATGTTGTTCTGTTGGTTGTTTTTCTGAAGGTTGTTTTTGTGGTACAGATTGTTTGGTTGGAACTTCTGGTTGTGGAGTTTGAATTGGTGGTTTTGTTGATGGTTTAGGTACAGAGGATTGTTTTACAGGTGAGATGGAAATTGGATTAGAAGATTTTTGAGGAGATGGAATAGAAACATGAGGTGGAGCAGTAACAGATTTATTTTGTGTAGAGGGTGGTTTTGGAATAGACTTAACATTAGAATCATTTATAACAATAGGATTTGCAGAAGATACAAAAGATTTAGTACCTTTAATCTTGATTCTTTTTGCTGGTACAGAAGGAGTGTCTCTAGATTCTTTCCTCTTTAGCAGCTTCTGTGGCTTCTCAGCAATCTTGGGCTTCTTCTGAACAGGTGCAGCTTCTGCTTCTGGTTGAGTCCTCTTTCTTGATGTTTCTTCTTCTTCTACAACAGCCAATGGTTGTCTTGCTCTCTTTATAATATCTGCAGGAATAGGCTTTCCTTCTGCCTTGCACTCAT
Source organism: Lathyrus sativus (assembly GCA_963859935.3). Taxonomy (NCBI): domain Eukaryota; kingdom Viridiplantae; phylum Streptophyta; class Magnoliopsida; order Fabales; family Fabaceae; genus Lathyrus; species Lathyrus sativus. Next base: position 163,229,817 of record OZ012735.1, on the reverse strand, counting down.
CAATATATCTTACAACAATTTCCCTTGGTTCTTCAGCATAGAACAAAGGGTAATCATCTACAGGAGTTCTCTTCTGACTCAATTCAGAAATGTTCAGCTTCTTGGGAGCTGTTGTGAGTTCTTCTACTATTTTAAGTCTCTGAAGACTTTTGGCATTCAGAGGATTTCCCAAAATAAATTCCAATTCCTCTGTGACTCCAGCAGCGTACAGAGCAGTTACAAGTCCATTCTTAGTTAGAAGATCTGAGATTAACCTTCCAAAAGGAATCCAGGCTCTGATCTTCTGACCTTTTTCTTTCACATATTCTCTAGAGGCATTTATATGATTCCAAAGATGCATAAAAAGAATATATGGAAGATCTACCTTGGTGCTCTGACTTAGGCAATACATAAAGTAGAGCTGTTCATTATTGACATAGTCTGGAGAGTTTGTTGACTTTTTGTGATGAATGCATCCCATGAAGATCTTAGCCCAGATCTTGTAGTCAGGCTTCAGATCTTTGAACTTATTAGAGGCTTGTCCAGTAGTCATCACCTCTTCATATACTTCATCCATATCAACACGCCCAGCTGGCAAGTGTGATACTCCATCTGTTTCCTCATAGCCAATGAGTTTTCTAATCAGATCTTCTGTTATGATTATCTCTTTGCCCAGAACAGAAGATAAAATAAACTTAGGATATACAGAAGCATGGATCCAAAATTCTTTCACAAGAAGGGGGTAAACTGGTCCAAAAAGTCTATCAAAATACTTTACCCATCCTTGAGCACCTATAATGGAGCGAAATTCAAACCCATTCTCAGCAAGTAAATCAAATTCCACCATTGATTCACATAGAACTTCCAGCTTTTCAACAGGTGTGAGCAATGTTCTTTTTGGTGGAGTATAAGGAGTTACGCCCATATTAGCAGAGGTAACTGCAGCCATTGTAGATTGAAATTGTGCAGCATTTGATGATGAAGTTGCCATTGAAGATGGATTTGTCAAACGCTTAGGATAAGGGTTTTTGTGAAGAGAGAAGAGAAGACAAAAATGCATAAAAGGTTTGAGATGTGAAAAGTGTGAATGTGAAGAGAAGAGATGTATTTATACTAAAACACATAGGCATACAAACAGTCAGATAAAGCACGTTTGAACAAAGCATTTAATGAAAAAGAATAAAATCATTTCAAGCATTTATTGCTTCTGACAATTTGGGGGGAAAATCAAGATTTTCACTATTCAAACTTCACCTCAAACGTCTCTTCAGTAGTGTACACGCCATCTTTGCAGATTTGGCGTGACACGTGTTTGCTTGCATGTGTTCTGAATTCTCTTGAGAAATGAAACGTTAACCAACGTTCAGATCCTCTAAGGATTGTTAGTTCAAAGTTTCAAAAAAATAATTAAAGAAAATAAACAAGCAATCAGAAGAAATACTTCAGAGCATTAGGCATTTTTGCATCTGTAAAATTTGCTTCTGACAAATATCATTCTGGACAAAAATCTATACCAATATTTTTCAGAATAAATTTGAATCTATCTTCAACAAGGGGTTTTGTGAAAATATCTGCCCATTGATGATCTATATCAACAAATGCTAAATTTATGATTCCCTTCTGAACATAGTCTCTGATGAAATGATGCTTAATTTCTATATGTTTTGCCTTAGAGTGTAAAATGGGGTTCTTAGACAAACATATAGCAGAAGTATTATCACAGAAGATAGAAATGTTACTTTCAAATATTTAATAATCTTCTAGCTGACTTTTCATCCAGAGCATCTGCGTGCTACATCCAGCAGCAGCAATATATTCTGCTTCTGTGGTTGAAAGTGAAATTGTGGGTTGCTTCTTGTTGTACCAAGAGATTATATTTCTTCCTAGAAATTGACAACTTCCAGAAGTACTTTTCCTTTCCAATCAGTCTCCAGCGTAATCAGCATCACAAAATCCAACTAATTTGAAATCATCAGATTTTCTATAACACAAACCCACATTAAAAGTACCTTTCAGATACCTTAGAATCCTCTTGACAGCTGTCAAGTGTGATTCTCTAGGATCTGATTGGAATCTAGCACACAAGCATACACTGAACAATATGTCAGGTCTAGAAGCAGTTAAGTAAAGAAGAGAACCTATCATACCTCTGTAGAGCTTCTGATCTACTTTCTTACTTACCTCTTCCTTGACAAGTGAGCTAGTTGGATGCGTGGGAGTCTTTGCCAACTTACTATCAGTCATGTTAAATTTCTTCAGAAGTTCTTTAACATATTTGGTCTGATGTATGTAAGTGCACTCTGGATTTTGATTGACTTGGATTCCTAGAAAGAATCTCAGTTCTCCCATCATGCTCATTTCAAATTCTGCCTGCATACATTTAGCAAAATCCTTTCCCAGCATAGTATTGGTAGATCCAAATATTATATCATCCATATAAATTTGAAAAATTAGAAGATCTTTCTTAATTGATTTACAAAATAGTGTTGTGTCCACTTTGCCTCTGATGAAAATTTTCTCCAGAAGAAAATTGCTCAATCTCTCATACCAAGCTCTAGGAGCTTGTTTTAAACCATACAGAGATTTCTTTAATTTGAAAACATGATCTGGAAATTTTTCATTCTCAAAACCAGGAGGTTGGTGGACATAAACTTCTTCTTCTATAATACCATTTAGAAAGGCACTTTTAACATCCATCTGATACAGAGTGATGTTATTTTGTGCAACAAATGAAATAAGAAGGCGTATAGATTCTAACCTTGCCACTGGAGCATAAGTTTCAGTGTAATCAATACCTTCTTGTTGACTGTACCCTTGAGCAACAAGCCTTGCCTTATTTCTTTCAACTTCTCCTTTCTCATTTAGCTTATTTCTGAAGACCCATTTAGTTCCAACTGTATTGAATCCTTGTGGTCTTTGAACTAAATCCCACACATCATTTCTGGTGAATTGATTTAACTCTTCTTGCATGGAAATAATCCAATCATTGTCTTGCAGAGCTTCATCTACAGAAGATGGTTCAATTTCTTACACCAGTCCAAATAATGATGCTTCAGATGATCTTAGAAAGGATCTTGTTCTGATGGGATCATCCTTCTTTCCAATAATGACATTCTCTGGATGAGAAGCTTTAATTCTGGATGATGATCCTCTAACAGTTGATTCTTCAAAAATGTTTAGATTGTTCATCTGATTCCTTCACTTGAGCTTTGTCTGCCTCTGGGACTTCAGAGTCTGTAAAGACTACTTCTCTATCTGCAGAGTTTTCAGACTGCTTTGGCTTTTTATTGCCAAGCTTATCATCAAATCTAACATGAATAGATTCTTCCACAATCTGTGTCTCAGTGTTGTATACTCTGTAGCCTTTAGAGCGTTCAGAATATCCAAGCATGAAACACTTCTGTGCTTTGGAATCAAACTTGTTCAGATTTTCTTTAGTATTTAACATATAACAAATACATCCAAAAGGATGAAAATATGAAATGTTGGGCTTTCTGTTCTTCCACAGTTCATATGGAGTCTTCTCCAGAAGAGGTCTTACAGACACTCTGTTCTGAATGTAACAGGCTGTGTTGATTGCTTCTGCCCAAAAGTGTTTTGCCAGATTTGTCTCATTGATCATGGTTCTGGCCATTTCTTGCAGAGTTCTGTTTTTCCTCTCTACAACCCCATTTTGTTGTGGAGTTCTAGGACAGGAAAAATCATGAGCAATGCTGTTTTCATTAAAATATTTTTCAAAATATTTATTTTCAAATTCACCACCATGATCACTTCTGACTTTTATAGTTTTGAAATCTTTTTCATTCTGGACTTGCTTGCAGAAGTCAAAGAACACAGAATGTGACTCATCCTTGTGTTTTAAGAACTTTACCCATGTCCATCTACTATAGTCATCAACAATGACTAATCCATACTTCTTGCCTCTGATGGATGCAGTTTTCACTGGTCCAAACAGATCAATATGAAGTAATTCTAGTGGTCTGGAAGTAGAAACAACATTTTTTGATTTAAAAGATGATTTTGAAAACTTCCCTTTTTGGCATGCTTCACAAAGAGCATCTGAGGTGAACTTCAGATTAGTGTTGCTACTGCGAAAATCGGCGCCGGCTGAACAGAAGAGTCGCCACCGTGCGTTATTTATCCCACGGGAGGGAAAGGAAACGCTCAGAGTAAACCTCGCACAACACGGGAAAGGTATGGTCGTCGCAACCAAAACCTGGGTTCGGGAGTCGGTTACGCAAGGGGAAGGTATTAGCACCCCTCACGTCCGTCGTACTCGACGGGATCCACGCTTGTTTTCGAGTATGGATTATTATTCTATCTAAACTATAGGGTTAAGGGCTAAAAAGAAAGAAAAAGGTGACTCGGCAAAGTATCGCACTTTATGCCTACGTATTCCCGTCTGGAACGAGAAATCAGAGTCAACGTAGTTCGCCTACCTACTGGAAAGGAGGGGAAGGTTGCTCGCTAGGATATCGCATCCTATGCCTACGTACTTCCACACAGCATGGAAGATCAGAGCAAACGTAGTTCGGGCCACGTACGACACAAGCTTGTCTTGGTTGATTTTATTCCTTCTGAAAAAGGTTTTCTGATTAACAGTCCAAGCGGACAAAAATGACGTCTTGATGAGTTCACATTCTTTTACGAAAGAAGTGTCTTTTATTGTGTTTGAAATCTTTATTGTGTTTTTCTGTTTGTTTTGAGAAAGAAAGAGACAGAACTCTAACCTACGGTTGCGAAGGGAAACAAACTAACCTAATGTTATCATGCATGGGTTAAGACCTAATGTCTATCATGCTCCTCTCTTGCATAGAGAGAAACAGAGATCCTACGGGATAGGCAGAAACAGAAACAATAACAGATATAATAAAGCAGTAAAATGCATGGATGCAACAGTACAAGCGAGGCAAGGGAGTCCTACTCAACCTCGAACCTAGAAAACAATAGGCAAAAGTGAACAGACTTCACTTTCAACCCAGCAGAGTAAACAGCAAACAATACAGTCCAGAAAACCAATCAATACATCAGACATGAAATACAACAATAAAACAAACAGCTTCAGCAGCTCTGAATCAACATCTGGCTTCCAAGTAATCTCCAATCAGCTACAGGCTTCAACAAGCATCAGTCTCCATCTTCATGGCCTTCAGGCAAGGGCTTTTGATCATCAGTCTTCTATCTGCAATGGCTTTTCTTCAAGCTCAAACCTCCAGGATGAGGGATCAGTCACAAGAGTGGATTGGGTGTTAAACAATTGGTTGACTACCAATGGTGGTAAACCAACTGCTTCTAACACAAAAGTCATTTTGTCTCAAGAGTTCTATCTCTCAGACACTATCACCAAGCCTTCCAAAGGAAGGGGGTGAGTGTCTTAGAGAGACTCTGAATCACAGAGAAGAATGGATGCAGACAAGGCAATCCATGTTTGAAAAAACAAACTTTCTAATCTAGAGCTCTGCCTAGCTCCTAAACCCTAGTCTCCTCAGCATCTGCTAGCAAGAATCTCCTCTTCAACTCTGGCAATTGATCTTCAATTTCTGGATTTTCAATGGCTTTCATCTCCTCAAGTCTTCAGCTCCCCCAAGTCCCCAGACAATCCCAATACCCACACAAGCAAGCAATAATCCCCAGAGGGCACACCACACCAGTCAATCAGATATACAGTATATTAATAGCAGTAGGGGAATCCTGACTTTTCTAAGGGGATCTAATAACTACCCATAGCCCCTATAGTCCCATAGCTAAACTATTCAAACCCTAAGTCATAAGGGAAATGAATTGATTCTCCTAAGTCATCACCTAAAACCCTAGTTTTGTCTATGTTGTTCACACTTACACTAAGCACCTAAATTTAATTTCTAAAAATGGGAACTAAATTGTATCTACAAGTTTAATGTCTAAACTAAACAACCTAAAAAAAATGGGCAAAAAATATTGAAGCAATTAATAGAACAAAAAATAACAAAATCATGTATGAAATGAAACCATTTAAAATGTTATTTATTTAGAAAATATGAGAAAAATGTCAAATAAAATGTAAAATGCAATTTTTATTTTCTATAATTTTCTAGACATCCTAAAGAAAAATATGCAAAAAGAATGAATTAAAAATAATGATTTTTCTATTTATTATGAATTTTTAAAAATGAATGCAAAATGAAAAGAAGATAAAAAGAAAATATAAAGAAATAGCTGAAGGGGGTGAGAATAGTAAGCAATTCATGTTCAGCGCGTTGGGCCTGCTAACTTGGGGGGTGCGAATAGCTGTCTGAGCCCAATCCCCCCAATTAGTGAAACGGTGCGTTTTAATTTTTGAAACTTCCCACCAAAACTCAGGTTAAATGTGGACCGTTCGATTCGTGGTCAAGTCAATCCTCCCCACCAGATCCAAGGGCGTACGAGTTGTCTTCTTCCTCCATCCGTCTAGGGTTTCAGCCATGAGCTCCATGCACAAAAATTCCATCCAATCTTTCTCCATGCTCTCTTGATGAAAATGAACAATTCTAAGCCCTAAAATAATCTATAAAACCCAAGGAATCCATGTCTAGTCCTTGTTTTCTCTAATTCTCTTTGTAGACTCCAAACAGAGGGCGCGAAACTCAGGGTATACCATGCTTTCCTGATGTCAACTTTGCCAGAATTCAAACCTGATGATCCACAGATGATCTACATACTTTCCTCATTATTTTATGCCTCATTACATTGATTATAATCCAGTACACAGCCTATTCTTGAAGCTAACAGAAATGGCAACCTGTCATGGATCTCCACAAAACTATCCCTAAACTTCAAGAATCATTCCCCTAGGGTCTCTAAACACTCCTATCCTAACCACATGATCTATAACAGCCTGAGTAGTGAGATTCGAAGAAATTTACATACCTTGCAATTGGTGATGGCAATGGTGGTTAGACTCCACTTCAACCTTTGATACTTGCTGAAAATGATCTCCAATGAATGTGTATGCTTCTGTTTGCAGTGATTTTTGCTTAATCCTTGTGAATTACTCTATTCCATTCTTCATGCAAGTTGGAGTTTCAACTTGAATCTCTTTACACAGCCACGAATTCTCTCCAATTTCTTGTGCCAATTACTCCATGATGATAGTGGATGATGATGGTAACAGAAATCAGAATGATGGAGGAAGTTTTAATGGATTTTTGATGAAAATGCAACTTGGAGTGAAGAAGATAATTGGTACAATTCTTGATCAATTCAACCACTTCTTGATGTGAATCCTAGTGTTTGAATGATGATGATGAAGATTCAATCCAAAGATGTGAGAGTTTTGAGAGATTTGTGAGAGTTTGAGTAGCTTATGCAAGAATGGAAAAATGAATGAAAATGGAGGTTTTGAACAAAATGGGAGCACCAACCCTTGCATGAATCAGCTTGTATGAATATATAGATGATGTTGGAACCTCCTAGAACATTGGAGAAATTTCCCTTGCATTTTTCCTTTTCAATTTGGATTATGTTACTTTCAATTCAAGCAACCATGGATAACTCACAAATTCTGAACTAAGCTCAAAATTACACTTTAGCCAATGTCTTTAAAATGCCCTTTCCATTCAAAATGACCTATAATTTTGCATCATTTGGCCAAGATATGAAAAATATCATTTTTTAAGTCATTTTTCTTCATTAAATTCAACAATTTTGAAACCTTGTGATATGAATCTTTCCAATCTCTCATGGTCACTTTTCTAGAATCCAAATGTCATTTGGAGCAAGTTTGATGTTGTAAGTTTTTCCATTTGAGGCCTCCTTGTATGAGTTTTGGACATAAGTTAAAATGACCTGTAATTCACAAATGACCAAAATACCCTTTGCTTGCCAAGACCATAAGTTGAGTTCCACACATCATATGAAGGCATACTATACCATTCTAGAAAGCTAAGACAATGAGGAACAATTCTTTTGTTGACCAGAAGTTCATTTGAAATCTCCTTGAAGGGTAAAAAGTGCTTGGAAGTCAAGTCACTTTCACAGACAAAATTTCAGATACCTCAGATGACCTGTAACTTGCAAGGACCATAACTTGAGTTCTATAAATCTCATTGATGTCTTCCACCACTCAAATTAAAGGTATTGAGATCCTCTACAAGTTTCATGTTGGCCAAGGATCCATTTGAAGCTTGCATTTTGACTTATCTTGCTTGGAAATTTGACCTAAACTAGGGGATTTTACACAGAAACCCTAATTTAGAAACTCCTCTTCTCCTTGATTTCTCTTGAATTCTTCTTAGCATAACAACATATCCTTGTTCTCCATGTCAAATGATGAACCCCACACCTCTCCAATAGCCTTTAATTCCTTTCAATCAATCCTTTGACCTAGGGTTGACCCAGGGTTGACCCAGATGAAACCCTAGTTGACTGTCTTCCTCCACAACTCTTGTGACTACACCAATGACTTGTTTTCTTATCCAAATGACTTTCTAAGTCCTCCAAGATGTCTATATACTCCCCATGCTCAGCCCATAGCCCACAATTCTTTTGGTTGACCCACAGATACCCTCAGTTAGGAAATATACTCAATGCTTGATCTACTGACCTCTTCAACTTTCAACTTCTCTTCTGATGAAATGAATGAGATAAAATTAGGGTAATAGCCTCTTGATAGGCCTCTAGAGAGGATAATAATGATTGGACCCCTGTTGAATGACTTGCCATGATATGCAGATGAGTAACCTATGTACATGACTCTATATGCAAATGCTAATGATATTGAAACATAAACCAAGTGAAGAAGGTTGAGCAAATTTTAGGGTGCAACAGCTGCCCCTATTCAAGCGACTTGGACCCGATTGGGTGAAGAAGCGAACGACCTTCAAACATTCGAGGTACGAGACGGTTGAATACTAAGAAACCCGGAAATTTGCCAACCGCAGAAACAAACTGCACCCCAGTTTGGGTAACGACATCCACTGCCTGGATCTGACTGTTTGTAGCCGCTCACTGATCTCGTAACGACCACGCTGGGGATAACAGATTGCTTGCTTGTCCACATTAGGACTCTGTCTGTCATCAATACGAAGAAATCTCAACTAGAACCTGTCCACGTTAGGACTCCACTTGCTGTTAACCCAGAAAAATCTCGGCAACCCCGCTGGGGGATATTCCAATAAATCGTCCACGTTAGGAATAGACTCTTCCACGTTGTGAATAACACCATCCACGTAAGGAATCATCTCTTCTGCATCTGTCCACGTCAGGACTAGACTTTCCAGCTTTCCACGTCAGGATGTAATCTTTTTTTTCCACGTAAGGAGAACCGTATCAATCTGTCCATGTAAGGACTCCAGTACAACTCGATATGTCTGCGTCAGGACTCCAATCTTTCCGCGTAAGGAATACAACTTTGGTTCTGAACCTGTCCACGTTAGGACTCACCTTTCCACGTAAGGAGTACATCATTCTTCCACGTCAGGAATCAACTTTTCTTGAATCCGTCCACGTAAGGACCCCAATCTCTCCACGTAAGGAAACCAACTCTTTCCGATTTGTCCGCGTCATGACTACATTTTTCCACGTAAGGAATGCCATCTTAATCTGTCCACGTAAGGACTCCGCTCTTTCCACGTAAGGACCTGAAATTTGTCTTTCTCTTCCACGTAAGGAACATGCCTTCTTTCCACGTTAGGCATACTTCTTCTTCTGAATCCGTCCACGTCAGGACTAAATTTTCCACGTAAGGAATCTATCTTCTTCTTCCATGTTAGGAATAACTTCTTTGATCTGTCCGCGTCAGGACTAAACTCTTCCATGTCAGGAATAATCTCTTTCTTTCCACGTCAGGAATCAATCTTGATATGTCCGCGTGAGGACTCAATCTTTCCACGTAAGGAATACCAACTTCTTTCCACGCAAGGAGAACATCGTCCACGTTAGGACCCACCTTTCCACGTAAGGAATCACAATTTTAATCTGTCCACGTGAGGACTCCCATCTTTCCACGTAAGGAATGAACTTGCTCTTCCACGTAAGGAACGGAAACCTCTTTTTCCACGTAAGGAATAGATTCGTCCACGTCAGGACCCATGTTTCGTCTTGATTTGTCCACGTCAGGACTCAGGCATCTTTGACCCGCTGGGGAAATAAAACTTGTCCACGTCAGGACTCACATCTCCTCTGTTGAGAAAGCAAAACTTGTCCGCATCAGGACTCACACCTTCGTCTGATCTGTCCACGTCAGGACCCACGCTTCGCCAACACGAAGAAAGATAACTGCTGAGAGTAAATGGTCCACGTCAGGACACCAACACAAAGAGTAATCAGTTTTGTCAACGTCATGACTCCACATTCCACCAATTCCGAGAACCCGAGTCTGTCCACTTTAGGACTACCACATCTCATCAACCCAGGGGAATAAATCTGCCCACGTTAGGACGCCCACTTCTGAAGAAATCCCGTCAATATAGGGATAAATTGTCCACATCGGGACCTAGTTCTCCATTGATCCCAACCCACAAACTTCCTAGCACCGACGTGACAACGACTTTGAGGCGGACTCTACCGGGGATATTTGGAAACTAAACTACCGGACGCCTGTTCTGATAACCGGCGGTGGCCTCTGAACTTCTGATTCATGGAACCCCTGATGACAACTAACTCTGCCTAAAGAGAAACTTATCCTGATAACTCTGTGGGGAATACGGCCGAAACTGACATTGGATGTCCCATGCCGAGATCTTGAATGTTTGGTAGTTCATTTGAGCAAGAGTTCTCTCCACCTGAACTGCTAGAGTACAGAAACTGCTTCAGCAAAATAAATGCTGAAGATAATGCCGACTCCGCCGGGGATAGCCAGATGCTACAGAATTATTCCAGCAAAATAAATGCTGGAAGGGTGAAGTCAACCCTGCTGGGAAATTGGGAACTCAAACCAAACACCTTGTTGAGTTAACCCCCTGTTGGGGAATATAACTTTGCTGGGGGATAGCAGATGTGCACAGTATGATCGGACTTTCTGCTGGAGAGTGAACTGATATTACACAGTATCCCTGACAAAATAAATGACAGGACACACCACCAACTCTGCTGGGGAGAGTCTTGATCTTCGAGTTCCACTGGGAGGAAAGAACACTTGCTGAAAAGAGAATTCCGCTTCGGGACGGGATGATTAACTGACTCCACTGGGGAAGAATAAATGACCTTGCGAGGAAAGGGGAACCGCCTAAATACAGCTCACCAATTTGGAAATCTTCTGAGGCTGAACCACTTTGCTTGAGATAAGGAATCCTTCTGGGGGACACCACACTGCCTGCATACAGCCTACAATCTTTGAATCGTCAATTCTGTTGAGGATGAACGACTTCGCTGGATAATCCTTTTGCACAAGCTACGACTAGCTGGAGAGTTCGATCCTTCTTCAGGAAGAACCTGCATGACCTGCGTGAGGGCTGAGTCTTTCGTTATTGCAATCTTTTGGTCATCTTCCTCGTACGGTTATGAAACCTGCAACAACACAAGCAAGACAAGACAAGCCTATGCAACCAAATCAATTCAGGTTAGTGACGTTATTTTCAGTTAATCCAAAGCTTTAGCAACTGTTGGTAAGGGCCAGTGCCGTTATACACATGCTAGTTTCATCAAACTTAGGCGTTAATCGTGCACAAAACAGTAAAGAACAGTGTCAAGTACTGAATAACGCATTTTATTGATTGGGCCCCTGAATGGGCGGAATTTTTGTACACGGGATGTAACTCCTGAAAAGAGGAAGCTACACAAAGCAAATATACAAGTATACAAGTATGCCCAAGAAGCATAAATATTGACAACTTAAATTTGTACACATGTCGGCAACGGGATGCAGATGAACACCACGAACTGATCCTCCCATGACTCGCCCGACTCTAATGCTTTCCTGGTATCCCCACTTCTGAAGAGATTGTATCAGATAAATGACTCCTCAAGTGCATTCTCCCGCATTGATGCTCATTGCAATTATCAAATTCGGACCGCAGTCATTTGCTCTTCAAATCCCTAACTTTTGCGTGAACCGCCCTTTACGGGTTTTCAGTTCACCGGGATACCCCTTTTTGCCGAAGTCGCCCAGTGTAGGTTTTCAACTTCGCGGGTGTACATTTTTTCAATTTTATCCCTAATTTTTGCCCGAACCTTTCATTCTGTTTTTGGTTCGCCAGGATGCCCCATTTTTGCCTGGACTCTCTTTTTTCTGTCCAGCGGGTCTATTTTAAGCAAAGTATTTTTTAACTGCGTCCGAATTCACAGGCGACGTGAGGTCTTCACCGTCCATAGTGGACAACAACAACGCTCCTCCTGAAAATACTTTCCTGACAACGTATGGCCCTTCGTAGTTGGGGGTCCACTTGCCCCTGTGATCTGCTTGCGGCGGGAGAATCCTTTTCAGCACAAGGTCGCCCGTCTGAAAGCTTCGCGGATGTATCTTCTTGTCGTACGCTTTCTTCATTCGGCTCTGGTACAAACGACCGTATGCTAGAGAAGCTAGCCTCTTCTCATCCATCAAACTCAGTTGATTCAACCTGTCTTTCACCCATTCTGCCTCGTCCAGCTGAACGTCTCGCAATACCCTCAGAGAAGGGATCTCAACTTCCAATGGTAACACTGCTTCCATTCCGTATACCAACGAGAACGGGGTTGCCCCGGTTGATGTGCGTACCGTCGTACGATAACCGTGCAGAGCAAAAGGTAGCATCTCATGCCAATCCTTATAGGTCACCACCATTTTCTGAACGATCTTCTTGATATTCTTATTGGCCGCCTCAACAGCGCCATTCATCTTGGGTTGGTAAGGGGAGGAGTTGTGATGTTCGATCTTGAAATTCTGACAGAGCTCCTTCATCATTTTGTTGTTCAGGTTTGAACCATTATCCGTGATTATCCGTTCGGGAATCCCATATCGGCAAATGATATCCCTCTTGATAAATCTGGCCACCACTTGCTTCGTTACATTTGCGTAAGATGCCGCTTCCACCCACTTGGTGAAATAATCGATTGCTACTAGGATGAACCGATGCCCGTTAGACGCCGTCGGCTCGATCTTTCCAATCATATCGATTCCCCACATTGAAAATGGCCAAGGCGACGACATCACATTCAGAGGACTTGGAGGCACATGGATCTTATCAGCATAGATCTGGCACTTGTGACACTTCCTCGCAAACTTGAAACAATCAGTTTCCATGGTCAGCCAAAAATAACCTGCCCGCAGCAGTTTTCTCGTCATAGCATGTCCGCCAGCATGCGTACCAAAGGTACCTTCGTGAATTTCCTCCATGAGCAGCTTTGCCTCTTTCTCGTCTATACAACGCAACATCACCAAATCGTGGTTTCTTCTGTATAATACGCCATCCGGGTTCAAATAGAAATTGCCCGCTAATCTCCTGAGAGTCTTCTGATCTTGACTGGATGCCCCAGCCGGATACTCTTTATTCTTCAGGAAATTAAGGATATCAAAATACCACGGTTTGCCATCAGATGCTTCATCAATAGAAAATACATAAGCTGGCCTGTCAAGCCGAGAGATGACGATTCGGGGAGCCTCATTCCAGAAGTTGACTTTGTACATGGAAGACAGAGTGGCCAGGGCGTCAGCCATTTGATTTTCTGCCCGCGGTACGTGATGCAATTCAACCTTGTCGAAGAAAGGCAACAATCTCCTTGCATAATTCATGTAACGTATCAAATTGGGCTGCCGTGTCTCCCATTCCCCTTTGATCTGATTCACCACCAGAGCTGAGTCCCCGTATACGTCTAAGTTCTTGATTCGTAAATCAATGGCTTCTTCAAGCCCCATTATACAAGCTTCGTATTCGGCCTCATTATTGGTAACAGCAAAGGTCAATCGGGCAGTAAACGGGATGTGCGACCCGTGTGGCGTGGTGATGATTGCCCCTATTCCGCTACCGTAAGCATTCACGGCTCCGTCAAATATCATCTTCCACTTGGAACCCCCCTCTGGTCCTTCGTCTGGCAACGGCTCTTCACAATCTTTCATCTTTAGGTACATGATATCCTCGTCAGGAAAATCAAACCTCATCGATTGGTACTCTTCAATAGGCTGCTCCGCCAGATACTCAGACAACACGCTCCCCTTTATAGCCTTTTGCGAGACGTATTGTATATCATATTCAGTCAAGACCATCTGCCAACGGGCAATTCTGCCTGACAACGCCTGCTTTTCAAATACATATTTGATAGGATCCATCTTCGAGATGAGCATGGTTGTATGATTCAGCATGTACTGCCTCAAACGCTTGGCGGCCCAGGCTAGCGCGCAACAAGTTTTCTCAACCATTGAGTATCGAGATTCACAGTCTGTAAATTTCTTACTCAGGTAATAGATCGCATGCTCTTTTCTCCCTGTCTCGTCGTGTTGACCGAGAACACAACCCATGCTTCCCTCAAGAACCGTCAAATACATTATCAAGGGTCTACCTGCCACTGGGGGTATCAAAATAGGAGGCTCCTGCAGATACTTCTTTATTTTATCGAACGCCTTTTGACAATTCTCGTTCCACGTTACAGCTTGATCTTTCTTCAACAGCTTGAATAATGGTTCACACGTGGCTGTTAGGTGAGATATGAACCGGGCAATGTAGTTCAACCTCCCTAAAAACTCGCGCACCTCTTTCTCTGTTTTAGGCGTCGGCATTTCTTGAATTGCTTTTATTTTAGCAGGATCGACCTCTATTCCCCTTTCGCTTATGATAAATCCCAGCAGCTTGCCCGATCTCACCCCGAAGGTGCATTTATTAGGGTTCAGCCTCAGCCTGAACTTCCTAAGCCTTTTAAACAACTTTAGCAGATTTACCAGATGCTCTTCCTCCGTCTGGGATTTGGCAATCATATCGTCAACATAAACTTCGATCTCTTTATGCATCATGTCATGGAAAAGAGTCGTCATCGCACGCTGATATGTTGCCCCAGCATTTTTCAAACCAAAGGGCATCACTTTGTAGCAAAATGTTCCCCAAGGCGTTATGAAAGTAGTCTTCTCCATATCCTCTGGCGCCATTTTAATTTGGTTGTAGCCCGAAAAGCCATCCATGAAGGAGAATACGGAGTATTGAGCAGTATTATCAACTAACACGTCAATGTGAGGAAGTGGAAAATCGTCTTTTGGGCTTGCTTTATTCAAATCTCGATAATCTACGCACATTCTAACCTTGCCATCTTTCTTTGGCACTGGTACGATGTTGGCAACCCATGAAGGATACTTCGTCATAGCCAGGAAACCAGCGTCCCACTGTTTTTGAACTTCCTCTTTGATCTTCATTGCCATATCTGGTCGAGTTCTGCGGAGCTTTTGTTTGACCGGCGGGTAGTCTTCTTTCAGTGGCAGGCGATGCACAACCATGTCTGTATCGAGCCCTGACATATCTTCATACGACCAAGCGAATACATCACTATACTCTCGGAGCATTTCAACCAGTCTTCGCTTGATATCACTCTGTAGTGCGGCTCCGATACGAATATTCTTCTCAACCCCTTCCGACCCCAAGCTGATAATTTCGATGACCTCATCGTGAGGCAGAATGGCTCTTTCCTCTTGCTTCACTAACCAAGACAGTTCTTCAAGAACGTCGCTATCTTCAACGACCTCTTCTTCGGCCTGGAATACCGGGTGCTCGAAGTCGGGACGAGTCATAGGTGGTTCAAGGATGTCATCTGAAAATGTTGTCCTGCAAAAGGAATGGTTAAGCGCTTCAAAATGCGTATAAAGCGAACAACCACGTTGCCATTTTATTGAAAAATATAAAACAAGAGAGACAGGGATTACAGTATTTGCACATGAAAAAACGCCATTTATTTAATGATTGACACGCAATGTTCATAACAACACAGCCCTAAGCAAATCCTGATGCCCCGGGTAAGACATCAGATTATTCAACAATTAATAAAGCAAAGCATTACTGTTTAAAAGTCACAGGAACAAGCTCTTGAATAGACCAGTTGCATAGTCCTTGTCCTGGCGCGCTTGGCTGAATCCAGGCATCCATATCACAGTCGCTGTCTCCTTCGTCAGACTCCGAAGCAGCATTGACGGTCTCATGACATACTCCACTGGCAAGGATGGTGACTGGCCCTCTGAAACGGGGTGCCCCTACGGTAGGAGTTGACGACGCCGGTTGGTATCCTAGCCCGAACCGGTCCATCTTCACAGGAATGTCCAGCACTTTGCCCCAGCCCTTTGCTTCTCCTGCTTCCACTAGAGCTTGAGCTTCTTTATACGATGAGACGGCTATTTCTGACGCTTTGCTCGGCCCGGGACCTTTGTCCTTGATGCGCAAACCTTCGAATGCCTGGCAGGGCGTTTCGTGGATTTCTCCGTCGACCTCCACATATTTAAATGACGACAGATGGCTGACCAGGATGTCCTCTTCTCCGCACACGGTGACTACGCTGTCTCCGACCATATATTTTAACTTCTGATGCAGGGTGGACGTGACTGCCCCTGCCCCATGAATCCAGGGTCTTCCAAGCAAGCAGCTGTACGCAGGCTGTATATCCATGATATAAAATTCAGTTGCAAACACCTCTGGCCCCACCTGTAGAGGCAATGTGATCGATCCAAAGACTGTTCTCCGCGTGCCGTCAAACGCTCTGACTACCAAATCACTGGGCGTACACAAGATTCCCCTAATATCCAGCTTCATCATCGCCTTCTTGGGCAGCACATTCAAAGACGATCCGGTGTCAACCAATACATGCGACATTACTGATCCTCTACACTCGACAGATACGTGCAGCGCCATATTATGATCTCTTCCTTTCGGGGTCAAGTCAAAATCAGTAAAGCCCAAGCTGTGGCCTGCATTCACATGTGCCAACACTCCTTCCAGCTGATTCACGGAGACGTCTTGGGGTACAAAAGAAGTATCTAGGACTTTCAGCAAAGCATTTCTGTGAGCTTCCGAACACAACAGCAATGACAGGATAGATATTTTGGACGGCGTCTGCTGCAGATGCTCCACAATCTTATAATCACTTTTTCGAATCAAGCGCATGAACTCTTCTACGTCTTTCGATGCCGATTCTTTATCACTTGCTTGCGCTGGGACATTCTCAACTGCTTTCCCTTTTCCTTTAGCTAGTCTTTCGGCCTCCACTTCAGGGGATATAAAGATCCTGCCACTCCTTGTCATACCTCCCGAACCAACAACATTATCCACAGTCTCAGCTGGCTGCTTGTTAACATCAATTTTTATCCCGTCACAATATACTTCCAACCCATATGACCATGGGACTGCTTTCGTGTTCTCGTACGGGATTGGCCCGGCCTTAGTTATGGTGATCGGTGGTCGCTGAGCTGGTGCGGCGATAGTGATTGTCTTCCGAGGAATCGTTACAGTGGCCACATCATTCTGATCATCTGCTACTGCCCCTGCGGGCTCTTTAGTTGCTGCTTGGTCAAACTGCAATATGCCTTCATCAATTAAAGCCTGAATGCCCTTCTTCAAATCACCACACCCCCCAGCTAGGGTCCAACAGTCTAAGCAATACTCGTTACATCCTGGGTAAACGCCCCCTTGTAACAGTCGGCTCTTTATCTCGCTCAGCGGCGTCTTTAAATCTTCAACATTCATAATCAGATTCAACCCTTCCTCGGTCAGAATGGCGTTTTCCCCATGATTAGGCATGGGTTTCTGCACTATATTCGGACCTGCCGTTCCGAAGTTGATAGTCTTATTGTCCAAAAGATCCTGCACAACATGCTTAAAAGCATGGCAACCTTCTATATCGTGGCCCGGAGCCCCAGAATGAAACTCACAGTGCCTATTTGCATCGTAACCAAATGGGGGAGCTCCCGTTATCGGTGCCAGGGTTCTTTTCTCTACCAGGTTCAATCCCAACAATGTCTGCAGCAAATCTGCATAGGTTGAGGGAGGCTTCTCAAACACTCTTCTCGGTTTACTACCCTGGAATCTTCGCTGAGCCTGTTGTGCCCCCTGCTGTGGCTGCTGCTGCTGTTGCATTGGCTGTTGCTGAACCGGTTGTTGTTGTTGGAGTGGTTGTTGTTGATACGGGATAGTAACACTCGCCACCTGCTGCGGCTGACGATATTGACCTCGTCCCCTGCCTCGGCCTCGGCCTCGGCCTCCAAATACTGCGCTTGCCTCGCCCTGACGGCGCCCACCATAAGCTTTCCTATTACTGCCAGATGCAGTTGATTCCTCGACTTGGAACTTTCCTTGCTTAATATTACGTTCAATCTTTTCTCCCATCAGAATCAGGTCTGGAAAACTGGCCAGAGACGTGTGAAACAGCATATCATGAAACAGACCGGTGAATGTGCCGACAAACATGTCATTCATTTCCTTATCTTCTACAGGAGGACGGACCCTGGCAGCCATATCACGCCACCTTTGCGCGTACTCTTTAAAGCTCTCCCCCTTCTTCTGCGACAGTCCCGCCAACTGGACCCGATTGGGTGCCAAGTCGCTGTTATACTTGTAGTGAGCTACAAATGCCTCGGCTAATTGCTTCCATGTCTTGATATCAGTTGGCTCCAACCCCATGTACCATTCTAGGGAAGGACCCGACAGACTATCTTGAAAGAAATGCATTAGCATTCTTTCATCAGTTGAGTATGCAGACATCTTTCTGTAATAAGCTCGTACATGCACTTTCGGACATGTGTCCCCTTTATACTTATCGAACGCAGGAGCTTTGAATTTGATTGGCACTCTCAGGCCAGGTACCAAGCCCATTGTTGCCATGTCCAAACCTACAGCACTTTGGTTCAGGACTCCCCTCATCTGCTCTTCCAGCATTCTGATCTTCTGGGAGTCATCCATCGGCCCTTCGAAACCTCCTCCGGAGAAAGCGTCCTCCTGCTGATCTTCTTGCCACATACCGTTTCCAGCCCCATACCCATCATATCCATTATTACGTCCAGCTCTGGTCTGATTCATGCCCGGACCTCGGCCTCTGTTGCCGTACCCTTGGACTCCTCCAGCAGGACCAAAAGCCATAAATCCAGCACCGTTCCCATTTCCAAAACCTCCGTAACCCTGATTGGTCACACCATAACCATCCTGCCCAAAGCCCTGAGCATTAAAGCCATATTTCCCCGTATTATCGAATCCCTGATCGTTGAATCCGAATCCAGCATTAACAAAGTCGTTGCCTCCCGTATTATCTCCCAAATTGACATCACCCAGCCCAACGTTATGGACAGCAGTCTCATTCCCAATTCCGACGTTACCATTCACAGCAGCGGTAGCGTGGTTGACATTAGCAGCAGGTATATTGACTACAGGTGGAGCCACTGGCGTGGGAGTGCCGTCTCCATGAACAGTATCGACCCGTACGGACTGATGATCTTCATTACCGTGACCAGCATTTCGAGCCAACAGAGGCTGGACCATGGCCTGCAAATTCTCCTGACCCTTTGCAATAGCTTCCATGGTCTGCATAAAGAGAGCGAGCTTCTCGCGCACATCCTGCATCTCGTTCTGCATTTGATCCATGATTCTTCGACAGTTGGTGCGGGTAGAATAGCGGTGCGGGTGCTGATCTGCAATCCTGAAAAGTACCTGGTACAGAGCAGGACATAAGACACTTATTCAGAGATTACCTATAATGCAATATGAATATGCAATGCAATGTGTCTGTGCATTAGGGAAGTTCCTTCCCCCAGTTCTAGTGTGAAGGTGCCAATGCAGTGACAGTGTTGACAATAGGAATATCGGAGCTGAATCACAGAAAGCCTCATATATTGCAGGGAAAATCAATAAGCCCAGAGTACAATATCACTGAGAGTACAATAAGAAGGCATGACCTCAACCAACAATCCTGGTGATGGTCAGCACTATGCAAATAAAGCATACAAATTACTACATGAAATGATCAAATCCTCCCAAAGTCTGGTATTCTTCTATCAACTTCTTGGTCTCTGGGTGACCTGGTCGGGTGAACAGTCCTTTTACCAACTGATTCCTTCTCTTAAGAACACGACGCACGTCTCCAGCAGTTTCTTCCCATGTCGCTTCCCCGAAGCAATCTTCTAGCTTTCTCTTTTGAGACACAGCTTCATCTCTGCATTTGATTGCCTTGTTCAGTGCATTCTGGACACTGTACCGGGTCATCACTTCTTCCTCACACTTCTTGATGCTAGACTTCAACTTCTCTTCGAGATCGGAGATTTGCTGCTTCAGCTTATCTTCCCTCTTCTTATTGTTTGTGAGTGTAGCATTCCAAGTCTTATTGCAAGAGGAAATTTCTCGGTGTGCTGCGTCGAGCGCCTTCTTTTTGGATTCCAGCATGTCATGGGAGCTTCTGAACTCTTGCCCCAGACGTTCGCGCTTTTTCCTCTCCTCAGTCAGCTCAGCCCCTAACTTGTTTAACATCTCAATTTGCTGTTGGAAAGCATGAACGACCTTGTTTTTCTCACTGCGTATCTGGGCTAGCTCCTGCTCTAACCCTTCGTTGATCTTCAACAAGGCTTCTTTTTCTCTCACAACCTGCTCGTAGGCTTCCCTAGAAACAGTATTGGGCTTTGCTACCGGAATAGGAACAAGAATTGGTGCATCTGGAAATGGCATCCCCAACTGACTGACTCTTTCCTGAATCCAAACTCTATAAGGTGCATAGGCCTGACAGTCATTCTTTCCTAACAACGGCTTCCCTCTTCGGATAATACGCGTCCAGGCATGCTGCAGCTTGGCTAGTAACTCCCCCTTCACGTCACCGGTGAAGTACAGAGATTCCTGTACTTCTTCCTCCTTCGGTGGGTTCTTCAACGCATATCCGAATTGGCGAATGAACAGAGAAGGGTTGTAATTGATACACCCTTTTCTTCCTATCAGCGGAACATTAGGGTAACCGGAACAACTGAAGATAAGCTCGGATCCCAGCAGATCTCTGTCAAACCAATCAACGTCTTCGGAAGTTAACCTCATCATATGCTCTGGCCAGTCGGGCGTAATTGCATTATCCATGAAAGGTCCCCTCGATGGAAAATGGCTCTTGAACCACATATACAGCAAAGGTACGCAACAGGAGACATTCTTGCCTCTCCTGTTTTCATTCCTGTAGTGCATCGAATGGTAAAAGTCCCCGATCAGTGTTGGTACTGGGTTACTGGCAGCAAATAGATGAAATGCATCCATGTCCACGAAGTTTGGGAAGTTAGGGAACAACACTATCCCATAAATGCAGAGGGCCAAAATAGCGTTAAAGACCACCCAACACCCATTCTTGGCATACTCTTGAGCCTTACCAACCAGAAACTGAAGAGAAAAACCCGGAACCCCTCGCCACGCAGTCATCAACAAGTCAGAAGCATTCATATGCAGGGCCTTGGCTAAATCCTCCAAATTGGGCTCAGTGGCTGAGTGAATAAAAGGAACTGCATTCTGAACTGGCAGCTCAGTAAACTCTACATACTCCTCCATGGTGGGCCCCAAGATAAAGTCCGCAAACGTGAAGCATCTCAAAGCCGGGTCATAGAATTGCATTAATGTGTACAGCCCATTCAATTCATCCTCAGTAGACCTGCGCACTAAACCCAACAACCGTCCGTAACTCTGCCTGAAGCTTCTACGGACATCCTCATTTGCAAGAGAAATCAGACCCAGGAGTGGCGTAATATCGGGGACAGGTAGCTTATACGCAACGGTCATCCTCAAACCAGCCATGATCAAATACTCGGGAGTCCAGACACTAGAACCGGGGGAATGCAAATGCACCTGCAGCATAGACACACGTTAGTGGGATGCAATGATAATGAGTATGCAAACAATGCAATGCAAATAACATGCAACAGGGACCAACTGCCATAGCTGAACAGCCTGAACCATATCAAGAAGTCTCAGATAGACTCTTTAGAAGTCCTCAAACCCTGGTCTTAGATAGACCTAAAACAAAGCTCCAATACTGGTCTCTGATAGACCCCATACTCACAACCTGAATGGTCTCTGGCAGACCTCAAATCATATCTCCCTTTGGTCTCTGACAGACCTCAGAACATATCTCCAAATAGTCTCTGACAGACCTCGGAACACACCAACTGGTCTCTGACAGACCTCAGAACACATCTCTACTCGGTCTCTGACAGACCTTAGAACCCTCTATAAATATCCAGGACCCCTGATCAACAAACCGGTGGTCTGAAGGTCTAGCTACCTGCATAACCCTGACTCCCCTCACAGGTGGGTGGCCCTATAACTGGCACAAGGTACGACATCCTATGCGGTCGTCGGTGTTACAGACTTTCAGGGTTGATGATACGATTCCCAGAAGGAGTGGCATCATCAAATCCTGAAGAGGCCTCACTTAGCCAACTTCCAAATGATCGGTCCCCAGAGTCGACAATCCAACTAACCAGCAACCCAAGCCACCCAAAGGGCAGGACAGGAGGCCAACCAGAAGAACCTCGTATGAGTGTAGATTTCGCGGGACACTAGGACATGCAAAGCACGTGCGTGCCCACTAATCTCTACTCTAAGTCTAAGGTGCACTCAAGCCCAGGTCCGGCTTCTCACTCAATATCAGAACACCCGTCACACCCCAGATACAGCAACAATAATCAATATATAAAGCTAAAAATACAAGGTTAGAAATATAAAATAACTCCATACAAAATCCTCGAAGGGAAAACAAGCGTTAGGATTGACTCTCTCAAGGGACGTTGGATCCCAAATGCATAAGAACCATCGCAGTCCTTAGCAGCCAGGGGACGTTGGATCCCCAGCAGAGTCGCCAGCTATCGCTACTGCGAAAATCGGCGCCGGCTGAACAGAAGAGTCGCCACCGTGCATTATTTATCCCACGGGAGGGAAAGGAAACGCTCAGAGTAAACCTCGCACAACACGGGAAAGGTATGGTCGTCGTAACCAAAACCTGGGTTCGGGAGTCGGTTACGCAAGGGGAAGGTATTAGCACCCCTCACGTCCGTCGTACTCGACGGGATCCACACTTGTTTTCGAGTATGGATTATTATTCTATCTAAACTATAGGGTTAAGGGCTAAAAAGAAAGAAAAAGGTGACTCGGCAAAGTATCGCACTTTATGCCTACGTATTCCCGTCTGGAACGAGAAATCAGAGTCAACGTAATTCGCCTACCTACAGGAAAGGAGGGGAAGGTTGCTCGCTAGGATATCGCATCCTATGCCTACGTACTTCCACACAACATGGAAGATCAGAGAAAACGTAGTTCGGGCCACGTACGACACAAGCTTGTCTTGGTTGATTTTATTCCTTCTGAAAAAGGTTTTCTGATTAACAGTCCAAGCGGACAAAAATGACGTCTTGATGAGTTCACATTCTTTTACGAAAGAAGTGTCTTTTATTGTGTTTGAAATCTTTATTGTGTTTTTCTGTTTGTTTTGAGAAAGAAAGAGACAGAACTCTAACCTACGGTTGCGAAGGGAAACAAACTAACCTAATGTTATCATGCATGGGTTAAGACCTAATGTCTATCATGCTCCTCTCTTGCACAGAGAGAAACAGAGATCCTACGGGATAGGCAGAAACAGAAACAATAACAGATATAATAAAGCAGTAAAATGCATGGATGCAACAGTACAAGCGAGGCAAGGGAGTCCTACTCAACCTCGAACCTAGAAAACAATAGGCAAAAGTGAACAGACTTCACTTTCAACCCAGCAGAGTAAACAGCAAACAATACAGTCCAGAAAACCAATCAATACATCAGACATGAAATACAACAATAAAACAAACAGCTTCAGCAGCTCTGAATCAACATCTGGCTCCAAGTAATCTCCAATCAGCTACAGGCTTCAACAAGCATCAGTCTCCATCTTCATGGCCTTCAGGCAAGGGCTTTTGATCATCAGTCTTCTATCTGCAATGGCTTTTCTTCAAGCTCAAACCTCCAGGATGAGGGATCAGTCACAAGAGTGGATTGGGTGTTAAACAATTGGTTGACTACCAATGGTGGTAAACCAACTGCTTCTAACACAAAAGTCATTTTCTCTCAAGAGTTCTATCTCTCAGACACTATCACCAAGCCTTCCAAAGGAAGGGGGTGAGTGTCTTAGAGAGACTCTGAATCACTGAGAAGAATGGATGCAGACAAGGCAATCCATGTTTGAAAAAACAAACTTTCTAATCTAGAGCTCTGCCTAGCTCCTAAACCCTAGTCTCCTCAGCATCTGCTAGCAAGAATCTCCTCTTCAACTCTGGCAATTGATCTTCAATTTCTGGATTTTCAATGGCTTTCATCTCCTCAAGTCTTCAGCTCCCCCAAGTCCCCAGACAATCCCAATACCCACTCAAGCAAGCAATAATCCCCAGAGGGCACACCACACCAGTCAATCAGATATACAGTATATTAATAGCAGTAGGGGAATCCTGACTTTTCTAAGGGGATCTAATAACTACCCATAGCCCCTATAGTCCCATAGCTAAACTATTCAAACCCTAAGTCATAAGGGAAATGAATTGATTCTCCTAAGTCATCACCTAAAACCCTAGTTTTGTCTATGTTGTTCACACTTACACTAAGCACCTAAATTTAATTTCTAAAAATGGGAACTAAATTGTATCTACAAGTTTAATGTCTAAACTAAACAACCTAAAAAAAATGGGCAAAAAATATTGAAGCAATTAATAGAACAAAAAATAACAAAATCATGTATGAAATGAAACCATTTAAAATGTTATTTATTTAGAAAATTTGAGAAAAATGTCAAATAAAATGTAAAATGCAATTTTTATTTTCTATAATTTTCTAGACATCCTAAAGAAAAATATGCAAAAAGAATGAATTAAAAATAATGATTTTTCTATTTATTATGAATTTTTAAAAATGAATGCAAAATGAAAAGAAGATAAAAAGAAAATATAAAGAAATAGCTGAAGGGGGTGAGAATAGTAAGCAATTCATGTTCAGCGCGTAGGGCCTGCTAACTTGGGGGGTGCGAATAGCTGTCCGAGCCCAATCCCCCCAATTAGTGAAACGGTGCGTTTTAATTTTTGAAACTTCCCACCAAAACTCAGGTTAAATGTGGACCGTTCGATTCGTGGTCAAGTCAATCCTCCCCACCAGATCCAAGGGCGTACGAGTTGTCTTCTTCCTCCATCCGTCTAGGGTTTCAGCCATGAGCTCCATGCACGAAAATTCCATCCAATCTTTCTCCATGCTCTCTTGATGAAAATGAACAATTCTAAGCCCTAAAATAATCTATAAAACCCAAGGAATCCATGTCTAGTCCTTGTTTTCTCTAATTCTCTTTGTAGACTCCAAACAGAGGGCGCGAAACTCAGGGTATACCATGCTTTCCTGATGTCAACTTTGCCAGAATTCAAACCTGATGATCCACAGATGATCTACATACTTTCCTCATTATTCTATGCCTCATTACATTGATTATAATCCAATACACAGCCTATTCTTGAAGTTAACAGAAATGGCAACCTGTCATGGATCTCCACAAAACTATCCCTAAACTTCAAGAATCATTCCCCTAGGGTCTCTAAACACTCCTATCCTAACCACATGATCTATAACAGCCTGAGTAGTGAGATTCGAAGAAATTTACATACCTTGCAATTGGTGATGGCAATGGTGGTTAGACTCCACTTCAACCTTTGATACTTGCTGAAAATGATCTCCAATGAATGTGTATGCTTCTGTTTGCAGTGATTTTTGCTTAATCCTTGTGAATTACTCTATTCCATTCTTCATGCAAGTTGGAGTTTCAACTTGAATCTCTTTACACAGCCACGAATTCTCTCCAATTTCTTGTGCCAATTACTCCATGATGATAGTGGATGATGATGGTAACAGAAATCAGTATGATGGAGGAAGTTTTAATGGATTTTTGATGAAAATGCAACTTGGAGTGAAGAAGATAATTGGTACAATTCTTGATCAATTCAACCACTTCTTGATGTGAATCCTAGTGTTTGAATGATGATGATGAAGATTCAATCCAAAGATGTGAGAGTTTTGAGAGATTTGTGAGAGTTTGAGTAGCTTATGCAAGAATGGAAAAATGAATGAAAATGGAGGTTTTGAACAAAATGGGAGCACCAACCCTTGCATGAATCAGCTTGTATGAATATATAGATGATGTTGGAACCTCCTAGAACATTGGAGAAATTTCCCTTGCATTTTTCCTTTTCAATTTGGATTATGTTACTTTCAATTCAAGCAACCATGGATAACTCACAAATTATGAACTAAGCTCAAAATTACACTTTAGCCAATGTCTTTAAAATGCCCTTTCCATTCAAAATGACCTATAATTTTGCATCATTTGGCCAAGATATGAAAAATATCATTTTTTAAGTCATTTTTCTTCATTAAATTCAACAATTTTGAAACCTTGTGATATGAATCTTTCCAATCTCTCATGGTCACTTTTCTAGACTCAAAATGTCATTTGGAGCAAGTTTGATGTTGTAAGTTTTTCCATTTGAGGCCTCCTTGTATGAGTTTTGGACATAAGTTAAAATGACCTGTAATTCACAAATGACCAAAATACCCTTTGCTTGCCAAGACCATAAGTTGAGTTCCACACATCATATGAAGGCATACTATACCATTCTAGAAAGCTAAGACAATGAGGAACAATTCTTATGTTGACCAGAAGTTCATTTTAAATCTCCTTGAAGGGTAAAAATTGCTTGGAAGTCAAGTCACTTTCACAGACAAAATTTCAGATACCTCAGATGACCTGTAACTTGCAAGGACCATAACTTGAGTTCTATAAATCTCCTTGATGTCTTCCACCACTCAAATTAAAGGTATTGAGATCCTCTACAAGTTTCATGTTGGCCAAGGATCCATTTGAAGCTTGAATTTTGACTTATCTTGCTTGGAAATTTGACCTAAACTAGGGGATTTTACACAGAAACCCTAATTTAGAAACTCCTCTTCTCCTTGATTTCTCTTGAATTCTTCTTAGCATAACAACATATCCTTGTTCTCCATGTCAAATTATGAACCCCACACCTCTCCAATAGCCTTTAATTCCTTTCAATCAATCCTTTGACCTAGGGTTGACCCAGGGTTGACCCAGATGAAACCCTAGTTGACTGTCTTCCTCCACAACTCTTGTGACTACACCAATGACTTGTTTTCTTATCCAAATGACTTTCTAAGTCCTCCAAGATGTCTATATACTCCCCATGCTCAGCCCATAGCCCACAATTCTTTTGGTTGACCCACAGATACCCTCAGTTAGGAAATATACTCAATGCTTGATCTACTGACCTCTTCAACTTTCAACTTCTCTTCTGATGAAATGAATGAGATAAAATTAGGGTAATAGCCTCTCGATAGGCCTCTAGAGAGGATAATAATGATTGGACCCCTGTTGAATGACTTGTCATGCTTATGCTATGCAGATGAGTAACCTATGTACATGACTCTATATGCAAATGCTAATGATATTGAAACATAAACCAAGTGAAGAAGGTTGAGCAAATTTTAGGGTGCAACAATTAGGAAGTCCTCTGACAAGATTAAGTTTATTAATCTGAGATATACGTCTCATATTAGTATGCCCCAATCTTCTGTGCCAGACCCATTGCTCTTCATTAACAGACAAGAGGCATTTAACATTCTGAACTTTAAGTTCTGAAAGATTTATTTTATAAATGTTGTTTTTCCTCTTACCACTAAATAGAATAGAGCCATCCTTTTGACTAATAGCTTTACAACATTTTTGATTAAAGGTAATATCATAACCATTGTCACTTAATTGAATTATGGACAATAAGTTATGCTTTAACCCTTCAACAAGTAAAACATTAGTAATAGAGGGAAGTTTACCATTTCCAATGGTGCCAGATCCAATGATCTTGCCCTTCTGGTTCCCTCCAAATTTCACATCACCTCCAGATCTAAGCTCCAGGCTTTGGAACATAGACCTTTCTCCTGTCATGTGTCGTGAGCATCCAGAGTCTAGGTACCATGATTGGTGTCCTGACCTTGCTGCTAAGAACATCTGCAACAGGAATTATTTTAATTTTAGGTACCCAGATCTTCCTGGGTCCTTTAGGGTTAGTTGTTCTAAAGGTTTGTCTAAACTTCTGTTTTTCAACATAAGGTTTATTCTGACTAGCCTTAGATTTAAACACATGAATATTCTTTTCAGAGTGTGTTTGTTCAATATCATTCAAGTGACCAAATTTAAAGTGTGAATATAAAGGAGTTTTCTTGATGATAATTTTATCAACAGGTTTTGGATTTAAATCCTTTCCAGAGGAGGATTCATATCCAATTCCTTTTCTGTTATTTCTGCTAACTCCATAGATCATAGAAGCCATTTTGCTTCTGTCTATACTTTTAGCAAGAAACTTCTGAAAGCTATAATCATATTTTTCCAAAATATTTTTGCATTCAGATTCAGTTTCAGAATCAGAGTTTTGTTAAGCTAATTCAAAATCATTTTTCAATTTTAAGTTCTTTTCATTTAGCTCAGCTACTTCTGATTTGAGAATATTATTCTCAGTTACAAGATTGCTTTGACGCTTCTTGTATTTGAGCTTAATATTGTTATAGCTTTTCAGAACTTCTGATAACACTTTGATAAGTTCTTCTTTAGTAAGTTTAGCCATTACCTCTTCAGCGTCAGAGTCAGATTCAGATCCTGAAGTTCCTTCCTCTTGGTCTTCTATGTCTGCCATCAAAGCTACATTGGCACATTCTTCTTCTGACTCAAATTCAGATTCAGATGTATCTGAATCATCCCAGGTGGCCATCAGAACCTTTTTCTTCTTATCAAATTTTCTTTTAGGCTTTTCTTTCAGCACCTTTGGACATTCATTTTTGTAATGTCCAGGTTCTTTACATTCATAACAGACAACCTCCTTTTTGCCAGATCTTCTGTGTCCAGAAGATTCTTTTCTTTGGTCAGGCTTTCTGAAGTTTCTGAACTTCTTTCCTTTATGCTTCCAGAGTTTGTTTATTCTTCTGGACAGCATGGACAGTTCATCTTCATCTTCAGATGAGGATTCTTCAGAGTTTTCCTCTATTACCTGCAATGCTTTAGCAGATTTATTAGATTTTAAAGCAACAAATTTACCTTTCTTTTGAGGTTCATCTTCCTCAAGTTCAATTTCATGACTTCTTAGTGAATTGATCAGTTCCTCCAAGGAGATCTTGTTCAGATCTTTAGCCATCTTCAGCGCTGTCACCATAGGTCTCCATCTGGTGGGTAAGCTTCTGATGATCTTTTTCACATGATCAGCAGTAGAGTATCCTTTATCCAGAACCTTTAGTCCAGCTGTAAGTATTTGAAATCTGGAGAACATAGCTTCAACAGATTCAGAGTCTTCCATTTTGAAGGCTTCATACTTCTGGATCAGAGCCAGAGCCTTTGTTTCCTTGACTTGAGAATTTCCCTCATGAGTCATCTTTAAGGATTCAAACATGTCAAATGCAGTTTCCCTGTTTGTAATTTTTTTCATACTCAGTGTGAGATATTGCATTCAACAATATTGTTCTGGCCTTGTGGTGATTTCTAAATTCTTTCTTCTGAACATCTATCATAGATTTTCTGTCTATTTTCTTGCCATTCCCATCAGTGGGATGAACATATCCATCTATGACCAGATCCCATTAATCAGCATCATATCCAAGGAAAAAACTTTCAATCCTGTCTTTCCAATAATCAAATTTCTCCCCATCAAACATAGGGGGTTTGGTGCTGATTCTGTCCCTTTCTTCATATTTGTTGTTAATGTTAGACATTGTATTATCAGCCATAGTAACAACCAAATATATATTAAAGTATTTCTCTCTGGATCTTTACTGTCACTGTTAAGTGGTAGCACACACAGAACCGGAGCTCTGATGCCAACTGAAGGTGAGAAAATACTTAGAAGGGGGGTTGAATAAGTATGAAGATTAAAACTTAGAAATAAAAACTCAAGTATTTTTATCCTGGTTCGTTGAACTCAACTACTCCAGTCCACCCTTCCTAGAGTGATTTGCCTTTCTCAATCAAGGACTTAATCCACTATTTAATCAGCAGATTACAATAGTAAGCACTTAGAACAACTGTTTAAAGTCTTCTCAAGAACTACTGATCCTAACTGGATCTTCTTAAGGTTTACAATCAAATGTAATACAAATACAAGTGTTTAAGATTGCTTCTATAAAGCTTTATCACAACTGTGATTTTTCACTTAACTATTAAGAACAAAGAAATTAATTCTTAGAAAGAATATGAATAGTATGAGAGCTTGAATGTTGATTTCTTTTTAATAAAACGTCAACTGAAGAAATTGATTCCTTTTTGTCTTCATATTAAGTGACCTTTCCTAGAAGAAGAAAGCACAGAAAAATCCTTTTTGTCTGTGTTCTTGTGTCTAGCATAAATAAGGAAAGAGTCGTTTGGATCATTCCAACGGATATAAACTTTGAATAATTTTTCTTCAGTTTCCAGCAAATTCATCAGAGTCTAATTAGATCAGATCCTTCTGATGATGATCAGAGTTTTGCTGAATCAGAGTCTTCTGCAGCAGGTGTGCTTTTAGCGTGTTTAAGATCAAAGCATATTTGAGACAGATCTTCAGTACTGGCAGCTTTAGTACTTTCAGAGTCTTCTGTAGTAACTATGCTTTGAAAAACTCTTCATACAAACTTCTTCTTTGGTTCAGATGCTTCTGACTTGCTTCAGATTCTTCTAGAGCTTCTGCTTCAGAATCTTCTGGAGGCTACGCTCAGGATCTTCTGTTGGCAGCAATTAGAATCTTCTAATGGATGCATCGGGCGCTTCAGAGTCTAGCAAATTTCTTATGTTCAATTCTGATTTGCTTCTGGAGTGTTAATTCCTTTACTATCTGCAGTAAAAAATCTCAAGCAAATTTTAGAGTATATAATTCTTAATTACAAAATTTCATAATAGTTATCATCAAAACATAGAGATATTATAAAGAACCAATCTGTGTTCTAACAGATCTAAGGGGTCAAAATTTGGGGTGCAACAGCAGTCCACGGAATCAAGTTTTTCCTCAAAGAATCGGAAATAAACTGATTTTATCACAAACCCTAATTTAAATTCAAAAATATAGGAGATGTCGACCAATGCTTATAACCTTAACCTAGATGGTTGTGTGAGATGATTGAGCATGCCTTGAGGATAATATGACTTTAAAGCTTGAGAACACCACAAGATCTAGTACACCCAATCTCTTCTTTTGGCCTTAAGAAACATACCTTCCTCAAAGATACCCTGATCCCATGTTTAGAAACAATGTTATGCACAAATGAAGATGCAAATGATAAGAAACATAAGCCAAGAGGTTAAGAAAAGAGAAGGAACGTTTTGGGGTGTTACAGTTGCCCCTATTCAATCGACTTGGAACGGAAGGAATGATAGCAACGACTTTCAGACATTCGAGGTAAAAGGTGATTGAATACAAAAAAGAACCAGAAAGTTACAAACCTTGGGGTCATATATGATAAAGTGATTGTCAGCCGAAGGTGGACTTAAAGATAGCGGGTACCAACTAAAAGATGGGATAGCCAATAGACACAGGATACCAACCAAAAGTTGGGATAGCAAAAGATAACAAACAAAAGTTAGAGTAAAGGCTACTACCCAGAAGTTAGAATTACCAGATAGAGTACCAAACAAAAGTTGGGATACAACAAGAGATACCAACCAAAATTTAGGATAAAAGGCTACTAACCAAGAGTTAGGATCGCCAGAAAGGAAGACTACCAACCAAAAGTTGGAATCGTCAACAAAGCTATACCAACCAAAAGTTGGAATCACACAAAGGCTACCAACCAAAAGTTGGAATCACCAGAACGCCGAACGAAGGCGAACTTAGCACAACTAAGACTACCAACCAAAAGTTGGGATTGTCAACGAGAAATACCAACCAAAAGTTGGGATGAAAGCTACTAACCAAAAGTTAGGGTCACCGGAACACCGACCGAAGGCGAACACACAAATAATGAAGACTACCAATCAAAAGTTGGGATCGTCAACAAGAAATACCAACCAAAAGTTGGGATGAAAGGCTATTAACCAAAAGTTAAGATTGTCGGAACGCCGGCCGAAGGCGAACACATAAAGAATGAAGACTACCAACCAAAAGTTGGGATAACAAATTTGCATGTGAAAATATAGAGGACTGCCAACCAAAAGTTGGGATAACATCCAAGAAACAATAGAATACCAATCAAAAGATGGGATAACATCCAAGAAAAGCAACAAACTACCAACCAAAAGTTGGGATACAACCTATAAAAGACACCAACCAAAAGTTGGGATAAAACTGGGTATATAGGAAGTAGAATCAAACGACTTGCGACCTGAAAAGAAAACTCCGCTGGGGGAAAGAGAAGTTTAAACAAACAGACTCTACCGAGGAGTAAAAGTAAGATGAACACATCTATCAATGATTTTTTGCTAGGGGTAAAGTACCACAAAGTCATGAATTATGCCATTATCTGCTAGAGAGATGTCTGGCAACAAAGGTATCAAACCTGGCTAATGCTTCAGATGCATATGTTTGAATATGGCGTAATGCTCCATATGAAATGGAAATGCTACGCATTTGGGACGATGCAATACAAATGATATGCAAAAGAGCACCACCAAGAAAAGTGCTGAGAAGATCAGCAAGCAAACTTTCCTAAGGAAGACACACTGAATGGCCTTCCTGAATATAATCTCTGTTGAAAATTTCACTCTGCTGGGAATTAAGAATAACGTATCTTAGGAGATCGTTTTAAAATATGACTTTGAAGAATGCCAATGACCATTGGATTTTATTGAGGATATCATCCATTACTGATTTACTCGTCGAGGGAATCAACATCAATCTCTGCTTGGGGAGAGAAATTAATGACATAGATCCTGTCAAAGAATAGCCTTCAACTTTACCCTGCTGCTGGGGAATAATCTCAGTCTTACCCTACTGAGGATAAGTACACATCATTGCTGGTGAGATACTTCTGATTTGACAACAATACTCTGTCGGAATATAAAATCTCTGTTGCGGGATAGATGCCTGATTGTATATCAACACCCTGTTTGACGTAGTCAGCTTTTGAATACTCACTGGAGAGTACAAATTCAACTGGTTGGGGAACACAAAACCCTAAACTCCTGTTGGGGGAGGAATGATTAAGAACTTCATCATGCTCTGTAGAAGATGCTAGAACTTCAACAATCTCTGTTGGGGAGAGAACTCTACTGGGGAGAAGTGAGATCAAACGAGTTTCATGTCGGGAAATGTGATAATATGTGAGCCATTGGGAATGATTATACTATATACAGTTGGGCTTTTGGTTTAGGCAGGGGACCTGATTTATGGTAATTGGATTTTTAGGGATTTATTTTTGGTTGCCAATGAACATGGACTTTGAAAGGGAACTACCAGTTGAGAACTGATATTTAAAGGGTAGACTACCAAATGAGAACTGTTGGCAAAATGTTAAGTTGTCAGACGAGAACTGACTTCTTATTTTGGTATCAAACAGGAACTGATTTTGTGGTTTGGTGTCAGATGGGAATTGATTTCTGGTTTGCCAAACGAGAATTGGACTTTGAAACTATGTTTACAAGACGAGAACTGGTTAAATAGTAGGCTAAAGAATAGGTGACCAGACGGGAATTGGTTTAAAACTAACATGTACCAGACGGGAACTGGTATTTAGTGAATGGTTGGCCAAACAAGAACTGGTTTGAAGTTTGTCTACCAAACGAGAGCTGGTATCTTGAGATGATTCTCCAGACAGAAACTGGATTTGGAAGTGATTTTGGATACAAAGTTCTGACAGATTCAGACTGTGTGATGAAACTCAATGACAAAATGCAAGGATATGAAGATTCTCAACAATGGAAGGAAGATCTTTTGCATCAAAGCTAAGGTTATTTAACGAGGTGATGGCACGATTCCCCGACACTCGTCTTGAACTCAATAGTCGCTAACGAAATGGAACTTGCTTGAGTAACTTGAAAGCAAGGAAAGGTCTTGCCCCAGTGTAGTTCAACTTAACCCAATATGATCCTTGGGAAAGTTCATCTTGAAAAGAAAGTAGATTGCCATGAGATGACCTCGAGATGGCTTGCGTCAGAATTTGTACCACGAAAGGATTCATCATTGATTAACCGACTCTCATAGTGGTTGGCTTCAATGTACTCTTAAAGTAGCTTGCCCCTAAATGAGCGTTGAAGCGACTTAACTTGTCCTGATTGAATACTGGAGGGATCTTCCCTTAAATCAAAGAAACTCTAGGTGGCCTGCCCCTGATTGGTAGGGTTTCGAGATGATTCACTTCTGGTTAAACAGTTCTTGAATGATTTTCCCCATAATCAACCGATGCTTAGGGATTTGCTTTAGACTGAATGATTCCATACTCATTAGATGTCAATGCCCCAGATTCATAGGGCTACAAGGTATACTTAATTTTGATCTAGACTGTTGAATGATTCAGTCCTCTTTGATTGCTCCTTGTTGGAATTTCCTCAATGTCAATTACTGGCCTGGAATTAAAATTGTTCGTTCATGAATGGTGATTCTAATGCAATGCTCATGCAGATTTTGAAAAATCAATTATTATTAGAATGATGTGATAGTGTGTGATGAATGGAGTAATAGTCCAGACGTAGTGCTATTTAGCTTGTGAAAGATACAACAAGAATAAGAATAACAAATCTTGTAGGAGTCATTTTATGCAACCTTGTTGTAGTATGCCTTCAGAATAAACCATACCTCAATTAGGACTTTTGAGGGTTGTAACATGGTTCGGTTCACAATTATTGAAACAAAGGATGAAAGGCTCAAAGTTTGATTGTTGCCCACCCATTCTCCGTGATGATCTCCAATCCTACGTTCAACTAACTTGGCACAAGCGTTCACCTTTCAAAAAGTTTATTGAAGGGAAGGAGTGATGGTTAAGGGAACCACAAGGTTCTCAGAATGACATTTACCCCTCTTGTCTTCTGTGTCTGTAGTCGCACAACTTTTTTCTTGTTCGAGGATTTTTCTTTTGTGATCCTTTCGTTTTAATCTTTTGTTCCCTAATTTTTGCCTGGGCTGATTCTTTTTTTGAATTTTCAATTTTGAAGTCCAGCGAGATGCCCTAATTTTTGCCTAAGTCTTTTGTTTTCAAGTTTTTCGACTTAGTGGACGTTCTTTCTTATTTTTTTTCTCTTTGAAACAAGTCGTGTGACACTGACTATCTTGATTTCTCTGAAAGGGTTATGGCTGTCTCACTCCTGGTTGGTGAGGTATAACCATTATGGTTATTGAGGTACGACCTCTTGAGAGGGATAAGATGTGATTGGTCCTTGAATGGGGACGCTTCTCTTGAAATTTGAACGCTTGGTTAAATTAACTGACAACTACCCTGCTGTTGCGGTGAAAATCGGATATCAAGCTATTGATTAACTTGAATCTTTAATTCTTAGATTACAACCGGACTTTAATTTATCCAAAGGAAAGGTCTAAAGAAAGAAATAACCTTTTGCGCGATGTTACAACAACGCTAAGAGATTCGGGGATCGGGGGTTGGTTATGCATAGGGTAGGTATTTCACATCCTAAACATCTGTAGTACTCTACAGGAACCTTTTGTTTGTTTGCATGCTAAGTTTGGAAATGTTTGCTAAGGTTTGGGATTGGGTAAAAGGTGTAGGTAAAGACCTAAAGATAGTTTTTAAGTTTGCTCGCAAAGACATCGCGTCCTCTGCCTACGTATCCTAACTAGGATAGAATCAGAGCAATCGTAGTTCACCTCACTAGGGTTGAAGAACACTTGATTATGATCAAGGTTCATAGGGGAACAAACATAACCATGTTTGTGTAGAGTTTAACAAAACTCTCTAGGTCTATGTTGTAACACTCAAAGGGGGAAGTAAGTGATCATATCCATGATCCTTACATAGAGTTAACAACTCCATCCTAGGGTTCTAGTTGAGGAGCACTCCTAGTAAAGATGGGTCTTTTAGACTTAAGCAAAGTCCAACGGCCTATGAGTTTTGATCTTAACTAAAGTTCAAGGTGACTTTTCAAAGTCAAAGGCAAAGGTAATGAGTTATTCAAGTATGAGGAATACAGAAGACAAAGATTACAATCAAAGAGGTGTAAGCGCGTTATAATGAGCAAGTAATTCAAGTTAGATGAATGATTTCAACTGATAAATACAAGCAATGCTACAAATGGCATATCTTAACGAAAATAAAGTCATGCTTTAGCAAGGATGGTAAGTATGATGAAGGTAACAACCATATAAACCACTGACAATTGGAAGTAACAACTACGCCTAGATAACAACATCACATAGTTAAATTAGTTTAGCCTCGTAATTTAGGAGGTACTATGATGAAAGACCTACTTGACAAAGTAAAGATGGGGAAAATACATGTTAACAAACAATAAGAGAGTGATATCCTAATATGCTAACAAACATAAGGGAAGTGAATCTTACAAGATAAAAAAACATGGTAATGAAGGAAGTTCAAATTGAAACGCATGGTAAAGACCTAGGAAAGGACCTACTAACAAGCGAGATCAAAGCATTGTAAAAACAAGCAAAATATGATATTACAATTTATTAAAATAAATTAGACATCATAACGAAGAGGTTGCAAAAAGAACGGATTAAAACTGATGAAAAATGAATAAATTAAGGCCATTTGAAGTTTTATTGATTTTATGATAAATAATCAAATGAACAAACAAATAAAAAGGAAAGGGCATGGGTATGGTTTGAACCCACGCCCTTGTGCTCATAAGCAAACACAACTAACCACCAGGCCATAACACACGCGTGTGCAAAGAAAAGAATCAGATAGATAAAATAATGAAAACAAAGTTATTTGAAATAAAAACCCAAAAAGTGTCCCACCCAGGGATCGAACCAAGGACTATGGGTTAGGCTAGTGACTTAAGGCGCATGCTTCTACCACTGGGGTGGCTGTTACATCCATTAATTGAATGGAAACAAAAAATAAACATAGCTTAAGTTGGTTGAATTTCTGGGCAACTCAAGAACTCTCAACATGATTTGTAAAAAACACCTCTAACTTTCTCAAATTTTATCCAATTTTAACAAACCTTATATGTATCTCACCCAGAAAATCATGAGGAATCTGATGGTGATATTAGTTTTCTCAAATTCTCAATGTGCAAGAAAATTCGATAGCTGGTGTGTATTAGTGTTATGTGATGCATTTTGTGATTTTCAAACAAGCTCAAATACTTTCAAGTCAGGCCAAGCATACATACAAAATTTAAACATGATATATAATGATGCTATCAACTCAAACTCTCTTAAATCCAACAGAATATACACATGTGATATGAAATGCAAAATAGTGAAGGAAAGTGCACTTTGAAACATGGATCTCGTGGTAATGTGTGTTTTGATTGTGTAATGATGCAAACAGCTCAAGGATGATAATTATGAAGTGTATATGAGATGATTTTGGTGAAAACTAGTCTGATGCAAAAGGTAGCATTGTGAGTGCTTGAGTGTTTGTGAAAAATGCACTTTGAAGGTCAAAACTTATGCCAGTCAGCTTTTGGGATAGAAACTCATATCAACAGCTTTAAAATGATGATTAAGAGGTGTACGAGTATGAGTTTGAGTGGAAAATAGTTTAATGCAAAAAAAAGGCATTTGTGTAGCTTTATGTGATCATGTTATGCAAGCCAATGGTGAAAATGAGCAGTAAGCCTAGAACTGATCAAGTGAGCATCTAGACACCTTCCAAACACATATACAGGCATGTATGAGGGATCAAAAACTAAATTGCAAAACTTGAATCAAGAGAGGTATGCTAAACTGTTTTGATAGCATATGGTGTTTTGATGCTTATCCACAATTCAATCAACATCCAAAATTCAATAAGATCAAACAAAAACCTCAACTATTGGCTATCATATTCTAGCAGTGTCTTGATAAAAGAATGGTATGCACAAACATACACCTCATCAAAACAGAATCAGATTAAGAAACCAAAACAGAAATGGACTTAGCAAAATGACTGCCTCTAGCAGTAATTGGCACAAAACCAATCTCAACTGCTCCTATTATTCTTAACTTCCTCGGCATGATATGAATACTAATAATGGAATGCAAGATGAATATCATACACCAATGAGTGAGTGAAAACTCAACTGCCACAGTTGGGGAAATTCAAACCAGTTCTCAACTTCACATTTCAGCCAACAGTACTAGGAATATTTTGCAAGAATCAGAAGCTACCAATTCAGGTTGTACCAATACCACAATGATTTTAGACTGATCAAGCCAAATCCACCAAATGAAACCTCATGATAACTCTCTTTTGTGTACCAGATTCTCAGGCCTGTTACTACTGCTGTCTCATAAATTCTTTCCAGCCTCAATGGTAGCTCTTCCAAACCTTGACATCTAATGATCATATACTAACCAACCTATCCTCAATGAATTCGCAGTCAATAATGACTGAGCTAAAACATTCAAGAGCTTCTCTTGAGCCAAAGTAAAATATGCAAATAACTCAGCAGTTCCAAATTGAAATAATACAAGCAAGCAATGATGTGCATAGCACTCTAGCAGCAGGTTCCACATCAAAATTCTTTCCACTCTCTTGAACTGTCTTGAGCCAAAAGGACTGAGGTTAACAACCACCTTGGTAGTGAAATTGCAACTAGCAGGCTCAAGCTTAGATTTGATGCAATACTGAATAACATATGTGTTTGGGGGACAAGGAATAATGAACTGAAATTTCTATATGCCACACAGGTTCAAAAATGCTTTGGTACTTGATTCAAATTGCTACCAATCTGTGTCAACAGTCCATACTAGTTGGGGTAACTCAAACTGAATCTTCATCCTTTGAGTCCTAAGGCTAATCAGGACTGAAACAAGAATGCAAACCTAAACTGCTAAACACAAGACTGATAATGCTAGGCTGTTGGTTTGAGGGTTGGAATAATGGTTTCTCTTTTAAACTCTGATCTGCACTTGTGAAGTCACAGTTCCAAAACATAGTGCCTCTTTCACAGTGCCAAATGGTAATGATTCAGTCATCCAAGACAGAGAGAAGAAAACACTTGGAATCTCTAAACTCAAAACATTCGTAACAACTGAACAAATCCAATAGCCTCTTGATGACCCTTCTTAAGCAAGCTATATCAGTTAAAAAAACAGAGGTCTCTACTTCACTTCTTGGCCTTGAGACTTTCTTCACTTTTAAGTAACAATACACTAGTGATGCTAAATGTAGAGATATGCTTTTCTAATGATTTATGAGTGTTTGGACAGTTGGGACATGATAATATTGAAGTGCTAGAGGGGTTAAAATGGCAAGAATTCACATGGAATGAGTTTTGGCCATTTTAAGGATTTTGGTCAAAGTATGGTAGGATGAGAGTTGACTTTTGGATTTTTTAAGGTTCTTGATGTTTTAATGGGTCATACACCTTCTATATATGTTTTAGAAGATGTGTGGATGGTTGTGGGAGTGTTGGAAAGGCTAGAAATGAAAATGGCATGAAGGTTGTAAAATGCCCATTTTTGGTGTTTTTGAGCTTTTCTTTTCTTACAAGCAAAGAAAGAAGGAGAAGGAGAGTTGTGATGC
This sequence comes from Lathyrus sativus, assembly GCA_963859935.3. Classification (NCBI taxonomy): domain Eukaryota; kingdom Viridiplantae; phylum Streptophyta; class Magnoliopsida; order Fabales; family Fabaceae; genus Lathyrus; species Lathyrus sativus. The sequence goes on along the minus strand of OZ012735.1, from coordinate 163,190,329 downwards.
AATGATCTTGTAGGCAACTCTGGTGTGAAGAATAAGTGAGGGGGAAGCCTCTATTTATAGGAGAGACAAAGGTGAGGGCAGCTTGGTAACTTGCCACTATTGGAGGGAAATTGTGAAGTTTCTTGCAAAATCTTGCCAATATCTTCATATCAGCTTCTACACATCAAACCCTTGGCTCAAGGTATGCAAGTATCAGCTGACATGAGGGATTTGAGATGACTAGAGAGAGCTATGAAGGTAGGGGCCTGCAGCTGCCCCAAATTGCTTGAAAAGTTTCTCTTTCATAACTTTAAAATGATTATTTTAATTGCAACTTGCCATCAACTTGCTTGGCTCATCATTTCAATCTTTTTTCTGGTTTTCTATTCATTCATACCTCATATTATCAGATTGTAACATGATCCAAGGGTGGAGAGTGCCTCAAGTTGTAAAAATCCAACTTTGAGATGTTGAAGCAAGTGAACTTTTAGTGTGACAGACCCAACTTCAAGACACCATAACTTCCAGCTCACAACTCCTCTTGGGGAGTTCTTGCACTTTTTGGAAAGCCCCCATATAGATCTACAACATTCATGTTTGCCAAAAGTTCCAAATCTATGTGAATCTTGGTTGAAAAGTCCTTCAAAGTCAGCAAAAAACAAGTTTTAGTGCTGCCAGATTTTCAAAATTTCACTAAGTGTTTTGTACTAAGAATCGATTTTGATGATAACTTCAATTCCATGCATTTTCTGAGTGTGACCTAGTATAGGACTTTTGTAGGACTTATTAAGAGCTTTCCGACGAGCTTTGAACCACTTCAATCGGGTGCGCGGTTAGGGAGTTAGGGTTTAGCCCCTTTCGAAACCCTAATTTCCCGTTTTTCCAATTACTCTCACGTCTTTGATCCGATGATCATGAAAATTGATATGTGGGTCCCTCATGACATAAGGAACAACTTTACTTCACCACTTGAAGTCCAATTCCTAAAACTTGAGGGGGTTGACTTTTCGGTCAACCGTACGATCAATCGGCAATTACCGAACTGTCTGTTCATGCTTCGGAGCTTCCAAGACTTTGAAACTCTTTGAGGAGACTTCACTAAGCCTTATAAACTTGTTGGACCAAAGTTGCATCATTGAACCTTCCTTTAAATCCAAAGTCAAACTATGGTTGACTTTTCCTGCTCGAAAAACCCTAATCGAGTACCCTGAACTGCGCTGTACTCCATCCGGGGGTGATCACTTCAAATTGAACTCACACATGGCCCAATATGATACTCTTGATCTTATTTCATGAATGATTCATCCCAAAGCGATGGTTACCCAATCCTCGAATCTTTCGATTTTATCAGTACGGAGCCCCGTTCCATCTGTGTCTTGACAAAATACACTCTGAAACTTGTTAATGTTAGATAAATAAATGCATATGATATGAAGAGGATATAAGGGGTCAAAATTTGGGGTGCAACAGATGCCCCTATTTAAATATCTTCACTAGATGGTAATGAGAGATGACAATCCTCATAGAAATCGTGTGAAAGGTATTTAAATATAGCAAACCAGAAATTTTGTCCCTTAGATCCGATGATATGCAAAAGGACAAATGCGATCATGCCATGAATCTAAATGGTGCTATATGATGCTTGAATGTAATACAGATGCGAACACACGAGTAAATATAAAAGAACGGCGAAACGACGAGTAACCACTCACGAGGACCCAACACACTGGGGAAAGATTCCGAGCGGAGTAAGCAAGATAGTTCAAACATGACTAATGATGCTTATCAAGGAAATCTTTCACACAGGGGACACAAATTCCACCAGGGAAGACACATCTTCATTGGGGAAAGGAGATACAAACTTCACTGGGGATAACCAGATGAGGAAGTCCACCGGGGAAGATCACAATTCTTCACTGGGGATACGAAAGAAAAGAAGCGCAAACTTCACTAGGGAAGGAACCCACTGGGGAAAACTTGCTGGGGAACAAAATCTACTGGGGAAGCGAAGCTTCACCGGGGAAAAGACGGAACAAAGACACGAATCTCACTGGGGATAACCAGATGAGAAAATTCCTATAACGAAGAGTTCAAACGGGATCTTCAGGGAAATGTTAGGAACAAGACCAGACGCACCGGGGAATCTAGTATCCACTAGTCCTCCGAGACTCGACTGGAAAATCAAAAGCTTCAACTGGGGAGACTGGTGATGACCAGAACAACAAACAGCTTCAAACAGTGCTAGTTTCCACTAGACTTACTGGGGATGATGGTAACGACCGAATCAACAATGGTTTCCAAGAAGTGCTAAATACCACTTAGACTTCCTGGGGATATGGTGACGACCAAATCAAAGTTCCAATTACAATTGGGGATTTCCAAACAATATTGGTAAAACACAAGACTTCGGTTGGGGAAGTTGGTAACGATCAACTTGTAACAATTAGCTTTCAAGCAATGCCAGTAACTACTGGACTTAGAGGAGACTGGTGATGACCAAATCAGGATATACCAATAACAATTGGTTCTGGATAATGCTAGTAACCACTAGACTTAACTGGAGAAATTGGTAACGATCGAGTCCAAGGAGATCAATGACCATTGGATTTTCAAAGAGTTTGGTAACGACCAGACCAAAGTGATGATAACAATCTACTTTAAGCGATGCCAATAATCATTGGACTTAGGCTAACTGGTGACGACCAAATCCAGGGGTACACCAATAACCACTGGTACTGGATACTGCTAGTGAAAACTAGATTTTCCAAGCAATGCTAGTGACCACTAGACTTAGAGGATTGGTAATAACCAAATCAAAAGCCACCAATAACGATTGGGTCTGAAGGTAACACTAGTAACTACTAGATTCAAAAAGACTGGTAATAACCAAATCAAACAGGTACCAATGACTATTGGATTCCAGGCGATGCCAATAATTATTGGGCTTTTCAGGGAATTTTGGTGGCGACCAACTCAAGTATCAGTGACCATTGGTTTTAGAAGGCAATACTAGTAACCACTAGATTTCTTAGCACAGATTGGTGAAAACCAAATCAAAAGGACTCCAATAACAATTGGTTGGCCTTATAACCGAATCAATGACAACTGGGTTTGGAAAATTGCTGGTGATGACCAAACTACTATACCAAACATAGTTAGTTCTGAATACGTGCTAGTGACCACTAGTCTTTCTCAGTTTGTTAGCGGTAACCCAATCGAAGGTGAAAATTGGTAATAACCCCCTGTTTGTATAAACCAAACATTGCTAGTCACCACTACTCTCCCAGAACAAAAATAAGGAAATCCCAGGGTGTCAACTCTAAAACGAACTTGTAACAACAAAATAAAGATAAAGGTAACGACCAAAGGACCTCAATGGTGGGAATGCAAACAAATGCATATGCTAGCATGATGCTGTATGCAAGACACAAAACGACCCGGAGGGACAAAAGAAAATCCAATAAAGAGGGAACTTATCACGCTGAGTTTCAAAATGCCCCAAATCAGGCGACACTTCCTTCTTTGATACAGATAACGATTTTTCCTCAGTAAAGTCCCCCAGAATCTTGCAAGGAAGAAGTCTTACCTTACTAGCTAGAATTTCTATTGGACGTATTTATCCCGGCCAAAGACAGCAGCGATTTGCGCAACTTCAAGAACTATGTAATATCATCATATTACCTTTGGAACTTTTCAATCATTTTGTCAAATTGTGCTTTCTCCTTCTTTCTTTTTAAATCAGGGCTTAGGTTTTTCAAAACACTTTGCTTTCAATAAAAAATTCTTATTAATAAATAAGTGAAGTTGCATAACAAAAATAGCAGATCATAACAATGATTTGGCCAAAGAGAGAACTGATTTTATTGATGGACAAGAACTTTACAAAAGATAAAGCCTTGGGGACTTTAAAAGTTTTGAAAAATGGCAACAGAAAAGATTACAGAATCCCATAATAATTTGGTCTTTCCGACTATTAGTTCACTTGTTTTGCCGCTTCTGACGAGAACAACACGTTTTGACCTTTCTTCTAATACTCTGCACAGGAGTCCGCCCCAGCGTCCGACATCTTTCAAACATTGGGTTTTTCTTGTCGAGGCATTGAAATCCTCTTTCTATGCATTCCGTTTTCAGGCGTAGTATTTTCTTACTGCGTCCGAGTTGATGGGATACTTGAGTGATTCGCCATCCATGGTTTCGAGAATTAGAGATCCTCCGGAGAAAACAGTCTTTACAACGAAAGGGCCGTCGTAGTTGGGCATCCACTTGCCACGCATGTCTTTTTGTGTAGGTAGGATTTTTCTAAGCACCAGCTCTCCTTCCCTATACTCTTTGGGACGAACCTTCTTATTGAATGCCCGGGCCATCCTTTGTTGATAGATTTGACTGTGACACATGGCCGTCATTCTTTTTTCGTCGATGAGATTCAACGAATCAAATCTTTCTTTTATCCACTCGTCTTCATCCAACTCTGCTTCCGTCAAGATCTTCAAGGAAGGTATTTTGACTTCAATGGGTAGCACTGCATCCATCCCGTACACTAGGGAAAAGGGAGTTGCCCCTGTCGAAGTGCGTACTGACGTCCGGTAGCCATGCAAAGCAAATGGTAACATCTCATGCCAATCTTTGTAAGTCACGACCATTTTTTGTATAATCTTTTTGATATTTTTGTTTGCAGCCTCAACTGCGCCATTCATCTTAGGTCTGTAAGGGGACGAGTTATGATGTTTGATCTTAAAGTCGTCACAGAGTTCCTTCATTGTTTTGTTGTTCAGATTCAACCCGTTGTCAGTGATGATCTGGTTAGGGATACCATATCGGCAGACAATTTCCTTTTTAATGAAGCGTGCGACCACCTGCTTCGTCACATTCGCATATGACGCTGCTTCCACCCATTTGGTGAAATAATCAATTGCGACAAGGATGAAGCGATGACCATTAGAGGCTTTAGGCTCTATTGCCCCGATCATATCTATGCCCCACATTGCAAAAGGCCAAGGTGACGTCATCACATTGAGAGGATGCGGAGGGACATGCACTTTATCAGCATAAACTTGACATTTATGACACTTTCGAGCGAAGAGTATGCAATCCGTCTCCAAAGTTAACCAGAAGTAACCCGCTCTTAATATTTTCTTAGCCATGGCGTGGCCATTTGCATGGGTGCCGAAGGTCCCTTCGTGTACTTCGGCCATTATGAGATTCGCCTCACTTTCATCGACACAACGGAGTAAGACCATATCATGATTTCTCTTGTACAAGATGCCATTGCTGATGAAGAATTTAGATGACAACCTCCGTATCGCTCTTTTGTCAATTGTGGATGCGTCGGCGGGGTATTCTTGATTTTGAAGGAAATTCTTGATATCATAAAACCACGGCTTCTCCCCAAATTCTTCGTCCATTGCCATGACGTATGCGGGTACTGTCCTTCTTTCGATGCGAATCAGAGGTGCTTCGTTAACAAACTGGACTTTCCACATGGATGCCATCATGGCCAATGCATCGGCAATGTGATTTTCCGCCCTTGGTACATGCTTGAAGGTAATTTCATCGAAATACTCAGCCATCTCTAGGATGTGGGTCTTATAAGGAATCAATTTTTCATCCCTGGTTTCCCATTCCTCTTTGAGTTGGTATATCACTAAAGCAGAATCACCAATTACTTCCAAAATTTTGATACGGAGATCAATGGCAGCCTCCAACCCCAGGATGCAGGCTTCATATTCCGCTATGTTGTTTGTACAAGAGAAACAGAGTCGGGCTGTGACCGCAGTGTACCCTCCAGTTGGATTTTTTAGAACCGCTCCGATGCCATGTCCATTTTTGTTTGACGCTCCGTCGAACATCATCTCCCAACGGGACCCTGGCTCGGGGCCTTCCTCTGGACCAGGCTCTGGTTTCGTGCGCTGAATATACATCACATCTTCATCGGGAAAGTCGAACTTGAGCGGTTGATAATCCTCCATAGGATACTCTGCAAGGTGTTCTGACAAAATGCTCCCTTTGATGGATTTCTGAGCAACGTACTGGATATCATATTCTGATAGGAGCATATGCCATCGGGCTAATCTTCCTGTCTGAGCTGGTTTCTCAAAGATGTACTTGATGGGGTCCATCTTAGAAATCAGCATCGTAGTGTGGCAAATCATGTACTGCCTCAGACGTTTAGCAGCCCATGCCAACGCACAACAAGCTTTTTCCAGGGGAGAGTAACGACTCTCACAATCAGTGAACTTCTTACTTAGATAATAGATTGCATGTTCCTTCTTCCCTGACTCATCCGTTTGGCCCAGGACACAGCCCATCGAACTTTCTAATACGGTCATATACATGAACAAAGGCCTTCCAGGTACCGGAGGAATCAGCACTGGAGGTTCTTGCAAATACTGCTTGATTTTGTCGAACGCCGCCTGGCAATTTTCATTCCATACCACTGTTTGATCCTTTCGTAACAACTTGAAGATCGGTGTGCAGGTAGGAGTCAGGTTGGAGATGAACCTGGAGATGTAATTCAAACGTCCAAGGAAACCTCTAACTTGTTTCTCAGTTTTAGGAGCAGGCATCTCCTGGATTGCTTTAACCTTGTCAGGGTCTACCTCAATTCCTCGCTGACTAACGATGAAACCAAGTAGCTTGCCTGAGCGAACTCCGAAGGTGCATTTGGCTGGATTTAGCCTCAATTGATACTTTCGGAGTCTTTCAAATAGCTTTAGTAGATGATCCAAGTGGTCTTCTTCACTTTGGGATTTTGCAATCATATCATCCACGTACACTTCGATTTCTCTGTGCATCATATCATGAAATAGTGTGACCATAGCTCTCTGATATGTTGCCCCTGCGTTCTTCAAACCAAAAGGCATTACCTTATAACAATAGGTGCCCCATGGTGTGATGAAAGTCGTTTTTTCCATGTCTTCTGGATTCATTTTTATCTGGTTATAGCCCGAAAACCCATCCATGAATGAGAACACTGCAAAGCTTGCCGTGTTATCTACCAAAGTGTCAATATGTGGTAATGGGAAATCATCCTTCGGACTTGCTTTATTTAGATCTCTGTAGTCAACGCACATCCTGACCTTGCCATCCTTTTTTGGGACCGGTACAATGTTGGCTACCCATTCGGGATATTTAGATACTGCTAGAAAACCAGCATCTATTTGCTTTTTGACCTCATCTCTGATTTTAAGTGCCATATCTGGTCTCGACCTGCGAAGCTTTTGTTTGATCGGAGGACATTCTGGTTTCAGGGGGAGCTTGTGCATGACAATGTCAGTATCTAACCCTGGCATATCTTGGTAGGACCAAGCAAATATGTCGACAAAATCTCTGAGGATTATTATCAACTTATCTTTGATTTCTGGCCTTAATGACGCCCCGATCTTGACTTCCCTTTTGTCCTCTTCTGACCCCAAGTTAATGACTTCCGTCTGCTCTTTATGGGGCTGGATATAATCATCTTCGTGTTCAGCTATTCTCTTTAGCTCTTCTGGGACCTCTAACTCTCCCTCATTCCCTTCTTCAGCTTGAAAGACGAATGAACCGCTAATAGAAGGAACCGAATGATCATAGGATTCTGTGGTTGATGGGGGTATTCTGCATGTTTTATTTAGGAACAATTAGGCACTCACACACAAACATGCGGATGAAGGGTGGTTTTTTATTATTTTTCAAAAGAGATTGCCATTTTTCCAAAAAGAGTGAAAGTGACGTGCAAACAATAACAAGAGTTTTAACAAAAACACTTTTTCATTAATGATTTTCAATTTTTGCAAAGTGGCCCAGTACAAAATAATTCACAAGTCTTGGGCAAGACCGAGAAATTTTTAAAGAAAGACACAAAGCTAACAGGCAGAATGAATTACTCTAAAGGTAAAAAGATGGGAACTTCCACAGCCTCCCAATTGCGCAATGCTCCTCCTCCTCTAATTATTAGATGATCCAGATTACCGTCCTCATTTTCAGAAATAATGGCGTTAACTTGTACACCGCCGCTGGTGAATATCTCTTTTAAGGACTTCTTCCTCATGGTGCTTTCTTCCGGCTCGCCTTCCGGAGTTGGTTTGTAACCCAACCCCTGTCGATCATTCTTGGCCCGAGCGTTGACTTCGATGACCTCTCCCCAACCCAGTGGGACTCCGGCTTTCAGTGCCGCCTTAATACTTTGAGCAGAGGTAAATAATGGCCTTTGGGTTATGTCTGATTCATCTACTAGAACAGCGTGAGCTATTTCTAGTGCTTGGAAAGCTGTTTCGAGAGAGTCTTCCTCAGCCTCAATATACCGGAAAGATGACAAGTTGCTTACCATCAAGTCCTCCTCTCCATGGACAATGACTAGCTGGTCATTTACAACAAACTTCATTTTTTGGTGGAGCGTGGAAGTGACAGCGCCAGCTGTATGAATCCAGGGTCTTCCCAATAAGCAGCTATAAACCGGATTTATGTCCATCACCTGGAAGGTGATTTCAAAGATTTGTGGTCCAATTAGAATAGGGAGATCAACTTCTCCTATCACGGTTCTCCTGGATCCGTCGAACGCCTTGACTATAAGAGAGGTTGGTCTCATGGTAGCGCCTTGATATGCCAGCTTGGCCAAAGTTCTTTTAGGCATTACATTGAGTGCTGACCCAGTATCCACAAGAACTCGGGACATTGTGTCTGCTTCACACTTGACTGATACATGCAAGGCACGATTGTGCTTGCGCTTCTCAGCCGTTAGATCATTATCATCAAAGCTCAAGGTGTTGCAGGCAGTGATATTTGCTACAACGGAGTCGAACTGCCCCACTGTAATATCCTTAGTAACGTGAGCTTGCGTTAGGATTTTGAGTAATGCCTGGCGGTGTGCTGGAGAACTCAAAAGCAAAGCCATGACCGAGATCTTGGAGGGTGTCTGATTCAATTGGTCCACCACCCTATAATCGCTTCGTCGAATGATTCTCAAGAATTCTTCTTCATCGTTCTTGAGACTTTCTTTTCTTAAAGGCTCTTTGTCAGTGGTTGTCTCCGGAACAGGCTTCTGAGGAACGGGCGTCTTTTGAACGGGAACTGCTGGTGGAGGAGCCTCGTTGTATGTTCGAGGTTGATAGACACGACCACTCCGAGTCATTTTGCTTCCACCGGCGATATTAGCCACACTTACTGGTTTCTTTTCTTTGAAAATCCCTTCACACCATGAATAATCTTGTTTTGGTGTCACGGTTCTTGGGCGAGGCTGGAATCCTCCTCTTGGCTCAAACCTAGTCTGTCCCCTCCCGAATTTCGGGGGTTCGGCATCATGAAATACTGGCCGAATATTCTTGTAGTTTTTGTTACTGTTACCATCTCTGGACCCAGCTCCTTTGTAGGATTCTCCTGGTATGTTAAACACAGGCTCGATGACTGCCACATCTTCTTCCTTTTTTCGGTTAGCGATTTCTATCATTCCTTGTTCAATCATAGCTCGAATATCCTTTTTCACAACGTCACAACCCTCAGGATTCAACATACATTCTCTGCAATCTTCGTGAGATGTCTTGAGTAACCATGCTTGAGCGAGGCGTTTGTGCAGGTCTGCTAATGGCACTTTGATCTCACCAATGGTGGTAACCTTCTTATCTTCTGACCCCTCCCCTTCTTCAGTAATGGCATTGACTCCACCATGATTGGGAAGAGGGTTGCTTTTAACATTGGGCGGATTATCTTCGAAGGATAGAGTTCCCTTTTCGATAAGCTCACGAACTAGGTGCTGAAGGGCAAAGCAACCTTCGAGATTGTGGCCTGGAGCATTCTCATGAAATGGGCAGCGAGCATTCGCATCATAATAGAACGGGAGTGGATTAGGTGGAGCACCCAACTTTCTTGTTTTAACCAACCCTCTTTCTACTAGCATGGGAAACAGGTCGGTGTAACTCATTGGAATAGGATGTATCTTTGGCCTATTTGCTGGATAATTTGCCCTTGGGGCCCTGTTCTGAGGTTGTTGACCCTGCGGCTGCTGGCTTGGTTGTTGATTACTGGTGCGATACTGTTGCTGACCGCCAGGCTGATACTGGTGTTGATTGTTGAATGCCCCAGGTTGGGGACCATGCTGCGAAGAAGGCTGAAAAACCGGGGTTACTGCCGCTACATATGATGGTTGGTACTGTTGGTGGAGGCTTCGAGAGCTTTGTACTTTCTTTCCATATGTGATTGCGCTCACTTCTCCCTCTTTCTTTTTGTGGAACGAGCTGACTGGCTTTTTTGCCGGGTTGGCGCTCGAAGTAACATTTGAAGTAGTCACTTTTCCGCTCTTCAAACCCGCTTCTACCTTAACCCCCACTGCCACAATATCAGAGAAATTTGTTGTAACGCTGCTGATCAAACGTTCATAGAATTCGGGTCGAACTGTATCCACAAACCAATCTGCCAACTCCTTCTCAGTAAGAGGAGGCTCTACCTGTGCTGCAGTTCCGCGCCACCTTTGCGCATACTCTTTGAAGGTTTCGGTATCTTTCTGCGTCATATTAAGAAGCTGACGGCGGTCTGGAGCTAGGTCCATGTTGTATTTGTACTGTTGAATAAAAGCATCTGAGAGGTCTTGGAAACTGTGAATCTTAGCTTGATCTAAACCGAGATACCATTTGGCTGAAGCTCCTTTCAAACTATCTTGGAAGCAGTGTACCAACAGTTTATCATTTTCAATATGCGGAGCCATCCGCCTACAGTACATGATTAAGTGCTCTTTAGGACAAGTAGTCCCTTCATATTTGTCGAAGACCGGTATTTTAAATTTCTGAGGGAACACTAATCCAGATACCAGACATAGATCCTTGGCATCAGATCCAAAGACATGATTTCCTTCAATGGCCCTCATCCTCTTGGCCATGATGTCCATTTCTACCCTTAACTTTTCGTGTTTTTCATCCTCAGCTTCGGATCCATCGGGTATATCAAAGATTGGCTGTTGATTGGCGAAGACTGGCCGTACTGTGGTGGGTCCACCTGCTGTAGTAAAAATGGGGTTTCTGATCGTTGAGTCGAACAACGGATTGAGACCTGAAGACTGCATGCCGTTGAAAGGTGGTACAAAATCCCGGGACATGCCATAGGGAAACTCTGCTGAAGTAACAGGAGCCATCGTGACATTGGCTGCTGTTGTGGCAACTTCGGAGACCACTGTAGGTTGTGTATCCATTTTTGCTTTGATCATGTTGAGGGCTTCTAAGATCTGGTTGACGTCCCCTTTGATCCCTTCAATGTCATTGTCCATTCGGTCGAACCTTTGATCATTATCTGCCATCTTCTTTTGAGCTTGGGACCGTGTGTTGTATCGGTGAGTACTCAGCGTGACTCCTTTCTTTCTCTCTGGACAAGAACAAAAGATGAGCTGCGGAACCCCAAATGCAAGATTGATGTAGGATGACATGCGAATGCAGATGCATAAACCATTCAAGGAAACTCAAGATTTTCATTTACAAACAAAAAGTTAGACCAACATGTGACGACGTGCTTTAAAAAGCGTTTTTCATTTGATAGCTGGGAATCTATTACAATAGAGTGGTCTTTGCTTAAAAAAGCAAGACTTTTCTTACAATGAAAGTAAATGCAACAAGCAGGATTTCAATCCTTTTTTAGGGAAAGCAGGGAAATGACGAAACAAAAACCAATCTAACAAGACGACCCTTCTCCTTCTTGGACCCCGGCATGAACTTGATCCTGGCGGATAATCTCCCACAGGTCTTCATTTTCCCTTTGCGCTTTAACCAAAGCGTATTTCAGTTCTTCCCTAGTCGTGGGGACTTCAGGTTCCATAGTTATCTCGTAATCGTGAGTGTAGAACATGATTAAAGCTATTTCCTTTGACCATAGCAGGTACCCCCTGGTGGTTAGGCAACTTGCATTCTCCATCGGAGTTGGGCCCATAAGGTGTGGATCTCTTTGAGCGTATTCGGCGTTAGCTTCTAGCTCTTGGTTGCGACCTGTCTCACAGAAGCGGGGCCTCAACAGTTCTGGTTCAGGCTCTGGCCCGGTAGGATACCCGTGTTGACGCCTAGCAAGGATAGGATTATAAGTGATCACCCCTCCTATCCCAATGAGAGGCACATTGGGAAAATCTCCGTAACTGGAAATCATGATTTGGCCGCCGATGCTAGTGTCGTACCAGGTGATATCATGGTGTCTGAGAGTGACGAGTTTAGAAACCCAAGCGTTTTTGGTAGGAAGCCTCCAAAGGATATGGGTCCTTGGCAGATGAGAAGTAAACCATCGGTCGAGTAGTGCAAGACAGCATGAGTATCGCCCACAATCATACAAGGCAAAACGGTGAATGACCACATAAGTATCAGCCAGTATTGCGTTGACCGGACTCTTGAGGATGAAGAGACGTATTGCTTCCTCGCTGATGAAGTCGTAATTGCTTGGGAACAGATACAGTCCATATATTAGTAGTGCCAAAATTGCCTCAAAAATGCCCAGGTTTCGACTTTCATAGTGATACTCGGCCATTTCCATTAGAGGCCCGGCATCCATTCCATACCACCCTGCTTTCGCCCTCATTGGTGGTAAGTCTTCCAGCTTGATATGCAGGGCTTTAGCTAAGTCCTTCTTCTTTGGCTTTCCATAAGGGAGTGTAAGAGCCCATGGGATCTTCAAGTAAGCATTATACTCTTCGAGGGTCGGGAGTAACTGAAAATCCGGAAACACAAAGCAGTGGTAAGTTGTATGATAGAACTCCAACAAAGCTTGCAACATGGGCTCATTGATTGGAGCGCTTATTAATGGCAATAGGTCCCCATATTTGGCTATGAAAGCAGCAGGATTTCGAACAAGTCTGGTTAGCATTCTTAGACGACCCAACCTCAGATCCGGGACTCGAAGCATGCCTCTTCTTACCATGTTGTTGCCTGCAAAGAAAAAGTTGAATTTCCTTGAATGATTAGAAGTAGTGTGAATGCAAATGCACATGGTTGTCACGGAACTCAGAGATTTTTGAACATCGGAAATCATCATTAATAAACAAAACAGATTACAAAACATCATTTCCTCTTACAAGGGTTTTAACTAAACAAATTGGCGCAATCTATCAAGGTTCTCCTAACAGCCTGAGGTTGAGCTTCTCGATCTTTCTTTCCAACTGAGTCTTCTCAATGATGAGTCTGTCCACGATTATCTTCCATGGATTAGACTGAGGCTCATAAGGCTCCTCTAGTGCCTTCCTCTTCTTACAAGAGAGGATTTCTTCATCTTTTGACTGGAGTTGTCTCCGGAGCTCTGCATTTTCTTCAATGACTATCTGATACTTGTGCTTCCAAGCTTCTTCAGTTTGTTGTGCTTTGACCAAAGCAATTTTCAACTTTTCTTCTTCAGACATGAAGACCAACGGGCGTTCTTCTTTTAAGGCCATAGGCTTTTGTTTAGGATACGGCATCTTTAGTGTGACAGCTCTTTTCCGAACCCATTGGAGGTAAGGTTCTAAAGAAATACAGTTGAGTTTTCCAAGATCTTTTTTTCCTTTTTTATGCAGACGCTTCCAAGCTTCTAGAATTTTCTCTTTTAATCCCTGACTGTCTTCCCCTTCTTTGAAGAAGATGCTTTCTACTTGAACACTTTTGGGTTTGTCTTTTAGGGGGTATCCCAATTGTCGGCGGGCAAGTATCGGATTGTAGCTGATCCCTCCATTAATGCTGAGAAGAGGTACGTTGCTAAATTCCCCACAACTGTCAATGATCATTATCCCATCATAATCACGATTATACCAATCAATATCAGAATGGGTAAGAGCCATGATCTTTTGTGACCACCATCCTTTCTTTGGATCCCAAAAAGCGTTGGCTTTGGGTAAATGTGAAGTGAACCATTTGTACAATAAAGGAGCACAACAAGTGATCATTCCTCCATTATGGAAATTCCTCAGATGAACAGAATGGTACGCGTCTGCCAACAAGGAAGGCACAGGGTTCTTCTTTAAGAAAATTTTGATGGCATTGAGGTCCACGAAATTCTCAAAGCTTGGAAACAAGAATATACCATAGATGAGTAAGGCAAGGATAGCTTCGAATGCATCCATGCTTAAATGATCTGCGTAGTATTGAGCTTTCTTAATCAAGAATTCTGCTTTGAACCCAAAGACTCCCCCTTTTGTAATCAGATTCTTTTTTATGTCATCCACTCCTAAACGTGTAGCTTTGGCGATATCCTGCTCTTTGGGGTCCTTCTCTACAATCGGAAAAGGAGATTCTTCAAGAATAGGCAACCCGATTAACTGAGAATACTCTTCTAGTGTGGGTACTAGCTGATAATCAGGAAATGTGAAGCAATGGTAGAGCGGGTCATAAAACTGGAGGAGGGTAGAGAGAAGCCCACTATCCATTTTTATCTTCAAGAGTAGCAATAGCTTCCCGTACCGGCTTTGAAATCCCTCTGAATCTGTCACCAAGGTGCTCAATCTTCTCAAATCATCTAGGTTAAAACCCTTGTAAGTGTATTTCAAAGTTTTCTTTCTTTCAATGTTCATGACGACCTCTGATATTTACAAACAACAAAGTCTGAGTTCCATGAAACCATATGATGATATGATGATATGATGATATGAAAACATAAACAAGATGCATATGCACACAACACAGGTTTAGGGTTAAGGACAAGCATGAGTTCAAAGATCTACCCATCCCCAAAGATCGTGCTACGGATTGATTGTACCTGCCGAACGGGTTCTACAAAGTTCCCAGAGTCCTCAACCCATCTTTCGGATATTATCGACTTCCCAAATTACTTGGTAATTGATAATATTCTCAAGAGAATCTCGTCTGAGTGTAGTATCGCGTATCAACTACTTCGGAAATACTTCCTTATAGTCATCGCACTACGTCCTAATAAGGCCAAAGTGGGGTAGAATGTATTCTAAAAGTCCACAGTGTCATAGGCTCCTTCGTTGAAAGTAGCATTGTTTTCACGAATACTCGATCAACAATACTAAAACTTTCAAGAGGGCCTACACTGAGCGGTGGTTTCTCAAGTTAGCTTGGTCGGGAATCAACTCCCTATAAGCCTTCTTGAATATACCACCATCCTATCACAATTGCACTCAAATCCGGGTATAGGACCGTCTCACCACTCAAAGCACCCAATACCCAACACACAAACAAATATATTGACAAATATACATGTTAAGCAAATATTCACAAATATAGCATACAATTAAACAAAATAGGCTAAACCCTCAAGTTTAAGCATTCCCCAGTGAAGTCGCCATTTCTGTTGCGGTGAAAATCGGATATCAAGCTATTGATTAACTTGAATCTTTAATTCTTAGATTACAACCGGACTTTAATTTATCCAAAGGAAAGGTCTAAAGAAAGAAATAACCTTTTGCGCGATGTTACAACAACGCTAAGAGATTCGGGGATCGGGGGTTGGTTATGCATAGGGTAGGTATTTCACATCCTAAACATCTGTAGTACTCTACAGGAACCTTTTGTTTGTTTGCATGCTAAGTTTGGAAATGTTTGCTAAGGTTTGGGATTGGGTAAAAGGTGTAGGTAAAGACCTAAAGATAGTTTTTAAGTTTG
Organism: Lathyrus sativus; assembly: GCA_963859935.3. Classification (NCBI taxonomy): domain Eukaryota; kingdom Viridiplantae; phylum Streptophyta; class Magnoliopsida; order Fabales; family Fabaceae; genus Lathyrus; species Lathyrus sativus. The sequence continues at coordinate 163,174,826 of OZ012735.1, read as the reverse complement.
CTCGCAAAGACATCGCGTCCTCTGCCTACGTATCCTAACTAGGATAGAATCAGAGCAATCGTAGTTCACCTCACTAGGGTTGAAGAACACTTGATTATGATCAAGGTTCATAGGGGAACAAACATAACCATGTTTGTGTAGAGTTTAACAAAACTCTCTAGGTCTATGTTGTAACACTCAAAGGGGGAAGTAAGTGATCATATCCATGATCCTTACATAGAGTTAACAACTCCATCCTAGGGTTCTAGTTGAGGAGCACTCCTAGTAAAGATGGGTCTTTTAGACTTAAGCAAAGTCCAACGGCCTATGAGTTTTGATCTTAACTAAAGTTCAAGGTGACTTTTCAAAGTCAAAGGCAAAGGTAATGAGTTATTCAAGTATGAGGAATACAGAAGACAAAGATTACAATCAAAGAGGTGTAAGCGCGTTATAATGAGCAAGTAATTCAAGTTAGATGAATGATTTCAACTGATAAATACAAGCAATGCTACAAATGGCATATCTTAACGAAAATAAAGTCATGCTTTAGCAAGGATGGTAAGTATGATGAAGGTAACAACCATATAAACCACTGACAATTGGAAGTAACAACTACGCCTAGATAACAACATCACATAGTTAAATTAGTTTAGCCTCGTAATTTAGGAGGTACTATGATGAAAGACCTACTTGACAAAGTAAAGATGGGGAAAATACATGTTAACAAACAATAAGAGAGTGATATCCTAATATGCTAACAAACATAAGGGAAGTGAATCTTACAAGATAAAAAAACATGGTAATGAAGGAAGTTCAAATTGAAACGCATGGTAAAGACCTAGGAAAGGACCTACTAACAAGCGAGATCAAAGCATTGTAAAAACAAGCAAAATATGATATTACAATTTATTAAAATAAATTAGACATCATAACGAAGAGGTTGCAAAAAGAACGGATTAAAACTGATGAAAAATGAATAAATTAAGGCCATTTGAAGTTTTATTGATTTTATGATAAATAATCAAATGAACAAACAAATAAAAAGGAAAGGGCATGGGTATGGTTTGAACCCACGCCCTTGTGCTCATAAGCAAACACAACTAACCACCAGGCCATAACACACGCGTGTGCAAAGAAAAGAATCAGATAGATAAAATAATGAAAACAAAGTTATTTGAAATAAAAACCCAAAAAGTGTCCCACCCAGGGATCGAACCAAGGACTATGGGTTAGGCTAGTGACTTAAGGCGCATGCTTCTACCACTGGGGTGGCTGTTACATCCATTAATTGAATGGAAACAAAAAATAAACATAGCTTAAGTTGGTTGAATTTCTGGGCAACTCAAGAACTCTCAACATGATTTGTAAAAAACACCTCTAACTTTCTCAAATTTTATCCAATTTTAACAAACCTTATATGTATCTCACCCAGAAAATCATGAGGAATCTGATGGTGATATTAGTTTTCTCAAATTCTCAATGTGCAAGAAAATTCGATAGCTGGTGTGTATTAGTGTTATGTGATGCATTTTGTGATTTTCAAACAAGCTCAAATACTTTCAAGTCAGGCCAAGCATACATACAAAATTTAAACATGATATATAATGATGCTATCAACTCAAACTCTCTTAAATCCAACAGAATATACACATGTGATATGAAATGCAAAATAGTGAAGGAAAGTGCACTTTGAAACATGGATCTCGTGGTAATGTGTGTTTTGATTGTGTAATGATGCAAACAGCTCAAGGATGATAATTATGAAGTGTATATGAGATGATTTTGGTGAAAACTAGTCTGATGCAAAAGGTAGCATTGTGAGTGCTTGAGTGTTTGTGAAAAATGCACTTTGAAGGTCAAAACTTATGCCAGTCAGCTTTTGGGATAGAAACTCATATCAACAGCTTTAAAATGATGATTAAGAGGTGTACGAGTATGAGTTTGAGTGGAAAATAGTTTAATGCAAAAAAAAGGCATTTGTGTAGCTTTATGTGATCATGTTATGCAAGCCAATGGTGAAAATGAGCAGTAAGCCTAGAACTGATCAAGTGAGCATCTAGACACCTTCCAAACACATATACAGGCATGTATGAGGGATCAAAAACTAAATTGCAAAACTTGAATCAAGAGAGGTATGCTAAACTGTTTTGATAGCATATGGTGTTTTGATGCTTATCCACAATTCAATCAACATCCAAAATTCAATAAGATCAAACAAAAACCTCAACTATTGGCTATCATATTCTAGCAGTGTCTTGATAAAAGAATGGTATGCACAAACATACACCTCATCAAAACAGAATCAGATTAAGAAACCAAAACAGAAATGGACTTAGCAAAATGACTGCCTCTAGCAGTAATTGGCACAAAACCAATCTCAACTGCTCCTATTATTCTTAACTTCCTCGGCATGATATGAATACTAATAATGGAATGCAAGATGAATATCATACACCAATGAGTGAGTGAAAACTCAACTGCCACAGTTGGGGAAATTCAAACCAGTTCTCAACTTCACATTTCAGCCAACAGTACTAGGAATATTTTGCAAGAATCAGAAGCTACCAATTCAGGTTGTACCAATACCACAATGATTTTAGACTGATCAAGCCAAATCCACCAAATGAAACCTCATGATAACTCTCTTTTGTGTACCAGATTCTCAGGCCTGTTACTACTGCTGTCTCATAAATTCTTTCCAGCCTCAATGGTAGCTCTTCCAAACCTTGACATCTAATGATCATATACTAACCAACCTATCCTCAATGAATTCGCAGTCAATAATGACTGAGCTAAAACATTCAAGAGCTTCTCTTGAGCCAAAGTAAAATATGCAAATAACTCAGCAGTTCCAAATTGAAATAATACAAGCAAGCAATGATGTGCATAGCACTCTAGCAGCAGGTTCCACATCAAAATTCTTTCCACTCTCTTGAACTGTCTTGAGCCAAAAGGACTGAGGTTAACAACCACCTTGGTAGTGAAATTGCAACTAGCAGGCTCAAGCTTAGATTTGATGCAATACTGAATAACATATGTGTTTGGGGGACAAGGAATAATGAACTGAAATTTCTATATGCCACACAGGTTCAAAAATGCTTTGGTACTTGATTCAAATTGCTACCAATCTGTGTCAACAGTCCATACTAGTTGGGGTAACTCAAACTGAATCTTCATCCTTTGAGTCCTAAGGCTAATCAGGACTGAAACAAGAATGCAAACCTAAACTGCTAAACACAAGACTGATAATGCTAGGCTGTTGGTTTGAGGGTTGGAATAATGGTTTCTCTTTTAAACTCTGATCTGCACTTGTGAAGTCACAGTTCCAAAACATAGTGCCTCTTTCACAGTGCCAAATGGTAATGATTCAGTCATCCAAGACAGAGAGAAGAAAACACTTGGAATCTCTAAACTCAAAACATTCGTAACAACTGAACAAATCCAATAGCCTCTTGATGACCCTTCTTAAGCAAGCTATATCAGTTAAAAAAACAGAGGTCTCTACTTCACTTCTTGGCCTTGAGACTTTCTTCACTTTTAAGTAACAATACACTAGTGATGCTAAATGTAGAGATATGCTTTTCTAATGATTTATGAGTGTTTGGACAGTTGGGACATGATAATATTGAAGTGCTAGAGGGGTTAAAATGGCAAGAATTCACATGGAATGAGTTTTGGCCATTTTAAGGATTTTGGTCAAAGTATGGTAGGATGAGAGTTGACTTTTGGATTTTTTAAGGTTCTTGATGTTTTAATGGGTCATACACCTTCTATATATGTTTTAGAAGATGTGTGGATGGTTGTGGGAGTGTTGGAAAGGCTAGAAATGAAAATGGCATGAAGGTTGTAAAATGCCCATTTTTGGTGTTTTTGAGCTTTTCTTTTCTTACAAGCAAAGAAAGAAGGAGAAGGAGAGTTGTGATGCAATGATCTTGTAGGCAACTCTGGTGTGAAGAATAAGTGAGGGGGAAGCCTCTATTTATAGGAGAGACAAAGGTGAGGGCAGCTTGGTAACTTGCCACTATTGGAGGGAAATTGTGAAGTTTCTTGCAAAATCTTGCCAATATCTTCATATCAGCTTCTACACATCAAACCCTTGGCTCAAGGTATGCAAGTATCAGCTGACATGAGGGATTTGAGATGACTAGAGAGAGCTATGAAGGTAGGGGCCTGCAGCTGCCCCAAATTGCTTGAAAAGTTTCTCTTTCATAACTTTAAAATGATTATTTTAATTGCAACTTGCCATCAACTTGCTTGGCTCATCATTTCAATCTTTTTTCTGGTTTTCTATTCATTCATACCTCATATTATCAGATTGTAACATGATCCAAGGGTGGAGAGTGCCTCAAGTTGTAAAAATCCAACTTTGAGATGTTGAAGCAAGTGAACTTTTAGTGTGACAGACCCAACTTCAAGACACCATAACTTCCAGCTCACAACTCCTCTTGGGGAGTTCTTGCACTTTTTGGAAAGCCCCCATATAGATCTACAACATTCATGTTTGCCAAAAGTTCCAAATCTATGTGAATCTTGGTTGAAAAGTCCTTCAAAGTCAGCAAAAAACAAGTTTTAGTGCTGCCAGATTTTCAAAATTTCACTAAGTGTTTTGTACTAAGAATCGATTTTGATGATAACTTCAATTCCATGCATTTTCTGAGTGTGACCTAGTATAGGACTTTTGTAGGACTTATTAAGAGCTTTCCGACGAGCTTTGAACCACTTCAATCGGGTGCGCGGTTAGGGAGTTAGGGTTTAGCCCCTTTCGAAACCCTAATTTCCCGTTTTTCCAATTACTCTCACGTCTTTGATCCGATGATCATGAAAATTGATATGTGGGTCCCTCATGACATAAGGAACAACTTTACTTCACCACTTGAAGTCCAATTCCTAAAACTTGAGGGGGTTGACTTTTCGGTCAACCGTACGATCAATCGGCAATTACCGAACTGTCTGTTCATGCTTCGGAGCTTCCAAGACTTTGAAACTCTTTGAGGAGACTTCACTAAGCCTTATAAACTTGTTGGACCAAAGTTGCATCATTGAACCTTCCTTTAAATCCAAAGTCAAACTATGGTTGACTTTTCCTGCTCGAAAAACCCTAATCGAGTACCCTGAACTGCGCTGTACTCCATCCGGGGGTGATCACTTCAAATTGAACTCACACATGGCCCAATATGATACTCTTGATCTTATTTCATGAATGATTCATCCCAAAGCGATGGTTACCCAATCCTCGAATCTTTCGATTTTATCAGTACGGAGCCCCGTTCCATCTGTGTCTTGACAAAATACACTCTGAAACTTGTTAATGTTAGATAAATAAATGCATATGATATGAAGAGGATATAAGGGGTCAAAATTTGGGGTGCAACACCTGCCCCAGGTTAAGATGTGAGGGTTTGAAAGTCCAAAAGAAACTCCTACTTCTAGGCTCGAAATGGCTAACTAGGGACTAACTCCTTATCTCTTTGGTGTTTAGGGGATTTGAAATAATTCTTGTACATCATCAACATGATTTTATCCAAAAGCGTACGATCAACAATTATGGGTATTCAGTTTTCGTCATCCTCCCTTCAATCTTTGCTAAACAACGGTGATAAAGTGGAGTGGATAAGAAGTGTATGTGTTTGTGCTTTGTAATAAATGATAAAAATGAGCGAATGCAACATGATTGATTCAGAAAATGCATAATCACTTCATTAATATTACCATTCAAGACAACAATGTTTAAAAACAAGTAGCAATTAATAAGAAATAAACTACAAATGCAAATGATAAAAATGTCCAAGGACTACCAATGTTGAGGACTTCTGCCTATTTAGACCACTGGCCTTTGGAAATGACCCTTGAAATCTTCGAGCTTAGATAGCTAAGAGGTTAACATGGAAAACCAAACTCCCTTTTGGAAATCATATGCACACTTTGTCAATCAACTGTTGCACTTTGACTTGGAAGGCTTTGCAATCTTCGGTTGAGTTCCCCATAGATCCTCCAGGATATCCACACTGCACATGGGGGTTGTACCTAGGAGGGTAAGGTCCTGGAAACGGCTTGAGAGTCTTGGGCTCCACCAACGAGTTTTGAATCAGATGTGGCAGAAGCTGACTATACGAAATAGGAACTGGATGAAGAGGAACATTCTTTCTTTCCAAGTTGTTGCGAGGCCTATTTTGATTCTGGCGCTGATTCTGACATTGAATCTGATAACTTCGGCCATATGCTTGTTGATTTACATGAGGAGCGACCCAAGGTTTCTAATATGGTTCCCTAGGCACGGTTGTCTGTCCATAAGAATAACGTGACACTGAAGATAAGGACTACTGAGAAGATGAAGAGCCGAAAGATTTCACCGGTTCACCCTGAGAATACTCAACATCTGCCATGATTGCATTAATTACATCCTCTTATTCCTCTTAGGAGTTACTAAGGGATTCAGTTTCACTGGCCTGACTACTCAAGATATCATGAATTTTTCCACTCTTTAGACCGCTCTCAATGTGTTCTCCTGCTATTACTAGGTCAGAGAAGTTTGATGTCCCACCACTAATCAATTTATCCAGGTACAGATCTTACAAAGTTTCCATGAATAGGTCAACTAATTCTCTGTCTAGAAGTGGTGGTTGCACTATAGAAGCTAATTCTCTCCACCTCTGAGCATATCCTCTGAAGGATTCATTGTTCTCTTGAGATAAGCTTTGCAGCTGCATGCGACTGAGAGCCATGTCAAGATTATATTCATACTGCTTTAGAAAAGCTTTGGCTAAGTCCAACCATGATCTGATCTGACCATTCTCTAACTGCATGTGTCATACCCTAAATTTGTTCACCTCTTTTTTGATCAAAGGCATTGGTACGAGCCATCAGGTGGGTGTTGTTATCACAAAGTTATCAAAGAATCATCAGAGGGAGTTCATAAGGAGCATGAGAAAAAAAGCCTGTTGGGTATCTCATAGGTCATGGTGGAGCTGGAATGATCACCCATTTCATCTGCACAATGCCCAAGCAAAAAGGGGAAATTAGGGTTTCGCACAGTCAAAAGTCGAGGTGTCAATGGTTTGATCAGTCAATGTCTTGATTTAATCCTCCATGAAACAAGGTCAAGGATACTACATTGGGTCAAGTATGAATCCAATCGGGGGTTGTCACCCAAAGATTGAAGACAGTGCCGTTCAGGATCACTAGTTAGGGTTTTCGATCGGGAAAAGTCAACTATAGTTTGACTTTTGTTTTGAAAGGTGTTCCAATGATGCAATTCTGGTCCATAAGGTTTATATGAATTAGTGAAGTCCATTCAAGAAGATTCAAGGCCTCGAAAGTCCCGGAACATCAACAGTCGACTCGGTATTCATCGATCGATCGTTCGGTTGACCAAAAAGTAAACTCTTCAACCATAAGGAATTTGACCTTAAGATATGAATCAAAAATGTTCCTTATGTCATATTACACTTGCCCATAAAATTTCATGACCATTGGATCAAGGGTTGAGGAGTAATTGCAAAAGTCGGGAGTTAGGTTTTGAAAGGGGTAAGACCATAACTCCTTAACCACACATCTAATTGAGTTGGTTCAAATCTCATTGGAAAGCTATTTACAAGTCCTACAAAAGTTCCAAAGTGGTCCATGATCATAAAATGTATAGATTTGGAGTTATGATCAAATTCATTACAAGAAGGGAAAATAACTTGAGAAATTTTCACTTTTAGGCTTGTTTTTCAACAACTTTGAGAGATCATTTGGCCAAGTTCCTTTGGGAATCTGAAACTCATGAAAAAATGAAAGTTATAGAGCTCCATGAGGGCTTTATATAAAGTCATAGAACTCTTCCATAGCCCTTGTGAGCTGAGAATTATGAAGTGAGAAAGTTGGGCATATGCACTAGTTTGTCAACTTGCCAAAATCCAACATGAACTTGATTTCCAACTATACACTTCACGTATAACCATTGAATAACCTCTAATATGATGTATTAGGGGGTGATATGAACAAATTTAGAAGAGAATCCAAGCAAATCTCAAGCCCTTGACAAGACATATTAATTTAATGAGAAAAATGCAAAAAGTTACACTAGGAGAGAGAGTATTGGTGGCTGCAGCATGGAGGAGATGACTTGGCTCACTCAAATGTCATTTCTCACATCTCATTCCTAGCTAGTTTTTAGGGTTAAACTCCTTTGCAAGCAAGCAAGGTCTGCTGAACAATGATGACATTTGGATTTCATGAGATTTTCACCAAAAATCTCCCTCCAAGGCCAAAACTTCAAATCTGCCCCAATACCCCTCTTGGCCTATAAATAGAGACCTCATCCCACTCTTCAAAACACACCAGAGCCATCCTAAACACCAGGAATACACAGCTCTCTTTCTTTCTCCCCTTGCTTGAAAGTGAAGAAATTCACCAAAATCACCATTTTTCACCACTTTGCATTTTTCACACCAGATCTTGTTCCAAACATTCTACCACTCCAAAAACCATATAGACACCCTTAAAACGACCCTCTGAAGCTGTTCCCACCATTGGTTTCTTAAAAAAAATCCATGGATCAAAAATTCAACTTCTCTCACACCATAGTTTGACTTTTGTGCTTGAAATGAGTCAAATTACTGCAAAGACCATTTCCTACCACTTTAACACTCCCAGCACCTCATGTTCATGATATTAAAGCTATCCATAATCACAAATACCAGCTGGAACTTCATTCTCTCAAACTGGCCACAAAGTTGCACTTTTCTTCAAGAGGAAGCAACTCCACAAGCTTGTTTCAAAAGGAAGGAACTTTTGGTTTTTGGCAGTTAGACTACAAGAGGTATGTAGTTCTGAACTCATTCACTAATATACATCATCATGTGTTGATTGTTTGTGAGTCTAGCTTGTATATTAGCATGTTGAAATAGTTTGTTAGTTATACTGTTGCACCCCAAATTTTGGCCCCTTAGACTCTCATTATCATTTTAGGAGCATACTCATAAATTATCTAACCCTAACCCAGTGCAAGTTTGTCTTTGTCAAGTTACAGATGAATCAGGGTTTTGTACAGTCAAATCGAAGCTTCAGGGTTTGTGATCAATCAAAGTTTTAGGCTAATTCAATCATGAAACAAGATCAAGGGTATCATATGATGTCAATTGAGAATCCAATTTGAGTTTGTTACCCCAGAATCAGTAACAGTGCATTTCAGGGTACCCAATTAGGGTTTTTGACCGGTAAAAGTCAACTGTAGTTTGAATTTGGTGTTGGAAGGTGTTTTAATGGTGGGATTGTGATCCATGAAGTTCATATATCTTAATAAAGTTCATTCAAGAAGTGTCAAAGTCTAAGGAGGTCCAGAGTGTCAACAGACGACTCGGTAGTCACCGATCGATCGTACGGTTGACCGAAAAGTTAACTCTTCAAATTTAAGGAATTGGACTTCAAAGTGTGAATAAAAAATGACCCTTATGTCATATTTCACTTTCCTATCAATTTTCATGACCATTAGATCAAGGATGAAGGAGTAATCGAAACATCGGGAAATTAGGGTTTTGAAAGGGGCTAAACCATAACTCCTTAACCACACATCCAATTGAGTTGGTTCAAAGCTCATTAGAAAGCTCTTGATAAATCCTAAAAAAGTCTCTAAGTGGTCCATGATCAGAAAATGCATAGATTTGGAGTTATGACCAAATTCATTTTGAGAAGGGAAAAAGACAAATTTTTCACTTTTAAGCTATTTTTTAGCAATTTTGAGAGGCTTTTTGGCCAAGTTACTTTGAGAATTTGAAACTCATGAAAACATGAATGTTTTAGATCTATTTGAGGTCTTTCTAAAAAGTACTAGAACATCTCAATAGCAATTGTGAGCTGAGAGTTATGGATTTGGCAAGATGGTGTTTTCATACTTGAGTCCCACATTGGTGATTTTTCATAAGTTCATCCTTTGGTCACTTGGATCATTTCTCAGCCTTTGAATCTTATTATTTCTGATATTTGGATGTTTTGAAGCATTGAAATGTGGAGAATTATGCAGAGAATTGAAATTGGAAGCTTTGACAAGTTGGGTTGCAAGTTGCAAATGCAACTTACATTAAAATAATGTGAAAAACAAGAGGTGGAAAGTAAGTTCTGCAAACAGCCATCAACCTACACTCTCTAGCCTGACTTTAGACACACTAAACTCATCATAACACATCACTTTAAACTTACCTATCAGCCAAGAAAGCCCTTTTTGGAGATTTGATTCAAAAATGAAAACCTTTCCTTCTTAAGAAGAAAATCTCCAAATCTGCCCACTACCCCCATTTGCCTATAAATAGAGGCCTCTTCCACTTCATTTGATACACAATAAATCCTCTAAAAACCAGAGAATTTGAAAGCTCACCCTCTTTCACTCTTTGCTCCAAATTCACAAAATCACAAAACCACCAAAATACCACAAAACCTGTCTTGCTACAATAGCTGCCAAAACCATTTCCCCACACTCAAACTCACCAAAGATCATCCACACAATCCATAAATATGATATATAAGGTGTTCCAACCATTGAACCACTCAAAAACCTCACCATTCAAAAAGTCAACTTCCATACCAAGTTACTTTGACCACAATGCACAAAATCAGTCAAAACTTGTTCTAGACATTCTCTTGATATTATAACCATTCAAACACCTCATAAATGTCATATCTCAACTGTCCAAAACATTGAGGATCATTGGTAGAGTTTATTTCTCCAACTGTTACAACATTTGCACATTGCTTTAAAAGGAAGAAAAGTCTTAAGGCAAGGAGGTGATTGAAGTTCTCTGGGTTTATTGGTATTTTTACATGTTCAAGGCTTTCTACAAGAGGTATGTGGCATTGAAACTTCCTCTCATGCTTTACCTTACCATATTTTATAAGTTTGAGTTCATGTGTTGGAATTGTATTCATGCTGCCACAAAACAATTTTTTTGAATATGTCAAACTTTGCCTTCTGGCTTGTTGCCTGATTTCTGAGCATAATCATGTTTGTTCCCATGTATGTGATGTGTATGCATGACTTGTTTGGTTGGAGGACACACAGAACTTGAATTGCACATCCACCCTGTTTCACAATATGTCATTTTGCATTTTATGTGCCATATCCATTTCAATTGACTTTGCAACTGACCTTGGTGTTTGGAATCATCCCTCAACATACACATAAGTTGTAGGCATAGTTTGTTTGATCAAATGTACATAGAACCTGGTTTTGCACTTTTTCATGTTGCATCAAAATGCCATTTTGCAGTCTGTGAACCTTTTCTCATGCCAACCAGTTTGAAACCACCTTACTTGCTTAAACTTATTTGTTTACATGTATATAAGATGTGTATATGATGTATGTGATCAAAATGTGCATTAAACTTGGTTTGAACTTTTTCATGCTTCATCAAAGATACCAAAGAGCAGTTGGATACCATTTCTCACCACATACCTTCTTGAGCTCTTTTTTTGTGTTTGAACTCATTTAACAACATATATGTGAACTGTTTGAGTGATTGGTTTGATCAAAATATGCCTAGAACATGAATTGAGTTTTCTCATGCATAACCAAAACACCAAAGTGCATTTTGAAAGTCATATTTTTCCACAGACAGTCATAAGCTAATTTTTGAACATGAACACATTCATTAGCATGTATTTAATGTGTATAAGTGATTAGTTTGATCAATATGTGCCTGGAACTTGAAATGCCTCACAGCCTGCATACCACACTTGTCAATCTTGCAAATTGTACATCATTTTTTATCTCAGACTATTTTGATCCATAAATGTGATTTAGATTCACTCATTATCATTTATGTGGTGTGTGTACATGATTACATTGATTGAAAATTGGCTGGTATATGAACTTCATCCCAAAATGCATCTCACATGTTGACAAAGCACACACTATCGGGTTTTCAAATGGAGGGGGAATTTCAAAAATCCAACAGTGCCATCACGTTCCTTGTGATTTTCTATGCAATTTAGACCTAAATTTTGTGAAAAACCATTGAGAATTGACTGAGTTACACTTAAAAATGCAAAATTGGTTTTGATGTGTGTGTCTTGCCCGGCCTGCCTTGAATACACGCCCCATATGTTAATGGGGTGACATTTTTACTTGGATGTACAGCCACCCCAGTGGTAATCACTTTGTCACCTAAGCGCCTTTGACCTTGCTTGCATGGGTTCGACCCTTGAGGAGGGCAACCTTTTTGTCATTTTTTTACCATTTTTTACCCAAACTTCAAAAAATCATATCTCACTCATTTTTAGTCATTTTGCATCCATTCTTTTTGCATTGTGTTTGTTTTTATGTCCAAATTTATGTCATATTTTAAAATTTCATGTTTGCCCAATTTTTTATCCGTTTTAACCACTTGCAAGTTAAGTATGTTTTTGTGATCGTTTTCACGTACGCAGATGAATTCTTTCTTGTTATACTTGTGATTGTCTGTGATATTTGTTTACATTCATATCCTTAGATGTTAGTCAACATTCTAGGATTTTATTTTTGGTTGTTACCATGTTTATTTTGTCCCCTCTGAGGAATGTACTTAAGCTTGATCTGTCGTCACATTTCCTTGCTCGATCAGTTGCTTTGATTGTCATCAATGCATATCTTGTGTTTATCTTTAACATGTTCATTTAAGGGTTGTCACCATCCTTTTACCTTCATCATGTTTAAAAATTTTCTTAATGTTTTCTTTCCCCAAGTGATGAAGCTTGTTAGCTCTCATCCAAGTTGCCTCCCTTCTCTCCTTCCAAAGGAAAAGTCTTTCCATTGACCCCTGTGTCATGGATAGCTTATTCACCTTTCTCTTGACTTTGTTAAGTCACTTTAACCTTAGTTTAGAAATCATTAGACTTTGCTTTAAGTCTAAGAAACCCACTTGTACTAGGAGTGCTCTTCAACTAGAACCCTAGGATAGAGTTTGTCAACTCTATGTAAGAATCATTGTCATGATTTCTTACTTCCCCCTTTTGAGTGTTATAACTTAGAGTAGGGAGTTTTGTTAAACTCCACACAAGCATTGTCATGTTTGTTCCCCCTCGAACCTTGATCATAATCAAGTGTTCTTCATCCCTTGTGAGGAGAACTACGATTGCTCTGATTCTATCCTAGTTAGGATACGTAGGCAGAAGACGCGATGTCTTTGCGAGCAAATTTAGAAAACCATCTAGGTCTTTACCTATCCCTTATCCTAATCCCAAACCATAGCACATTTCACAAACTTAGCAAACAATCAAACAAAAGGTTCCTGTAGAGTACTACAGATGCTTAGGGTGCTAACACCCTCCCTAGGTATAACCAACCCCCGATCCCCGAATCTCTTAAGCGTTGTCGTTACATCGCGAAAAGGGTTTTTCTTTCTTTAGACATTTCCTTTGGATAAAATAAAGTTCGGTTGTAAAAGAATTAAGATTCAAGTTAATATAATAGCTTGATATCCAATTTTCACCGCAACAGAAATGGCGACTTCACTGGGGAAGCGAAAGATCTTTTGTTTGAGGGTTTAGCCTATCTTGTTTGATTACTTGCTTATTTGTGAATACTTGTAAATATGTACATTTGTGCCCTGTTGGATCTTGGGAACTTTGAGTGGTGAGACAACACTATACCCGTGCTTGAGCGTACTTATGATAAGATGGTGGTATATTCAAGAAGGCTTATAGGGAGTTGATTCCCGACCAAGCTGACTTGAGAAAACCACCACTCAGTAGAGGCCCTTCTGGAAGTTAGTATTGTTGATCGAGTATTCGTAAACACAATGCTACTTTCTACATGGGAGCTCGTGACACTGAGGACCTTTAGATTACATTTCCCCCCACTTTGGCTTTATTAGGATGTAGTGCGATGACTATAAGGGAGTAATTCCGAAATAGTTGATACACGATACTACACTTGGACGAGACTCTCTTGAGAATATTATCGACCACCAAGTATTTGGGAAATTGATAATATCCGAAAGATGGGTCGAGGACTCTGGGAACCTTTTTAGAACCTTGTTCTACAGTTTTGAAGGCCTTAGTACCTACCTTGGGATGGGTATACCTTGGCTCCACGCTCATGTTCTCCAAACCTAAACCTTTGTCTATGTACCTATGTGTATATGTGAATCTGTGCTTACCTGTGTTTGTGCATTCATGCATTCATGAGCATCATATCATAAAAAGTTTCATAGAACTCAGACTTTTGTTTGTAAACATTAGGATCATCATGAATAGTGGAAAAAAGAAAACTATGAAGTACACTTACAAGAGTCCTAACTTGGATGACATAGAAAGGTTGAGCACTTTGATAACAGATCTAGAAGGATTCAAGAGCAGGTATGAGAACTTATTGTCATTGTTGAGGGTAAAGAAGAAGATGGATCTGGGACTTCTCTCCACACTTCTCCAATTTTATGATCCGCTCTATCATTGTTTCACTTTTCCTGATTATCAGCTGATACCTACACTTGAGGAATATTCTTGCTTGGTTGGGTTACCCATTCTTGATGAGTCTCCTTTTCCAATCATGGAGAAAGACCCTAAGGAGGAAGAAATTGCTAAAGCTACACGCTTGGGGTTTGTGGATATTCAGAACAATATGGCTACTAAAGGAGGAGTTTTTGGTTTAACTGCAGAGTTTTTGATTGGGAAAGCTCAATACTATGCTGATCATTTGAGTATGGGTGCGTTCGAGGCTATCATGGCCTTGCTCATTTATGGGATCTTTTTGTTTCCAAGTTTTGATAATTTTGTGGACCTTAACGCCATTAAGATTTTCTTGAAGAGAAACCCTGTGCCGACTTTACTAGTTGATGCATATCATTCTGTTCATCTGAGGAATCTTCATAAAGGAGGAGTGGTTACCTGTTGTGTCCCTTTGCTATACAAGTGGTTTATTTCTCACTTACCTAAGGCTCATGCTTTTTGGAAGGAAGGTTGGTGGTCTCAGAAAGTTATGGCTCTCACTCATTCCGATATTGATTGGTACAGCCGTAACTACGATGGGATAAAGATCATCGACAGTTGTGGAGGTTTTGTAACGTACCTCTTCTTGGTACAAATGGAGGAATCAGTTACAACCCTGTTCTTGCTCGCCGACAGCTTGGATATCCTTTGAAAGACAAACCCAATAGTGCCCATGTGGAGGATATTTTCTTTAAGGAATGTTCAGAATTGAAAGAAGAGATCTTAAAAGCTTGGGATCATGTACATAAGAAAGGAAAGGAATACTTAGGGAAACCTAATTGCATCTCTCTCGAGCCTTATCTCCAATGGGTCCGAAAGAGAGCTATTCAACTGAAGATGCCTTATCCTCAGCAGGAACCCATGGTTTTAAAGGAGGAACCCCCAATGGTCTTTATGTCTGAAGAGGAGAAGTTGAAGATTGCTTTGAGAAAATCACAACAAACTGAAGTAGCCTGGAGATACAAGTACCAAGTGGCCGTGGAAGAAAATAATGAGCTCCGTAGATAACCTCAGATGAAGGATGAAGAAATGATTGCTTGTAAGAAGAGGAAGGCGCAAGAAGATTTATTTTATTCCAGCCATCAGTCAACTCCATGGAAGTTAATGGTGGACAAGCTCATTCTTGAGAAGACACAGATAGAAGAAGAACTCAAGAAGATCAAAGCAAGAGAGGACTTTTGTTAGAATATCTTTAGCTCTATGTTTAGGACTTTTTGTAAGATGTACTATTTTGTAATTCAAAACTTGAAAATCAATGAAATGAAATGATGTTTTGATGTTTACAAAAATATGAGTTCTATAAAACTTTGTGCATTTGCATTCTCATTAATTAAACATTCAAGGAATTAAAGTTTATTTTGCAGATATTAACAAATGGATTCTGGAAAAAGAACAACTGCAGAGAATGTGTTTCAAAGCCCAGATCTGGAGAATCTGAGAAGACTAACAAAATTGGTGGAGGATCCTGAGGCATTCAAAGGAAAGTATGGGAATGTGTTGTCTTTACTTGAACTTCAAGTGGATGAAGAGATGTTGTCAGCACTTGCACAATTCTATGATACGACCTATCATTGCTTCACATTTCCAGATTACTAGTTGCTACCGACCTTGGAGGAATATTCTGCGTTGATAGGATTAGGTGTTGCCCCTAGGCCATTTTCTGGAAGAGAAGGGACACCCAATGAAAGAGTAATTGCAAATTCCTTATATCTAGAAATGACTGAAGTACGCCCACAGTTGACTACTAGAGGAAGCCTGTATGGATTTCCAGCTACGTTCTTGTTTGAGAAAGCACAGTTTTATGCGGAGTCAAAGAAGATGGAAGCATTAGAGGCTATTCTGGATTTGCTGGTTTATGGACTTTTCTTGTTCCCGACTGTTGATAATTTTGTGGAGGCAAATGCGATCAATTTGTTCTTACTCGGGAATCTTGTGCCCACATTGTTAGCTGAAACATACTTCTCTATCCATCGTAGCAGTCATTATGGAGGTGGACGAATTGTGTGTTGTACGGCTCTTCTCTACAAGTGGTTTATTTCGCACTTGCCGAGACTACCAGTTCTTTGGGATAGACAGAATGGACTCTCATGGACAAAAAGGATTTTTTTACTTAAGCACTCAGATATCAAGTGGTATGACCCCGTGTATGGAGGAATTCCTATGATTCAAAGCTGTGGAGACTTCCCGAATGTACCGCTCATCAGCACTGAAGGTTGCATTAGTTACAATCCTATCTTAGCCCGTCGTCAGTTGGGGTACCCAATGAAGGATGAACCAGACTTCGCCCTTTTGAGGAGTTTTTACATTGAAGAAGGGAAGGATCTGGCTTACAAAGCTCGAATTGTGTATGCTTGGCGTTGCATCAACACAAGAGGAATGACTGCTTTATATTATTCCGACACAACTATTTCAGAGTCTTACTTAGCATGGGTAAGAGAAACTGCATTGAAGATGTTATACACCAGTTTTGAGCCTGGCCCAACAAAGCTCACTCTTGTGGAAGAATTAAAAGCTATTCTGGCAAAGGCTGAAGAAGAAGGAAGAGATTGGAGGGGTAAGTACTTCAAAGTCATGCAAGAGAAGGAAGAGCTCCAGGCGTGGGTTTATCAAAATGGAGAAAAGAATCAGCGTGAAGACGAAGGACCGTCCGACCAGAAGATCTAGAACTTTGTGTTTTCTGTATTTTATCATTCAGTCGTATTGAAGATTTGTATTTCAGTTTCCAGTTTGTTGTTGTAAAACTCTCCAGTTGTTAATTTATGAAAATTTGTCTGCTTTGTTTTCCTCATTGTTATAATGTTTGCAAATATGGCCTTTAAGTTCCTTGAATGATTAATTCTGCATTTGCATGTCTGTATTCATAAGCATTGCATATGCATGTTCTTGTGTTGTGTCTCATTTTGTTGTCTTGTCTTCAGAGAGAATCACACTGAATCCTCAACATCGATACAATACTCGAGCCCAAGCTCGTCTGAGAATTGAAGGACAAAATTTGGATGTGGATAGAATTGATAACGAGCTCGGGGAGCTCCGAGGAGGCATGAGGCAGATCATGGAGGCCCTGCAGGTCATTCGTGAAAAATTGGACACTCAAGCCATTGTTGTTTCTGAAATCACTGGTATAGCTGCGGATCCAGTCCCGAAGGCAGTCACTGTTGCTAATGTGCCAACCTATTGATTACCACCTGGTTTTGTACCTCCACCAACAGTCAACCAGCAAGCAGTTCCCCTAGGGGCAGAACTTCCTCAAGCTATTCCTACTTACACTCAGCCTTCTGTTCAGACTCAAGCGCGCCCTGTTTTTCATAATCCTCCACCAGTGTATGAAGGTCTTGATGGGTATGAAGAAGAGAGTGGACGACATGATAGGTTGAAAGAAAGTGTAGAGACTATAGGCAGGAAGGTTAGAGCAATGGAAGGAAACGACATCATTGGTACTGATGCCAGAGATATGTGTTTAGTATCTGGGTTGGTAATTCCACCGAAATTCAAGATTCCCAATTTCGATCAGTATTCTGGCACTACTTGTCCTCGGACACATCTGATTATGTACTACAGAAGAATGGTCGCACACGTGGAAGATGATAAGTTGATGATTCACTGTTTCTAGGTGTCGCTACTGCGAAAATTGGCGCCGGCTATGACAGAAGAGTCGCCACCATGCGTTATTTATCCCAAAGGAGGGAAAGGAAACGCTCGAAGTAAACCTACCGCAAAGACGGGAAAGGAATGGTCATCGCAACCAAATCCTGGATTCGGGAGTAGGTTACGCAAGGGGAAGGTATTAGCATCCCTCACGTCCGTCGTACACGACGGGATCCACGCTTGTTTTCTAGTACGGATTGTTACTCTATCTACTCTAAGGGTCTGGGTTAAAAAGAAAAGAAAATGACTCGGCAAAGTATCGCACTTTATGCCTACGTATTCCCGTTTGGAATGAGAAATCAGAGTCAACGTAGTTCGCCTACCCACGGGAAAGGGGCGGAAGGTTGCTCGCTAGGATACGACATCCTATGCCTACGTACTTTCATACAGCATGAAAGATCAGAGCAAACGTAGTTCGGGCTACGGAAGACACAGATTTGTCTGACTGTTTTTTATTTTTCTGAAAAGGTTTTCTCCTGACTAAGAGTCCAAGCGGACAAAAATGACACCTTGATGTTTGTTTTCAGTCTTTTACGCAAGAACTGTTTTTTATGAAGTTTGCAATCTCTGACGCACTAGAGATTATGATTTGAGGGTGACTACGTCGTATGTCACCCTAAGGGTAACACACTAAGCATTCAGATTACTGAAGAGTGACCCTCCAACAATCCTCTCTCACATATCTTAAGGCTCGTAGCGTACGACATCGATTATCCTTATTACTGTGTTTTGAACTGTTTTGAGATGAGAAAGAAGTCTGAAAACCTAGGGTTTGAAAGGGGAATCAAAACTACCCTAATGTTATCATGCATGGATTACAACCTAATGTCTGTCATAATTCCCTCCTGCACAGAGGAAATCAGAGATCCTAGGGGATACACAGCAAAAGAAACAGCAGATATACAGTAAACAGTAAATATGCATGAGATGCAGCAGTACAAGCGAGGCAAGGGAGTCCCACTCAACCTCGAACCTGGGAAAACAATAGGCAAAGTGAAACAGCTTCACTTCAAACCTAAGGGGCAAGCTGAACAAGCCAACACATAAAACAGAAAAAGAAGTAAAACCGAACACCAGCTCTGACAGCAACACCAGCTCCTACAGTAGGCAGCTCAAACAGCAACAGCTCTGACAGCTACAGTTGATTAACAGCAAGGAAGGTGACAATAACCCTTTCAAATAATCCCCCATCTTCAATCTTCAATGATCCCAAAGCTTTAGATAAGCTCCTATCTTCAATAAGCCCTAGCTCTGGCAAGCAATGAACCCCAACAAATAGACAGCTTCAAACAGCAACAAAACCCTAGCTCCAACAGATAACTCACTTTGATAAGCATAAGCTTTATCTTCACCAATCTTCACTAAACCTTATCCTCCATAGGTACCCATCTTCAATGCAAACACACCAGAAGAGAATCAATTAATAATAGATGAAATTGTGATGTTAAGAGGCTCAGTGACAACCCAGGGAAATCACTAAGATCTTAGCATAACAAGTGAAAGGTATCCTCAAGGTTCTACCCTACCAAAGCATGCTCTACATCCCTCCTAAGGAGATATGGAACTTCTTTGGGGGACCTTGTGTCATGGGATAGAATAGAGGCACAAGAAGCTCTCTATGTTTGAAAGAAGAAGTCAGTCTAATCTAAAGCTCTCCCTATGTCTCCTATCTCCTAAGTCTTCAAAAGCAATCTTCAAGGATAAGAATCTTCATGCTCCAAGCTCCATCCTTTGTCTCCAATCATCTCCAATGTCTTCATGAGCTCTAACAAGCAAAACTCAAACCCCAAGCCCAATTAGAATAGCCCAAACCCAGCAAACAAGCCAAATGCCCAAGGGGGCAACACACAATCAACAACCAATTTGCAAAAATCAAAGAAAATAGTAATACTCATCCTAAAATCCTAGATTAATCTCTTAGGGAACCTAAATATGTACCCTATACCCCACATAAACCACAAGGCCTAAATCAAAACCTAAGTCTCCAAACTATGCCCTAAACTACACCTAAGTATTGTAAAACCCTAATCCTAACACCCTAAGGTTCATCATTCAAAACTAGCTTAAATTTCATCATAAAAATATGATAAAAATCTCTAAGGGAGCATGTACCTCTTATCTAATAAATCCAACAAGAATCAACTCAAAAACATTCACCAATCTCTCATACTAAATTCAGAAAAATAAGGTATCAAACAAATGCAAAATAAAATCAATAAAATTGTAAAATGTACCAAAAAATATAAAATGCATGAAATTATGTTTTTATTGTTTTATTAAATTCTAGAAACCCTAAGGAAAACAAGGAAAAAATCCTCACCCTAAAATGATCTTTTTTCAATTAGTTATGGATTTTTTTAATTAACCTAAAATAATATGAAAAAATAAAAGAAAATAGAAGAAAATGAAAAGAAGGCGTGACAAATAGCAATCAGAACCAGTTCACTTCACCAATTGGTCCCAGAGGTGGGTGCGTATAGGAAGCGCGCGCCAGGCCCAATTCAATTCAGAAAATAAAAATGAAAATCAAAGAAAAAAAAAGAAAAAGTTGGTACGAATAGCAATGATTTCACGTGTGAATCTCCATTGGGCCTCAGAAAGGGGTGTTGGTAGCAAAATATATTTAAGCCCATCCAGGGAAGTTAAATGAAATGGTGCGTTTGGTTTGGACTCAGAAACCTTCACAAATTTCCATCAATCCTGGTCGTTGGATGATTGCTTTGGTCAAAGGTCTTGCACGATCCTATGGTGATAAGTTCATCTTCTTCCTTTGAATTTTGGAGGGAGAAAAGCCATGGCTGATCAGAGCTTCAAGTCTTCATCTTCTCCAAACGCAACTCCATTAATCTTTACCAAAACTTAACCCTAATAACCTCATCTGGCTCGTTTTTCCACAAGGAATTTACTCATGCTATCCATTATCATTGAAACCTTCTCCTTCTCAAAACACGAATGCATCTTCAGAAATTGCTCAAACAAGAATCATCATCAAACTCAAAATTGAATAGCCTAGATTCATCACCAGGCTACACTGAATGAAATCCACTATCTAACTAGGTTTAAACCTCCAAGAACTGCAAGATACAATCATGAACAGAAATGGTGCTCAACCTAATTTTGTCTCAAAAACATGCCAATTGTTACCAGAATCCACCTAGCCATGTTCTACAATGGATATCACCATCTAAAACCTAAGGAATTTACCTAAATCGAGCCATAGGATGAGATTTACATATCTGCAAAAATCGAGTGAACAGACCAAGCAATCCTTCAAATTAAGCTCCAAGATCTTCCAGATACCTTCAATGATGTATGATCAAGCTTCTGCATGCAACAAATTGGATTGAAACCTCTTGAATCCTTGAATCCCATTCTGACTTGCAAGGGATGAATCCAAAATGCTCTCTCACGATTTTGCAACAATCTTGCCTTGAATTGTATCTGGAATCACTCACCAACACCAAAGGAAGCTATTGAACACAAAAGAATGGATTGAAATGGATCAAATTGGTGTAACCGATTTTGTTTTGCAAATGGAAAACTCAATGTTCAATCTCACCAATCTCTCTCAATCTGCACCAACCAATGCCTTAAATCACCTCTAATCCTTATATAGAACATGAATGAAAGCTCTAGAAACTTCTGGATTGATCCAATGAGAAGTTCCATATCTCTTGCATTTGAAAATATCATGAGAAACTCATACATGGCAGCTGAGTTTTAAGCTTGCTTCAATGCCTCATTCTGATCCAATTTCTCCTTAGATGACATATTGAATGGTTTGGCAAGGGTTAAGGCCTTGATCAAGCTCCAAAGAGTGGTTTTGCATTTGTTACTTATGATGTAAGCAACTACTTTACAAAGCAAGTCATAGAATTATCCCTCAACTCAAAAATTTGGCAATGTAAATGTTTTCAAAATATGTTTTCCAATCAATTTGGTATGTTATATGGCTAGGTTTGGACCCATAGCTCAAAAATCCCAATTTTCATCCTTGGTTCATTTAAAATTCACCCTTATTTTAGGCCATTTTTGTAATTTTGTGATACAAGCCCTTCCAAGCTCTCATTACCTCTTACCTAGCCCAAAAACACCATTCTAAGCACATCTCATGTTGAACATTTTTCCATTTGAGGAGTGGAAGATCGAGATTTTGACCTATGTTGAAAAATGACCTATAATCATCAATACCCAAAATACCCCTGGATTGCCAAGACCATAACTTGAGTTCTACAAATCCCCTTGAGGACTTATAGTACTCAAATTAAAGCTAAGATCATGGTCTACAACTCTTATGTTGGCCAAGAATCCATTTGAAAATTCCTTGATGGGCAAAAGATGCTTGGAAGTCAAATGACTTTCACAGATAAATTTCAGTGTCCTCTTGGGACCCATAACTTGTAAGAACCATAACTTGAGTTCTACAAATCTCCTTGAAGACGTCTAGTACTCAAATTAAAGATATTGAGAAGCTCTACAAGTTCCAAGTTGGCCAAGAATCCATTTGAAACTTGAATTTTGACTTATCTGGCTTGGAAGATAGGCCTAAATTAGGGGATTTTACACTGAAACCCTAATTTGACAACTCCTCCTACTCTTGATTCTCTTTGATTTATCCTTGGCACAACACCACACATGTATCAACATATCAATTCATGAATCCCTAAATCTCCACTTAAGCCTTGATGCTCTTCAATCACTCAGTTGACCTAGGGTTGACCTAGGGTTGACCCCAATGAAACCCTAGTTGACTGCACTTCAACTGTGGCTCTTGTACTTGAATCAATGACTTGTCTCATCTTCAATATGACCCTCTAGGCATTTCATAAGCTTTTTACACATTCCATACCCTCAATTCATAGCTCATACCCCCCTTGATGACCCTCAATACACCTCAAATTAGGAGAAAAGTCCCCTGGTTGACCCTCAACCTTCTCAAAGCTTCAAACATGACTTGATGACTTGGATGGTCTTAAGCTTGAAAAAAACCTTGATGTGCTTCTTTAGATAAGAATGGCACTTGATCCCTTGTTAGATGACTTGCTATGCTATGCTATGCAAATGATTAATTTATGTACATGATGTAACTATGCAAATGATAATGCAATTAAAACATAAATCAGGTGAAATAGGTTGAGCAAATTTTAGGGTGCAACAGCTGCCCCTATTCAAACGGCTTGGACCCGACTGGGTGAAGAGCGAACGACCTTCAGACAATCGAGGTACGAGACGGTTGAATACTAAGAACCCGGAAATTTGCCAACCGCAGAAATAAACTGCACAAACTGCTTGGAAAACAACATCCGCTGACTGGATCTAGTTGTTACGGCAACAAACGGATCAATTAGCGACCGTGCTGGGGATTATTTCCATCAGCCCGAAAAAGGATCCTATCATCGCGAGGATAGAACTTTGTCCATGTTAGGACGCTATATTCTGTCAACACAGCAACATCCCGAGGACTTCGCTGGGGAAACTATTCTGTCTGAACATTCATCTGCCTGCTTCATACGGGAAAAATCATCTGAATACTGTTTCTATGCCTACCTCTGCAGTGCCTACCTTCGTTGGTCCCAACCCACAAGTGACTCGCGAAGGACTCTACTGGGGGCATTAACACGAGGAAATCACGACGACTTCCTTGGGGAACATACTTTTGTCAAATATCGGAACATAGCTCACATACCCTATCTATCACGGGATCATCATCTATCTGGATACCGGAAAATTCATTCGCCTGCTTCATACGGGAAACTCCATTTTCCTGATTCATATCGGAAAACACATCTACCTGATTCATACAGGAAAGTTTATCCGCCTGTTTCTTACGGGAAAATATAACACATCTGCCTGATGCATACAGGAAAGTTCTTACGCCTGATTCTTACGGGAAAATATAACACATCTGCCTGATACATACAAGAAAGTTCTTCCGCCTGATTCTTATAGGAAAACATAACACATCTGCCTGATACATACAGGAAAGTTCTTCCGCCTGATTCTTACGGGAAAATATAACACATATGCCTGATACATACAGGAAAGTTCTTCCGCCTGATTCTTACGGGAAAATATAACACATCTGCCTGATACATACAAGAAAGTTCTTCCGCCTAATTCTTACGGGAAAATATAACACATCTGCCTGATACATACAGGAATGTTCTTCCGCCTGATTCTTACGAGAAAATATAACACATATGCCTGATACATACAGGAAAGTTCTTCCGCCTGATTCTTACGGGAAAATAACACATCTGCCTGATACATACAAGAAAGTTCTTCCGCCTGATTCTTACGGGAAAATATAACACATCTGCCTGATACATACAGGAAAGTTCTTCCGCCTGTTCTTACGGGAAAATATAACATTGGATATAGCTTCCTAGCCTGTTCGCGGTAGTAGCTAACTCCACTGGGGATATTCTAAAAGTAACTGCCCGACACCCGTTCAGTCAACAAGTGACCACTTCTGAAATTTTGATTTATGAAACCCTGAAATGTTGCCGCAACAGCAAACCTGAAGAAAACCCTCCGCTGGTCGGATAAGAGAAACTTCAACCAGTAACTCTATGGGGAATGATAACAAGAACTGTGTTATCCTATATCTCACGGCGAGACCTCGAATATCCGGAAATAGATCTGAGATAGAACCCCATACTCCTGTTGAAAAACACACCCGAAAACAAAAGGTTAACCAACTTGATTTATGTTTCAAAATGTGTATGTTTGGCAATGGCGTAATGCTCCATACGACATGGAAATGCTACGCGTTTTTTGGGTAGATGCAAATATGATAATGTATGCAAATGCAAATGCAGGTTCAGGCTGCTGGGGAAGGCTCTGACAAGCTTGCTTCAACACGACTGTTGAGGACAAATACCACCCTGCTAGGGATGAACGGATATCACAGAGTATTATGGCAAAGTAAATGCCGAAATACAACCAACTCTGCCGGGGAGAGATTACACATCGATTTCCACTAGGAGGAAAAAATAACACCTGCTGGGAAGATTAACTCAGCTGGGGGAGAAGCAACCCTTTTGGGGGACAACTGTCTGGGTACAGTTTACGAACTCGAAACTACCACTCCGCTAGGGATAATCATCCTGACGAAGGCCTGACGACCTACGGGGGGAAAGAAAACCATCCTCGGTGGGGATAATCCTTCTGAACTTACTATCTTGGTCATGCGCCATGGAAATCCTCCCAGCTGGGGACTGAATATGCACATATTCGACTCTCTGGGGAGTATAACCTCTGCATGGGATACTGATCTTGACTTGTTGGGGATACCCGGTGGACAACTTCCGTGAGGATACTCTTCTGGGGAAACAAGTTTTCGATTGTTCGCTTCAAAGGTGAGAAACCCTGCAAAACACAAACGAGACAAAACAAATCTATACAACCAAATCTATTCGGGTTAGCGTCCGTGACATTACTTCAGTCAATTCGAAGTTTTAGCAATCATTGGCAAGGGCCAGAAAAGTTATGCACATGCGAGTTCATCGGAACATTGGCGTTTTCCACATACAAAACAGTAAAGCACAAACATCAAATACTGAATAACATGTTTTATTAATAACAGGCCTCTGAATAGGCAAGGTTTTGTACACCGGATGCAACTCCTGAAAAGAGGAAGTTACGCACACACACATACATATATGCACAAAAAGCATAAAAATACAAATTGAATTTGTACACATGTCGGCAACGTGGTGCAGACAAACATCACGAGCTGATCCTCCTATGACTCGCATGACTCTGGCGCTTTCCCGGTATTCGACTTTCGGAAGAGATTGTGTTGGATAAATGAACCCTCAGGTATTCCCAAACCACTAAGCAATGCTGTATCAAATCCGAACCGCAATCATTTGCTTTTTCAATCCCTAACTTTTGCGTGAATCGCCCTTTGCGGGTTTTCAATTCACCGGGATACCCTTTTTTGCCGAAGTCGCCCAATGCAGGTTTTCGACTTCGTGGGTGTACATCTTTTCAATTTTATCCCTAACTTTTGCCCGACCCTTTTATTTATTTTTTACGGTTCGCCAGGATGCCCCATTTTTGCATGGACTCTCTTTTTACTGTCCAGCGGGTCAATTTCAAGCAAAGTATTTTTTAACTGCGTCCGAATTCACAGGCGACGTAAAGTCTTCACCATCCATGGTAGATAGTAGCAAGGCTCCTCCAGAGAAGACTTTTCTGACGACGTATGGCCCTTCGTAATTAGGGGTCCACTTGCCCCTGTGATCTGTTTGTGGTGGGAGAATCCTCTTCAGCACAAGGTCGCCCGTCTGAAAGCTTCGCGGACATATCTTCTTATCATACGCTTTCTTCATCCGGATCTGGTACAACCGACCGTATACGAGAGAAGCTAGCCTCTTCTCATCCATTAAACTCAGCTGATTCAACCTGTCTTTAACCCATTATGCCTCGTCAAGTTGGACATCTCGTAAAACCCTTAGGGAAGGAATCTCAACTTCTAACGGTAACACTGCCTCCATTCCGTATACTAATGAAAAAGGGGTTGCCTCGGTTGATGTGCGTACCGTCGTACGATAACCGTGCAAAGCGAAAGGTAGCATCTCGTGCCAGTCCTTGTATGTTACAACCATCTTTTGAACAATCTTCTTTATGTTCTTATTGGCCGCTTCAACATCGCCATTCATCTTGGGCCGGTAAGGAGAAGAGTTGTGATGCTCAATCTTAAAATTCTGGCACAGCTCTTTCATCATATTTTTATTCAAATTCGAACCGTTGTCGGTGATAATCCGCTCAGGGATCCTTTACCTGCAGATAATATCTCGTTTGATAAATCTGGCGACCACTTGTTTGGTGACATTGGCATATGACGCTGCTTCCACCCATTTGGTGAAGTAATCAATTGCCACCAAGATGAATCGGTGTCCATTTGATTCCGTAGGCTCAATCTTCCCGATCATATCAATTCCCCACATCGAGAACGGCCATGGTGATGACATCACATTCAGAGGACTTGGGGGTACATGGACCTTGTCCGCATAAATTTGGCATTTATGACACCTCTTTGCAAACTTGAATAAGTCTGTTTCCATAGTTAGCCAGTAATAACCTGCCCGCAGCAATTTTCTCGTCATAGCATGCCCACCAGCATGTGTACCAAATGTACCCTCATATATCTCTTCCATGAGCAACTTCGCCTCTTTCTCGTGTACACAATGTAGCAATACCGAGTCGTGGAGTGCAAAGACCATTACTTGAGTTCTACAAATCCCCTTGAGGACTTCTAGTACTCAAATTAAAGCTAAGATCATGGTCTACAACTCTTATGTTGGCCAAGAATCCATTTGAAAACTCCTTGATGGGCAAAAGTTGCTTGGAAGTCAAATGACTTTCACAGATAAATTCCAGTGTCCTCTGGGGACCCATAAGTTGTAAGAACCATAACTTGAGTTCTACAAATCTCCTTGAAGACTTCTAGTACTCAAATTAAAGATATTGAGAAGCTCTACAAGTTCCATGTTGGCCAAGAATCCATTTGAAACTTGAATTTTGACTTATCTGGCTTGGAAGATAGGCCTAAATTAGGGGATTTTACACTGAAACCCTAATTTGACAACTCCTCCTACTCTTGATTCTCTTTGATTTATCCTTGGCACAACACCACACATATATCAACATATCAATTCATGAATCCCTCGATCTCCACTTAAGCTTTGATGCTCTTCAATCACTCAGTTGACCTAGGGTTGACCTAGGGTTGACCCCGATGAAACCCTAGTTGACTGCACTTCAACTGTGGCTCTTGTACTTGAATCAATGACTTATCTCATCTTCAATATGACCCTCTAGGCATTTCATAAGCTTTGTACACATTCCATACCCTCAATTCATAGCTCATACCCCCCTTGATGACCCTCAATACACCTCAAATTAGGAGAAATGTCCCCTGGTTGACCCTCAACCTTCTCAAAGCTTCAAACATGACTTGATGACTTGGATGGTCTTAAGCTTGAAAAAAACCTTGATGTGCTTCTTTAGATAAGAATGGAACTTGATTCCTTGTTAGATGACTTCCTATGCTATGCTATGCAAATGATTAGTTTATGTACATGATGTAACTATGCAAATGATAATCCAATTAAAACATAAATCAGGTGAAATAGGTTGAGCAAATTTTAGGGTGCAACAGCTGCCCCTATTCAAACGGCTTGGACCCGACTAGGTGAAGAGCGAACGACCTTCAGACAATCGAGGTACGAGACGGTTGAATACTAAGAACCCGAAAATTTGCCAACCGCAGAAATAAACTGCACAAACTGCTTGGAAAACAACATCCGCTGACTGGATCTAGTTGTTACGGCAACAAACAGATCAATTAGTGACCGTGCTGGGGATTATTTCCATCAGCCCGAAAAAGGATCCTATCATCACGAGGATAGAACTTTGTCCATGTTAGGACGCTATATTCTGTCAACACAGCAACATCCCGACGACTTCGCTGGGGAAACTATTCTGTCTCAACATTCATCCGCCTGCTTCATATGGGAAAAATCATCTGAATACTTTTTCTCTGCTTACCTCTGCAGTGGCTACCTTCGTTGGTCCCAACCCACAAACGACTCGCGGAGGACTCTACTGGGGGCATTAACACGAGGAAATCACGGCGACTTCCTTGGGGAACATACTTTTGTCAAATATCGGAACACAACTCACATACCCTGTCTATCACGGGATCATCATCTATCTGGATACCGGAAAATTCATCCGCCTGCTTCATACGAGAAACTCCATTTTCCTGATTCATACCGGAAAACACATCTACCTGATTCATACAGGAAAGTTTATCCGCCTGTTTCTTAAGAGAAAATATAAAACATTTGCCTGATGCATACAGGAAAGTTCTTTCGCCTGATTCTTACGGGAAAATATAACACATCTGCCTGATACATATAGGAAAGTTCTTCCGCCTGATTCTTACGGGAAAATATAACACATCTGCCTGATACATATAGAAAAGTTCTTCCGCCTGATTCTTACGGGAAAATATAACACATCTTCCTGATACATACAGGAAAGTTCTTCCGCTTGATTCTTACGGGAAAATATAACACATCTGCCTGATACATATAGGAAAGTTCTTCCGCCTAATTCTTACGGGAAAATATAACACATCTGCCTGATACATACAGGAAAGTTCTTCTGCCTGATTCTTACAGGAAAATATAACACATCTGCCTGATACATACAGGAAAGTTCTTCCGCCTGATTCTTACGGGAAAATATAACACATCTGCCTGATACATACAGGAAAGTTCTTCCGCCTGATTCTTACGGGAAAATATAACACATCTGCCTGATACATACAGGAAAGTTCTTCCGCCTGTTCTTACGGGAAAATATAACATTGGATATAGCTTCCTAGCCTGTTCGTCGTAGTAGCTAACTCCACTGGGGATATTCTGAAAGTAACTGCCCGACACCCGTTCTGTCAACAAGTGACCACTTCTGAAATTTTGATTTATGAAACACTAAAATGTTGCCGCAACAGCACACCTGAAGAAAAGCCTCCGCTGGTCGGATAAGAGCAACTTCAACCAGTAACTCTATGGGGAATGATAACAAGAACTGTGTTATCCTATATCTCACGGCGAGACCTCGAATATCCGGAAATAGATCTGAGATAGAACCCCATACTCCTGTTGAAAAACACACCCGAAAACAAAAGGTTAACCAACCTGATTTATGTTTCAAAATGTGTATGTTTGGCAATGGCGTAATGCTCCATACGGCATGGAAATGCTACGCGTTTTTTGGGTAGATGCAAATATGATAATGTATGCAAATGCAAATGCAGGTTCAGGCTGCTGGGGAAGGCTCTGACAAGCTTGCTTCAACACGACTGTTGAGGACAAATACCACCATGCTAGGGATGAACGGATATCACAGAGTATTCTGGAAAATTAAATGCCGAAATACAACCAACTCTGCCGGGGAGAGATTACACATCGATTTCCACTAGGAGGAAAAAATAACACCTGCTGGGAAGATTAACTCAGCTGGGGGAGAAGCAACCCTTCTGGGGGACAACTGTCTGGGTACAATTTACGAACTCGGAACTACCACTCCACTAGGGATAATCATCCTGACGAAGGCCTGACGACCTGCGGGGGGAAAGAAAACCATCCTCGGTGGGGATAATCCTTCTGAACTTACTATCTTGGTCATGCGCCATGGAAATCCTCCCAGCTGGGGACTGAATGTGCACATATTCGACTCTCTGGGGAGTATAACCTCTGCATGGGATACTGATCTTGACTTGTTGGGGATACCCGGTGGACAACTTCCGTGAGGATACTCTTCTGGGGAAACAAGTTTCCGATTGTTCGCTTCAAAGGTGAGAAACCCTACAAAACACAAACGAGACAAAACAAATCTATACAACCAAATCTATTCGGGTTAGCGTCCGTGACATTACTTCAGTCAATTCGAAGTTTTAGCAATCATTGGCAAGGGCCAGCAAAGTTATGCACATGCGAGTTCATCGGAACATTGGCGTTTTCCACATACAAAACAGTAAAGCACAAACATCAAATACTGAATAACATGTTTTATTAATAACAGGCCTCTGAATAGGCAAGGTTTTGTACACCGGATGCAACTCCTGGAAAGAGGAAGTTACGCACACACACATACATATATGCACAAAAAGCATAAAAATACAAATTGAATTTGTACACATGTCGGCAACGTGGTGCAGACAAACATCACGAGTTGATCCTCCTATGACTCGCCTGACTCTGGCGCTTTCCCGGTATTCGAATTTCGGAAGAGATTGTGTTGGATAAACGAACCCTCAGGTATTCCCAAACTACTAAGCAATGTTGTATCAAATCTGGAACGCAATCATTTGCTTTTTCAATCCCTAACTTTTGCGTGAATCCCCCTTTGCGGGTTTTCAATTCACCGGGATACCCTTTTTTGCCGAAGTCGCCCAATGCAGGTTTTCGACTTCGTGGGTGTACATCTTTTCAATTTTATCCCTAACTTTTTCCCGACCCTTTTATTCATTTTTTACGGTTCGCCAGGATGCCCCATTTTTGCATGGACTCTCTTTTTACTGTCCAGCGGGTCAATTTCAAGCAAAGTATTTTTTAACTGCGTCCGAATTCACAGGCGACGTAAAGTTTTCACCATCCATGGTAGATAGTAGCAAGGCTCCTCCAAAGAAGACTTTTCTGACGAGGTATGGCCCTTCGTAATTAGGGGTCCACTTGCCCCTGTGATCTGTTTGTGGTGGGAGAATCCTCTTCAGCACAAGGTCGTCCGTCTGAAAGCTTCGCGGACATATCTTCTTATCATACGCTTTCTTCATCCGGCTCTGGTACAACCGACCGTATGCGAGAGAAGCTAGCCTCTTCTCATCCATTAAACTCAGCTGATTCAACCTGTCTTTAACCCATTCTGCCTCGTCAAGTTGGACATCTCGTAAAACCCTTAGGGAAGGAATCTCAACTTCTAACGGTAACACTGCCTCCATTCCGTATACTAATGAAAAAGGGGTTGCCCCGGTTGATGTGCGTACCATCGTACGATAACCGTGCAAAGCGAAAGGTAGCATCTCGTGCCAGTCCTTGTACGTTACAACCATCTTTTGAACAATCTTCTTTATGTTCTTATTGGCTGCTTCAACATCGCCATTCATCTTGGGCCGGTAAGGAGAAGAGTTGTGATGCTCAATCTTAAAATTCTGGCACAGCTCTTTCATCATCTTGTTATTCAAATTCGAACCGTTATCGGTGATAATCCGCTCAGGGATCCCATACCTGCAGATAATATCTCGTTTGATAAATCTGGCGACCACTTGTTTGGTGACATTGGCATATGACGCTGCTTCCACCCATTTGGTGAAGTAATCAATTGCCACCAAGATGAACTGGTGTCCATTTGATGTCGTAGGCTCAATCTTCCCGATCATATCAATTCCCCACATCGAGAACGGCCATGGTGATGACATCACATTCAGAGGACTTGGGGGTACATGGACCTTGTTCGCATAAATTTGGCATTTATGACACCTCTTTGCAAACTTGAAACAGTCTGTTTCCATAGTTAGCCAGTAATAACCTGCCCGCAGCAGTTTTCTCGTCATAGCATGCCCACCAGCATGTGTACCAAATGTACCCTCATATATCTCTTCCATGAGCAACTTCGCCTCTTTCTCGTCTACACAATGTAGCAATACCGAGTCGTGGTTTCTTTTGTATAGGACACCATCCGGATTCAGATAGAAATTGCCAGCCAATCTCCTGAGAGTCTTCTGATCTCGACTGGATGCCCCAGTCGGATACTCCTTGTTCTTCAGGAAATTCTGGATGTCAAAGTACCATGGTTTACCATCGGGAGCCTCGTCAATGGAAACTATGAATCCAGGCCTATCGAGCCGAGAGATAACAATCTGGGGAGCCTCGTTCCAGAAGTTAACTTTATACATGGAAGATAATGTCGCCAGGGCGTCAGCCATTTGATTTTCTGCTCGCGGCACATGATGCAATTCCACCTTGTCAAAGAAAGGCAACAATCTCCTTGCATAGTTCATATATGGTATCAAATTGGGCTGACGTGTCTCCCATTCTCCTTTAATCTGATTCACCACTAGAGCTGAGTCTCCGTATACGTCCAGATGTTTGATTCGCAAATCAATAGCTTCTTCCAGACCCATGATGCAAGCCTCATATTCAGCCTCATTATTGGTAACGGGAAAGGTCAACCGGGCAGTAAAGGGAATGTGCGACCCCTGAGGAGTAGTGATAATTGCCCCTATTCCGCTACCATAGGAATTCACAGCTCCATCAAATATCAACTGCCATTTGGAACCCAACTCTGGTCCTTCGTCCGACAACGGTTCTTCACAATCCTTCATCTTTAGGTACATGATATCCTTGTCAGGAAAATCAAACCTCATCAATTGGTAGTCCTCAACAGGCTGCTCCGCAAGGTACTCTGACAAAACGCTACCCTTAATAGCCTTTTGTGAGACATACTGAATGTCGTATTCGGTTAACACCATCTGCCATCGGGAAATTCTTCCGGAGAGTGCTTGCTTCTCAAACACGTATTTGATTGGATCCATCTTTGAAATTAGCAGGGTTATATGATTCAGCATGTATTGCCTCAAACGTTTGGTGGCCCAGGCTAGCGCACAACACGTTTTTTCGAGCATTGAGTAACGGGACTCACAGTCTGTGAACTTTTTACTTAAGTAGTAGATCGCATGCTCTTTACATCCAGCCTCGTCGTGTTGACCGAGAACACAACCCATACTTTCCTCAAGAACCGTCAAATACATAATCAACGGTCTCCCGGCCACTGGGGGTATCAAAACAGGAGGTTCCTGCAAGTATTCTTTTATCTTGTCGAACGCCTTTTGACAATTTTCATTCCAGGTCACGACCTGGTCTTTTTTCAACAACTTGAGTAGCGGCTCGCACGTCGCAGTTAAGTGAGATATGAACCGGGCGATATAGTTCAACCTCCCTAAAAATCCACGCACCTCTTTTTCTGTTTTAGGCGTCGGCATTTCTTGTATTGCTTTTATTTTCGCAGGGTCAACCTCTATTCCTTTTTCGCTCACGATAAACCCCAGTAGTTTACCCGATCTCACCCCGAAGGTGCACTTGTTAGGGTTCAGTCTCAACCTGAACTTCCTAAGTCTCTTGAACAGTTTCAGCAGATTAACCAAATGCTCCTCCTCCGTCTGGGATTTGGAAATCATATCATCAACATAAACCTCGATCTCTTTATGCATCATGTCATGAAAGAGAGTCGTCTCCATGTCTTCTGGCGCCATTTTGATCTGATTGTAACCCGAGAAGCCATCCATGAAGGAGAATACAGAGAACTGAGCAGTGTTATCAACCAGCACATCGATGTGAGGAAGTGGAAAGTCATCTTTCGGGCTTGCCCTATTCAAATCACGGTAGTCTACACACATTCGCACTTTACCGTCTTTCTTCGGTACTGGCACAATATTAGCGACCCATGAGGGATATTTAGTAACAGCTAGGAAACCAGCATTCCACTGTTTTTGAACTTCCTCCTCGATCTTCACAGCCATGTCCGGTCTGGTTCTCCTGAGTTTCTGCTTAATAGGCGGACATTCCTCTCGCAGTGGCAGACGATGAACAACCATATCCGTATCCAACCCAGGCATATCCTCGTACGACCAAGCAAAAATATCATTGTACTCTTTGAGCATCTCAACCAATCTT
This sequence comes from Lathyrus sativus, assembly GCA_963859935.3. Taxonomy (NCBI): domain Eukaryota; kingdom Viridiplantae; phylum Streptophyta; class Magnoliopsida; order Fabales; family Fabaceae; genus Lathyrus; species Lathyrus sativus. The sequence continues at coordinate 163,140,513 of OZ012735.1, read as the reverse complement.
TGCTTGATGTCGCTCTGCAGCGCAGCCCCTATACGGATGTTTCTCACAACCTCTTCCGACCCCAAATTGATAATCTCGATGACTTCCTCATGAGGCAGAATGATTCTTTCTTCTTGTTTCAATAACCAGGTCAACTCTTCTGGTATGTCGCCATCTTCCACAATCTCTTCCTCAGCCTGAAATACCGGGTGCTCGAAGTCGAAGTGAGTCATAGGCGGTTCATGGATGTCATCTGAAATAGTAATCCTGCGAAGGAAATGGTTAAATGCTTCAAAACGCATACAAAGCAAATAACCACATTGCCATCTTATTGTAAAACACAAAAACGGAAAAACAGGGATCACAGTATTTGTATATGAAAAACGCCTTTATTTCATGATTAAACAATGTAATGTACATAACCAAATGGCCCTAAGCAAAATCACTATGCCCCAGGTAGGACACAGGATTATTCAACAATTAAGAAAACAAATCATTACTGTTTAGTTGTCACAGGAACAGTTTCCCGGATAGACCAATTGCAGAGACTTTGTCCTGGCACGCTTGGCTTGATCCACGCGTCCATATCACTGTCGCTATCTCCTTCTTCAGAATCGGAAACAGCATTGATAGTCTCGAAGCTCACTCCATGTGGTGTAATCGTGATTGGTCCCCTGAACTTGGGCGTTCCTGAAGAGGATGATGATGACGAAGGATGATATCCAAGCCCGAACCTGTCATTCTTCACGGGAATCTCCAATACCTGCCCCCAGCCCTTGGTTTTGCCTGCCTGCACTAGAGCCTGAGCCTCTTTGTATGACGACACCGCCACATCCAATGTCTTACTTGGCACCAGAGCTTTGTCCTTAATTTGCAACCCCTCGAAGGCTTGGCAGGGTGTTTCATGTATTTCGCCGTCGACTTCCACATATTTGAACGAAGATAAATGGCTAACCAGAATATCTTCCTCTCCACAAACAGTGATGACACTATCCCCCACCATATACTTCAGCTTTTGGTGTAACGTGGACGTGACTGCCCCGGAAGCATGAATCCATGGGCGCCCCAGAAGGCAACTATACGCTGGCTGGATGTCCATTATATAGAATTCAGTCTCAAATACTTCAGGCCCCACCTGCAGCGGTAATGTTATTGATCTGAAAACTGACCTCCTCGTTCCATCGAACGCCCTCACCACTAAATCACTGGGCGTGCAGATAATCCCCCTGACATCCAGCTTCATCATGGCTTTATTCGGTAGCACGTTCAGGGAAGATCCAGTGTCTACTAAAACATGGGACATGACCGTGCCCCGGCATTCGACTGACACATGTAATGCCATATTGTGCTCTCGCCCTCTCGGAGTCAAATCAAAGTCTGTGAAGCCCAAATTGTGCCCTGCGTTGACATGCGCCATCACCCCTTCTAACTGATTAACAGAAACTTCTTGAGGAACGAATGACGTGTCTAGAATCTTCAGCAAAGCGTTCCGATGGGCCTCAGAACATAACAGCAATGATAAGATGGAAATTTTTGACGGCGTTTGTTGGAGGTGCTCAACGATTTTGTAATCACTTTTACGAATGAGCCTCATAAACTCCTCCACATCCTTAAGTGACGTTTCCTTTTCGTTCTACTGAGAAGGACCACCCTCAGTTACCTTGATTTTTCCCTTGGCTAACCTTTCTGCCTCTACCTCGGGCGATGTGAAGATTCTTCCGCTTCTGGTCATACCCCCTGTTCCGACAACATTATCTACAACCCCAGCTGGTTGTCCATTAACTTCAATTTTCTCCCCATCGCAATATACCTCCAACCCGTAAGTCCACGACACTGCTTTAGTACTCTCAAAAGGAACTGGTCCTGCTTTAGTAATTGTAATCGTCGGCCGCCTGGCAGGCGCCGTTATCGTTATTGTTTTGCTCGGAATCGTCACCGTCGTAACATCGTTCTGCTCATCACACAACGCCTCTACAGGCTTTTCAGCCGCGGTTCTATCAAATTGCAAAGTACCTTCGTCCATCATAGTCTGAATGCCCTGCCTCAACTCATTACAACCCTCTGGCCGGGTCCAACAATCCAAGCAAAATTCATCACAACCCGGGAATACACCTCCTTTTAACAGCGTGCGTTTAATTTCACCCAACGGCGTCTTCAGCTCATTGACATACGTCACTAGATTCAGATTCTCTTCTGTCAAGATGGTGTTTGCCCCATGATTGGGCATAGGCTGTTGTACGATATTTGGACCCACCTGTCCAAAGTTAATAGCCTTGCTATCCAATAAATCCTGAACCTTATGTTTAAATGCCTGACAAGCTTCTATATCATGCCCGGGTGCCCCAGAATGGAATTCACAATGCTTGCTGGCATCATATCCGTAAGGAAGTACTGCCCCTGTAGGCGGTGCCAAAGTCCTCTTTTCGACCAAGTTCAACCCTAGCAGGGTCTGGAGGAGTTCTGCATACGTGGAAGGAGGTGCGTCGAACACTCTTTTCGCTCTCGCATTCTGTACCCTTCTCTGGCCAGGATTCTGTCCTTGTTGTTGCTGCGTTTGTTGTTGTTGTTGCTGCCTCTGTTGAGGAAGCGGGATCGTGACACTAGCTATCTGTTGCGGCTGAACATACTGATGTCTTCCTCTGCCCCTGCCCCTGCCACCAAACACGACACTAGTATCACCCTGTCGTCTACCACCAAATGCTTTTCTGGCACCTCCTGTTGAAGTAGACTCACCTGCTTGGAACCTTCCCACTTTAATCCCGTTTTCAATCATCTCCCCCATAAGAATTAAATCTGAGAAACTGCTCAATGACACGCTAAATAATTTTTCATAGAATACCCCCGTAAATGTCCCAATGAACATATCATTCATCTCCCTTTCAATTAAAGGAGGATGCACCCTTGCGGCCATATCGCGCCACCTTTGCGCATACTCTTTAAAGCTTTCACCGTTCTTCTGTGACAAACCCTGCAATTGGACCCGGTTTGGCGCCAGATCGCTGTTATATTTGTAATGTGTCACAAAAGCATCAGCCAACTGCTTCCATGTTTTGATCTGCGTGGGCTCCAGCCCCATATACCATTTAAGTGAGGGTCCTGATAAGCTATCCTGAAAGAAATGCATGAGCATCCTTTCATCGTCTGAGTACGCGGACATCCTTCTGTAATAAGAGCGGACATGGACTTTAGGGCAGGTATCCCCTTTGTACTTGTCAAACGTGGGAGCCTTAAATTTCAACGGCACCCTCAACCCTGGTACCAAGCCCATTGTAGTCATATCCAAACCGGTGGAGTTCTGATTCACTACCCCCTTCATCTGTTCTTCAAGCATCTTGATCCTCTGCACAGGATCAACAGGTCCTTCAAACCCCGCACCTCTTCCAGAAAAGGCGTCCTCCTGGCAGTCTTCGCCCCAATTCACATTTCCATTTCCATACCCGTCGTTACCAGCGTTGTGACCAAACCCTTGCTGATTGATCATGGGACCTCGTCCCCCGTTGTCGAAACCCTGGTTGACCCTAACAGGTCCAAACCCAGTGTTAACAGAAATCACCCTAGCACCATTCGTATTACCGAATCCACCATACCCCTGGTTAGCGTTACCAAAACTGTCATAACCGAAACCCTGAGTGTTGAAGCCAAACTTCCCATCCTGATTGACGTAATCAAATACCTGATCATTGTAGCCGAAACCATTGTTGCCAAAACCATTACCGCCATTGTTGTTACCGCCGCCTTGGTTGACATCCCTAAATCCAACATTGTTAACAACAGTCTCATTGCCATTCCCTGCGTTGCCATTGCCAGCACCAGCACCCTCGTTTACGACCACAACAGGTGGGGTTACTACAGGGGGAACTACAGGCATAGGGGGCCCATCCTTCGGAATAGTCTCAACGTGCGCAGAGTTGTGGTCATTGTTGCCATTCCCATTGGTCCGCGTCAGCAGCAGCTGTACCAAAGTCTGGAGGCTCTCTTGGCCCTTAGCAATGTTCTCCATTGCTTGCATGAACAGGTTCAACTTCTCGCGGATTTCCTGCATCTCCATTTGGACTTGATCCATGATTCTCTTGCAGTTGTTTCGGGTTGAGTAGCGGTGAACTCTTCGTTCGTCAATCCTGAAAACCTGAAGATGCAGGAAATAAGATACAGATCCAAGAATACCGGTCATGCAATATGAATGAGGATGCAAATGCGTAACTATGCTACAGGTTATATTCCCCCCCGATTCTAGTTTCGGAGAGAAGGCCATCATGACAATGGAGTCCCCATCAAGCAAGCAATGAATTAGAAAACCCTCATATATAAGCAAATGCCAAAAGGCTGAGTACACGAGTACAACTGAATACAACTGAAGAGACCTTGGCCAACAAGCCTGACGATGGTCAAAATACCAATACAGATAACAAAGGCAAGATAAATCAAGCCAAATGGCGTGCTCTGACATCTTCCAAAATCCTCAACGTCTCCGAAGGCCCTAGTCGGGAGATCAGCTCCTGTATCAGTAATGCATGCCGCTCGGTGGTGGATCTCAGCTTTTTGGCGTCGTCCTGGCAGGTTCCTTCGCCAGAACTCTCGTCAAGTCTGTTCCTCCTGGAACTGGCCTTCACTTCATAGCCTCTCGGATTCTCGTCCAGGTTACTTACTCTAAGCTCCACAGCGCTCCTAAGTGATGTCTCTTCGGCAATCTTTGCGTCTTGGGCTCTAATCTGCGCCTCGAGCGTGGCAATCTGCATTTTAAGTTCATCTTCACGCTCCTTCCGCTTGGTAAGTGTGGCATTCCACAAAGCTTCCCACTTGCTGAGACGGGAATAAGCTTTGCTTAAAAGTTCCTTCTTGGAAGTAAGCACCTTGCTAACACTGTTCAAGGCTATCCCCATTTTTTCTTTCTTGTTGATTTCCTCCGTCAACTCTGACCCCAACCTATTAATCAATTCAGTCTGCTCCTTCATAGTGAAGGTAGCTTCATTCTTCTCATGACGTGGCTGAAAGATCTCTTTTTCTAACTCATCATTGGCTTTCTTCAATTCTTCGTTTTCAGCCAACAATTTGTTATACTTCTTACTCTCTTCCGAAGTAGGTACCTCAATCATGGGAAGATACAGGGGTTCTGCAGCAGGATAAGGCATCAAGGACATACTAGCTCTCTCGCGGATCCAAGCCAAATAAGGATCATAAGCTTTGCTGTTGCTCTTACCGAGCAAAGCTTTCCCTCTCCTATAGACGTTAGCCCATGCATGTCTCAATCTGATCAAAACAACCGTGTCTAATAAGCCCGTGAGATACAGAGATTCCTGTATCTCCTTCTCAATAGGAGCATCCCTCAAAGCATAACCGAACTGTCTTACTAGTAGTGCAGGGTTATAGTTAATACAGTCTTTCTGTCCAATCAAAGGGACATTCGGAAAGCCATAGCAACTATATATAATATCAGTGCCAAGCATACTCCGATCAAACCAAATGATGTTCTCAGCAGACAGCCCCATCAACCGGGAAGACCAATCCAAAGTGTCAACAGCATCAACAAAAGGCCCTGTCTTCGGAAGATGCCTATGGAACCACCTGTACAGGAGAGGAAGACAGCATGAAACATTCTTGCCACGATGTTTCTCATTCTTGTAGTGAATAGAATGATAAACATCACCCAAGAGAGTAGGAACTGGATTCTTCGAGGCAAGGATCAGGAAGGCCTCTGAGTCAACAAAATCTGGCACATTAGGAAACAAGACAATCCCGTAGATGCAGACAACTAGAATGGCACTGAAGGCAACCCAACATCCACTCTTCGCGCACTGTGCAGCCTTCTCAACCAGGACAGACAGGTGAAAACCACAAGCTCCGTTCAGCTTGACCAAACCTCCGGGGAACTCAGAAGCGTCTAAACTGACAATCTCAGCAAGTTTAGATAGCTCAGGCTCAGCATCAACATGTACAAAGGGCATCTGGTCTAACACAGGAACTCCCAACATCGCAGAATACTCCTCCAAAGTGGGTGCCAGAATATAGTCGGGAAATAAGAAACATCTCAGCTGCAGCTCATAAAACTGCATCAAAGTATACACCCCAATCGTCTCAAATGTTGAAGGCCTATACAACAAACTAAGCAATCTCCCATAAGATACTCTGAACTCAGCCCTCACCCTCTCATCTGCTAGAGCAACTAATCCCAGCAAGGAACTGATATCTGGTGAATGCAGTCGGTAAGCAACTGTCCTCTTTAGGGACTCCATGTCTGGCTAGAGGATATACTAGAATCAGAGGGGAATGATCACACCTGCAACATAAATACATGTTAATGAAATGCAGTCATGAAAATGCACATGCATATGCAAACAAGGGACCAAGTGCAATGCTGATGAACTGTGCTGCTTTGCATTGAAGCCTGAGGACCATCAAATCTTAAACCAACCACTCAAATGAACCCTGTAACCACATCTCACTGACAGAGATAAACCAGGTATTCTGAGGTCAAAGGTTTCCTACAAGCAGACCCACCTACCCCTCACAGGTGTGTACTTAACTCGCAGACGAGGTACGACATCCTATGCGGGTTCAACGTCACAGACTTTCAAGAGCGATGATACGATACCCAGAAGATGTGGCATCATCATCCCTTGAAGCGGCCTCACTTAGTTGAATCCCAATTGATAGGTCCCCAGAGTCGACAATCCTCGGGTCAGACAACTTGTCGAGCCCTAAGGGTCGGGCAAGAATCATCAAAGAGAATCTCGTTCGAGCGTAAATTTCGCGGCTAGCTGGTGCGAGCTAAGCAAGCAGGCTAACCACTACTCTCTAATTCTAAGTCTATGTGTAACCTCAAGCCCAGGTCCGGCTTATCTCTCAACAGATCACCCCTTCCCACAACAGTAATAACAATATAAAGCTGATAATAAAATGCGGAAAGTAAAGACAGAACAGTAAATCTATACAACACCCACAACGGGAAAACAAGCGCTAGGATTGACTCGCATAGGGGATATTCCTGTCCCCAGCAGAGTCGCCAGCTGTCGCTACTGCGAAAATCGGCGCCGGCTATGACAAAAGAGTCGCCACCATGCGTTATTTATCCCAAAGGAGGGAAAGGAAACGCTCGAAGTAAACCTACCGCAGAGACGGAAAAGGAATGGTCATCGCAACCAAATCCTGGATTCGGGAGTCGGTTACGCAAGGGGAAGGTATTAGCACCCCTCACATCCGTCGTACTCGACGGGATCCACGCTTGTTTTCTAGTACGGATTGTTACTCTATCTACTCTAAGGGTCTGGGTTAAAAAGAAAAGAAAATGACTCGGCAAAGTATCGCACTTTATGCCTACGTATTCCCGTTTGGAACGAGAAATCAGAGTCAACGTAGTTCGCCTACCCACGGGAAAGGGGGGGAAGGTTGCTCGCTAGGATACGGCATCCTATGCCTACGTACTTTCATACAGCATGAAAGATCAGAGCAAACGTAGTTCGGGCTAAGGAAGACACAGATTTGTCTGACTATTTTTTATTTTTCTGAAAAGGTTTTCTCCTGACTAAGAGTCCAAGCTGACAAAAATGACACCTTGATGTTTGTTTTCAGTCTTTTACGCAAGAACTGATTTTTATGATGTTTGCAATCTCTGACGCACTAGAGACTATGATTTGAGGGTGACTACGTCGTATGTCACCCTAAGGGTAACACACTAAGAAGTCAGATTACTGAAGAGTGACCCTCCAGCAATCCTCTCTCACATATCTTAAGGCTCGTAGCGTACGACATCGATTATCCTTATTACTGTGTTTTAAACTGTTTTGAGATGAGAAAGAAGTCTGAAAACCTAGGGTTTGAAAGGGGAATCAAAACTACCCTAATGTTATCATGCATGGATTACAACCTAATGTCTGTCATAATTTCCTCCTGCATAGAGGAAATCAGAGATCCTAGGGGATACACAGCAAAAGAAACAGTAGATATATAGTAAACAGTAAATATGCATGAGATGCAGCAGTACAAGCGAGGCAAGGGAGTCCCACTCAACCTCGAACCTGGGAAAACAATAGGCAAAGTTAAACAGCTTCACTTCAAACCTAAGGGGCAAGCTGAACAAGCCAACACACAAAACAGAAAAAGAAGTAAAACCCAACACCAGCTCTGACAGCAACACCAGCTCCTACAGTAGGCAGCTCAAACAGCAACAGCTCTGACAGCTACATTTGATTAACAGCAAGGGAGGTGACAATAACCCTTTCAAATAATCCCCCATCTTCAATCTTCAATGATCCCCAAGCTTTAGATAAGCTCATATCTTCAATAAGCCCTAGCTCTGGCAAGCAATGAACCCCAACAAATAGACAGCTTCAAACAGCAACAATACCCTAGCTCCAATAGATAACTCACTTTGATAAGCACATGCTTTATCTTCACCAATCTTCACTAAACCTTATCCTCCATAGGTCCCCATCTTCAATGCAAACACACCAGAAGAGAATCAATTAATGATAGATGAAATTGAGATGTTAAGAGGCTCAGTGACAACCCAGGGAAATCACTAAGATCTTAGCATAGCAAGTGAAAGGTATCCTCAAGGTTCTACCCTACCAAAGCATGCTCTACATCCCTCCTAAGGATAGATGGAACTTCTTTGGGGGACCTTGTGTCATGGGATAGAATAGAGGCACAAGAAGCTCTCTATGTTTGAAAGAAGAAGTCAGTCTAATCTAAAGCTCTCCCTATGTCTCCTATCTCCTAAGTCTTCAAAAGCAATCTTCAAGGATAAGAATCTTCATGCTCCAAGCTCCATCCTTTGCCTCCAATCATCTCCAATGTCTTCATGAGCTCCAACAAGCAAAACTCAAACCCCAAGCCCAATTAGAATAGCCCAAACCCAGCAAACAAGCCAAATGCCCAAGGGGGCAACACACAATCAACAACCAATTTGCAAAAATCAAAGAAAATAGTAATACTCATCCTAAAATCATAGATTAATTTCTAAGGGAACCTAACTATGTACCCTATACCCCACATAAACCCCAAGGCCTAAATCAAACCCTAAGTCTCCAAACTATGCCCTAAACTACACCTAAGTATTGTAAAACCCTAATCCTAACACCCTAAGGTTCATCATTCAAAACTAGCCTAAATTTCATCATAAAAATATTAGAAAAATCTCTAAGGGAGCATGTACCTCTAATATAATAAATCCAACAAGAATCAACTCAAAAACATTCACCAATCTCTCATACTAAATTCAGAAAAATAAGGTATCAAACAAATGCAAAATAAAATCAATAAAATTGTAAAATTTACCAAAAAATATAAAATGCATGAAATAATGTTTTTATTGTTTTATTAAATTCTAGAAACCCTAAGGAAAACAAGGAAAAAATCCTCACCCTAAAATGATCTTTTTTCAATTAGTTATGGATTTTTTTTAATTAACCTAAAATAATATGAAAAAATAAAAGAAAATAGAAGAAAATGAAAAGAAGGCGTGACAAATAGCAATCAGAACCAGTTCACTTCACCAATTGGGCCCAGAGGGGGGTGCGTATAGGAAGCGCGCGCCAGGCCCAATTCAATTCAGAAAATAAAAATGAAAAATCAAAGACAAAAAAGAAAAAGCTGGTACGAATAGCAATGATTTCACGTGTGAATCTCCATTGGGCCTCAGAAAGGGGTGTTGGTAGCAAAATATATTTAAGCCCATCCAGGGAAGTTAAATGAAACGGTGTGTTTGGTTTGGACTCAGAAACCTTCACAAATTTCCATCAATCCTGGCCGTTGGATGATTGCTTTGGTCAAAGGTCTTGCACGATCCTATGGTGATAAGTTCATCTTCTTCCTTTGAATTTTGGAGGGAGAAAAGCCATGGCTGATCAGAGCTTCAAGTCTTCATCTTCTCCAAACGCAACTCCATTAATCTTTACCAAAACTTAACCCTAATAACCTCATCTGGCTCGTTTTTCCACAAGGAATTTACTCATGCTATCCATTATCATTGAAACCTTCTCCTTCTCAAAACACGAATGCATCTTCAGAAATTGCTCAAACAAGAATCATCATCAAACTCAAAATTGAATAGCCTAGATTCATCACCAGGCTACACTGAATGAAATCCACTATCTAACTAGGTTTAAACCTCCAAGAACTGCAAGATACGATCATGAACAAAAATGGTGCTCAACCTAATTTTGTCTCTAGCCAATTGTTACCAGAATCCACCTAGCCATGTTCTACAATGGATATCACCATCTAAAACCTAAGGAATTTACCTTATTGAGCCATAGGATGAGATTTACATACCTGCAAAAATTGAGTGAACAGACCAAGCAATCCTTCAAATTAAGCTCCAAGATCTTCCGGATACCTTCAATGATGTATGATCAAGCTTCTGTATGCAACAAATTGGATTGAAACCTCTTGAATCCTTGAATCCAATCCTGACTTGCAAGGGATGAATCCAAAATGCTCTCTCACGATTTTGCAACAATCTTGCCTTGAATTGTATTTGGAATCACTCACCAACACCAAAGGAAGCTATTGAACACAAAAGAATGGATTGAAATGGATCAAATTGGTGTAACCGATTCTGTTTTGCAAATGGAAAACTCAATGTTCAATCTCTCCAATCTCTCTCAATCTGCACCAACCAATGCCTTAGATCACCTCTAATCCTTTATAGCACATGAATGAAAGCTCTAGAAACTTCTGGATTGATCCAATGAGAAGTTCCATATCTCTTGCATTTGAAAATATCATGAGAAACTCATACATGGAAGCTCAGTTTTAAGCTTGCTTCAATGCCTCATTCTGATCCAATTTCTCCTTATATGACATATTGAATGGTTTGGCAAGGGTTAAGGCCTTGATCAAGCTCCAAAGAGTGGTTTTGCATTTGTTACTTATGATGTAAGCAACTACTTTACAAAGCAAGTCATAGAATTATCCCTCAACTCAAAAATGTGGCAATGTCAATGTTTTCAAAATATTTTTTCCAATCAATTTGGTATGTCATATGGCTAGGTTTGGACCCATAGCTCAAAAATCCCAATTTTCATCCTTGGTTCATTTAAAATTCACCCTTATTTTAGGCCATTTTTGTAATTTTGTGATACAAGCCCTTCCAAGCTCTCATGACCTGTTACCTAGCCCAAAAACACCATTCTAAGAACATCTCATGTTGAACATGTTTCCATTTGAGGAGTGGAAGATAGAGATTTTGACCTATGTTGAAAAATGACCTATAATCATCAATACCCAAAATACCCCTGGATTGCCAAGACCATAACTTGAGTTCTACAAATCCCCTTGAGGACTTCTAGTACTCAAATTAAAGCTAAGATCATGGTATACAACTCTTATGTTGGCCAAGAATCCATTTGAAAACTCCTTGATGGGAAAAAGTTGCTTGGAAATCAAATGACTTTCACAGATAAATTTCAGTGTCCTCTGGGGACCCATAACTTGTAAGAACCATAACTTGAGTTCTACAAATCTCCTTGAAGACTTATATTACTAAAATTAAAGCTATTGAGAAGCTCTACAAGTTCCATGTTGGCCAAGAATCCATTTGAAACTTGCATTTTGACTTATCTGGCATGGAAGATAGGCCTAAATTAGGGGATTTTACACTAAAACCCTAATTTGACAACTCCTCCTACTCTTGATTCTCTTTGATTTATCCTTGGCACAACACCACACATGTATCAACATATCAATTCATGAATCCCTCAATTTCCACTTAAGCCTTGATGCTCTTCAATCACTCAGTTGACCTAGGGTTGACCCCGATGAAACCCTAGTTGACTGCACTTCAACTATGGCTCTTGTACTTGAATCAATGACTTGTCTCATATTCAATATGATCCTCTAGGCATTTCATAAGCTTTGTACACATTCCATACCCTCAATTCATAGCTCATACCCCCCTTGATGACCCTCAATACACCTCAAATTAGGAGAAAAGTCCCCTGGTTGACCCTCAACCTTCTCAAAGCTTCAAACATGACTTGATGACTTGGATGGTCTTAAGCTTGAAAAAAACCTTGATGTGCTTCTTTAGATAAGAATGGAACTTTATCCCTTGTTAGATGACTTGTTATGCTATGCTATGCAAATGATTAGTTTATGTACATGATGTAACTATGCAAATGATAATGCAATTAAAACATAAATCAGGTGAAATAGGTTGAGCAAATGTTAGGGTGCAACACCAGGATAGTTTGAAAGGAGCTCCTGCTAAATGGTATTTGGGTTTGGATCAGTCTCGTATTCACAGTTTTCAAGACTTGGCTGATGCTTTCATAAAACATTACAAGTACAACATGGATCTGGCTCCTGATAGAAGACAATTACTGAGTATGTCACAAAAGAGTTCAAAGTCATTCAAAGAATATGCACAGAGGTGGAGAGAAATGGCATCTCAGGTAGAACCTCCCTTGAGTGAAAAAGAGTTGACAGATTGGTTCGTCGATACAGTGAGACCGGAGTTTTATAAGAAGATGATCAGTAGTGTAACCGCAAGTTTCTCAGATATAGTAGCAGTGGGGGTGAGAGTGGAGCTAGGAATGAAGAATGGAAAGGTGGCTAGTGGTTCCAGCAGTTCCGGTAACAACAATGTCAAAAAGTTCAGCAGTAATGTTCATAAAAAGAAAGAAGGAGAAACAAATGCTATAACTATGGGAAGAAAGAATCGCACTTGGAGACAGCCTTATCAACAGTATCAGCAACCTCAGCAAGGCTTTGTTCAGCAGCCTTATCAACCAAGTTTTGTTCAGCAATCTCAACAACAACGACCAATGTATCCGTTGCAGTATGCCCAACAACCATACATGGCAGTTGTAACACCAGCTTTCAATCACCCTGTTCCCAGTTATCAAACAGTGCAGCCAGCACCCGTATATCAGCCAATTCAACAAGGGTATCAACGAGCGCCCAACGCTCCACCCTATCAACAAAATCATCAGCCGAGAGCTCAACAACCCAGACAAAACTATCAGAATCGGAGACCAACAACAAAACCTCCACTTCCTCAGATACCAATGACTTACACAGAGTTGTACCCCTCCTTGGTGCAGCAAGGATTGGTAACAACGCGACCGCTAAATCCAGACACTACATCTCCTCACTATAATCCAAATGCTCATTGTGCCTTTCACGAAGGCGCTGCCGGTCATGATTTAGAAGGTTGTCTTGCTTTAAAACATCTTGTTAGGGAGTTGATGGAAAAAAAGATCTTGTCTTTTGATGGTGTACCCCCTAACGTTAAAAGCAATCCATTGCCGAATCATGGAGGGGTTAATGTTGTAGAAGAAGTTTCAAATGAAAGGATAGTCCGAGGTGTGTCAGAGATCAAGACTCCGGTAAAGTTACTTCACGAGAAGCTGTTGAAAGCAGGATTGATAGAAGGTACCCATAACGATTGTGAAGAATGTCCTATTGATTCTAGAGGGTGTGATGCGGTACGAGGAGACATACAAAGATTGATTGATGATGGAGTATTGCAAGTGTGTAGCAAGGTGAAGAAAGAAGAAGTTTCGGTAATTGAGCCTATTTTTAATTTACCAAAGAAAGGTGAGAAAGTTTCGGTGTTCAAAATGACCAACAAAAGTATGAAGCCTGTTTTCAGCAAATCGGCTATTGAGCAACCTCGACCGGTTATTATTCAGAAACCAAGACCATTTCCTTTTGAAAGCACAAAGGCCGTTCCATGGAAATATGACATGATTGTGATAGACCGAGGATCTGGGAGGGTTAGTCAGAAAGAGACAGTGAAAGACGACCAAGTGGACGTGACAAATATTGCAGGTACAAGCAAGATGACCCGTAGTGGTCGAATCTATCAGCCAAAGATAACATTGGTCACTCCAAAAGAGGTTACTCTTGCTGCGACAAAAGAAAAAGAGGTACCAAGTACTGAGGGAGACGACGAGGAATTCTTAAGGATTATTCGGAAAAGTGATTACAGGGTTATTGATCAGCTTCACCAAACCCCATCAAAGATATCGATCTTGTCTCTCTTGATGAACACTCCAGCTCATAGAGAGGCCCTGCAAAAAGTATTGAGACAGGCGCATGTGACCAGAGATATAACTCTCGGCCAATTTGACTTAGTGATAGCCAACATTACAGCATGTAACACCCTGAGTTTTAGTGATGCAGAGTTGCCAAAAGAAGGACGTGATCACAACCATGCGTTGCACATATCTGTCAGGTGCCAAGAAGACACAATGGCACGAGTTTTAGTCGACACTGGATCCTCTTTGAATGCATTGCCCGCAAGGTCACTCGCAAGGTTGGCATATGCAGGGGCAGAAATGAAACCGACATCATTGATTGTTAAGGCTTTTGATGGTTCGCGAAGGACGGTTATTGGGGAAGTAGAGTTGCCAATCATGATAGGACCTCACGAGTTCAGTATCACATTCCAAGTAATGGATATAAACCCAGCTTACAGTTGTTTATTGGGACGGCCTTGGATACATGAAGCTGGGGCAGTAACTTCCACATTGCATCAGAGAATGAAATTTGTTGTGAATGACAAGCTGGTAACTGTACACGGTGAGGAGGACCAAATGGTGAGCAATCTGTCATCATTCAAGTATATTGAGACAGATGAAGGCGCGTTAGAAACTTCCTTTCAGGCACTCGAGATAGCTAACGTAGTGATGATAGAAGAAACAGTGGCTAAGAGCAGTCCATCTTTTGCATCCGCTCAGAGCATCAAGTCTACACTGGAAGAAGGTACTCCTGCAGGATGGGGAGAGGTTATTAAAGTGAAGCCAAAGATGGATCACCAAGGGTTGGGTTACAAACCAACTCATGTTGAAGCACCGGCACATGACAAAGGACGCCCAAAGACTATACAAGAAGTATTCATTAGTGGAGGACTCCAAGTCAGTGCTATGGAAGAAGATTTTGAAGATGAAGACCTTGAACAGTTAGTGTATCATGGCGAATCTTCCTTGAGCAATTGGGAAGCTATTGAGATTCCTATGGTCTTTCCTGAGTTAAAGTAATTTATTTGTCTTTCTTTTCTTGTTGTTGCTTTAAATCTCCATAGCCAAGCCCAAGGCTATAGGAATGTTTTGTAAGGGCCCCGTACTTTCAAGAAAATCAATGAAAAATGAACTATTTTGTTAAGTTCCTTGTGTTATTTCCTTTACTGCTTTTGCTTTCATTTTAAAAGAAAAATGGCAATCTTAAAAAACCCAAAACCATTTTCTCTTTTGTGTGCTGCATTTATCTTTGTGTGTTTTAATAAAATAAGCCATTCCAACATGCAGTGATGTCCTTAAACCCATTGAATCATATGACTTTGCATTCCCTCCTGACTTTGATTCACCAATATACCAAGCTGAAGATGAGGACGAAGATGTTGAAATCCCTGATGAACTAGTAAAGTGGGCACATCATGAGGATACAGAGCTTCAACCCTACAAAGAACAGGTGGAAGTCATTAATCTTGGCACCGAAGAAGACAAGAAAGAAGTCAAGATTGGGCCAGCTCTAGGGGCAGAAGTCAAGCAGCAACTAGAGAAGCTTCTGAAAGAGTATATGGATGTATTTGCTTGGTCATACCAAGATATGTCGGGTTTAGACACTGACATAGTGGTTCACAAATTACCGCTTCGACCAGAATGCCCACCGGTTAAACAAAAGCTCCGAAGAACAAGACCGGACATGGCTCTCAAGATTCGAGATGAGGTGAAGAAACAGATTGATGCGGGTTTCTTAGTAGTGTCCAAATACCCCGAATGGGTGGCCAATATCGTACCTGTACCGAAAAAGGATAGGAAAGTCAGAATGTGTGTGGATTACAGGGATCTAAACAAGGCCAACCCAAAGGATGATTTCCCTTTGCCGCATACTGACACGTTCGTGGATAATACGGCTCGTTTTGCAGTGTTCTCGTTTATGGATGGTTTCTCCAATTACAATCAGATTAAGATGGATCCCGATGACATGGAAAAAAAAACTTTCATTACTCCGTGGGGGACTTACTGTTACAAAGTTATGCCTTTTGGTCTGAAGAATGCAGGTGCTACTTATCAAAGAGCCATGGTGGCTTTATTTCATGACATGATGCACAAGGAGATAGAGGTATATGTTGATGATATGATCGCCAGATCTCAGAGTGAGGAGGACCATTTGGAACATCTTTTGAAATTGTTTAAGAGACTCAGAAAATATCAGTTGAGACTAAATCCAGCCAAGTGTACCTTTGGGGTAAGATCTGGGAAATTACTCGGTTTCATTGTCAGCCACCGAGGGATTGAGGTGGATCCAGATAAAGTCCGAGCCATTCAAGATATGCCATCTCCACAAACTGAGAATCAAGTCAGAAGTTTCCTTGGAAGGTTGAACTATATATCCAGGTTTATTTCCAACATGACTCCTACTTGCGAGCCTATCTTCAAACTATTACGCAAAGATCAGACGGTCGTTTGGAATTCAGATTGTTAGCAAGCGTTTGATAAGATCAAGGGTTACCTTCAAGAACCTCCGATCTTGACACCTCCTGTCCCGGGAAGACCTCTCTTCATGTATTTGACAGTGCTCGAGAATTCAATGGGTTGTGTGTTAGGTCAGCAGGATGAGTCCAGACGAAAAGAGCATGCTATTTATTATTTGAGTAAGAAGTTTACTGATTGTGAAAACCGATATTCACTTCTGGAGAAAACTTGTTGTGCTTTAGCATGGGATGCCAGGCGTTTGAGGCAGTATATGATTTGTCATACCACTTTGTTGATTTCAAAAATGGATCTGATAAAGTATATTTTTGAGAAACCTGCTCAGACTGGAAGGCTCGCCCGTTGGCATATGTTATTATCAGAATACGACATCCAGTATGTAGCTCAGAAGTCTATCAAAGGTAGTGTTTTGTCAGAATATCTTGCAAATCAACCAGTTAAAGATTATGAGTCTCTCAAATTTGATTTCCCAGATGAGGACATTATGTTGGTAAAGGATTGTAAAGAACCAGGTCCTGATGAGGGTCCGCAGACAGGTTTTTGGTGGAAAATGATGTTTGATGGTTCCTCTAACTACAGTGGGCATGGTGTAGGCGCCGTTTTAATGAATCCGGAAGGTGGTTACACTCCATTCATAGCCAGGTTAGATTTTGACTGCACAAACAATATCGTCGAATATGAAGCATGCATTCTCGGCCTTGAAGCAACTACCGACCTCAAAATCAAACTTCTTGAAGTAAGTGGAGATTCGACTTTGGTTATTTATCAAGTTACTGGTGACTGGGAGACTAGACATGAGAATCTGATCCCTTACAAGGCCTACATTGTTAAAATGATTGAGTATTTTCATGAAATCACCTTCAAGCATGTTCCGCGATGTGAAAATCACATTGTCGATGCCCTAGCCATGTTAGCCTCAATGTGGAAAATCAGGGATGTCAATGATGCCACTCTCATTCGAATTGAACGCAAGACTGAGTCCGCTTACTATCAGATGGTCGAAGTTGAAACTGATGACAAGCCATGGTTCCACGACATAAAGAATTATCTGTCAAAACAAGAGTATCCAGCAGATGCTACGTCACTTGACAAGAAAACTCTGAGACGATTAGCATCCAAGTTCTTCCTCAGTAATGATGTGCTTTACAAAAGAAATCATGATATGGTCCTGCTTAGATGCGTCGACAGACGAGAAGCAGAGTTGTTAATGCAAGATGTTCATGAAGGAATATTTGGCACTCATGCCAATGGATATGTTATGTCTAAAAGGATGTTAAGGGCTGGATATTACTGGTTGACTTTGGAAACTGACTGTATTCAATATGCCAGGAAATGTCACAAGTGTCAGGTTTATGCGGACAAGATGCATGTACCTCCGACGTTGCTAAATGTGTTGTCATCACCGTGGCCTTTCTCTATGTGGGGAATTGATATGATTGGGGCAATTGAGCCGAAAGCTTCTAACGGACACCGATTTATTCTGGTTGCTATTGATTATTTCACAAAGTGGGTTGAAGCAGCATCCTACACTGATGTTACTCGACAAGTGGTGACCCGTTTTATCAAGAAAGAGATTATCTGTCGATACGGGATTCCAAGCCGAATCATAACAGACAACGGTACCAACTTGAATAACAAGATCATGAAAGAGTTGTGCGATGACTTCAAAATTGAACATCACAATTCCTCTCCCTATCGTCCCAAGATGAATGGAGCTGTAGAAGCTGCGAATAAAAACATCAAAAAGATTTTGCAAAAGATGGTGAAAACTTACAAAGATTGGCATGAAATGCTGCCATTTGCCCTACACGGGTACAAAACGTCTGTCCGCACTTCAACAGGAGCAACCCCTTTTTCTTTGGTATATGGAATGGATGCGGTACTTCCTATTGAGGTCGAGATACCTTCTTTGAGAGTCATAATGGAAACCAAGCTTGAAGAAGCAGAATGGGTGAGAGAAAGGTTTGATCAGTTGAATCTCATTGACGAGAAGCGCATGTCTGCGATGTGTCATGGTCAGTTATGTCAAAAGAGGATTAAAAGAGCTTTTGACAAAAAGGTTCGCGTCCGAGAGTTCCGAGAAGGGGAGCTTGCACTCAAGAAGATTTTACTAGTTCATAAAGACGCACGAGGAAAATGGATGCCCAACTATGACGGCCCATTTGTTGTGAAAACAGTCTTCTCAGGAGGCTCATTGATTCTCACAACCATGGATCGAGAGCAGCTTACACATCCAGTGAATTCTGATGCAGTACGAAAATATTACGCCTAAAAGAACCCGATAAGCCGAAAACTCAAAAGAACGGCTTATGCAAAAGTTAGGGTTGAGACAAAGAAAAAAGAAGATGAAAAAGAAAAGAAAAATAAGAGCTCGCTAAGTTGAAAACCCGAAAGGGCGGCTTAGGCAAAAATGAGCATCCCGATGGATTGAAAACCTGAAAGGGCAATCCAGGCAGAAGTTAGGGACAAAGGCCTTTCAATGCATCAGACGAGTTGTCACCACCGCTGAAGATTTTACAAAGAATTCATCTCGAATCGCTCTTGTCAGAAGCGAGGATTTTGGGGAGTTTTTAGTCTTTAGGGATAGTTGGTCATTGGATTCAATGTAACCTTGTCTGCGTTGCCATTTTTCACTTGTAAAACTTCTATGGAATTTTGTCATTTGCAAGATTTCATTCTTGAATAAAATTAGTTTTGAGCCATTCTTTCTTTTGCAAATTTATCATTTCCTTTATTTTCTTTGTTATGCAAAATATTGTTCGTTGATCAACGATAATCTTGAAAGCATAGGGGTTGAATTATTGAATAAAAACTTGAAAAGATTAACAAACGTAAAAACTTCAACTCATGGGAAAGATTCGAGGGAAATCATACTTCCCCGAAACCTCAGGGTAGCAGAAGCTTTGATACGCAATCCTATCGCACTCCCTGGTGAAGTGTAAGCAAGTTGAACTGCTGAGTCTCCTTTGGTCATGTGTGGTTATCAAGCTTGAAGACTGTCTCTCAGAACTTCTTATGATAATGTGAAGACTTGTCCCTAGTGGAGAATTTCTGAGCATTTGATTGAATTTACTTTGTCGTCTCTGACTAGCTTGTTTAAAGCTCTGTTTCCCTATTAGGATTGGGTTTATTTCCCAAATCTACATACATCCTTCATCCTGTGTTCAGTGTGATTTATCTTGTCTCTTGGATTTGGTGTGCTATCTGGCAATTCCCCATGAATGTATAGTCATAACTAGTTATTTTCCGCTTAAGTCCAGTTGTAACTGGCATTGTTTTGGAAGCCAATCGTTATTGGTATTCTTTTTGGTCGTCACCATATTTCTTGTTAAGACCAGTCGTTGGTATCTTTTGATTCGGTCGTTACCACCTTTTTCCTTTAAATCCAATCGTAATTGGCAGTGTTCGAAATCCAATCGCCACTGGTATCTTGTTGATTGTCAGCAACCTCCCCCCTTTGAAGCCTAGTCGTCACTAGCAAATCCCCTGTGAAGTCTAGTCGTTACTAGTTGATTTCCGTTTAAGTCCAGTCGTAACTGGCAGGTGTTCGAAATCCAATTGTCATTGGTATCTTGTTGGTGGTCACCAACCTTCCCCGTGAAGTCCAGTCGTAACTGGCATCATTTGAAATCCAATCATTATTGGTATCCTTTGGTTTGGTCGTTACCAACCTCCCCAGCTAAAGCCTAATAGCTTGCTAGCATTCTCATAACCACATGTGTTGATATATCCTGATTTGGTCGTCACCATGTTTCTTTTAAAGTCCAGTCGTAACTGGCATTACTTGAAATCCAATCGTCATTGGTACCCGGACTTGGTCGTTATCAATCTCCTTTAAATCCAGTAGTTACTGGCATTGCTTGAAATTTGGTCGTCACCAATTTCCCCAGTCGAAGTCCTATGTGTTACCGATTGGATTTGAGAAATCTCGTTTGTTATTATCTCAGGTTGGTCGTTACCATTACCTCCAAGAAGTCTCGTGGTTACTAGCACCGTTTGAACTATTTGTTAAAGTTGGGTGACATTAGTATCCCTAGTAAAACCTTTGATTTTCCCAGTTGAGCCTCGGAGATCTAGTCATTACTAGTATCCCCAGTGTGCCTTGTTTTTATTCCATTCCTGAAGATCCCGTTTGAACTCTTCACTATAGGAAGTTCCTCATCTGATCATCCCCAGTGAGGATCATGTCTCTAGTTCTTCACTTCCCGAGTAGAAAGTCATTTTTTTTCCCTAGTGGAAATCTACTTCTCTCCCATGGGAGTGTTTGCTCTTCCCCAGTGAGATTGTCATCTTTATTGGACTTCTTGCATCCTCATGTGAAATTATCCTCTCAGTTATCACTAGTCATGTTTGAACTATTGATTGTTATACCTCGGTTCTCCCCAATGTCGAGTCCACCATAACCAGGTCCCATGAGTAGTTACTCGTTGTTTTGTTTTTCTTTCATCTGCATATTTCTTGCATCCAAGCATCATAAAGCATCATCTAGAATTCATAGAATAACATGACCTGTTCTTTTGCATATCATCGGATCTAAGGGACAAAATTTTTGGTTCTCTATATTTAAATACCTTTCACTACGATTATACGAGGATTGTCATCTCTCAGTTCCATCTAGTGAAGATATTTAAATAGGGGCAACTGTTGCACCCCAAAATTTGACCCCTTAGATTCTCATTATCATTTTAGGAGCATACTCATAAATTATCTAACTCTAACCCAGTGCAAGTTTGTCTTTGTCAAGTTACAGATGAATCAGGATTTTATACAGTCAAATCGAAGCTTCAGAGTTTGTGATCAATCAAAGTTTTAGGCTAATTCAATCATGAAACAAGATCAAGGGTATCATATGATGTTAATTGAGAATCCAATTTGAGGTTGTTACCCCAGAATCAAGAACAGTGCATTTCAGGGTACCCGATTAGGGTTTTTGACTAGTAAAAGTCAACTGTAGTTTGACTTTGGTGTTGGAAGGTGTTTTAATGGTGGGATTATGGTCCATAAAGTTCATATAGCCTAATAAAGTTCATTCAAGAAGTTTCAAGGTCTCAGGAGGTCCAGAGTGTCAACAGGCGACTCGGTAGTCACCGATCGATCGTACGGTTGACCAAAAAGTCAACTCTTCATATTTAAGGAATTGGACTTCAAAGTGTGAATAAAAAATGTTCCTTATGTCATTTATCACTTGCCTATAAATTTTCATGACCATTGGATCAAGGATGAGGAAGTAATCGAAAAATCGAGAAATTAGGGTTTTAAAAGGGGCTAAACCCTAACTCCTTAACCATACATCCAAATGAAGTGGTTCAAAGCTCATTGGAAAACTCTTGGCAAATCCTAAAAAAGTCCCTAAGTGGTCCATGATCAGAAAATGCATAGATTTGGAGTTATGACCAAATTCATTTTGAGAAGGGAAAAAGACTTAGAAAATTTTCACTTTTAAGCTATTTTTTAGCAACTTTAAGAGATTTTTTGGCCTAGTTCCTTTGAGAATTTGAAACTCATGAAAACATGAATGTTTTAGAGCTATTTGAGGGATATCTAAAAAGTAGTAGAACATCTCAAAAGGATTTGTGAGCTGAGAGTTATGGATTTGGCAAGTTGGTGTTTTCACACTTGAGTCCCACA
This sequence comes from Lathyrus sativus, assembly GCA_963859935.3. Taxonomy (NCBI): domain Eukaryota; kingdom Viridiplantae; phylum Streptophyta; class Magnoliopsida; order Fabales; family Fabaceae; genus Lathyrus; species Lathyrus sativus. Next base: position 163,118,467 of record OZ012735.1, on the reverse strand, counting down.
TTGACAAAGTTTCAAAAATCCATTCTTTCATCAATTGGACAAATCTCAGCTTTTGAATCATGTTTTATCTGATATGTAGAGACTTTTTAGCATGGAAGTTCAAAGGAAATGCAGAGGAAATTGAATTTGCCAAGCTTGCAAGTGGACTTGCAAGTTGCCTTACAACTTGCATTAAAATATCATAAAGCAAGCAAGAGGTGGGAAGTGAAATCTGAACCAGCCATGAACCTACACACTCTAGCCTGCATTTAGCCACTCTAAACTCATCATGATACTTGAATTCAAGCTTACCTCCAAGCCAAGAAAGCCCTTTTTGGAGATTTGATTCAAAAAGTGAAAACCTTTCCTCCTTAAGAAGGAAACCTCAAATCTGCCCACTACCTCTCATTTGCCTATAAATAGAGGCACTCCTCACCTCATTCCATACACAATAACTCCTCTAAAAACCAGAGAAGTCGAAAGCTTACCCTCTTTCACTCTTTGCTCCAAATTCACAAAATCACAAAACCACCAAAATACCACAAAATCTGTCTTGCTACAACAGCTGCCAAAACCATTTCCCCACACTCAAACTCACCAAAGATCATCCACACAATACATAAATATGATATAGAAGGTGTTCCAGCCATTGAACCACTCAAAAACCTCACCATTTAAAAAGTCAACTTCCATACCAAGTTACTTTGACCACAATGCACAAAATCAGTCAAAACTTGTTCTAAACATTCTCTTGATGTTCTAACCATTCAAACACATCATAAATGTCATATCTCAACTGTCCAAAGCATTGAGGATCATTGGTAGAGTTTATTTCTCCAACTGTCATAACATTTGCACATTGCTTCAAAAGGAATAAAAGTCTCAAGGCAAGGAGGTGATTGAAGTTCTCTGGCTTTCTTGGTATTTTTACTTGTTCAAGGCTATCTACAAGAGGTATGTGTCATTGAAATTTCTTCTCATGCTTTACCTTACCATATTTTATAAGTTTGAGTTCATGTGTTAGAATTGTATTCATGCTGCCACAAAATGGTTTTTTTGAATATGTCAAACTTTGCCTTGTTTGATCAAATGTACACAGAACCTGGTTTTGCACTTTTTCATGTTGCATCAAAATGCCATTTTGCAGTCTGTGAACCTTTTCTCATGCCAACCAGTTTGAAACCACCTTACTTGCTTAAACTTATTTGTTTACATGTATATAAGATGTGTATATGATGTATGTGATCAAAATGTGCATTAAACTTGGTTTGAACTTTTTCATGCTTCATCAAAGATACCAAAGAGCAGTTGGATACCATTTCTCACCACAGACCTTCTTGAGCTCTTTTTTTGTGTTTGAACTCATTTAACAACATATATGTGAACTGTTTGGGTGATTGGTTTGATCAAAATATGCCTAGAACATGAATTGAGTTTTCTCATGCATAACCAAAACACCAAAGTGCATTTTGAAAGTCATATATTTCCACAGACAGTCATGAGCTGATTTTTGAACATGAATACATTCATTAGCATGTATTTAATGTGTATAAGTGATTAGTTTGATCAATATGTGCCTGGAACTTGAAATGCCTCACAGCCTGCATACCACACTTGTCAATCTTGTAACTTATACATCATCTTTTATCTCAGACTGTTTTGATCCATAAATGTGGTTTAGATTCACTCATTATCATTTATGTGGTGTGTGTACATGATTACATTGATTGAAAATTGGCTGGTATATGAACTTCATCCCAAAATGCATCTCTCATGTTCACAAAGCACACACTATCGGGTTTTCAAATGGAGGGGGAATTTCAAAAATCCAACAGTGCCATCATGTTCCTTGTGATTTTCTATGCAATTTAGACCTAAATTTTGTGAAAAACCATTGAGAATTGACTGAGTTACACTTAAAAATGCAAAATTGGTTTTGATGTTTGTGTCTTGCCCAACCTGCCTTGAATACACGCCCTATATGTTTATGGGGTGGCATTTGTACTTGGATGTACAGCCACCCCAGTGGTAATCAATTTGTCACCTAAGCGCCTTTGACCTTGCTTGCATGGGTTCGACCCCTGAGGAGGGCAACCCTTTTGTCATTTTTTACCATTTTTTACCCAAACCTCAAAAAATCATATCTCACTCATTTTCAGTCATTTTGCATTGTTTTTGTTTTTATGTCTACTTTTGTGTCATATTTTAAAATTCCATGTTTGTCCAATTTTTTATCCCTTTTAACCACTTGCAAGTTAAGTATGTTTTTGTGATCGTTTTCACGTACGCAGATGAATTCTTTCTTGTTATACTTGTGATTGTTTGTGATATTTGTTTACATTCATATCCTTAGATGTTAGTCAACATGCTAGGATTTTATTTTTGGTTGTTACCATGTTTATTTTGTCCCCTCTGAGGAATGTACTTAAGCTTGATCTGTTGTCACATTTCCTTGCTCGATCAGTTGCTTTGATTGTCATCAATGCATATCTTGTGTTTATCTTTAACACGTTCATTTAAGGGTTGTCACCATGCTCTTACCTTCATCATGTTTAAAACTTTGCTTAATGTTTTCTTTCCCCAAGTGATGAAGCTTGTTAGCTCTCATCCAAGTTGCCTCCCTTTTCTCCTTCCAAAGGAAAAGTCTTTCCATTGACCCCTGTGTCATGGATAGCTCGTTCACCTTTCTCTTGACTTTTTTAAGTCACTTTAACCTTAGTTTAGAAATCATTAGACTTTGCTTTAAGTCTAAGAAACCCACCTGTACTAGGAGTGCTCTTCAACTAGAACCCTAGGATATAGTTTGTCAACTCTATGTAAGAATCATTGTCATGATTTCTTACTTCCCCCTTTTGAGTGTTATAACTTAGAGTAGGGAGTTTTGTTAAACTCCACACAAGAATTGTCATGTTTTTTCCCCCTCGAACCTTGATCATAATCAAGTGTTCTTTATCCCTTGTGAGGTGAACTATGATTGCTCTGATTCTATCCTAGTTAGGATACGTAGGCAGAAGACACGGCGTCTTTGCGAGCAAATTTAGAAAACCATCTAGGTCTTTACCTATCCCTTATCCTAATCCTAAACCATAGCACATTTCACAAACTTAGCAAACAATCAAACAAAAGGTTCTTGTAGAGTACTACAAATGCTTAGGGTGCTAACACCTTCCCTAGGTATAACCAACCCCCGATCCCCGAATCTCTTAAGCGTTGTCGTTACATCACGAAAAAGGTTTTTCTTTCTTTAGACCTTTCCTTTGGATAAAATAAAGTCCGGATGTAAAAGAATTAAGATTCAAGTTAATATAATAGCTTGATATCCAATTTTCACCGCAACATATACTGTCAAAGTGTATGATGAGGCTAGACTTGATATGGTTGTATTGAGTTGATGTTTATCACTGCCAAGAACCTGTTCTCCTAGTTTAGTGACTGTCACCAAAGTTTGACTTTATGATGACTTTAGAGTTTTGGTTAAGGCTGCTATTAGGTGGGTGTGTGTATCCATGTTATTTTAAATTCTGTTTGAGGTGCCATATGTCATGCTTGGGTTACTCCTGTCAATAATATCATTGCTTTCTTGATCAAAGCCAACTGTCATGACTTGACAGCCTCCCCCAAGATTCTAGGATTCTTTGCTAACAGAGGTCTTTGGATATTATTTGTTTCTGAATCTGTTTGACAATTACATTGTTGCTTATTTTTTTTCTTCCAATTAACATAACCCTGCTATGTTCTTTTCTTTGAATTATGTTGTGGAAAATGTGTGTGGCTTCATCTATTTTAGTCTAGGCATGAAAGTTATGACTTCTCAACAGATTTTAGGTTGGACCTTAATAGTTCTATGGTTAGGTTGTTAAGATTAGTTTAAAATGATGAGTGTTTGATACCATGAGTTCACAGTTAATTTGGAGCCATTCACTTTATTGAATAGGTTGGTACATGATGGTAGGATCTGTTCAATCTAGGTGTTGATATTGTTGTTTGGGATTTTCATTTTATGCCACCATCAACTGTCTAAGCATAAAATGTATGTGTTTAATAATTTGCCATGATTTGCTTTGTTGGTATCTTTGGCCAGTTCCTTGACAGACTTATGTTCATCCCTGCCAAAGTTTGTTTTTCATACTAAACCTATTAAGGAATTGACAGTTGCCCCAGTCATGTAGATTTTGTTTAGTTTGGTTGATTTGAACTTTGTAAATTACAACTTTGCTGTCAAATTCATTTTTGAATTAAAGTTTTGTCAACTCATGTTTTTCTACTGTTTTAAAGCTTATTTTTATGCTAAGAGTTAGTTGGTAATTTGGTAATTGATTTTAAGAGAAATGCTTGATTTAGTGTTTGACAAGGGCTTTGTAATAGCCAAATTGTTGCTGTCATAAGTTAGCTGGGAGTTAGCCAGCCTAAAACTCACTTCATTTGTATGTTTTTGCTGTTGCTTAATGTGGAAGAAGATCATTTTTGAGCCTGTTTAGTCTGTTAGGTTGATATCTTTGGAGGAGTTTAGGTTTAACTTTTGGCAATTGGCAACTGTTTTAGGCTTAACAAGGGAATATGCATACCTTTCCTTTCCTACTGAACCTTTTAGCATGACAGCCTTACTTTAGCTTTTAGGCCTGTTGGTAATTGTTGTGATGAGGGGGTCCTTGCAAACCAGTCAGTTGGCACCTTAGAGTTTGTAGTCAGTAGGCTTTAATGTGTTGTGTGTTTTTGATCCATGGCTTGCCACAACTCAAGTTAATTCATGTTCCTGTTGGAATCTTACCTTTGAGGCAAAACTTTGTTTGTTTCCATTGTATTTGTTCAAAAGGCCTGCTGTTTGTCAGGATTTTTTTTTCTCTTTGAAAGGGTAGCATTGCTTGGATTTCCATCTAAGTGAGGTTGTGACAAGGCTGCTTTCTAAGAGAGTTTGTCAGCTCATAGTCTAGGTTCATTGTTTGTTTTTCCATTTGAAGCAGCTGGGGTCCATGAGATTATGTTTGTCTGTTTGGTTGTTCAACTCAGACCAAGTTTGAGTTGTTAAGCACTGTTGCTCTACTGTACTTCCTGTCCATATTTTGTTGGAAGTATAGATTTATCATCCAGTTTCCTTTTGGCCTTTCATTGAATTATTGAGGTATAGAATTTTCTCAGTGTGTTGATTTGGATTGCTTCTGTTGAAATGATTCAAGGCTGTTGGAGCATATACTAATGGTCAACATGAGTTTGGTTCATGAATGTTGGTTGCCAAGTTTCTTTTTGAGTTTGTTAACCTCTGCCAATTTAACTTTGAGACTTCCCTCAATCTAGGTGTGAAATTCATGACATAATGCAATTTAGGCCTATAAACTAGTGTTGTCTTGGATCTTAGTGCTAGCATTTGGTTTTGCACAAGGTTTGTTTTAAGCATGGTGTGTTGCGTATGCCTTTTATCATCAGGGTTGGGGTCTGTTGGGACTTGCCTTTTAGCATTATAGTTATTTAACCATCATAGGCCTTTGACATTGATGCTTGTGTTAGTATTCTGTTGAGGGCTAACTATCATGACAACCTCAAATCTCAGGTTTTTAACCTTTGCTTATGTGTTGTCAGCCCTTCATCTTGAAGCTTGCTATCATGGAAAACCTCTTGGTAACTATTGATTTGGCTGTCAATATCTTGCTTTGAATTTTGTCAACCTCCAAATGCTAGTCCATTGCCATTTATGTTTTTTAACTTGCTGCAGTTTGGATTGGTAAGAATTGATGTCTTATAGCTTGAGTTAACTTTGTTTGGATACAAATTTTTGTTGTAAGTTTATTTCTATGATGTGCAACTTGAAGTCCATTTCTGGATCTATTGAGAAGTTAAGTTTGTCCTTTGAGCTTAATCCATGAATATTGAATTTCAAACATGAGTGGACCACTGTTTGCTCATAATTGCACCAGTCTTGATCCATGATTTTCAAAATGCATTTCAAAACTCCATCTTGCATGAACATTCGAATTTTGAGTTGTGAGCATATTTTGAGAAATCTAATAATGCCACTGTGTTCCTCATGAAAAATCAAGCAAGATAGGCTAAAATTTCATCCAATTTGGTTGAGAATTGACAAAGTTATGATCAAAACGCATTTTAGCAATTCACTTGTATTTTGTTTGAAGCCTGGCCCAGAAAATTGCAAAGGGATGCCTTTTGTATTAATTGGGGTGGAAAAATACTTGGATGTATCGCCACCCCAGTGGTTGCCTCATGCGCCCCTTATGCCTTGTCTGCCTTGTGTCCTGAGTTCAATCCCCATAGGGGCACCTTTTACCTTTTTATTCAACAAATTTCAAAAATTCATAACTTGCTTATTTTTTATCATTTTCAAACCATTATTTTTGTAAAATATTCATAATAATGTCTATTTTCATTGAATAAAAAAAAATCAAATTTTTTATATTCACATTACCTTTGGCCTACTTGAAAGTTGGTCCTTTGTTAGGGTCGTTACCTTGCGTCTTGTTGAATTCTTTTGGAACCATGCTTGATTCATCTTGTAATATTTAATTGTGATTGGCTCCTTTGTGTTTGTTAACATATCAAGGCTTTGTCTTCTTTTGGTTGTCACCATGAACTTACATATTTTCCTCCTGAAAAACCTCGGTCCCGTACCGAATTCATTTTCATAAACATCTTCAGTCATAAGAATCATTTTCTCTTTGTATTAAATTATAAGAGAGAGGATTGAGTGTAGACTTCTTCCTCTTCGAGTGTTGAGATACTCACTGTAGGGTGTGTGGTCTTGACATTTGTCTTTCAATATGAAGACGCTACGTTCACCACACCATTTCATAATAAAAACTTTGAGATAAAAAAATTGGGTACTACCCGTAGGGGTTACTATCTAAGGATTTATCTCACCCCTAAAAAACAATTCAACCAATCAAACGTGACATCTTTCCTCGCATGGCAAAAACTAATCAATCTTTCAAAAAGAAAATGTTACGTCTGTTCTACCACAAACAAGTAACGCATAAGTCTCCTCACATGCGAGCAGCAAAACACCTAAACTGCTAGAATGCGCACGATAGCATCATCCACAAAAACATCAACAAATTGTAGGCCGAACTACGGCTGCTCTGATTCTTCACTTCTTTTAAGTAAAGATACATAGGCACAGGGGCCACAATCCTGCCGAGCACATTCCCCCATATCTATAGTTCCCCGAACTACATTGACTCTGACTTTCTCACATCTATTGAGAATACGTAGGCATAGGACTGTGAAGTCCTACCGAGTCTGTTCTTTCTCTTTTCTTCCCCGTTATGCCTCCTTTCTTAGTTTCTAAACCCTCTTTCTTTAACCTTTAGAAAACACTTTTATAGCATAATATTTAAGCATATATAATCACACATTGACAAGCAAATGGTTCCCATTGAGTACGATGGATGCGAGGGGTGCTAATACCTTCCCCTCGCATAAACGGCTTCCGAACCCGTTCTTGGTTGCGAGACCATCTTATCCATTCTGTTCTCAAGGTTTTCTCGATATTTTCCTTTCCCCTCATGGGATAAATAAAGTTCGGTGGCGACTCTTCTGTCCTATCCTTTTCGCCTCCCCGTCGTTGCACGATGCATTTTTCGAGTAGCGACAGCTGGCGACTCTGTTGGGGATCCCTAGCAAGCAAAACCAAATTTGCTTGTCGCATGTGTGATTTATCCGTTTATTTATTTATTTTTGTTTTGTTGTGTTTTCTAACCTGTTGGGTTTATTGGGATGGTTTGTGAGGATAAAGCTTTCTACCCGAGCTTTCTAGTATACACGAAGATTAGGAGGTGGTTTCTTTCTGATTTGCGAGACTTAGGACTCGTTGAGTTGGATCAAATCCCACCGCTCAGATGAGACCCCTTTGGGATGATTATGTCTTACGAGTAGTCGTAATGGCGTTTTATTCCAACTTGGGAGTCTGCGATTCTGAGTACCTTTTAGAACCTTATTCCAAGGGTCGCTAAAACATAACTTTGTGTTCATCCTTTGAAAGGATTATCGTCTTACGAGTAGTCGTTCTGATGGGAAACTTTTGAGGGTTAGTACATGGGACTTTGTTTAAAGCCTTTTGGGATACTCTCTCTAAACCAATAGATTACCCACCCGATGGGAGAGATGCCTTTTGTGTTGTTTTGCAGGACATGTGACTTTGATCTCACTTTTTGTTCCTTATCATGTGCATTCATAAAGCATTGCATTGCATAGCATTTTTACATATCAAGAGACTTAAGAGACTATGATTATCTCAGGTATTGGTGAACACAATGACTGATCAAAGAAAAAGAAGCACAAATTCCATCAAGTTTAGAGAACCAAAGTTGGAATTGATTCAAGACATTCTGATTGACGTGCCAAAGGCGATCAAGATCAACTTTCAGGGGAAGTATGAGAAATTGCTTGATATCCTCCATTCTAAGGTCGATACTTGGGCTTTGTTCACTATGGCTCAGTTCTATGATGCGCCTCTCAGATGTTTCACTTTTCAAAACTATCAGTTGACCCTTACTCTTGGGGAATATTCTCACATTTTAAATATCAAGATTAAGGATCAACCTATCTACACCGGCTTGGAAGAAGAACCAAAGCCTCCTACCATTGCTCTTACTCTTCGTATGACCAAAGAAGAGGTCAGGGATGGGTTAGCCAATAAGGGAGGGGTTCAAGGTTTTCCTTTGAAATTTCTGCTAGATAAAGTTGCTCAGTACAAGACTGTGGGAGATTGGGAAAGGTTTGGTATTGTTGTTGCTCTAATGATTTATGGGATTGTCCTCTTTCCAAACATAGACAATTTCATAGACATCGCTGCTATCATTCTCTTCATGCAAAAGAATCCTATCCCTACCCTCCTCGGTGATGTCTACCACTCTATTAATTGGAGAAGTGAAAAGAAGACTGGAATGATCCAATGTTGTTCTCACCTATTATTCAAATGGTACACCTCCCATCTATCGAAGGGAGGACCGTTCTTGGAAAACAAGAAGGAGTTGAAGTGGTCTCAGCGCATTATGTCTCTAGAAGCCAATGATATTGCTTGGTATTCTCAAGAGTACTACGATGTGGAGATTATCTTTAGTTGTGGGGAGTTCGGTAGTGTACCTCTAGTCAGTAGGGTTGGTTGCATCAACTACAACTCAGTCATGGCATTGCACCAGTTAGGCTATGCTATGGAAGATGAGCCCGAAGCAGAGAAAGTTCAAAGCTTCTTCTAGCCGACCACAACAGAAGATCCTGCATTTTCCAGGAAGATTGCTAAAGCATAGGCCAAGATTTATACAAAGGGGAGGAAAGACTTGAATTCAAAGAAGTGTGTGGCTAAAGAACCATACAACCAATGGTTGCTAGCCAGAGTGGCTGAAAGATTGCCGTCGTTTCCCTTAGAACCATCTATGCGAGAAGGACCTCCTGCTCCCACCCATGTATCTATGGAAGAGTATGAGAAAATAAAGTTAGTGGTAGAAAGGTTGACTAAATAAAATTAGAACCTCGAGGCTGAAATTCACCAAGCAAATGTGGAGAATGGCCAGTATAAAAGGAAAGTAGAGTTTGAACAAGACCGAGCGACTGAGAATAACAAGAAATTGAAGTTAGAAACAAACTTGAGAATCAAGTACCAGCAGAGTTTTGAAGGGGTTGATACATCATTAACAACTCTTCGACAACGCCTAAAGGATACCAAGGCTTCTTGTGATAGAGCATGGAACTTCTTTGAAATAGCTTCTACTGAGAAGAAGGAGACAAGAGAGAATCTTGAAGCTGATATTGAGGACCTTGAAAAGCAACTAAGAAATGCCTTAACCCTAGTGGAAGACGAGTGAAAACTCAAGGAGGAAGCATTAAGGGCTTCATATGTCACTCCTGACATGTGGAACAACAAATGTTTGGAATTACAGACTGTCCGAGAAACAGCTACTCTATGGAGGAATCATTTCGACGCCTTGCAAAGGGATATTGCATAGTGGCTCGAGAAGGAGGCTCAACTCCATGAATTGTTGGACACCCATGTGGATTCTATTTGTTACTACCATTCGACTCTAGACATGTGTCGTACTAGGTATAACAATCTGGTGGAGCATTGCAATCTCATGATTCAAGATATCCCATGAAGGTTGGAAAGTGCAATTCAAGACTTAGAAGGAAATAATATCCCTCCTTCTATTCACCAATTTATCCAACTCTGCGACCAAATGGTTAGAAGATTCATGTTCGAGACAAAAAAGCTTGAAGAACGTCTCCAAAAGAAAGAATTTTAGTTATTCAGTATTTTTCTTGTAACATGAATTGTTATTTTTAGCTTATTCAACAATCGTTTGTATTGAATTTTCTCTCGAATTAATGAAAGTTTGCTTTTTGGTCTAAATTGTGCATTTCTTTATTATTCAGTCACAGGTCTATAGTACCGATGATAATCATAAAACTCGAAAGTCTCTTGAACATTGCATACGTTTGTGCATCTTTTCTTTTGCATTCCCTGAAACCCGACCATACACGCCGCTTACCCTTTCAGAGAGAGAGAGTAAAGCAAGCTGACTTCTCGACATCAGTACAACACAAGGAATAATCAGAAAAGAGTCATGCATCAGCTAGAGCAAGACCAGGCTACTTTGAGGAACGAGATGCTAGGTATGAAGACGCAGATGAATTAACTCATGGAGGTGATTCAGAACATGGCCAGGAGTCAAGAAGAGATAAGGCAAACAACAGAGAGGAACGCCAACCAGACTTTGACTGGTGCAGTTCCTAATGCAAATGGCGCAGTTCCAACTCCTACCGATGCCATCCTAACCCCTGTTGGGGCAAATCCTACCTCTGAAAGTGTTTCACGTATCAACACAGTCCATCCCCCAGTCGGTACAACTCATCCTCATGGTACCACGATTCCACCACCAGTTCACTATGATGATCACGAAGGCTTCTACGAGAATTCAGCTGAAGCATATGTACCACAGACCGCTGAATTAGAGAAGAGGTTCAATGCTTTACAAGAAGTGGTAAAGTCGTTGCAAGGCCCCGATGTGTTGGAACTAGATGCCCTTGAAATATGTCTTGTACCCGGAGTTAAGATACCTCCAAATTTTGTGATCCCAACCTTCGAGAAATACAAGGGTAACAGTTGTCCTAGGACCCATATAAGGTCTTACTACAGGAAGATGGCCGCATATTCCGATGACGAGAAGCTGTTAATCCATTTCTTTCAAGATATTTTAACAGAGGCTTCTCTATAATGGTACATGCATCTTGAACGATCCAATGTGAAAAGCTGGAAGGAGTTAGCAGACGCTTTTGTGAGACATTCTCAATACAACACTAACATGGCTCCAAACCGGATGCAGCTCCAGAATTTAATCCAGAAACCAAATGAATCGTTCAAAGACTTTGCTCAGAGGTGGAGGGGAGTAGCTGCAAGAGTACAACCACTGTTGATATAAAAAGATCTGACAAACCTCTTCATGGGCACACTGCAAGGACTGATCCTTGAGCGACTAGCATCTACAACCTCTACAGTATTTTCTGAACTTGTCACGGCCGGTGAAAGATTAGAGAGTTTTATGAAGGCGGGAAAGATTTAGAATGCTAGCGGATCTTCAAGCAGGTTCAAGAAGCCCTATCAGGGATTCGTTAAGAAGAAAGAAGGAGAAACTAGTGTTGTGTTTGCAGATAGAGGAAGAACTCATCAAGGTTATCACCATGTTGCTGCCGTCGCTCCACAACAATCGTTGTCCATTCCAGCAAGTCAACCCGGTGTTCAACAAAACAGACAACAAAAACCCTATCAACCAAGACAAACTCAGTACCAAGGTCAGCAAAGGCTGAGGAGACCAGAAAGAAAATTTGATCCAATTCCGTCAACTTATGCCAGACTACTACCATTCTTGTTGAAAGGAGGCCTTGTTCAGCTTAGGGAAATGAGGAATCCCCCAGAGGTTCTCCCTTTTGGCCTCGACGCCAATGCCAAATATGAGTTCCATTATGGCGCCCCGGGCCATAGCATTGAAAATTGCAAGACTCTGAAGCACATTGTACAAGATCTTATCGATTCAAAGGCAATAAACTTCACTCGAAATACTCCAAACATCAAAACCAATCCAATGTCGGCTCATCACTCAACAAACATGATTGAAGACTCAAAGGGGATCCGATTAATTTCGGATATTGACAAATTGAGAACTCCTTTTTCCACTATTAAGGAGCAACTCCTGTTGAAGAACGTTTATCCAGGATGTTCAACTGACTGCCACGTTTGTTTGGGAAAATCTCAAGGATGCACTGAGTTGAAGAAAGGCATCCAAAGCCTGATTGATCAAGGTGTATTAGTAGCAGAACAACTGTCAAAATTTGAAGAAGTTGCTACTCTTGAAATTCCATTTGAAACATTGGAGATACCATATGATGATCGATATGAGCTATAGATTCCTTCGGATAATTTGACTCGTACACCATTGACCATATCGTGCGATGAGGAAGAATGGGACAACATGTATGGACAGATCTTTAACCCACTACAAATCCCATATGATCCAGTGGAGATACCTATGTCTCCACCATCAATGAACCAGCTTGTCATTTCGGCCCCAACTCTGTTTCCATACGAAAGAACTAATGTTGTACCTTGGCTATATGATGAGACTGTCTTTCTCAACAGGCAGAAGATAGGAGAAAAGGATGTCTTAGAAGAAAAAAGGACTGTCGAAAACATTGTGGGAACCGGTGGTGTCACTAGAAGTGGTTGAATTTTCGCTCCAACTGTACCACCAGTCAACAGCAGTGACAATACAAGGAAAGAGGCTGTCAGACCAAGCACCATTGAACAGGGGCAATCATCTAAACAAAAAGACGTCCCAAATAATGAAGCAGAGGAGTTTCTCAGAATCATTAAGAAACGCGATTACAAAGTGATTGACCAACTCAATCAGACTCCCTCGAAGATATCCATGTTGTCATTACTAATGTGTTTGAAAGCCCATCAAGAAGCACTGCTAAAATTCTTGAAGGCATCTCATGTGCCAGAGGAGATATCAGTAGTGCAGTTTGAAGAAGTGGTGGGGAATATAGATCAGGTCATATTCTGAGCTTTAATGATAATGAATTACCTCCCGAAGGTAAGAATCATAACAAGGCCTTACACATTAATATCGAATGTGTGGATGTCGTATTCTCTAAAGTACTTGTTGATACTGGATCATCACTAAATGTGTTGCCAAAGAGCTCGTTGTGCAAGCTGTCAATTGAAGGACTTGTGATGAAGCCAAGTCAGACTATTGTAAAAGCTTTTGATGGAGCTAAGAGAACTGTGGTAGGAGAGGTTGATCTCCCGATCAAGATTGGACCTCATACTTTTATCATTATGTTTTATGTAATGGATATATATCCCACTTATAGTTGCCTCCTTGGTCATCCGTGGATTCATTCCGCAGGTGCTGTAACTTCAACTTTGCATCAAAAGATCAAATTTATGATTAACAATCAGATGATCATCATTGAAGGTGAATAAGATGTTCTTGTGAGCCATCTGGCTTCTTTCCGCTATGTGGAAGTAGGAGGTAAAGTGCATGAGACCCCGTTTCAAGCCGTTGAAGTGATCAATGTTGAAATGATTTACGAAAAGCCAGCATCTTCAATAGTGACTTGGAAGGACGCAAGAACAGTGATAGAGGAAGGACATCCGCGAGGATGGGGCAGAGTGTTGGAATTGCCCGTTAACAAAATTGGAGCTGGTCTAGGTTACAAGCAGAAGAATGCAACTGATAGAGGCAAGGGGCCTGCAACTCCGTTGGTTTTTACTAGTGGGGGCCACCTTGTCGATGGTCAAGTCATGTTTTTGGAAACTGAAGCCGAAGATTATGAAGAGTTGTGCATGGTGTATCCTAGGGCGCATAATCAAACTTTGAACAAATGGAGAGTCGTCGAAATCCCTGAAGTTACCCTAGTAGACGAGTAATTCCCTGTTTTTGTTTTACCTAAAAAAATCCTACGCTCTGCCCAAGGCATATGATCATGTTGTAGGGCTTTTGGCTTTTACAAGCACAACTTATCATCAATAAATATACTTTCGCATCCATTTTACGCTCTCTTTCTTTCATTTTTACTTTTTTGCACATAAAATTATTTTTTGAAAGACAATGTTCTGTTTTGTTATCTTTCTTTCATCTTTTCTTAAAAGCATGAAGTCATTCATCGTGTAGATCTTCCTCTGTTCCTGTCAATAACGACCCCGCTATGGTTCGATATGATTTTGATAACCCAGTCTACCAAGCCGACGAAGACTACGAGGAAGATTGTGATCTCCCAGGAGAGCTAGCTAGATTGCTAAAACAAGAGTCAAAGGTCATTCAGCCGTATCAGGAAGAGGTCGAAATCATCAACATGGGAACTGAAGAGGACGTCAAGGATATCAAGATAGGTGCAGCTTTGGAGTCAGAGATTAAGACAAAGCTAGTCATATTTCTTCGAGAGTATGTTGACGTATTCGCTTGGTCCTACAAAGATATGTCTGGTCTAGATGAAGATATTGTGGTGCACAAGTTACCCCTCAAAGAAGGTTGCCCGCCGGTGAAACAAAAGTTAAGGAGAACGAAGCCAGAGATGTCCTTCAAGATCAAAGAGGAAGTGCAGAAGCAATTAGACGCTGGTTTTCTGGCAGTATCCAGCTATCCACAATGGGTAGCGAATATTGTCCCAGTACCAAATAAGGATGGGAAGGTGTGAATGTGTGTCGATTATAAAGACCTCAACAGAGCAAGTCCGAAAGATGACTTCCCTCTACCACACATTGATGTACTAGTAGACAACACAGCCCAGTTCTTTGTCTTCTCATTTATGGATGGCTTTTCGGGATATAACCAAATTAAGATGGCGCCCGAAGATATGGAAAAAACAACTTTTATCACCCCATGGGGAACTTTCTGTTACAAGGTCATGTCGTTTGGGCTCAAGAATGTAGGCGCGACATATCAGCGAGCAATGGTCACTCTCTTTCATGACATGATACATAAAGAGATTGAGTGCTATGTAGACGATATGATTGCGAAATCCCAAACTGAGGAAGAGCACCTCATTCACTTGGAAAAGTTATTCGTCAGACTAAGGAAATTCCAGCTGAGATTAAATCCCAACAAATGCACGTTTGGTGTAAGATCTGGTAAACTGCTAGGTTTTATTGTAAGCCAAAAGGGGATTGAAGTCGATCCAGATAAGGTCAAAGCTATCCAAGAGATGCCGACACCCAAAATTGAAAAGGAAGTCCAAGGTTTCCTTGGGAGATTGAACTACATCGCTAGGTTCATATCTCATCTAACGACCACTTGAGAAAATAAAGGAATCAAGCAGTGGTGTGGAATGATAATTGTCAAAAAGCCTTTGAGAAAATAAAGGAATATCTATGAGAACCACCGATCTTGATACCTCCAGTACTCGGACGACCCCTGATCATGTACTTGACTGTGCTAGAAGGATCCATGGGATGCGTGTTGGGTCAACATGACGAAACTGGTAGAAAAGAGCATGCAATTTATTACCTCAGCAAGAAGTTCAACGACTGTGAATCAAGGTATTCAATGCTCGAGAAGACGTGTTGTGCATTGGCTTGGGCAGCAAAACGCTTAAGACAATATATGCTCACCCATACGACCTTATTTTTCTCCAAGATGGACCCTGTCAAATACATATTCGAGAAGCCCGCTCTCACCGGACGAGTGGCTCATTGGCAAATGGTATTAACAGAGTATGACATCCAGTATGTTACGCAGAAAGCTATCAAAGGAAGTGTACTCTCTGACTACCTTGCCCACCAACCTATGGACAACTACCAGTCTATGCGCTTTGATTTACCCGACGAAGACGTCATGTTTGCCATAGACTATACCATACCAGGCCCAAATGATGGACCTGAACCAGGATCGCGATGGACGCTCGTGTTCGATGGTGCCACAAATGCTAAAGGTTGTGGAACTGGGGCAGTCATCACTTCTCCAACTGGTTTTCACCTACCATTCACCGCCAGATTATGCTTCAAATGTACTAACAACATGGCGGAATATGAAGCTTGTATTTTGGGAATTGAAGCTGCCATTGATAATAAGATCAAGATTCTGGAAGTCTGTGGAGATTCTGCGCTTGTCATATGCCAGATTAAAGGGGAATACGAAACACTTGACCTCAAGTTGATTCCTTACAAAGATCACGTCTTGAAGCTAATCCCGTACTTTGATGAGATCACTTTCCATCACATTCCCAGAGGGGAAAATCAGTTGGCTGACGCTCTAGCAACACTAGCGTCTATGTTTCAAGTCAAGTGGGAGAACGAGGCGCTATCCATCCGTATGGAGTATCTGGACGAACCCGCTTATTTCCTGGAAACCGATGCAGAGGAACCTAAAGTTGATGATCATCCTTGGTTCTATGATATCAAGCGGTATCTAGAGACACAGGAATATCCAGAAGGCATAACTATCACTGACAAGAAGTACCTCAAAAAACTCTCCTCGAAGTTCTTCCTCAGCGGTGACGTGTTGTACAAGTGGAATTATGATTAGGTTTTGCTCAGATGCGTGGATAAACACCAAGCAGAATGCATCATAAATGAAATGCACGAAGGATCTTTTGGAACACATGCTAGTGGTCATACTATGGTTAAAAATGTTTTGAGGGCGGGATACTATTGGATGACAATGGAAACGGATTGTTGTCTCCATGTCCAGTCATGCCACAAGTGCCAAATTTACGCAGACAAAGTTCATACTTCACCACTCCCTCTGAATGTGTTGACTTCTCCTTGGCCTTTCGCCATGTGGGGTATAGATGTAATTGGACGCATCGAGCCAACCGCTTCGAACGGGCACCGCTTTATCTTAGTGGCCATCGACTACTTCACCAAATGGGTAGAAGCTGCATCTTATGCTAATGTCACTAAGCAAGTGATGACTCGCTTCATCAAGAAAGAGATTATTTGTCGATATGGAATCCCGAATGAGATCATTACGGACAACGGTTCAAACCTCAACAATAAGATGATGGAAGAATTGTGTAAGAGCTTCAAGATTGAACACCACAATTCAACACCTTATCGACCCAAAATGAATGGAGCTGTTGAGGTGACAAATAAGAATATCAAGAAAATCGTCCAGAAGATGGTGAGGACTTACAAAGACTGACATGAGATGTTGCCATTTGCACTGCATGGCTACCGCACCTCAGTACGCACTTCCACAGGGGCAACCCCGTTTTCTCTCGTATATGGCATGGAAGCAGTATTGTCCATTGAAGTAGAGATTCCCTCCTTGAGGATTTTGGCAGACATCAAGCTAGATGAAGCCGAATGGATACAAGCCAGACTCGGCCAGCTTAATCTCATCGACGAGAAGCGCATGACAGCCATCTGTCATGGACAGTTATACCAGAAACGGTTGAAGAGGGCCTTTGACAAGAAAGTTCGCCCACGGCACATCCAAGCAGGAGATTTGGTACTGAGGAAAATTCAGCCAACTCACGTTGATCCAAGGGGCAAATGGGCACCAAACTACGAGGGTCCATATATAGTAAAGAAGGTTTTCTCCAGAGAAGCCTTGATCCTCTCGACCATGGACGGTGATGATCTTCCATCCCCTGTGAATTTGGATGCAGTTAAAAAATATTATGCCTGAAAAATAGACCCAGTGGACAAAAAAAATGGGAATCCACGAAAGAATGGGCGTCCTGGTGGGCCATAAAAATGGCTCGGCAAAAGTTAGGGACTATAAAAAAAAGAGACAAGAAAAAAAAAGTAAAAGTATCCTGGTAAGCTGAAAACCCGAAATGGCGGCTTAGGCAAAAATTAGGGATTCGAAAAGGGCAAAACTACATCTTGAAAAGACGTGCGAACCCTCCTCCATAATCATCAAGCTCTCGACTGAGAAAGATCAATTCAATCGTTGCATTCAGAAGCAAGGCATGAAGGGTCTTCAGAGACATATGGGCCATAGCGGATTTGAAACTCGGCAGGAATCGTTTCCAACATTGTCTTAGTCTTTTTATATATTTCTTTCAAAGCAATTACCTCTTTTAAGAATTGCCTCCTTTTGTAATTTTCTCATTTATGGGTTTTCATCCATAAAAATTACTTTCATTGAAGTTTTCTCTGTTCTTTTCATTTACCATATGGTTGCAAGTTTCGTTTATTTGATGATGGGTTTTGCATATAAAGACATTATGGTAAGTTGAACTAAGGGATGACTCACTCTTCTAGGGTAATTAAAGGGTGACCATGACTCTAAGGAGTACACAAAAACACCTGTTAGAACACAGATTGGTGCTTCTTATATCTCTATGTTTTGATGATAACTTTTATGGAATTTTGTAATGAGTAAATATACACTCTAAAATTTGTTCAAGTATTATTGTTTTAGGTATAAATTAAATACTCTTAAAAGAGGCAAAATATATAAGTACAAAGAAACTATGCAAAGATCTGAAGCATCAGATGCAAGACTATCAGAAGATTCTGAAGCGCTGCCAGAAGGATCTGAAGCAGAAGCTACAGAATGATCTGAAGTATTAATGAAAGAAGTATACAAAAGCTGAAAGCTTTGATCTTATCAGACTCTGAAGTTCTTTTCACTTCAAACTCAGAGGCTCTAATAACCAGACTCTTATCATTAATATTCACGCTCAAAGCACATACTGCTGCATACTCTGATGGAGACTCTAATCAAGACTGAGACTCTGATACATTAAAGATCTGATCATCTATCAAGACTCTGAACTTATCATTCATCTTAAGCTCTAATCATATTAAAGCATTCCATACCTTTTAAGCTTACTACAAGTTCTGAAGTGCAGATTGTGAAGACTTCATCTTAAAGGAAGCTTGTTGAAGAAGCTGTAAACTTGATTAGACGTGGTGCTACTTCCAAAGTAACCAACGACTAATTTGTCCAAAGAAGTGACGTGGTGCAAATCCCAAGGCTTCTACAACCATACCTTTCTGCAGAAAGCATATCTCTGCCGATACTTTTGGTGATGAAAAGTCATACAATCAAATATTATATTCAGCTGAACATCACTCAAGACATTTGAGAAAGCTATAAAAGGAGAACTACTTCAACATTTTGAAGCTGCGAATTTACTACTCATCTTTTGCTCATTGCTAAATCACTCAGAAAGAAATACACGCTTAATTCATAAAAGAGAAAATATCTCAAGATCTTATTCATTTGATCTTTCATAAAACCACATAGTTTTTGTTGTACTTAATATTAAGTGTAAATATCACAGTTGTGATACAGCTTATTAGAAGCATTCAAACACTTGTTACTTTACATTAAATTGTAAGAAGTTCCTTAAGAAGACCAAGGTGTGGTCAGTAGTTCTTGAGAAGACTAAGAAAGTTGTTCTTAGTGCTTTCTATTGTAATTATTTGATCAATAGTGGATTAAGTCCTTGCAGAGAAAGGCAAATCATCTTTGATAAGGTGGACTGGAGTAGTTGAGTTCAACGAACCAGGATAAAAACATTGAGTTCTATTTATTGCCATATTTCAGAAAATCTCTTATTCAACCCCCCTTCTAAGTGTTTTTCTCACCTTCAGTTGGTATCAGAGCTCCGGTTCTGTTTGTGCTATCACTTAACCGTGACCAGAAAAGATCCAGTGGGAAAAACTCTTGATACTCTTAGTTGATATACATTATGGCTGCTGAAACTTCAACACCCAACAACAACAAATATGAAGAAAGAGTCAGTACAAAACCTCTCATGTTTGATGGAGAGAAGTTTGATTATTGGAAAGATAGACTGGAAATTTTCTTTCTAGGATTTGATGCTGATCTTTGGGACCTAGTCATTGATGGATATGTTCATCCCACTGATGGGAATGGCAAGAAAGTTGACATAAAATCAATGACTGAGGAGCAAAAGAAGGAATTCAGAAATCACCACAAGGCTAGAACTATATTGCTAAACGCTATATCTCATATTGAGTATGAGAAAATAACCAACAGAGAAACTGCCTTTGATATATTTGAATCCTTGAAGATGACTCATGAAGGGAACTCTCAAGTCAAAGAAACCAAGGCTCTGGCGCTGATCCAGAAGTATGAAGCTTTCAAGATGGAAGAATCTGAATCTATTGAAGCAATGTTTTTCAGATTCCAGATTCTCACTGCTGGCCTAAAGGTTCTGTACAAGGGTTACTCTATAGCAGATCATGTCAAGAAAATAATCAGAAGCTTGCCAACCAGATGGAGACCCATGGTCACTGCTCTGAAGCTGGCAAAGGATCTGAACAAGATTACGCTGGAGGAACTAATCAGTTCTCTAAGGAGTCATGAAATTGAACTAGAGGAAGATGAGCCTCTAAAGAAAGGTAAGTCAATTGCGTTAAAATCTAATAAAGTTTTTAAAGCATTGTAGGTATTAGAAGAAAGCTCTAAAAAGTCTGCTTCTGAAGATGAAGAAGAACTATCCTTGCTATCCAGAAGAATCAATAAACTCTGGAAGAATAAGCAAAGGAAGTTCAAGAACTTTAGAAAACCAGATCAACACAAAGAATCTTCTGGGCACATAAGATCTGGAGAATCCCCTGGACACAGACGATCTGGAAAAAGAGAGGTTGTTTGCTATGAACCTGGGCACTACAAGAGTGATTGTCCAAAGCTTCAGAAGGAGAACCCAAAAAGAAAGTCAGATCATAAAAAGAAAGTTCGGATGGCTACCTGGGATGACTCAAATGCATCTGATTCGTCATCAAAGTCAGAAGAGGAATGTGCAAATGTAGCATTCATGGCTGACATTGAGGATAGTGCTGAATCATCTGGATCAGAATCAGAATCTGATTCTAAGGAGGTATTTGTTGAACTTTCTAGACAGGAACTTGTTGAAAGTTTATCTGATATTCTTGAAAACTATAGTAAAGTTAAACTCAAATACAAAACGCTTCAAAAGCATATTGAATTTGGGAGTAACAAGTTTGAATCAGAAATAGCTGAACTAAAAGCTGAAAATCTTCAATTGAAAAATAATTTAGAATCTGCTCAATTAAACTCTGATTCAAAATCTGAATCATGCTCTAAAAATATTTTACAAGAGTATGACTATAGTTTCAGGAAGTTTCTAACTAAAAGCCTAGATAGAAGCAAAATGGCTTCAATGATCTATGGTATTAGCAGAAACTATAGAAAAGGTGTTGGATATAAATCTTTTTCTTATGAAGATTCAAATCCAAAATCTGTAGATAAACTGGATATCAAGTATCCTCCTTTATATTCTCAATTTATATTTGGTCACTTGAATGATATTAAACACACAAGTTCTAATCAGAACAAACCTGTGTTTAATAAATCTAAAGCTAATCAGAACAAGTCTTATGTTGAAAGACAGAAGTTCAGAAAAAGCTTTAAGGCAACTAACCAAAAAGGACCCAAGAAAATCTGGGTACCTAAGGACAAAATATTCTATGTTGCAGACATCCTTAGCAACAAAGTCAAGACTCCAGTCATGGTACCTGGACTCTGGATGCTCACGACATATGACGGGAAAAAGATCTATGTTCCAAAGTCTGGAGCTTAGATCTGGAGGAGATGTCAAGTTTGGAGGGAATCAGAAGGGCAAAATAATTGGCTCTGGAACCATAGGCAATGGTAAACTTCCTTCCATAACTAATGTCTTGCTTGTTGAAGGGTTAGCTCATAATCTATTGTCCATAAGTCAATTAAGTGACAATGGTTATGATATTATCTTTAATCAAAAGTGCTGCAAAACTGTTAGTCAAAAGGATGGCTCAATTCTCTTTAATGGTAAAAGGAAAAACAACATTTATAAAATTAGTCTTTCAGAACTTAAGGTTTAGAATGTTGAATGCCTTATGTCTGTTAATGAGGAGCAATGGGTCTGGCACAGAAGATTGGGTCATATTAATATGAGACGTATATCTCAGATTAATAAGCTTAATCTGGTCAGAGGACTTCCTAATCTGAAGTTCAACTCAGATGCTCTTTGTGAAGCATGTCAGAAAGGAAAATTTTCAAAATCATCTTTTAAATCCAAAAATGTTGTTTCAACTTCAAAACCATTAGAGTTACTTCACATTGATCTGTTTGGACCAGTGAAAACTGCATCCATCAGAGGCAAGAAGTATGGATTAGTCATTGTTGATGACTACAGCAGATGGACATGGGTAAAATTCCTAAAACACAAGGATGAGTCACACTCTGTGTTTGTTGACTTCTACAAACAAGTCCAAATTGAAAAATATTTCAAAATTGTTAAAGTCAGAAGTGATCATGGTGGTGAATTTGAAAACAAACATTTTGAAAAATATTTTAATGAAAATGGCATTGCTCATGATTTCTCCTGTCCTAAGAACTCCACAACAGAATCGAGTTGTAGAAAGGAAAAATAGAACTTTGCAAGAGATGGCCAGAACCATGATCAATAAGACTAACATGGCAAAACATTTTTGGGCAGAGGCAATTAACATAGCATGTTACATTCAGAACAGAGTGTCAATTAGACCTCTTCTAAAAAAGACTCCTTATAAATTGTGGAGGAATAGAAAGCCAAACATTTCTTATTTCCATCCTTTTGGGTGTATTTGTTTTATACTGAACACTAAAGAGAATCTTAACAAGTTTGATTCTAAAGCACAAAAGTATTTCATGCTTGGATATTCTGAACGCTCTAAAGGCTACAGAGTATACAATACTGAGATACAAATTGTGGAGGAATCTATACATGTTAGATTTGATGATAAGCTTGGCATACAAAAGCCAAAGCAGATTGAAAACTCTGCAGATGGAGAAGTTATTCTCATAGAATCTGAGAAACCAGAAATAGAGAAAGCTCAAGAGGAAGCTATGCCAGATGCAACTCCATTAGCTGCTCAGATGAATAACATGAATATTTCTGAAGAACCAACAGTTAAAGGATTATCCAGAATCAAGGCTTCTCATCCAGAAGAAATGATTATTGGAAAGAAAGATGACCCTATAAGAACAATGTCGTTTATCAGATCATTTGGAACATCGCTTCTTCGGTTGGTGTCTATTATTGAACCAACATCTGAGGATGAAGCTCTGAGTGACAATGATTGGATACTTGCAATGCAAGATGAGCTAAACCAATTCACAAGAAATAATATGTGGGATCTGGTTCCTAGACCAAAAGGGTTCAACATTATTGGAACAAAGTGGGTATTCAGAAATAAACTAAATGAGCAAGGAGAAGTTGTAAGGAATAAGGCAAGGCTGGTAGCTCAAGGGTACAGTCAACAAGAAGGTATTGATTACACTGAAACTTATGCTCCAGTGGCAAGGTTAGAGTCAATACGCCTTCTTATTTCATTTGCTACACAACATAACATCACTCTATATCAGATGGATGTTAAGAGTGCCTTCTTAAATGGTATTATAGAAGAAGAAGTTTATGTCCATCAACCTCCTGGTTTTGAAAGTGATAAATTTCCAGATCATGTTTTCAAACTCAAAAAATCTCTTTATGGTCTGAAACAAGCTCCCAGAGCTTGGTATGAAAGATTAAGTAATTTTCTTCTGGAAAAGAACTTTATCAGAGGCTAAGTGGACACAACTCTTTTCTGTAAAACAATTAAGAAAGATTTACTAGTTTGTCAAATTTATGTGGATGATATTATTTTTGGATATACCAATATTATGGTGGGAAAGGAGTTTGCTTTGTCTATGCAGGCTGAATTTGAAATGAGCATGATGGGAGAACTTAGATTCTTTCTGGGAATCCAAGTAAATCAGACTCCAAAATGCACATATATTCACCAGACTAAATATGTCAAAGAGCTTCTGAAGAAATTCAATCTGAATGAAAGCAAATTGGCTAAGACTCTAATGCATCCTACAAGCACACTTGGTAAGGAAGAGGTGAGTAAGAAAGTTGATCAAAAACTTTACAGAGGTATGATTGGATCTCTTTTATATTTGACTGCTTCAAGACCTGATATTTTATTCAGTGTGTGTCTGTGTGCTAGATTCCAGTCAGATCCCAGAGAATCACACTTAACAGCTGTTAAGAGGATTCTAAGGTATCTGAAAGGTACTAATGATGTGGGCCTGTGTTACAGAAGATCTGATGAGTATAAATTAGTTGGATTCTGTGATGCTGACTATGCTGGAGACAGAGTAGAACGTAAAAGTACTTCTGGAAGTTGTCAATTTCTTGGAAGTCATCTGATCTCTTGGTTCAGCAAGAAGCAACCCACAATTGCACTTTCAACAACAGAGGCAGAATATATTGCTGCTGCTGGATGTAGCACTCAGATGCTCTGGATGAAAAGTCAACTAGAAGATTATCAGATCTTTGAGAGTAACATTTCTATCTTCTGTGATAATACTTCTGCTATATGCTTATCTAAAAACCCCATTTTACACTCTAAAGCTAAGCATATAGAGATTAAACATCATTTCATCAGAGGCTATGTTCAGAAAGGAATTATTATTTTAAACTTTGTAGATACAGATCATTAGTGGGCTGATATTTTTACAAAACCCCTTGCTGAAGATAGATTTAAATTTATTCTGAAAAATATTAGTATGGACTTCTGTCCAAAATAGAATATTCATCAGATGAAATTTTTTTTCAGATGATAAATGTCTAAACTCTGGAGTATTTCTTTTGATTGAATTCTGTGTTTATTTCTTTGTGTGTAAATCTGAACTAACAAGGCTCAGAGGATCTGAACATTGCCTAACATGTCATTTCTCAAAGAGTTTCAGAGGCACATGCAAGCAAACACGTGTAGCTCAGAATCTGGAAAGGTAGAGTGCACCATACTGAAGTGACATTTAAGGTATTGCTTTGAAAATCCAAAATCTCTTGATTTTCCCCCCTTCTGTCAGAATCTTAAATGTTTGATATGATTTTATTCCTTGCATTAATTGCTTGATTTGATTATGTGTGCACGCTTGAGAGTGTGTGTCTTTTTGCATGCCCTAATTATTTTGCTATAAATTCTCACAACTCTTCACAAATCACATTTTACATTTATCATCTCTCATATGCATTTCTGCCTTCTCTATTGTTTCCATCTTATTTCAAAACCCAAAAATCCTCATAAACCCAGACGCATCTCAAGAACTTCAATGGCTTCACCTTCATCAACACCTGCTCAGATGAAAACTTCAACTGTTGCTGCATCATCTCTTAATGCTGCTGGTTCATCCCAAACTGCAATTGTGTACAAAGCACCAGTAAGAACTCTTCTCACTCCAATCAAAGAACTTGAGGTTCTGTGTGAGAACTTTGTGGATTTTGAATCCATCAAAGAAAATGGTTTTGATCTCCTTTCAACTATCAAAGCTCAGAACTGGGAAAAGTATTTTGACAGGATGGTGGGTCCTGTTTATCCAGCTTTGGTAAGAGAATTCTGGATACACGCTCAAGTGTGCCCTAAGTTTATTCATTCATCTGTTCTTGGAAAGGAAATTGTCATTACTGAAAAATTAATCAGACAACTACTTGAGTATAAGGAAACTGAGGGAATCACAAGTATGGCTATTGATCGTGTGGATTTAGCTGACATTTTTCAAGAAGTTTGTGTTTCTGGGGAACCATCTAACAAGGTCAGAGATCTGAAACCTGTTTATAGAATCTGGGCTAAGATCTTCATGAGTTCAATCTTTCATAGGAAATCTTCTAACTCACCAGATTATGTAAATTCATAACAAATGTACTTCATGTACTGTATGAGGAAAGGAAAGAAGGTGGATCTACCTTATCTTCTGTTCAGTCATCTTCTGAACCATATCAAAGAAACAAGAGAAGAAGTTAGGGTTAAAGCTGCAAAAATCAGAACTTGGATCCCTATGGGAAGACTGATATCAGACATTCTAACAAAGAATGGTCTTGTGAAACATCTGTTTGATGCTGGGGTGACAGAGGATCTGTCCTATGTTATAGAATCTGTCATAAATGGGAACACTCTGAAGACAATGAAGGTTATTTCAGAGCTTGCTGGAAAACCCAAGAAATTTCAATCTGAAGACGTCAGCAGAAGGAGAATTCCTTTAGCAGACTTTCCTATGTTCAGTGCTGATGAACCTAGGCACATCATTCTGACATTCATTGCTGAATGTTTAAGAGATGGTATTCCTCTGCCTGCTAACATAGTACAGAAGGAAGGAGAAGTATTGCCAAATCTTATGAGAGAAAGGCGCAGGAAAAGAAAGGCTGAGGAAGGATCTTTTGCACAGGCCAAGAGGAAAACCTCTTATGCTAGTGACAAGCCTGAAAAGGACAAGAAGCAAAAGGAAATTCCTCCAGAAGCTACTGTGGAAGAAATCAGAGAAACAATTCACCAGGTATTAACATCTGATCCCAAACCTTATTTACCTTCATCCTCAACTTCACCTCCATCATCTCTTTTTAAACCATCCGAACCTAAATCATCTGTACCTCTTTCATCTGAACCCAATTCATCTCCTAACAAACATTCTCAACCATCTTCTGTTCAACTACCATCTAAACCCCCTCAAAAGAAATCATCTAAACATCAACCCTCTCAACAAAACCATTTTGAATCAAAACAACAATCAGAACAACAAAAACAATCTGAACCACTCTCATCTACTAAACCACCAGAAGAACCAACCATCAAAAATCCTGAACCATCTGTGCAACAACCATCTGAAAACATTCTGGATGTATCACCACTTACAACTTTGTATGTCCTCTCTTCAACTTCATGTCATTCAATTGAATCATCTGATTCTGATGAATCTGAAGTCCCTTCACCAACTAGCTTACAAATTCCTGATCCCTATAAACCTCTCTCATCTGATCTACCTGAATCTGACAACCCTTTTCGCTTCAAATTCAACTTCATAGATTTTATGTCATCCTCATCTGATGTTGTTATATCAACACCATCTGATACTGACACCTCCATTCCTCAACTTACCATACCACAAACATCCATACTCCAATCATCTGATCATCCACCTCCTGAACAAACTCAAACACCTCTTGAACCATCACAACCTGTCACCATAGAAGACTTTCTCAACCCAAAACCCAGATCAGATGTTTCTACTCTGTTCAAGAATTTCAAGAAGGAACTACGTATGGCAATTGCTTCTGTAGAGAAAGAGTGCATGACTAGTTTGGATCATGCTGAATCTGAAGCTTCTTGGAACAGATTCATATCAAAATTCAACTCAACTACATCTGACCTCAGAACGCTCTGTGCTGATGATGCAAAGGCTAAGTTTGCTGGAATGGTCAGACAAACTCTGCTGAACATTATCACAACTCCAATGCTTTTGCTAGAACATGCTCCTGCTGAAAATTTTGCAACAATAGAAGATACTCATGCATCTGACATGGAGATTGATCATCCAATGGCAGCTGCATCTGCTTCTGAACCTTCTGCATCTAAGATGAAGACTGAGATTCCAGATGTTGTCCAAGAAGTCAAGGAAATCAGAGCATGGATGATAAAACAGGAACGGACTACTGAAGAACTCAAGACTTGGATGGCCAAGCAAAAAGAGTCCACTACTAAGATTACGGATCTTCTAACACTGATTGCTTCTCGCCAGCCCTAGTTCTCTTTTTCTTGTCTTTGCATTCTCGTTTTGCACCTGTTTTCTATTTGTTCTATTTTCTATCATCTGCTCTATGAACTTCTTATGTTGTTGTGCTATTCTGATCTGATTAAATCTG
Source organism: Lathyrus sativus (assembly GCA_963859935.3). Lineage (NCBI taxonomy): Eukaryota > Viridiplantae > Streptophyta > Magnoliopsida > Fabales > Fabaceae > Lathyrus > Lathyrus sativus. The sequence goes on along the minus strand of OZ012735.1, from coordinate 163,090,840 downwards.
GCTGTTTTGTCTTTCAATTGTGTGTTATATTTTTCTCTCTTCTTCTGTTATCTTTTCTGTCTTTAAAGTTCTTTTTGATTATGACGAAAAGGGGGAGAAAGAGAATTTGATTATTCAACATAAGCAAATGCTAAAAATTAAATTCATACATTGTTTTAATCTAACATTGAATCTTAAGACTTTCAGATCTCATTATCTCATCTAACAAAATGATCTGAAGTTACCCTGAGAATTATCCAATCAGGCTCTGATCCTTGAAAGCAAATTCTGGAGAGCTTGATTCTGAAAAGCATCCAAGCTGAGTTTTTCTCTCATCAAGGATTTCTACCAGGTTCTGAAATATACTCAAGCAAAAAGGGAAGTGTTCTTTTCTATTAAAGTATTCATTTCAGGGGGAGATTCTTAATCTCAGGGGGAGTATTTTTACTCTTCTTCCTTTATTAAACAAAATTCTCTATGTTTTGTCATCATCAAAAAGGGGGAGATTGTTAGAACACAGATTGGTGCTTCTTATATCTCTATGTTTTGATGATAACTTTTATGGAATTTTGTAATGAGTAAATATACACTCTAAAATTTGTTCAAGTATTATTGTTTCAGGTATAAATTAAATACTCTTAAAAGAGGCAAAATATATAAGTACAAAGAAACTATGCAAAGATCTGAAGCATCAGATGCAAGACTATCAGAAGATTCTGAAGTGCTGCCAGAAGGATCTGAAGCAGAAGCTACAGAATGATCTGAAGTATTAATTAAAGAAGTATACAAAAGCTGAAAGCTCTGATCTTATTAGACTCTGAAGTTCTTTTCACTTCAAACTCAGAGGCTCTAATAACCAGACTCTTATCATTAATATTCACGCTCAAAGCACATACTGCTGCATACTCTGATGGAGAATCTGATCAAGACTGAGACTATGATACATTAAAGATCTGATCATCTATCAAGACTCTGAACTTATCATTCATCTTAAGCTCTGATCATATTAAAGCATTCCATACCTTTTAAGCTTACTACAAGTTATGAAGTGCAGATTGTGAAGACTTCATCTTGAAGGAGGCTTGTTGAAGAAGCTGTAAACTTGATTAGACGTGGTGCTACTTCCAAAGTAACCAACGGATAATTTGTCCAAAGAAGTGACGTGGTGCAAATCCCAAGGCTTCTACAACCATACCTTTCTCCAGAAAGCATATCTCTGCCCATACTTTTGGTGATGAAAAGTCATACAATCAAATATTATATTCAGCTGCACATCACTCAAGACATTTGAGAAAGCTATAAAAGGAGAACTACTTCAACATTTTGAAGCTGCGAATTCACTACTCATCTTTTGCTCATTGCTAAATCACTCAGAAAGAAATACACGCTTAATTCATAAAAGAGAAAATCTCTCAAGATCTTATTCATTTGATCTTTCATAAAACCACATAGTTTTTGTTGTACTTAATATTAAGTGTAAACATCACAATTGTGATACAGCTTATTAGAAGCATTCAAACACTTGTTAGTTTACATTAAATTGTAAGAAGTTCCTTAAGAAGACCAAGGTGTGGTTAGTAGTTCTTGAGAAGACTAAGAAAGTTGTTCTTAGTGCTTTCTATTGTAATCAGTTGATCAATAGTGGATTAAGTCCTTGCAGAAAAAAACAAATTATCTTTGATAAGGTGGACTGGAGTAGTTGAGTTCAACGAACCAGGATAAAAACATTGAGTTCTATTTATTGCCATATTTCAGAAAATCTCTTATTCAACCCCCCTTCTAAGTGTTTTTCTCACCTTCAACACCGTTTTAAATCTTGAAACGACTTGACTGACAAGACCGTCAAGCCTAGCAAAGTTGGTCCCGAGTTAAAGGTATCAGCACCTCCAAGTTTTATTACATCATGAAAAAAATGATGTCAGGAAGTCAGGCTTGTCCTCTACCTTCCCACCTGAACCCAAAGTCCAACTTACATTGGCAACTACCAAAATCTACCACGTCAGCGCTTGCATTTCCAATTACCCGTCATAATCATATGCATCATACGCATCACATTCGACTTCATAAGCATCTTGCATCGTATGCATATCCAAAATCATATCATTTTTCCCCAGCTCTTGCATCTCCACGCGTCAGCACTTGCATTTGCATTTCCATTTATGGAACATTAACATCATCAAACATTCGCATATGCAAGCTCAGATCCAAAATAAATTTCGAAGATTCCCAAGGTCGTAATCAGCCCAGCCAGGGGCAGTCTCCGCAGGGCCATGGGTGTTCCCCCGCGGAGTTGTGCAACCTTTGGTTAGACCAATTCCAGAGCTACAAAACGATCATCATCCCAGTCAGGGGCATCATCTGTAAAATTGTAGGTCTATCAAAAGAAGATTCAACCTAATCTGGGGCACATTATTCAGGGCTGTGAGCGTTCCTCATGGGAGTTATTATCATCCTTCTTTTGTGGCAATAGCTTGCAGCGTATTTTCCATTATCCTTTTGGTAATGGATTCCCTTCATCCTTTTGGTGTTGGGTCTAACATCCTTTTGGTGTTAAGGTCGATCTTATTTCGCTCTGTCATCCTTTTGGTGATGGGTCTGGCATCCTTTTGATGTCATGACTAGCGTATTTTCCATTATCCTTTTGGTAATGGATTCCCTGCATCCTTTTGGTGTTAGGGTCGATCTTATTTCGCTCCATCATCCTTTTGGTGATGGGTCTGGCATCCTTTTGATGTCATAACTAGCGTATTTTCCATTATCCTTTTGGTAATGGATTCCCTTCATCCTTTTGGTGTTAGAGTTGATCTTATTTCCGCTCGATCATCCTTTTGGTCATGGGTCTGGCATCCTTTTGATGTCATGACTAGTGTGTTTTCCATTATCCTTTTGGTAATGGATTCCCTTCATCCTTTTGGTGTTAGGTTTTAATCTTGTTTCCGCTCCATCATCCTTTTGGTGATGGGTCTGGCATCCTTTTGATGTCATGACTAGCGTATTTTCCATTATCCTTTGGTAATGGATTCCCTACATCCTTTTGGTGTTAAGGGTTGATCTTATTTCGCTTCATCATCCTTTTGGTGATGGGTCTAGCATCCTTTTGGTGTCATGACTAGCATGATTTCCACTATCCTTTTGGCAGTGGGTCCCTTACTTTCTTTTGATTTCAGAGCAGCGTTGTGAGTGTACTATCATCCTTTTGGTGATAGGCTTGTCATCCTTTCAGTGTCAAGTTTTCTCTGATAACATCTTTTTGGTGTTAGCGACCTTTACAAGGTGTCCAGTATCCCATTCCCAAGTATTTACTTTCTCCTCGGACAAATTCAGGGTCTTCTATATTTAATCATCTTCTACCTCGAAAGAATGAATTTCGTGGCATTTTGTCTTACTATGTTTAAGCCGATTAGATAGGGGCATCTGTCATACCTTAAATTTGCTCACCTCTTTTTTTATCAAAGGCATTGGTACGAGCCATCAGGTGGGTGTTATTATCATAAAGTTATCAAAGAATCATCAGAGGGAGTTCATAAGGAGCATGAGAAAAAAAAGACTTTGGGTATCTCAAAGGTCATGGTGGAGTTGGAATGATCACCCATTTCATCTGCACAATGCCCAAGCAAAAAGGGGAAATTAGGGTTTCGCACAGTCAAAAGTCGAGGTGTCAATGGTTTGATCAGTCAATGTCTTGATTTAATCCTCCATGAAACAAGGTCAAGGATACTACATTAGGTCAAGTATGAATCCAATCGGGGGTTGTCACCCAAAGATTGAACACAGTGCCGTTCAGGATCCCCGATTAGGGTTTTTGATCGGGAAAAGTCAACTATAGTTTGACTTTTGTTTTGAAAGGTGTTCCAATGATGCAATTCTGGTCCATAAGGTTTATATGACTTAATGAAGTCCATTCAAGAAGATTCAAGGCCTCGGAAGTCCCGGAACATCAACAGTCGACTCGGTATTCATCGATCGATCGTTCGGTTGACCAAAAAGTCAACTCTTTAACCATAAGGAATTTGACCTCAAGATATGAATCAAAAATGTTCCTTATGTCATATTACACTTGCCCATAAAATTTCATGACCATTGGATCAAGGGTTGAGGAGTAATCGGAAAAATCGGGAGTTAGGGTTTTGAAAGGGGCAAGACCATAACTCCTTAACCACACATCCAATTGAGTTAGTTCAAATCTCACTGGAAAGCTCTTTCCAAGTCTTACAAAATTCCCAAAGTAGTCCATGATCAGAAAATGCATAGATTTGGAGTTATGATCAAATTAATTACAAGAAGGGAAAATAACTTGGGAAATTTTTACTTTTAGGCTTGTTTTTCAACAACTTTGAGAGATCATTTGGCCAAGTTCCTTTGGGAATCTGAAACTCATGAAAACATAAAAGTTGTAGAGCTCCATGAGGTCTTTCCAGAAAGCCATAGAAATCTTCCATAGCCCTTGTGAGCTGAGAGTTATGAAGTGAGAAAGTTGGGCATGTGTACTAGTTTGTCAACTTGCCAAAATCCAACATGAACTTGATTTCCAACTATACACTTCACCTATAACCATTGAATAACCTCTGATATGATGTATTAGGGGGTGATATGAACAAATTTAGAAGAGAATCCAAGCAAATCTCAAGCCCTTGACAAGACATATTAATTTAATGAAAAAAATGCAAAAAATTACACTAGGAGAGAGAGTATTGGTGGCTGCAGCATGGAGAGGTTGACTTGGCTCACTCAAATGTCATTTCTAACATCTCATTTCTAGCTAGTTTTGAGGGTTAAACTCCTTTGCAAGCAAGCAAGGTCTGCTGAACAATGATCACATTTGGATTTCATGAGATTTTCACCAAAAATCTCCCTCCAAGGCCAAAACTTCAAATCTGCCCCAATACCCCTCTTGGCCTATAAATAGAGACCTCATCCCACTCTTCAAAACACACCAGAGCCATCCTAAACACCAGGAATACACAGCTCTCTTTCTTTCTCTCCTTGCTTGAAAGTGAAGAAATTCACCAAAATCACCATTTTTCACCACTTTGCATTTTTCACACCAAATCTTGTTCCAAACATTCTACCACTCCAAAAACCATATAGACACCCTTAAAATGACCCTATGAAGCTGCTCCCACCATTGGTTTCTCAAAAAAATCCATGGATCAAAAAGTCAACTTCTCTCACACCATAGTTTGACTTTTGTGCTTGAAATGAGCCAAATTACTGCAAAGACCATTTCCTACCACTTTAACACTCCCAACACCTCATGTTCATGATATTAAAGTTATCCATAATCACAAATACCAGCTGGAACTTCATTCTCTCAAACTGGCCACAAAGTTGCACTTTTCTTCAAGAGGAAGCAACTCCACAAGCTTGTTTCAAAAGGAAGGAACTTTTGGTTTTTGGCAGTTAGACTACAAGAGGTATGTAGTTATGAACTCATTCACTAATATACATCATCATGTGTTGACTGTTTGTGAGTCTAGCTTGTATATTATCATGTTGAAATAGTTTGTTAGATATACTGTCAAAGTGTATGATGAGGCTAGACTTGATATGGTTGTATTGAGTTGATGTTTATCACTGCCAAGAACCTGTTCTCCTTATTTAGTGACTGTCATCAAAGTTTGATTTGATGATGCCTTTAGAGTTTTGGTTAAGGCTGCTATTAGGTGGGTGTGTGTATCCATGTTATTTTAAATTCTGTTTGAGGTGCCATATGTCATGCTTGGTTTACTCCTGTCAATAATATCATTGCTTTCTTGATCAAAGCCAACTGTCATGACTTGACAGCCTCCCCCCAGATTCTAGGATTCTTTGCTAACAGAGGTCTTTGGATATTATTTGTTTCTGAATCTGTTTGACAATTACACTGCTGCTTCTTTTTTTTCTTCCAATTAACATAACCCTGCTATGTTCTTTTCTTTGAATTATGTTGTGGAAAATGTGTGTGGCTACATCTGTTTTAGTTTAAGCATGAAAGTTATGACTTCTCAACAAATTTTAGGTTGGACCTTGACTGTTCTATGGTTAGGTTGTTAAGATTAGTTTAAAATGATGAGTGTTTGATACCATGAGTTCACAGCTAATTTGGAGCCATTCACTTGATTGAATAGGTTGGTACATGATGGTAGGATCTATTCAATCTAGGTGTTGATATTGTTGTTTGTGATTTTCATTTTATGCCACCATCAACTGTCTAAGCATAACATGTATGTGTTTAATAATCTGCCATGATTTGCTTTGTTGGTATCTTTGGCCAGTTCCTTGACAGGCTTATGTTCATGCCTGCCAAAGTTTGTTTTTCATACTAAACCTATTAAGGAATTGGCAGTTGCCCCAGTCATGTAGATTTTGTTTAGTTTGGTTGATTTAAACTTTGTAAATTACAACTTTGCTGTCAAATTCATTTTTGAATTAAAGTTTTGTCAACTCATGTTTTTCTACTGTTTTAAAGCTTATTTTCATGCTAAGAGTTAGTTGGTAAATTGGTAATTGATTTTAAGAGAAATGCTTGATTTAGTGTTTGACAAGGGCTTTGTAATAGCCAAACTGTTGCTGTCATAAGTTAGCTGGGAGTTAGCCAGCCTAAAACTCACTTCATTTGTATGTTTTTGTTGTTGCTTAATGTGGAAGAAGATCATTTTTGAGCCTGTTTAGTCTGTTAGGTTGATATCTTTAGAGGAGTTTAGGTTTAACTTTTGGCAATTAGCAACTGTTTTAGGCTTAACAAGGGAATATGCATACCTTTCCTTTCCTATTGAACCTTTTAGCATGACAGCCTTACTTTAGCTTTTAGGCCTGTTGGTAATTGTTATGATGAGGGGGTCCTTGCAAACCAGTCAGATGTCACCTTAGAGTTTATAGTCAGTAGGCTTTAATGTGTTGTGTGTTTTTGATCCATGGCTTGCCACAACTCAAGTTAATTCATGTTGCTGTTGGAATCTTACCTTTGAGGCACAACTTTGTTTGTTTCCATTGTATTTGTTCAAAAGGCCTGCTGTTTGTCAGGATTTTTTTCTCTTTGAAAGGGTAGCATTGCTTGGATTTCCATCTAAGTAAGGTTGTGACAGGGCTGCTTTCTAAGAGAGTTTGTCAGCTCATAGTCTAGGTTCATTGTTTGTTTTTCCATTTGAAGCAGTTGGGGTCCATGAGATTATGTTTGTCTGTTTGGTTGTTCAACTCAGACCAAGTTTGAGTTGTTATGCATTGATGCTCTACTGTACTTGCTGTCCACATTTTGTTGGAAGTATAGATTTATCATCAAGTTTCCTTTTGGCCTTTCATTGAATTATTGAGGTATAGAATTCTGTCAGTGTGTTGATTTGGATTGCTTCTGTTGAAATGATTCAAGGCTGTTGGAGCATATACTAATGGTCAACATGAGTTTTGTTCATGACTGTTGGTTGCCAAGTTTCTTTTTGAGTTTGCTAACCTCTTCCAATTTAACTTTGAGACTTCCCTCAATCTAGGTGTGAAATTCATGACATAATGCAGTTTAGGCCTATAAACTAGTGTTGTCTTGGATCTTAGTGCTAGCATTTGGTTTTGCACAAGGTTTGTTTTAAGAATGGTGTGTTGTGTATGCCTTTTATCATCAGGTTTGGGGTCTGTTAGGACTTGCCTTTTAGCATTATAGTTATTTAACCATCATAGGCCTTTGACATTGATGCTTGTGTTGGTATTCTGTTGAGGGCTAACTATCATGACAACCTCAAATCTTAGCTTTTTAACCTTTGCTTATGTGATGTCAGCCCTTCATCTTGAATCTTGCTGTCATGGAAAACCTCTTGGTAACTATTGATTTGGCTGTCAATATCTTGCTTTGAATTTTGTCAACCTCCAAATGCTAGTCTATTGCCATTTATGTTTTTTAACTTGCTGCAGTTTGGATTGGTAAGAATTGATGTCTTACAGCTTGAGTTAACTTTGTTTGGATACAAATTTTTGTTGTAAGTTTATTTCCATGATGTGCAACTTGAAGTCCATTTCTTGATCTATTGAGAACCTGAGTTTGTCCTTTGAGCTTAGTCCATGAATATTGAATTTCAAACATGAGTGGACCCCTGTTTGCTCATAATTGCACCAGTCTTGATCCATGACTTTCAAATTGCATTTCAAAACTCCATCTTGCGTGAACATTCAAATTTTGAGTTGTGTGCATATTTTGAGAAATCGAATAATGCCACTGTGTTCCTCATGAAAAATCAAGCAAGATAGGCTAAAATTTCATCCAATTTGGTTGAGAATTGACAAAGTTGTGATCAAAACGCATTTTAGCAATTCACTTGTATTTTGTTTGAAGCCTGGCCCTGGAAATTGCAAAGGGATGCCTTTTGTATTAATTGGGGTGGCAAAATACTTGGATGTATCGCCACCCCGGTGATTGCCTCATGCGCCCCTTATGCCTTGTCTGGCTTGTGTCCTGAGTTCAATCCCCATAGGGGACACTTTTTACCTTTTTATTCAACAAATTTCAAAAATTCATAACATGCTTATTTTTTATCATTTTCAAACCATTCTTTTTGTAAAATGTTCATAATAATGTCTATTTTCATTTAATCAAAAAAATTTCTAATTCTTTATATTCACATTACCTTTGACCTACTTGAAAGTTGGTCATTTGTTAGGGTCGTTACCTTGCGTCTTGTTGAATTCTTTTGGAACCATGCTTGATTCATCTTGTAATATTTGATTGTGATTGGCTCCTTTGTATTTGTTAACATATCAAGGCTTTATCTTCTTTTGGTTGTCACCATGAACTTACATATTTTCCTCCTGAAAAACCTCGGTCCCGTACCGAATTCATTTTCATAAACATCTTCAATCATAAGAATCATTTTCTCTTTGTATTAAATTATAAGAGAGAGGATTGAGTGTAGACTTCTTCCTCTTCGAGTGTTGATATACTCACTGTAGGGTGTGTGGTCTTGACATTTGTCTTTCAATACGAAGACGCTACGTTCACCACACCATTTCATAATAAAAACTTTGAGATAAAAAAATTGGGTACTACCCGTAGGGGTTACTATCCAAGGATTTATCTCACCCCTAAAAAACAATTCAACCAATCAAACGTGACATCTTGCCTCGCATGGCGAAAAATAATAAATCTTTCAAAAAGGAAATGTTACGTCCATTCTACCACAAACAGGTAACGCATAAGTCTCCTCACATGCGAGCAGCAAAACACCTAAACTGCTAGAATGCGCACGATAGCACCATCCACAAAAACATCAACAAACCGTAGGCCGAACTACGACTGCTCTGATTCTTCACTTCTTTTAAGTAAAGATACGTAGGCACAAGGGCCACAATCCTTGCCGAGCACATTCCCCCCATATCTATAGTTCCCCGAACTACGTCGACTATGACTTTCTCACATCTATTGAGAATACGTAGGCATAGGACTGCGAAGTCCTACCGAGTCTGTTCTTTCTCTTTTCTTCCCCGTTATGCCTCTTTTCTTAGTTTCTAAACCCTATTTCTTTATCCTTTAGAAAACACTTTTATAGCATAATATTTAAGCAGATATAATCACACATCGACAAGTAAATTGTTCCCATCGAGTACGATGGATGCGAGGGCTGCTAATACCTTCCCCTTGCATAACCGGCTTCTGAACCCGTTCTTGGTTGCGAGACCATCTTATCCATTCTTTTCTCAAGGTTTTCTCAATATTTTCCTTTCCCCTCATGGGATAAATAAAGTTCGGTGGCAACTCTTCTGTCCTATCCTTTTCGCCTCCACGTCGTTGCACGATGCATTTTTCGAGTAGCGACAGCTGGCGACTCTGCTGGGGATCCCTAGCAAGTCAAACCAAATTTGCTTGTTGCATGTGTGATTTATCCGTTTTTTTATTTATTTTTGTTTTGTTGTGTTTTCTAACCTATTGGGTTTATTGGGATGGTTTGTGAGGATAAAGCTTTCTACCCGAGCTTTCTAGTATACACTAAGATTAGGAGGTGGTTTCTTTCTGATTTGCGAGACTTAGGACTCGTTGAGTTGGATCGAATCCCACCGCTCAGATGAGACCCCTTTGGGATGATTATGTCTTACGAGTAGTCGTAATGGCGTTTTATTTCAACTTAAGAGTCTGCGATTCTGAGGACCTTTTAGAACCTTATTCCAAGGGTCGCTAAAACATAACTCTGTGTTTATCCTTTGAAAGGATTACCGTCTTACGAGTAGTCGTTCTGATGGGAAACTTTTGAGGGTTAGTACATGGGACTTTGTCTAAAGCCTTTTGGGATACTCTCTCTAAACCAATAGATTACCCACCTGATGGGAGAGATGCCTTTTGTGTTGTTTTGCAGGACCTGTGACTTTGATCTCGCTTTTTGTTCTTTATCATGTGCATTCATAAAGCATTGCATTGCGTAGCATTTTTGCATATCAAGAGACTTAAGAGACTCTGATTATCTCAGGTATTGGTGAACACAATGACTGATCAAAGAAAGAGAAGCACAAATTCCATTAAGTTTAGAGAACCAAAGTTGGAATTGATTCAAGACATTCTGATTGACGTGCCAAAGGCTATCAAGATCAACTTTCAGGGGAAGTATGGGAAATTTCTTGATCTCCTCCATTCTAGGGTCGATACTTGGGCTTTGTTCACTATGGCTCAGTTCTATGATGCACCTCTCAGATGTTTCACTTTTCAAAACTACCAGTTGGCCCCTACTCTTGAGGAATATTCTCACATTTTGAATATCAAGATTAAGGATCAACCTATCTACACCGGCTTAGAAGAAGAACCAAAGCCTCCTGCCATTGCTCTTACTCTTCGTATGACCAAAGAAGAGGTCAAAGATGGGCTAGCCAATAAGGGAGGGGTTCAAGATTTTCCTTTGAAATTTCTGCTAGATAAAGCTGCTCAGTACAAGACTGTGGGAGATTGGGAAAGGTTTGGTATTGTTGTTGCTCTAATGATTTATGGGATTGTCCTCTTTCCAAACGTAAACAATTTCATAGACATCGCTGCTATCATTCTCTTCATGCAAAAGAATCCTATCCCTACCCTCTTCGCTGATGTCTACCACTCTATTCATTGGAGAAGTGAAAAGAAGACTGGAATGATCCAATGTTGTTCTCACCTATTATTCAAATGGTACACCTCCCATCTACCGAAGGAAGGACCGTTCGTGGAAAACAAGAAGGAGTTGAAGTGGTCTCAGCGCATTATGTCTCTAGAAGCCAATGATATTGCTTGGTATTCTCAAGAGTAATATGATGTGGAGATTATATTTAGTTGTGGGGAGTTCGGTAGTGTACCTCTAGTCATTAGGGTTGGTTGCATCAACTACAACCCAGTCATGGCATTGCGCTAGTTGGGTTATGCTATGGAAGATGAGCCCGAAGCAGAGAAAGTTCAAAGCTTCTTCTTACCGGCCACAACAGAAGATCCTGCATTTGCCAGGAAGATTGCTAAAGCATGGGCCAAGATTCATACAAAGGGGAGGAAAGACTTGAAGGCAAAGAATTGTGTGGCTAAAGAACCATACAACCAATGGTTGCTAGCCAGAGTGGCTGAAAGATTGTTGCCCTTTCCCTCAGAACCATCTATGCGAGAAGGACCTCCTGCTCCCACCCATGTATCTATGGAAGAGTATGAGAAACTAAAGTTAGTGGTAGAAAGGTTGACTAAAGAAAATCAGAACCTCGAGGCTGAAATTCACCAAGCAAATGTGGAGAATGGCCAGTACAAAAGGAAAGTAGAGTTTGAACAAGACCGAGCGGCTGAGAATAACAAGAAATTGAAGTTAGAAACAGACCTGAGAATCAAGTACCAGCAGGGTTTCGAAGGGGCTGATACATTATTAACAACTCTTCGACAACGCCTAAAGGATACCAAGGCTTCTTGTGATAGAGCATGGAAGTTCTTTGAAATAGCTTCTACCGAGAAGAGGGAGACAAGAGAGAATCTTGAAGCTGATATTGAGGACCTTGAAAAGAAACTAAGAAATGCCTTCACCCTAGTGGAAGACGAGCGACAACTCAAGGAGGAAGCATTAAGGGCTTCATATGTCACTCCTGACATGTGGAACAACAAATGTTTGGAATTACAGACAGCCCGAGAAACAGCTACTCTGTGGAGGAATCGTTTCGACGCCTTGCAAAGGGATAGTGCACAGTGGCTCGAGAAGGAGGCTCAGCTCCATGAATTGTTGGACATCCATGTGGATTCTATTTGTTACTACCAGTCGACTCTAGACATGTGTCGTACTAGGTATAACAATCTGGTGGAGCATTGCAATCTCATGATTCAAGATATCCCATGGAGGTTGGAAAGTGCAATTCAAGACTTGGAAGGAAATGATATCCCTCCTTCTATTCACCACTTTATCCAACTCTGCGACCAAATGGTTAGAAGATTCATGTTTGAGACAAAAAAGCTTGAAGAACGTCTCCGAAAGAAAGAATTTTAGTTATTCAGTATTTTTCTTGTAACATGAATTGTTATTTTTAGCTTATTCAGCAATCGTTTGTATTGAATTTTCTCTCGAATTAATGAAAGTTTTCTTTTTGGTCTAAATTGTGCATTTCTTTATTATTCAGTCACAGTTCTATAGTACTGATGATAATCATAAAACTCGAAAGTCTCTTGAACATTGCATACGTTTGTGCATCTTTTCTTTTGCATTCCTCGAAACCCGACCTTACACACCACTTACCCTTTTATAGAGAGAGAGAGAGAGAGAGAGAGTAAAGCAAGCTGACTTCTCGACATCAGTACAACACAAGGAATAATCAAAAAAGAGTCATGGATCAGCTAGAGCAAGACCAGGCTACTTTGAGGAACGAGATGCTAGGTATGAAGACGTAGATGAACCAACTCATGGAGGTGATTCAGAACATGGCCAGGAGTCAAGAAGAGATAAGGCAAACAGCAGAGAGGAACACCAACCAGACTTTGACTGGTGCAGTTCCTAATGCAATGGCGCAGTTCCAACTCCTACCGATGCCATCCCAATCCCTGTTGGGGCAAATCCTACCTCTGTAGGTGTTGAACCTATCAACACAGTCCATCCCCCAGTCGGTACAACTCATCCTCATGGTACCACGATTCCACCACCAGTTCACTATGATGATCATGAAGGCTTCTACGAGAATTCAGCTGAAGCATATGCACCACAGACCGCTGAATTAGAGAAGAGGTTCAATGCTTTACAAGAAGTGGTAAAGTCGCTGCAAGGCCCCGATGTTTTGGGACTAGATGCCACTGAAATATGTCTTGTACCTGGAGTTAAGATACCTCCAAAGTTTGTGATCCCAAACTTCGAGAAATACAAGGGTAACAGTTGTCCTAGGACCCATATAAGGTCTTACTGCAGGAAGATGGCCACATATTCCGATGACGAGAAGGTGCTAATCCATTTCTTTCAAGATAGTTTAACAGAGGCTTCTCTAGAATGGTACATGCATCTTGAACGATCCAATGTGAAAAGCTGGAAGGAGTTAACAGACGCTTTTGTGAGACATTCTCAATACAACACTGACATGGCTCCAAACCAGATGCAACTCCAGAATTTAATCCAGAAACCAAATGAATCGTTCAAAGACTTTGCTCAAAGGTGGAGGGGAGTAGCTGCAAGAGTACAACCCCCGTTGATAGAAAAAGAGCTGACAGACCTCTTCATGGGCACACTGCAAGGACCGATCCTTGAGCGACTAGCATCTACAACCTCTACAGTATTTTCTGAACTTGTCACGGCCGGTGAAAGATTAGAGAGTTTTATGAAGGCGGGAAAGATTTAGAATGCTAGAGGATCTTCAAGCGGGTTCAAGAAGCCCTATCAGGGATTCGTTAAGAAGAAAGAAGGCGAAACTAGTGTTGTGTTCGCAGATAAAGGAAGAAATCATCAAGGTTATCACCATGTTGCTGTCGTCGCTCCACAACAATTATTGTACATTCCAGCAAGTCAACCCGTTATTCAACAAAATAGACAACAACAACCCTATCAACCAAGACAAACTCAGTACCAAGGTCAGCAAAGGCTGAGGAGACCAGAAAGAAAATTTGACCCAATTCCGTCAACTTATGCCAGACTACTACCATTCTTGTTGAAAGGAGGCCTTGTTCAGCTTAGGGAAATGAGGAATCCCCCAGAGGTTCTCCCTTTTGACTATGACGCCAATGCTAAATGTGAGTTCCATTATGGCGCCCCGGGCCATAGCCTTGAAAATTGCAAGACTCTGAAGCACATTGTACAAGATCTTATCGATTCAAAGGCAATAAACTTCACTCGAAATACTCCAAACATCAAAACCAATCCAATGCCGACTCATCACTCAACAAACATGATTGAAGACTCAAAGGGGATCCGATTAATTTCGGATATTGACAAATTGAGAACTCTTCTTTCCTCTATTAAGGAGCAACTCCTGTTGAAGAACGTTTATCCAGGATGTTCAACTGACTGCCACGTTTGTTTGGGCAAATCTCAAGGATGCACTGAGTTGAAGAAAGGCATCCAAAGCCTGATTGATCAAGGTGTATTAGTAGCAGAACAACTGTCAAAATTTGAAGAAGTTGCTACTCTTGAAATTCCATTTGAAACATTGGAGATACCATATGATGATGGATATGAGTTGTGGATTCCTTCAGATAATTTGACTCGTACACCATTGACCATACCGTGTGATGAGGAAGAATGGGACAACATGTATGGACAGATCTTTATCCCACTACAAATCCCATATGATCTAGTTGAGATACCTATGTCTCCACCATCAATGAACCAGCTTGTCATTTCGGCCCTAGCTCCGTTTCCATACGAAAGCACTAATGTTGTACCTTGGCTATATGATGAGACTGTCTTTCTCAACAGGCAGAAGATAAGAGAAAAGGATGTCTTAGAAGAAAAAAGGATTGTCGAAAACATTGTGGGAACCGATGGTGTCACTAGAAGTGGTCGAATTTACGCTTCAACTGTACCACCAGTCAACAGCAATGACAATACAAGGAAAGAGGCTGTCAAACCAAGCACCATTGAACAGGGGCAATCATCTAAACAAAAAAACGTCCCAAATAATTAAGCAGAGGAGTTTCTAAGAATCATTCAGAAAAGCGATTACAAAGTGATTGACCAGCTCAATCAGACTCCCTCGAAGATATCCATGCTGTCATTACTAATGTGTTCGAAAGCCCATGAAGAAGAACTGTTAAAATTCTTGAAGGCAGCTCACGTGCCAGAGGAGATATCAGTAGTGCAGTTTGAAAAAGTGGTGTGGAATATAGCATCAGGTCATATTCTGAGCTTTAATGATAATGAATTACCTCCCAAAGGTAAGAATCATAACAAGGCCTTACACATTACTATCAAATGTGTGGATGTCATATTCTCTAGAGTACTTGTTGATACTGGATCATCACTAAATGTGTTGCCAAAGAGCTCGTTGTGAAAGCTGTCAATTGAAGAACTTGTGGTGAAGCCAAGTCAGACTATTGTAAAAGCTTTTGATGGAGCTAAGAGAACTATGGTAGGAGAGGTTGATCTCTCGATCAAGATTGGACCTCATACTTTTATCATTACATTTTATGTAATGGATATATATCCCGCTTATAGTTGCCTCCTTGGTCGTCCGTGGATTCATTCCGCAGGTGCTGTAACTTCAACTTTGCATCAAAAGATCAAATTTATGATTAACAATCAGAAGGTCATCATTGAAGGTGAAGAAGATGTTCTTGTGAGCCATCTGGCTTCTTTCTGCTATGTGGAAGTAGGAGGTGAAGTGCATGAGACCCCGTTTCAAGCCTTTGAAGTGATCAATGTTGAAACGATTTACGAAAAGCCAGCATCTTCAATAGTGACTTGGAAGGACGCAAGACTAGTGATAGAGGAAGGACATCCGTGAGGATGGGGCATAGTGTTGGAATTGCCCGTTAACAAAAATGGAGCTGGTCTAGGTTACAAGCAGAAGAATGCAACTGATAGAGGCAAGGGGCTTGCAACTCCATTGGTTTTTACTAGTGGGGGGCACCTTGTCGATGGTCAAGTCATGTTTTTGGAAACTGAAGCCGAAGATCATGAAGAGTTGTGCATGATGTATCCTAGGGCGCCTAATCAAACTTTGAACAAATGGAGAGTCGTCGAAATCCCTAAAGTTACCCTAGTAGACGAGTAATTCCCTGTTTTTGTTTTACCTAAAAAAATCCTACGCTCTGCCCAAGGCATATGGATCATGTTGTAGGGCTTTTGGCTTTTACAAGCACAACTTATCATCAATAAATAAACTTTCGCATCCATTTTACGCTCTCTCTCTTTCATTTTTACTTTTTTGCACATAAAATTATTTTTTGAAAGGCAATGTTCTGTTTTGTTCTCTTTCTTTCATCTTTTCTTAAAAGCATGGAGTCATTCATCGTACAGATCTTCCTTTGTTCCTGTCAATAACGACCCCGCTATGGTCCGATATGATTTTGACAACCTGATCTACCAAGCCGACGAAGACTACGAGGAAGATTGTGATCTCCCAGGAGAGCTAGCGAGATTTCTAAAGCAAGAGTCAAAGGTCATTCAGCCGTATCAGGAAGAGGTCGAAATCATCAACATGGGAACTAAAGAGGACGTCAAGGAAATCAAGATAGGTGCAGCTTTGGAGTCAGAGATTAAGACAAAGCTAGTCATATTGCTTCGAGAGTATGTTGACGTATTCGCTTGGTCCTACAAAGATATGCCTGGTCTAGATGAAGATATTGTGGTGCACAAGTTACCCCTCAAAGAAGGTTGCCCGCCGGTGAAGCAAAAGTTAAGGAGAACGAAGCTAGAGATGTCCTTCAAGATCAAAGAGGAAGTGCAGAAGCAATTAGACGCTGGTTTTCTGGCAGTATCCAGCTATCCACAATGGGTAGCGAATATTGTCCCAGTACCAAATAAGGATGGGAAGGTGCGAATGTGTGTTGATTACAGAGACCTCAATAGAGCAAGTCCGAAAGATGACTTCCCTCTACCACACATTGATGTACTAGTAGACAACACAACCCAGTTCTCTGTCTTCTCATTTATGGATGGCTTTTCTAGATATAACCAGATTAAGATGGCGCCCAAAGATATGGAAAAAAACAACTTTTATCACCCCATGGGGAACTTTCTGTTACAAGGTCATGCCGTTTGGGCTCAAGAACGCAGGCGCGACATATCAGCGAGCAATGGTCACTCTCTTTCATGACATGATACATAAAGAGATTGAGTGCTATGTAGACGATATGATTGTGAAATCCCAGACTGAGGAAGAGCACCTCATTCACTTGGAAAAGTTATTCGCCAGACTAAGGAAATTCCAGCTGAGATTAAATCCCAACAAATGCACTTTTGGTGTAAGATCTGGTAAGCTGCTAGGTTTTATTGTAAGCCAAAAGGGGATTGAAGTCGATCCAGATAAGGTCAAAGCTATCCAAGAGATGCCGGCACCCAAAACTAAAAAGGAAGTTCGAGGTTTCCTTGGGAGATTGAACTACATCGCTAGGTTCATATCTCATCTAACGGCCACTTGTGAGCCCATCTTCAAACTACTTCGAAAGGATCAAGCAGTGGTGTGGAATGATAATTGTCAAAAAGCCTTTGAGAAAATAAAGGAATATCTACGAGAACCACCGATCTTGATGCCTCCAGTACTCGAACGACCCCTATTCATGTACTTGACTGTGCTAGAAGGATCCATGGGATGCGTGTTGGGTCAACATGACGAAACTGGTAGAAAAGAGCATGCAATTTATTACCTCAGCAAGAAGTTCAACGACTTTGAATCAAGGTATTCAATGCTCGAGAAGACGTGTTGTGCATTGGCTTGGGCAGCAAAACGCTTGAGACAATATATGTTCACCCATACGACCTTATTGATCTCCAAGATGGACCCCTGTCAAATACATATTCGAGAAGCCCGCTCTCACCGGACGAGTGGCTCGTTGGCAAATGGTATTAACAGAGTATGACATCCAGTATGTTATGCAGAAAGCTATCAAAGGAAGTGTACTCTCTGACTACCTTGCCCACCAATCTATGGACAAGTACCAGTCTATCCGCTTTGATTTCCCCGACGAAGACGTCATGTTTGCCAGAGACTATACCATACCAGGCCCAGATGATGGACCTGAACCAGGATCGCGATGGACGCTCGTGTTCGATGGTGCCGCAAATGCTAAAGGTTGTGGAACTGGGGTAGTCATCACTTCTCCAACTGGTTTTCACCTACCATTCACCGCCAGATTATGCTTCAAATGTACTAACAACATGGCGGAATATGAAGCTTGTATTTTCGGAATTGAAGTTGCCATTGATAATAAGATCAAGATTCTGGAAGTCTATGGAGATTCTGCGCTTGTCATATGCCAGATTAAAGGGGAATATGAAACACTTGACCTCAAGTTGATTCCTTACAAAGATCACGTCTTGAAGCTAATCCCGTACTTTGATGAGATCACTTTCCATCACATTCCCAGAGGGGAAAATCAGTTGGTTGACGCTCTAGCAACACTAGTGTCTATGTTTCAAGTCAAGTGGGAGAACGAGGCGCCATCCATCCGTCTGGAGTATCTGGACGAACCCGCTTATTGCCTGGCAGCCGATGCAGAGGAACCTAAAGTTGATGATCATCCTTGGTTCTATGATATCAAGCGGTATCTAGAGACACAGGAATATCCAGAAGGCATAACTATCACTGACAAGAAGTACCTCAGAAAACTCTCCTCGAAGTTCTTCCTCAGCGGTGACGTGTTGTACAAGCGGAATTATGATTCGGTTTTGCTCAGATGCATGGATAAACACCAAGAAGAATGCATCATAAATGAAATGCACGAAGGATCTTTTGGAACACATGTTAGTGGTCATACTATGGTTAAAAAGATTTTGAGGGCGGGATACTATTGGATGACAATGAAAACGAATTGTTGTCTCCATGTCCAGTCATGCCACAAGTGCCAAATTTACGCAGACAAAGTTCATACTTCACCACTCCCTCTGAATGTGTTGACTTCGCCTTGGCCTTTCACCATGTGGGGTATAGATGTAATTGGACGCATCGAGCCAACCGCTTCGAACAGGCACCGTTTTATCTTAGTGGCCATCGACTACTTCACCAAATGGGTAGAAGCTGCATCTTATGCCAATGTCACCAAGCAAGTGGTGACTCGCTTCATCAAGAAAGAGATTATTTGTCGATATGGAATCCCGAATAAGATCATTACGGACAACGGTTCAAACCTCAACAATAAGATGATGGAAGAATTGTGTAAGAGCTTCAAGATTGAACACCACAATTCAACACCTTATCGACCCAAAATGAATGGAGCTGTTGAGGCGGAAAATAAGAATATCAAGAAAATCGTCCAGAAGATGGTGAGGACTTACAAAGACTGGCATGAGATGTTGCCATTTGCGCTGCATGGCTACCGCACCTCAGTGCGCACTTCCACAGGGGCAACCCCGTTTTCTCTCGTATATGGCATGGAAGCAGTATTGCCCATTGAAGTAGAGATTCCCTCCTTGAGGATTTTGGCAGAAGTCAAGCTAGATGAAGCCGAATGGATACAAGCCAGACTCGACCAGCTTAATCTCATCGACGAGAAGTGCATGACAACCATCTGTCATGGACAGTTATACCAGAAACGGTTGAAGAGGGCCTTTGACAAGAAAGTTCGCCCACGACACATCCAAGCAGGAGATTTGGTACTGAGGAAAATTCAGCCAACTCACGTTGATCCAAGGGGAAAATGGGCACCAAACTAAGAGGGTCCATATATAGTAAAGAAGGTTTTCTCCGGAGGAGCCTTGATCCTCTCGACCATGGACGGTGATGATCTTCCATCCCCTGTGAATTCGAATGCAGTTAAAAAATATTATGCTTGAAAAATAGACCCAGTGGACAAAAAAAAGGGAATCCACGCAAGAATGGGCGTCCTGGTGGGCCATAAAAATGGCTCAGGCAAAAATTAGGGACTATAAAAAAAAAAGAAGAAAGAAAAAAGTAAAAGTATCCTGGTAAGCTGAAAACCTGAAAGGGCGGCTTAGGCAAAAATTAGGGATTCGAAAAGGGCAAAACTGCATCTTGAAAAGACGTGCAAACCCTCCTCCATAATCATCAAGCTCTCGACTGAGAAAGATCAATTCAATCGTTGCATTCAGAAACAAGGCATGCAGGGTCTTCAGAGACATATGGGCCATAGCGGATTTGAAACTCGGCAGGAATCGTTTCCAACATTGTCTTAGTTTCTTTTATATATTTATTTCAAAGCAATTACCTCTTTTAAGAATTGCCTCCTTTTGTAATTTTCCCATTTATGGGTTTTCATCCATAAAAATTACTTTCATTGAAGTTTTCTCTGTTCTTTTCACTTACCATATGGTTGCAAGTTTCGTTTATTTGATGATGGGTTTTGCATATAACGACATTATGGTAAGTTAAATTAAGGGATGACTCACTCTTCTAGGGTAATTAAAGGGTGACCATTGAAGGTGAGAAAATACTTAGAAGGGGAGGTTGAATAAGTATGAAGATAAAAACTTAGAAGTAAAAACTCAAGTATTTTTATCCTGGTTCGTTGAACTCAACTACTCCAGTCCACCTTTTCTAGAGTGATTTGCCTTTCTCAAACAAGGACTTAATCCATTATTTAATCAACTGATTACAATAGTAAGCACTAAGAACAACTGTTCAAAGTCTTCTCAAGAACTACTGATCCTAACTGGATCTTCTTAAGGTTTTCTTACAATCAAATGTAATAACAAATACAAGTGTTAAGATGCTTCTAATAAAGCTTTATCACAACTTTGATTTTTCACTTAAGATTAAGAGCAAAGAAATAATTTTAGAAAGAATATATGAGTTGTATGAGAGCTTTGATAATGAATTCTTTTCAAGTAATGCGTCAACTAAAGAAGATGAGTGGAGACTTGCTTTTATAGGCACAGTGATCCAAGAGCTTTTCACGTTGAGAAGTGTGTACTAAAAGGTTTGAACCCTTTTTGTCTTCACATCAAGTGACCTTTCCTAGAAGAAGAAAGCACAGAGAAATCCTTTTTTATCTGTGTTCTTGTGTCTAGCATAAATAAGGTAAGAGTCGTTTGGATATTCCAACGGACATAATCTTTGAATTCTTCTTCAACAATTTTTAGCAAGAATCATCAGAGTCTAATTTGATTAGAGCCTTCTGATGTTGATCAGAGTTTTGCTGAATCAGAGTCTTTGCAGCAAGTGTCCTTTTAGCGTGTATAAGTTCAGAGCAGAGTTTTGAGTCAGATCCTCAGTACCGGCAGTGTTAGTACTATCAGAGTCTTCTGAAGTAACTATGCTTGAAAACTCTTCATACAGAATTCTTCATTGGTTCAGATGCTTCTGACTTGCTTCAGATTCTTCTGGAGCTTCTGCTTCAGATCCTTCTGGAGGCAACGCTCAGAATCTTCTGATGGCAGCGTTCAGAATCTTCTAAGGAATGCTTCTGATGCTTCAGAGCCTTGCATATTTCTTATGTTCAGATCTGATTTGCTTCTGGAGTGATATTTACTTTAATATTTGCCGCAAACATTCTTAAGCAAATTTTAGAGTCTATAATTCTTAATTACAAAATTTCATAATAGTTATCATCAAAACATAGAGATATTATTAAGAATCAATCTGTGTTCTAACAATCTCCCCCTTTTTGATGATGACAAAAACATCAGAAATTTTGTTTAATTGAAAAGAGAATAAGTATAACTCCCCCTGAGATGATGAATCTCCCCCTGAATTAAATATTAATAAGGAATAGAAACTTCCCTTTTTGTCTTGAGTATTTTTTAGAGTTAGAGCTTGATTGTTCTAATCATTTGAAAGTCAGAGTGTCTTGCATATTTCAGAGTCAGAGTCTGATAATTGTCATATGATCTGAGAGACTCAGAGTTTCTTTTACGGAGTATATCAGATATATCAAATGTTCTGAAACACTCAGATTTTATGTTAGATAAAATTGATATGTCTGAAGTTTCATTCTGGTAAAGTTTAATTAAACAGTTCAGATCTATTTTCTCCCCCTTTTTTGTCATAAGCAAAAAGTAAGAACTTTGAAAAGACAAATAAAAGGAAAAAACAAACGAGATAAATCATGTAGAGAAAACATTGAAACATTCATTCATTCATAGCAAAAAGTACAAACATCAGAAAATATTCAAGTACATGTGCAAACAACAGATGCAAACATCAGAAAAAAAATAAACTAAGATTGTTTTGACAAAATCATCTTCAACAGATCCGTGATCTCAGAAGAGGACTGTTCTTGTTTTGACATCCACTTAGCCATGGTTTCATTCTTCTGATCTTGTTTGGACATCCACTGAGCCATGTCTTCAGACTTCTTATCTTGCTTAGCCATCCATGAATTAATCTCTGATTGACCAACTTCTAGAACTGCAATCTTATCTTCAAGATCTGGATACTCTTTCTTGATCTCAGATGAAGAAGGTGGGACAGATTCTGAAGCATGAACAGAGTCAGTTTCCATAGGGGCTTTGGAGTCAGGAGCAGCAGATCCAGAGGGATGTTCTACCAGAGTCATAGCCAAAGAGTTGTCTACAGATGCATATTCAGCGATTATTTCTGTATCACAGACTTCAGATGATGAAGGAGCATCCTTAAGAAGCAAAGATGCAGATCTTTTAACAGTCCAGAACAAACTTCTAGCAGTTTCAGCAAATCTGAGCTTCGCATCATCAGAACAAACGTTCTTCAGATTTGATGCTAAAGTATTGAATTTGTTTATGAAGCCATTCCAAATGGCATCAGATTCATTTGCATCCATTGTTGATGAACACTTCCTCTGTACAGAGCCTAAATACATCTCTATTTCTTTCAAAAAAACTTGTAAATAAATGATCAACATTCAGCCTAGGTTTTGGATTTAAAAAAGTTTCCAATGTGATTGGCTTGGGTTGGGGAGAAGGTGGAAAGATGGATTTTTGAATGGTGATCAGAGGACTAGGGTAGAATGGTATGAATGAAGGATCAGATGACTTGTCAGGTTTTGATCTTGTTAAAGCATTCAACAGATATGGTTTTGCATTTGATGTATAGGAAACAACATCAAATGGGGTATCAGAGTAAGGAGTGAATGCAGATTTATCAAATAAAATAGGTTCTGATGAAATTACTTCTGGCAGTTCTTTAATATACGTTTGAAGAACAGATGGGAGAATGATGGTAAGTTTGGGTTTAAAAGGAGTGATAGTGTCAGATGGTTCAATTCTGGTGTAGAAGTTTTTGAATTTGAAACTAGAGGGAAGTTTGTCAGATGAAAACATTTTACACGAAGCAGAGGGTACACACTCAAATGTCCTTGGCTTAGGTGTTGGGGTAGGATTGGGAATGAGAATTTCAGAAGAAACAGGTGGTTCTGGTTGGTTAACTTCAGAATTTTTGTGAGAGGGAGATACCAGAAAATCTGGGTGTATATCAGATTCTGATGAATTTGAGGATGTGGTTGGAGTGTAAGACATGGAGGACACTTCAAAAACAGTTTTGAGAGGCGTAACGTCTAGAACCTCTGTCTCAGGCATATTGGTTTCAGATGGGTTGGTTGATTCTGATGGATTCTCAGAAAGTTTTGATGGAGGTTTAGATGTAGCTGGTTCTGATGTAGGTGGATCAGATGTAACTTTTATAGTGTCAGAAATAACTTGTGCAGATGCAATAGGTTCAGGTGTGTTTGATTGTGGTTTTTCTGGTTGTTGTTGTTGTTCAGATTGTTCTGCTGGTTTTGTTATAGGTGGTGGAGTTTGATTTGCTGGTGCTGTTGTTGGTGGTGTTGGTGCAAATGATTGATTTGTAGAAGGTTTTACAGGAATGGTGGAAATAGGGTCAGATGATTTTTGTGGGGAAGGAAGAGAGATATGAGATGGAGCAGGAACAGATTGTTTCTGAGTAGGAGGTGGTTTTGG
Source organism: Lathyrus sativus (assembly GCA_963859935.3). Classification (NCBI taxonomy): domain Eukaryota; kingdom Viridiplantae; phylum Streptophyta; class Magnoliopsida; order Fabales; family Fabaceae; genus Lathyrus; species Lathyrus sativus. The sequence continues at coordinate 163,066,964 of OZ012735.1, read as the reverse complement.
AATAGATTTGAATGTTGATTCATTTAAAACAGTATTATTGACAGAGGATACAGAAGATTTGGTACCTTTAATCTTGATACGCTTTATGGGAACAGAGGGAGCGTCTCCAGATGCTTTCCTCTTGATCAGCTTCTGAGGCTTGTCGGAAACTTTGGGCTTCTTCTGAACAGCCACTGCTTCTGCTTCTGATTGACCTCTTTTCCTTGTGTTCTCATTTCCTCCATCAGGCATTGGTTCCCTTGCTTTTTTCAGAATATCTGCAGGAACTGGGGTTCCATCTTCCTTGCAAGAATCAATATACCTTATAATTATTTCCCTTGGTTCTTTAGCACAGAACAGTGGGTAGTCTTCAACTGGGATTCGCTTCTGACTAAGTTCAGAGATATTCAGCTTCTTGGGTGCTGATGTGAGTTCCTCTACAATTTTTAGTCTCTGAAGACTCTTGGAATTCAGAGGTTTCCCAACAATAGGTTCAAGTTCCTCCTTGACTCCAGCAGCATACAGAGCAGTCACCAGTCCATTTTCTGTCAGAATATCTGAAATTAACCTTCCAAAGGGAATCCATGTTCTGATCTTCTGACCCTTATCTTTTATAGATTCTCTTGAAGCATTAATACGATTCCATAAGTGCATGAACAGAATGTAAGGAAGATCTACCTTGGTGCTCTGACTTAAACAGTACATGAAGTAGAGCTGTTCATTGTTCACATAATCTGGAGAGTTTGTAGATTTTCTGTGATGAATGCATCCCATGAAAATCTTTGCCCAGATCTTGTAGTCAGGCTTCAGATCTTTAAACTTGTTGGAGGCCTGTCCAGCAGTCATGACTTCCTCATAAACTTCTTCCATGTCTACACGCCCAGCTGGCAGATGATATACTCCATCAGTCTCCTCATATCCTATGAGTTTCCGGATCAGATCTTCTGTAATTATAATCTCCTTACCCAGAACAGAAGACAAGATGAATTTGGGGTATACAGAAGCATGTATCCAGAATTCTTTCACCAGATGAGGGTAAACTGGTCCAAATAATCTGTCAAAGTATTTTACCTAGCCTTGAGCATCAACTATTGAACGAAATTCAAATCCACTTTCAGCTAATGAATCAAATTCCACAATTGATTCACAGAGAACTTCAAGTTTGTCAACAGGATTTAACAAAGTCCTTTTAGGTGTCGTGTATGGAGCCACACCCATATTTGCAGAAGTAACTGCAGCCATGGTTGATTGAAACTGAGCTGCTGTAGAAGATGAGGTTGCCATTGAAGATGATTTTGACAAAGGTTTAGGGTTTTTGTGATGAGAGAAAAGAAGACAGAAATGCATAAACTTGCTTGAGTTGTGAAAAGTGTGAAAGTGGTGAGAGATGTGGTATTTATAGAAAACAATTAGGCATACAAACAGACAATCAAAGCACGTTCACACATATCAATTAATGTCAATTGATGAAATAGAATAAAAATCATTTCAAGCATTAATTGATTCTGACAAATTGGGGGGGGGGGGGGGGGGAATCAAGATTTTCACTATTCAAACCATACCTCAAACGTCTGTTCAGTAGTGTACACGCCATCTTTGCAGATTTAGAGTGACACGTGTTTGCTTGCATGTGCTTCTGAATTCTCTTGAGAAATGAAACGTTAACCAACGTTCAAATCCTCTGAGATTGGTTAGTTCAGATACACACAAATAAACATAAATCTAATAGGCAACAGATGAAATACTTCAGAGTGATAAACATTTATCATCTATAAAATTTTCTTCTGACAAATATTATTCTAGACACAAATCCATACCAATATTTTTCAGAATAAATTTGAATCTATCTTCAACAAGGGGTTTTGTGAAAATATCTTCCCATTGATGATCTGTATCAACAAAGGCTAAGTTTATAATTCCCTTCTGAACATAGTCTCTGATGAAATGATGTTTAATTTCTATATGTTTTGCCTTAGAGTGTAAAATGGGGTTTTTAGACAAACATATAGCAGAAGTATTATCACAGAATATAGAAATGTTACTTTCAAATATCTGATAGTCTTCTAGCTGACTTTTCATCCAGAGCATCTGCGTGCTACATCCAGTAGCAGCAATATATTCTTCCTCTGTAGTTGATAGTGCAATTGTGGGTTGCTTCTTGTTGTACCAAGAGATTAGATTTCTTCCTAGAAATTGACAACTTCCAGAAGTACTTTTTCTTTCCACTCTGTCTCCAGCGTAATCAGCATCACAGAATCCAACTAATTTGAAATCATCAGATTTTCTGTAACACAAACCCACATTAGAAGTACCTTTCAGATACCTTAGAATCCTCTTAACAGCTGTTAAGTGTGATTCTCTAGGATCTGATTGGAATCTAGCACACAAGCATACACTGAACAAAATGTCTGGTCTAGAAGCAGTTAAGTAGAGAAGAGATCCTATCATACCTTTGTAGAGTTTTTGATCTACTTTCTTACTTACCTCTTCCTTGCCTAGTGAACTAGTTGGATGCATGGGAGTCTTTGCCATATTACTATCAGTCATGTTAAATTTCTTCATAAGTTCTTTAACATATTTGGTATGATGAATGTAAATGCACTCTGGAGTTTGGTTGATTTGAATTCCCAGAAAGAATCTCAATTCTCCCATCATGCTCCTTTTAAATTCTGCCTACATACATTGAGCAAACTCCTTTCCCAGCATAGTATTGGTAGATCCAAATATGATATCATCCACATATATTTGACAAATTAGAAGATCTTTTTTAAATGTTTTACAAAAGAGTGTTGTGTCCACTTTGCCTCTCATGAAATTTTTCTCCAGAAGAAAATTGCTTAACCTCTCATACCAAGCTCTGGGAGCTTGTTTTAAACCATACAGAGATTTCTTTAGTTTGAAAACATGTTCTGGGAATTTTTCACTTTCAAAACCAGGAGGCTGGTGAACATAAACTTCTTCTTCTATAATACCATTTAGAAAGACACTTTTAACATCCATCTAATATAGAGTGATGTTATATTATGCAGCAAATGAAATAAGAAGGCGTATAGATTCTAACCTCGCAACTGGAGCATAAGTTTCAGTGTAATCAATACCTTCTTGTTGATTGTACCCTTGAGCAACAAGCCTTTCCTTATTTCTTTCAACTTCTCCTTTCTCATTAAGCTTATTTCTGAAGAGCCATTTAGTTCCAATTATGTTGAAACCTTTTGGTCTTGGAACTAAATCCCACACATCATTTCTGGTGAACTGATTTAGCTCTTCTTGCATGGCAATAATCCAATCATTGTCTTGCAGAGCTTTATCTACAGAAGTTGGTTCAATTACTGACACCAATCCAAATAATGATGCTTCAGATGATCTGAGAAAGGATCTTGTTCTGATAGGGTCATCCTTCTTTCCAATGATAACATTCTCTGGATGAGAAGCTTTGATTCTGGAAGATGATCCTATAACAGTTGATTCTTCATAAATGTTTAAGTTGTTCATCTGAGAAGTCAAAGGAATTGCATCTGGCGTTGCTTCTAGTTCCTTCACTTGAGCTTTGTCTGCCTCTGAGCCTTCAGATTCTGTGAAGACTACTTCTCTATCTGTAGAGTTTTCAAACTGCTTTGGCTTTTTAATGCCAAGCTTATCATCAAATCTAACATGAATAGATTCTTCCACAATCTGTGTTTCAGTATTGTATACTCTGTAGCCTTTAGAGCGTTCAGAATACCCAAGCATGAAACACTTCTGTGCTTTAGAATCAAACTTGTTCAGATTTTCTTTAGTATTCAACATATAGAAAATACATCCAAAAGGATGAAAATATGAAATGTTGGGCTTTCTGTTCTTCCACAGTTCATAGGGAGTCTTCTCCAGAAGAGGTCTTACAGACACTCTGTTATGAATGTAACAAGCTGTGTTGATTGCTTCTGCCCAAAAGTGCTTTGCCAGATTAGTCTCATTGATCATGGTTCTGGCCATTTCTTGCAGAGTTTTATTTTTCCTTTCTACAACCCCATTTTATTGTGGAGTTCTAGGACAGGAAAAATCATGAGCAATGCCATTTTCATTAAAATATTTTTCAAAATATTTGTTTTCAAATTCACCACCATGATCACTTCTGACTTTTATAATGTTGAAATCTTTTTCATTCTGGAATTGTTTGCAAAAGTTAAAGAACACAGAATGTGACTCATCCTTGTGTTTTAAGAACTTTACCCATGTCCATCTACTATAGTCATCAACAATGACTAATCCATACTTCTTGCCTCTGATGGATGCAGTTTTTACTGGTCCAAACAGATCAATATGCAGTAATTCTAGTGTTCTGGAAGTAGAAACAACATTTTTTTATTTAAAAGATGATTTTGAAAACTTTCCTTTTTGACATGCTTCACAAAGAGCATTTGAAGTGAACTTCAGATTAGGAAGTCCTCTGACAAGATTAAGTTTATTAATCTGAGATATACGTCTCATATTAATATGCCCCAATCTTATGTGCCAGACCTATTGCTCCTCATTAACAGACAAGAGACATTTAACATTCTGTACCTTAAGTTCTGAAAGGTTTATTTTATAAATGTTGTTCTTCCTCTTTCCACTAAATAGGATTGAGCCATCCTTTTGACTAATAGCTTTACAACATTTTTGATTAAAGGTTATGTCATAACCATTGTCACTTAATTGACTTATGTACAATAGATTATGCTTTAATCCTTCTACAAGTAAAACATTAGTAATAGAGGGAAGTTTACCATTTCCAATAGTGCCAAATCCAATGATCTTGCCCTTCTGATTCCCTCCAAATTTCACATCACCTCCAGATATAAGCTCCATACTTTGGAACATAGACATTTCTCCTGTCATGTGTCGCGAGCATCCAGAGTCCAGGTACCATGATTGGCGTCCTGACCTTGCTGCTAAGAACATCTGCAACAGGAATTATTTTACTTTTAGGTACCCAGATCTTCTTGGGTCCTTTTGGGTTAGTTATTCTGAAGGTTTGTCTAAACTTCTGTTTTTCAACATAAGGTTTATTCTGACTAGCCTTATATTTAAACACATGAATGTTCTTTTCAGAACGAGTGTGTTCAATATCATTCAAGTGACCAAATTTAAAGTGGGAATATAAAGGAGTTTTCTTGATGATAATTTTATCAACAGGTTTTGGATTTAAATCCTTTCTAGAGGAAGATTTATGTCCAATTCCTTTTCTGTTATTTCTGCTAACTCCATAGATCATAGAAGCCATTTTGCTTCTGTCTATGCTTTTAGCAAGAAACTTCTGAAAGCTGTAATCATATTTTTCCAAAATATTTTTGCATTCAAACTCAGTTTCAGAATCAGAGTCTTATTGAGCTAATTCAGAATCATTTTTCAATCTTAAGTTCTTTTCATTTAGCTCAGCTACTTCTGATTTGAGAATATTATTCTCAGATACAAGATTGCTTTGACGCTTCTTGTATTTGAGCTTAATATTGTTATAGCTCTTCAGAACTTCTGATAACACTTTGATAAGTTCGTCTTTAGTGAGTTTAGCCATTACCTCTTCAGCGTTAGAGTCAGATTCAGAGTCAGATTCAGATCCTGAAATTTCTTCCTCATGATCTTCTATGTCTGCCATCAATGCTACATTGGCACATTCCTCTTCTGACTCAGATTCAGATTCAGATGTATCTGAATCATCCCAGGTGGCCATTAGAACCTTCTTCTTCTTATTAGATTTTCTTTTAGGCTTTTCTTTCAACAACTTTGGACATTCAGTTTTGTAATGCCCAGGTTCTTTATATTAATAGCAGACAACCTCCTTTTTGCCAGATCTTCTGTGTCCAGAAGATTTTTTTCTTTAGTCAGGCTTCCTGAAGTTTCTGAACTTCTTTCCTTTATGCTTACAGAGTTTGTTTATTCTTCTAGACATCATGGATAGTTCATCTTCATCTTCAGATGAGGATTCTTCAGAGCTTTCCTCTATTACCTGCAATGCTTTAGCAGATTTATTAGATTTTAAAGCAATTGATTTACCTTTCTTTTGAGGTTCATCTTCCTCAAGTTCAATTTCATGACTCCTTAGTGAACTGATTAGTTCCTCCAAGGAGATCTTGTTCAGATCTTTATCCATTTTCAGTGCAGTCACCATAGGTCTCCATCTGGTAGGTAAGCTTCTGATGATCTTTTTCACATGATCAGCAGTAGAGTATCCTTTATCCAGAACCTTTAGTCCAGCTGTAAGTATTTGAAATCTGGAGAACATAGCTTCAACATATTCAGCTTCTTCCATCTTGAAGGCTTCATACTTCTGAATTAGAGTCAGGGCCTTTGTTTCCTTGACTTGAGAGTTTCCCTCATGAGTCATCTTTAAGGACTCAAACATGTCAAATGCAGTTTCTCTATTTGTGATCTTTTCATACTCAGTGTGAGATATTGCATTTAACAATATTGTTCTAGCCTTGTGGTGATTTCTAAATTCCTTCTTTTGGGCTTCTGTCATAGATTTTCTATCTACTTTCTTGTCATTCCCATTAATGGGATGAACATATCCATCTATGACCAAATCCCATAAATCAGCATCATAACCAAGGAAAAAACTTCCAATCCTGTCTTTCCAATAATCAAATTTCTCCCCATCAAACATAGGGGGTTTAGTGCTGATTTTGTCCCTTTCTTCATATTTGTTGTTAATGTTAGATATTGAAGTATCAGCCATAGTAACAACCAAATATATATATATCAAAGTTTTTCTCACTGGATCTTTTCTGTCACTGTGAAGTGGTAGCACACACAGAACCGGAGCTCTGATACCAACTGAAGGTGAGAAAATACTTAGAAGGGGGGTTGAATAAGTATGAAGATAAAAACTTAGAAGTAAAAACTCAAGTATTTTTATCCTGGTTCGTTGAACTCAACTACTCCAATCCACCCTTTCTAGAGTGATTTGCCTTTCTCAAACAAGGACTTAATCCACTATTTAATCAACTGATTACAATAGTAAGCACTAAGAACAACTGTTCAAAGTCTTCTCAAGAACTACTGATCCTAACTGGATCTTCTTAAGGTTTTCTTACAATCAAATGTAATAACAAATACAAGTGTTAAGATGCTTCTAATAAAGCTTTATCACAACTGTGATTTTTCACTTAAGATTAAGAACAAAGAAATAATTCTAGAAAGAATATATGAGTTGTATGAGAGCTTTGATAATGAATTATTTTCAAGTAATGCGTCAACTAAAGAAGATGAGTGGAGACTTGCTTTTATAGGCACAGTGATCCAAGATTTTTTCACGTTGAGAAGTGTGTACTAAAAGGTCTGAGCCCTTTTTGTCTTCACATCAAGTGACCTTTCCTAGAAGAAGAAAGCACAGAGAAATCCTTTTTGTCTGTGTTCTTGTGTCTAGCATAAATAACGAAAGATTCATTTGGATATTCCAACGGACATAATCTTTGAATTCTTCTTCAACAATTTTCAGCAAGAATCATCAGAGTCTAATTTGATCAGAGCCTTCTGATGTTGATCAGAGTTTTGCTGAATCAGAGTCTTTGCAGCAAGTGTGCTTTTAGCGTGTATAAGTTCAGAGCAGAGTTTTGAGTCAGATCCTCAGCACTGGCAGTGTTAGTACTATCAGAGTCTTCTGAAGTAACTATGCTTGAAAACTCTTCATACAGAATTCTTCATTGGTTTCGATGCTTCTGACTTACTTCAGATTCTTCTGGAGCTTCTGCTTCAGATCCTTCTAGAGGCAACACTCAGAATCTTCTGATGGCAGCGTTCAGAATCTTCTAAGGAATGCTTCTGATGCTTCAGAGCCTTGCATATTTCTTATGTTCAGATCTTATTTGCTTCTGGAGTGATATTTACTTTAATATCTGCAGCAAACATTCTTAAGCAAATTTTAGAGTCTATAATTCTTAATTACAAAATTTCATAATAGTTATCATCAAAACATAGAGATATTATTAAGAACCAATCTGTGTTCTAACAACCATGACTCTAAGAAGTACACAGAAACACCATTTTAAATCTTGAAACGACTTGACTGACAAGACCGTCAAGCCTAGCAAAGCTGGTCCCGAGTTAAAGGTATCAGCACCTCCAAGTTTTATTACATCATGAAAAGATGATGTCAGGAAAGTCAGGCTTGTCCTCTACCTTCCCACCTAAACTCAAAGTCCAACTTGCATTGGCAACTACCAAAATCTGCCACGTCGGCGCTTGCATTTCCAATTACCCGTCATAATCATATGCATCATACGCATCACATTCAATTTCATAAGCATCTTGCATCGTATGCATATCCAGAATCATATCATTTTTTCCCCAGCTCTTGCATCTCTGCGTGTCAGCACTTGCATTTGCATTTCCATTTATGGAACATTATCATCATCAAACATTTGCATATGCAAGCTCAGATCCAAGATCAATTTCGAAGATTCCCAAGGTCGTAATCAGCCCAGCCAGGGGCAGTCTCCGCAGGGCCATGGGTGTTCCCCTACGGAGTTGTGCAACCTTTGGTTAGACCAATTCCAGAGCTACAAAACGATCATCATCCCAGTCAGGGGCATCATCTACAAAATTGTGGGTCTATCAAAAGCAGATTCAACCTAATCAGGGGCACATTATTCAGGGTCGTGAGCGTTCCTCATGGGAGTTATTATCATCCTTCTTTTGTGGCAACAGCTTGCAGCGTATTTTCCATTATCCTTTTGGTAATGGATTCCCTTCATCCTTTTGGTGTTGGGTCTAACATCCTTTTGGTGTTAGGGTCGATCTTATTTCGCTATGTCATCCTTTTGGTGATGGGTCTGGCATCCTTTTGATGTCATGACTAGCGTATTTTCCATTATCCTTTTGGTAATGGATTCCCTACATCCTTTTGGTGTTAGGGTCGATCTTATTTCTCTCCATCATCCTTTTGGTGATGGGTCTGGCATCCTTTTGATGTCATGACTAGCATATTTTCCATTATCCTTTTGGTAATGGATTCCCTTCATCCTTTTAGTGTTAGGGTTGATCTTATTCCTGCTCCATCATCCTTTTGGTGATGAGTCTGGCATCCTTTTGATGTCATGACTAGCGTGTTTTCCATTATCCTTTTGGTAATGGATTCCCTTCATCCTTTTAGTGTTAGGTTTTAATCTTGTTTCCGCTCCATCATCCTTTTGGTGATGGGTCTGGCATCCTTTTGATGTCATGACTAGCGTATTTTCCATTATCCTTTGGTAATGGATTCCCTATATCCTTTTGGTGTTAAGGGTTGATCTTATTTCGCTTCATCATCCTTTTGATGATGGGTCTGGCATCCTTTTGGTGTCATGACTAGCATGATTTCCACTATCCTTTTGGCAGTGGGTCCCTTACTTTCTTTTGATTTCAGAGCAGCGTTGTGAGTGTACTATCATCCTTTTGGTGATAGGCTTGTCATCCTTTCGGTGTCAAGTTTCCTCTGATAACATCATTTTGGTGTTAGCGACCTTTGCAAGGTGTCCAGTATCCCATTCCCAAGTATTTACTTTCTCCTCGGACAAATTCAGGGTCTTCTATATCTAATCATCTTCTACCTCGAAAAAAATAAATTTTGTGGCATTTTGTCTTACTAGGTTTAAGCCAATCAGATAGGGGCATCTGTCATACCCTAAATTTGCTCACCTCTTTTTTGATCAAAGGCATTGGTACGAGCCATCAGGTGGGTGTTGTTATCACAAAGTTATCAAAGAATCATCAGAGGGAGTTCATAAGGAGCATGAGAAAAAAAAGCCTGTTGGGTATCTCAGAGGTCATGGTGGAGTTGGAATGATCACCCATTTCATCCGCACAATGCCCAAGCAAAAAGGGGAAATTAGGGTTTCGCACAGTCAAAAGTCGAGGTGTCAATGGTTTGATCAGTCAATGTCTTGATTTAATCCTCCATGAAAAAAGGTCAAGGATACTACATTGGGTCAAGTATGAATCCAATCGGGGGTTGTCACCCAAAGATTGAAGACAGTGTCGTTCAGGATCCCCGATTAGGGTTTTCGATCGGGAAAAGTCAAATGTAGTTTGACTTTTATTTTTAAAGGTGTTCCAATGATGAAATTCTGGTCCATAAGGTTTATATGTCTTAGTGAAGTCCATTCAAGAAGATTCAAGGCCTCGGAAGTCCCGGAACATCAACAGTCGACTCGGTCTTCATCGATCGATCGTTCGGTTGACCAAAAAGTCAACTATTTAACCATAAGGAATTTGACCTCAAGATATGAATCAAAAATGTTCCTTATGTCATATTACACTTGCCCATAAAATTTCATGACCATTGGATCAAGGGTTGAGGAGTAATCACAAAAGTCGGGAGTTAGGGTTTTGAAAGGGGCAAGACCATAACTCCTTAACCACACATCCAATTGAGTTGGTTCAAAGCTCAATGGAAAGCTATTGGCAAGTCCTACAAAAGTACCAAATTGGTCAATGATCAGAAAATGCATAGATTTGGAGTTATGATCAAATTCATTACAAGGGAAAATAACTTAGGAAATTTTCACTTTTAGGCTTGTTTTTCAACAACTTTGAGAGATCATTTGGCCAAGTTCCTCTGGGAATCTGAAACTCATGAAAACATGAAAGTTGTAGAGCTCCATTAGGGCTTTCCAGAAAGTCATAGAACTCTTCCATAGCCTTTGTGAGCTGAGAGTTATGAAGTGAGAAAGTTGGGCATGTGCACTAGTTTGTCAACTTGCCAAAATCCAACATGAACTTGATTTCCAACTATACACTTCACCTCTAACCATTGAATAACCTCTAATATGATGTATTAGGGGGGTGATATGAACAAATTTAGAAGAGAATCCAAGCAAATCTCAAGCCCTTGACAAGACATATTAATTTAATGAGAAAAATACAAAAAGTTACACTAGGAGAGAGAGTATTGGTGGCTGCAGCATGGAGGGGATGACTTGGCTCACTCAAATGTCATTACTCACATCTCATTTCTAGCTAGTTTTGAGGGTTAAACTCCTTTGTAAGCAAGCAAGGTCTGCTGAACAATGATCACATTTGGATTTCATGAGATTTTCACCAAAAATCTCCCTCCAAGGCCAAAACTTCAAATGTGCCCCAATACCCCTCTTGGCGTATAAATAGAGACCTCATCCCACTCTTCAAAACACACCAGATCCATCCTAAACACCAGGAATACACAGCTCTCTTTCTTTCTCCCCTTGCTGGAAAGTGAAGAAATTCACCAAAATCACCATTTTTCACCACTTTGCATTTTTCACACCAGATCTTGTTCCAAACATTCTACCACTCCAAAAACCATATAGACATCCTTAAAATGACCCTCTGAATCTGTTCCCACCATTGGTTTCTCAAAACTCAAAAAAATCCATGGATCAAAAAGTCAACTTCTCTCACACCATAGTTTGACTTTTGTGCTTGAAATGAGCCAAATTACTGCAAAGACCATTTCCTACCACTTTAACACTCCAACCACCTCATGTTCATGATATTAAAGCTATCCATAATCACAAATACCAGCTGGAACTTCATTCTCTCAAACTGGCCACAAAGTTGCACTTTTCTTCAAGAGGAAACAACTCCACAAGCTTGTTTCAAAAGGAAGGAACTTTTGGTTTTTGGCAGTTAGACTACAAGAGGTATGTAGTTCTGAACTTATTCACTAATATACATCATCATGTGTTGATTGTTTGTGAGTCTAGCTTGTATATTACCATGTTGAAATAGTTTGTTAGTTATACTGTCAAAGTGTATGATGAGGCTAGACTTGATATGGTTGTATTGAGTTGATGTTTATCACTGCCAAGAACCTGTTCTCCTTGTTTAGTGACTGTCATCAAAGTTTGATTTAATGATGCCTTTAGAGTTTTGGTTAAGGCTGCTATTAGGTGGGTGGGTGTATCCATGTTATTTTAAATTCTGTTTGAGGTGCCATATGTCATGCTTGGTTTACTCCTGTAAATAATATCATTGCTTTCTTGATCAAAGCCAACTGTCATGACTTGATAGCCTCCCCCCAGATTCTAGGATTCCTTGCTAACAGAGGTCTTTGGATATTATTTGTTTCTGAATCTGTTTGACAATTACACTGCTGCTTCTTTTTTTTCCTTCCAATTAACATAACCCTGCTATGTTCTTTTCTTTGAATTATGCTGTGGAAAATGTGTGTGGCTGCATCTGTTTTAGTCTAGGCATGAAAGTTATGACTTCTCAACAGATTTTAGGTTGGACCTTGACAGTTCTATGGTTAGGTTGTTAAGATTAGTTTAAAATGATGAGTGTTTGATACCATGAGTTCACATCTAATTTAGAGCCATTCACTTGATTAAATAGGTTGGTACATGATGGTAGGATCTGTTCAATCTAGGTGTTGATATTGTTGTTTGTGATTTTCATTTTATGCCACCATTAACTGTCTAAGCATAACATGTATGTGATTAATAATCTGCCATGATTTGCTTTGTTGGTATCTTTGGCCAGTTCCTTGACAGGCTTATGTTCATCCCTACCAAAGTTTGTTTTTCATACTAAACGTATTAAGGGATTGGCAGTTGCCCCAGTCATGTAGATTTTGTTTAGTTTGGTTAATTTGAACTTTGTAAATTACAACTTTGCTGTCAAATTCATTTTTGAATTAAAGTTTTGTCAACTCATGTTTTTCTACTGTTTTAAAGCTTATTTCCATGCTAAGAGTTAGTTGGTAAATTGATAATTGATTTTAAGAGAAATGCTTGATTTATTGTTTGACAAGGGCTTTGTAATAGCCAAACTGTTGCTGTCATAAGTTAGCTGGGAGTTAGCCAGCCTTAAACTCACTTCATTTGTATGTTTTTGTTGTTGCTTAATGTGGAAGAAGATCATTTTTTAGCCTGTTTAGTCTGTTAGCTTGATATCTTTGGAAGAGTTTAGGTTTAACTTTTGGCAATTGGCAACTGTTTTAGGCTTAACAAGGGAATATGCATACCTTTCCTTTCATACTGAACCTTTTAGCATGATAGCCTTACTTTAGCTTTTAGGCCTGTTGGTAATTGTTGTGATGAGGGGGTTCTTGCAAACCAGTCAGTTGGCACCTTAGAGTTTGTAGTCAGTAGGCTTTAATGTGTTGTGTGTTTTTGATCCATGGCTTGTCACAACTCAAGTTAATTCATGTTGCTGTTGGAATCTTACCTTTGAGGCACAACTTTGTTTGTTTCCATTCTAATTGTTCAAAAGGCCTGTTGTTTGTCAGGATTTTTTTTCTCTTTGAAAGGGTAGCATTGCTTGGATTTCCATCTAAGTGAGGTTATGACAGGGCTGCTTTCTAAGAGATTTTGTACGCTCATAGTCTAGGTTCATTGTTTGTTTTTCCATTTGAAGCAGCTGGGGTCCATGAGATTATGTTTGTCTGTTTGGTTGTTCAACTCAGACCATGTTTGAGTTGTTAAGCATTGATGCTCTACTGTACTTGTTGTCCATATTTTGTTGGAAGTATAGATTTATCATCAAGTTTCCTTTTGGCCTTTCATTGAATTATTGAGGTATAGAATTCTGTTAGTGTGTTGATTTGGATTGCTTCTGTTAAAATGATTCAAGGCTGTTGGAGCATATACTAATGGTCAACATGAGTTTTGTTCATGACTGTTGGTTGCCAAGTTTCTTTTTGAGTTTGCTAACCTCTGCCAATTTAACTTTGAGACTTCCCTCAATCTAGGTGTGAAATTCATGACATAATGCAGTTTAGGCCTATAAACTAGTGTTGTCTTGGATCTTAGTGCTAGCATTTGGTTTTGCACAAGGTTTGTTTTAAGCATGGTGTGTTGTGTATGCCTTTTATCATCAGGTTTGGGGTCTGTTGGGACTTTCCTTTTAGCATTATAGTTATTTAACCATCATAGGCATTTGACATTGATGCTTGTGTTAGTATTCTGTTGAGGGCTAACTATCATGACAGCCTCAAATCTCAGGTTTTTAACCTTTGCTTATGTGCTGTCAGCCCTTCATCTTGAAGCTTGCTGTCATGGAAAACCTCTTGGTAACTATTGATTTGGATGTCAATATCTTGCTTTGAATTTTGTCAACCTCCAAATGTTAGTCTATTGCCATTTATGTTTTTTAACTTGCTGCAGTTTGGATTGGTAAGAATTGATGTCTTACAGCTTGAGTTAACTTTGTTTGGATACAAATTTTTGTTGTAAGTTTATTTCCATGATGTGCAACTTGAAGTCCATTTCTTGATCTATTGAGAAGCTAAGTTTTTCCTTTGAGCTTAATCCATGAATATTGAATTTCAAACATGAGTGGACCCCTGTTTGCTCATAATTGCACCAGTCTTAATCCATGATTTTCAAAACGCATTTCAAAACTCCATCTTGCATGAACATTTGAATTTTGAGTTGTGAGCATATTTTGAGAAATCTAATAATTCCACTATGTTCCTCATGAAAAATCAAGCAAGATAGGCTAAAATTTCATCCAATTTGGTTGAGAATTAACAAAGTTGTGATCAAAACGCATTTTAGCAATTCACTTGTATTTTGTTTGAAGCCTGGCCCAAAAAATTGCAAAGGGATGCCTTTTGTATTAATTGGGGTGGCAAAATACTTGGATGTATCGCCACCCCAGTGGTTGCCTCATGCGCTCCTTATGCCTTGTCTGCCTTGTGTCCTGAGTTCAATCCCCATAGGGGCACCTTTTACCTTTTTATTCAACAAATTTCAAAAATTCATAACTTGCTTAATTTTTATCATTTTCAAACCATTAATTTTGTAAAATGTTCATAATAATGTCTATTTTCATTTAATCAAAGAAAAATTCAAATTGTTTATATTCACATTACCTTTGGCCTATTTGAAAGTTGGTCCTTTTTTAGGGTCGTTACCTTGCGTCTTGTTGAATTCTTTTGGAACCATGCTTGATTCATCTTGTAATATTTGATTGTGATTGGCTCCTTTGTGTTTGTTAACATATCAAGGCTTTGTATTCTTTTGGTTTTCACCATGAACTTACATATTTTCCTCCTGAAAAACCTGGGTCTCGTATCGAATTCATTTTCATAAACATCTTCAGTCATAAGAATCATTTTCTCTTTGTATTAAATTATAAGAGAGAGGATTGAGTGTAGACTTCTTCCTCTTTGAGTGTTGAGATACTCACTGTAGGGTGTGTGGTCTTGATATTTGTCTTTCAAAACGAAGACGCTACATTCACCATACTATTTCATAATAAAAACTTTGAGATAAAAAAATTGGGTACTACCCGTAGGGGTTACTATCCAAGGATTTATCTCACCCCTAAAAAAAAATTCAACCAATCAAACGTGACATCTTGCCTCGCATGGCGAAAACTAATTAATCTTTCAAAAAGGAAATGTTACGTTTGTTCTACCGCAAACAGGTAAAGCATAAGTCTCCTCACATGCGAGCAGCAAAACACCTAAACTGCTAGAATGCGCACGATAACATCATCCACAAAAAAATCAACAAACCGTAGGCCGAACTATGGCTGCTCTGATTCCTCACTTCTTTTAAGTAAAAGATACGTAGGCACAAGGGCCACAATCCTTTCCGAGCATATTCCCCCCATATCTGTAGTTCCCCGAACTACGTCGACTCTGACTTTCTCACATTTATTGAGAATACGTAGGCATAGGACTGTGAAGTCCTACGTAGTCTGTTCTTTCTCTTTTCTTCCCCGTTATGCCTCATTTCTTAGTTTCTAAACCCTCTTTCTTTACCCTTTGGAAAACACTTTTATAGCATAATATTTAAGCAGATATAATCACACATCGACAAGCAAATGGTTCCCATCGAGTACGATGAATGCGAGGGGTGTTAATACCTTCCCCTCGCATAACCGGCTTTCGAACCCGTTCTTGGTTGCGAGACCATCTTATCTATTCTGTTCTCAAGGTTTTCTCGATATTTTCCTTTCCCCTCATGGGATAAATAAAGTTCGGTGGTGAATCTTCTGTCCTATCCTTTTCGCCTCCCCGTCGTTGCACGATGCATTTTTCGAGTAGTGACAGCATGTTCCAACTCAGAGATGCCTCACTTAGACTGTCCTGAAAATAGTGAATCATTAGCTTATCGTTGTGCACAAATGAGGCCATTCTTCTGAAAAACATTACCAAATGTTGCTTTGGGTAACTATCCCCCTTATACTTCTCAAACCTCAGTGCTTTGAAATTTGTAGATAACATTAGGCCGGGTACCAGGCACATGTCTGAAGCATCGAGACCATAAGTATCATGAACTTCCAAGGCTTTGAGTTTCTCATCCAACACACGGAATCTTTTAGCATACTCAAGAGCTCTTGGTTCCTTAGTCTTCATAATTGGAACCTCCCTTTTGGAATTCGACACAGAGAAAGCAACACCATGATAATCTATAGTATCAAGAGAAGAGGAACGTCCACTTTAGACAACAAACTATACATGTAAACCATGATTCTCAACAGAGAGCTGCACAGACTGAGCTTGAGTAAAATTGTTCACTTGTGGAGGATCTTCATCAGGCAGAAAATCATATAGAGGGTTTGTTGTCACAGTAAAACCTGGTGGGGTATCAACATTTTGGAGGTTGTTCCCTGACATAGCTACCAACAACTTCTAACTTGGCTTTACTTCCTGACACTGCTTGATCCTGCTTCAAACACTTGGTCAACAATCACCACTTGTTCAGAATGAGCACCAAGGAATCAACTAGCTGGTCAATAACAAAGGCGGAATGAGAGTTCTGGCAGGATAAAGAATGATACGCAAAATGATGCAGATGCGCTTATGCGATGCAAAAGACATGGGATCAAAGCCTCCACAAATTCTGAATAATCATTGTGCTGCTGACTGAATAAATCCAGAACTCTGCTCTAACAAGAAAACATCGGAATACCAGAATACCAAAGAACTAATATGATTAGAAACTCAGAATACCCAAGATTAAAATTCTGCACTGACGATAAAAACAAGAAACCGGGTTGGTTGAAGGTCAAAGTTTCCTGCAAACCCATCCCTCTCACATGTGGGTTCTAGTCTTAGACGGTATGGCATCCTATGCAGGTCATCAGTATCACAGACTCTCAGGTTTAGAAATGATGATACATTCACCATTTCTGGTTTGGTATCATGGTCAATCAAGGAGGTCTCAACTGTCTTCCCAATGAACATTCTCCATAGTCGTTAGCTTTCTAATTCAACACCCTCTCAACTGCCCAAGATGCACAGGATAGGATGTCTCCAAAGAAAACCTCGTCTGGACGCGGATTTCACGTGAACTCTTGCGTGTCATGATGCCACACAAGTCCTCACTACTCTCAACACTAGTCTTATGTGTGTACTCAAGCCTGAGTATTGGGCTTATCTCTCATGGAACAACCTGCCCAACAGTACAGCAATAACAGCATAATAGGATAACAATTATAAAGTGCAAAAAGTAAAATGCAAATGTAATAATATACAACAGTAAGGTACAAATACAACATACATATCCACAAATATAAACACCCAAAGGTTTAAAACAGACAAGCACTAGGATTAACTCGCATAGGGAACAGAGTCCCCAAGAGAGTCGCCATGTGTCGCAACTACGGAAAAAAACCGGCAGAAACAAACAGAAGAGTCACCACCAAACATTATTTATCCCAAAGGTGGGAAAGGAAAAGATCGAAGAAAACTGAAAAGAAAGGAGAAGACAATGTTGTAACAGCCCGATTTTTCATTAATTAATTATTTGCATTAATTAATGGGTTAATGAGAATTATTTAATTGATGGGTAATTAATTAAATGAATTAATAGATGTTGGAGAGAATTAGAAGAGAAACACATATTAAAAAGGAGAGTGGAAAGAAAAGGAAACGATAGAAACAAAAAGGAAAGAATAGATAAAGAAGGAGAAAGAGAAGAAAAGAGAAGAAGAAGAGGGAAGAACTTGGAATCATCAAGAACAACTCTCGAGCTTTGGATTAATTAAGGTAAGGGTGTGAAATATCATTATCTTAACAATGTATATGAATATGTATGCCTGGGTTAGAGTATTGGATGTTTTTCTACAACTTCCATTTTAGGGCATAAATGGATTAATCGGTAGAATCTGAGTTTTCACGGTGGAAAATGAGAATAAGTGGTAGTATTTAGTCGAGGGATGTTAGACTAAGGTTACGGAACTTGTTTGGTGAGAATCGGTTGGTTTTGGAGAGTTTGGTGGAAGTTGGACAGTGAGAAATTCTGAGTTCGCAGACATTCGCTAGCGTGTTCGCTGAGCGAGCTGGTAGCGAATGTTCGCTAAGCGAGCTAGTAGCGAGCCAGTAGCGAACGGTCCCAAACTTGGACAGAATGAATTTTATGGTGTTCGCTGGTAGAGAAGGGGGTAGCGAAGGTTCTCTAGGGCTTCGCTGAGCGAGTGAGGTAGCGAACAAAGTCAGTAACTTTTGTTTGCCTTCGCGAGCTTGTTCGCTGGGCGAACAAGTGGCGAATACTCGCTAGGAGCTCGCTAAGCGAGCATGGTAGCGAACGTGGCAGATTGTATTTTCTTTAATGTTTCCATCCGAGGTCAGATTTCCAACTTAATTATGATTATTTTCCTCTGCTCGAGGCATCGATTATGCCGAGATGTATTATATTGTGGGTAGCCTTATGGCGTGAATTCTAGATTGTTGAATTAACTGAATTATGGTCTTTTGACAAATGTTATACATTGTTTAATGTGATTTAAAATGTATTGAGAATGCATGAGAACATATTGTGTATATGTGTGGATTGCTTGAAAATATATTGATGATATTGTCGCTACGCGAAAAATGACACAGAGTCGCCACCGGATTTTATTTATCACACAGAGGGAAAGGGAAATAGCGATAAAACCTTTGGGAAAGGAGCATGGTCATCGCAACCAAGTCTTAGGGTTCGGGAGTCGGTTATGCGAGGGGAAGGTGTTAGCACCCCCTTGCATCCATCGTACTCGATGGGAACCTTCTAGGTTATTTCGCGTGAATGGGTATTTTTACTTAAAAGTTTGCTTGCTTAAGGAAAGAGGGTTTGGTTTATTTATTAGAGTGCTCGCCGAGGATTGGGGCCCTTGTGCCTACGTATATTCACTTGTATGAAGTGAAGAATCAGAGCATTCGTAGTTCATGGGACTACGGTGGAAAACGAGATGTTGGGTGGACGATGCTATCGTACACATTCTAGCAGTTAGGTGTATTGCGGCTCGCTCTTGGAGTCTTATGCGTTACCTGTTTGCGGTAGAACGGACGTAACATGTCCTTGGGTAAAAGGGTATGGATGATTAAAGATGGGAAAGAAAGAAAATTGTGCTCGCTAGGATCATCGTAATCCTATGCCTACGTATTCTCAACATGTGTGAGAAATCAGAGCAGCCGTAGTTCGGCCACTTAAGAAATAATTGTGTATTGGTTGATTTTATACCTTGAAAAAGGGTTTTCGGATTGACGCCCTAAGGCAAAAGAAGTTTGATGAGTTGATATTGTTTTTAAGTTTCTTAAGAGAAATTGTTCTTGATTAGGATTATACACAAAAGTCTTTGGATAGAAATGAACGTTTCGAATAACCAAGTCGAGCGCCTTGTATCCAAAACATTCAGAACGAGTGTAGGAGGACTCCATTCTCATTCCTTTTCCACCACTTTAAAGTTCGTCGTGCATAATTCTAATCGTTTATGTTATTGTGTTTTGGATTTTTTATAAGAAAAGGGAACCACTTGACGTTGGATCAAGGTTTAGTGTTTGTAAAAGTATTTGAGGTGATACGAATAAGGTCGATGGCGGACGCACAAGGCGGCCGACTTACAAGGGTTGAAAATGGCTCGATAAAATCGAGAGTTTGTTTTTGAAAATGGTTTTTGGAATCAATATTCAACAAGGGCAATAACAATATTTACATACTAAAATCATACAAACATATGGGGTTAACACCCTTTGCAAAAAAAACATAAGGTAAAAACAGCAAGAAAATAAACAAACTGATCAGTTCGTGCCGCGAAGGGTGTTCGCGCCGCGAACTGAGAAAAGTGAACATTTTGTTTTTGACAGTTCGCGCCGTGAACATGGGTCGCGCCGCGAACATGGGTCGCGCCCCGACCTGAAGCGAAAAATACAGTATTTGCTGTATTTTTTGCTGTCTATTGTGGTTTTCTTCCTTTCTATTGGTTCTTAAAAATGTTTTTTTGGAACCCTTAGAACCTTACATGATGCATACAATACAACAACACATAAAAGAGTAAACGAAATGAATGTAAATAGAAAAAATATAAAAGAGAGAAAGGTTGGAGGAAATGGATACCCAAGAGCTTTCTATCCTTCTTGCAAGTCCTCCTTGGTCTTGGTTGAATGTACCTCACTCCTCTTCCCTCTATGTCGTGAAGGTTTTGTTTCTTAATGATCCTCTTGGTTCTATATCACTCTCTTTTTTTTGGTTTGCAAAGCTTCCTATTTTTCTGTTTTTTAGGGTATTGTTTTGCTCTCTCTATTTTCTGGTTTTGCAAGTGTGTGTGATATGTTGAATGTGTAAAGAGTCAATCCTTTTTGTTTACAGCCCCTTCCTTCTTATCTCTCCACTCTAGGGTTCTCTCTTCTTCCCACATATCATATTTTTCATGGAGTAGTGTCTCTTACCACATTTCCTCATGTCACTCTCTTTCTTTCTATTTCCATGCAAGAGCTATGCTGCATTTTTGCTGTTGCACTTTGCCTATGCTATTTTTTCTGCAGCACATTGTGCCTTGCACCCATTTTGTTGGCTTGTGCTTGGACAACTCTTGTGGTCAATGCTACCACCTTTGACAGCATTTTGAAAATTCTGATATGTAGAAGCATTGTCACATGTTATTCCCTTTGTCTTGTGACATGTGATCTTGTGACATGAAGAAGTTTGTCACCTCTTGCATGGGACTATTTTTCCATGATTAAACATGCATAATCTTGGTCTTAAAACATTCCAATCTTGATTTAATTCTTGCATATTTCTTGGATGTTTGTGAGCACAATGTGGACTTGGTGTGGCATTACCATAACATGAATTTGATTAGAGACTTGAATGAAGATTAGAAATAAATTAATTTCTAAACATTACTTAGAGTTGGAAATCTTGCAACAAATGACATTCTTGTAATGTCATAAAATTTCTCTTTGTAATATTCTTGCCTCTAATTCATGAATTCATGATGGATTTCCCTAGAACCATTAAACTTGAAATGGGTGAAGTCTTGAATTATGGACTTGTGATCTTGACTCATGCTTTGCAAATTTGGACTCCACTTGATCAAGAATTTGAAACAAAATTGGATGAAGCAATCTTGAATTTTGGCCTTGAATTTCATGTTCATTAGGAATATTTATCTTGCATATCCCAATATTTTTCAAGTAACTTTTTCTTGAAGTAATCTACGTGAGTAGACTTTCCAACTTAGATCAAGCCTTAGGTGATGAACATTTTCTTCCATGTATTCCATGATAGGAAATTTATCTCATTTAAAAATGGAAAATAACAAACCGATCCAATCCGTACCTTGTGAACCCACATGCTCGATATGCAATAGAACGATGTATGATATGGTGAATGTAGGGTATAAAGGCTAAAGGTGAAAATGAGGGTGTGACAGCTGCCCCTATTTAATCCTCTTGGACCTGAATGTCTGGAGGATAAAGGTGCTCGGACATTCATGGTAGAAGAGAATTAAATACTAGAATACCCGGGATTTTCAACTGGAGAGGTGTAGGATGGAAGTGGATGGTCAGCGGGATGGTTTAAAGAATGTGTCTGTTAGCGAACAAGGGTTAAGGGGGATATGATGATATGCTTGAGATATAATGCGGAATGAACATGAATGCTTTGCCAGCTGGGAGGGGAGGACTCCTGTAGAATTCCAAGAGGATAAGTTATACTACAAACAAGTTATCTAAACTCCTTCTGCCAAAATTCAAAGAGCTGTCTCATAATAGAGAATCAAAAATTTGCTAGGAGATATTCCTTCTACGAAAGATAGAAAGGACTCGAAAATAAACTACTGTGAGATACTCCTTTTACGAAAGGTAGAGAGGACTCTAAAATAAACGATTATGAGATATTCCTTCTATGAAAGATAGAGAGGACTCTAAAAATAACTGATTATGAGATATTCCTTCTACGAAAGGTAGAGAGGACTCTAAAAATAACTGATTATGAGATATTCCTTCTACGAAAGGTAGAGAGGACTTAGAAAATAAGGGAGTATGAGATATTCCTTCTACGAAAGATAGAGAGGACTCTAAAAATAACTGTGAGATATTCCTTCTACGAAAGGTAGAGAGGACTCTAAAATAAATGATTGCGAGATATTCCTTCTACGAAAGATAGAGAGGATTCTAAAAATAACTGACTGTGAGATATTCCTTCTACGAAAGATAGAGAGGACTCTAAAAATAACTGTGAGATATTCCTTCTACGAACAGTAGAGAGGACTCTAAAAACAACTGTGAGATAATCCTTCTACGAAAGATAGAGAGGACTCTAAAATAAACGATTTTCCTCTTACAAAAGGCAAGGAGGACTCCTGAACAAAAGGTTAGGAGAAAAATATTCCTTCTACAAAAGGTAGAGAGGACTCCAGAACAAAAGGTTGGGAGAAATATTCCTTCTACAAAAGGTACAGAGGACTCCGAAACAAAAGGTTTGGAGAAATAGTAACTCCTTCTACATCAAATAGCGGAGACTCCCTTGGGAGAATATGATCGTATTTCCTTCTGTCACGGAAGAAAGGACTCCATAACAAAAGGTTAGGAGAAAAATTTCCTTTTACAAAAGGTAAATAGGACTCCAGAACAAAAGGTTTGGAGATAATTCCCTCTACAAAAGGTAAATAGAAAACTCCCTCGGGAGAGGACGATCATACTTTCTTCTGCAAAAGGCAGAACAGACCCCTGAACAAAAGGTTAGGAGAAAAAATTCCTTCCACAAAAGGTAGAGAGGATACTTACAAAAGGTAAGCTGACAAGAACTTGTACAAAAGGCACGGTGGGTCTTACTACAGGTAAGTTAAATCTATTGCGAAAGGCAAGGTGAAGATATTTCGTGAAAGAGACACAAAAAGGTTCATAAAAGGTAAGTTGAGGGCAATAACCATCCTCTTGCAAAGGTAGAGGGACTTTGAAAAGGGTATCAGAACATCATTTAACCTCACAGGCACAACGGCGGAGATGGCGTTCTTTAAGTATGACGACCATTTAGTTCTTGGCCACATAGACATCAAGCATCCAAATTGATCGAAGATACCCAACACAAAGTTTTGTCGCATGTAAGAGACAACGAGAAAACGCTTACGAAAGGGAAGCGAAAGGATAAGACTTCATGCGAAAGGCCATGAAATCCCTTACGAAAGGTAAGGTGACTCCTATGCGAAAGGCAGAGAGGAGATACTTCGTGAAAAAGACATGGAAAGGCTTACAAAAGGTAAGTGGAGGGTAATAACCATCCTCTTGCAAAGGCAGGGGGACTTTGAGAAGGGTATCAGAACATCATTTAACCTCACAGGCACAACGGCGGAGATGACATTCTTTAAGTATGACGACCATTCAGTTCTTGGCCACATAGGCATCAAGCATCCAAGTTGATTGAAGATACCCAACACAAAGTTTTGTCGCATGTAAAAGACAACGAGAAAACGCTTACGAAAGGGAAGCGAAAGGATAAGATTTCATGCGAAAGGCCATGAAATCCCTTACGAAAGGTAAGGTGAGAAGACATCTCAAAATAGACTTACAAAAGGTAAGTGGAGGGATAACACTCTTAAAGGATCCTACTAGGATGTCCACAGGAAATTTGTATCTTTGAGAACGACCGGCTAAGCATGTATGTAAAAATGCAGGATGTATGCAAAAATGTCGGGGATGCAAGGACATGGTGATTATGGGTGAGGGTCGTGCCAAGTATGGTTGGGCTCTGAAGGTGAATTACCAAATGAGAATTTGTGGCAAAAGGGTTAAGTTGTTAGGCCAGAAACTGACTCCTTGTTTTATTGTCAAATGGGAACTATTTTTACGGTTTACCAGACAATAACTAGACTTTGAAGAGAAAATTGACTACCAAACAGGAATCAGAGTCTGAAAGTAGGCTAAAGAAAAGGGTGATTTGGTCGGGTGGGCTAATAGCATGATTTCCCAACACTCGTCCTGAACTCGAAAGATCTTGCTTAATAAGCTTAAAGGCATGGAAAGAGCTTGCCCCAGTTTTAGTTCAGCTTGCCCCAGTCTGAGGGTCTTTGGAAAATTTTCCTTAAAAGATAGATTGGAGGTAGCTTGCCAGGAGACGACCTTGAGACGGCTTGCCCCGGAATTTTGCGTGATGAAGAGGTTAGTACTTACTGACTCTTAAAGTGATGGGCATCGACGTACTCGTGAAGTGGCTTGCCCCCAGAATGAGCGTTGAAGCGATTCTACCTGCACTGATTGAGCATTGGAAGGACTTTTCTTTTAATCAAAGAACCTTCGAATGTCCTGCCCCTAGTTGGTAGAGTCTTGTGATAATTCTCTTCTGATCAACCAATTTTTGCATGACTCGTCCCCTAATCAAATGATGCTTGGGGGCTTGCTTTAGACTAGCCTATTTCACCATCATTGGATGCCAACGCCCCTGATCCACAGGACCACAATGTGCTTTTGATTCCGGTCAATTTTGATGAACGGTCAAATCCTCTTTGATTACTCTTTGTTAGCCTTTCCTTGATGTCAAGTGCCGACTTGCAATTCAAATTGTTTATTCACAAATGGTAACTTTAATGTGATTCTCATGCAAATTTGAAATATCATTTTATTAGGAATGATGTGGAAGTGTGTGACGAATGGACCATTAATCCAAACGTAGTGTTGATTTATTGGTGTGTGAAAAATATAGCAAGAATATGACACCAATACTGAAGATTAGCAAATATGAGGGGAGTCAGCTTACGCAACATTACTGTAGCATGCTTTCAGAATAAACCCTGCTTCAATTAGGTCTTTTTAAGGGTTGTAACGTGGTATGGTTCACGGTTATAGAAACAAAGGATATAAGGCTCAAAGTATTATTTGTCCCCACCCTTTCTTCTTGATGATCTCCAGTCCTATCTTCAGCTAATTTTACACGTGCTTATCTTGACAATGTAAGCTTGACGATTCGAGGTTCGTTCGATGTGGCAGTCACTTTATTTGGTTTTGATGGATGTTAGTGACCCTTTTTGATTTGAGTAGCCATTGAATCTTATTTTGTTTTTGTTGAGGGTTTGAGGACCTCTTTTGATTTTGTTTTTGATCCCTAACTTTTGCCTAAGTTGCCTCTTTAGGTGTTCAACTTAGCGGGCTTTTATTTTAACATATACATTTTTTGAAAGGCTTGTGACTGCCAAGTCGTTGGTCGTTGAAGAACAAATGCCATAACAAGATTTCATCTTACGACTGAACATGCAATCAGATTAACTGAACACTGCCCATGCCCTAGGTTTATCATAAGGGTTTAAATCCGAAGGAAACTCCTACTTCTAGGCTCCAAGTGGTTGACTAGGGACTAACTCCTTATATCTCCGGTGTTTAGGGGATTTAAAACAATGCCTGTACATCATTAGCAGGATTTTATCCGAAAGCATACAATTTCAATTATGGGTATTTCGTTTTCGTCATCCTCCCTCCAATCTTTGCTAGAATTTGAAAAAGGAAGTGGACGAGAGGTGTACATGGATGTATTTTTTTTTGTTTTTGTTTTTTTTTTGTTTTTTTGTTTTTTGTAAGTGAAGAAAAGATGAGAGAATGCAACATGATTAATTCAAAAAGCATGATTACTTCATTAATATTACCATTCAAAACAAAACAATGTTTAAAAACAAGTAGCAAATGACGGGAAATAAATTACAAATGCTTAGAAAAGACAAGATATAAAAATTCCCGGCATTGGGTATTAGGATTTTTCTTTCTTGACTCGTAGTTAGGCTAGCCTTCTTGCTCATTGGGACCACTCTGATAACTTTTTCCATGCCCACTTTCAGAATTTTCTTCCATGCCAGAAACTGATGAGCCTGCCCAACCAGATGAAGGGTTGACGTTAATTTGAAGGCCTTGAGGCGTAAATGAAATCAATCTGGACTCAATCAACCCTTGTACTTGGTACTTCAAACTTTTACAATCCTCAATCGTGTGTCCATGCGCTCCAGAGTGGAATACACACTTGGCATTTGCATCATAGCCTAGAGGAGGAGGTGTTGGAGGAGGACCAAGTTCTCTTAGCTGGACCAAAGAGTTACTGAGCAATAAAGGGAGGAGTCGACTGTACAACATAGAAATTGGGTCAAAGTGTTTCTCTGGCCTCCTTGGTCTATTCGGGCCTCGTTGGGCAGAGCTTCGACACTGATTTGGATATGGATTCTTACTTTGCGGTTGATTCCTTGGACTGGACTGAGGATTAGGTAATGGTCATTGATAAGTACGCTTCATAGGTCCAAATGGTAGGTCATGCTCACGAGGCATCTCTTGACTTGAGGGAGACTTAAGTACTTCCATAAGATCAAGCATTTTTGCGGCAACAACTGGTGCGGGGTCACTTTCCTTCCTCATCAGCGTTTGCAGGATCTCCATAATCAAGTTCACCTGAGTTATCAGTTGCTTGACCTCCTCTTTTAACAATTCTTGACCTGTCTGAAGCTCTGCCATAGTAACCTGAGACATGTTGCCAGTTCTGAGCGGGTGTTGGAAAATCATCCAGTTAGTTAGAAACAAAAGGTGGTATGAGGTTCTCGGGAAATGATATGCAGAATACAGATGCAATGCACATGAAATGGATTGAATCCACTGGGATGCAATGTACTTAATCTGATTTTAGCACATGGGATCAAAGGTACGGATCAAGGATAAAAGTTAATTGATCGTAACACAAGGGTCTCACCAGGTGTGATCTAAGGTTCAATTGGGATCCCAAAGTCATGGATTCACATGACTGTTCATCATACATGACATGAATATGTCGGAGGATGACTCCATCAAATGAATTTCTTTTGGGTAAGGTCCTCGTATCGACCCACACGAGAGGAACTTCTCGGGGACCCATACTACGAGACACATCGACATTGGGTTCTAGACAAGGATTTCAGAGTCATGGACTTCCATGATTGTTTGTTACGTATGTCAGTCATTGCCAGGCAACAAACCATCAAGAAAGTCTCTTCTGAACGAGATCTTCGTATCAATCCTCACGAGAAGAGCTTCTCGAGGACCCATACTACGTGACCATCAATCTTAGTTGGCCAATGGTTTAAGGTTCTAAAAGGTCCTTAGAGTAATGGATTCCCAAGAAAATATTGGTTCAACACGCCAAGAGCTTGACGGTTTCCATCATCCTCAAAGGAATCTACTCTAAGCGAGGTTCTCATATCGACTATCACGAGATGAGCATCTCGGAAGCCCATACTACTCAACGTCTCCTATCTCAATTTTTCACTCTAGACTCGGATATAGAGTCTTTCCCTCAAGGTTTTCCACCAAAGTATCTAATCCACACCACAACGAATGAAACCAAACAAGGTGAGATACAATTGAATAAATAAGGGAAAGTGATAAACAAACAAATAAAAGGAAAGGACCCAAACACGCGAAAAATAGGTTAGGCTTGACTCGCTTAGGAAAAAGTCCCCAGCAGAGTCGCCAGCTGTCGCTACGCAAAAAATGACACAGAGTCGCCACCGGATTTTATTTATCCCACGGAGGGAAAGGGAAATAGCGATAAAACCTTTGGGAAAGGAGCATGGTCATCGCAACCAAGTCTTAGGGTTCGGGAGTCGGTTATGCGAGGGGAAGGTGTTAGCACCCCCTCGCATCCATCGTACTCAATGGGAACCTTCTAGGTTATTTCGCGTGAATGGGTATTTTTACTTAAAAGTTTGCTTGCTTAAGGAAAGAGGGTTTAGTTTATTTATTAGAGTGCTCGCCAAGGATTGGGGCCCTTGTGCCTACGTATATTCACTTGTATGAAGTGAAGAATCAAAGCATTCATAGTTCATGGGACTACGGTGGAAAACGAGATGTTGGGTGGACGATGCTATCGTGCACATTCTAGCAGTTAGGTGTATTGCGGCTCACTCTTGGAGTCTTATGCGTTACCTGTTTGCGGTAGAACGTACGTAACATGTCCTTGGGTAAAAGGGTATGGATGATTAAAGATGGGAAAGAAAGAAAATTGTGCTCGCTAGGATCATCGCAATCCTATGCCTACGTATTCTCAACATGTGTGAGAAATCAGAGCAGCCGTAGTTTGGCCACTTAAGAAATAATTGTGTATTGGTTGATTTTATACCTTGAAAAAGGGTTTTCGGATTGACGCCCTAAGGCAAAAGAAGTTTGATGAATTGATATTGTTTTTAAGTTTCTTAAGAGAAATTTTTCTTGATTAGGATTATACACAAAAGTCTTTGGATAGAAATGAACGTTTCGAATAACCAAGTCGAGCGCCTTGTATCCAAAACATTCGGAACGAGTGTAGGAGGACTCCATTCTCATTCCTTTTCCACTACTTTAAAGTTCGTGGTGCATAATTCTAATCGTTTATGTTATTGTGTTTTGGATTTTTTATGAGAAAAGGGAACCACTTGACGTTGGATCAAGGTTTAGTGTTTGTAAAAGTATTTGAGGTGATACGAATAAGGTCGATGGCGGATGCACAAGGCGACCGACTTACAAGGGTTGAAATCGGCTCGATAAAATCGAGAGTTTGTTTTTGAAAATGGTTTTTGGAATCAATAGTCAACAAGGGCAATAACAATATTTACATACTAAAATCATACAAACATATGGGGTTAACACCCTTTGCAAAAAAAACATAAGGTAAAAACAGCAAGAAAATAAACAAACTGATCAGTTCGCGCCGCGAACTGAGAAAATGAACATTCTGTTTATGACAGTTCGCGCCGCGAACATGGGTCGCGCCACGACCTAAAGCGAAAAATACAGTATTTGCTGTATTTTTTGCTGTCTATTGTGGTTTTCTTCCTTTCTATTGGTTCTTAAAAATATTTTTTTGGAACCCTTAGAACCTTACATGATGCATACAATACAACAACACATAAAAGAGTAAACGAAATGAATGTAAATAGCAAAAATATAAAAGAGAGAAAGGTTGGAGGAAATGGATACCCAAGAGCTTTCTATCCTTCTTGCAAGTCCTCCTTGGTCTTGGTTGAATGTACCTCACTCCTCTTCCCTCTATGTCGTGAAGGTTTTGTTTCTTAATGATCCTCTTTGTTCTATATCACTCTCTTTTTTTGGTTTGCAAAGCTTCCTATTTTTCTGTTTTTTAGGGTATTGTTTTGCTCTCTCTATTTTCTGGTTTTGCAAGTGTGTGTGATATGTTGAATGTGTAAAGAGTCAATCCTTTTTGTTTACAGCCCCTTCCTTCTTATCTCTCCACTCTAGGGTTCTCTCTTCTTCCCACATATCAGATTTTTCATGGAGTAGTGTCTCTTACCACATTTCCTCATGTCACTCTCTTTCTTTCTATTTCCATGCAAGAGCTATGCTGCATTTTTGCTGTTGCACTTTGCCTATGCTGTTTTTTCTGCAGCACATTGTGCCTTGCACCCATTTTGTTGGCTTGTGCTTGGACAGCTCTTGTGGTCAATGCTACCACCTTTGACAGCATTTTGAAAATTATGATATGTAGAAGCATTGTCACATGTTATTCCCTTTGTCTTGTGACATGTGATCTTGTGACATGAAGAAGTTTGTCACCTCTTGCATGGGACTATTTTGCCATGATTAAACATACATAATCTTGGTCTTAAAACATTCCAATCTTGATTTAATTCTTGCATATTTCTTGGATGTTTGTGAGCACAATGTGGACTTGGTGTGGCATTACCATAACATGAATTTGATTAGAGACTTGAATGAAGATTAGAAATAAATTAATTTCTAAACATTACTTAGAGTTGGAAATCTTGCAACAAATGACATTCTTGTAATGTCATAAAATTTCTCTTTGTAATATTCTTGCCTCTAATTCATGAATTCATGATGGATTTCCCTAGAACCATTAAACTTGAAATGGATGAAGTCTTGAATTATGGACTTGTGATCTTGACTCATGCTTTGCAAATTTGGACTCCACTTGATCAAGAATTTGAAACAAAATTGGATGAAGCAATCTTGAATTTTGGCCTTGAATTTCATGTTCATTAGGAATATTTATCTTGCATATCCCAATATTTTTAAGTAACTTTTCCTTGAAGTAATCTACGTGAGTAGACTTTCCAACTTAGATCAAGCCTTAGGTGATGAACCTTTTCTTCCATGTATTCCATGATAGGAAATTTATCTCATTTAAAAATGGAAAATAACAAACCGATCCAATCCGTACCTTGTGAACCCACATGCTCGATATGCAATAGAACGATGTATGATATGGTGAATTTAGGGTATAAAGGCTAAAGGTGAAAATGAGGGTGTGACAGATATATGTGAATATGTTGTGTGTGCAGTCGTTGTTATAATTCTTGAAGAGATGAATTATTTGAATGCATGAGATTAAGATGTCGGTCTTAAGTGCATTTGATTGTTGATTGCATATGCATCATTCAGTCAAGAGACAATGCTTGCTAGTTTTGTGGAGACTAGTGACTTGTCCCAAGCCTATAAGAGTGGGTTTGAAAGCTTAGAGGATGGGATTTTGGTGGTTATCGGTTTAGAAGAGTGGACCCGGTTTAATGTAAACTGAAAAAAGATAACAAGTGTTGGTACCACATGGCATGAGTTTGCATTGAGTTGTATTGAGTCACATCTCATGAATGTCATTGTTGTATGAAATATGCTTGTGTGTGGAAATCATGGACCATGTATAATTGTGTGTGTGCATGTTTTGATTGTATAACGAACTACAATGAACTGTGGTGAGAAAATGTGGAGTATGTACATTACGTATTGGGATGTGTATATAATTATATGCATTGATTATTATGATAATATTTCTCACCCTTATGTTGTTTTATAATGCTCTATGAGACATTGCATATTAGGTTGCTGGAGGTTTCTTTTGGCGAAGTATAGTTTCATTCTTTTGAGTCGGTTGCTCTGATAATGTAACATCGGGCAGCTAGGCTTGTAGAGTATTCTTTTGTGATACATTGTATATGTATCAGCTGATGATGTTTTGTAAAACATGAATGATATTATGAACCAAACTTGATGATGTGTATTTCTATGATATCATGTCTTAAGTAATTCAATGTTCTAGTCTTCCGCTTTAATTTAAAACATTGATATGTGGGTTTTAAGAGCTATGCTTGGTTTTTAGTTGAGATTTACCCCTTTTGTTACATACCTCTATGAGCAGGTGTTGTTTATGTTTTCGTTTCGTGGATAATGTGATGCGCCTCTTTTATACCATGTCATAAATATACTCTAATGAATTTTTATATATGTGAATAAATGTTTATTTGCGTTATTTTGGGGGTATAAAAGGGGGTGTTACATTAAGTGGTATCAGAGCAGGTCGGCCAGTTGGCCAAGTTGTTAACTTGTTTATTCCCTTTGTATATCTGATTGTTTGTGACACTATCGATATTGTTTGACCTTGTGAGTTCTGTTATTGAGATACAGAACGATGGTGGCTGGTAGGAACGACGAGGCGATTGCGGAGGCTTTGACTAGGTTGGCTGGAGCGATTGAGCAAAACCCTTAAGCCAATTTGAATGTTAGAAATCATGCATATGATGAATTCCGTGCTTTAGGAAGGTTTCAAAGGAATAATCCGCCAGTGTTCAAAGGAACCCATGAGCCTGACAAAACACAGGTTTGGTTGAAGGCTATAGAAAAGATCTTCCGAGTTATGAATTATTCGGATGCTCAGAAGGTGCAGTTTGGCACCCATATGCTTGAGGAGGAAGCGGAGGATTGGTGGGGTAATACTCGCCAAAGGTTTGAGGAGAATGAGATGGTGATTACTTGGGATCTTTTTAAAGAGACATTTTTGGAGAAGTATTTTCCAGAAGATGTGCGTGGGAAGAAAGAAATCGAGTTCCTTGAGTTGAAGCAGGGTAACTCTACTATGGCCGAGTATGCGGCAAGATTTGAAGAGTTGATTAAGTTATGTCCCCACTATAACACCGTTAATGCTAAGAGATTTAAGTGTCTCAAATTTGTAAATGGTTTGAGGCCGGAGATCAAACAAGCTGTCGGATATCAGGAGATCGGGCGATTTTCTGAGTTGGTAAACAAGAGTGGGATTTATGACGAGGATAGTAGGGCTCATTCTAGCCACTACAGGAATTTGGGTGATAAGAAGGGAAAGGGTCAATTTCGAGGGAAACCTTATGTGACTCCTGCAGATAAAGGGAAACAAAGAGCTGATTATGGTAAGAAGCCAAGTGGGGGAGGAGCCTCTACTCCGGTAAGATGTTATAATTATGGTGAAGCGGGACATCGTGCTCCTGAATGCAAAGGTGTTGGGTTGAAGTGTTTTAAGTGTGGTAATCCAGGCCACAAAGCTATAAAGTGAAAAAGCGATGCAAATGTGACTTGCTACAATTGTGGCGAGCAAGGGCATATTAGTACCAAGTGTGATAAGCCGAAGAAGACGCAAGGGAGTGGAAAAGTGTTTGCTCTATTTGGATCAGAAACTGCTAGTGATGATCGATTGATCTGAGGTACGTGCTTCATTAATGGTATACCTTTGATCGCTATAATTGATACCGGAGCTATGCATTATTTTATTTCTTTGGATTGTGTTAAGAGATTAAGTCTTAAGTTGTCTGTTATGGGTGGCGGTATGGTTATTGACACTCCTGCTATGGGTTCGGTAACTACCCAGTATGTTTGCTTGAATTGTCCGTTAAGTATTTTTGGTAAAGATTTTGGAGTTGACTTAGTGTGTCTTCACTTAGACCGAATTGATGTCATTCTTGGAATGAACTGGTTGAGGTTCAACCGTGTTTATATTAACTGTTTTGACAAAACGGTTATTTTCCCTGAGTTTGACAAAGAAGGGGATTTGTTTATGACGGCTAAGCAAGTGAAGGAGTCGGTGCAAGATGGTGCGAGGGTATTTATGTTGTTGGCAACTTTGAGTATTAGTGAGAGTGAAGAAATTGTTGTTTTACCAATTGTTCGTGATTTTCCGGAAGTTTTCCCTGATGAGATAAGAGATTTACCACTGGAACGGGAAGTGGAGTTTACGATCGATTTGGTTCTTGGAACTAGTCTGATATTGATGACTCCATATCGTATGTCCGCATAGCAATTGAAAGAGTTGATGAGTCAAATTGAAGATCTGCTTGATAAGAGGTTTATTCGTCCAAGTGTGTCGCCATGGGGTGCACCAGCGCTGTTGGTTAAGAAGAAAGAAGGTTATATGCGACTCTGTGTGGACTACAGACAGTTGAATAAGGTGACTATCAAGAATAAGTATCCACTTCTGAGGATTGATGACTTGATGGATCAGTTGGTTGGTGCAAGTGTGTTCAGTAAGATAGATCTGAGATCCGGATATCATCAGATTTGTATGAAGGCTAAGGATATTCCGAAAACTGCTTTTAGAATGAGGTATGGACACTATGAGTATTCTGCGATGCCATTTGGTGTGACTAATTCACCAGGTGTGTTTATGGACTACATGAATAGAATTTTTCATCCCTATTTGGACAAGTTTGTGGTTGTGTTCATTGACGAAATTCTAGTCTATTCGAAGAATGAAGAAGAGCATGTCGAGCATCTGGAGGTCGTTTTATCTGTGTTGAAAGAAAAGCAGCTGTATGCGAAACTTTCTAAGTGTGAGTTTTGGTTGAAGGAAGTGAGTTTCCTTGGGCATGTAATTTCAAGTAGAGGTATTGTGGTTGATCCGTCGAAAGTTGAAGCAGTATCGCAATGGGAGACTCTGAAATCAGTTTTTGAGATTAGAAGTTTTCTTGGGTTGGCCGGTTATTATCGGAAGTTCATTGAAGGATTTGCTAAGCTAT
The DNA here is from genome assembly GCA_963859935.3 of Lathyrus sativus. Taxonomy (NCBI): domain Eukaryota; kingdom Viridiplantae; phylum Streptophyta; class Magnoliopsida; order Fabales; family Fabaceae; genus Lathyrus; species Lathyrus sativus. The sequence goes on along the minus strand of OZ012735.1, from coordinate 163,033,085 downwards.
CATCATCGTTGACACAGTTGACTCAGAAAGGTTAAGCTTTTGTTTGGGACGCCAAGTGTGAAGGAAGTTTCTAAGAGCTTAAGAGGAGATTGACGATGACCCCTGTTTTAATTTTGCCAAATCCAGAAGAACCGCTTGTTGTGTATTGTGATGCTTCTTTGATGGGTCTGGGAGGTCTGTTGATGCAAAATAATCAAGTTGTAGCTTATGCTTCGAGGCAACTCAAAGTGCATGAGAAGAATTATCCGACACATGACTTAGAGTTAGCCTCCGTTGTATTTGTGTTGAAACTTTGGAGGCATTATTTATTTGGTTTGAGATTTGAGGTGTTTAGTGATCATAAGAGTTTGAAGTACCTCTTTGATCAGAAGGAATTGAATGCAAGACAGAGAAGATGGTTAGAATTTCTAAAGGATTATGACTTTGGTTTGAATTACCATCCCGGTAAAGCGAATGTGGTAGCAGATGCATTAAGTAGGAAATCATTACATATGTGGATGATGATGGTGAAGAAGTTGGAATTAATTGAGCAGTTTCGTGATTTGAATTTGGTGTGTGAAAGGACTTCTTATGGAGTGAAGCTTGGTATGTTGAAACTTACTAGTGGTATTCTGGACGAGATCCGAGAAGGACAGAAATCGGATTTGAGCTTAGTTGATCGGTTGGCTTTGATCAATCAAGGCCAAGGTGGTGATTTTCGGATTGATGAGAATGGTATTATGCGGTATCGTGATAGAGTTTGTATTCCTGACATTGTTGAACTGAAGAAGAGTATTCTTGAGGAAGGGCATCGTATTGGATTGAGTATTCATCCGGGTGCTGCTAAGATGTATCAAGATTTGAGGAAAATATTTTGGTGGCCTCGTATGAAGAAGGATATTGCAGAGTTTGTGTATTCTTGTTTGACTTGTCAGAAGTTGAAGATTGAACATCAGAAACCGTCAGGTTTGATGCAACCGTTGTTTATTCCTGAATGGAAATGGGATAGCATTTTTATGGATTTTGTGTCCGGTTTACTGAGGACGCAGAGTAATTTTGAAGCCATATGGGTTATTGTGGATAGATTGACCAAATCTGCTCATTTTATCCCTATGCGCATGGACTATCCATTGGAGAAATTGGCGAAGTTGTACATTGAGAGGATTGTCAGTTTGCATGGTATTCCGTCTAGCATTGTGTCAGATTGAGATCCAAGGTACACTTCGAGATTTTGGGAGAGTCTGCAGAGTGCTTTGGGTACGAAGTTGCGTTTGAGTTCAGCTTATCATCCTCAGACAGATGGTCAGACGGAAAGAACGATTCAATCACTTGAAGACCTGTTGAGAGCTTGTGTATTGGAGAAGGGAGGAGCTTGGGATAGCTACTTGCCTTTGATTGAGTTTACTTACAACAATAGTTTTCATTCGAGCATCGGTATGGCACCTTTTAAGGCCTTGTGTGGTCGACGTTGCATGACGCCATTATGTTGGTATGAGTCGGGAGAGAGTTCTGTAGTTGGACCCGAGTTAGTTCAAGATACTACCGACAAGATTAAGATGATCCAAGAGAAGATGAGGATTTCCCAGAGTCGTCAGAAGAGTTATCATGACAAGAGGAGGAAAGCAATCAAATTTCAAGAGGGAGATCATGTGTTTCTTCGAGTCACTCCTATGACTGGTGTTGGTAGGGCATTGAAGTCGCGTAAGTTGACGCTGCGTTTCATTGGTCCTTTTCAGATTTTACAGAGGGTAGGAGAGGTAGCCTATCATGTTGCTTTGCCGCCATCTCTTGCTAATCTTCATGATGTGTTCCATATATCTCAATTGAGGAAATACATTCTGGATCCGTCTCATGTAGTCAAAGTAGATGATGTACTTGTGAGAGATAACCTGACTGTGGAGACATCACCTACGCGGATAGAGGACCGGAAGTCGAAGCAACTTCGAGGCAAAGAGATTACTTTGGTGAAGGTCACTTAGGGAGGACCGCCTGGTGGGAATGTAACGTGGGAGCAGGAGAGCAAGATGAGGAAGTCTTATCCAGAGTTATTCGAATCAGGTAACATTTTCGAGGATGAAAATTCCTAAAGTGGGGGAGAGTTGTAACAGCCCGATTTTTCATTAATTAATTATTTGCATTAATTAATGGGTTAATGAGAATTATTTAATTGATGGATAATTAATTAAATGAATTAATAGATGTTGGATAGAATTAGAAGAGAAAGACATATTAAGAAGGAGAGTGGAAAGAAAAGGAAAAGATAGAAACAAAAAGGAAAGAATAGAGAAAGAAGGAGAAAGAGGATAAAAGAGAAGAAGAAGAGGGAAGAACTTGAAATCATCAAGAAAAACTCTCAAGCTTTGGATTAATCAAGGTAAGGGTGTGAAATATCATTATCTTAACAATGTATATGAATATATATGCTTGGGTTAGAGTATTGGATATTTTTCTACAACTTCCATTTTAGGGCATAAATGGATTAATCGGTAGAATCTGAGTTTTCACGGTGGAAAATGAGAATAAGTGGTAGTATTTAGTCGGGGGATGTTAGACTAAGGTTACGGAACTTGTTCGGTGAGAATCGATTGGTTTTGGAGAGTTTGGTGGAAGTTGGACAGTGAGAAATTCTGAGTTCGCAGACATTCGCTAGCGTGTTCGCTGAGCGAGCTGGTAGCGAGTGTTCGCTAAGCGAGCCAGTAGCGAACGGTCCTAGACTTTGACATAATGCATTTTGTGGTGTTCGCTGGTAGCAAAGGGGGTAGCGAAGGTTCTCTAGGCCTTCGCTGAGCGAGTGAGGTAGCGAACGAAGTCAGTAACTTCTGTTTGCCTTTGCGAGCTTGTTCGCTGGGCGAACAAGTAGCGAATACTCGCTAAGCGAGCTGGGTAGCGAACGTGACAGATTGTATTTTCTTTAATGTTTCCATCCGAGGTCGGATTTCCAACTTAATTATGGTTATTTTCCTCTGCTCGAGGCATCGATTATGCCGAGATGTATTATACTGTGGGTAGCCTTATGGCGTGAATCCTAGATTGTTGAATTAACTGAATTATGGTCTTTTGACAAATGTTATACATTGTTTAATGTGATTAAAAATGTATTGAGAATGCATGAGAATATATTGTGTATATCTGTGCATTGCTTGAAAATATATTGATGATATATGTGAATATGTTGTGTGTGCAATCGTTGTTATAATTCTTGAAGAGATGAATTATTTGAATGCATGAGATTAAGATGTCGGTCTTAAGTGCATTTGATTGTTGATTGCATATGCATCATTTAGTCAAGAGGCAATGCTTGCTAGTTTTGTGGAGACTAGTGACTTGTCCCAAGCCTATAAGAGTGGGTTTGAAAGCTTAGAGGACGGGCTTTTGGTGGTTATCGGTCTAGAAGAGTGGACCCGAATTAATGTAAACCGAAAAACAATAACAAGTGTTGTTACCACATGGCATGAGTTTGCATTGAGTTGTATTGAGTCACATCTCATGAATGTCATTGTTGTATGAAATATGCTTGTGTGTGGAAATCATGGACCATGTATAATTGTGTGTGTGCATGTTGTGATTGTATAACGAACTACAATGAACTGTGGTGAGAAAATTTGGAGTATGTACATTACGTATTATGTATGTGTATATAATTATATGCATTGATTATTATGATAATATTTCTCACCCTTCTGATGTTTTATAATGCTCTATGAGGCATTGTAGATTAGGTTGCTGGAGGTTTCTTTTGGCGAAGTATAGTTTCATTCTTTTGAGTCGGTTGCTCTGATAATGTAACATCGGGTAGCTAGGCTTGTAGAGTATTCTTTTGTGATACATTGTATATGTATCAGCTGATGATGTTTTGTAAAACATGAATGATATTGTGAACCAAACTTGATGATGTGTATTTCTATGATATCATGTCTTAAGTAATTCAATTTTCTAGTCTTCTGCTTTAATTTAAAACATTGATATGTGGGTTTTAAGAGCTATGCTTGGTTTTTAGTTGAGATTTACCCCTTTTGTTACATACCTCTATGAGCAGGTGTTGTTTATGTTTTCGTTTCGTGGATAATGTGATGCGCCTCTTTTATACCATGTCATAAATATACTCTGATGAATTTTTATATATGTGAATAAGTGTTTATTTGTGTTATTTTGGGGGTATAGAAGGGGGTGTTACATCAGACAATTTGGATATGCACTAAAGGATCCTCCTAAAGAAGAGGAGATACAGGAATCTCTGTATCTCATCGGTTTATTGGAGGGTGATGCCTTAGCCAGATTAGAGTATGCTTGGAGTAGTATTCATCGGAGAGGGAAAGTAGCCTTGGGGAAGAGTAATAGTCGAGCCTATGACCCTTACCTGACTTGGATTCATGATAGAGCTGCGAAGTTTCTGATGCCGTTTCCTTCAGTTGCTCCTTTGTATCCTCTCATGATTGAGGAACCCACTACTCTAGACATTCAGAAATATAATCAGTTATTGTTTGAGAAGGAAGAGTTGAGAAAAGCTAATGAGGAGTTGGAGAAAGAAATCATTCAGCTTCGAAGTGAGAAGATTGAGGTTGTTCATTCCTTCAAGAAACAAACTGAGTTGGTAAATAAATTGGGTATGGATCTGACCAAGGAAACGAATTCTCGGGAGCGTTTGGGTTTGGATTTCATGGTTGTTAATAGTGTTCTTGCCTCAAAGAAGGAAGATTTGGATAGAGCTTACTTGAAGATTTCTAAGTTTGAGAACCAATGGAATGCCAGGTGTTCTTGCCAGTACGAAAAAAACAACCGGCAGAAACAAACAGAAGAGTCACCACCGAACGTTATTTATCCCAAAGGAGGGAAAGGAAAAGATCGAAGAAAACCGAAAAGAAAGGAGAAGACAATGTCATCGCAACCAAATATTGGGTTCGAAAGTCGATTACGCAAGGGGAAGGTATTAGCACCCCCTAACGTCCGTTGTACTCAACGGGATCCAGGCTTGTTGTCTAATCAAAGGGTGAGTTATCTATAAGCTATTGCTAAATAGAAGCGGAAACAGGAAAATAAAAGGTAAAAGGAGACTCGATAAGACATTGTCGCCCTATGCCTACGTAGTCCCTCGGGCAATGGGAAAGTCAGAGTCAACATAGTTCGGGAAACTAGGGTAAAAAGGGAAAAGGGTGCTCGTCAAGACTTCGTCGTCTTGTGCCTACATATTTTCATCTGGTATGAGAAATCAGAGCAAACGTAGTTCGGCTAACTAAACCATAGGTTGGTTAAGTGTTTTTATGAGTGACGTTAAGTTCCCATTCTGGCAGTTAGGATCGATGCCTATTTGCGGTAGAATGGAAAAGTAACGTACTCTTTTCTGAAAATGAGTTTGAAAAAAATCCCGAAGGATAAAAAGGTTTGAATTTGGTTTAAGAGTTTAAATGAAGTGAATTGAATTTATTTGAGATTCACATTACACTAAAGACTATGATATAGGAGTGAATGCGTTGCATATCGCCCAAGGGGTATACACAAAATACTTTAGACAAGTGAGGAAAAACCCATCACTCATCATTTCCCATATTCTTAAGGCTCGTGGTGCACAATGTTCATCGTCTTTATTAAATGTCTTAGAATTGTTTGAGATGAGAAGACTCAAAAGAAAACACTAAAGGGAACTAAAAACCCTAATGTTATCATACAAAATGGCCCTAAGCTTAGGAGAAAAGGGAAGTCTACCTAATGTTATCATACAAAGGATTGAAATCCTAATGTCTCTCCTACCTCCAACTTAATCAGAAATTAAGTGGAACTAGGAATCCAAAGGGATCATGTGGTCATGTAATATCAATTGGACACATTTTAGTTAAATTAATAAGACAAAAGCATATGAGACAAAACCCAAAACAACAAATCACATGGTGACACCTCATCATCTTCAACCTTGGGACAAGAGGGGCTTCCAGAAAAGCTCCGACCACCGTGGGCTGCCCGTGCCACCGCCGTGCCGGAGGTGGTCCGGTCACTGGAACAATGAAAAATGGGAGGACTTTCCCACTCAATTTTCTGTGTAGATTTCGTTTTTGACATTATTTTTCACTAATTACCACTCTAACACCTTGAAAATCTAGCATGAACAAAACACACATATACTTTCATGTCAACAAATCAAAACAACATGACTACTAACTTCAAGTATTTTCCATGGAGATTTTAAATATCACATTATCTTTCAAAAACAACCAATAAAACCTTATGAAAAAGCACATTAAAGTAAGCTCTAGAATATGAAAAATCAAATATCGCACACAAGCAAGCTTTAAAGTAATGCCTAAATAGTGTAGGACTTCAAATGCACATGAATGAACCTAAACACGTTCTAAAATGATGGAAAGAAGCTCATGAAAATACCTAATGGGGTTGCTCCGTTGGCCCTTGAAAAAATGTGGAAGCTTCAAAAAAAACTTTTCTAATAGCCTCCTTATGCATCAATGTTGATAAACCAAGCAAAAAGTGGGAGAAAACTTGGAGTAAAACCCAAAACGAAGCGAGGGATTCTAGAGAGAGAAAGTAGGGTTTTGGATGTGAAAGAGGTAGAATGAAGCTTTTTTTCATTAGGGTTTGTTTTATTATTATATATGATGGATTATAGGTTATTAGAGGCCCAAAATAAGTGTTCGAAAATTTGGTCAAAAAAAGTGGTGTGAATAGTAATACGAGTTTGGCATGTGCATGGAGTACTTTGTGTGGTATGAGTGAGCAAAATGGAGTATGAATGATATATGATAATCATGAATGAGGTGTGGTGGGATTAGCAAATGGAAAGTGGGAGTTCTTGGTGAATTTTGGAAATTTTCTCAATATGGCAACTTATTTGAACTTCATGGCATGTATGGTACATGATGTAGGCTCAAATGAGGTAAAGAATGATGTATGAAGTGTATGGAACCACTATATCACTCTTGTGCCATAAAATTCTCTTTTATTTGTCATGAGAATGATTCCATAAGCATGACTTTCATGAAGAATATTTGCATGATGATGAGATTCTTGAAGCATTAGAAAGTTGGCATGATAAGGAACAATATTGGTGTTGATAACATCTTGAAACAGTGCTTGGAAATGACTTAAAATGGGGCATAAAAATTGCATAAAACTCTAACCATCTTGAAACTTAGAAAAATTCTAAGTGTTGGAAATTTTCCATTTGAAATGCCTCACTTTAATCAGTCATATATTGCTCCCTAATGATCCTATGATGACAAAATTAATATAGTTGGAAAGATCAAAGGAAAATGAACAACTATAGTGTTAAAGAGATTTTAAGTTGAAACTTGATTCAATCAATGTGTAATTGTCCATGGAAAATGATGATTCGTGCATGCATACTTAGCAAAAATTGAAACTTTAGAAAAACCTAACTTGCCAAATTAGGTAAGTTTCATCAATTCTTGATTTTTGATGATTTTCTTGACTTTTCTTTATCAAATCTCATCCGTCGATCATGTTTGACTTATGGGACACAATTTTGACCATAAAAATCAAGAGTTGACGTTTTCTCTGCACGATTGACTTTTGTTCCAAATTCAACTAATTCAACTATCATCTGAGCCATTGAACCTCTTCTGATCGATGCTCAGTCTTCCACCCATAGATGCTTAAAGACATATAGAAGTCCATGGAATCAAGTTTTTTTCTCAAAGAATCAGAAGTAAACTGATTTTATCATAAACCTTAATTTTAATTGAAAAATATAGGAGATGTCGATCAATGCTTGTAACCATAACCCAGATGGTTGTGTAAGATGATTCAGCATGCCTTGAGCATAATAGGACTTTGATGCTTGAAAATACCACAAGATCTAGTACACCTAGTATCTTGTTTTGGCCTTAAGAAACATACCTTCCTTAAAGATACCCTGATCCCATGTTTAGAAACAAGGTTATGCACAAATGAAGATACAAATGATAAGAAACATAAGCCAAGAGGTTAAGAAAAGAGAAGGAAAATTTTGGGGTGTTACAGAGGGCAAGGTATCCTGAAAGTTATGAAGGGGTCGAAGGTAGTCTTGAGAGGCGTGAAGAAACAAGGCATATATACCCTTAAGGCTGAGGTTGTAAGTGGTTTGGAAAATGTTGCATCCATGAAACCAGGTCGAAGACAGAATTGTGGCACATGAGATTGGGCCATGTCAGTGAAAAAGGCCTGGTCGAACAGGGGAAACAGAACCTGCTATGTGGTGAAACAGTCGAAAAGTTGGAGTCTTGTGAACCTTGTGTATTTGGTAAATCCTGTAGGGCGAAATTTAATAAAGGTAAACAAAGAACACATGGATCCCTTAATTACATTCATGCTGATCTTTGGGGGCCTGCAAGGAATCCTTCACATTCAGGTGCAAGGTATTTTCTATCCATAGTCGATAACTATTTTAGAAAATTATGGGTTAACCACCAGATCTCGACAAACTGAGAGTATTTGGTTGTTTAACCTATGCTTACATTAGGCAAGACAAGGTCAAACCTAGAGCTCTAAGATGCATGTTCCTTGGATATCCTGAGGGAGTCAAAGGTTATAGGTTGTTGTGCCTAGAACCAGGTCACAGAAGATGTATCATAAGTCGTGATGTAGTTTTCAATGAAGTCGAAATGGCGTTCAAGAAAACTGGTGATGTTGGTCGAAGTGCAGAAATCTCTGAAGAGGAGCTAGAACAGGTAGAAATGTCTGTTGAGGTGGAGCACAGTGATGTTAAAGTGCATAACCCAAATGAAGTCAAAGAAAAAGAGCAAGATGTTGAAGAGGCTGAGGAAACTATCAATGACTACCTACTGGCAAGAGATAAGTCGAGAAGAGTCATCAAGCCACCTCAGAGACTTGGTTATGCAGATATTATAGCTTTTGCCTTAATCTATGCAAGTGAGGTACTTGAGGAAGAACCTAGAGACTGCATGAAACTATGAGGAGTCGAAACAAGACTGAATAGCAGAAGGTCATGGATGACGAGATGAAATCTCTTCATGATAATAACACTTGAGAGCTTATTGAGAAATCTGCAAGAGCAAGGTTAGTCAATTGTAAGTGGTGTTAGACGATGGCACGGATCTAAAAGGGGGGTTGAATAGATCCCTTATTTAAAAAATGAGTCGGCACTACAAATAAAATTGGTTTTTAAAAATTGTTTAATTTGCGGAAGCGGGCTGTGGAAAAATACTATTTATAATGAACGGTTACTAGAAAACCGGATATGCGTTTTAGCCGATGGAATCAAATAACGAGTAATGAGAATCACTACGCTAGTCACACTCTCAATTTGATTTAGCTCACAGTGTGGTATGACTAGTTCCAATGCCTTAAAATATTACCACAATAAATGGAAAGCATACAAGGCTTTTCGTTCAAGCAATTTATCAAACACTTGGAGTGCATATCACTACAAGTGAGTTCAACTTTGAGTAATTTGCTCTAATTTCCTTATACAATCAATGATTGTACTAGAGTCAAAAACAATTCAGCACTTACTCAAAACAGTCCTAAATTTGATATAATTGCTTGTACTAAAACCACACAAATATTAAGCAATGTAAAAACGAAAGGTAAAAGGCACAAGGATTTGTTGAGGCAGTTCCCCTGTCGTCCTCGCTTTGGGGTACGTCTGCCCTCATTCTAACAATAGAATTGAGCTCTTATAATATAAATTTAACCTGTTGTAGAATCGTATATACAAGAACAGAATAGCAATCAAACAAACGAACACCCTTGTTGTTGTAGATGTTAACTCCTCTTGTCCCTTGATTCGAGTTGAATCAAGTCCTTCAACAGCTTGTGAATGAACCTCCAATTACAGCTCTATGTTTGAACAACCTTCCGTCTTCAAACCCCAGCCCGACTAATCTCAAACACTCACGTGCCAAACCTGAACCTCTCCTACACAATCCTCAGATTACTGCTACTAGATCGACGGAACCCACCGCTCCTCGATCACCTTCACTCAGATGAATATGTGTTGAGAAGATTCGTGCAAAAACCCCTCCAAATTTAGAGAATCTTGGAGGACAAAACCCTAGAGGTTTTATTCAACAAAAACCTGTCAATTCCTCAACCCAAACTGGATTACCCAATCACGGCTTCAAACGTTATCACCTTAGACAATCCATAATGCACAACGAAGATTATTGTGTGTGATTGTTGTGGTATGAAATGTAGAAGATGAAGATGATGAGAACTTGAATTGACACCTCTTTCACTTTTCTTGTTTTTCTAATTGATTCAATTGATATGAAATGAATAGAGCAACTGAATATTTATACCAGACAAAACTGTTATAACTGATAAAACCAACTTTCAAAAATAATAGACAACTCAAAAAATATACAGCAAGCAGCGAGCGGTCGACCCATGCAGAATGCAGGGTCGACCTGAGCTAACCCAAGGCAACATATTGTGCAAAACACACAGCTATGCGTCGACCAGAACAAGGCATGCATCGATGCAAAGCTTGATTTTTTAGACAAATGAAAATGACAACAGTATGCATCGACCGGTAGGTCGACCGTACCTAACCCGAGGAAAATGCATTTCTAGGATACTTGCCATGAGTCAACCGGAGCAGAGTTTAGGTCGACTCAAGGACCTGGATTTTTAGACAAATGCAAATGACAATAGTATGCATCGACTGTAACACCCCCTTTCTATACCCCCAAATTAATACATTTAATCAATTAGGCACTTAGAAAATTTATTTCATCAGAGTTTAATTAAAACATGGTATATAAGAGGCGCATCACATTATCATGAAATTAAACACATACGATACCTGCTCAAAATAGATATGCAACAATGGGTAACCCACATCTCAATATTTAGAATAAAAGCGGAAACATCCAAATATTGAATCGATCACATACATAAAAGTATATACAACCATTCAATCAATTCATGCTTTACAACCATATCCACAGCGGATACATACACAGATGTATCACAAGGAATCAAAACAAAAGTAACTCCAAAGGAGTCAAAGGCTTCCTAACTACCCAGATGTTACATATCAGAGCCATTGACCAAAAAGAATGAAGACATCGCTTCACAAAAAGAACCTCCAGCTTCCTACTCTGCAATGCCTCATAGAGCATTATAAAACAGCAGAAGGGTGAGAAACAATATCATAACAGTTAATGCATAAAATTGTATATATACATATACTCATATTTGTACAAGTTATACTCAAATTATGTTCTCACCACATTAAGCATATACAATTAATCATACCTCTACACATGTGTTGCACCCTAAAATTTGACCAACCGGGTCTCGTATCTAGTCCTATGTTTCGACGCATGACCGCATTCGCATCTGCATATCGCATACAGTGCATTTTTCATTTGTTTTGGCTTTATCAGGATCACAACCCTCGTCTCGTGTTTCAGGTTTTTTTTAATCAGTTTAGATAGGTAGAATCGTATTTTTGGGATATTTCGGTGCCCGTTGATTTTTACCGGCTATTTTGGTGCGCTCTCGCGGTGTTATGTGTCGTTCGGTGCTTATTTTGTTCCTTCGGGAATTATTGTAATTTTTCTGGATTTTATTAGGTATTATTAGGGTTTTATTAGATTTTTTAATCATTTTAGAATATTAATAGTTTTTTTTAAAATAGTTTTAATATTTTTTAATCATTTTTAGAGTATAATAGCTTTTAATAGAATATTAATAGAAAATATATTTTTAATCTTTTTAGAATTGATTAGAAATTAAATAGCTTCATTAGAAATAAATAGGTTTTTTTTAATAGGATAAATAAATAGAAGGATATAGATTTCTTTTAAATAAATAATATAAGTGATATAGGAAATTTAATAGGGATTTATTAAATTTTAAATTAGTGGGTTTATTAGAGTTTTTTTAATTAGGATTTAGTTAGGTTAATTGAGTTGGTGTTAATTAGCTTTAGTTAGTCAATATTGATTGAGTAAGTCTAATAATCCATTAACCATTTTGTTTTTACTCTCATTAGTATTAATTCAGAGTTTAATTGGTTTGTTAATTCAGTTTTTCCATTTAATTGGCCATTAATCATCTTCATTGATTTTAATCCAGATTTAATCCATTTTATTCAGTTTTTGGTTTTTTGTTATCAGTTTTCGTATTGGGCCCCATGTCAATTCGCAAGCCCAGATTCGCAGGGCCCAGTTTCCCATTTTCGTCCAAGTTCTAGAATAATCCAGGAGGAATCCAGAACAATGCAGAAAAATCCCAGCCTATATAATCAGCCAAGCCACGTGTTTAACAAAGGAGCTGGCCACATATCACATTCTCACGCACGCCACATCACAAACACCACTTCCCTCTCTCTGCCACGCCCAAGACACGTGGCGTCCATGCGTTAACCCACTCCACTTCCCCCAGCCACTTGTCACCGTCTCCTCTCACCGGGAACCCTCACCGGACTACATGCAAAGTCCGGTGACCACCGCCCCCACCATTTTCCGACCGCCGTAACTAACTGGTAACCATCTCCGGCCACCACCAATCTCGCCGGAAAACCGCCAAAAACCCAGATTTTTCCAGATCTTCATCTTCCCCGGTCACAAATTCATCCCCTCCGATCAACCTTCATCTTTCTCCGATCACTATCATCTCAAATCCAGAAATATCCTCATAGACCTCCTTCAACTTCACACGAATTCAAGAACGTCATCATCTTCGTTGCGAAGATCTTCTTGATCTTCATCCCAATTCATCTGGTGTTCGTCATGTCTCCAGATTCTCAATATTTTCATCACCTCACCAAGAACAACCTTCCAGAAATATACGAACATCATCAAGGTTCTTCACCTTCATCATAAAATCTCCAGAAATGCCACGACCTTCATCAAGATCTTCTCCGTGTTCGTGCTGTTTCCAGAACTCCCTCAAGAACACCGTGTTCATCATCAGATTACACTCAAGATCTAACCAGGAGCTTCAATGTAGGTTCAGAAACTTCAACATTCATTGTCAATACAAATCTCCAAAAACCTCAGAATCTTCAAAGCGCTCATCAACACGATTTCCAGAAGAACCTCCACAACGTCATCTCCAGAAAGCTAACTCGCGTGTTCATCAGTACCAACAAGCGTCTTTAGGATGCTCGATCTTCAACCGGGAGCTCAAGACCTTCACATGCATGTTCATACCTAGCCCCAGATTCTCCAGATATTCAAGGATCTTCCACAAACTTCCTTCAAGAACTTACGCCGAATGTTAGAGCGATGGATTTATGGTTGTTATTTCGTTGTTGTTTCTCGTGAGATTGAGGACGAGAATTGATGGAGGGTGAGGCTGAGAGAGATCAAGGAAGAACAAAGATTGAAACGGAGAGAAACGAGGGTGAAGACGGTGGTGGCGGCGCTGTGAAGGGAGAAAGGAAGAACATTAGGGTTTCAGAGTGGAAATGGAAGAGTGAGGGAGAGGAGAGGTCCCCCGTGGATTCGTTGGGTTTTTGGGCCTCAGGAGCTTCAGGCCCAACGGATTTGGGTCCTACACCCCCAGTCCAACGATGCCCCTCTGTTTGTCCTTTTTTTGGCAGCATTTGCTTTGGGCTGGGCCCAGTTTTTTTTTACTGCTGAATTACCCTTGTATCCAGAATGTACCCTCCCCCTGTTTTCTTTTCTTGATTTTTTTTTTATTTCATTTTGTTTAGTTTGTAGAAAGGAAAAATTAGAAAATAATATTGTGAAAAAGAAAAGTGAAAAACAATAAAAGAAAATATGAAAAGAATACTATGAAAAAAGAAGAGAAAATATATTGAAAAAGGACATGGAAAAATAGTGAGAAATATAAAAAAAGAAAATATTGATGAAAAGAAATATTGAAGAAAAAAATATGTGAAAAGGAATATATTTTGAAAAAAGAAAAAGGAGAAAAATATGTATAGAAGAATACAGAAAAAATATGAAAAGATATTTTGAAAGAAAAAGAAGAAAATAGTTGAAAAGAGATGTATGAAAAAAGAGAAAAAAATATTAGACGTAATATTTTTTAGAGTGTATTTTCTTCATAGGAGTTTATTTTCCTTTTAGGGATAGAATTAGACGTCCACTTGTTAGGGGACTATTTTTCAGTTGATTTTTCAGGACAGGATAGAATAGTATTCCCTAGGAGATTTATTTTCAGTATTCACTCATTGTAACCATTTTTCAGAATGTTAATAAAACGAGATTTGAGCTGTGGTCCCGATAGTAGCCGAACTACAGCTGCTCTGATTCCTCGTACCAGACGAGGATATGTAGGCATAGGATGCGATATCCTAGCGAGCACGCTAACGACTAACCTTTTGTTCTCTCGCTGCTGTGCGATCGAGACTTTCCCGCTGACGACTAACTGATGTTGCCCTTTTTCTCTCTTGCCCAAATGCATTTGAGACCAAGCCGTAGTTTTGCCCATAGGTTCCTGTACCTTTGAAACCAGTTGATTTTCTCACTGCTGTGTGAGAATACCCCGCCTAGCCGTAGTTAGCCTGAACTACGTAAAGCTCTGATCTTCCATGCAGTGTGGAAGTACGTAGGCACAAGACGCGAGGTCTTGGCGAGCCAATTTTCCCTGTAGTCCCGAACTATGTTGACTCTGACTTTCTCTCTTGAGAATACGTAGGCGTAGAGTGCGACGCTCTATCGAGTCAGTTCCCTTCTGTTTAGATTTAGCAGCCGTAGATAGATTGTTTTGCATCCTTTAGACAAACCAAGCAAGCGTGGATCCCGTCGAGTACGACGGACGTGAGGGGTGCTAATACCTTCCCCTTGCGTAACCGACTCCCGAATCCAGGTTTTGGTTGCGACGACCATACCTTTCCCGTGTTGTGCGAGGTTTACTCTGAGCGTTTCCTTTCCCTCCCGTGGGATAAATAACGCACGGTGGCGACTCTTCTGTTCAGCCGGCGCCGATTTTTGCAGTAGCGACAGCTGGCGACTCTGCTGGGGATCCAACGTCCCCTGGCTGCTAAGGACTGCGATAGTTCTTATGCATTTGGGATCCAACGTCCCTTAAGAGAGTCAATCCTAACGCTTGTTTTCCCGTCGTGGATTTTGTAGGGATTTATATTTCTGACCTTTATTTCCAGCATTATATATTGATTATTATTGTTGTATTGGGGTGTGACGGGTGTTCTGATATTGAGTGAGAAGCCGGACCTGGGCTTGAGTGCACCTTAGACTTAGAGTAGAGATTAGTGGGCGCGCACGTGCTTTGCATGTCCTAGTGTCCCGCGAAATCTACACTCAGACGAGGTTCTTCTGGTTGGCCTCCTGTCCTGCCCTTTGGGTGGCTCGGGTTGCTGGTTAGTTGGATTGTCGACTCTGGGGACCGATCATTTGGAAGTTGGCTAAGTGAGGCCTCTTCAGGATTTGATGATGCCACTCCTTCTGGGAATCGTATCATCAACCCTGAAAGTCTGTGACGCCGACGACCGCATAGGATGCCGTACCTTTGTCAGTTACTAGGACATCCACCTGTGAGACGGTTTGGGGTTATGCAGGTAACTAGACCTTCAGATACCGGTTATATCTTGATCAGAGATCCTGGGTATTTATGGAGAGTTATGAGGTCTGTCAGAGACCATTGGGAGATGTGTTATGAGGTCTGTCAGAGACCATTTGGAGATGTGTTATGAGGTCTGTCAGAGACCAGTTGAAGAGTTCTGAGGTCCGTCAGAGACCTATTGGAGTTATGATTCGAGGTCTATCAGAGACCAGTCAGAGTTATGTTGTGGGTCTGTCAGAGACCATTGTTGGAGCTTTGTTTTAGGTCTATCTGAGACCAGGGTTTGAGGACTTCTAGGGAGCCTATCTGAGACTTCTCGATATGGTTCAGGCTATTCAGCTACGACATTTGGTCCCTGTTGCATGTTACTTGCATTGCATTGCTTGCATACTCATCATCATTGCATCCTACTAACATGTGTCTGTGCTGCAGGTGCATTTGCATTCCCCCGGTTCTAGTGTCTGGACTTCTGAGTATTGATCATGGCTGGTTTGAGGATGACCGTTGCGTATAAGTTACCTATCCCTGATATTACTCCACTCCTGGGTCTGATTTCTCTTGCAGATGAGGATGTCCGTAGAAGCTTCAGGCAGAGTTACGGACGGCTGTTGAGTTTAGTTCGCAGGTCCACTGATGATGAATTGAATGGGCTGTACACCTTAATGCAATTCTATGACCCGGCTTTGAGATGTTTCACGTTTGCGGACTTTATCTTGGGGCCTACTATGGAGGAGTATGTAGAGTTTACTGAGCTGCCAGTTCAGAATGCAGTTCCTTTTATTCACTCAGCCGCTGAGCCCAATTTGGAGGATTTAGCCAAGGCCCTGCATATGAATGCTTCTGAGTTATTGATGACTGCGTGGCGAGGGGTTCCGGGTTTTTCTCTTCAGTTTCTGGTTGGTAAGGCTCAAGAGTACGCCAAGAATGGGTGTTGGGTGGTCTTCAACGCTATTTTGGCCCTCTGCATTTATGGGATAGTGCTGTTCCCTAACTTCCCAAACTTCGTGGACATGGATGCATTTCATCTATTTGCTGCTGGTAACCCAGTACCAACGCTGATCGGGGACTTTTACCATTCGATGCACTACAGGAATGAAAACAGGAGAGGCAAGAACGTCTCTTGTTGCGTACCTTTACTGTGTATGTGGTTCAAGAGCCATTTTCCCTCGAGGGGACCTTTCGTGGATAATGCAATCACGCCCGACTGGCCAGAGCATGTGATGAGGTTAACTTCTGAAGACATTGAATGGTTTGACAGAGATCTGCTGGGATCTGAGCTCATCTTCAGTTGTTCTGGGTACCCCAATGTCCCGCTGATAGGAAGAAAAGGGTGTATCAACTACAACCCATCTCTGTTGGTCTGTCAGTTCGGATATGCGCTGAAGAACCCACCCAAGGAGGAGGAAGTACAGGAATCTCTGTACTTCACCGGGGACTTGAAGGGGGAGTTATTAGCCAAGTTGTAGCATGCCTGGACGCGTATTAACCGAAGAGGGAAGCCGTTGTTAGGGAAGAACGACTGTCAGGCCTATGCACCTTACAGGGTTTGGATCCAGGAGAGAGCAAGTCAGTTACGGATGCCATTTCCAGATGCACCAGCCCTTATTCCTATTCCGGTAGCAGAGCCAACTACTGTTTCTCGGGAAGCCTACGAGCAAGTGGTGAAGGAAAAAGAAGCCTTGATGAAGATCAACGAAGGGTTAGAGCAAGAGTTAGCCCAGATACGCAGTGAGAAAAACAAGGCTGTGCATGCTTTCCAACAGCAGATTGAGCTAATGAACAGATTAGGGGCTGAGTTGACCGAGGAGAGGAAGAAGCACGAACGTCTGGGGCAAGAGTTCAGAAGCTCCCATGACATGCTGGAATCCAAAAAGAAAGCCCTTGACATCGCTCACCGAGAGATCTCTTCTTGCAATAAGACTTGGAATGCTACGCTGACCAACAATAAGAGGAGGGAAGATAAGTTGAAGCAGCAAATCTCCGACCTCGAAGAGCAGTTGAAGTCCAACATCGATAAGTGCGAAGAAGAAGTGATGTCCAGGTATAGTCTCCAGAAGGCGTTGAACAAGGCCATCAAAGGCAGAGATGAAGCTGTGTCTCAGAAGCGTAAGCTAGAGGATCGCTTCGGAGAGGGGGCATGGGAAGAAACTGCTGAAGACGTGCGACGTGTTCTCAAGAGAAGAAACCAACTTGTTGAAGGGCTGCTTACCCAACCAAGTCCTCCGGAGACCAAGAAATTGCTAGAAGAGTACCAGACTTATGGGAGTGTTTGATCATTTCATGTAGTAACTTGTATGCTTTATTTGCATAGTGCTGACCATCACCAGGATTGTTGGTTGAGGTCATGCCTTTTTGTACTCAGCGACATTGTATTCTTGGCCTATTGGTTCTCTGCAATATATGAGGCTTTCTGTGATTCAGCTCCGATATTTGTATTGCTAGCACTGTCACTGCACCGGCACCTTCACACTAGAATCGGGGAATGAATTTCCCTAATGCACAGACACACGTTGCATTGCATTCATATTCATGTTGCATTACAGGTAATTATTAAACTGTCTCTCATCTCCTGTATCTTCAAACCAGGTCCTCCAAGATTAGCGACCGAAGAATTCCCTGGCATTCAACAAGAAGCTGCAGCAAGGGAGTCATGAGTCAGGATCCGACTGAGATGCAAGAGGTGCACGACAACATAATGAGGCTCATACAGGTAATGGAAGCCATAGCCGAGAGTCAGAAACAGTTGCAAAATAGGGTGCAGCCTCTGATTGCACGGGCTAATGATAGGGCTGCCGACTTTGCTCAGCTAGAGAATCATGGTTCTCTCCCAGGCCGCATACGCCAACTTGTGGGGATAGCCATCAAGCAGTTTCAAGAAGAATTAACGGATGTTCGAGGCCAGCTGGGGCAGTTCACGGAAGATATGCAAGCGTTGCGCTCGAATCAAGAGACGCTAGAAGAAGAGAACTGCCGATTGAAAGCACAGATAGGGTTGATGGCTGAGATATTAAGGAACGTACTCAGGAGAGAAGGAGGGCAAATGTCTGAAGACGCAGCTGGCTTATCTGTTCCTCAAGGGTCTGAAGAACCATTACCCACGCATGATAGGCGTAAAAGACCCTCTCCACGATTCGAAGCTCAGGAGTCCCCTCGTAAGCAGTCGCAATTGATCTTTCAGGATAACTCAAGGAGGTGTGGTAAGAGAATGAGGTCTTCTGACAGAGTATTTGATGAGATCCCTGTGGATTATGATCAGCTGGTGCAACTCTTGTTCCAACTTCAACTGGTTGAGCCCCGCATTTTGGTTCCACTGACAGGGCAGCCACCACCAGACTATGACCTGAACGCCCATTGTGCCTTCCACTCCGGAGCGCCGGGGCATGACATTGCAAATTGCAAAGCTTTTAAGCATAAGATTCAAGATTTGCTGGATGGGAAAATAATTGAGTTTGTACCGGGGGGTATAAAAGTTGCAGGGACTGATATTCCCATTTCTCCGCCAGAGGTTGCAGACGAATCGAGGTATATCCCAGAGCCACTGGAAGCTAAGTCCCCATGTCCGCAACAGTTACCGATGCCGGGGTTGAACTTAAGGATGATAACGCGTGAGCCTAAGGAAACGTCCGAGCAAAGCCAGCAGCATACAAGATGCCAGTATATGGCTCAGCAAAGAATGCGGGGAAAGAAGCCAAGGAGGGTGTTTGAAAAGCCTCCCTCAGCGTACGCAGATTTGTTACAGACACTACTAAGATTGAACTTGGTGGAGAAAAGAACTCTGGCGCCAATAACCGGCACTCTGCCGGACGGCTATGATGCAAGCAGGCACTGTGAATTCCACTCCGGGGCTCCCGGACATGATATTGAAGGTTGCCACGCGTTCAAGCATAACGTCCAAGATTTAATCGACAGCAGGGTTATTAACTTCTCTGATAGGGTCCCCAAGGCGGTGCAAGGCCATAGACAAGCGAAAGCCGGGGTCATGAAAAGGTTTCCCAGATTTGATCGGGTCGTTGAAAGAAGATCGAGACAGCAGTAGACTACCCCTGATGATAGCTTCTGAGGATGGCTGACTCGCCAATAAGTCAAAGTGCAGAAAGTCCAGTTCTGAGACACCGACATTTTTCATGTTATCTTGTTCATGTCCTCGCATTTGTAGTTCTTTTCTGTGTAATTGCAATTTTCGCTCTTAAAACTTGTTGTTTTTTCAATTGATATTGATAAACGAAATGAATATGCATGTTTTGAATTAATCCAGTCGTGTTCACTCTTTGTTTTTCTTTAATGCTTAATGTTTGTTTTAGCAGGAATCGGGGGAGGATGACGAAAACAGATGACGAATAATATTCCGATTGTATGCTTTTGGATAATAAACTCGTTGATGAGATACAGGCATTGTTTCAATCCATAAACACCGGAGGTATAAGGAAGATAATCCCTTGATAACCCCTTTCGAGCCAGTAGTAGGAGGTTCTTTTTGAAAATGAAAAAACCCTAAATCTTAACCCGGGGCAGGGTAGGTGTCAGTTAGTTTGACCAAGCGTTCGAATCGTGAAAAGAGTGTCCGGTTGAGGATAAATCACACTTGTATAGGTCGTTCCTAAAGAACCGCAATGGTTAAACCTTGCCGACAAAGAGTGAAACAGTCACATTAGTCCACAAAAAAAGTCAGACAAACCAGTGTCACGCGACTTGTTCGGAAAAAAAAACAAACAAAAAGCGAAAAGAACCAAAAGCCCGCTAAGTCAAAACTCGAAAACAAATGACTTAGGCAAAAATAGGGGCATCCCGCTGGACTGTGAAAATCAAAAGAATCTCAAAAGATACTCAGTCCAGGCAAAAGTTAGGGAATGAAAAAAAAACGACGAAAGACGAAATGGATTGCCAAAGAAAAGAAAAATCCTCGAAAAGGACAAAGTCGTGTGACTCTAGGTACCCAAAGACGAAAAGCAAATGACTGTCACTCAAAAACAAAAAATGTGTGGTATCCTGAACCATCACTCCTATCATTCCACCTCTAATAGGTGAACGCTGAAGTCAGATTAGTTGAACATAGGATTGGAGAACATCACGAAGAATGGGTGGGTCGAAATAAATTTTGAGCCTTTATCTTTCCTTGTTAACCGTGAACCTGACCACGTTACAACCCGAAAAAGTCCTAATTGAAACAGGTTTTGGTCAAGAGCATACGTCAGTAAAGATCTCGTCGATTCTGACTCCTAAAAGGGTTCCTCTTACCAGCTTTCGTATTGACATTTTGATAATTGATTCATTACATGTCACAAAATTTTTTCTGTGAACAGACTTGGATTTTGAAACTGTCATATGCATTGCGTTTAATATATCTTTTACGCAGAACAACTTGTGTTACTTGCGAGTAAGCGCACGCCGACAGGAAAGATTCCTACAATGGAAGGTATGATCGGGATAAGATGCAGAATGCCCAGGTGTTTCGTGAACTGGGGCAAGCTATACTGATTAATTCAGGCAGAGTCAGTCATCCTAGAATCAGCAAATCTGGGGCAGTCAGGTCAAGATTCGGCAAATCTCTCATAGTTATGGGCACTGTTCCGCGAATCAATCAATCAGGGGCAAAGGCATTACCAAACTAAGGTCACCCTAAAAGCACGAGAGCTACTTTTGACAGAGCACCTCTTCGAGGGTCGAAATTGTAGAAGTGGTTCATGTCTGGCCGTCAGGATGCAAAGACTGTAGAATCCATTCCAAAATTGTTGCAGATTCAGGGGCAAGCTATTTCAAGATAGAGTCCTGACTAGGATTTCCTTTCGAGAAGAAGTATGCAAAAACACAGACTGGGGCATGTTAGTGTCCCCGAAGCAGAGTTCCGAGAAGGCGGACGATCCAAAGATTGCAGTATTGACCAGGAGTTCGTAATGAAAGATTCGATCCCCGCGCAGGTCGCGCTTCTGAGATAACTTTGTTCCCCACTGAAGAAGGATCGAATTCCCCGGCTAGTCGTGGCTCATTCAAAGGACATTCCCCAGCAAAGTCGTTTATCCTCAGCAGAGTTTGGCGGATTCCTTATTTCAAGCAGAGTGGTTCAGCCGCAGAAGATTAATATTGGTAAGCTGACTTCAGACAGTTCACCTTTCCCCACAGGGTCATTTACTCTCCCCCAGTGGAGTCAGTTGATGTTCCCCAAGATAATCATGCCGTCCTCAGCGGAGTTCTCTCCTTTCAGCAAGTGTTCTTTCCTCCCAGTGGAACTCGAAGATTAAGACTCTCCCCAGCAGAGTTGGTCGTGTTCTGACATTTATTTTGTCAGGGTACCGCGGGATACCTGTTCACTCTCCAACAGAAATTCAATCATACTGTGCACATATGCTATTCCCCAGCAGAGTTATATTCCCCAGCAGGATGTTACTTCAACAAGGTGCTTGGTTAAGTTCCCAATTTCTCAGCAGGGTTGACTTCACCCTTCCAGCATTTATTTTGCTGGAGTAATTCTGTAGCATCTGGCTATCCCCAGCGGAGTTGGCATTATCTTCAACATTTATTTTGCTGAAGCATTTTCTGTACTCTAGCAGTTCAGGTGGAGAGAGCTCTTGCTCAAATGAACTACCAAGCACTCAAGATCTCGGCATGAGATATTCAATGATAATGTCAGTTTCGGCAGTATTCCCCACAGAGTTATCAGGATAAGTTTCTCTTTATTCTCAGGCAGAGTTATTTGTCATCAAGGGGTTTCATGAATCAGAATTTCAGAAGTTGCCTCCGGTCATCAGAACAGGCATCCGGTAGTATGGTTTCCAGATATCCCCAGTAGAGTCCGCCTCAAAGTCGCTGTCACGTCAGTGCTAAGAAGTTTGTGGGTTTGGACCAATGAAGAAGGGAGTCCTGACGTGGACAAGTTTATCCTTCTGCGTGTTGTGGGCAAAGTATGAGTCCTGACGTGGACGCAGTCTTATTTCCCCAGCAAGTCAAAGACGCGCAAGTCCTGACGTGGACAAGTTTATTTCTTCAGCAGGTTGAGATATGGGTCCTAACGTGGACAAGTTATTTTCTCAGTAAGTCAAGAGGCGAGTCCTGACGTGGACCAATCAAGACGAAATGAGAGTCCTGACGTGGACAGGTCTATTCCTTATGTGGAAAGAGAAGTTGTTTCCTTACATGGAAAAATTTAGTCCTGACGTGGACGGATCAAGTTATTCCTAATGTGTAAAGATTGTGGTTTCCTAACGTGGAAAGATGAGATTCCTTACGTGGAAAAGAATTGGTTTCCTTACGTGGAAAGACGAATTTATTCCTTACGTGGAAAGATTGAGTCCTTACGCGGACATAAAAAGATTGATTCCTTACGTGGAAAGATGGAGTCCTTACGTGGACGAATCAAGAAGAGAGTTATTCCTAACGTGAAAAGGTGGGTCCTAACGTGGACGATGTAGCCCTAACGCGGACAAGTTATTCATTACGTGGAAAGATGGGTCCTAACGTGGATGATGTATTCCTTACGTGGAAGAAAAATAGTTTCCTTACGTGGAAAGAGTTGGAGATTCCTTACGTGGAAAGATGGAGATTCCTTACGTGGAAAGACGAGTTTATTCCTTACGTGGAAAGATTGAGTCCTTACGCGGACATATCAAGATTGATTCCTAACGTGGAAAGAAAGAGATTATTCCTGACGTGGAAGAGTTTAGTCCTGACGCGGACAGATCAAAGAAGTTATTCCTAACATGGAAGAGGAGGATGTATTCCTTACGTGGAAAATTTAGTCCTAACGTGGACGGATTCAGAAGAAATGATATTCCTTACGTGGAAAGATGACGTTCCTAACGTGGAAGGAAAGATTGATTCCTTACGTGGAAAGATTGAGTCCTTACGTGGACATATCAGATTCATTCCTTACGTGGAAAGGTGGGTCCTAACGTGGACAGGTTTCTTCCTTACGTGGAAAGAGATTGTGATTCCTTATGTGGAAAGATAGCATTCCTGACGTGGAAAGATTGATTCCTTACGTGGAAATATTGAGTCCTTACGTGGACATATCAAGGTGGGAGTCCTTACGTGGACAAATTAGAAAGAGTTGGTTTCCTTACGTGGAACAAAAGATGTATTCCTTACGTGGAAGAAGAGATGTTTCCTTACGTGGAAAGAGAAGTTGTTTCCTTACATGGAAAAGTTTAGTCCTGACGTGGACAGATCAAAGTTTGATTCCTAACGTGGAAAGATTAGAGTCCTTACGTGGACATATCAAGAGCATTCCTTACGTGGAAGAAAAAATGGTTTCCTTACGTGGAAAAGAGTTGGAGATTCCTTACGTGGAGAGACGAGTTTATTCCTTACGTGGAAAGATTGAGTCCTTACGCGGACATATCAAAAATGGTGATTCCTTACGTGGATAGAAGTTGATTCCTTACGTGGAGAGATTGATTCCTTACGTGGAAAGATTGGGGTCCTTACATGGACAGATTCAAATCAAGATTGTATTCCTTACGTGGAAAGATTGTGATTCCTTACGTGGAAAGATTGAGTCCTTACGTGGACATATCAAGTTGAAGTCCTGACGTGGACAGATCGAGGTTATGTTTCCTTACGCGGAAAGATTGGAGTCCTGACGTGGACAAACTAAGATAAGATTGTGTTTCCTTACGTGGAAAGAAAAGAAGTTCGTTTCCTTACGTGGAAGAAGATGGCATTCCTTACGTGGAAAATTGTGTTCCTTATGTGGACAGAGATGCATTCCTTACGTGGAAAAGTGAGTCCTAACATAGACGGTGTTATTCCTAACGCGGAACGGTTATTCCTTACGTGGAAAAGTTTAGTCCTAACGTGGACAGATCTAGACGAAGTTTATTCCTGACGTGGAAGAGTTTAGTCCTGACAGAGGCAGATGAGATGATTCCTTACGTGGACAAGGTTATTCCTAACGTGGACAAGATTTTATTCCTAACATGGACGATTTATTCCTGATAAAATGCAGACGAGTCATCCCCAGCGAAGTCGCCGAGTTTTTCCGTGTTGACAACAGTTGGAGTCCTAACGTGGACAAAGTTTCCGATGATTCAATCTTTTTCAGGATGATGAGAAGAATCCCCAGCACAGTCGCACGAGATCAGTGGGTTGCCGTAACAGTTAAATTCAGTCGAGGAATGTCGTTCCCCAAGCAGTGGTGCAGTTTATTTCTGCGGTTGGCAAATTTCAGGGTTCCATTTGTATTCAACCATCTTCTACCTTTGAATGATCCAAGGTTGGGCGCTCGTCAACCATTCAGGTCCAAGCTGCTTGAATAGGGGCAGCTGTTGCACCCTAAAATTTGACCAACCGGGTCTCGTATCTAGTCCTATGTTTCGACGCATGACCGCATTCGCATCTGCATATCGCATACAGTGCATTTTTCATTTGTTTTGGCTTTATCAGGATCACAACCCTCGTCTCGTGTTTCAGGTTTTTTTTTAATCAGTTTAGATAGGTAGAATCGTATTTTTGGGATATTTCGGTGCCCGTTGATTTTTACCGGCTATTTTGGTGCGCTCTCGCGGTGTTATGTGTCGTTCGGTGCTTATTTTGTTCCTTCGGGAATTATTGTAATTTTTCTGGATTTTATTAGGCATTATTAGGGTTTTATTAGATTTTTTAATCATTTTAGAATATTAATAGTTTTTTTTTAAAATAGTTTTAATATTTTTTAATCATTTTTAGAGTATAATAGCTTTTAATAGAATATTAATAGAAAATATATTTTTAATCTTTTTAGAATTGATTAGAAATTAAATAGCTTCATTAGAAATAAATAGGTTTTTTTTAATAGGATAAATAAATAGAAGGATATAGATTTCTTTTAAATAAATAATATAAGTGATATAGGAAATTTAATAGGGATTTATTAAATTTTAGATTAGTGGGTTTATTAGAGTTTTTTTAATTAGGATTTAGTTAGGTTAATTGAGTTGGTGTTAATTAGCTTTAGTTAGTCAATATTGATTGAGTAAGTCTAATAATCCATTAACCATTTTGTTTTTACTCTCATTAGTATTAATTCAGAGTTTAATTGGTTTGTTAATTCAGTTTTTCCATTTAATTGGCCATTAATCATCTTCATTGATTTTAATCCAGATTTAATCCATTTTATTCAGTTTTTGGTTTTTTGTTATCAGTTTTCGTATTGGGCCCCATGTCAATTCGCAAGCCCAGATTCGCAGGGCCCAGTTTCCCATTTTCGTCCAAGTTCTAGAATAATCCAGGAGGAATCCAGAACAATGCAGAAAAATCCCAGCCTATATAATCAGCCAAGCCACGTGTTTAACAAAGGAGCTGGCCACATATCACATTCTCACGCACGCCACATCACAAACACCACTTCCCTCTCTCTGCCACGCCCAGGACACGTGGCGTCCATGCGTTAACCCACTCCACTTCCCCCAGCCACTTGTCACCGTCTCCTCTCACCGGGAACCCTCACCGGACTACATGCAAAGTCCGGTGACCACCGCCCCCACCATTTTCCGGCCGCCATAACTAACTGGTAACCATCTCCGGCCACCACCAATCTCGCCGGAAAACCGCCAAAAACCCAGATTTTTCCAGATCTTCATCTTCCCCGGTCACAAATTCATCCCCTCCGATCAACCTTCATCTTTCTCCGATCACTATCATCTCAAATCCAGAAATATCCTCATAGACCTCCTTCAACTTCACACGAATTCAAGAACGCCATCATCTTCGTTGCGAAGATCTTCTTGATCTTCATCCCAATTCATCTGGTGTTCGTCATGTCTCCAGATTCTCAATATTTTCATCACCTCACCAAGAACAACCTTCCAGAAATATATGAACGTCATCAAGGTTCTTCACCTTCATCATAAAATCTCCAGAAATGCCACGACCTTCATCAAGATCTTCTCCGTGTTCGTGCTGTTTCCAGAACTCCCTCAAAAACACCGTGTTCATCATCAGATTACACTCAAGATCTAACCAGGAGCTTCAATGTAGGTTCAGAATCTTCAACATTCATTGTCAATACAAATCTCCAAAAACCTCAGAATCTTCAAAGCGCTCATCAACACGATTTCCAGAAGAACCTCCACAACGTCATCTCCAGAAAGCTAACTCGCGTGTTCATTAGTACCAACAAGCGTCTTCAGGATGCTCGATCTTCAACCGGGAGCTCAAGACCTTCACATGCATGTTCATACCTAGCCCCAGATTCTCCAGATATTCAAGGATCTTCCACAGACTTCCTTCAAGAACTTACGCCGAATGTTAGAGCGATGGATTTATGGTTGTTATTTCGTTGTTGTTTCTCGTGAGATTGAGGACGAGAATTGATGGAGGGTGAGGCTGAGAGAGATCAAGGAAGAACAAAGATTGAAACGAAGAGTGACGAGGGTGAAGACGGTGGTGGCGGCGCTGTGAAGGGAGAAAGGAAGAACATTAGGGTTTCAGAGTGGAAATGGAAGAGTGAGGGAGAGGAGAGGTCCCCCGTGGATTCGTTGGGTTTTTGGGCCTCAGGAGCTTCAGGCCCAACGGATTTGGGTCCTACACCCCCAGTCCAACGATGCCCCTCTGTTTGTCCTTTTTTTGGCAGCATTTGCTTTGGGCTGGGCCCAGTTTTTTTTTACTGCTGAATTACCCTTGTATCCAGAATGTACCCTCCCCCTGTTTTCTTTTCTTGATTTTTTTTTTATTTCATTTTGTTTAGTTTGTAGAAAGGAAAAATTAGAAAATAATATTGTGAAAAAGAAAAGTGAAAAACAATAAAAGAAAATATGAAAAGAATACTATGAAAAAAGAAGAGAAAATATGTTGAAAAAGGACATGGAAAAATAGTGAGAAATATAAAAAAAGAAAATATTGATGAAAAGAAATATTGAAGAAAAAAATATGTGAAAAGGAATATATTTTGAAAAAAGAAAAAGGAGAAAAATATGTATAGAAGAATACAGAAAAAATATGAAAAGATATTTTGAAAGAAAAAGAAGAAAATAGTTGAAAAGAGATGTATGAAAAAAGAGAAAAAAATATTAGACGTAATATTTTTTAGAGTGTATTTTCTTCATAGGAGTTTATTTTCCTTTTAGGGATAGAATTAGACGTCCACTTGTTAGGGGACTATTTTTCAGTTGATTTTTCAGGACAGGATAGAATAGTATTCCCTAGGAGATTTATTTTCAGTATTCACTCATTGTAACCATTTTTCAAAATGTTAATAAAACGAGATTTGAGTTGTGGTCCCGATAGTAGCCGAACTACAGCTGCTCTGATTCCTCGTACCAGACGAGGATATGTAGGCATAGGATGCGATATCCTAGCGAGCACGCTAACGACTAACCTTTTGTTCTCTCGCTGTTGTGCGATCGAGACTTTCCCGCTGACGACTAACTGATGTTGCCCTTTTTCTCTCTTGCCCGAATGCATTTGAGACCAAGTCGTAGTTTTGCCCATAGGTTCCTGTACCTTTGAAACCAGTTGATTTTCTCACTGCTGTGTGAGAATACCCCGCCTAGCCGTAGTTAGCCTGAACTATGTAAAGCTCTGATCTTCCATGCAGTGTGGAAGTACGTAGGCACAAGACGCGAGGTCTTGGCGAGCCAATTTTCCCTGTAGTCCCGAACTACGTTGACTCTGACTTTCTCTCTTGAGAATACGTAGGCGTAGAGTGCGACGCTCTATCGAGTCAGTTCCCTTCTGTTTAGATTTAGCAGCCGTAGATAGATTGTTTTGCATCCTTTAGACAAACCAAGCAAGCGTGGATCCCGTCGAGTACGACGGACGTGAGGGGTGCTAATACCTTCCCCTTGCGTAACCGACTCCCGAATCCAGGTTTTGGTTGCGACGACCATACCTTTCCCGTGTTGTGCGAGGTTTACTCTGAGCGTTTCCTTTCCCTCCCGTGGGATAAATAACGCACGGTGGCGACTCTTCTGTTCAGCCGGCACCGATTTTCGCAGTAGCGACAACATGCTCATGAACATTCACTATATGTTCCTCCAAACAATCATATATAACATACACAGTTACATTCATACAACTAATGCATCATACACATATGACTCATGCAACTCATAGAGACCGACACACGACTCTATGCAGATGCAAATGCGGTACCGACTCATTTCAACAAATTCTCTAAGGAATCGAGTATTCAGCAGATTCTCCACGGAATCAAGTATTCAGCAGATTCTCCATGGAATCAAATATTCATCAGATTCTCCACAGAATCGAATATTCAGCAGATTCTCCACGGAATCAAATACTCTGCAGATTCTCCACGAAATCAAATACTCTAGTCAATCCTCCAAGGGATTACATGTTATGACCAATTCTCCGAGGAATCACACAATGCAACCGATTCTCCAAGGAATCTAATGTAACCATCGTATCATACGAGGTTCTGTAAATCCTCCGAGGGATCATTCAACACAAAAATGCATACTAAGATGCTACACAATGCTAATCCTCCGAGGGATCGATCAACACAGAATGCATACTATGTTCACAAACATACTCATTGCATTTATCACATACATCACATATATCTATCATGCATTCACACTATGCACCATTTCACACATGGTTTACACACATATCAGCCTATCAATGCGTTTCTATTCAATTCAAGCAAATACACAAGATTATCAAACGTTCAAGATTCACCATTGGCTCTACAATCTAGGATTCACGCCTTTCGGCCACCCACAACACGACATGTCGAAACAGTTCACACATCAATCATTCATATAGGCATTAATCATAATTGAATCGGCCAAAAAAATCATGCTATGAATAAATAGCAAAACAAATAACACTGTCAGGTTCGCCAACCTTCGCCTGGCGAAGCCACGCAGCGAATGCTCGCTGGCCTTCGCCTGGCGAACTTCCCAGCGAAGTCCACTGGGAGTAATTCTGGAATTACTCGCTGAGGCTCGCTACACACTCGCCTGGCGAACCTTCGCCAACTAACCTCACCTGGCGAACTTGCCAGCGAATACAGGGTGTTGCTTCTGACTTGCTTCGCTACAGCTCGCTGGACTTCGCCTGGCGAAGCTTCGCTGGCACTCGCCTGGCGAGCCTGCGAAGACAGAACTTCCATGGCTGTCTCAAGAGCCCAAACTCCACAAAATCAACCGATTAAATCCAAACCAGTCTCAGTGGCACAACCCTACCATCACCCGACTAAACTACATCGTCTAATCCGAGTTCTAACCGATTAAAACCTCTTTCTACTCATCAAACCAACTTCTAACCTAAGTGGAAAAAGAGTAGAAGCTCTACAAAATCCAAACACATACACATACAATCATATACATTAAAGAGATGATGGATTTTCACACCCTTACCGATCGATTGCAAGCTTTGGTGATGATCCCTTGATGATTCTAGGTTTTCCTCTCCACTTTCTCTTCTCTTTCTCTTCTCCTCTTTTCTTTCTCTTGTTTTTCTTCTTATGTTACTATCTTTCTTTCTTTTCCTCTCTTATTCTATTTCTATCTCTATTTCTTTCCTCTCAAATTCTTTCCAACACTTACCAATCAATTCTCACACTAAATTGCTAAATGTCTAAAATGCCCTTTTTACTCTAATTCCCCGAAAACTCTCCGAATCGGTAAAAATAGATAAAATAAGCAAACACCACATAATAATATATAATTTCTCAATTTAAAACAAACATCAATTAAATAAATTAAAAGACTCAACAATTAATGGGAATTCAGAATCGGGGCGTTACATCGACCGGTAGGTCGACCATACCTAACCTAAGGAAAATGCATTTCTAGGACACTTGCCATGAGTCGACCGGAGCAGAGTTTAGGTCGAATCAAAGACCTGAAACTTCAAAAAATGCTTAAATTAATATTTTTGATTCTCTTAGATGAGACCTATGATAGACCAATTGAGTTTGACTCGTATGACACATATTTTGACAGCTCTAAATGCAGTACTCGAGATATTTAGTGCAAGCAAATAAACATGAGAAATAAGGTATGCTTATGCATCATGGTGATAACGCCAAATGACTATTCTCCCATGCGGCTCGATTTTGACATCATTGAAACACGTATATCAAGTATTTGAGGCTTTTCCATCACAAGTGGATTTTCAAGGTTAAGGAAGGAATCAAAGTAGTGATGTCGAAACACTTTAAGGCAAGATTGGTTGCTAGGGGGTTCACTCAAAAAGAAGGTGTCGACTTTAATGATGTGTTCTCACCTATTGTAAAGCATAGATCCATTAGAATGTTGTTGGCCATGGTGGTGAAGTTCGACTTGGAACTTAAGCAAATGGATGTGAAAACAACATTTTTGTATGGTGACCTAGATGAAACGATCCTGATGCGTCAACCTGAAGGGTATATAGAAAAAGATAAAGAAGATTATGTGTGCAAGCTGAATAGGTCTTTGTATGGCCTGAAACAATCTCCTAGGCAGTGGAACAGGAGATTCGAAAAGTTCATGGCACGTATTGGTTTCACTAGAAGCCAATTCAACCACTGTGTTTACTTCAGATTTTGAGATAGAAACTCACTTATTATTTTGTTGCTTTACATGGATGATATCCTCATAGCTAGCAACAGCGTCGAGGATGTAATGGAGGCGAAAACTGAACTTAGTAAGGAGTTTGAAATGAAGGATCTGGGAGTTGCCACCAGGATTCTTGGGATTGACATTTGGAGAGATAAAAAGAAGCCGAAGTTGTGCTTATCTCAAGAGACATAACTACGTAAACTTCTCGACGAGTTTGGTATGTCGAATTCAAAGCCTATTGTGACTCCGACAAATCCTCCGTTTAAGCTCAGTATTACGCAAAGTCCGAGTACTGGAGCTGAAATAATCTATATGAGCAGCATCCCTTATTCTAGTGTGGTAGGTTCTTTGATATATTTATGGTCTCTACGAGGCCAGACATAGCATATGGAGTGAGCCTTGTAAGCAGGTATATGGCCAATCCTGAAAAGGCACACTGGCAAGCTTTGAAGTGGATTCTCAGGTACATAATTGGGTCTCTGAAAAGAGTCTTGATTTATGGTAGAGCCTGTGGTGATGATAGTAAAGTCAAAATCAAAGGGTTTGTCGACTCTTATTGTGCAGGTTGTATGGATTCCGGAAAGTCTATTTATTGATATGTGTTCACTATGTTCGGCATAATAATTAGTTGGAAAGCAACACTTCAGAAGGTTGTTTCCTTATCAACCACTGATGCAGAATATGTTTCCCTCACTGAAGTTGTGAAAGAATCATTGTGGCTTGAAGGTTTTGCAAAGGAGTTGAAACTTCATGGTTGAAGTATCATTGTTAATTGTGATAATCAAAGTGTAATACACTTGCCGAAGAACTCAGCCTATCATGAGTGAACAAAGCACATCGATGTGAGACTGCATTTCATCAGAGAGATAATCGAGCATGGTGAAGTCCAGGTGCTAAAGGTTTCGACTAATGACAATGTTGCTGATATGATCACCAAGATGTTGGCGAGTTGCAAGTTTTTCCAATGTATGCAGTTGATAAAGCTGCATGATCAAAGCTAGTTTATTCTCGGTTGTTTGTAGAGTTAGATCCAAGGTGGAAATTTGTGACATTTTGGGTCGAAGTCTAGCTCTGTTAAGGAATAACTTTCATGTGTTTTGACAGGAGACAAGCATGAAGTCGAAGTTGGGTCACATGCTGATGTCGAAGGGTTGCATACTATAGTCGAAGCTAGTTCTAGTATGTAATGTCGAAATATAATGTTGACTTATTATGTTGAATTGGGCCTTGTGTTAAGGATCCAATTACTTAGTTAGCTTGTATTGTAAGTTAGCTAATTAGTCTATAAACAGGCTAGATCACTCAGGTTATTGGGTGAGGCCAATTGTGATATTCATTTTTAATCATTTGTAAGCCATTATGAGAAAGTGAATAGTAAACAATTTTCCCTAATCCTTCTCATTATTTATTATTTATCATTTCTTCTTGCCCTCTTTGTTCTAACCGTTTTTCATTGTTCACCTAAGAACTCAATTTCTCAATCTTTATTTGTTGAAAGGTATCATTTATAATCATAACAAAGAGAAATCATTTTTATAACTGGCCTTTTCTACAGTGGCAAAGGTCGACTGGCGATTTAGCGATCTAGTGGTGATCAGAGTCAGTGATGTAAGGGTTGTCGGAAGTTCGCGAAGGTATTGGGTCAATGGGCGATGAAGGTTTGTAGGCAGGGTTGGTTCATGCAACAATTGAGTTCACGGGCCTCATTTTGGGTCCAATTCAATCTCTAAGGTTTTAGAAATTATAAATATGGTTCTCTATCACTTTTTTTAAAATATGAAATAAAGAGAAAAGATATGGTAATCTTACTATGAGAAAATTAGAGAGACAATGGTAGAAAATTTTATAATTCATTATTCTAAGAATTTTGTCGATCTTTGTGAATATCTATGAGGATTAGGAAACACTCCTAAACACTTTTGATTTATGCTATTCATATATTGAGAGTTTGAGAGATTTGAAAACACCTTGTAGAAAATAAGGTTCTTTCTTGAGAACTTGAATGACTATTTCCTTGTACATCATTTTAATATTCTATAACAACTTTTGAAGTATAATGAATTATAGAGATTCTTTATCCCCCAAAATAGATCAGTTTTATAGAGCTATATAAACAAATTCTATATGTACTCTTCTTATATGCGTGTAAATTAGTTTTACTTGAGACTATTTACTTTTATTGCTATTGTTCTTTATCACACAAATCAAAGGTCTTGGCGAGGTCAAATATTGTTGAACTTCATAACAAGTACCACCTATTGTGTGTGTGTGTGTGTGTGTGTGTGTGTGTGTGTGTGTGTGTGTGTGTGTGTGTGTGTGTGTAAGGGAGAGGGGTAAATGAGTTAAGCTTACAAGTGAATTATGGGTTCTAAATTAGACATCAAGAAGTTTTATAGAGACAACAATTTTTTATTGTGGAAGATGAAGATGCAAGCAATATTTACTCAAAAAAAGTGTGCACAGACATTAAAGGGGGATGAATTGATCTTTGGACACCTAACACAAGTAAGGAAGACCAAAACGATGGATAAATCTTAAAGTGTTATCATATTATGATTTCGAGAAGAATTTTAAGGGAAGCCACTAGGGAGAAGATTGCAGCTTCAATGTTAACGAAGCTTGAATCGTTATATATGACTCAGTCCTTGCCTCACAAGTTATGAATCAAACAACAACTTTACTCATTATGAATGGTAGATAATAAATCCACTATGGAGAAATTAATAAAATTTCACAAGATCATTGATGATTAGGATAATATTGAGGTGGAAATTATAATGAGGACAAGCCTCTCCTCTTGTTAAGCTCATTAAATAGACCCCTTAAACATCTCAAGGATGACTTTCTTTATGGTAATGAAAGTACTATCACTCTGGATGAAGTCTAGATGGTCATAAGGAGACAAATAAAAATTGGATCATGTATGAGACAGCCTATGTCCCATTAGTGGAATTCTAATGAAACCTTATAAAAATACAGAAAAATTTGAAATTTTTAAAGGACAATACTTAATTATTTAAAAACATACTGTTTCACATACATATGCTTCAAATATATTTTACAGAGTTTGACACCGTTAAGACTAGCGGCCTTGCCACATAGATAAAACATAAAATAAAAGTACAGAAAGGAAACCAAAAAGAAAGCATACCAAAAGGGACCTCCTAAGTCCAACAAGACTGACACTTATACTGACTGTAGTAGTAGGGATGTGATTAGCGTTTGACAAAACACTAACAACTCCCAATCTAGATGTTATAGTAACACATCTCCACGTCACTTCATATCTTTTCCTTCTGAGTTGTCGGGAAGTACGCAAGATTCGAGCTCATCGTCTGATCGTCATAAAATAATCCAAAATGCAAAACAAAAATGACACAGGGCTAAGATTCATGTACAAGTTTAAAAGTGGGAATGAATGTGTAAAATAATAATATATATGGAAACCATATTTATACAAACAAGCGTATCTTATACCCACAATTACATATACTTTATTTATTCTAATGCATCCCTGAACTATATGCTGACTCAGGCCACTAAACGCTGTCAATGATATCTATCCCATTTACCAAGATCAGATATCACTAGACCACATGCCACCAACGTACTCCCAATTACCAAGAGCTACGCCACCTAACTTCACATGGAGCCTAGGTGTTATAAGTCGATCGTCCCTGAGAATTCAGGCCAAGAACCTTGTCTTGCCTAGCATGCATAGATAATAATCCCCGTCGGGATTGCAGGCGACTGATCAACCTCGTGCGTCCCATACCGCACGGCGGTGGACTTACACATTCCTTAATGCAAGTCTATATGATCACTCACTCATCTTGTGGCAACTCTTAGCCATAAGTATTAAGTTAATAACGGGGAATTATCGTATCAACTTTTCAAGTTATACTTATTATCTAGATACTTAGGTTGAGTACCAAATCCATCCAATGTCTTGCCATATTTGATCTTTGTCCTTACATAATAAGTTCAGTTTGTATAATGGGTAATTGTATGGTTAACTTCCCAGGTAAGAGAGGTGGACTGTAAACGGCATAGTCGACCAAGTCTTTCCTTAGCCAGAACCCAACCAAATACAACTACTCATTGTATCCAACTTTCCTTATGTTAATGGGGATCAATTACTTAATATCTAGCAATGTTTTTCTCTCATTAACCGATTATTTCCTTAATCTATCAATCACAATCATTCAAGTATAAATAAAATAAACAATTATAAAATTAACCGAATAATGCAAGCACAATACAATACCAAATTGTCAAAGATTATTCCTATGATAATTAATTAAGGCCGGCGTAACCTCGCCTAGTGATTTGTGAAAATCATTATTTGAGAATAGGCTCTCCTTAATTATTTATCGCTAGTAGGGCTTAGGTCACCACTACACACATATATATTAAGTTATTTTACGCTAACCGTCCCAATCGTATACGAAATCTTGCCCCCACCTTTTGTTGAGTGTTGTTGAAAGTCCACAAGTGTTGTCTTCGATCTTTGCCAAGAACCTAATTTACGATAACCGTTGGATTGTACGAAATTTATGAAATAATTAGAATATAATTTATGGTTAATTGAACATAATCCCGTTATAACTTGAAATATTTATTTATTTAAATATATCATAATAACCTCCAAAATAATTATTAAATTCAAATATAAATTATATTATACCTCCTTTTGAATTTGTTTGTTTTAGAAAATTGTCAAGAGTATATTTCTAATAACATTTAAATTATAATAAAATTTGGGCATTATAACGACTTAAAATGGTAAAATTTATTTTGGACTTTATAAGTTCAATATATCAACGTCTGAACGGAATTTGCATAGAAAATTTAAAATAACCTTTATATAAATAACATAATTAAAATAATATAATTAAAATAAAATGGACATTATAACGGCTTACCAATTACTTATGAAAATGATTTGGGCAGAACTTTGACGTATAAAACTCCCTTGAAACTTTAGAAGAACTTTTACCACAAAATACTCTAAAGGTTACGAACCGATATCGTGGGAACTTCGATAACTAAAACTAATATTGCTATATGAAGAAATTAGAGAAGGAAAGAAGTAAAGAAGTAAGAAAGATGATTTGTGAATGAATGAATGAAAATGGGGTGGAAGAGACCCCTATTTATACTAGTTGTAAAATATTAAAATAACATAATTTATCATCTTTTGCCCATACCTTCCAACTTTTCAACTCTTGCTAGTAAATATGTCTCTATCAAATATTTACTAATCTTTCATCAATAGTGCTTTAGGTGTTCTAGTATGACTTTGTGAAAATAATTTATGACAAAGGTATGGGAGCTTGATTTCATGACATAATATTATGTAGGATATTAATAGAAAATGAGATATATATTTCTTTTATAAAAAGTAAAATGTTAATAATATTAATAATAATAAAAATAGTAAAAAGGATAGTTATTTGATATTTTTATTGTCTTAAGATTATTTTATTCATTAATTGGTTTATAGAGTAAAATGATAATATTCAAATAAAATAAAATCAATTAATAATAATAACAAAACAAGAACAACAATAATGATAATAATAATATGAATAATTAATTAACTTAAAGTTAAGGGTTTTAAGTACCAATTTAAATTTCAAAGTTTAGTTTATAAAATGAAACGATGATATTCAAATTGAAGAATAAAAGTAATAAATATAAAAAGTAATTACTTAATAAATTAATTATTATAAGTGTTAGTTTCAACATTTAATTTTTAATAACTAGCATTGTTAAAATCTCAAATCTAACTAGATATATTATTTAGTGTATGGAAAAATTAGGATGTTACATTACCACCCCCCTTAAAAGAAATTTCGTCCTCGAAATTTAGCGTACCTAAAACATATGTGGATACTTCTGACGCATGTCTTCTTCTCTTTCCCAAGTAGAATCACCAGTTACATCATCCCACACGACTCTAACCAATGGTATTTGCTTTCCACGAAGTTCCTTAATACGATGATCTAAGATCTTGACAAGTATAGCCTCATATTCCAAATTATCTCTAAGTTCCACAGTTTCAGGCTCAATGACATGTGAAGGGTCCGGATAATACTTCCTCAGTTGTGATACATGAAATACATCATGAAGATTAGACAGATTTGGCGGCAAAGCAATGTGATACGCTACAGGTCCAATCCGCCGTAGAATTTGAAAAGGCCCGATAAACCTTGGTGTTAACTTCCTAGTTTTGATTGCTCGTGCAATTCCCGCCCTAGGAGTTACCCTAATGAACACGTGATCTCCTGCCTCGAACTCCAAAGGTCTTCTCCTCTTATCATTATAACTCTTTTGACGGTCCTGTGCTGCCTTCATTTTTTCTCTAATAAGTTTAACCTGATCTGTCGTTTGTTGCACGAATTCTGAACCCAATATTTTATTTTCTCCAACCTCATACTAACATAAAGGTGTACGACACTTTCTTCCATATAATGCTTCATATGGAGCCATGCCGATACTTGAGTGAAAACTATTGTTGTAAGTAAACTCAATCAATGGTAAGAACTCGTCCCAACTTCCTTTGTGTTCAAGAGCACAAGCTCTCAACAAATCCTCTAACGATTGAATCGTCCTCTCAGACTGGCCATCCGTTTGGGGATGATAAGCTGAACTTAACCTCAGTTTTGTTCCTAACTCTAAATGCAACTGATGCCAAAATTTTGATGTGAATCTGGGATCTCTATCACTGACTATACTTGAAGGTATTCCATGCAATCTAACAATCTCCTTTACATATACCTGAGCTAGTCTCTCTAATTTAAACGTCTGGTTGATGGGAATGAAATGTGCACTCTTTGTCAACCTATCAATGATCACCCAAATT
The DNA here is from genome assembly GCA_963859935.3 of Lathyrus sativus. Classification (NCBI taxonomy): domain Eukaryota; kingdom Viridiplantae; phylum Streptophyta; class Magnoliopsida; order Fabales; family Fabaceae; genus Lathyrus; species Lathyrus sativus. The sequence continues at coordinate 162,995,288 of OZ012735.1, read as the reverse complement.
GCATCATGTTGTTTCTGAGTCTTAGGCAAAGCGGTTACAAAATCCATGGCTATTCCGTCCCACTTCCACTCTGGAATATCTAAAGGTTGTAGCAATCCGGCTGGCTTCTGATGTTCAATCTTTGCCTTCTGACATACCAAGCAACTTTGAACATATTCTGCTATATGTTTCTTCATTCCAACCCACCAAAACATTTTCTTCAAGTCTTGATACATCTTTGTGGCTCCTGGATGAAAACTCAACTTACTTTTGTGGCCCTCTTCCAAAATCAACTTTTGAATATCCTGATTTTGAGGTACACACAACCTTTCTTTAAACCTTAGGATTCCATCACTCCTTATGTTAAACTCTCCATTTTGACCATTTCTTATATTTTCCTTTATGCTCACTAGACGGTCATCAAGTTGTTGTTCATCTTTGATCCATTTCAGAAATTCATTAGACACGACAATAGCGCCTATGAATATACTTCCTTCATTGTGATGTACTCCTAAGTTTAAATCCACGAATTTGTCAATCAACTCTTCTTCCTTCAACATCATTACAGATACATGAAGTTTCTTTCGACTCAAAGCGTCTGCTACAACATTGGCCTTTCCGGGATGATATTGCAACTCAAAATCATAGTCCTTCAAGAATTCCATCCAGCGCCTTTGTCTCATGTTTAAATCTTTCTGATCAAATAAATGCTTCAGGCTTTTGTGATCACTTAACACAGTGAACTTTGATCCATAAAGATAATGCCTCCAAATCTTTAAGGCAAACACAATTGCCGCTAACTCTATGTCGTGAGTTGGGTAGTTCCTCTCATGCACCTTCAATTGTCTTGATGCATAAGCTATCACTTTCCTTTCTTGCATCAACACACACCCAAGACCTTGATATGACGCATCACAATACACATCAAAATTTCCTAATGGGTCTGGTAAGATGAGTATTGGTGATGAAGTCAATCTTTCCTTTAGCTTTTGAAAACTTTCTTTACACTCTTTAGTCCATTCAAAGTTTTTACCTTTCCTCGTTAACTGAGTCATGGGCAAAGCGATCTTTGAAAATCCTTCAATGAACCTCCGATAATATCCAGCTAGTCCAAGAAAACTTCGAATCTCGCCAACATTCTTTGGACTCTCCCACTTTGTTATTGCTTCGACTTTACTTGGGTCTACTGCAATACCTTCTTTACTAATTACATGACCAAGAAATTGTACCTCCTTCAACCAAAATTCACATTTCGAGAATTTCGCGTACAATTGACGGTCCTTTAATATCTGTAGCACAATTCTCAAATGTTCTCTGTGCTCTACCTCATTCTTGGAATAAATCAGAATGTCATCAATGAAAACTACAACAAATTGATCTAAGTATGACCTAAAGATCCTATTCATGTAATCCATGAATACTGCTGGAGCATTAGTCAAACCAAATGGCATAACTAAGTACTCATAGTGTCCATAACGGGATCTAAAAGCTGTTTTTGGAATATCATCTTCCTTCACCCTGATCTGATGATATCCAGACTTCAAGTCAATCTTTGAGAATACTGATGCTCCTTTTAACTGATCCATCAAGTCGTCGATTCTAGGCAAAGGATACTTGTTTTTCACAGTGGCTTTATTGAGTTGTCTGTAATCCACACAAAGTCTAGAAGAACCATCCTTCTTCTTCACAAACAAGATTGGAGCTCCCCATGGCGATACACTTGGTCTAATAAATTCTTTCTCTAACATCTCGTCTAATTGTTTCTTTAACTCCGCAAGCTCTGAGGGTGACATTCGATAAGGAGATATAGAAATTGGTCCAGTTCCTGGAACCAAGTCTATAGAAAATTCCACTTCCCTAACCGGTGGTAAACCTGGAACTTCTTCTGGAAAGACTTCCGGGAATTCACAGACTACGGGAAAATTTTCCACACTAGGGGTTTCTCCTACTGACATGGAGAATAGCATCATAAAACTTTGAGTGAGGGTTTCAGCTTTGCTGATTTCTCCACTATCTTCTCCAAATGTAAAAATTTTCTCCTTGCATCTCAAGTTGACATCGTTGGCTGATAACCAATCCATTCCTAAGATGACATCTAGGTCTTGTAGCGGGAGTACCACAAGATCTACTAAGAATCTTCTATTTTCTAAGATTATTGGACAGTCTACACAGACTGAATAAGTTACCATTCTTTCTCCCGAGGGAGTTGTGATAGTCAACTTATAATCGTGATCAACAATTTCGAATCCCAAAAATTCAGCACAAGAGGTAGATATAAAAGAATGTGTAGCTCCTGAATCGAATAAAACTGATACCAACTTATCTCCAATTAAACACATACCTTGAATTAACCCAGCTGACTTTGAGATCTCAGCTCCTCTAATTGTAAATACTCTTCCTGTGGTTGGCTTATTTTGATTCTGAGGTCTCTGACCAACACTTGGGCCTCCATTCCTTTCTCTCCCTATGTTGTTATTGTTTATTAGGCCGCTCCTCTGGCCTGTTGGTTGACTTTGTCCTTGGGGACAATCTTTGAGAAAGTGGCCTTTCTGACCACAGCGAAAACAAGTTCCAATATTTCTATTTGGACAATCTTTGTTAAGATGTGCCCCTCCACAGCTGTAACACTTGAACATTAACCTTCTAGAATCCTGGTTATGATAAGGTGTAGGCCTTTGATATGGCCTACCCCCTCGTTGGATTCTTCCTCCGTGGCCTCGGTTAAAGTGGCCCTTGTGATTGTTGTTTTGGGTTGATCCTCCTGATCCATATTGATTCTTCCTATTGTCAATTCCTTCCAACTCCAGACACCTTTCTACCAGCTCACCAAAGCGCATAATATGCAGAGGTAAAACTGCCCTCTGGATATCATATTTCAATCCATCTTGATACTTTTCACACATCCATTCTTCCCTTGGATGCAAGCGGTAAAACTCAGAATACTTTAGCAAGGATTCAAACTTCCTAGTATATTCTCCCACCGTCATCACACCTTGACGTAGATTCTGAAATTCTCTCTCCTTCTCTTTCCTACATAACTTTGGAAAATACTTCCCCAAAAATTCTTCTTTGAACAAGGTCCAATTGATTTCTCTTCCTTCCTCTTCCAATAATCTATACTTTCCTCTCCACCAAGCTTCAGCATCGCCTGTCAGCATGAATGTTGCATAACCAACCCTTCTATTCTCTCTACAGTGAGTGAAAGAAAATATCTTCTCCATTTCTTGCAACCATTTCTCAGCACCCTCCGGATTAAAGTCACCACCAAACTGTGGTGGTTTTCCTTTCAGAAACGAGTTCAATCCTGTATCTTCATGCACCATTTCCCTTTGTTGTTGCTGAAAGAGTTGATGATCTCGAGTGATTTGCAGGATTTGAGCATTTTGTTGTGTTTGAACTAACACAGCTGCAGCAAGTTCACGAACATCTCGAGTGTCAGCTTGAGAGTTCGTTCCAGTTTGGGAATGATCTTCTCGTCCAATGGGAATGGTAGGTGCTCCTTCAGGAGTAACTTCATCACTCGCATTCCTACGTATACCTCTAGTAGTGCCTCTAGCAGCACTCCTACCACGCCTCGCACCTCTGACGTTCTGAACCATAACTTCCTGAAAAGGAATAGTTATTAGGTTCAATCATTCACAAGACATAAAGAACATAACAATTATGTATATTTATATCCCAATGAATGATTCATCGATAAGGATTTTTATCAAGTCTCCCACAGGCAAGGGATAACTGTGTCTAAAATGTTGAATTAATATCTTAAATATAACTAGAATTCAGGAAAACATAATCAACATTTAATGTATAAACAAAAATGTATCAATTTATTTAATAACAACGATTACAAAAACCGTGACCATGTCTCATTCAAAAACCTCTACTTGTAAACCAAGCTAAGACTAATAGTGGTAAAACTATAATTATCATTATTGCTACGAAATCTTTACCTAATTCTTCATGCTTGATGATACCAATAACAAACAAAATAATGACAAGAAGAGTGATGAATAAAAGAAAGGATTTAGCCATTTGAAAGGTATAGATAAATATTTAGGAATTGATATGAAAATAATGGATGGGTGTGAAGTATTTATAAAGTGAATTTTGTGAAGTGTCCGTTACGTTACCGTTGGGTTTGTGACCGTTGGGGAGGAAAAATAAAGTGTGCTAAATAGGTTTCCTAGACCATTATACTAGAAGGCTCTCAAGATGAAGACTCAATGCACAGAAGAAAAGTTATCATCCAGTTTGGAATCCAACTTGATACAGTCAGTATAATTCTAGACACTTACGGTCCGAGCTGAATCGACCAGCTCTGATACCATTAAATGAGACAGCCTATGTCTCATTGCATTAGAGTTGAACATTGGATGTTGACAATTTTGCATGGTGGATTAATCAAGGCCAAAGAGTCTAAAATGCGTGGGTTATATATTTTAGATGATTTCACTATTATTTGTCATACATCATTAACTATTAAAGATTTTTATGATAAAAATAATCTATGGGGTTTGAGATTAAGACATGTTAGAAAATGAAGGTCGGACAATGTCTTGGAGGTTATTTCAGAGCGATTTAATGAGTTTTGTAGAAAACAAGATGTAAAGAGACATAAAAATGTTGTTTCCGTATCTAAATAAAATGACCTATTTAACCGCATAAATGATGATTATTCTAGATAAGGTAATACGACAATTTAAGATATCAAGTGTCGCTACTGCGAAAATCGGCGCCGACTGACAGAAGAGTCGCCACCGCGCGTTATTTATCCCACGGGAGGGAAAGGAAACGCTTAGAGTAAACCTCGCACAACACGGGAAAGGTATGGTCATCGCAACCAAAACCTGGATTCGGGAGTCGGTTACGCAAGGGGAAGGTATTAGCACCCCTCACATCCGTCGTACTCGACGGGATCCACGCTTGTTTTCAGGTATGGATTGTTATTCTATCTACTCTAAAGGTCTGGGGTTAAAAGAGAATGAAAATAAAATGACTCGGCAAAGTATCGCACTTTATGCCTACGTATTCCCGTCTGGAACGAGAAATCAGAGTCAACGTAGTTCGCCTACCTACGGGAAAGGAGGGGAAGGTTGCTCGCTAGGATATCGCATCCTATGCCTACGTACTTTCATACAGCATGAAAGATCAGAGCAAACGTAGTTCGGGCCACGTACGACACAAGTCTGTCTTGGTTGATTTTATTCCTTCTGAAAAAGGTTTCCTTGATTAACAGTCCCGGCAGACAAAAATGACGTCTTGATGAGTTTACATTCTTTTACGGAAGAAGTGTCTTTTATTGTGTTTGAGATCTTTATGGTGTTTTTCTGTTTGTTTTGAGGAAGAAGAGACAGAACTCTAACCTACGGTTGCGAAGGGAAACAAACTAACCTAAGGTTATCATGCATGGGTTAAAACCTAATGTCTATCATGCTCCTCTCTTGCACAGAGAGAAACAGAGATCCTAAGGGATAGGCAGAAACAGAAACAATATCAGATATATACAGTAAAACGGTAAAATGCATGGATGCGACAGTACAAGCGAGGCAAGGGAGTCCCACTCAACCTCGAACCTGGAAAACAATAGGCAAAAGTGAACAGGCTTCACTTTCAACCCAGCAGGGTAAACAGCAAACAATACAGTCCAGAAAACCAATCAATACATCAGCAATGAAATATAACAGCAAAAGAAACAGCATCAGCAGCTCTGAATCAACATCTAGCTCCAAGTAATCTCCAATCAGTTACAGGCCTCAACAAGCATCAATCTCCATCTTCATGGCCTTCAGATAAGGGCTTTGATCATCAGTCTTCTATCTGCAATGGCTTTTCTTCAAGCTCAAACCTCCAGGATGAGGGATCAGTCACAAGAGTGGATTGGGTGTTAAGCAATCAGTTGACTACCAAAGGTGGTGAACAGACTGCTTCTAACACAAAAGACATTTTCTCTCAAGAGTTCTATCTCTTAGACACTATCACCAAGCCTTCCAAAGGAAGGGGGTGAGTGTCTAAGAGAGACTCTGAATCACAGAGAAGAATGGATGCAGACAAGGCAATCCATGTTTGAAAAACAAACTTTCTAATCTAGAGCTCTGCCTAGCTCCTAAACCCTAGTCTCCTCAGCATCTGATAACAAGAAACTCCTCTTCAACTCTGGAAGTTGATCTTCAATCTCTGGATCTCCAATGGCTTCATCTTCACAAGTCTTCAGCTTTCCCAAGTCCCCAGACAATCCCAATACCCACACAAGCAAGCAAATAATCCCCAGAGGGCACGCCACACCAGTCAATCAGATATACAGTACATTAATAGCAGTAGGGGAATCCTGACTTTTCTAAGGGGATCTAATAACTACCCATAGCCCCTATAGTCCCATAGCTAAACTATTCAAACCCTAAGTCCTAAGGGAAATGAATTGATTCTCCTAAGTCATCACCTAAAACCCTAGTTTGTTCATGTTGTTCACACCTACACTAAGCACCTAAATTTAATTTCTAAAAAAGGGAACTAAATTGTATCTACAAGTTGAATGTCTAACCTAAACAACCTAAAAAGAATGGGCAAAAAAAATATTGAAGCAATTAATAGAACAAAAAATAACAAAATCATGTATGAAATGAAATTATTTAAAATGTTATTTATTTAGAAAATATGGGAAAAATACCAAATAAAAAATAATATGCAATTTTTATTTTTTATAATTTTCTAGACATCCTAAAGAAAAATATGCAAAAAGAATGAATTAAAAATAATGTTTTTTCCATTTATTATGAATTTTCAAAAATGAATGAAAAATGAAAAGAAAATAAAAAAGAAAATATAAAGAAATAAGGGAAGGGGGTGAGAAAAGTAAGGAAAACATGTTCAGCGCATTGGGCCCATCAAATTGGGGGGTGCGAATAGCTGTCTGAGCCCAATTCCCCCCAATAAATGAAACGGTGCGTTTCATCTTTTGAAAATTCCCTCCATTCTGAGATTAAATCGCATCCGTTGGATGAGTCCTCCAAGTCAAAGGTCAGACTTCCATCGTGTGGCTCCTGACCCTTCTTCAACCTCCAGCCACCTAGGGTTTCAGAAAACCCTAACCATGCATGATACTTCCCTCTCTTCGTGCTCTCTCCACACGCCATGAAAACACACGATTCCAAAAGCAAAATTCAACAACTTCTTTCCCTCTACAAGCCTATGTCCTTGGTTTACCTTAAAACTCAAACAATCAGCCAATTCGAAGAAGGTAACAGATGGAAACCACCATTGGTATCTGATATCAAACCTCTCTGATTCTCCACGAAACTCATCCTGAACTGATCTACACTTCACCCTGATCATAGCATGCTACTCTACTACCATTTTCGTGCCTTAATCCAAGAGTTAAGAGCCTCAACAGAATTGACACATCATGCTCAAACTTCATGAAATCTCCTCAAATTCATCCAAAACAATCCTCTACCCTACCTTAACCGTTCTACACTATCAAAACCTATTAACCCTAACTAATTCATGCCATACGAAGAGAAAACAAACCTGGTGTAATTCCTTGATACAGGTGCTAAGATCTTCAAATCAACTGCTTGTGATGAAAGGAAAGTGATCAAGAGGCTTGGTGATTGCTTCTGTATGCAACAAGTGTGGTTCTAAGGCCTTGAATCACTCACTTCCAAAGTTCATGCTTCTTGAATGATAATGGTGAATGGTACAATTCCTTCCTCAATTTGACAAATGAAGGTATGGATTCTGATCCTTGTATGATGATGGTGAAGACTCAATCAAGAATAGTGAAGATTGGTGAGAAATTGAGGGAGTTTGAGAAGCTTATGCAAGAATGGGAAAATGAATGAACATTGAGGTTTTGAACAAATGGGAGCACCAACCCTTGCATGAACCAACTTGTATGAATATATAGATGGGATTAGAACTTCCTAGAAGCTTGGAGAAGTTTCCCTTGCACTTTTCCCTTTCAATTTGGTTTATGTAACTTTCAATTCAAGCAACCATGGATAACTATCAAATTATGAACTAAACTAAAAATTCCACTTTAACCAATGTCTTTAAAATGCCCTTTCCATTCAAAATGACCTATAATTTTGCTTCATTTGGCCAAGATATGAAAAATCTCATTTTTAAGGCCATTTTTCTTCATTAAATTCAACAATTTTGAAACCTTGTGCTATGGACATTTACAATCTCTCATGGTCACTTTTCTAGACTCAAAATGTCATTTGGAGCAAGTTTTATGTTGTAAGTTTTTCCATTTGAGGCCTCCTTGTATGAGTTTTGGGCATAGGTTAAAATGACCTGTAATTCACAAAGGACCAAACTACCCTTTTCTTGCCAAGACCATAAGTAGAGTTCCACACATCATGTGAAGGCATACTATACCATTATAGAAATATAAGACAATAAGGAACAATTCTTATGTTGACCAGAAATTCATTTGAAATCTCCTTGAGGGGTAAAAATTGCTTGGAAGTCAAGTTACTTTCACAGACAAAATTTCAGATACCTCAGATGACCTGTAACTTGCAAGGACCATAACTTGAGTTCTATAAATCTCCTTGATGTCTTCCACCACTCAAATTAAAGGTCTTGAGATCCTCTACAAGTTCCATGTTGGCCAAGGATCCATTTGAAGCTTGCATCTTGACTTATCTTGCTTGGAAATTTGACCTAAACTAGGGGATTTTACATAGAAACCCTAATTTAGAAACTCCTCTTCTCCTTGATTTCTCTTGATTTCTTCTTAGCATAACAACATATCCTTACTCTCCATGTCAAATAATGAACCCCACATCTCTCCAATAGCCCTTAATGCCTTCCAATCAGTCAATTGACCTAGGGTTGACCCAGGGTTGACCCAGATGAAACCCTAGTTGACTGTCTTCAACTGCAATTCTTGTGATTACCTCAACAACTTGTCTCCTTCTCCAAATGACTTTCTAAGTCCTCCAAAATGTCTAGATACTCCCCATACTCAGCCCACAGCTCACACTTACTTGTTGATCCTCAGATACCCTCAGATAGGAGATAGATGAACTGCTTGATCCATTGACTTGATAGCTTCCCAATTCTTTCTGATGACTTGAATGAGATTGAATTTAAATAATAACCTTTTGATAGGCCTCTAGAGATGAGAATAATGATTGGTCCCCTTTTGAGTGACTTGCTATGCTTATGCTATGCAGATGATTAGTCTATGTACATGACTCTATATGCAAATGCTAATGATATTGAAACATAAACCAAGTGAATAAGGTTGAGCAAATTTTAGGGTGCAACAGCTGCCCCTATTCAAGCGACTTGGACCCGATTGGGCGAAGAGCTCGGAGCTTTCAGACATTCGCGGTACGAGACGGTTGAATACTAGTGAAACCATAAATTTGCCAACCGCAAAACTAAATTGCGCTCCTGCTTGGGGAACGACATTCATCAGCTGAATTTCACTGTTACGGCAACCCACTGATCCCGCGCGACCGTGCTGGGGATTATTCTCATCGTTCTGAAAAGATTCTATCATCGCAGAGACAGAACACTGTCCACATCAGGACGTCTGCTTCGTCAATTTGGAAAAACTTCAACAACTTTGCTGGGGATGGCTCGTCTGCCTTCTCGTCAGAAATAAATCGTCCATGCTAGGAATAACACCGTCCACGTTAGGACTCACCTTTCCACGTAAGGAATAACCGTTCCACGTTAGGAATACATCATCTCTTCCATGTTAGGAAACCAACTTGATCTGAATCTGTCCACGTTAGGACTAATCTTTCCACGTAAGGAATCAATCATTCCGCGTAAGGAAACACATTTTGATTCGTCCACGTAAGGACTCCAACTTGTTCCATGTAAGGAATATAATCTCAATCTGTCCATGTTAGGAATCCCACTTGACATGTCCACGTAAGGACTCCATCTTTCCCCGTAAGGAATACCTTTTGTTCCACGTAAGGAATCAAACTTTTTCTCAATCCGTCCGCGTCAGGACTAAACTTTCCACGTAAGGAATCAATCTCTTTCCACGTAAGGAAACCATCTTCTTTCCACGTAAGGAGAACATCTCTTCTTCCACGTAAGGAATACAAACTTTCCACGTAAGGAATCTCCATCTTTCCACGTTAGGAACACAATCTTGATATGTCCACGTAAGGACTCAATCTTTCCACGTAAGGAATCATCACCTTTCCACGTAAGGAAACCATTTCTTTTCCCGGTTTGTCCACGTCAGGACTGAACTTGCTTTTCCTCGTAAGGAACTGAAGCTTCTCTTTCCACGCAAGGAATAACCTTGTCCACGTCAGGACTCATCTTTCGTCTTGATTTGTCCATGTGGGGACTCACCTCTTGACTCGCTGAGGAAATAAAACTTGTCCACGTCAGGACTCATGCACCTTTGGCCTACTTGGGAAGTGAGACTTGTCCATGTCGGGACTCACATCTCAACCTGCTGAAGTAATAGAACCTGTCCACGTCAGGACTTGCGCATCTTCGACTTGCTAGGGAAGTAAACCCCGTCCACGTCAGGACACACACTTTGCCAACAACACGAAGAAGGATAAACTTGTCCACGTCAGGACTCTCGCATCTTGTCATCTCAAAGAACTATAAACGTCCACGTCAGGACACCCCTTTCACCATTACGAATAAAGCTATTTGCTGAGAATAAATGGTTCACGCCAGGACACCAACACGAAGAGTAACCAATTTTGTCCACGTCAGGACTCCACACTCAATCAATACCGAGAACTCGCACGTGTCCACGTTAGGACTAACACGCATCGTCAACTCGAGGAAATGTCCACGCCAGGACTCCACATTCCAACAATCTTCTCCAGCACACAGAAAACCCGTCAATAAACTTGTCCTCGTTAGGACTCATCCTTCCATTGGTCCGCAAATTTCTTATCACTGACGTTACAGCAACTTTGAGGCTGGCTCTACTGGGGATATTTGAAAATCATACTTCCGGACGCCTGTTCTGATAACCGGCGGTAGCCCCTGACATTCTGATTCATGAATCCTTTAATGACCAATAGCTCTGCTTGGGGGATAAGGAGAAACTTATCCTGCTGCCCCTGGCGGGGAAAACACAAGAAATTCATAAATAACTCTGCTCGGAGACAAAGAGAACTTCATCTTGACAACTCTGTGGGGAGTAGTGCCAAAGCTGACACTTCGTGAAATATCTCACGTCGAGATCCTGAATATTTATTGATTCACCTGAGCAAGGGCTCTCTCTTCCTGCAAAAGAAACAATACTTGAAACAAACAGTTAACCAACCTGGTTTATATTTCAAAAATGCGTATGTTTGACGGCGATGCAATATTCCATTCGACATGGAAATGCTACACTTTTATTTGGTGGATGCAAGTACGACCCTATATGCCAATGCAACTGCAGACTCGAACTGCTGGGTACAGAAGCTGCTTCAGCAAAATGCATGCTGCAAATAATGTCAACTTCGCTGGGGATAGCCAGATGCTACAGAATTATTCCAGCAAAATACATGCCGGAAGAGTGAAGTCGACTCAGCTGGGAAATTGGGAACTTAACCAGGCACCTTGTTGAGGTAACACCCTGCTGGGGAATATAACTCTACTGGAGAATAGCAGATGCACCTGGTATGATTGAACTTCTGCTGGAGAGTGAACGGATATTACACAGTATCCCTGACAAAATAAATGCCAGGACCCACACCAACTCTTCCGGGGGGAGTCTTAATCTTCAAATTCCACTGGGAGGAATACTTGTTGAGAAGAGAATTCCGCTGGGGATAGGATGATTCTCTTGGGAAAAATCAATTGAGTCCGCTGGGGGAGAGTAAATGACCCTGCGAGGAAAGTAAATTGCCTGAATACTGCTCACAAATGTTAATCTTTTGCGGCTAAACCACTCTGCTTGAGATACACTGCCTGAATACAGCCTACAATCTTGGAACCGCCAATTCTGCTGAGGATAAACGACTCTGCAGGAACACGTCCTTTTGGATAGGCTACGACTAGCCGGGGGATTCGATCCTTCTTCAGTAAGGAACATGCATGACCTGCGTGGAGATTGAGTCTTTTATTATTGCAATCTTTTGATCATCTTCCTCGTACGGTTATGAAACCTGCAACAACACAAACAAGACAAGACAAGCCTATGCAACCAAATCAATTCAGGTTAGTGACGTTATTTTCAGTTAATTCAAAGCTTTAGCGATCGTTGGCAAGGGCCAGTGACGTTATACACATGCTAGTTTCATCAAACTTAGGCGTTAATCATGCACAAAACAGTAAAGAACAGTGTCAAGTACTGAATAACGTATTTTATTGATTGGGCCCCTGAATGGGCGGAGTTTTTTTTTGTACACGGGATGTAACTCCTGAAAAGAGGAAGCTACACAAAGCAAATATACAAGTATGCACAAGAAGCATAAATATATTGACAAATGAAATTTTGTACACATGTCGGCAACGGGATGCAGACGAACACCACGAACTGATCCTCTTATGACTCATTCGACTCTAACGCTTTTCCCGGTATTCATACTCCTGAAAAGGTTGTACCGGATAACCGATCCTCCCTGTTATACTCTCCCGCATTTATGCTCAGTGCAATATCAAATTCGGACCGCAGTCATTTGCTTTTCAAATCCCTAACTTTTGCGTGAACCGCCCTTTACGGGTTTTCAATTCACCGGGATACCCTTTTTTGCCGAAGCCGCCCAGTGTAGGTTTTCAACTTCGCGGGTGTACATTTTTCAATTTTATCCCTAATTTTTGCCCGAACCTTTTTATTCTGTTTTTGGTTCGCCAGGATGCCCCATTTTTGCCTGGACTCTCCTTTTCTGCCCAGCGCGTCTATTTTAAGCAAAGTATTTTTTAACTGCGTCCGAATTCACAGGCGACGTAAAGTCTTCTCCGTCCATGGTGGACAACAACAATGCTCCTCCTGAAAAGACCTTCCTGACAACGTATGGCCCTTCGTAGTTGGGGGTCCACTTGCCCCTGTGATCTGCTTGCGGCGGGAGAATCCTTTTCAGCACAAGGTCGCCCGTCTGAAAGCTTCGCGGATGTATCTTCTTGTCATATGCTTTCTTCATTCGGCTCTGGTACAAACGACCGTATGCTAGAGAAGCTAGCCTCTTCTCGTCCATCAAACTCAGTTGATTCAACCTGTCTTTCACCCATTCTGCCTCGTCTAGCTGAACGTCTCGCAATACCCTCAGAGAAGGGATTTCGACTTCCAATGGTAATACCGCTTCCATTCTGTATACTAACGAGAACGGGGTTGCCCCGGTTGATGTGAGTACCGTCGTACGATAACCGTGCAAAGCGAACGGTAGCATCTCGTGCCAATCCTTATAGGTCACCACCATTTTCTGAACGATCTTCTTGATATTCTTATTGGCCGCCTCGACAGCGCCATTCATCTTGGGTCGGTAAGGGGAGGAGTTGTGATGTTCGATCTTGAAATTCTGACAGAGCTCCTTCATCATTTTGTTGTTCAAGTTTGAACCGTTGTCCGTGATTATCCGCTCGGGGATCCCATATCTGCAAATGATATCCCTCTTGATGAATCTGGCCACCACTTGCTTCGTTACATTTGCATAAGACGCCGCTTCCACCCACTTGGTGAAATAATCGATTGCTACTAGGATGAACCGATGCCCGTTAGAAGCTGTCGGCTCGATCTTTCCAATCATATCGATCCCCCACATCGAGAATGGCCATGGCGATGACATCACATTCAGAGGACTTGGAGGCACATGGATCTTATCGGCATAGATCTGGCACTTGTGGCACTTCCTTGCGAACTTGAAACAATCAGTTTCCATAGTCAGCCAAAAGTAACCCGCCCGCAGCAATTTTCTCGTCATAGCATGCCCACCAGCATGCGTACCAAAGGTACCTTCGTGTATTTCCTCCATGAGCAACTTTGCCTCTTTTTCATCTACACAACGCAACAACACCAAATCGTGGTTCCTTCTGTATAAGACGCCATCCGGGTTCAAATAGAAATTGCCTGCTAATCTCCTGAGAGTCTTCTGATCTTGACTGGATGCCCCAGCCGGATACTCTTTATTCTTCAGAAAATTAAGGATATCGAAATACCATGGTTTGTCGTCGGATGCTTCATCAATAGCAAATATATAAGCTGGTCTGTCAAGCCGAGAGATAATGATTCGGGGAGCCTCGTTCCAAAAGTTGACTTTGTACATGGAAGACAAAGTGGCCAGGGCGTCAGCCATTTGATTCTCTGCCCGCGGTACGTGATGCAATTCAACCTTGTCGAAGAAAGGCAACAATCTCCTTGCATAATCCATGTAGTGTATCAAATTGGGCTGCCGTGTCTCCCATTCCCCTTTGATCTGATTCACCACCAGAGCTGAGTCTCCGTATACGTCCAGATTCTTGATTCGCAAATCGATGGCTTCTTCAAGCCCCATTATACAAGCTTCGTATTCGGCTTCATTATTGGTAACGGCAAAGGTCAATCGGGCAGTAAACGGGATGTGCGACCCGTGTGGCGTAGTGATGATTGCCCCTATTCCGCTACCGTAAGCATTCACAGCTCCGTCAAATATCATCTTCCATTTGGAACCCACCTCTGGTCCTTCGTCTGGCAACGGCTCTTCACAATCTTTCATCTTTAGGTACATGATATCCTCATCAGGAAAATCAAACCTCATCAATTGGTACTCTTCAATAGGCTGCTCCGCCAGATACTCAGACAGCACACTCCCCTTTATAGCCTTTTGCGAGACATATTGGATGTCATATTCAGTTAAGACCATCTGCCAACGGGCAATTCTTCCTGACAACGCCTGCTTTTCAAATACATATTTGATAGGATCCATCTTCGAGATGAGCATGGTTGTATGATTCAGCATGTATTGCCTCAAACGCTTGGCGGCCCAAGCTAACGCGCAACAAGTCTTTTCAAGCATTGAATATCGAGATTCACAATCTGTAAATTTCTTACTCAAGTAATAAATCGCATGCTCTTTTCTCCCTGTCTCGTCGTGTTGACATTACTCAAGTAATAAATCGCATGCTCTTTTCCCTCAAGAACCGTCAAATACATTATCAAGGGTCTACCTGCCACTGGGGGTATCAAAATAGGAGGCTCCTGCAAATACTGCTTTATTTTATCGAACGCCTTTTGACAATTTTCGTTCCACGTTACAGCTTGATCTTTCTTCAACAGCTTGAATAATGGTTCACACGTAGCAGTTAGGTGAGATATGAACCGGGCGATGTAGTTCAACCTCCCTAAAAACCCACGCACCTCTTTCTCTGTTTTAGGCGTCGGCATTTCTTGAATTGCTTTTATTTTAGCAGGATCGACCTCTATTCCTCTTTCGCTTACGATAAACCCCAGCAGTTTACCCGATCTCACCCCGAAGGTGCATTTGTTAGGGTTCAGCCTCAGCCTGAACTTCCTAAGCCTTTTAAATAACTTCAGCAGATTCACCAGATGCTCTTCCTCCGTCTGGGATTTGGCAATCATATCGTCAACATAAACTTCGATCTCTTTATGCATCATGTCATGGAAAAGAGTCGTCATCGCACGCTGATATGTTGCCCCAGCATTTTTCAAACCAAAGGGCATCACTTTGTAGCAAAATGTTCCCCAAGGCGTTATGAAAGTGGTCTTCTCCATATCCTCTGGCGCCATTTTAATCTGATTATAGCCTGAAAAGCCATCCATGAAGGAGAATACGGAGTATTGAGCAGTATTATCAACTAACACGTCAATATGAGGAAGTGGAAAATCGTCTTTTGGGCTTGCTTTATTCAAATCTCTATAATCCACGCACATTCGAACCTTGCCATCTTTCTTTGGCACTGGTACGATGTTAGCAACCCATGAGGGATACTTTGTCACAGCCAGGAAACCAGCGTCCCACTGTTTTTGAACTTCCTCTTTGATCTTCACTGCCATATCTGGTCGAGTTCTGCGAAGCTTTTGTTTGACCGGCGGGCAATCTTCTTTCAGTGGCAGGCGATGCACAACCATATCTGTATCGAGCCCTGGCATATCTTCATACGACCAAGCGAATACATCATTATACTCTCGAAGCATTTCAACCAGTCTTTGCTTGACATCGCCCTGCAGTGCGGCTCCGATACGAATATTCTTCTCAACCCCTTCCGACCCCAAGTTGATAATTTCGATGACCTCATCGTGAGGCAGAATGGATCTTTCCTCTTGCTTCACCAACCAAGACAGTTCTTCGGGAACGTCACTATCTTCGACAACCTCTTCTTCGGCCTGAAATACCGGGTGTTCGAAGTCGGGACGAGTCATAGGTGGTTCAAGGATGTCATCTGAAAATGTTATCCTGCAAAAGGAATGGTTAAGTGCTTCAAAATGCGTATAAAGTGAATAACTACGTTGCCATTTTATTGAAAAATATAAAACAGGAAAGACAGGGATTACAGTATTTGCACATGAAAAAACGCCATTTATTTAACGATTAACACGCAATGTTCATAACAACACAGCCCTAAGCAAATCCTGATGCCCCGGGCAAGACATCAGATTATTCAACAATTAATAAAGCAAAGCATTACTGTTTAAGAGTCACAGGAACAAGCTCCTGAATAGACCAGTTGCACAGTCCTTGTCCTGGCGTGCTTGGCTTAATCCAGGCATCCATATCACAGTCGCTGTCTCCTTCGTCAGACTCCGAAGCGGCATTGACGGTTTCATGACATACTCCACCGGCAGAGCTGGTGATTGGCCCTCTGAAACGGGGTGCCCCCACGGCAGGAGTTGACGACGACGGTTGGTATCCTAGCCCGAACCGGTCCATCTTCACAGGAATGTCCAGCACTTTGCCCCAGCCCTTTGCTTCTCCTGCCTTCACTAGAGCTTGAGCTTCTTTATACGACGAGACAGCTATATCCGACACTTTGCTCGGCCCGGGACCTTTGTCCTTGATATGCAACCCTTCAAATGCCTGGCAGGGTGTTTCGTGGATCTCTCCGTCGACCTCCACATATTTAAACGACGACAAATGGCTGACCAGGATGTCTTCTTCTCCGCATACAGTGACTACGCCGTCTCCGACCATATATTTTAACTTCTGATGTAGGGTGGACGTGACTGCCCCAGCCCCATGGATCCAGGGTCTTCCGAGCAAGCAGCTGTACGCAGGCTGTATATCCATGATATAAAACTCAGTTGCAAACACCTCCGGCCCTACTTGCAGAGGCAACGTGATCGATCCAAAGACTGTTCTCCGCGTGCCGTCAAATGCTCTGACTACCAAGTCGCTGGGCGTGCACAAGATTCCTCTAACATCCAGCTTCATCATCGCCTTCTTGGGCATCACATTCAAAGATGACCCAGTGTCGACCAATACGTGCGACATTATTGATCCTCTACACTCAACAGATACGTGCAGCGCCATATTATGATCTCTCCCTTTCGGAGTCAAATCAAAGTCGGTAAAGCCCAAGCTGTGGCCTGCATTCACATGTGCCAACACTCCTTCCAGTTGATTCACGGAGACGTCTTGGGGTACAAAAGAAGTATCCAGGACTTTCAGCAAAGCATTTCTGTGAGCTTCAGAACACAACAGCAATGACAGTATAGATATCTTGGACGGCGTCTGCTGCAGATGCTCCACAATCTTATAATCACTTTTTCGAATCAAACGCATGAACTCTTCTACGTCTTTCGATGCCGATTCTTTGTCACTTGCTTGCACTGGAACGTTCTCAACTGCCTTCCCTTTTCCTTTCGCTAGTCTTTCGGCCTCCACTTCAGGGGATATAAAGATCCTACCACTCCTTGTCATACCTCCTGAACCCACAACATTATCCACAGTCTCGTCTGGCTGCTTATTAACATCAATTTTTATCCCGTCACAATACACTTCCAACCCATATGACCATGGGACTGCTTTCGTGTTCTCGTACGGGATCGGCCCGGCCTTAGTTATGGTGATCGGTGGTCGTTGGGCTGGTGCTGCAATAGTGATCGTCTTCCGAGGAATCGTTACCGTGGCCACATCACTCTGACTATCTGTTACTGCCCCTGCAGGCTCTTCAGTTGCTGCCCGGTCAAACTGCAATATGCCTTCATCAATTAAAGCCTGAATGCCTTTCTTCAAATCATCACACCCCCCAGCTAGGGTCCAACAGTCTAAGCAATACTCGTCACATCCTGGGTAAACACCCCCTTGTAACAGTCGGCTTTTTATCTCGCCCAGCGGCGTCTTTAAATCGTCGACATTCATAATTAGATTTAACCCTTCCTCGGCCAGAATGGCGTTTGCCCCGTGATTAGGCATGGGCTTCTGCACTATATTCGGACCTGCCGTTCCGAAATTGATAGTCTTATTGTCTAGAAGATCCTGCACAACGTGCTTAAAAGCATGGCAACCCTCTATATCGTGGCCTGGAGCCCCAGAATGAAACTCACAGTGCCTGCTTGCATCATAACCAAACGGGGGAGCTCCCGTTATCGGTGCCAGAGTTCTTTTCTCTACCAAGTTCAATCCCAACAATGTCTGCAAAAAATCTGCATAGGTTGAGGGAGGCTTCTCGAACACTCTTCTTGGTTTGCCACCCTGGAATCTTCGCTGAGCCTGCTGTGCCCCCTGCTGAGGCTGCTGCTGCTGCATTGGCTGCTGCTGAGACGGTTGTTGTTGCTGAAGTGGTTGTTGCTGATACGGGATAGTAACACTCGCCACCTGCTGCGGCTGACGATATTGGTTTCGTCCCCTGCCTCGGCCTCGGCCTCGGCCTCCAAATACTGCGCTAGCCTCGCCCTGACGGCGCCCACCAAAAGCTTTCCTATTACTGCCAGATGCAGTCGATTCCTCAACCTGGAACTTTCCTTGCTTAATGTTACGCTCAATCTTTTCTCCCATCAGAATCAGGTCTGAGAAACTGGCCAGAGATGTGTGAAACAGCATATCATGAAACAAGCCTGTGAATGTGCCGACGAACATGTCATTCATTTCCTTATCTTCTACAGGAGGACGGACCCTGGCAGCCATATCGCGCCACCTTTGCGCGTACTCTTTAAAGCTCTCCCCCTTCTTCTGCGACAGTCCCGCCAATTGGACCCGATTGGGCGCCAAGTCGCTGTTATACTTGTAGTGAGCTACGAACGCCTCCGCCAATTGCTTCCATGTCTTGATATTGGTTGGCTCCAACCCCATATACCACTCTAGGGAAGGACCCGACAGACTATCTTGAAAGAAATGCATTAGCATTCTTTCATCAGTTGAGTATGCAGACATCTTTCTGTAATAAGCTCGTACATGCACTTTCGGACACGTGTCCCCTTTATACTTATCAAACGCAGGGGCTTTGAATTTGATTGGCACCCTCAAGCCAGGTACCAAGCCCATTGTTGCCATGTCCAAGCCCACAGCGCTTTGGTTCAGGACCCCCCTCATCTGCTCTTCTAGCATTCTGATCTTCTGGGAGTCATCCATCGGCCCTTCGAAACCTCCTCCGGAGAAAGCGTCCTCCTGCTGATCTTCTTGCCACATACCGTTTCCAGCCCCATACCCATCATATCCATTATTACGTCCAGCTCTGATCTGATTCATCCCCGGACCTCGGCCTCTGTTGCCGTACCCTTGAACACCTCCAGCAGGCCCAAAAGCCATAAATCCCGCGCCGTTTCCATTTCCAAAACCTCCGTAACCCTGATTGGTCACACCATAACCGTCTTGCCCAAAGCCTTGAGCATTAAAGCCATATTTCCCCGTGTTATCGAATCCCTGATCATTGAACCCGAATCCAGCATTGACAAAGCCGTTGCCTCCCGTATTATCTCCCAAGTTGACGTCACCCAGCCCAACGTTATGGACAGCAGTCTCATTCCCAACTCCGACGTTACCATTCGCAGCAGCGATAGCGTTGTTGACATTAGCAGTCGGTATATTGACTACAGGTGGAGCCACTGGCGTGGGAGTGTCGTCCCCATGAACAGTATCGACCCGTACAGACTGATGATCCTCGTTACCGTGACCAGCATTTCGGGCCAACAGAGGCTGGACCATGGCCTGCAAATTCTCCTGCCCTTTTGCAATAGCTTCCATGGTCTGCATAAAGAGAGCGAGCTTCTCGCGCACATCTTGCATCTCGTTCTGCATTTGATCCATGATTCTTCGACAGTTGGTGCGGGTAGAATAGCGGTGCGGGTGTTGATCTGCAATCCTGGAAAGTACCTGGTACAGAGCAGGAAATAAGACACTATTCAAAGATTACCTGTAATGCAATATGAATATGAATGCAATGCAATGTGTCTGTGCATTAGGGAAGTTCATTCCCCCAGTTCTAGCGTGAAGGTGCCAGTGCGGTGACAGTGCTAATGATATAAAGACCGGAGCTGTATCACAGAAAGCCTCATATATTACTGAGAAAACCAGAATACAAAGTCGCTGAGAGTACAACAAGAAAGCATGACCTCAACCAACAATCCTGGTGATGGTCAGCAGTATGCAAATAAAGCATACAAGTTACTACATGAAATGATCAAATCCTCCCAAAAGTCTGGTACTCTTCTATCAACTTCTTGGTATCTGGATGACTTGGTCGATCAAGCAGCCCCTCAACAAGTTGGTTTCTCTTCTTAAGAACACGGCGCACGTCTTCAGCAGTTTCTTCCCATGTCGCTTCTCCGAAGCAATCTTCTAGCTTTCGTTTTTGAGACACAGCTTCATCTCTGCATTTGATTGCCTTGTTCAGTGCATGTTGGACACTATACCGGGTCATCACTTCTTCCTCACACTTCTTGATGCTAGACTTCAACTTCTCTTCGAGGTCGGAGATTTGCTGCTTCAATTTATCCTCCCTTTTCTTATTGTTGGTGAGTGTAGCATTCCAAGTCTTATTGCAAGAAGAGATTTCTCGGTGAGCGATGTCAAGCGCCTTCTTCTTGGATTCAAGCATGTCATGGGAGCTTCTGAACTCTTGCCCCAGACGTTCGCGCTTCTTCCTTTCCTCAGTCAACTCAGCCCCTAACCTGTTTAACAGCTCGATTTGTTGTTGGAAAGCATATACGGCCTTGTTTTTCTCACCGCGTACCTGAGCTAGCTCCTGCTCTAACCCTTCGTTGATCTTCAACAAGGCTTCCTTTTCCCTCACAACCTGCTCATAGGCTTCCTTAGAAACAGTGGTTGGCTCTCTGCCGGAATAGGAACAATGACGGGTGCAGCTGGAAATGGCATTAATAACTGACTTGCTCTTTCCTGGATCCAAACCCTGTAAGGTGCATAGGCCTGGCAATCGTTCTTACCCAACAGTGGCTTCCCCTTGCGGTTAATACGTGTCCAGGCATGTTGCAACTCAGCTAGCAATTCTCCCTTCAAATCACCTGTGAAGTACAGAGATTCCTGTACTTCTTCCTCCTGAGGTGGATTCTTCAGTGCATATCCGAACTGGCGAATGAATAGAGAAGGGTTGTAATTGATACACCCTTTTCTTCCTATCAGCGGCACATTAGGGTACCCAGAACAACTGAAGATGAGCTCAGATCCCAACAGGTCTCGATCAAACCACTCCATATCTTCCGACGATAGCCTCATCAGGCGCTCTGGCCAACCAACTGGGACTGTAGTCTCTGCAACAGATCTTCTCTTAGGAAGGTGGCTCTCAAACCACATACTCACCAAGGGTACACAAAGATGAACATTCTTCCCTCTTCCCTTCTCATTCTTGTAATGCAGTGAGTGATAGAGATCTCCGAGTAAGGTGGGTACAGGATTACCAGCGGCAAACAAGTAGAAAGCATCGAAGTCCACAAAATCCGGTATATTGGGAAACAAGACTATGCCATAAATACACAAGGCCAACACAGCATTGAAAGCAACCCAGCACCCGCTCTTGGCATACTCCTGGGCTTTACCAACTAAGAACTGAAGTGAGAAGCCTGGAACTCCACGGGAAACAGTAGTCAATAGTTCAGAAGCGTCAATATGCAAAGCTTTTGCCAAGTCCTTCGGCTTGGGCTTGGCGCCAGAATGGATGAATGGAACCTGGTTCTGCACGGGCAGCTCAACATACTCAGCGTATTCCTCCAGGGTTGGTCCCATAATAAAGTCAGAGAACGTAAAACACCTCAAAGCAGGGTCATAGAATTGCATCAAAGCATACAACCCATCTAACTCTACCTCTGTAGGTTTACACACCAGTCTCAGTAGTCTACCATAGCTCATCCGGAAACTCCTACGAACACCCTCATCAGCAAGAGAGATCAACCCCAGTAAAGGAACAATATCAGGAGTAGGCAATTTGTAAGCAACTGTCCTCCTCAAGCTAGTCATGATCAAACACTCAGAAGTCTGGGCACTAGAACTAGGGAAATGCAAATGCACCTGCAGCACAGACACATGTTAGTGGAATGCGAATGGTAATGGGTATGCAATAATGCAATGCAAGTAACATGCAACAGGGACCAAAGCTGTAGCTGAATAGTCTGAACTCAATCAAGAAAGGTCTCAGATAGACCATCCAGAAGTCATCCAAATCTGGTCTCGGATAGACCTCAAACAAAGCTCCAATACTGGTCTCTGATAGACCCCATAATCATAACCTGAATGGTCTCTGGCAGACCTCAGATCATATCTCCCACTGGTCTCTGACAGACCTCAGAACACATCTCCAAATAGTCTCTGACAGACCTTAGAACACACCAACTGGTCTCTGACAGACCTTAGAACCCTCCATAAATATCCAGGATCCTGATCAAGAAACAAACCGGTGGTCTGAAGGCCTAGTTACCTGCATAACCCTGAATCCCCTCACAGGTGGGTGGCCCTATAACTGGCACAAGGTACGGCATCCTATGCGGTCGTCGACGTCACAGACTTTCAGGGTTGATGATACGATTCCCAGAAGGAGTGGCATCATCAATTCCTGAAGAGGCCTCACTTAGCCAACTTCCAAATGATCGGTCCCCAGAGTCGACAATCCAACTAACCAGCAACCCACGCCAACCAAAGGAAGGGGCAGGAGGCCAACCAAAGGAAGGGGCAGGAGGCCAACCAGAGGAACCTCGTCTGAGTGTAGATTTCATGGGACACCAAAGCAAGCAAAGCAAGCGGGCGCCCACTAATTTCTACTCTAATTCTAGGTGCACTCAAGCCCAGGTCCGACTTATCTCTCAATATCAGAACACCCGTCACACCCCAGATACAGCAATAATAATCAATATATAAAGCTGAAAATACAAGGTTAGAAATATAAAATAACTCCATACAAAATCCTCGACGGGAAAACAAGCGTTAGGATTGACTCTCTCAAGGGACGTTGGATCCCAAATGCATAAGAACCATCGCAGCCCTTAGCAGCCAGGGGACGCAGAATTCCCCAGCAGAGTCGCCAGCTGTCGCTACTGCGAAAATCGGCGCCGGCTGACAGAAGAGTCGCCACCGCGCGTTATTTATCCCACGGGAGGGAAAGGAAACGCTCAGAGTAAACCTCGCATAACACGGGAAAGGTATGGTCATCGCAACCAAAACCTGGATTCGGGAGTCGGTTACGCAAGGGGAAGGTATTAGCATCCCTCACGTCCGTCGTACTCGACGGGATCCACGCTTGTTTTCAGGTATGGATTGTTATTCTATCTACTCTAAAGGTCTGGGGTTAAAAGAGAATGAAAATAAAATGACTCGGCAAAGTATCGCACTTTATGCCTACGTATTCCCGTCTGGAACGAGAAATCAGAGTCAACGTAGTTCGCCTACCTACGGGAAAGGAGGGGAAGGTTTCTCGCTAGGATATCGCATCCTATGCCTACGTACTTTCATACAGCATGAAAGATCAGAGCAAACGTAGTTCGGGCCACGTACGACACAAGTCTGTCTTGGTTGATTTTATTCCTTCTGAAAAAGGTTTCCTTGATTAACAGTCCCGGCGGACAAAAATGATGTCTTGATGAGTTTACATTCTTTTACGGAAGAAGTGTCTTTTATTGTGTTTGAGATCTTTATGGTTTTTTTCTGTTTGTTTTGAGGAAGAAGAGACAGAACTCTAACCTACGGTTGCGAAGGGAAACAAACTAACCTAAGGTTATCATGCATGGGTTAAAACCTAATGTCTATCATGCTCCTCTCTTGCACAGAGAGAAACAGAGATCCTAAGGGATAGGCAGAAACAGAAACAATATCAGATATATACAGTAAAACGGTAAAATGCATGGATGCGACAGTACAAGCGAGGCAAGGGAGTCCCACTCAACCTCGAACCTGGAAAACAATAGGCAAAAGTGAACAGGCTTCACTTTCAACCCAGCAGGGTAAACAGCAAACAATACAGTCCAGAAAACCAATCAATACATCAGCAATGAAATATAATAGCAAAAGAAACAGCATCAGCAGCTCTGAATCAACATCTAGCTCCAAGTAATCTCCAATCAGTTACAGGCCTCAACAAGCATCAATCTCCATCTTCATGGCCTTCAGATAAGGGCTTTGATCATCAGTCTTCTATCTGCAATGGCTTTTCTTCAAGCTCAAACCTCCAGGATGAGGGATCAGTCACAAGAGTGGATTGGGTGTTAAGCAATCAGTTGACTACCAAAGGTGGTGAACAGACTGCTTCTAACACAAAAGACATTTTCTCTCAAGAGTTCTATCTCTTAGACACTATCACCAAGCCTTCCAAAGGAAGGGGGTGAGTGTCTAAGAGAGACTCTGAATCACAGAGAAGAATGGATGCAGACAAGGCAATCCATGTTTGAAAAACAAACTTTCTAATCTAGAGCTCTGCCTAGCTCCTAAACCCTAGTCTCCTCAGCATCTGATAACAAGAAACTCCTCTTCAACTCTGGAAGTTGATCTTCAATCTCTGGATCTCCAATGGCTTCATCTTCACAAGTCTTCAGCTTTCCCAAGTCCCCAGACAATCCCAATACCCACACAAGCAAGCAAATAATCCCCAGAGGGCACGCCACACCAGTCAATCAGATATACAGTACATTAATAGCAGTAGGGGAATCCTGACTTTTCTAAGGGGATCTAATAACTACCCATAGCCCCTATAGTCCCATAGCTAAACTATTCAAACCCTAAGTCCTAAGGGAAATGAATTGATTCTCCTAAGTCATCACCTAAAACCCTAGTTTGTTCATGTTGTTCACACCTACACTAAGCACCTAAATTTAATTTCTAAAAATGGGAACTAAATTGTATCTACAAGTTGAATGTCTAACCTAAACAACCTAAAAAGAATGGGCAAAAAAAATATTGAAGCAATTAATAGAACAAAAAATAACAAAATCATGTATGAAATGAAATTATTTAAAATGTTATTTATTTAGAAAATATGGGAAAAATACCAAATAAAAAATAATATGCGATTTTTATTTTTTATAATTTTCTAGACATCCTAAAGAAAAATATGCAAAAAGAATGAATTAAAAATAATGTTTTTTCCATTTATTATGAATTTTCAAAAATGAATGAAAAATGAAAAGAAAATAAAAAAGAAAATATAAAGAAATAAGGGAAGGGGGTGAGAAAAGTAAGGAAAACATGTTCAGCGCATTGGGCCCATCAAATTGGGGGGTGCGAATAGCTGTCTGAGCCCAATTCCCCCCAATAAATGAAACGGTGCGTTTCATCTTTTGAAAATTCCCTCCATTCTGAGATTAAATCGCATCCGTTGGATGAGTCCTCCAAGTCAAAGGTCAGACTTCCATCGTGTGGCTCCTGACCCTTCTTCAACCTCCAGCCACCTAGGGTTTCAGAAAACCCTAACCATGCATGATACTTCCCTCTCTTCGTGCTCTCTCCACACGCCATGAAAACACACGATTCCAAAAGCAAAATTCAACAACTTCTTTCCCTCTACAAGCCTATGTCCTTGGTTTACCTTAAAACTCAAACAATCAGCCAATTCGAAGAAGGTAACAGATGGAAACCACCATTGGTATCTGATATCAAACCTCTCTGATTCTCCACGAAACTCATCCTGAACTGATCTACACTTCACCCTGATCATAGCATGCTACTCTACTACCATTTTCGTGCCTTAATCCAAGAGTTAAGAGCCTCAACAGAATTGACACATCATGCTCAAACTTCATGAAATCTCCTCAAATTCATCCAAAACAATCCTCTACCCTACCTTAACCTTTCTACACTATCAAAACCTATTAACCCTAACTAATTCATGCCATACGAAGAGAAAACAAACCTGGTGTAATTCCTTGATACAGGTGCTAAGATCTTCAAATCAACTGCTTGTGATGAAAGGAAAGTGATCAAGAGGCTTGGTGATTGCTTCTGTATGCAACAAGTGTGGTTCTAAGGCCTTGAATCACTCACTTCCAAAGTTCATGCTTCTTGAATGATAATGGTGAATGGTACAATTCCTTCCTCAATTTGACAAATGAAGGTATGGATTCTGATCCTTGTATGATGATGGTGAAGACTCAATCAAGAATAGTGAAGATTGGTGAGAAATTGAGGGAGTTTGAGAAGCTTATGCAAGAATGGGAAAATGAATGAACATTGAGGTTTTGAACAAATGGGAGCACCAACCCTTGCATGAACCAACTTGTATGAATATATAGATGGGATTAGAACTTCCTAGAAGCTTGGAGAAGTTTCCCTTGCACTTTTCCCTTTCAATTTGGTTTATGTAACTTTCAATTCAAGCAACCATGGATAACTATCAAATTATGAACTAAACTCAAAATTCCACTTTAACCAATGTCTTTAAAATGCCCTTTCCATTCAAAATGACCTATAATTTTGCTTCATTTGGCCAAGATATGAAAAATCTCATTTTTAAGGCCATTTTTCTTCATTAAATTCAACAATTTTGAAACCTTGTGCTATGGACATTTACAATCTCTCATGGTCACTTTTCTAGACTCAAAATGTCATTTGGAGCAAGTTTTATGTTGTAAGTTTTTCCATTTGAGGCCTCCTTGTATGAGTTTTGGGCATAGGTTAAAATGACCTGTAATTCACAAAGGACCAAACTACCCTTTTCTTGCCAAGACCATAAGTAGAGTTCCACACATCATGTGAAGGCATACTATACCATTATAGAAATATAAGACAATAAGGAACAATTCTTATGTTGACCAGAAATTCATTTGAAATCTCCTTGAGGGGTAAAAATTGCTTGGAAGTCAAGTTACTTTCACAGACAAAATTTCAGATACCTCAGATGACCTGTAACTTGCAAGGACCATAACTTGAGTTCTATAAATCTCCTTGATGTCTTCCACCACTCAAATTAAAGGTCTTGAGATCCTCTACAAGTTCCATGTTGGCCAAGGATCCATTTGAAGCTTGCATCTTGACTTATCTTGCTTGGAAATTTGACCTAAACTAGGGGATTTTACATAGAAACCCTAATTTAGAAACTCCTCTTCTCCTTGATTTCTCTTGATTTCTTCTTAGCATAACAACATATCCTTACTCTCCATGTCAAATAATGAACCCCACATCTCTCCAATAGCCCTTAATGCCTTCCAATCAGTCAATTGACCTAGGGTTGACCCAGGGTTGACCCAGATGAAACCCTAGTTGACTGTCTTCAACTGCAATTCTTGTGATTACCTCAACAACTTGTCTCCTTCTCCAAATGACTTTCTAAGTCCTCCAAAATGTCTAGATACTCCCCATACTCAGCCCACAGCTCACACTTACTTGTTGATCCTCAGATACCCTCAGATAGGAGATAGATGAACTGCTTGATCCATTGACTTGATAGCTTCCCAATTCTTTCTGATGACTTGAATGAGATTGAATTTAAATAATAACCTTTTGATAGGCCTCTAGAGATGAGAATAATGATTGGTCCCCTGTTGAGTGACTTGCTATGCTTATGCTATGCAGATGATTAGTCTATGTACATGACTCTATATGCAAATGCTAATGATATTGAAACATAAACCAAGTGAATAAGGTTGAGCAAATTTTAGGGTGCAACATCAAGCTCGACCAACTAGATACTAGGATTGTGAAATGTGTCTTCATTGATTATTTATGCAATTGACACAACTATTTGAATGTGAAATTGTCATTTTTTTTCAAATTCTAAATATTTCTTACATGAGACATATTTTTTAAAGTTGGTTGCAAAATAACCACTAATTTTATTAGTAGATATTACAATCACAAATTAGAAAAAATAATTTTAATAATAAATAAATTTGTCTAATATACTTTTTTTTAAAAGTTGATTGCAAAATAACCACTAATTTTATTAGTATATATTGCAAGCACAAATTTAAAAAAATTGGTAATAAATAAATTTGTCTAATATACATTAATGATGCTCTTTTTACTATTCTCCTTTAAAATAAAACATGTGTATAGTTATTTTCTATCAGGTAAACGATTTTGAAGTTGTTAAACATCTAAGTTATTTTGAGGGACACAATCTCGTACTCGCGTGCTTCCTCCTCTATTATCGATTTCAACCTTCCCATTCAAAATTTCCTTCAATCGCTCCGACAATGTGATTGACATGAACAGAGGGAGGTACACTAAGAAGATGTACAATGGATATCAATTTCAATTGTATGTTTTAAATGGATGACAATGTATATATATATGTGTGTTCTTGTGGTAGCCATGACTTGGTAGTTCTTAAACAATTTTTCTATTGATTCATATAAGAGTAAGATGATCAGAGATAATAGGGTGGAAGAGAAGAAAAGATTGAGTCACAGTTATTGGCTATGAACAATATTTATACGGGATGCTAACTAAGATTTAATGTGAAGGAAGACATTTGAATAGTTATAAACGGTGAAACTTTGGCCAATAGCAACAGTGACACTGGTGATAAAGTGCGACATATAGTTTGGTTGCAAAGTTGCGTTAGGGAGCATTGAATTTCTCTCAGGGTGCAAGATATGATGTTTTCAAGAAGCTAAAATTACTCTCGATGAATTTTGGAGAAAGAATGAAAACACTCTAAAAAATAATTTGAAAAAGACGACGTTGTTTCATTTAAAATAAATTTGAATTTTTAATTAAACATGTTAGTGTTTAATAGAATAAAAAAAGAACAAGACTTATACAACTGCATATAAATTTAATCCTAAAAAAACATGAACATAAATTTTATCCTACAAAAAATAAAAACACGGGACGTAATTGCCTTATATTTTATTTACCATCCTAAAAAGGAGAGGAATAATATTTATATTTATATATTCAAGAGGAAGTAAATATAAAATTTACTTATAACATATTATTAATTGAGTTTACAATGAGAATTGTTTACCCAAATAACCCAGTTTTTTTATATAAAATAATTCATATTTCAGATAATTTCTCAAACTACTCCACTTTCAAAAAAAATGCGTCAATGCATTTGTGCCAATTCAATTGGTGACTGCACGCTAATTTAAAGAGGAGGCGTCAATTGGATTGGAGTCTGCACCTGGTGTTGCCAATCCAATTGGCACCTATGTGTAATGTTTAAGTGGTGGCACCAATTGGCCTAATACTAGTGTGTGTTGTGTTATTTTTAGTATAAATAGAGGTGATGTGATCCATTTTTTTACATTTATTCTCATTATCTTGCAATATTACTAACATGGTTTGTCGTCGTAAAGAGAAAGTGATTTATTTGAGAGACAAGCCTCCAATGGAGATGCTCTTTTGGAATATCTGTAGTTTCGAGCAACTACAGAGGGAGTTAATTCATTGGTTTAATGGAGACATACCAGAAGTCGAAAAAATTAGAAGCATTGAGAGACACGATGCCCTGCGTGGCTGCATGGGTGAGTGCGAGTTAAAAATGATAAGGATGTAAGAAAAATGATGTTTGGACCAAATAATATCAGTTTGAATCTTGTAATTAGTTAGAAATGTTGTGTTTAAATATTATGGTTAAGTATTTTTTTTATTTGTTTTAATATTTGTTGTATGTGTTGTTTATTTAGAGTTGTTGTTGTTCGTTTTGTGATATCTGTTTTTTTTTTTGTTGGAAAATGTTGTTGTTTTTAAGTGTGTTTAAGTTAGGGTAATGCTTGTTGTTAACATTGTTACCACAAAAAGTTATTAATATATCAAAATCTAAGGTTACAAAAATTGAAAGGAGAAACTAAATTATGATTCAGAAGTTGCTCCGACATTGGGACAATTTTTTCGATTGTGCCCGAGATGACGATATATACTACATATATCATTTTATCAGCCATATCCATTTATGTACTAATACGCATTCTATTTGGGCGACCTTTTTTATTTCTTTGCATCTCATCATTGTGCCAAACTGTATCCCCTTGATATGGCGGCCAATATTCCTCTATTTCTAGCACTGTGAAGCTTTTGTTGTAGACATTCATGACAATAATGGCCTTGTAAATATTAGATAGATGGATGTAAGCATCCTGGCGAGTATGTACGCATGCTGCAATAACATGGAGCAAGGTACACGGAAGGCCTCAAACTTGCCACAGTCGCACCAACTTTCGTTTAGTTTAACATCATAGGATAAATTTGGCCTTCCCCCACTGTGGTCCATTGTTTCTTGGACACTGAAAGTTTTCCTATGGCATTCAAAGAATGTAACTGCATGCGTGCTACCTTTGATAGTTTCCTCTTTCATCACTTTTATGCAACATTCTATGAATAATTAACTTGACATTAACATTCTTTATGCATTCCATCTTTGGCCTCTGGTTGTGAAGAGTGATGCCAACCTAAAATAGGTTGTTCTCACCGATGCGGTTATTGGTAGATTTCCAATGATTTTGAAGACGTCGTTCATGGATGCCACAAGGTTTATTGTCATGTGGCCCCATCAACATCCTGCGTCAAATGCCTTTGTTCACTTCTCTAATGGAATGTTATCCAGTCACCTTCATGCATCTGTATTTGACAATCTAATTTCGTCACGATAGTGTTGAAATGACGGTTGAGTTAGAGCATACCCTGCATTCACCACTTTTTTATGAAGGTTCTTCTCTTTGATTGCATACATGAAGTTTTGTGCGATATGTTTAATGCAATAGACATGGTTAGAAGAAGGATTATATCATTCGTTATTATGGTTATTGTAAGCACTCTTAATAGAAACATGTATATCTGAAATCAAATAGAGATTGACTTATGGAGGCACATGTGTTATGAGATTCCTAAGGAAGAAACTTCAACCACCATCGGTCTCACCTTCAACCAGAGCAAAGGCAATGGGAAAAAAATTATTGTTGCCATCTTGCGCAACTGCCATAAGCAAGGTGCCCTTGTATTTTTTATATAACCATGTCCCATAAATTTGAATAATAGGTTTGCAGAATGCAAAACCTTTGATGTTAATTGAAACACCCAAAAGAGTCGGTGCAATATTCTATTTCCACCAACACAAATTTTGTCTGATGTAAATGTCGACAATGTATGCATAACTGTGACAGTCCCCGGTGCGTATGTTTTAAGTGCCACTATAAATCATGGCAATTCTTTGTATTAATCCTCATAGTTGTCGAATACTTCTTCAGCTTCCTTTGTACTTGCAATCCATGCTTTCTTGTATGATAAAGTATAATTATATCGTGTAACGATATGAGAGATTATTATACTCATGCAAAAGTCTATGAGAATCATTTAATGCAGCCTATGAAGTCTCCAGTCAACTTGGTGCTTTCTATAGAATTCTGAATGTGGATGCCAATTGAGACAGTGCCTTTGTGTCCATTTTGATCAATGACACTACATATCTCTCATTTTTTCATAAGTAACCAACACTTCACTTCATATTTGTTATGGACTGGCCCAATGGCTAGGCATGACCCAATCCACTTCTGCACCTAGAACGGCCCAATCCATTTCTGCATCCAGAACGACTCAATAGTCTAAGTCGTGCCAGTTGAGGGAAAAGGAAAGCACTTTTTCTTCTGACCCTCAACCGAGGAAGGTTGGCTAGTTGACCCCCAAGATCAGCTACACTTCATCACATATCTTCCCTTCACACACGGTTCAACCATCCAGGAATGGTCATGACGCACTTGCCCACAACCATGCCCCTGCTCGAAGCAACGGCTAGTTCCGAGCATTTCTGCCTGTCACAACAGCTAGTTTTTGGCAGTTACCTATTTTTTGGGAGTGAGTATCTAGGCTCAAAAATAGGGATCAATGGCCAAGTGCTAGGGGCATTATAAATACCCTCTCTTTTGAGAGGGTCAGGTATTCCAAAATCACCCTAATACATTCTTACTTTGTACTTGCCTTTTCCTCTCCTGATTCTTACTTTGGCATCAGAGTACCTTGCAAGTACACCCCCCTACTTCTTGGATTCCAGCATTGAAGATGAAGTCTCTAACCCACTTCAGGCTCTGATCAACCGAAAAGATTAGCGGCGCTGTCTGTGAGAATTCTGTTCTCCCAACCTTTCTTTCCCCATAAACCAAAGATCACAGCAAGTTTTCAAGATTCAGATCATGGCCAGCCAATGTAACATCAACGATA
The DNA here is from genome assembly GCA_963859935.3 of Lathyrus sativus. Lineage (NCBI taxonomy): Eukaryota > Viridiplantae > Streptophyta > Magnoliopsida > Fabales > Fabaceae > Lathyrus > Lathyrus sativus. The sequence continues at coordinate 162,962,916 of OZ012735.1, read as the reverse complement.
CGTGCAACACCGTCATCTCCCCTGCCAGCAAGATAGACAACAATGGGGCAAACCCATTTCTTGGAGACAACGTTCCTCAGCAGAGGGACGGAGTCACCGCATCTCCCTCCCCAGATCGCGCTGACAACATAGAGACCCAGTACTCAGAGAACCATCAACCTACCCTAGTTCCGCCCAATACCGGCTCGACCATGGAAGCTCTGGTTGAAGCCCTCAACAAGACGAACTTTCTGATCCTCTAGCAGAATGCAAGAATTGGAGCATTACAAGAGATCCGCCTTCCAAGATCTCTTCCACCAAGGCGCGAACACCAGAGATCTCGAAGTCATTCTCTTTGACGCATAAGAAATCACCAAATTCTATTAGATCCTGAATCCCTGTCGATGAAGAAATGCGACCGTACTCCTCCCCGGAGCCAACACTCCTCAGGGGCCAAGAGAATAAAAAGAGATCTACAGATAGAAAACCAACGTTCACCCTCGCCCAGACCTAAGGGTCGGTCGCAAAATCCGTATCCCCTTTGAGATTACAGTCCTCACCTTGAGAGAAATACCCGCTCTCGCTCATGGTCGAGCAACTACAGAGACGACGACGAACCTCAAGGCCTGTTGTCCCAGGAGATCATGGCCACTCAATTACCTAGAGTGTTGGAGAAACCCACACACCTAAGCACATCGAGAACATTGATGCCCTGCTCAACTACTGTGGCGTCAAAGGCGCCATCAAATGAAAGTTGTTTGCAACGAAACTGAGGAAAGGAGCAATGTCTTGGTGCAAGAGCCTCCCCTACGAATCCATCACCTCATGGAGGTAATTGGGGAGGATGTTCTCGAGACATTTTACAGCCTCTCACCATTATCATTTAAGGAAAGGACGAATCTCTTCGGGAATACATCAAAATATTCATAAAGAAGTCGTTTATGTCTCCACGACCGACAGAATGAAAAAATATTTGCTCGAGCAAGGGCTCTGTCCCCGCAGCGACTCTGCCAAGACGGTTGGCATTGAGACCCCAACAACACTGGAATCCCTCCTCCTCAAGGCTCAGACATATATCCAGTATGAAGAAAAAGAAGCGGCAAACACTGCTCGAGACTCAAGGCACCAAGAGAACGCCAGGTCCTCAAAACATGACGACTCATCGTCAACTCGTCGGGTAGCAGAAAGAAGAAGGGATGACCGCCCCCGGGAATCCCGAGATTACAAAGGGTAATCTAGCTATTTCTATGAGTACACGCCATGGACCGCCTCGCGTGAGAAGATTCACTCTGACTGCATGAACTCGAAGTTTCGGAAGGCAGGGGTTCATTTGCCAAAGCAGATACTTGCCAAGCCGGACGCAGATAAAACAAAGTACTGTTGGTTCCACAGGAGCCATGGGTACATGACGGATAACTGTATCCTCCTTAAGGATGTAATTGAAATCTTGATTAGAGACGAGCACCTGAAGTAGTTTGCAAAGAAGAAAGATGCTCCTCGACAGGAGGCCCAAAAATCGAAGAAAGTTGAAGAAGAAGTACCTTCCTCGGACGACGTCGGTCTTCAGGTCGCCATGAGCATCTCAAGACTAAAATATTTATACGTCCCCGATGGGATCGACGTCCCTATTTACTTCATTACACATAGCCTCTGGGAAACCTTCCCCTCCGCCATATTCATATCGGGAGAAGGATTCAACAAGGTGAATATGGCGTCAGTAAAGATAAAGTTTGAGCACCTCATTAACATGAGCTCGAACCAAAGTTCTACCCTCGACAAGATCTGGGGAGATTTAGTCCCCATCACTTTCTATCATGAATAAACCATCGGTGGAGTCGCTAACTCCAGTATTCCTCTGCTCGTAAGGGGATAGATAGCCAACTTCGATGTTCGGCGAATTCTGATCGACCAGGGAAGCTCGATCGACATTATGTACTCCCAATTGTTATCCACGCTTCAACTAGACGAGACGCTCATGACACCCTATGTAGGCTCAAATCTACAAGGCTTCAACGGTTCAGTCACGAAGTCATGGAGATATGTGGAGCTGACTGTCACCTTCAGGGCAGCGGAGACTGCCAGGTCCAGTTTTTGGTCATTGATTGCCCATGTGTTTACCAGTGCATCTTCGAACGACCAATGCTAGCCGAATTGATAGTTGTTCCCTCCATGGTGCACTTAAAGATGAAGTATTACACTTCCAAAAGGCTCATCACCACCCTGTATGGAGACATAGAGGCGGAAAGAATGTGCTTCGAGGCAGCCTTAAAAGGGCTGAACACCGTCACCATTCGACCAAAGGCGTCCAACAAGCTTATCTTGCCCCACTGCTCCGACGAGACAAAATTGCTGCCCTTGTTGACTCCATCGACCTCGACAGTAGTTTCTCCAATGACAACTCAATGGACCAGAAGAAGAAAGGGAGGGAGACCCAGTCAAACTCGAGTAACCCCTCGACATCAACTAGAGGCAACAAGCCTTCCCATCCTATGTGACCAATCCCAGATGGAGAATTCAAGCTAGTCCTCCTCGAAAATGACCCCCCTCAAGGGAGTGAAGATTAGTATCGGCCTTCCCTACATTATGAGGAAGAACCTGAAAGCTTGTCTCAGAGAGAACACATACCTGTTTGCGTGGAGTGCCTCGGAGATGCCCGAGATGGATCCAGAGGTGGCCTATCACAAGCTTACCATCGACCCCGCCGTAAGGGCAGTAGCCCAGCATAGGTGCAAGCAGCCCCCGGAAAAAATAGAGGCTACCGAGCAAGCTGTAAGAGACCTCCTAGAGGCAAATTTCATTTTGGAAGCCAAGTACACTACTTGGATGTTCAATGTTGTACTCGTGAAAAAATCTAATGGAAAATGGAGAATGTGTGTTGACTATACTGATCTTAATAGGGCCTACCCTAAAGACACCTATCCCCTCCCCAACATAGACAAATTAGTCGATAATTTTGCTGGTTTTAAATTATTATCTTTCTTAGATACATATTCGGGCTACAACCAAATACCCATGGCCAAACAACTATTATTATAACATAATGCTCTTCGACTTGAAAAACGCTGGTGCTACCTACCAGAGAATGATGAAAAAAGTCTTCCGAGGAGAAATCGAGGATATGCTCGAGGTTTACATGGACGACATGATCGTGAAATCCCACGAGAAATCCAACCATAGGTTTCACCTAAAGAAGGTTTTTGACTAGGCCATAAAGTACAAGATGTACTTCAATCCGGAGAAGTGCATGTTCGGGATACGGGGAGGCAAGTTCCTCGGTTTCTACCTAACTAAACGAGGAATTGAAGCCAACCCCGACAAATGCAGAGCCTTCTCCAAATTCCTCATGCCGAGTTCAAAAAAATTGATCTAATCTCTGAATGAAATGCTCACCTCATTGTCCTGTTTTGTGGCAAAATCTGCTCAGCACGCACTCCCCATTTTCAAACTCCTCCTCAAAGAGGCAGCTTTTGAGTGGACAAAGGAATGTGACAAAGCCTTCATCCATATAAAGAAAACTTTATCGAAACCATTAGTCCTCTCTCGGCCGGACTATGTGGAGACCCTCTATCTCTATCTCTCCGTCGCAACCGAAGTTGTCAGTACAACCCCCATTCGTGAAACCCCAGAGGGGAAGAAGCCCATATATTTCACGAGCAAGGTGTTGCAAGGACCAGAACTTAGATATCGATAGATCAAAAAAGTAGCCTTGGCCCTCATCAATGCAACGAGGAGGTTGAGACATTATTTTCTAGCCCACACAATCATGGTGTGGACAGACCATCTCATGAGGCAACTATTGAACTGTCCAGACATGGCCAACAGAATGCTCAAATGGTCGTTGGAGCTGCCTGAGCTCGACATCAAGTATAAGAGCAGAAAAGCCCTCAAAGCCCTGGTGTTGGCCGACTTCGTGGCGGAGATGACCTTGCCTGCCTCCTCGGCCTGATGAGTCTGTAAGTGGACAATCTTCGTTAACGGAGCATCCAACTCGGCAAGGAGCGGGGTAGGCGTCATCTTAGAAAACGAGGAAGGCATCCTCGTTGAGGTCTCGCTCGCTCTATCTTTCCCTACCTCTAACAATCAGGCAGAGCATGAAGCTTTCCTTTCGGGTCTACGCCTCGTCGAAGACCTGGGAGCCGAGGAAGTCATAATTTGCATAAATTCCCATATCGTGGCTCTCTAGATACGGGGAGAGTATCAAGCCACAAACGATAATCTCTCTAAATACCCAACCTTGGTCAAAGAAAAAATGACGAAGTTCACGTTCGTGGAAGTGAAACACGTTCCTCGCGAACACAACGTCCGAGTAAATGTCATATTGAAGCTAGCAAGCACAAAAAAGAAAAGAGGAAACAAATTCATCATCCAGAAGATACTTCCTTGATCGAGCATCGAGAGAACTTCCCCAACCATCAACGTAAATGGAATTGGAGACAGCGACTGTTGGATGACCCCGGTCTATAACTACCTTGCCAAGAATGAACTACCATCTGACCCGAAGGAAGCCAGCGTGGTCACGCGCATAGCTTGTTCCTACGTCCTGGTTGAAAATAAGCTTTACAAGCGAGGGTTCTCCATTCCTCTCCTCAAATGCGTAGAGGAAAACATGGTCACCCACATCCTACGCGAAATCCACAAAGGGATCAATGCCCAACACCTCGAAAGAAGATCCATCGCCAAAAAAGATCTACAAGTAGGATATTATTGACCGACCATGCAACATCACACGAAGGAACATGTTAAAAAATGTGACAAATGAAACGTCACGGGGACATGCACTTGACACCGCCCAACGAGCTCAAAACAATATCCTCTTGTGGCCCTTCCCATGTGTTGCACCCTAAAATTTGCCCAACCTTATTCACTTGGTTTATGTTTCATTATCATTAGCATTTGCATATAGAGTCATGTACATAGACTAACCATCTGCATATCATAGGCATAGCAGGTCATTCAACAGGGGACCAATCATTATTCTCATCTCTAGAAGCCTATCAAGAGGTTATTATCCCAAGTCAATCTCATTCAAGTCATCAGGAAAGAATTTGAAAGCAAAGAGTTCAGCAGATCAAGCCTTGAGTCCATCTCCTAGCTGAGGGTATCTGAGGGTCAACAAGAGGGTTGTGAGCTGTGAAGTGAAGGCATGGAGAATATCTAGACATTATGAGAGACTTAGAAAGTCATTTAGAGAAGGAGACAAGTCATTGATGAGAGCACAAGAGCTATAGTTGAAGACAGTCAACTAGGGTTTCATCTGGGTCAACCCTAGGTCAACCCTAGGTCAATTGACTGATTTTAAGGGGCATTCAAGTCTATTGGAGAGATGTGGGGTTCATCATTGGATATATAAAGAGGGATATGGAGATATACCAAGGAGAATTCAAGAGGAATCAAGGAGAAGAGGAGTTTCTAAATTAGGGTTTCTGTGTAAAATCCCCTAGTTTAGGTCAAATTTCCAAGCAAGATAAGTCAAAATGCTAGCTTCAAATGGCTTCTTGGCCAACATGAAACTTTTAGAGGATCTCAATACCTTTAATTTGAGTGGTGGAAGACATCAAGGAGATTTATAGAACTCAAGTTATGGTCCTTGCAAGTTACAGGTCATCTGAGGTATCTGAATTTTTGTCTGTGAAAGTGACTTGACTTCCAAGCTAGTTTTACCCCTCAAGGAGATTTCAAATGAATTCTTGGTCAACATAAGAATTGTTCCTCATTGTCTTAGCTTTCTAGAATGGTATAGTATGCCTTCATATGATGTGGAGAACTCAACTTATGGTCTTGGCAAGCAAAGGGTATTTTGGGCATTTGTGAATTACAGGTCATTTTAACCTATGTCCAAAACTCATACAAGGAGGCCTCAAATGGAAAAACTTACAACATCAAACTTGCTCCAAATGGGATTTTAAGTCTAGAAAGAAGGTCACAAATTATTGGAGAAGCTCATAGCATGAAGTTGCATAATTGGTCAAAATTTGAACTAAAAAGGCTTATAATTTAAAGAAATTCAAAGTGAAAAATGGTTTGGGAGATTTATGAGTCCAAATGGAGACTTCCAATATATGATTTTGAATGGAAAAGCAATTCTAAGAACAATGGTTCAAACACTTTTTTGAGTTTAGAAGGAAAAAAGAAAGATATTCATGGTTACTTGCCTTTTAAGAAACATTTCAAAAATGGATCAAAGTTGGAAGGCAAGGGAATGTGCAAGATGGATCTAGAATGTTCATATGAGCTCTATATATTCATGAAATGAGGATTGATCAAGGGTTGGCTTCATTTTCACCAAGAATCTCCCAAATTCTCTCATTCTTTTTCATTGAATTCTCATTCCAATTCCTCAAATTCTTCACCAAATCATCATCAAAATCAACTTCATTATACTGTTTCATCATCATGGATCATAATTCAATCAAGAACAAGGTGTGATTACTCCATTTTCGAGCACTTCCATCATCAACATCAAAATCACAATCTCCATTGGACAGCACAATTCAAGCCAGGAATCATCAAAGTATTGCATACAGAATCAATCACTGAGTTAATTGATCAAGATCCAAACCTTGGAAGCCTCAGATCCACGAGTCTCCATAGCTGTTTTCAAGATTTCACACCAGGTATGTTTTCTCTGCCACAGCTTGATTCAATTAGGTTAGCATGATTTTATTAGTTTAGATGTAATGTAGGAGGTTAGTAGAGCAGTTAGGTTGAATTTGGAGTAGATTAGTGATGATTGTTAGCAGGTTGTAGAAACTGTTAAGGCTTGAAACTCGTGGCTTAGTGCATTAGAATTCTAGGTTGTTAGCGCAGGTTAATCACCATTAGCTATGGAAGAGGTTAGTGTAAGTTTGATTGAGAATTGTGATGATGCATCTCAGAGTATGTTCATGGTGACCAGATCTTGTTGCTATCGGGTTTGTTGATCTAGTGAATTTCAAATCAATCTAAGACCATAGGATTATAGAGGGAGAGATTCTGAGCATTTTTCATGTTGACATTATGTTGATTCATGGCCTGGAGAGTGAGGACAGATTGGTGGAATGTTGCTCGTGCATGAGCTTTCATGGTGAAACCCTAATTCTCACAGATCAAATGAAGGAGACGAAATCTGGACCGTCTGTGTGGTGTTGGACCCTTGACTTGGAGAACGATCCTAGGGCTAGCGTTTAATCTGATTTTGGAGGGAAGTTAGTTTGGTGCCAAAACGCACCGTTTCATTAATTGAAACGGGCGGGCCTGAGTGGATGCTGCTAATCCCACCCCCAGTAATAGGCCCATTATCCATTTGAACGTGATTCTGATGCTATTTTCACCCCCCTGCGCTGTTTCTTGTTTTTATTATTGCTGAGTGTTTCTGGGCCTTAAGCCAGCTTTCTATTTGCACCTCCATCTGCCTGGCCCATCCAAATGTGAACTGCGCGCGCCTACTATTCATACCCCCTCCCTCATGTTATTTGATTTAATTGTTTTTATTTCTCTTAATTTTTTTATGCATTTTCAAAAATTCATAATAAATCCATAAAAAGTCATTTTTAGTTCATTCTTTTTACACTATTTTCTTTAGGATATTTAGAAAATTATAGAAAAATAAAATTGCATTTTTATTTTTATTTCATATTTTTTTCATATTTTCTAAATAAATGTCATTTTACATAGATTCATTTCATGCATGATTTTGCTAATTTTTGTTCTACTAGATGCTTTCATATTTTTTGTTCATTCTTTTTAGGGTGTTTAGATTAGATATTGAACTTGTAGATTCAATTTAGTTCCCATTTTTAGGAATTAATTTTAGGTGATTAATGTAGGCTTGAACATCATGAACAAATTAGGGTTTTTTAGGTGATGACTTAAGAAGTTTGATTTCATTTCCCTTAGGACTTAGGATTTAACTAGATTAGTTATGGGACTATAAGGGCTATGGGTAGCTATTAGATCCCTTAGAGAAAAGTCAGGATTCCCCTACTGCTATTAATACTGTCTGTATCTGATTGACTGGTGTGGTGTGCCCTCTGGGAATTCTTGCTTGCTTGATTGGGTATTGGGATTGTTTGGGGACCCTGGGGAAGCTGAAGACCTGAGGAGATGAAGCCATTGGAGATTCAAAGATTGAAGATCAACTGCCAGAGTTGAAGAGAGGAGGTTCTTGCTAGCAGCTGCTGAGGAGACTAGGGTTTAGGAGCTAGGCAGAGCTCTAGGTTAGAAAGCTTGTTTCTCAAACATGGATTGCCTTGTCTGCATCCATTCTTTCTCTATGATTCAAAGTCTCTTTCAAATGTCCACCTCCTTCCTTTGGAAGGATCAGTGAATATATTTGAAAGATAGAACTTTTGAGAGGAAAATTTCTGTTTAATGTTAACAGTTGATGAACCACCCTTGGTAGGTAATTAACTGTCTAACATTCACCCAATTCACTCTTGTGACTGATCCCTCATCCTGGAGGTTTGAGCATGAAGAAAAGCCATTGCAGATAGAAGACTGATGATCAAAGCCCTTGCCTGAAGGCCATGAAGATGGATATTGATGCTTGTTGAAGCCTGTAGCTGATTGGAGATTACTTGGAGCCAGATGTTGATTCAGAGCTGTTGATGCTGTTTCTTTTGCTGTTGTATTTCATTTCTGATGTATTGATTGGTTTTACTGGACTGTATTGTTTGCTGTTTACCCTGCTGGGTTGAAAGTGAAGCCTGTTCACTTTTGCCTATTGTTTTCTAGGTTCGAGGTTGAGTGGGACTCCCTTGCCTCGCTTGTGCTGTTGCATCCATGCATTTTACTGTTTTACTGTATATATCTGATATTGTTTCTGTTTCTGCCTATCCCGTAGGATCTCTGTTTCTCTCTGTGCAAGAGAGGAGCATGATAGACACTAGGTCTTAACCCATGCATGATAACATTAGGTTAGTTTGTTTCCCTTCGCAACCGTAGGTTAGAGTTCTGTCTCTTTCTTTCTCAAAACAAACAGAAAAACACATAAAGATTTCAAACACAATAAAAGACACTTCTTCCGTAAAAGAATGTGAACTCATCAAGACGTCATTTTTTGTCCGCTTGGACTGCTAATCAAGAAACCCTTTTTTAGAAGGAATAAAATCAATCAAGGACAGACTTATGTCGTGCGTGGCCCGAACTACGTTTGCTCTGATCTTCCATGCTGTGTGGAAGTACGTAGGCATAGGATGCGATATCCTAGCGAGCAACCTTCCCCTCCTTTCCCGTAGGTAGGCGAACTACGTTGACTCTGATTTCTCGTTCCAGACGGGAATACGTAGGCATAAAGTGCGATACTTTGCCGAGTCATTTTTTATTTTCATTTTTATTTTCTTTTTAACCCTGGACCTATAGTTTAGATAGAATAACAATCCATACCCGAAAACAAGCGTGGATCCCGTCGAGTACGACGGACGTGAGGGGTGCTAATACCTTCCCCTTGCGTAACCGACTCCCGAACCCAGGTTTTGGTTGCGATGACCATACCTGTCCCGTGTTGTGCGAGGTTTACTCTGAGCGTTTCCTTTCCCTCCCGTGGGATAAATAACGCACGGTGGCGACTCTTCTGTTCAGCCGGCGCCGATTTTCGCAGTAGCGACACCATGGTGGGGCCTGGACATCCTATGATTATTTGTTGTAGGATCAAATCAGAATAAATACTTGATACTGGGCATGGATTATTTTATAAAATGGGTAGAAGCAAAGGCTCTAGCCAAAGCAACTGCCTAAAATATACTTCATTTCTATAAGCAAAACATCCTTGACCGCCTCGGTGTTCCCCAGACAACTGTCACCGACAATGGGACACAGTTCACGGATACAAATTTCCAAGAATTCATTGCCAAACTAGGCACCAAACAACACTTTGCATTCATCGAGCACCAGCAGACGAACGGGTAAGCTAAAGCGGCAAACAGGGTAATCTTGCGAGGTCTCAAACAAAGACTGGACGAAATAAAAAAAATAGTGGGTCGAGAAGCTGCACAGCGTGCTCTGGGCCTACTGAACCACGCCCCACTCGACAACCGGGGAAATCCCTTTCCGATTAGCATACGGGACCGAGGCAGTGATCCCTACCGAAATATACGTGCCCTTCAGGCAGACTGAAGCTCCCCTAGACAAGGAGGCAAACAACGAAGTGCTGAGGGAGGAGTTCGACCTCGTCGAAGAGGTCCTATCAGGAGCAACCCTCTGTGAGGCCTCGTTAAAACAAAGAGTCACAATCAGGCATAATGCCAAAGTCATATGGTGAAACTTCCAAGTAGGCAGTCTTGTCCTGAGAAGAAATCACAAGGATTCCCGTGAAGGCAAACTCGCCACAAATTGGAAGGGACCCTATCGTGTTCGAGCAAAAATGAAAAATGGGGCATACTACCTAGAACACCTCAATAGGGAAGAAATTGCTCGACCTGGAACGCCGAAAAGCTAAAACAATATTACAGCTAAGGCCACAACAATTGGCATGCTCCGTCAAAATGAAGAGCATAATGTAGCGACCAGAAGTGTGTGCCCTGGTACAAGTGTTGCAGACTAAAATCAATCAAGGCAGGCTTTTACTCTGGAATGAGCAAAACCTTTACCCAACAGCGATCACTCGACCGAGCCCGCCGTCGCCACCGTATCGCAAAAGGAAGAACACCCAACTCACGATGGGAAGTTCACACTGCACAACTCAGGGCACAAATGTGACATGAATTCCACTCTCTTGCCCGAAAAATATCTAGGCCTTTCGACTAGTTCCCCTCATTGTCGATAAACTATTTGTAGAGCAAACCTTAAAACACTGAAAAAATTGTTCATGAAAATAACCCATACAAACGAATACTCACGATGAACAGCACGTGACACTCAGCGAAATCAAGCAAAGTAAAAACATACACGCACAAATATCCAAAAGAAATCATACACAAGCGACCACCAAGGCCAAAATCACATTAAAAAATAAAATGGCCACGAGGACCGCGATTGTAAGGATATTATAGAAAATCAATCAACATGTGGTTGTGGTTCCTCGTGGGCAGGTTGCTCGTTCTTCTCGTCCAACCTGAGGAAATTGGTAATGACGATCTGGCCTCCTGCCATGTTGTGGAAGAATCATGTCCCTGCGGTAAATGGCTTTACCCAGGGTTCACAATTTTTAGCTTCTTCACCATGTTGTTGAAGTCCGCCTCAACAGCTCCCAAGCATTTCTCCTCGGCCTGGTTAATCCGGGCGTTAAGCTTGGAACGAGTCTTCAGACTCTTCACCTCATCGCTCTTGTCCTCGGCAGGAGCCGTGACAACCTGTAAAGCAGCTACCACATCCTCTAAGGCTTTCTTCTTTGCAACCAAGGTATCTCGATCCTCGGTAACCCTGACCAGCTTCTTCTTGGATTTCTTTGCCGCTGTTGCACCCCAAAATTTGCCCAACATTTCTTTACCTAGCTTATGTTTCATTTCATTCACATTAGCATTATCATTTGCATTTCATTGACATGTATGAAGGAGATCAAGAGGTATGATTTCCAATCAAGAGCTATACAAGACTTTGAAGCTAGCTAAGAAGGTTATTCAGATGTTCAAGGGTTGATATCCTTGTCAGAGAAGTTAAAAGATCCTCAGAGAGAGTGGTTGAAACCAAGTATGTGGGTCTCTTAACTTGAGAGTTATGGGAAAGCCATCAGATGATTCTGAAGCCATGAAGTTAGACTTGAGGTCTTGATAGAGCTCATGAGAAGTGTTGAAGATCACTTTGAGGCCTAGACAGGTCATTGTGCAAGAATAAGAAGCCTCAGCCATGAGTGGTGCAGCTAGGGTTTGACTAGGTCAACCCTAAGTCAATTGAGGATTTGAAGAAGGTTGAGACCTAATTCAATAGCCATGTGATCATGGATTGATACATTGATATGTTCTATGGATGATTCCAATGTTAACTCATCATGATTGAAGAGTTTGAGAAGTTTTAGGCTAGGGTTTCTAAGGCTTGACAGTGTAAAATCCCCTAGTTTGACCCTTATCTTCAAGGAAATGTAGCTCAAGATGTGATTGTCATATCTTCTTGACCCTAACATGATTGTTGTAGAGCATGGTCTTAGATTTAATTTGAGTGCTATAAGTCCTTGATAGGGTTTATAGAACTCAAGTTATGGCTTTGACAAGTTACAAGTCATCTGAGGTATGTGAATTTGGGGCTTGAAAGTTACCCAACTTGCATGAAACTTTTGCCCAAGAAGGATGATTCCTATGAACTTTTGGTCAACATGAACGTTGTTCCTTATCCTCTTAGATTTCCATAGAGTACTAGAAGTCCTTGATAGGATTTTTGGAACTCAAGTTATGGCTTTGACAAGTCAAGGGTATTTTGGGAAGTTGTGATTATAGGTCATTTATGATCATAGGTCATTTTCACCAGCTTAGACACCTCAAATGAAATTTTGTTCAACTAGAAAGTTTCTCAAAATGGGGTTTTAATCATGACCATGAATCAAGGAGACATTTAAATGGATCAAGGAAGAATATGGTTCAAGGAATTTTGAAAAAAGGAAGAATTAAAGGGAATTAATGACCAAAAATTGAAATAATTCATTTTGTGTCCAAACAAGGCAAAATTATAGGTCATTTTGAATGGAAAAGTCATTTTAGAAACTTTGGAAATGTTGGAATTTTGGTTTGAGGTCAAATTCATGCCATTTCATTTCATTTCTTCATGATGAAGCAACATGACCAACATGAACCATTGGCTTGCAAACAAGGAAATTAACATAACAAACTAATTCAACATCTCATGAGATGATGATTGCAAGCATTTTCATACCCAAAGAGAGCAAGTGCACGACTGTTGAAACATGGTATTTTGAAGGAGAAAGTGAAATTGAAAATCTCATATGGAAGGTTACAGAAAGTTCTAGACATTTCCATTGAGTTCTATATAAACATTAGAGTGTGTTCAGCCATTTTTTTGGTGAAGATTGAGCCCTGAAGCAGAGAGTGAGGTTGAAGTTTCACAGCTGCAAGTTGAAATCGATTTCTAAGTTCAAGGCCAAATCAAGGGAAAGTGAAGGTTGCATTAGCTTCAGAAGGTGATTTAGAGTGAATCTGCATCATCTTGAAGGTTGAATCGAGCAAGAAGTGCATATGTTACAAGCTCAAATACAGGTTTTAACTTCTTGAAATTTATCTCTAATTATGTGTTTTTAGTGAACTAGAAGCATGTGGTTAGGTTCCCCTATTGATATAGATGGATTTTGGATGATTAATTGCAACTTTAGAGACAATTTAGGTTGGATTTCATTTTCGGTTGAGATTGATATCTCAAGATTCAAGCATTTTTAGAGTGAATGAATGGCATGGTTGAATTGCTGGTGAAATTCTGGTCAAGATTCATTCAGGAATCGTGGCGAATGGTTGGCTATAGACGAAGTTAGGGTTGTGCAGGGGTGGCCGGAAAAGCCACCGGCGACGACCTGGTTCGCGCGTAGGTTTGCAGGTTTGAAATGAGGAAGATGAAATCCTCACCATCCATTCACGAGGAAGACTTGACTCAGTCCAATGATCCTAGCACTCTCGTTGAGCCACGTAACCTTTCCCAAAACTCACCGTTTTGCTTATTGACTTTGTTTCTTCGCTATGTGAACCAAACGTGCATGGGATCGAATCCTGGCTTGTACTATTTTTCTTTCTTGTGTTAATTTCTGAAGAGAATGCAAGTGAGTTGAAGCGCCTGGGCTTTGGACTGATTAATATTCGCGCCCCCTTTTGGGCCCAACCCAGGATTTGAACTTGAAATCATTGCTATTCAGCACGCATGTTTGTCATTTTCTTCTTATTTCTTTTATTTTGTGCATTTCATGTAGTTTGTAAATAATTCATAAAAAATAGAATAATAACTCAATTAATTCCAGATTTTGTTTCCTTGATTCATGATTGAATCTAGAATTTTATTGAATAAAAATATTAGGAATTCATACATTTGTGATTTTATGTGCAGTTTTTACATTTTAATTGACATTAAATCCATTATGGTTGATACCTTGTTTTGCTGAGTTTTGTGTGATCATTTGATGATGATTCTTGAGCTGATTTTTTGTGTGTAGTTAGTTTAGACATGTATGCTCCTCTTAGATTTTTCTCACATTTTTGTGATGAAATTAGGTGTTGGTTTTAAGTTGAAACTTTAGGTGCTCTAGTTTTAGGGTTTAGCCTTAGTACCTTATAGTTTAGGATTTATTTCTAGGACTTTGTGGATGATTCAACCTCTGAATTTTGCATGGTAGATTCATGATTGACTTATGTGTCCATAGTTATTTTTGTAGGAATTTTCAATTGGTTTTAGTATTTTAGTTAAGATTAACTTTAGTACTAGGTTTTAGGTGATCCTAACTTGCTAATTCAACTAGAATGATTTCTTTAGTTCCCTTAGATTAGGGTTTTGCCTCTCTTGCTCTTGGATGATGATGAAGACATGTGTGGGCTGCTGAGGAGTGCATGGTGGAGCTTGGACTTGAAGTTTGCTCTTCCTTTGGAGTAGTTTTGTGTAGGTGTTAAGATTAGGGTTTGTGAGTAGAGCTTCTAGATAGATTCTCTTCTTTCATAAACATGGAAGATGTTGATCACTTCCATTCTTCCCTATGATGTAAGGTCCCCTTGTGAAGGCCTCATCCCTCCTTTGGTAGTATGTGTGGCTCTTCACAAGTTGGTAGAACCTTTGAGGGGTCCTTTCTTTGATGGTGGAGTGTTTAGTGGTGACCTTTGGTCTTCACTTTGCTTTCCACTATCCAAACCTTGCTCTTGTTAGATGAATCTTTCTCCCTTGATATAGGATGGAGTTCCTTGTTAGAATATTGAAGATGCTAGAAGTTGCTACTTCTCTGTATTTGAAGACTGCCAGTGGAGCTGAAGCTTGAAGACCAAGAAGAACAAGTTGACACTTGTGAAGAAGATCAGGATGAGATTGAAGAAAAAGCTGAAGCTTGAAAAGGATGAAGATCAAGTTGATACTTGTGCTGGATGTATTGAAAGCTTAAAGGAGCAAGTTGATACTTGCTATTGAAGATGATAGCCTTGAAGAGCAGTTGAGGATTGAGGACTGAACTGCTGTCAGAGGAGAGCTTTGCTGTGAAGCTGTGGGGGCTGTTGATCTGCTTTCTTTCCTGTCTGTTTGCTTGTTGTGCAACTGTATTGATGTGACTTGTTTGATTTGCTTGATGCATTAGAATAAGTTCATGTTTAGATTGTATTAAGCCAGGAGCATGATTGCACTAGAGGTTGAGTTACTCCCTCTGCTTGTATTTTTACTGTATGGCTTTGCCTGCGGGTATTCGGTAGAGCCTTGCTCCCTTGCCTATGTGGTTTATGATTTGCTTGATAGCATGTTATTTCTTTTGTATGATTACAATTATTCATATTTGGCTTGAGATTGAGATGACCTTGTGGAGGCTGATGTCCCACACACATTTCCTCCCTCACTTGCATTGCATGCATTTTACAGTCGTTTACTGTTTACTGTTTAAGCTGATGCTTTATCTGTTTCTGTGTATCATTGACATGATCCCATAGGAATCTCACTTCCTTTGATAAGGAAGTGATGATTATAACTTTAGGTTGAAACCTATGCATGATAACTTCTAGGAGTTCCCTGTTTCAAACTTCAACCATAGGATGAATCCTTGGCATGACAACAGTAGGACTTGATAGTCCCCCCCCCCCCCTTAGTTGAACCTGTTCGTTCTCTCTTCTCATCTCAAAACAAATTAAAATACAGTAATAAAGGTTAACTGATGTCGTACGTTACGAGCCTTAAGCTATCTGAGAAAGGATTGTTAGAGAGTTTCTTTTCAACAGTCTGGATGTTTAGTATGGCACCCTTTGGGTGACATGCGACGCATTCATTCTCAGGTCATAGTCTCTAGTGCGATATTGGTTGCAAACATCCATAAAAAACAGTTCTTCCGTAAAATATAGAAAACAAACTTCAAACCTTTTTGCCCCGTGGGCCCATAATTCAAAGGAAGCTTTTCTGAAGAAAAGAGTGTCGTTAACTCTCAATTCTACCGCAAACGGTAACGCCTAAGTCTCCAAGGGTCGAGCTGCGTACATCCAACTACTGGAACTATTTGTTAACCCTACTCGATAAAACAGATGAATCTGAACCCCCGTAATCCGAATTATCCCGAACTACGTAAGCTCTGATCTCTCATACCTGTTGAGAGTACGTAGGCACAATACTGATGTATTGGCGAGCCACCTTCCCCCATCACCCGTAGTTAGCCGAACTACGTAGACTCTGATTTCTCGTTCTCTGATGAGAATACGTAGGCATAAAGTGCGACGCTTTGCCGAGTCATTTTCTTTTCTTTTTTAAGCCAGCCTTGATAGGTAGATAGATAAAACCAACCCGTCAGATAAACACAACAAGCGTGGATCCCATCGAGTACGATGGACGTGAGGGGTGCTAATACCTTCCCCTTGCGTAACCGACTCCCGAACCCAGACAATGGTTTCCTTTCCCGTTCCGAGGGATAAATAACGAAAGGTGGCGACTCTTCTGTTTTGTCGGCACCTTATTTTCGCGGTAGCGACAGCTGGCGACTCTGCTGGGGACTTTGATAGTTTCCTGGGATCCAACGTCCCTTATGCGAGTCAGTTTGGGGATCCAACGTCCCCTGTAAGAGTCAATCCTAATGCTTGTATGTTTACTTGTTGGGTTGTGTTTACTTATCGCATTTTATTTCCCGCGCTTTATGTTCAGTATGATATGATTATCTGTGCTGTTGTGGGAGGGGCATTCTGATGAGTGAGGAGCCAGACCCAGGCTTGAGTGTACCTAGCATTAGTTGTGGAAATTAGTGAGCGCGTGCTTGCTTTGCAGACACTAGTGTCTCATGAAATCCACGCTCAGACGAGGTTCTCCCGGTTGACTTCTTTTCTGGCCCTTTGGGCCTGAGGGGTTGTTGGTTTGGAGGATTGTCGACTCTGGGGACCGATCATTTAGGATTCAGCTAAGTGAGGCCGCTTCAGAAGATGGTGATGCCACACCTTCTGGGTATCGTATCATCTCTCTTGAATGTCTGTGACGCTGATGATTGCATAGGATGCCGAACTTGTGTCAGTTTAGGTCCATACCTGTGAGCAGGGTCGGGTTTGTTGCAGGAAACCTTAACCTTCAGACTACCTGGTTTTCTTGATAGTGAATCAGTTTTGTTGGTATCAGAGGTTCTCATCATCAGATGTGTATTTGTTCTTGACAGAGCAGATTTATAGTCCTGTATCAGAGGTTCTCATCATCAGATGTGTATTTGTTCTTGATAGAGCAGGTTTATGGTCTGATATCAGAGGGTCTCATCATCAGATATATGGTTGTTCTTGACAGAGCAGATTGATGGTCCGGTATCAGGGTTTTCTTCTCATCAGAGATAGGGTTATTCTTGACAGAGCAGTATTGTGGTTTTGTTGATACAGAACCTTCTTCTCCGCAACAGCACAGTCGTCTTGGTCTCCTGCTGCATGATTACATTTTGCATTTTGCATTGTTTTGCATACTCATTTGCATTTCATTAACGTGTGTCTGTGTTGCAGGTACCGTCTCCCCCGGTTCAGGTTTTCTTGCCTTCTATTGTGCTATTATGGGTTCTCTGAGGAAGACAGTGGCCTACAAGCTCCCCACTCCTGATGTTGTTCAGCTGTCTAATTTGATTGCTCTGGCAGATGATTCTGTGAGAGGTGAATTCAGAAAGTCTTATGGGAAACTGCTCAGCTTGGTTCGTAAACCTTCGGTGTTTGAGTTGAATGGGTTGTACGCCTTGCTGTAGTTCTACGATCCTCCTTTGAGATGCTTTACTTTCCCGGACTTTATTCTCGCCCCTACACTAGAGGAGTATGCTGATTTGTTAGGTGTGCCTATCAAGAGTCAGATGCCCTTTGTTCATACGGATGCTGAGCCTAATCTGGCTAGTCTAACTCTTTCGCTTCATCTGGATGCCTCTGAGTTGGTCTTGTCTAGTTGGAACGGGGTTCCCGGTTTCTCCTTGCAGTTCTTAGTGGGAAAGGCCCAGCAGTGTGCCAAAGACGGTTGTTGGATCGTGTTCAATGCTATTCTTGCTCTTTGCATATACGGCATCATTTTGTTCCCTAATATGCCTGACTTTGTAGACTTCGACGCCTTTCATATCTTTGCAGCAGGGAATCCAGTCCCTACCTTGATTGGAGATGTCTATCATTCCTTCCACTACAAAAACGAGAACAGAAGGGGCAAGAATGTCTCGTGCTGTGTGCCCCTATTCTATAGATGGCTTGATAGCCACCTACCCAAGAAGGGTCCCTTTGCTTCATCTGCGGCCACAGCTGAGTGGTTCGAACGTTTGATAAGTCTATCACCGGAGGATGTTGCCTGGTTTGATAGAGATAGGTTGGGTACTGAGATTATCTTCAGCTGCGGCGGGTTTCCGAATGTGCCTTTGATAGGCAGGAAGGGCTGTATCAACTATAATCCATCCTTGTTGGTCCGACAGTTTGCTTATGCTTTGAGAGCTCCGCCGAAGGATGAAGAGGTGCAGGAATCTCTGTACCTCACTGGTCTTCTAGTGGGGGATATGTTATCTAAGCTTCAGCACGCTTGGAATGGTATCAGTAGGCGGGGGAAACCGTTGCTGGGAAAAAGTAATAGCCAAGCCTACGCTCTATATGTGACCTGGATCAAAGCCAGAGCAGATGTCATAGGGATGTCGTTTCCTCCTGCCAAGTTAGAAAGCCCTCCAGTGAATGAAGAGCCTACCACCGTGCCTATTTAGCAGTACAATCAGGTGTTAGCTGAGCGAGAGGAGCTAAAGAAGGCAAACAAAGAACTGGAGAAAGAATTGGCCCAGCTCAGGAGCGAGAGAAGCGAAGTCGTCCATTCCTTCAAGAGACAAATAGAGCTGGTAAACAAGTTAGGTACGGATTTGACTAAGCAGTTGGCTGAACGTGAGTGTTTGGGTCGGGACTTCAAATTTGTCAACGGCGTATTGGCCACTAAGAAGCAGCACTTAGATGAAGCGTACCGGAGAATATCCAAGTTTAATCAGCATTGGAAGGCCACCCTAGCCAATGGCAAGGAACGGGAGGATAAGCTGAAGCAGCAGATCTCCAAATTGAAAGCCCAGGTGAAGGCTAGTGAGAAGAGGTTTGATGAAGAAACCGCTCGCAGATATGCCACTGAAGGCCTGCTAAACAAGGCTCTTGCTAACCTGAAGGAGCATAAACAGACGTTTGAATCCAAGAAGCGGAAGTTAGAAGATTGTTTCAGCGAAGGAGCATGGGAAGACTCGGTTGAAGGTCTTCAATACACTATTAGGCAGAGGGAGTTACTCGTCGAAGGGTTGCTCACTCGGCCTGATCATCCAGAAACGAGGGATTTGTTAGAAGAGTTTCGCGCCCGTGGTCGTGCTTGACTATATTTGTAATCCTTTTGTTTTGATCATTGTTGTATGCTGACCATCACCAGGCTTGTTGGTCGAGGTCATGCTATTGATTTTGCTTGTACTCAGTGACGTTGTGTACCGCCTTGATGGGCTTTCTTTATATATATGAGATGTTATTTCCATGACTGGACTCGGACTTCTTATTATCAGCACTAACACTCAGGCACTAGGATCGGGGGGGAAATCTCCCTAACGCACAGACACACGTTTGCATTTGCATGAAGCATTTGCATAACGAGCACTTTGTCGTTTTTTCTAACCCTTTGTGTATGCAGGTTGTTCCAGGATTGATCGAAGGCTAATCCACCACTATCCGACCAGAGCAAATCAAGCTAGAGCAATGGAACAAGTGCAGACTGACATTCAGAAACTCCGAGAGAGGATGGACCGCTTCATGGAGCTCATGCAAGTGGTTGCCAACGGCCAAGACCAGCTCAGAACATTGGTCCAGCCTCTGATCTCAAGGGTTGACAGCAACGGTGTACTCCATGGTGGGAATGTTCCAACCCCTCCGCCTGTTGAAACTCCTCAGAATGGCATCCCCGTGACCGGGGGGAACGGCAGTGGTAACGGCAATGTGATCACTAACATAGGGCTCAATGGTAATACGACTGGCGTCGGTAATGGAAATTTTGAAGCTAATGGCAATGCTGGACTGGGCAACGGCAACACAGGTGCTGGAAATCTGTATGGGCCTCAGCCATGGCTAGAAGATCGACAAGAAGATTTGTTCTCACAAAGGAGCGCTGAAGGAGAGCTGACTGTTGAAGCACGTCTGAGGTTTAAGGCACTCGAGGACAAAATGAGGAGTTTCGAGAACCTGAACACTATGGGTGTCGACATGAGTAAATTGGGATTGATTGCTGATTTCAAGGTGCCTCCTAAATTCAAGGTACCCGACTTTGAGAAGTACAAGGGCACCACCTACCCTCGTGTCCACCTAAGGTCGTACTACCGAAAGATGTCTGCTCACTCTGAAGACGAGAAGTTGCTGATGCACTTCTTTCAGGATAGCTTGTCCGGGCCATCCTTGGAATGGTACATGAGTTTGGAACCTACCAGTGTGGGCACGTGGAAGGAACTTGCTGAGGCATTCGTGCACCATTACCAGTATAACAGTGACTTGGCTCCGAACCGAGTTCAACTGCAGAACTTGTCACAGAGGAACAACGAGGGGTTCAAAGAATACGCCCAGCGATGGCGTGAATTAGCAGCTAGAGTTCAACCGTCGATGGTTGAACGAGAGCTTGTTGAGATGTTTGTAGCCACCCTCCCAGGGGTTTATTACGAGAAACTGGTCAGTGGTATGTCTGGAAGTTTCTCTGATCTCATCATCACCGGCGAGCACGTTGAAAATGGGATCAAACTGGGGAAAATTCAAGGTGTTGATCTATCCTTAGCTGGAGGAGGAAAGAAACCATATGGTAGCAAAAGGCGTGAAGGGGAGGCGAGCGTCATATCTAACGCTCGAGTTATGGGCCCACGGGGCAAAAGAGGTTTGAGGTTTGTTTTCTGTCTTTTATGGAAGAAGTGTTTTTTATGGTTGTTTGTAGTCCGTACAGCTCTAGAGACTATGACTTGGGAAAGAATGTGTCGCATATCGTCCAAAGGAAGTATACTAAACACTCTAGCCGATTGAGAGGATACCGCTCAATTATCATTAACCAAGTAGCTTAAGGCTCGTAACGCCCTGTACCAACTTGTCTTTATTACATTTTTTACTGTTGTTTTAGAGAAAGAAGAGAACGAACTCTACGGGGAAACTATCCAGCCCTAATGTTGTCATGCCAAGGATTCATCCTATGGTTGAGTTTGAAACAGGGAACTCCTAGATGTTATCATACAAAGGTTTCAACCTAAAGTTCTATCATCACTTCCTTATCAAAGGAAGTGAGAGTCTTAGGGGATCATGTCAATGGGATACAGAAAACAACTGCAAAAATCATTAAAGCAGATAAAACAGCAAATAAAACAGTAAAGATGCAAATGCAATGCAGCAATACAAGCAGAGGGAGACTCACTCAGCCTCTAAGCAATCAAGCAAAGAAAACAATCAAAACAGACAAGCAAAGGGAGCTCAGCTCAACCTTTCAATGCAAACACATCAGATAAAAAGAAAAACAACACACAAGCAAGGGGAGGATCACCTCAACCCTTAATGCAAGCAAGCAGAGGGAGACCCACTCAACCTATTAATGCAATCATGCACCTAGTCCTAAAATATTCTATATATGACCCTATTCTAATGCATCAAGAAATGTCAAACAAGGAATAGAAATGAAACCAAAATGAGCAACAGGGAATTCATCCCAGGCTACATCAGGTTGGATGTGTATCAACACAAGAGTCCATCATGGGCTCAACCTCTTTTGGAATGCATAGAATCCAACCAAAGGAAGGATTATGCTCTCCCAAGAGGGATCTTATGTCAATAGGACAGAGAAGATTAGGTATTAGTCCTAGATATCAATCTAAGGTATCTGGTTAAAGTGTATCAACACAGAATGTCCATCTCAGGCTCAACCTGTTAAGGAATGCACAGAATCCAACCAAGGGAAGGATTAGGCTCTCCCAAGAGGGATTCTAAGAAAAGGACTTGGAGAGGGATGACAGTATATAAACCAAGGGAATATACCATGCCAAGAATGTCAATCCAAGTCTCAACCTCTTAAGGAATGCACAGAATCCAACCAAAGGAAGGATTAGGCTCTCCCAAGAGGGCTCTTCATCAAGACTTGAAAGAGAAAGATAGTGCAGATCAAAGGAATGTATTATACTGATGACTGTCAATTCAAGGCTCAACCTCCTGAGGAATGCACATAATCCAACCAAAGGAAGCATTAGGCTCTCCCAGGAGGAATCCTCTTCAAGACTTGGAGAAAGAGGGTAGGGCAAAGCCCAGGGAAGAAATCACATAAGGGGAAGAAGGCACTACAGCAACTTCTAAGAAACCCTAATGACTAGCTACAAGGATCACCTAAACTAGGGGAATCAAAAGCTCTATCAAGGCCTAATCAAGGTTCTAAAGAGGTATCTACCTAAGTTCTATTCTATCAAGAAGGGATTTGAAACTTAGAGTTATCTAATGTTCACTTAAGAGACTAATCTATGAAGTAAGCCTAGTTAGGGTCACCTAAGCCATAATCAACTTGTAAAATGGGGGAATAATAGAAGATCACCTCTGAAAATACTAAGAAAAATCCTAAATGATCCTAAATGTGTTAGGGAATCATAATAGAAAATTTAGGATCAAAACCTAAATCTAAGGGGTCTAAACAATTTCTACATCTCAATGTGTGCTAAAAGGAAATCATAAGGGGGAAGTACTAAAAACCTATCTCAAAACCATACTTAGAAGCATCTAAAAAATGTAAGAAAAATCATACAATATACTACAATGCATCAACATTCACCATGTAAAAAATCAGAGATTAAATCCAAGCATTGATATGGAAACAAAAATCTAGAAACTAACATGGCATTATTTCTATTCATGGAAAAGCACATAAAATAAAAATACAAAATTAATTGGAAAAAGAATTAAAATTGCAATTAAAAAAATATGAAAATTTTCTACACATTCTCAAATATCTCCAGTATTTTTCTCATGATTTTATGACATCATTTTACATTTTCTATGAATTAAAACAAACAAGTAATAATAAGAAAAATAAAAGAACAAGGGAAATTAAAAGGAAACATGAAGGGGTGCAACTAGTAGTATTCCTACGTTATATTTCCGTGTGGGCCTTGCGCCGTGAGGTGTGATTAGCGAACTGGTAAAGGCCCAGCTAAGTTTCCATTAAGGGAAATGGCCAGGGGGTGCTTGAAGCCCATTGGAAGCCTAGGACAGCCCAACTCAAAATCCAAATTTCCAAGTTTGAAGCTTTTATGTCATGGTGAGAATGGAGTCCAACAGCTTGCAAACTGATCCCTTATGGTTTCTTATGATGTAAGGAAGATGTATGGATGGGATTGAAGCCTTGAAATTGAATCTATGGTTGATTTTCATTATGTTGCTTTTTGGTGAAGAAACCATGAAATTGGCATAGCAAATGACTTCAAATTTGATTTCTTATTTTTCCCATGTTCTTAAAATATCACTTGGACTCAAAATAAGCACCAACATGGCCTAATTTGGTTCCAAAATGAATTGGTTTGAATTAGCCCTTTTCAAGCTTCCTTTATGATTCATTCATGAATTTTCTTCAAGTCTTTCTCATTCTAACCCATATCAAAGTATTCTTGGTGCATGGTTAGCCAAATAACATCATTTTGAAAAACTTTCAAGTTGGACAAAATTTCATTTGAGGTGTTTAAGTTGGTGAAATTGACCCATAATCAAAATGGCCTATAATCTCAAATTCCCAAAATACCCTTGTCTTGCAAAGCTCATATCTTGAGTTCTACAAATCCAATCATGGACTTCTAGTACTTTCTAGAAAGCTAAGATGATAAGGAACAAAATTCATGTTGGCCAAAATTTCATGAGAATCATCCTTCTAAGGCAAAAGTGTCATGCAATTTGGTTAACTTTCAAGCTCCAAATTCACATTCCTTTGATGACCTGTAACTTGTCTGGCTCATAACTTGAGTTCTGTAAACCCTATCAAGGACTTCTAGTACTGAAATTAAAGATATAATCATGCTATACAACAATCATGTTAGGGTCAAGGTGAGATGAAAAACACATCTTGAGTTATGTGGTCTTGAAGTTCGGCACCAAACCAGGGGATTTTACACTGTCAAGCATAGCAACCCTAGTATAGGAACTCCTCACACTCTTGATTCATGATGATTTGACCTTGGAATCATCCCTTGGGCATCTTAATACATCAATCCATGATCACATGGCCTTGGAATTAGGTCTCAACCTTCTTCAAATCATCAGTTGACCTAGGGTTGACCAGATGAAACCCTAATTGTACCTATCACATGATGACCTGTATAGGCTTCACAATGACTTTTAATACTTCTCATGAGCTCTTTCAAGGTCTCAAGTCCAATTTCATGGCTTTAACATCATCAGATGGCCTCCCCATAACCTTCAAGTTAGGAGATATACCCACTTGGCTTCAACTACTCTCTCTGAGGATCTTTGGCTTCATTGATGAGGATGTCAACCCTTGAATACTTGAATAACCCTCTTAGCTAGCTTCATGGCCTTGTGTAGCCCTTTGTTGGTAGTCATACCTCTTGATCTCCTGCACACATGTCAATGCAATGCAGATGATAATGCTAGAATGAATGCAATGAAACACAAGCTAGGTACAGAAAGGTTAGGCAAATTTTGGGGTGCAACAGCTGCCCCTATTCAAACGGCTTGGACCTGCTGGGTGAGAAGCGAACGACTCTCAGACAATCAAGGTAAAAGACAGTTGAATACCAATAAACCCGTAAATTTGCCAACCGCCCAAGTAAACGATACTCTGATGGGGACAAATCTTTGGAAACAGAATTGATAGTTGCACGGCAACTAGCTGGAGAATTACTGATCTAGCGTATCTGATTTCACTATGGAATTTCGTCCTCAAGTCATCAAGGGATCACCGGTTACACGGTAACTGGTGAAGGATGGTTGATTATGCCATCAGGCATTCTGCGCCACAGCAGAATAATTCCTTATCGTCGCCTATGGACTCGTCAGGTCGCTAGGAACGTCGACAATATCTTTGTCGGACTTCGTCAGTAAGTCAATAAGGGATCACTGGTTGCACAGCAACTGGTTACTTGCCAACCTCACAAGTAAACGATACTCTGATTGGTAGGAACATCTTTGAAATCTGAAATGATAGTTGCACGGTAACTGGCTGGTGAGCGACAAGTCTCAAATCTCCGTCAGGATGATCATTAGATTTCGCTGCAGCTTCTTCCTCAAGTCATCAAGGGGTCACTTGTTACACGGTAACTGGTGACACATAGCTGATATTGCCATCAAGAATTCTGCGGTACGGCAGCAGAAGAATTCCTCGGGACTCATCGGGTCATTAGGAACTTTTGACAACCGAGTTAATTATGCTGTCGGGCATTCAAAGAAATTCTCGGGCGTCAGCCGGACTTCATCAGTAAGTCGAAAATAGAATCCTCAATCAATCACGGACCAATAGGGATATACAATATTTTGCCGTCAGGCACTCTGCGTCAGCCAGGAGAACTTTTGACATCGCAGTTGGACTTCATCAGTAAGTCAGGGGGTTTGGCACTACTGGCGGACTTCAATCATTAAGTCTTCAGGGAAATTTCAACTTCTCTGCTCAAAACCTGCTGGGGATGACACATCTCTGCTGGGGATTCTGGAGAACTACCAAGTAACTCTGCTTTGGGGATTTCGGAATCATCCTGTGCAAATAAACTCTGCTGAGAAAATTAAGAATCATCCTGAACAAACAAACTCGCTGGGGACTTCAAGAATCATCCTGAACGAACAATTCTGCTGAGGAACTCAAGAATCATTCTGAACAACAAATCTGCTGAGGAACACCTGCAAAACAAGAGCGGTAATGACCTAGCTCATGTTTCACATGCGTATGTTTGACAATGGCGTAATGCTCCACATGGTGGAAATGCTACGCGTTTAGGGTAAATGTTATGCAATCATGCAAAATGCTACGACCCACATCAGAAAAATAAATGCTGAAGGGAGAATCTTCCTGTCACGGAGAAAGAACCATTCTGATGGGAAGGAGGAATCATCCTGCTGAGGAGAAGAAATCACGCCAATCTCAATTGGACACATCTTGGGGAAATGAACTTCAGTCGACTTTCTGCAGGGGAACAAAGTTCTAAGAGAACCTGTACTCGCTCACCTGGGTACACGAACCACAAAATGCTGAGGAAACAATGTCAATCATAGAAATAAACTGCACGACATTCGCAGCTAGAACCTTCATGGAGACACGGACTCCGATGGGGAAGTATAGCAACAGTTATTCAATACTCTCCTGGGGGAAACCAATAATGGCTTGAACGGCTTCCAAGGACTCGGTTCTCTTGGGGGACTGCAAACTCGGCTAGGGATATGCAACCAGATGCTGGAATAAATCCTACCTGCCGGGGAGAATACAACTCCGTGGGGAATCTCAATTCTGCCGGAGACTTCAGTCTGGACTATCGAGAGCTAACAATTGCGGATAGTCTTCTACGAGAAAACTGTCCATTGACCCACTGTTGGGAATGAATATACACCTCTGCGCATGATTCAGCTAGGGAGATGATGATCCTGACTAGGATGCATCTGGTTGGGGAGACTCTATCTCCATTTGGGGAGACACATCAATGCTCACAGTCCCACGTTCAGATTTTGTGGGGAAACACAACTGAACCTGCTGGGGAAGAAGGAATCATCCTGCCGGGGAGAGTGAACCGCTTGGACATCAGTCTAGAAATGGATTTTAACAGAGCAGGTCAGACGCGGACTGACTATCGGTCGAGGGCTTATCAAACAGGGATTAATCTTCAAAAGAATGGCAGGCCAGACAAGCACTGGATTCTGAAACGGTTTTCTAAGCTGGAGCTGAACCACGGTTTTCCAAGCTGGAGCTGAAACTCGAACGTAAGGTTCCCAACGAGAGTGGATTTAAACGGGGAAGTACTATACAAGTACTAGCATTCAAGGGTGAACCACCAGACAAGAATTGGTATCACATGTTAAGTCGTCAGGCAAGAAATAATCTCTGGTATAAGCAAGGATTTCTGGTTTCGGATATCGAACAGGGACTGGATATCTGGATCGAATATCAAACAGGATTGACTTCGGGTAGAGAGATCAGACAGGACTGATTCCGAATTATGGATATCATACAGGGATTGGATATCTGGTTCGAATATTAAACAGGATTGACTTCGGGTAGGCATATCAGACAGGACTGATTCCGGTTTATGGATATCAGACAGGGACGGGATATCTGGCTCGAATATCAAACAGGATTGACTTCGGATAGGGAGATCAGACAAGACTGATTCCAGATTTGGATATCATATAGGGACTGGATATCTGGTTCGAATATCAAATAGGATTGACTTCGGGTAGGGAGATCAGACAGGACTGATTCCGAATTATGGATATCAGACAGGGACTGGATATCTAGTTCGAATATTAAATAGGATTGACTTCGGGTAGGTAGATCAGACAGGACTGATTCCAGATTATGGATATCAAACAGAACTGGATATCTGGCTCGAATATCAAACAGGATTGACTTCGGGTAGGGAGATCAGACAGGACTGATTTCGGATTATGGATATCAGACAGGACTGGATATCTGGCTCGAATATCAAACAGGATTGACTTTTGGGTAGGAAGATCAGACAAGACTGATTCCGGATTATGGATATCAGACAGGGATTGGATATCTGGTTCGAATATCAAATAGGATTGACTTCTAGTAGGGAGATCAGACATGACTGATTCCGGATTATGGATATAAGACAGGGACTGGATATCTGGTTCGAATATCAAATAGGATTGACTTCGGGTAGGGAGATAAAATAGGACTGATTCCAGATTATGGATATCAGACAGGACTGGATATCTGGCTCGAATATCAAACAGGAATGACTTCGGGTAGGCAGATCAGACAGAACTGATTTCGGATTATAGATATTAGACAAGACTGGATATCTGGCTCGAATATCAAACAGGATTGACTTTCGGGTAGGGAGATCAGACAAGACTGATTCCGAATTATGGATATCAGACAGGGACTGGATATCTAGTTCGAATATCAAACAGAATTGACTTCGGGTATGGAGATCAGACAGGACTGATTCCGGATTATGGATATCAGACAGGGACTGGATATCTGGCTCGAATATTAAACAGGATTGACTTCGGGTAGGGAGATCAGACAGGACTGATTCCGGATTATGGATATCAGACAGGACTGGATATCTTGTTCGAATATCAAACAGGATTGACTTCGGGTAGGGAGATCAGACAGGACTGATTCCAGATTATGGATATCAAACAGGACTGGATATCTGGCTCGAATATCAAACAGGATTGACTTCGGGTAGGGAGATCAGACAGGACTGATTCCGGATTATGGATATCAGACAGGACTGGATATCTGGCTCGAATATCAAACAGGATTGACTTTCGGGTAGGAAGATCAGACAAGACTGATTCCGGATTATGGATATCAGACAGGGATTGGATATCTGGTTCGAATATCAAATAGGATTGACTTCGGGTAGGGAGATCAGACAGGACTGATTCCGGATTATGGATATCAGACAGGGACTGGATATCTGGTTCGAATATCAAATAGGATTGACTTCGGGTAGGGAGATCAAACAGGACTGATTCCAGATTATGGATATCAGACAGGACTGGATATCTGGCTCGAATATCAAACAGGATTGACTTTGGGTAGGGAGATCAGACAGGACTGATTCCGGATTATGGATATCATACAAGACTGGATATCTGGCTCGAATATCAAACAGGATTGACTTTCGGGTAGGGAGATCAGACAAGACTGATTCCGAATTATGGATATCAGACAGGGACTGGATATCTAGTTCGAATATCAAACAGAATTGACTTCGGGTATAGAGATCAGACAGGACTGATTCCGGATTATGGATATCAGACAGGGACTGGATATCTGGCTCGAATATCAAACAGGATTGACTTCGGGTAGGGAGATCAGACAGAACTGATTCCGGATTATGAATATCAGACAGGACTGGATATCTTGTTCGAATATCAAACAGGATTGACTTCGGGTAGGGAGATCAGGCAGGACTGATTCCGGATTATGGATATCAGACAGAGACTGGATATTTGGTTCGAATATCAAATAGGATTGACTTCGGGTTTGCCAAACAAGGACTGGACTTTGCAACTGTGTTTTCCGTACGAGGACTGGTTAAACAGCGAACTACCAAAAGAAGGGACCAGACGGGGACTGGTTCAGCATTTTGACATATACTGGACGAGAACTGGTTTGAGGGTTAGCCAGACAAGACTGTACCATGAAAGTTTCAAGTTATTTGACAAGGGTGACGACCCGATTCTCCGACGCTTAACTTTGACTGGGGCGAAAATACACCTGCTTGAGGAACTGCCCTGGCTTAGTTTAACTCGCGGATAAAGCAATCTTGCCATGAGACGAACTCGAGACGACTTGCCCCAGAATCAGTATCACAAAAGGACTCATCCTTGCTTATCTGGCTCTGATGATATGGATAGGGACAACTCCGTCGTTTCCAATTTTTCCCCAGCCTGTGGGATTTCTGCAAAATTCTCTTGTGAGGAGGTCTGTACTTTCTATACTTCCGTTGGTTTGACGTGTACTACCTCAGCATTTTAAACCGCGAAGAGGTGCTTCAGGTTAACTGCCTTCTTGGGATGAGAAGCTCTTGAGCTTTCAGGGTGGCCTGCCCCTGACTGACTGGTTCGTGGAGCAATACCTCTGGCTACGAGAGATTTACCGAATCTCGACCTGATTGGCCCAGATTAACTGACTTCTGGATGGCTGACTCCCATGCTATGATCATTTGATATAGCTTGCCCCAGTTCACTGGAATATTCTGGCATTCTGCATTCTATCCTGATCAAATCTTTCCATCGTGGAAACTTTCTCGCTGTCAAGCGCTTACTCGCTAGTAAAACAAACTATTCTGCATAAAAGACATATCAAATGCAATGCATATGGCGGTTTTCAAAATCTATTCCTGTTCATTGGAAAAAAAAATTTATGACATAAAATGTATGAAATTATTCATCAACATGTCAATATTAATACAACGATGTAATGGGAATCCTTTCTAGGAGTCAGTTCCAATGCGATCTTCACCGAAGTATGCTTTCGAAACAACCCTATTTCAATTAGGACTTTTAAAGGTTGTAACGTGGTCAGGTTCACGGTTTTAAGAAAGAAAGGATAAAGGCTCAAAATTCATTTTAACCCACCCATTCTCCTTGATGTTCTCCGATCCTACGTTCAGCTAATTCGACCTTAGCGCTCATCTTTCAAAGGTTGAGTAGCGGTTCGAGAAATCATACTTTTTCGGAGTGACAATCGCTCTCCTTTCGTCTTTTGGCGTCCGGAGCCACACGATTTCGTTCTTTCTCGAGGATTTTTCTTTTGTAATCCTTTTTTGCTTTTCATTTTTCATTTTCCCCTAACTTTTGCCTGGACTAACTCTATAGAGTTTCTTCGATTTTGAAGTCTAGCGAGGTACCCTAATTTTTGCCTAAGTCGCTTGCTTTCAAGATTCGACCTAGCGGGCTTTTCTTTTCGATTCCCTTTTTCTTTTCTTTTTTTCACAAATCGTATGACACCGGCTAGTCTGACTTGTTAAAGAGATTGTGACTGTTTCACTCCTGATCGGCCAGGTTTAACCATCATAGTTTTTTAGGTACACCTATAGCGGTGTGATTGATCCTCGAATGGACACTCCTTTTGTAATTTGAACGGTTGGTCAAATTAGCTGACACCTACCCTGCCCCAGGTTAAGATTGAGGGTTTTTTGTTTTCAGAAAGAAACTCCTACTCGGCTCAAAGGGGTTAACAAGGGATTATCTTCCTTATATCTCCAGTGTTTGGGATTTGAAACAATGTTTGTACATCATCAACAGGTTTTTTATTCAAAAGCATAGTATCAGAAGCTTACGCATCATTGGATTTCGTCATCCTCCCCGGATTCCACTTAAACAAGCATTTGAAATGAAAGAAAGCAATAGAGTGAACACGAGGATTAGTTCAAAACATGCATATTTATTTCATTATCAATATCAATTGAAAAACAACAAGTTTTACAAACGAAATTTGCATTCTAACAGGAAAGATATTACAAATGTAAAGAAATGACATGATAACATGCAGATCGCCAGCTTTCAAGAACCGGGCTTCTTGTATCTGAACCACTGACTAGGGAGATGCAACCCTTGAAGTCTTCAAACTTGATTAGATGAAAGGTCGACATGCACAACCAGCTCTCCTTCGGGAAAGGAAATGTATTCTTGGTCCATCAGGTGTTGCATTTTGGCTTGAAAAGCCTTGCAATCTTCAGTCGCGTGCCCCTGGGATCCTGCATGATAATCACATTGAACACTGGGGTTGTATCCCGGAGGATAGGGCTCTGGCCTTGGTTTGAGAGCCTTAGGTTCCACCAACGAGTTCTGAATCAGATGCGGTAGAATCTGGCTGAGCGGCATTGGAACATGGTGAAGAGGAGCAGTCCTTCTTTCCAGGTTGTTACGAGGCCTATCTTGATTCTGGCGCCGATTGTTTTGCTGCCGAGGAGAACGAGGTTGTTGGCTTCGGGCTGAATATTGACCAGCAGCTGGAGTAAACACAGTACTAGTTTCTCCAACATGCGGCTTCTTTGCATCTTTAGCAGAAACAGGAGCGACTTGGATCTTTCCTAATTTGATACCGCTTTCGACTCTTTCTCCTGCTATTACCAGATCCGAGAAATTTGCAATCATGCAACCTATCAGTTTTTCATAATACACACCAGGAAGTGTAGCCGTGAACATGTCATTTAGCTCTCTCTCCATCAGGGGAGGTTGTACTCTTGCCGCCAACTCTCGCCATCTCTGGGCGTACTCCTTGAAGCTCTCAGTACTCTTTTGTGAAAAACTCTGCAGTTGCAGCCTGGTTGGTGTCAGATCACTGTTATACTAATAATGACGCACAAACGCTTCAGCCAACTCTTTCCAACTACGGATGTGGGTTCTCTCAAGCCCCATGTACCATTCTAAAAACGCTCCTGCCAGACTATCTTGGAAAAAGTGCATCAACAGCCTTTCGTCTTTAGAATACGCAAACATCTTTCGGAAGTATGCTCGGATGTGGAGTCGAGGACAGGTTGTCCCTTTGTACTTATCGAATTCTGGCACCCTGAACTTAGGAGGAATTCTGACTCCTGGAACCAGACCCAAATCAGACATATCAAGGCCTAAAGAGTTCTGATTCTCAAAGGCCTTCATCTTCTCTTCAATCAGCTTAAACCTCTATTCAGCTTCAGTTGACATGGCCGCTTCCATATCTCTCATGGAAAAGATATCTCTTTGGTGATCTTCCCAGCAAGGACTGGCGGTTCTACGCCCAGGATGGGTACTCCCACCAGCAACATTGCCATTTCCATTCTCAGCGCCTTCGCCCAGAGGTGTAACAACAACAGGGATATGAGGTGGAACAGAGCCACCAACAGGAGGGATAACACCAGCACCTCCATGGACAACACCTTCTTCGTTCACCCGTGCTATCAACGGTTGAACTATGTTTCTTAGTTGTTCTTGTCCTGCTGCGACGCCCTCAATCATTTCCATGAACTGAGTCATGCGAGTCCTGAGCTCCTACACTTCGACTTGAACTTGATCCATTACTCCTTGTTGATTACCTCGAGTGGGATATCTGTGGAATCTGACCTGCTCAATCCTGTCACTATTACAAACCAAGCAGAGATAAGAACATGAAGCCACCGGGAACAACCTGCAATGCAAATGAGAATGCAAGATGCAAAATGCAAACATGGTATGATGATGCAAATGCAAGTGCAAAGATGCAGCAAGAGATCAAGAGTGTTATGTTGTTGACTGAAGAGGACCAGAATTCTGCTCTATCAAGAACAAACACATCTCTGATGATAAGAACCCTCTGATACCAACAATACTGATTCACTGTCAAGAAAACCAGGTTGTCTGAAGATTAAGGTTTCCTGCAATAACCCGACCCTGCTCATAGGTATGGACCTAATCACAGACAAGGTTCGACATCCTATGTGTTTCCCAGCGTCACAGACTTTCACGAAATGATGATACGTTCACCATTTCTGGTTTGGCATCATCACTCCCTAAAGAGACCTCACTTAGCTGAGTCACAAATGATCGGTCCCCAAAGTCGACAATCCACAGATCCAAAATCCCCTCGAGTCCAAAGGACCGATAGGAAGTCGTCAAAGAGAACCTCGTCTGAGTGTGGATTACATGGGAACTGATGCAAGCAAAGCAAGCACGTCCACCATTAATCCACTCTAATACTATGTATCTCTCAAGCCTGGGTCTGGCTTATCACTCATCAGAGCCCTCCTCCCACAACAGTACAGCAAATAATCATATTATACTGAAAATAAAACGCGTAAAGTAAAATGCGATAAATAAATGCAAACCCAACAGATAAACACACAAGCGCTAGGATTGACTCGCATAGGGAACCAGACGTCCCCAGCAGAGTCGCCAGCTCTTGGGGATGACCCAGACAGCCAAGAAGAAAATCCAAGGCGAGACTCGCATAGGGAACCATCACAATCCCCAGCAGAGTCGCCAGCTGTCGTTATCGCAAAAATAAGGTGCCGGCAAAACAGAAGAGTCGCCACCTTTCGTTATTTATCCCACAGAAAGGGAAAGGAAACGATCGGAAAAACCTGACGAAAAGGTATAAGACAAGGTCATCGCAACCAGGTCTGGGTTCGGGAGTCGGTTACGCAAGGGGAAGGTATTAGCACCCCTCACGCCCGTTGTACTCAACGGGATCCACGTTTGTTGTGTTTATCTGACGGGTTGGTTTATCTATCTACCTATCAAGACTGGTCTGAAAAGAAAAGAAAACTGACTCGGTAAAGCATCATGCTTCGTGCCTACGTATTCTTGTCAGAGAACGAGAAATCAGAGTTAACGTAGTTCGGATAACTACGGGTAAAATGATGGGGGAAGGTGGCTCGCCAATACGTCAGTATTGTGCCTACGTACTCTCAACAGATATGAGAGATCAGAGCTTATGTAGTTCGGGCTAATACGGATTACGGGGTTTAGATTCATCTGTTTTTCTGAGTAGGGTTAACAAACAGTTCCAACAGTTTGGTGTATGCAGCTCGCTCGTTAGAGGCTCGTGCCTTACCATTTACGATAGAACTGAGAGTTAACGACACTCTTTTCTTCAGAAAAGTTTTCCTCGAGTTATGGGCCCACGGGGCAAAAGAGGTTTGAGGTTTGTTTTCTGTCTTTTATGCAAGAAGTGTTTTTTATGGTTGTTTGTAGTCCGTACAGCTCTAGAGACTATGACTTGTGAACGAATGCGTCGCATATTGTCCAAAGGATGTATACTAAACACTCTAGACGATTGAGAGGAGACCGCTCAATTATCATTTCCCAAGTAGCTTAAGGCTCGTAACGCCCTGTACCAACTTGTCTTTATTACGTTTTTTACTGTTGTTTTAGAGAAAGAAGAGAACGAACTCTACGGGAAAACTATCAAGCCCTAATGTTATCATGCCAAGGATTCATCCTATGGTTGAGTTTGAAACAGGGAACTCCTAGATGTTATCATGCAAAGGTTTCAACCTAAAGTTCTATCATCACTTCCTTATCAAAGAAAGTGAGAGTCCTAGGGGATCATATCAATGGGATACAAAAAACAACTGCAAAAATCATTAAAGCAGATAAAATAGCAAACAAAACAGTAAAGATGCAAATGCAATGCAGCAATACAAGCAGAGGGAGACTCACTCAACCTCTAAGAAATCAAGCAAAGAAAACAATCAAAATAGACAAGTAAAGGGAGCTCAGCTCAACCTTTCAATGCAAACACATCAAATAAAAAGAAAAACAACACACAAGCAAAGGGACGATCACCTCAACCCTTAATGCCAGCAAGCAGAGGGAAACCCACTCAACCTCTTAATGCATTCATGCACCTAGTCCTAAAATATTCTATATATGACCCTATTCTAATGCATCAAGAAATGTCAAACAAGGAAGAGAAATAAAACCAAAATGAGCAACAGAGAAGTCATCCCAGGCTACATCAGGTTGGATGTGTATCAACACAAGAGTCCATCATGGGCTCAACCTCTTGAGGAATGCACAGAATCCAACCAAAGGAAGGATTAGGCTCTCCTAAGAGGGATCTTATGTCAATAGGACAGAAAAGATTAGGTATTAGTCCTAGATATCAATCTAAGGTATCTGGTTAAAATGTATCAACACAGAATGTCCATCTCAGGCTCAACCTATTGAGGAATGCATAGAATCCAACCAAGGGAAGGATTAGGCTCTCCCAAGAGGGATTCTAAGAAAAGGACTTAGAGAGGGATGACAGTATATAAACCAAGGGAATATACCATGCCAAGAATGTCAATACAAGGCTCAACCTCTTGAGGAATATACAGAATCCAACCAAAGGAAGGATTAGGCTCTCCCAAGAGGGCTCCTCATCAAGACTTGAAAGAGAAAGATAGTGCAGACCAAAGGAATGTACTATACTGATGACTGTCAATTCAAGGCTCAACCTCTTGAGGAATGCACAGAATCCAACCAAAGGAAGGATTAGGCTCTCCCAGGAGGGCTCCTCTTCAAGACTTGGAGAAAGAGGGTAGGGCAAAGCCCAGGGAAGAAATCACATAAGGGGAAGAAGGCACTACAGCAACTTCTAAGAAACCCTAATGACTAGCTACAAGGATCACCTAAACTAGGGAAATCAAAAGCTCTATCAAGGCTTAATCAAGGTTCTAAAGAGGTATCTACCTAATTTCTATTCTATCAAGAAGGGATTTGAAACTTAGAGTTATCTAATATTCACTCAAAAGACTAATCTATGAAGTAAGCCTAGTTAGGGTCACCTAAACCATAATCGACTTATAAAATGGGGGAATAATAGAAGATCACCTCTAAAAATACTAAGAAAAATCCTAAATGATCCTAAATGTGTTAGGGAATCATAGTAGAAAATTCAGGATCAAAACCTAAATCTAAGGGGTCTAAACAATTTCTACATCTCAATGTGTGCTAAAAGGTAATCATAAGGGGGAAGTCTTAAAAACCTATCTCAAAACCATACTTAGAATCATCTAAAAAATGTAAGAAAAATCATACAATATACTACAATGTATCAAAATTCACCATGTAAAAAATCAGAGATTAAATCCAAGCATTGATATGGAAACAAAAATCTAGAAACTAACATGGCATTATTTCTATTCATGGAAAAGCACATAAAAGAAAAATACAAAATTAATTGGAAAAAGAATTAAAATTGCAATTAAAAAAATATGACAATTTTTTACACATTCTCAAATATCTCCAGTATTTCTCTCATGATTTTATGACATCATTTTATATTTTCTATTAATTAAAACAAACAAGTAATAATAAGAAAAATAAAAGAATAAGGGAAATTAAAAGGAAACATGAAGGGGTGCAGCTAGTAGTATTCCTACGTTATATTTCCGTGTGGGCCTTGCACCGTGAGGTGTGATTAGCGAACTAGTAAAGGCCCAGCTGAATTTCCATTAAGGGAAATGGCCAGGGGGTGCTTGAAGCCCATTGGAAGCCTAGGACAGCCCAACTCAAAATCCAAATTTCCAAGTTTGAAGCTTTTATGTCATGGTGAGAATGGAGTCCAACAGCTTGCAAACTGATCCCTTATTGTTTCTTATGATGTAAGGAAGATGTATGAATGGGATTGAAGCCTTGAAATTGAATCTATGGTTGATTTTCATTATGTTGCTCTTTGGTGAAGAAACCATGAAATTGGCATAGCAAATGACTTCAAATTTGATTTCTTATTTTTCCCATGTTCTTAAAATATCACTTGGACTCAAAATAAGCACCAACATGGCCTAATTTGGTTCCAAAATGAATTGGTTTGAATTAGCCCTTTTCAAGCTTCCTTTATGATTCATTCATGAATTTTCTTCAAGTCTTTCTCATTCTAACCCATATCAAAGTGTTCTTGGTGCATGGTTAGCCAAATAACATCATTTTGAAAAACTTTCAAGTTGTACAAAATTTCATTTGAGGTGTTTAAGTTGGTGAAATTGACCCATAATCAAAATGGCCTATAATCTCAAATTCCCAAAATACCCTTGTCTTGCAAAGCTCATATCTTGAGTTCTACAAATCCAATCATGGACTTCTAGTACTTTCTAGAAATCTAAGATGATAAGGAACAACATTCATGTTGGCCAAAAGTTCATGAGAATCATCCTTCTAAGGCAAAAGTGTCATGCAATTTGGTTAACTTTCAAGCTCCAAATTCACATTCCTTTGATGACCTGTAACTTGTCTGACTCATAACTTGAGTTCTATAAACCCTATCAAGGACTTCTAGTACTAAAATTAAAGCTATAATCATGCAATACAACAATCATTTTAGGGTCAAGGTGAGATGAAAAACACATCTTGAGTTATGTGGTCTTGAAGTTCGGCACCAAACCAGGGGATTTTACACTGTCAAGCATAGCAACCCTAGTCTAGGAACTCCTCACACTCTTGATTCATGATGATTTGACCTTGGAATCATCCCTTGGGCATCTTAATACATCAATCCATGATCACATGGCCTTGGAATTAGGTCTCAACCTTCTTCAAATCATCAGTTGACCTAGGGTTGACCAGATGAAACCCTAATTGTACCTATCACATGATGACATGTATAGGCTTCACAATGACTTTCAATACTTCTCATGAGCTCTTTCAAGGTCTCAAGTCCAATTTCATAGCTTTAACATCATCAGAGATTAAATCCAAGCATTGATATGGAAACAAAAATCTAGTAACTAACATGGCATTATTTCTATTCATGGAAAAGCACATAAAAGAAAAATACAAAATTAATTGGAAAAAGAATTATAATTGCAATTAAAAAAATATGACAATTTTCTACACATTCTCAAATATCTCCAGTATTTTTCTCATGATTTTATGACATCATTTTATATTTTCTATGAATTAAAACAAACAAGTAATAATAAGAAAAATAAAAGAATAAGGGAAATTAAAAGGAAACATGAAGGGGTGTAGCTAGTAGTATTCCTACGTTATATTTCCGTGTGGGCCTTGCGCCGTGAGGTGTGATTAGCGAACTGGTAAGGGCCTAGCTGAGTTTCCATTAAGGGAAATGGCCAGGGGGTGCTGGAAGTAAGCTCACGCGCCTATGTGCATTGGGCCCTGCGTATGGGGGGTGCTGGTAGCGGAACCTACAAGGCCCAGCTGAGTCAAAACTCAGCGTTTTGTTTATGAAAGAAGGCCAACTCGCGGATGAATCACGGCTGCGGATGCGAAATACCGAGTCAAGGCAATATGCAATCGGACGGGTTATATCGCGTCTGGCAGTTTGAACACCAAACGAAGGGAATTGCGCTCGCGGTGGGGGACGGTGGCCGGAGGTGAGCTCCGGTCATCTTCTTCATCATGTCAACCATGGCATTTTCTCATTTCTTAATCAAAACTAGATTTTCTTTAACCAAAACTGTGTATTTTTTTCGTGTAGAATTCAAATATGAAATTTGTTTTCACTTTCCTCCATTAAAACTCATAAATCAATATCATCCAAGAATCACTCAAGAAAATCCAACTTTCACAAAACTTAAAATTGAAGCCATAATCTCTTCCTCTCACTTCCTACATCAACAATCTATGTTTCTTTTCCATTTTCATCCAATAATTAGAGAGAAATTCGAACTACAACCTAAGGTGCTCTGTCAAGAATTGTCATGAAACTTAACTGTTCTAATCCTAAAACGTTCTACACACTCTAAGGATCACAATCATGTGAAAATAGCATGGCAATTCATCAAGAATAGAGCTTACGGATGAAAGTTAAGAACCTGGTTTTGAGCTTCAATGGAGGCTTGAATTGTTGATGAAGCTTCAAGCAAATCGTCCAGAATCCATCAATGAACCTCACTGAAGCTTTTTGCAATGGTGATTTGGACTGAAAAATGGCTCTATCTTCAAAATCAATTTTCCAAGTTTCTCCACTTTTTCTTCATTCAATTTTATGTTATCTTCCACCAAATTCAGTTATGGTAGTTAGGAATCATCCAAAATGTTATATACAATGGACCTAGAGCGATTTGAAGCCCATTGGAAGCCTAGGACAGCCCAACTCAAAATCCAAATTTCCAAGTTTGAAGCTTTTATGTCATGGTGAGAATGGAGTCCAACAACTTGCAAACTGATCCCTTATGGTTTCTTATGATGTAAGGAAGATGTATGGATGTGATTGAAGCCTTGAAATTGAATATATGGTTAATTTTCATTATGTTGCTTTTTGGTGAAGAAACCATGAAATTGGCATAGCAAATGACTTCAAATTTGATTTCTTATTTTCCCATGTTCTTAAATATCACTTGGACTCAAAATAAGCACCAACATGGCCTAATTTGGTTCCAAAATGAATTGGTTTGAATTAGCCCTTTACAAGCTTCCTTTTATGATTCATTCATGAATTTTCTTCAAGCCTTTCTCATTCTAACCCATATCAAAGGATTCTTGGTGCATGGTTAGCCAAATAACATCATTTTGAACAACTTTCAAGTTGGACAAAATTTCATTTGAGGTGTTTAAGTTGGTGAAATTGACCCATAATCAAAATGACCTATAATCTCAAATTCCCAAAATACCCTTGTCTTGCAAAGCTCATATCTTGAGTTTTACAAATCCAATCATGGACTTCTAGTACTTTCTAGAAAGATAAGAAGATAAGGAACAACATTCATGTTGGCCAAAAGATCATGAGAATCATCCTTCTATGGCAAAAGTGTCATGCAAGTTGGTTGACTTTCAAGCTCCAAATTCACATTCCTTTGGTGACCTGTAACTTGTCTGGCTCATAACTTGAGTTCTATAAACCCTATCAAGGACTTCTAGTACTCAAATTAAAGCTATAATAATGCTCTGCAACAATCATGTTAGGGTCAAGGTGAGATGAAAAACACATCTTGAGTTATGTGGTCTTTAAGTTAGGCACCAAACCAGGGGATTTTACACTGTCAAGCATAGCAACCCTAGTCTAGGAACTCCTCACACTCTTGATTCATGATGAGTTGACCTTGGAATCATCCCTTGGGCATCTTAATACATCAATCCATGATCACATAGCCTTGGAATTAGGTCTCAGCCTTCTTCAAATCATCAGTTGACCTAGGGTTGACCAGATGAAACCCTAATTGTACCCATCACATGATGACCTGTCTAGGCTTCACAATGACTTTCAATACTTCTCATGAGCTCTTTCAAGGTCTCAAGTCCAATTTCATGGCTTTAACATCATCAGATGGCCTCCCCATAACCTTCAAGTTAGGAGATATACCCACTTGGCTTCAACCACTCTCTCTGAGGACCTTTGGCTTCATTGATGAGGATGTCAACCCTTGAATACTTGAATAACCCTCTTAGCTAGCTTCATGGCCTTGTGTAGCCCTTTGTTGGTAGTCATACCTCTTGATCTCCTGCACACATGTCAATGCAATGCAGATGATAATGCTATAATGAATGCAATGAAACACAATCTAGGTACAGAAAGGTTAGGAAAATTTTGAGGTGCAACAACAATCCCTTAAATCCTCACGAGGAGATCCTCCCTGACACTTTACCCAAAATTTTGTTGAAGCCCCGCCAAAAAATTCATAAGCACACTGAAAACTTCATAAGTTCCACCGGCGACAAACTCATTTGTCATCGTGACAACGCCAAAATCAATAGAATAACCTAAATTTCTAACACTCCGATGACAATGTTGGCAACAGAAAATGTCTCAACCACCGCCAGACACCAACATCTGTTGGAATGCACCTATTCTGCTTAGTATTTCATCTTAACTGCATGCAAATCTAAGAAAAATGAGACTAAAGTGTGAGTAAAACAAAGAAGGACCAGACAATTATGTGGACAAAGAGGAAGAAACTGTGGTCGGGGAAGCTTTCCCAGTGCTCATACGACTATGTTGCGGAAGTGGACGATGGAGAACGGTGGCGATAGTAGAAGAAGCAAATAGTAAAGATGAAGAAAAAAGAGAAGCGAAAAGTGAAAATGAACGCTTCTTCCCTCTATTCATATGCGAGCCAGCAGCACGTGCACGTGCACACGCGTGCCTAGGAAGACGTAGGGGCATCATGATGACCCTAGAATAGCAATCATTACACATTAACTACGACATGTGGCTCGATGCATGCGTGACAATTCATTCCTTCAAGTCCCATAAACCATTGGACTCCTTGCTCATCAGGCTCGGCAAGACAACATTTTGGATTTCTCGGGCACTTGTATTCTCGGGAACCACAAAATGACTTCGTCATAGTAATAAGCGTTGACCACGCTTACTCCTCATCGGGATCACGGGCTGCTCTTAAGTCATCACTCCTAGGCTCAGGAACAACAACTTAGAGGCTCCTGCTTCGGACTGGCCCAATGGTTAGGCATGGCCCAATCCACTTCTGCACCCAGAACGACCCAATAGTCTAAGCCTTTCCAATTGAGGGCAAAGGAAAACACTTTTTCTACTGCCCCTCAGCCGAGGAGGGCTGGCCAACTGACCCCCAGGATCAGCTACCCTTTGTCACATCGCTACCAATCACGCACGGTTCAACCATCTAGGAACTGCTACAGTGCACTTGCCCGCAACCACGCCCCTGCTCGAAGCAACAGCTAGTTTCGAGCATGTCTACCCGTCACAACGACTAGTTTCTGGCAATTACCTATTTTTGGGGAGTGAATATCTGCTCCTGAAAATAGGGACCAATGGCTAAGTGTTGGGGGAATTATAAGTACCCTCTCATTTGAGAGGGCCAGGTATTCCAAAATCACCATAAGACATTCTTACTTTGTACTTACCTTTTTCTCTCACAATTCTTACTTTGGCATCAGAGTGCCTTGCAGGTACACCTGGTGTCTGCTTTCTACGTGTGACTTTATGTTGTTTATTTTTAAAGCAAGTGTGTCACATGCAATTATACATGTATGTTTGATTGCAGCAAGTAATGAAATAAGAAATCATACCCACATGGAGTGAAAGTGATTTAGCTTTGAATTTTAGAGTATTAAATTCTTGTTTAAAACTAGTATGAGCAAGGTAACAAAATAATAATAATAATAATAGCAGCAAGAATTTCACAAAGCAAGCTAAAATACTAAATAAGAGAGGATAAGATATCAGAGAGAATGATTGATGAGCTAAGATCCATTAATATATTATTGTTAGAATATATCCATGATGTGAAGTGTCATGCCTCAAAATGTCAGAACGTGATCTAGGGGTGTATCTCTATAACATCAAAGCATGCATAACTAGGGCAAAGGGACAAATCTCTAAGCTTCACTTATAACCCTAAAATGCGTCTTGTTTTATTTCTGAAAATTTTTATGGTTTCAACTTCTTATCTCTAAGCAAGTTGAAAATATTTCTATCCTACTTTATTAACCACTTTTGTTATGAAATCCACATGTTGTTGGATCTCTCTCAACAACATTCTTGTACCTTTTTCTAAGTTGATCATTCTAAGAAGCAAGTGTATAGAGTTAAAACACATAACAAAATAAGACATTATTCAACACATCACCTCAATATAAGAACAACTTTATATTAACTTTACTTTGCTCATCAAATACGAGTTTAGCTCATAATAAACTGAGTACAAACTATTGGAATGAAGTTACAGGATGACATACTCTTAGCAAAGTTATGTAAAGAAATGACAACTTAGTAAAACTTTGAAGATCTCTTGTGTTGGGTAAATAGTGATCAGTACATCTTCATACACATTCTTCCATTGTTATACTTAGGCATTCCTATAGTTTATTTGAGTATTTTTACTATTTTAATGTGTTTTCATATTTAAGTTTGTTTTTACCTTTATTTTATTTTCGCAGCTTATTTTCAGCTTTAGCGGTTATTTGATATCTGTCCACTATTTGAATCATAACTGGAGCTGCGAGAATTAGATTTGCATGTTCTAATAGGAGTTGGAAATCTAAAACAGAGAGCTACAACTTTTATGTTTGAAGAAAAGGATGGTTTGGAGTGTAACAGGTCCAAATAATTCGTTGAAGTCAGGACCCAAAATCTGCCGTTTGAAATATTTAGTTTTGGGCCGGGTTTTTTTATGTTTTTTGACCCAGTTGGGTTAAAACTAGAAGTGTTGATGCTTTCTTATACCTAGAAGCCGTACTACTTTCAGATAATCTTCTTTTTAATAATTTCATTATGTTTCGTACGATTTTCATGAAAAACTAATTCCCAAGGCAAATACTGTTGCTTACGGGTTCCATCACTTTGAGGTTATTATAATACCAATTTAATTTGATTTTTGTTCAATTATTTTCTATGAAATTATTTGCTTAACTTGATTGCAATCATTTGCTTAATTCGATTGTGTTCATAGGATGGAATTAATTAAATTCGATTGTATGCATGTTCCTAAATTTAATTGCGTGTTATCGTTTGCTTAATTCGTTAACTCGTCATATTCTTAACTGTTTGCTTAATTCAGTAACAGGAACATAATTCGTATGATTTTGATAAGTGTTTGTCTGATTAATATCATAATCGAATAGGATTGAAGTCGCTTAGGGATTGATGTTATAATAGCTGATGATAAGTCGGAACCCGAATCAATAGGATTAGCCGTTTTAGATTATTTGATAATCACTATTTTTTTTAATCACTTTTTTCTCTTATTTTATAAATCAAAACTTAAATCCCCCATAAACCTTTTCTTTAGTTAGTTGAAATAATACAAGAATCCTTGTGAGAACGATACTCGAGTTGTCGCTACCGCTAGCTCTTCACTTAAAATTACTCGTTTTTTATATGTGCACAACAGCGGATCAAATAGCAACAGACTTCGTCAGTCACGACAACTCCAAGCAGCAAATACATGATTAGATGAGAAGAAGAAAGCTCTCTAATTCTTCATAACCCACAAATGAAAATAAACTAATACTGGAAATAATTCTGACTATGTGTGATTTCTAGCTCGTGGTCTGGTCTCTCTTGCTCTGACGGTCATGGATTGCTTTTATAGACTTTGAGTATGAGTGTGGAAGTTGATGGGTCTTGGACCATGGGTTTTTGATAAGAATAAGGTTCAACCCATATCAAATCACTAAAAATTATAGCTGCTCATCTTCCCTTCACGAACAAGTTATCTAATACAGACAACATTGGGAGACAAGGTGTCTTTGGTAGGTTGTTGTAGCAGGTAGTGGCACAGAGCAGACGGCGGGTGGCTGAGTGCAGGATGCGCTTTTGCAAACATGGTCCCTACTGTACTACCTGTTGTCCTCAAGCTTCTTTAATCTTATCTTTATGCTCTAGCTCTTTCTTGACACAATTCCTTGCCATGTGTGCCCTAGTGATAATCATTCTCCCCAGTACTTAGTGAATTTATAGCTAACAAAACTTAACATCTTCCTTTAATTTATCTTCATTCTACTTCATACTATGTCTTAAAGTGTCATGACTCAACTTGCCTTTATCAGATTTTTTTAAAAACAAAAACATACGAAAAACCATAAAAGGTACACATGGTGCACTTAGGATACAAATATACTAAAATAAGCAAATATATAAATCCTAATTAAACCTAACTGATATCATAAGAGAAAATGGGTTATCATGACACACTAAAATAGCGTTATCACTCCCCCAAACTTGAACTATCACCTGTCCTCAGGTGATGCGACATTGATCGACAAAAGAGATGTTCAAGAACTAAGTAGGATCATATTAATGAAGGGGGTCCGTCATTTACTGGATGAATAGCCTGAGCAAGGAAATAGTTGGTGCAACTCAGCCTGTTTTTAGCCCAAAGATGTTATTACCAAAGTGATTAGATACCTACTGTTACGCT
Source organism: Lathyrus sativus (assembly GCA_963859935.3). Classification (NCBI taxonomy): domain Eukaryota; kingdom Viridiplantae; phylum Streptophyta; class Magnoliopsida; order Fabales; family Fabaceae; genus Lathyrus; species Lathyrus sativus. The sequence continues at coordinate 162,917,936 of OZ012735.1, read as the reverse complement.
ACTACTCTTCAGAAGAATGAGCTAATTTTTCTTTATGATTCCCATTTGAGTACTCTTGTGACTTAAGCTTTCTTCCTTTTGGGTTTTCAGGTGGAATTTTGCTCTGACTCTTCTATTAATTTTTGACTTTCACACTCTAGTTCACACTATTCCAATTTATTTTCTTTTCTTTTTCTTTTTTTTAGCACAACACTCAACCTTTTCACTCAACGGGATCTTACTTGTAATGAGTCCAACTGGTTATTGTGATGAAGATGCTAATTGTTCCTCCAGTTTCGGGCATAAGAACTTCTCAACAAGAGTGGTCTTTGCCATTTTTTCCACACTTTTGTGTGTTTATTAGCAACAATTGGGGCGCTCTCTGTTTGTGTGAAGAATCTACATCTTTATCAAAATTAGTTCTTCCTTCTAGAGCAATTCCCTAAGGTTTCTACTTGCTTCACAATTTCCAAAAACTAAGTTTCTAAATAATTTTTTTACTAATTCAACAGACTAGTGAAGGCGACACAGAGGTTATCAGATTTATTTTGCAACACCACCCTAGGTAACAACTTGGCTTTATTTCCATAGTTTCATAAGCATACTCATCATATAATTCTAACCATAAAAAGAATATTTTTCTGATCCTTGGTTGTTCTTTGCTTAACTCTCAACTATCCTAAAAACTACACATGCAAATTGAAATTGAATATAAACAAGAATAAACTACGCAAACAGAATATTGGCATAAATCAGCTGAGTAATTATCCAGACATCAAACATTGGCCAAAAACACGGCCTCAAGAATTATCCAAGCAAAATAAAACAACAAACATTCCAGCAAATTATTATCAAAGACAGAAGCAGATTAAACTAAAAGATAGAAGAAAGAAAGAAAAAACTAAAAGATAGAACAAAGAAAGAGAAAAGGTCAAGCTTTTGTCTGCGTCTCCCCTAAACTTAAAGCAAGGAAAATATCCTCACTGTCAAGTGTAAAGGGAAGTCAAGATTGAGCTTGCCTTAATATGATAGCACTTAGGCCCTGAGCCTAGTGCTTCTGCGTGCCGGCTGAACGTCTCCTTTCTTCTTTTTCTTGGCTTCCTTCTTCATAACCTTTAGCTTCTCAAACTCATTGGCTTTCTCCTGGTCGACTTCAGGCGTGACAACTTCTTTCAAGATTGGCTCTTTCACAACAACCTTTTCTTCAGCATTTGCAACTATCTTGACTGGGGCCGCGACAGGAATGGTCACATTAGTAACTGTCACTGCTGCGCCCTTGCTTGATTCACTATCAACCTCCTCACCTGAAGCTTTCTCTTTAACCTTTTGCTTCCCCGCCTTCACTGATCCAGGGGATGACTCCTTAGTAGTTGAATAATGCTTGGGTAAATTCTCATCCACAAGCTGGTCTTCTTCTTCCATCAATTCTTCTTCTTCCTTATTGTCAATTTTTTTGTCCTGGTTTTGATTCATCTCATCGCTATCTTTGTCAGCTTATTCAATCATTTCTTCTAGGATACTATCCTTTACAACAGGGCTCAATTCTAGGTCAGTTTGATTTAAATTAAAGTCCTTTAGATTGGGGTCTTGACATCAGGAATCTCTTTCTTCTTCCACTTTTGTCTTAACTTTTTCTTTCTTGGGGGTTCACCTCCAGCTTTCTTAACTTTCCCACTCTTTTTTTACTGGACTGTCCTAAACAGGCTTGTCTTCACTTGCCTCAACAACTACCTCTTTAATTTTCTTTTTCAAACGCTTCTCTCTTTTATCCTCTTTCTTTTTCTTGGACTTTTCCTTCTTCTTCACCTTCTTCTCTTCAGAAATTGTGTTCTTCTTCTCCTTGTTATCTTCTAGTTCTCCTAAAATATGATTAGGAAAAACTTGTGGATCTAATAAACTTGATGGAAATTGCATAGCAATAGTTTTCTCTTGCCACTTGAACTTGTCTTGTTGAAATCTGAAATAATCCCTTTGGTCTTTCTGCATTTGCAGAATGGCATCCTACAACATATCCTCTCTCTCATGTTCTTCACCAGCTTCTGACGATGCCTGTCATCCCTCAGCTAGCATCTTCCTTGTTCTTGTCTTCATAAGTGTTTGGATTAAAGCTTTACCCAATGCAGCTTGAGGCTGCCTAGTTTCATCAGTGTCAAGCTCTGGTACTCAATGCCTTCTACACAACATAGTGATCACACATAGGAAGTACATCATTACTTATTTCTTTCTTGAAGAAGCCTGGATCTCCTGCATAATGACTTTTCCTACGTTGATCTTGCTCATTATTATGATGCAGTAGAGCAAAATAAGTTTTGTCATGCTCACCATTTCATTGTGAGCAGTGGGCATTCAATGAATGCTTCACGAACTAATACCACACTTTTGCTTCAGCAAGAGATCCATTATTCTCACAACTTTTTCAGAACTTGATTCCACCCACTTAGTTTCTGGGTTGCATAATGATTGCATAATCACATTAAAATCCTTTGTCCAACGTCAACATCAACTCCTGATACTCATCACGTGTTTCTTTTATGTTCAGAGCAAGGTTTAAGGTGGCCTCATTGTATATTTAAAGGGTCGCCAAAATAATATTTTGTCTTTGGCCATTAACCTTGAATTTTTCACCATTTTTTAATTCAATAATTCCACAGCTCCACGAGGATAAATTGTCAATAACTTAAAGGGTCCTGACCTCTTGATTTCAATTTTCTAGAGAATAATTTCAGTCTAGAGTTAAAGAGCAAAACTCTTTGACCTTCCACTAATTCCCTTTTCTGGTATTTCTTGTCATGCCATCTTTTGGTCTTTTCCTTATAGAGTTCAGCATTTTCATAAGAGAACAACCTATGTTCTTCTAACTCATTGAGTTGGAGCAATCTGGCTTGTCCAGCAGTCTTTAGGTTGAAATTTAATTGCTTAACCGCCCAAAAAGCTTTGTGCTCTAATTCAATGGGTAGGTGACAAGCCTTCCCATAAACAATTCTATAAGAAGACAAGTCTAGGGGAGTCTTGTAGGCATTTATGCATGCCCAAAAAGCCTCGTCCAAATGTTTGGACCAATCCTTCCTTTCGGGGTTACCAACTTTTTCCAAAATTCATTTAATCTCTCTATTAGATAGCTCAACTTGGTCGCTTCTTTGAGGATAATAGGTTGTAGCAACCTTGTGTTTGATCCCATATTTTACCATTAAATTTTTAAAAATCTTATTGCAAAAATGACACCCACCATCACTAATGATTGCTCTAGGTGTGGCATGCCTTATTAGAATATTTTTAAGCAAAAATTTGGCCACAACTCTAGCATCATTAGAGGGTGTTGTTACTGCTTCTATCCATTTAGAAACATAGTCTACAACCACAAGAATGTATAAATTACCAAAAGATGGAGGAAAAGGTTCTATGAAGTCAATGCCCCACACATCAAGAGTTTCAATTTCAAGTATGTCGGTGAGTGGCATCTCTTGCCTCATGGAAATATTTCCCACTTTATGGAATTTATCACATCTTTTAATTAACCCATGAGCATCTTTGAAAAGGGAGGGCCAGAAATAACCTGATTGCAACACTTTAGCAACAGTTCTGGTTACTTCGAAGTGTCCTCCATATGGGGCTTCATGACAGGCAGACAAGATCTGTTGTGCCTCTGAATGATCTACACATCTTCTTAGTAATTGGTTTGCACATTTCTTGTAAAGGAAAGGTTCATCCTAAAAATAGCTCTTGACTGTATAAAATAACCTTTTCCTTTGCTGGAAGTTGAAATCAGGGGGTAAATATTTGTTAACCAGATAATTCACTATATCAGCATACCATGGTGTCACGTCAGTGCTTATTAGCAGTAACTTCTCATCAAGAAAAGTTTCTTGAATGTCTCCATTGTTTTTGCTTTAAACTTCTTCTAGTAATCTTGAGTGATAATCAGCAACAAAATTTTCTATCCCTTTCTTGTCTCTTATCTCTAGGTCAAACTCTTACAACAAAATAATCCATCTTATGAGCCTCGGTTTAACACCTTTTTTAGCAATCAAGTACTTGATGGTTGCATGATCTGTGTATATAGTGACTTTTGTTCCAACCAAACAGGGTCTGAACTTATCAAATGCAAACACTACGACCATTAGCTCTTTCTCAGTTGTGGTATAGTTCATTTGTACTTCAATCAAGGTTTTACTTGCATAGTAGGTGGTGTGAAAAACCTTGTTAAACCTTTGACCTAGCACAACTCCAATAGCAAACTCACTTGCATAACACATAAACTCAAGTGGTTTTGACTAATTAGGAGTCTTCATAATGGGCGCAGAAATGAGGGCCTTCTTCAACAGATTAAAGAAATTCAAACAGTCCTGACTGAAGACATATGGCACGTGATGCTGCAGCAGCTGACACAAAGGTTTAATAATTTTTGAAAAATCTTTGGTGAACCTTTTATAAAATCCAGCATACCCTAGAAAACTTCTAATTCCTTTTATGTTCACAGGTGGTGGTAATTTCTCTATTACCTCCACTTTTGCTTGATCTACTTCTAAACCCTTGTTGGAGATTTTGTGCTCAAGTACAATTCCCTCTTTTACCATAAAATGACATTTCTCCCAATTAAGGACCAAATTATTCTCTTCACATCTAGCCAATGCTAGATCTAAATTTTCTAAGCAATTCTTGAATGATTCTCCAAAAACAGAGAAGTCATCCATGAAGACTTCCATGGAATTCTCAATAATGTCTGAAAATATGGTCATCATACACCGTTGGAAAGTAGCTAGGGCATTGCACAATCCAAAAGGCATTATTTTGAAAGCAAAAGTGCCATAAGGACAGGTGAATATTGTCTTTTCTTGGTCTTCTAGGGCTATGACAATTTGATTGTACCCCGAGTATCCATCTAAGAAACAATAATATTCTTTTCCAGCCAATCTATCAAACATATGATCAATAAAAGGTATTGGAAATGATCCTTCCTTGTTGCTTTGTTCAATTTTCAATAGTCCATACAAATTCTCCAGCTAGAAACTGTTCTTGTGAGAATTAGTTCATCCTTCTCGTTGACAATCACCGTCATGCCTCCTTTCTTTGAAACACATTGAATGGGACTTACCCATACATTTAATAATTTCTTTCTTGACAACTTCCTTCATAATTGGATTCAATTTTCTTTGACTTATGATGTTATTCTTAGCATTTTCTTCCAACAAAATTCTATGCGTGCAAATTTTTGGATTGATCCCTTTAATGTCTAAGATCTACCAAGCAATTGTCTTTTTGTGCTTCTTTAATAGTGCTATTAATTTCTCCTTCCGATGTTCTTTCAAATTTGTAGCTATGATAACTGACCACTTCTGGCTTGCCTCTAGATAAGCATATTGTAGGTGCTCGGGCAGTTCTTTTAGTTCAAGTTCAGAAGGTTCTTCTATGGAAGGTAGATGCTGCTTGTGACCAACAACTATTAATTCTATTACTTCCAAAAATTCTTCCTCATGCTTATTCATTGGACAATAAGTGATTCCACCTTGTAACTTTTCTCCTTCTTTTAATTTCCCTAGCTCCCTTTTCAACACATCACTAGACTTGAGAAGGTTTTTATGAATTATTCCTTCCCAGCTAGAGATCATGGAGCATTCAACTACATTTTCTTCAGGATACTCTAGAGCATTGAGTACATTGAATACTACTTGTTATCCATTGACTCTCATTGTGAGTTCTCCTCTTTCCATATCAATCAAGGTTCTACCATTTGCTAAGAATGGTCTTCCCAACAATATGGGTGTTTCCTCATCAGCATCAAAATCCATGATAATGAAATCAGCAGGGAAAACAAATTTGTCAACCCTTACTAGCACATCTTCTATCTTTCCTTGAGGCTAACAAATTCTCCTATCCGCCAATTGTAATGTGATAGTTGTTGGCCTGACAACTCCTATCCCTAACTTTTTAAATATGGAAAGAGGCATAAGGTTAATGCTAGCCCCAAAATCACAAAGAGCCTGTCCACATAAGGTATCTCCTATGGTGCATGGAATAGTGAAACTCCTAGGATCTTTTAATTTAGGTGGAAGATTGCCTTGTACCAACTATCTACACTATTGGGTAAGTGCAACTGTGGAAAATTCTCCTACCCTTTTTCTTTTGGTGAGCACATCTTTCATGAACTTTGAGTAATTTGGCATTTGTTGAATAACTTCAATCAAGGGTATATTGATATGAAACTGCTTCAGAATTTCCATAAACTTTCCAAATTGTTGTTCTTCCTTGGCCTTCCTTATCTTTTATGGAAAAGGTGGGGGATGCCTTTCTTGAATAAAATTTGGCTTCTTGATGGTGTCATTCGTGACCTCTTAAGTCTCTTGAGAAGTCAAATCTGCATTGGTGACTTCTTCATTCTGTTTCTGATGCTGAGATAATTCTCCATAAGTGCTTTCTTTCGTATCGGCCTTGTCTGGTTCAGGAAATTTTGTGTGTGTCTCTTTGCTTCTTCAAACAGACTCTTCAACTTCTTTCCCACTCCTAAGCTTGATAACTTGGCATGTTTCAACATTCTTTACTCCAGAGGGTGGAGTTGGATTTTTAGTGGAACTTGGAAGAGTTTTCATGTTTCTTGAACTCAAGGCAGTAGCTATTTGCCTTAGTTGATTCTTCAAGTTCTTGATACTTACTCCTTGTGCTTGAAATTGATTTTTTGCTTATTGAATAAAAGACTTCAAAAAAATTTCCAACTGATTATTTCCTTGATTTCCCCCAGCATAATTAGGAGTAGAAAAACCAGGAGGGGCTTGTGATGTTGGTAGTGCTTGGGGCTTCAGTTGATTTTGATTATTACTCCAAGCAAAATTTGGATGGTTTCTCCACCCTGGATTGTATGTGTTATTGTAAGGATTATTGTATCTGGTGTTGTTGTTGCCAATATAGTTGACTGAAACAGGATTAAAAGAGCATTCTTCAAACAGATGAGGTCATCTACAGTAGACACAGACAGCTGTATTAGTGTCAGTAATCACCTTAATTGGATCAGGCTTTGTCACTTCAGGGATCATCATATTTTTCAATATTTGGTGGATTTGAGCCACCTGAGCAGCAAGAGTTGTTGTCTCATCTGGTGATGATGACGAAGATTCTTCGTCTGTCTCCACGTGCATGTCAGCCTTTGGTTCAGCCATGACTAATGTTGATGGATATCCAGATAGTTGTTGAGAATGCAAAAATCTCTTTCGTGCTCTTAGAATTTTCCAGGTTCAGGATGACCACTATAAACCGGTTGTAACGACCTGCACATGCAATAGCTTAAGCCTCTCGTGACACCAAATCACAGCAAAAACATTAAAAGCTCAAATACAATTTTTAAACAAAAATAACAAATACAGTAGTTCAAACTAGATCTAAACACTCCTCGGCAATGGCGCCAAAAACTTGGTGTTTTCTTTCTACGTGTTACTTTATGATGTTTATTTTTAAAGCAAGTGTCTCACATGCAAGTATACATGTATGTTTGATTACAACAAGTAATGAAATAAGAGATCATACCCACGGGGAGTGAAAGTGATTTAGCTTTGAACTTTAAAGTATTAAATTCTTGTTTAAAACTAGTATGAGCAAGGTAACAAAATAATAATAATAGTAGCAAGAATTTCACACAACAAGCTAAAATACTAAATAAGAGAGGATAAGATATCAGAGAGAATGACTGATGAGCTAAGATCCATTAATATATTATTGTTAGAATATATCCATGATGTGAAATGTCATGCCTCAAAAGGCCAAAACGTGGTCTAGGGGTGTATCTCTACAACATTAAATCATGCATAACTAGGGCAAGGGGATAAATCTCTAAGCCTCACTTATAACCCTAAAATCCGTCTTGTTTTAATTATGAAAATCTTATGGCCTCAACTTCTTATCTCTAAGCAAGTTGAATTAAGTGAATATCTCTACCCTACTTTATTAACCACTTTTGTTATGAAATTTAGATGTTGTTGGATCTCTCTCAGCAACATTCTTGTAACTTTTTCTAAGTTGATCATTCTAAGAAGCAGGTGTATAGAGTTAAAACACATAATAAGACAATATTCAACACATCATTTCAACATAAGAACAACTTTATATTAACTTCAATTTGATCATTAAATACGAGTTTAGCTCATAATGAGCTGAGTATAAATTACTAGAATGAAATTACAGGATGACATATTCTTAGCAAAGTTATGTAAAGAAATGACAACCTAGTAAAACTTTGAAGATCTCTTGTGTTGGATAAACAGCTACAGACTTTGTCAGTCACGACAACTCCAAGTAGTAAATACAGGATTAGATGAGAAGAAGAAAGCTCTCTAATTCTTCCTAACCCTTAAACGAAAATAAAATAATATTGAAAATAATTTTGACTGTGTCTGATTTCTAGCTCGTGGTCTATCTTGCTCTGATGGTCATGGCTTGCTTTTATAGACTTGAGTATGAATGTGGAATTTGATGGTCTTGGATCATGTGCTTTTGATAAGAATAAGGTTCATCCCATATCAAATCACTAAAAATTCCAGCTATCCATCTTCCTTCGTGAACAAGTTATCTAGTACGAACAACATTGAGAGGCAAGGTGTCTTTAGCAGGTTGCTGTAGCAGGTAGTGGTGTAGAGCAGACGACGGGTGGTTGGGTACAAGATGCGCTTTTGTAGGCGTGGTCCCCAATGTACTACCTTTTTTCCTCAAGCTTCTTTGATCTTATCTTTATGCTCTAACTCTTTCTTTACACAATTCCTTGCCACATGTGCCCTAGTGACAATCATACTCCCCGCTCTTAGTGAATTTGTAGCTAACAAAACTTAATATCTTCCTTCCATTTATCTTCATTCTACTCTAGACTTTGTCTTAAAATGTCATGCCTCAGCCTTCCTTTATCAGATTCTCTTTAAAACAAAAACACACGAAAAACCATAAAAGGTGCACATAGTGCACTTAGGGTAAAAACATACTAAAACTAGAAAATATAGATAAATCTTACTTAAACCTAACTGATATCATAAGAGAAAATGGGTCATCATGACACACTAAAATAGTGTTATCAACACCCCCTCCTCCTTGGATTCCAGCATCGAAGACGAAGTCTCTGGCCCACTTCAAGTTCTGATCAACTGGAAAGATCAATATTTCTCTTTTGCGTAAAAAATGTCTATACTGACTATGGGTGAATTACACATAGGAACTATTGCCAACATTGCGACTTACGTAAGTGTTTATGAAAAAACATATTTTCTTTTTTTTTCTAACATATTTTTTATGAAAAAACTTTTTTTTTAGGATGTTTCTAGGTTTCGTACTCGTGTCCATGAATTTGTTGCCATCGATGAATTGATTCAATCATATGTCGACCTCGTCGGTTTTGGACATGTTAGTAAAATCATGTCTTGATCGGTTGATAATAAGTTTATATTATCTTTATATGAAAGATGGTGTCCCGAGACACACACTTTCTGGTTTCCAACCGGTGAATATACTGTAACGTTAGAAGATGTGTGCATGTTACTGGGGTTGCCTATTGAGGGTAAGGCGGTAAAAGGAAAAAGCAACTACGCAAATTCAATTTGCATGGAACTCTTGAGTGCCGACTTGTTAGATGATAACCTGAGAGGCCAAGGTATATTGCTTTCGCGCCTTAAGATATATTACAACAATTTAAAGTTAGATGAAAATTCTACCGAACAAGTTCGAATAATAAAAACTAGGTGTTATATTATACTTTTAATTAGTTTATGTTTATTTCTCTAAAGGTAGTAGTTATAGTATGTATGTTATGCATTTACCTTTATTGAGACATGTAGATAAAATAAGAAGTTATAGTTAGGGGTCCGCTTGTTTGGCTTATCTGTATAACTCTTTGTGTAAAAATGCACACGAAGACACATCTACATTTTCTAGATGCACTGTTTTGCTCCAAGCACAGGGTTGGTCCAGACTACTGTCTGTTAATCACAACCCATTCACATTCTCATATGCACAAAAGTAAGTTCTTAACATTGACTATATTTGCTTACTTTATCGATTATCATCTTTAAATAATATATTTACCTTTTTGGTGCAGATGGCCGACTCGTGGTATGGCTAACAACAGATATCCTAGACACTATTTTACCCAGTATCACAATCTCTTGGATCACCTTAGACCAGTTGATGTATCGCCACTAACCAGAACTGTTAATAATAATTTGTTTTAGGCAAAATACCCTTTTTGATCCTTTAACTTTACCTCGGGATCTATTTTGGTCCCTCAATTTTAAAAAGTTCCAAGTTGGTCCTTTAATTCTTTAAAAAACACCATGTTAGTCCTTTCCGTTAGGTCCGTTAGTCAAAGTCAAATTCAGGATCCATTTGTCATACATATGGCGCTGATGTGGCATATGCTCATTAAAAGGTTATCAAAAAATTTGCACACATCAAGAATCAAACCCTATTCCACTTGGTTGTTGGCACACTACTTTACCAATAGTTCACTTTGCCTTTTTATTTATATTTACGCATTAAATTGAACTTGTTTATGGTTCATTATAAAATTAGGGTTAATAATTTGGGGCTTTTCTTCCAAGAACAAGAACAAAATAGAGTAATTTATTTGTGATTGAAGAAAACCATTCAAAAATTGTTTGAATTGCATTTCTCATCTTCATCCTGTGGAACAAACTTGTTTCCCTTCTCTTTAAAGCAAAATAGTGCAATACTGCACAAAATGAGCAATAATGTCATTATAGTCACAGAATTGAAATTGTTAAGTGAAGATTGCATGACTCCTATTTAAATTACATTATATTAGAATTTGTGATTATGACCGAGTACATTCCCCATAAAATCACGTCGAATTCAAAATCAACACCGGGAGGATAAGGCTTCTAAGATAAATCTGTTAAAAAAGTGATTATTAAGCATAATCACTTAATTAAGCAGAGTATAAGCGATTTTTCGATTAACATATGAATGCATTAGGAAAGGGATTAACATATGGAATCATAGATAGAGAATGAAAATTAAGAGAGAAATTGTTGAGAACCTTGAAGAGAAAAAAGAAAGGGGTTTTGAAATTAGGGTGTGGAAATGATAGAAGAAGAAAGAGTTGCGCCCAGAAAATGGGATTAAAATGTGAGGAGTAGCAGGAGCTTTTCATTTGGAGAGGACAAAGAAAGATTTAAGAAAAAAATGAAATGTCAATATATATTTAATTTGTAAATTAAATTATCAAAAGGTGAAATTGTCTAGTGGTAAATTAGTTTCATACAAAACAATGGGTCCTTGGTTCAAAACTTAGTGTTACACCCTAATTTTGACCCTGATTTGCCAACCATACATATCATAGCATTTTCCTCTTTTGTGCATCATATTCATCATTCAGGTCATCTAACCATTATGCCTACGAAATGCGTGTCCTTTTTGCTTTTATTTTCTTGTCGCCTAAGCTCAGGTCTTACAAGATTGAATCAAGGATCATGCACAGTTATCAAGTCAAGTTATCAGGTTATGGCAAAGATTCTAAATCAGGGTTTTGGTTCTCAACAAGTCATTATTTCATCATTGTACACTCAAGGAGGAGATTAGGGTTTCTCATCCTTGGTGTTTAAGATGAGCATGTGTCGTTCATTCGAGTTTCATTTGAGGCTTGCAGATTCAATTTATCGGGTTATGGAAAAGGCAATTTGTTGTAAGGTGGATAGTCATCAAGGCAAGTGTGGATTGAATTCGAAGGTACTTGCATTTGAAAATCAAGATCAGGGTTTGGAAGATTCAAGCTTTCTGTTCAATTCAAGACCATTTCGAAGGTGAGATCAGTATGTGTTGTCACTTCTCATGGAATTGATTCAGGATATCAATACATTTTTAGTGATTCTGATGAAGAGTTCAAAATACTAAAATTTGGTTTCAAGGTTGATTTGTTGGATCAGGTCAGAAGTGTCACTTATTCGAGTCTTGTTTCAAGTGGTTCATTTTTTAGCCATTTCTCAAGGTTTAAATTAAGATTTCAAGTTTTAATTCATAATCCCATTTTAAATTTCATTCAAGTTCAATACATAACCTAATTTAATTTTTTTTCACTCAAAATTCCAATTTCAAGTTTCACCTCGTGTCAAGTTTTCAGTTTCAACTTCCATTTAAATTCAAACTCATGTCAAGAGTTATAAATATCAATCAAAATCCAAAATAATTCCAAGATCAAATTTCTCAGATTTTTGAACAAAATTCTATATCATTCAAAATTTCATATCAATTCATAAATTCTATTCGATATTCATCTTCATTTTCATATCAAATTCAAGTTCACTTAAAGCTTCAAAGTTGTTGTACCCCAAATTTTGACCCCTTAGATTCTCATTATCATTTTAGAAGCATGATCATGAATTATCTAACCCTAATCCTGCACAAGTTTTTGTTTGTCAAGTTTCAGATGAATCAGGGTTTTCGCGCCGACAAATTCAAAACAACAAAAGAATGATCAGCCAATGATTTGGGCCAATTCAATCAGGGAATGAAATCAAAGATAATATCAAAGTCAAATGAGAAGTCAATTTGAAGAAATCATTTCAGAATCAAGAACGGTGCAGTCAGGAGGCCCCGATTAGGGTTTTTAACTAGTGAAAAGTCAACAGTGGTTTGACTTTGATGTTGGAAGATGTTGTAATGGTGGGATTGAGGTCCATGAAGTTAATATATATTATTAAAGACTATTCAAGAAGTATCAAAGTCTCAGGATGTCCAGAATGTCAACAGGCGACTCAATCGGCACCGATCGATCGTACGGTTGACCGAAAAGTCAACTCCTCAAATTTTGAGAATTGGAATCCAAGTTGTGAATCAAAGTTGTTCCTTATGTCATAATGGACTTGCATATCAATTTTTATGATCATTGGATCAAGGATGAGAGAGTAATCGAAAAATCGGGAAATTAGGGTTTCAAAAGGGGCTAAACCCTAACTCCTTAACCACACACTCAATTGAGTTGGTTCCAAGCTCATTGGAAAGCTCTTGACAAGTCCTACAAAAGTCCCATACTAGTCCACAACCATAAAATGCATACTTTTTGAGATAGAAGCAAAAACATTCCTAGAAGGGAAAATAACTTTGAAAATTTCTAAGTTATTTTCACTTTAAAAGCTTGTGTGCAGCCAACTTTGAGGGGATTTTTCACCTAGTTCCAATTGGATTTTGATTCCTTGACAAAAATGAATGTTTTAGTTGCCAAAATTGACTTTTCTAAGCATGAGGTTTAAAGGCCATTTCTGAACCAGCCACTCTACAAAGCTTCTAATCTGCATTTGCATCAGAAAACCATCAATTAACTTGCCCTTTGGGAGAAAGAATGGCCAAGAAATTCAACAAGTGGGATGGTGGATCAAAAATATCAAAGATTACTTCATGGTGAAGTTATGTCTCTAGCAAGCACCTCAATCTCTTTTCCTATAAAAGGAGGTCTCATTCACCTCATTACACACACAATTCATCTGATAAAAACCATAGAGAATCTTTGTTATCACAATTTCCACTCTTTGCTTCAAATTCTCAAAAAACACCAAATCCTTCAAAAACCACTAAAATGTCACTTTGTATCTTTTACACCAGAACTTTCTCCAAACCTTAAAACACTTCAAGGACCACATAGACAACCTTAAAATGACCCTCTGAAGTTGTTCCAACCATTAGTTCTCTCAAAAAAACAAAGGATCAAAAAGTCAAATGTCCATGCACCATAGTTTGACCTTTATGCATTTTTCTTGACAAATCCTTACACAAAGCTATTCCCACCATTCCAACACTTGAGACACCTCATATTAATGATATCCAAGCTGTTCAAAGTCTCAAAACACAGCTGGAAGATCATTTGTTCAAACTAGCCACAAGAGTGCATTTTGCTTTCAAAAGAAGAAAACTTCAAAGCAAGGAAGTGATTGAAGATCTCTGGGTTTCTCAACCTATTTTGTTTCTTCAATATTGTCTACAAGAGGTATGTGATGCCCTAATTGCCTAGAAATCATACATTATCATGTTTACCATTTTGAGGTGATTTTGGTTATAATGTAGTCTAGCTATCCTATTTGGAGTGTTTTGCAAGAACCTTTGTTTTTGGTCATTGATATATTGTTGTGTTATAATGTTTTCATATGCAAATGACATGTAGAATGTATGTGCATAATCAATTTTACTTAAGTAGGACAGAACATAGCTTTGAGTTTATTCATGCCTTGTTTCAAGATGACCAATAGCAGCCAGAATTATACTATGTGTTACAACCTGTTTGGAGTTTCTTTTTCTGCATAAACTGTTTTGTGTACAAGTATATGGTGTGTGTACATAGGCTGTTTGCATCAAAAATGCTTAGATCAGAATCTGCGCATTGCCCTGCCCTACATGAACACTTTGAACATCATAAAATGACACTTTTCATAAACAACTAGCTTTGCATTAGAACTATGTTTTGAATTCAATTGTACAAGTATTTGTGGTATGTGTATGTGAATCATTTGGTCACTACTTGCTTGAAGCTGAAATGCATCAAATCTGTTGCACTTTACACTAACATAAAAGCACATAAAACTTCAAGGTACAGCCTGCATGCCCTTTTATGTTGTAATTTGTTTTAGACACATTTTATGCTTAAACATGTTTGCTATGACATATTAGATGTGTGCACATGGGCTGAATAGTCAGAATATGCATAGAGTTGAAAATGAATCTTTCATGCCTTGTCAAGGATCCAAGAATGCATTTTGAAAACCCTAACATATCACAATCTGTTTTTGACTTTGATCCATGTTCATACTCATTCAATTTCATGTATGTGTGCTATCTATGTGTTTGTTTTGGTCATAAAAGTCTTGGAATAAAAAAACCATTTCTTCATGCATAATGTTCAAAACAAGTGCAATTCAAAATACCATTTCATTATCAGATCTCTTTTTCACTCTAAATTCTGATCATACTCATTCAGCATCATTTATATGAAGTGTGTGTATGCTTGGTGTGATCAATACCTGCCTTGAACCTGATCTGCACACTGTCATGTTATTCACACCTACACATGTGCACTTTGATCACCACAATTCACATCCATCAGTTTGGAACAATTCTCTATGTTTGAGCACATTTGTTTATATATACTTAATGTGTGTATGTGATTAGTTTGTTCAAAATGTGCATATAAATTCAAAAACATCTCAGCCTGCACCTCTCTGCATCACACACTTGACACACTTGCACTTCACATATCACTTTCCATTTTAGCATGATTTAAGCTCTACTTTGAGTATGAACCCCTTCCTTATCATTATTGTGATGTGTTTGCATGATCACTTGAAGTTGAAACTGCTTGAAACACAAACACACACTCCAAATGCACTTGAACACACAAATAAGCATTTTGAGCACCAAAACTTTACACTATCAGTGCAGCCCCTAATATTCAGTCAAAACTCACTCATTAGCTGGTATTATAAGTGTATGAAAGATGGTTGTAGACAATGCTTGCCCTGAAACTGAAATGCTCCAAGTCATGCATATCACTTATGTCACTCTTTTGCAATTTGCATATGAACTTTCACTACAGTTCAGTTTTAATCACAAATTTAACTTGAATCCTCTCATTATCATCTACCTGTGATATGTGCATAGTTGGTAGGGTTTGAATATGAGTATGTAAGGCTGCCCACATGAAAATGCAATTTTGAGCTTCAAATGGTAAGGCTATCGGGTTTTACACCAAAGTGAGAATTTTCAAAAACTAATTGCACTATCCTGTTCCTTGTTCAATTCTACCCCAAATCCATATAAATTTTGTTCCATTCCGATAAACGGTTAGGGAGATACGATACAAAACGTAAACACGTTCGATTAGGTGTTTTTGCCCAGCCATAGTTCTAACTATCCCTTATCCCAAACTATAGTACAATTCACAAACTTAGCAATCAATCAAACAAAAGGTTCCTGTAGAGTACTACAGATATTTAGGGTGCTAATACCTTCCCTATATATAACTAACCCTCGATCCCCGAATCTCTTAAGCGTTGTCATTACATCGCGAAAAAGGTTTTTCTTTCTTGAGACCTTTCCTTTGGATAAATTAAAGATCGGTTGTAAAAGAAATAAAGTTCAAGTTAATTAATAGCTTGCTATCCAATTTTCACCGCAACAGAAATGGCGACTTCACTGGGGACAGGAGATATTCTTACTTGCTTTTATTTTGAGGGTTCAACCTATTTTGTTTAACTAATTGCTATTTGTGAATACTTGTATATATATCTGTGCACTGTTGGCTTGGGGAACTTGAAGTGGTAAGACAGCACTACACTCGTGCTCAAGTGTACTTATGATAGGAAGGTGATATATTCAAGAAGACTTATAGGCAGTAGATTCCCGACCAAGCTGACTTGAGAAAATCATCGCTCAGTGGAGGCCCTTTTGAAAGTTAGTATTGTTGATCGAGTATCCGTGAAAACAATGCTACTTTCTACATAGGTGCCCATGACACTGAGGACCTTTAGATACCTTTTTCCCCCACTTTGGCCTTATTAGGATGTAGTGCGATGACTATGAGGGAGTAATTCTAAAATAGTTGATATGCGATACTACACTCGGACGAGATTCTCTTGAGAATATTATCGACTACTGAGTATTCGGGAAATTGATAATATCCGAAAGATGGATTGAGGACTCTGGGAACTCTTTTAGAACCTTGTTCTACAGCAAAGAAAAGCCCTAATACATACCTTTGGGGAGGGTAGACCTCGACTCCTCTTTCATTATCCAAACCCAAAACCTTGTCTGTTTACTTATGTGAATCTGTGAATATGTGATTACCTGTGTTTGTGCATTCATACATCCATAAACATCATGTCATAAAGTTTTATGGAACTCAGAGTCTTTTATTTATAAAATATCAGGAACATCATGGACAATGGAAAAAAGAAAACTATAAAGTACGCTTACAAAAGCCCTAATGTAGATGAGATTGAAAGGTTGAGCACTCTGATCACAGATGTAGAAGGGTTCAAGAGCAGGTACGGGAATTTGTTGTCTCTACTGAGAATAAGGAAGAGAATGGATTTGGGACTCCTTTCCACATTACTCCAGTTCTATGACCCACTTTATCACTGCTTCACATTTCCTGACTATCAGTTAGTGCCGACACTTAAAGAGTATTCCTGTCTGATTGGGTTACCCATCCTTGATGCATCTCCTTTTCCCGTCGTGGAGAAAGACCCTAAAGAGGAAGAGATTGCTAAAGCCACATGTATCGGGTTGGTAGACATTCAGAAGAACATGGTTACTAAAGGAGGGATCTTTGGGCTGACTGCAAAATTCTTGATTGGGAAAGCTCAGTATTATGCCGATCACTTGAGTATGGATGCTTTTGAGGCTATTCTAGCCTTGCTTATTTATGGGATCTTTCTGTTTCCGAGCTTTGACAACTTCATGGATCTCAATGCCATCAAAATATTCTTGAAGAAGAATCCAGTACCTACTCTACTAGCTGATGCTTACCACTCTGTTCATCTAAGGAATCTTCACAAAGGAGGGATGATCGTTTGTTGTGTTCCGTTGTTTTATAAATGGTTTGTTTCTCATCTACCCAAAGCCCATACTTTTTGGAGAAAAGGATGGTGGTCTGAAAAAATTATGGCTCTTACTCACTCCGATATTGACTGGTACAACCGTAGTTACGATGGAATCAAAATCATTGATAGTTGTGGAAGCTTCGGGAATATACCTCTCCTTGGTACAAATGGGGGAATCAGCTATAACCCTGTGATTGCTCATCGACAATTTGGTTATCCGCTGAAAGACAAACCTTGCAGTGCTCACGTAGAAGGTATTTTCTTCATAGGAGTTTCAGAATTAAAAGATGAAATTCTCAAAGCATGGGGGCATATACACAGGAAAGGAAAAGAGGACTTGGGAAGACCTAATTGCATCTCTTTTGAACCTTATCTCCAATGGGTCCGAAAGAGGGCCATTCAGTTGAAAATGCCTTATCCTCCACAAAAGCCTATGGTCTTAATAGAAGAACAACCATTGATGTTCATGTCTGAGGAAGAGAAGCTGAAGATTGCTCTGAGGAAGTCACAGCAGACTGAGGTATCCTGGAAGTACAAATATCAGGTGGCTATGGAAGAGAACGAGGAACTCCGCAAACAACTTCAGTTGAAAGCAGAGGAAGCAGTTGCAAGCAAGAAGAGGAAGGCACATGAAGATGCATTTTATTCCAACCATCAATCAACTCCTTGGAAGGCTATGGTAGACAAACTCATCCTTGAGAAAGCACAAGTGGAAGAAGAGCTCAGAAGAATCAAGAAGATAGAGGACTTTCTTTTAGAGCATATTGAGTTGTAATGTTAGGGCCTTTGTAAGATGTACTAAAATCTTTTGTAATACCCCTTTGAAAAATCAATGAAATGAAAGGATATTTTGGTAAATTTGAGTTCCATAAAACTTTTGCATTTACATTTGCATTCTCATTATTTAAACATTCAAGGAAATAAAGTTTATTTTGCAGATATTATCACAATGAATTCGGGAAAGAAAACAACCACAGGAAGTATGTTCCAAATCCCAGATCTGGGAAATCTTAGAAGACTAGCAGGGTTGATAGAAGATTCTGAAGCATTCAAAGAAAGATATGGGAATGTATTGTCTCTACTAGAGATCCAAGTCGACGAAGAAATGTTATCAGCACTCGTACAGTTCTATGACACAACCTATCACTGTTTCACTTTCCCAGATTACCAACTACTCCCAACCTTGGAAGAATACTCCGCCCTGATGGGGGTGAGCGTTACTCCTAGACCGTTCTCCGGACGAGAAAGAACTCCAAATGAAAAAACCATTACAGATCTCTTAAACCTAGAAGTGGCTGAAGTGCGTTCTCATTTAACTACCCGAGGGAGCATGTACGGTTTACCAGCAATGTTCTTGTTTGAAAAAGCCCAGATCTATGCAGAGGCAAAAAGGATGGAAGCATTTGAAGCCATTCTGGCTTTATTGATTTACGGACTCTTCTTGCTCCCAACTGTCAACAACTTTGTGGAAGCAAATGCAGTCACTCTTTTTGAGCTCAGAATCCAGTACCTACACTGTTAGCTGATATATATATTTCTCCATTCATCGTAGTAGTCGTCGTGGAGGTGCACGAGTTGTATGTTGCGTTACTCTTCTCTACAAGTGGTTTATTTCGTACAGTCGAAGGATATAGAATCTGTCGTTGTTGTTTTTTGTATTTTGTAGAAGCTTGTATTTCCATTTCCCGTTTGATGTTGTAAACTCTCCAGATGTTATCAATAAAGATTTGTCTGTTTTTCCTATTATTGTTATAATATTTGCAAATAAAGCTTTCATTCCCTTGAATGTTTAAAATCTGCATTTTGCATGTCTGCATTTCATAAGCATTGCATACGCATGTTCCTGAGTCGTGTCTCATTCCTCTGTCTTGTCTTCAGAATCACACTGAAACCTCTCCATAAGTACAACACCCGAGCCCAAGCTCGCTTAAGGATGGAAGAACAGAACTTAGATGTGGACAGAATCGACAATGAACTCGGAGAGCTCCGAGGAGGCATGGGACAGATCAGGGAAGCCTTACAAGTCATTCGTGCAATGTTGGACACTCAAGCCACCGTTGTCTCTGAAATCACTGTCGATCCAATCTCGACGGCTGTTACTATTGCAAATGTGACAACCTATGGGTTACTTCCAGGCTTTGTACCTCCACCAAGAGTCACTCAGCAGACAATTTCCCTAGGGGGAGAAGTCCCTCAGGCAGTTCCTACATATACTCTAGCTGCTGTACAGATTCAGGCACGCCCTATCTTTCACAATCCACCACCAGTATACGAAGGACCCGAAGGGTATGAAGAGGAGAATGAATCACATGAGAAGTTAAGGGAAAGTGTTGAAACTATAGGGAGAAAAATCCGAGCGATGGAAGGAAACGATACCTTTGGCACTGACGCCAGAGAAATGTGTTTGGTATCTGGACTAGTAATACCGCCAAAGTTCAAAATCTCAAATTTCGATCAATACTCAGGAGCTACTTGTCCATGAACTCACTTAATCATGTACTATAGAAGAATGGCAGCACACGTCGAAGACGACAAGTTAATAATCCATTGCTTCCAAGACAGTCTGAAAGGAGCTCCAGCAAAATGGTATCTAAGTCTAGATCAGTCAAGAATCCACAGTTTTCAAGATTTGGCTTATGCATTCATGAAACATTACAAATATAATATGGATATGGTGCCTGACCGAAGGCAGTTGTTGAGCATGTCCCAGAAAAGCACAGAATCATTCAAAGAGTACGCTCAGCGATGGAGAGAAACAGCGTCCCAGGTAGAACCACCTCTAAGCGAGAAAGAACTGACAGACTGGTTCGTTGACACAGTGAGACCAGAATTCTACGAGAAAATGATCAGCAGCATGTCTGCAAGTTTTTCAGACATTGTGGCCGTGGGAGTGAGGGTAGAATTGGGAATGAAAAGTGGAAAGGTAGCCGGCAGCTCCAGCAGTTCTAACAACAGCAGTATTAAGAAAGTCAGCAGTGGGTTTCACAAAAAGAAAGAAGGTGAAACAAATGCCGTAATGGGAAGAAGAAATCGTACCGTGAGACCTCCATATCAGCAATATCAGCCGCCTCAACAAAGTTTCATCCCGCCAATCCAACCTAACTATGTTCAACAGTTTCATCAACAAAGACCCATGTACCCGGTACAGTATGCCCCTCAGCAATATGTGGCAGCTGTGACCCCAGCATTCAACCATTCTATTTCAAATTATCAACCAGGGCGACCAGCGCCCATGTATCAGCAAAACCAGCAAGGGCATCAACGAGCGTCCAACGCTCCGCCCTTTCAACAAAATCAGCAGCAGAGGGTACCACAGCCCAGACAACAATATCAGAACCGGAGGCCGACCACAAAACCTCCACTCCCATAAATACCAATGACGTATACTGAGTTATATCTATCTTTGGTCCATCAGGGTTTGATCACGACAAGACCGCTTAATCCGGATACCACATCTCCACATTATAACCCAAATGCCCATTGTGCTTTCCATGAAGGTGCTGGCGGCCACGACTTAGAAGGTTGCTTTGCCTTAAAACATCTGGTAAGAGAGTTGATGGAGAAGAAAATCCTGTCCTTTGATGATGTACCACCTAACGTCAAAAGTAACCCACTGCCAAACCATGGAGGGGTCAATGCCATTGAAAAGTCAGATGAAGAGATAATTAATGATGTGTCAAAAATCAGAACGCCATTAAAGACATTGCATGATAAGTTGACAGAAGCAGGGTTGTTGGGAAGTGTTCATAACAATTGTGAAAAATGTACTGTTAGTTCCAGTGGATGTGATGTGATGCAGGAAGATATACAAAGATTGATAAATAAGGGGATGTTACAAGTATGTGGTAAGGTAAGGAAAGAAGAGGTTTCTGTAATAGAGCTAGTTTTCGACCTGTCCAGGAAAAGAGAGAAAGTTCCAGTGTTTAACAGGGGTGCAAGGCCAGTTTTCAACAGAGCTGCTATTGGTCAACCACGACCAATCATAGTTCAAAAACCAAGACCATTCCATTATGACAATACAAAAGTTGTTCCATGGAAGTACGATGTGACCGTGGTGGACAAAGAAACGAGAAAGGTTGTTCAGACAAATAATCAGAAGGATGTGACCAACATTGCCGGCACTAGAAAGATGACCCGCAGCGGTCGGATCTATCAGCCAAAAGAATCAGTAGCTATTCCAAAAGAAGTTATTCCTGCTATGGTAATCAAAGAAAAAGAAGCCCCGAGCACAGAAGAAGAAAATGATGAATTTTTGAGGATTATCCGAAGAAGTGATTACAAAGTGATAGATCAGCTTCATCAGACGCCATCAAAAATATCAGTCTTGTCACTCTTGATAAATTCTCCAGCTCACAGGGAGGCATTACAGAAAGTATTGAGACAAGCACACGTAACCAAGGATATTTCACTCGGGCAGTTTGATTCAGTAGTGGCTAACATCACGGCGTGCAATACTTTAAGTTTCAGCGATGCTGAGTTACCGAAGGAAAAACGTGATCACAATCGTGCACTACACATATCCATCAAATGCCAAGAAGATACTTTGGCACGAGTACTGGTCGACACAAGATCCTCGTTAAACGTGTTACCCACAAGATCATTGTCCAGATTAGCCTATGTCAGGGCAGAGATGAAACCAACCTCATTAATTGTAAAAGCTTTTGATGGTTCGAGGAGAACAGTCATCGGAGAAGTAGAATTGCCAATTTTGGTGGAACCCCATGAATTTAACATTGTGTTTCAGGTGATGGACATAAATCCAGCTTATAGCTGCCTACTGGGACGCCCGTGGATCCATGAAGCAGGGGCGATAACTTCTACCCTGCACCAAAGAATGAAGTTTGTGGTAAATGATAAGCTAGTAATTGTTCATGGTGAGGAGGAATTAATGGTCAGTAATCTTTCGTCGTTCCGGTACATTGAAGCAGAGGAGGACGCGCTAGAGACATCATTCCAAGCACTAGAAATAGCAAACGCAGTGATGATAGAGGAGACGGTGGCAAAAAGCGGTCCAACTTTTGCATCTGCTCAAAACGCCAAAGCTACGCTGGAAAAAGGCGCTCCCGCGGGATGGGGGGAAGTCATTGAGGTAAAGCCGAAGATGAACCGCCAAGGGTTGGGTTACAAACCAACTCAAGGTGAAGAACCGATGCATGACAACAGCCGGCCAAAGGCTATTCAAGAAATATTCGTCATTGGCGGTTTTCAAATCAACGCCGTGGAAGGAGATCTTGAAGATAAAGACATAGGACAACTAGTGTATCATGACAAAGCTACTTTGAACAACTGGGAAGCTGTCGAAGTTCCTGTAGTTTTTCCCGAGTTAAATTAATTTGTTATTTTCTTTCTTTGTTGTTGTTTTAAAATCTCCATAGCCGTGCCCAAGGCTATAGGAATGTTTTGTAAGGGCCCCATGCTTTCAAAGAAATATCAATGAAAATGAACTATTTTGTTAAAATTCCTCGTGTTGTTTTTTACCGTCTTTCTGTTTTACTTTGAAAAAAAATGGCAATACAAAAAACCAAAACAAAAACAATTTTCTCTTTCTCTGTATGTGTTGCATTTGTTGTTGTGTGTTTTGATAAAGTAAACACTTCAAACATGCAGTGATGACCATAACCCCATTGAATCATGTAACCTCGCATTCCCTCCAGACGTGGGTTCCCCAATATACCAAGCCGAAAACGAGGATGAAGATTTTGAAGTCCCTGAGGAACTGGTAAGATGGGCACAGTCTGAGTACACCGAGTTTCAGCCGCACAAGGAACATTTGGAAGTTATTAATCTGGGCACTGAAGAAGATATGAAGGAAGTCAAAATTGGGGCAGCCCTAGGGGCAGAAGTAAAACAGCAGTTAAAGGAGCTCTTAAGAGAATACGTAGATGTGTTTGCTTGGTCTTATCAGGATATGCCGGGTTTGGATACAGACATAGTGGTTCACAAGTTACCACTCCGACCTGAATGCCCGCCGGTTAAACAGAAACTCAGAAGGACCAGACTCGACATGGCTCTCAAAATCAGAGATGAGGTAAAAAAAGCAGATTGATGCAGGCTTCCTTGCAGTGTCCAAGTATCCAGAATGGGTAGCCAACATTTTTCCTGTACCAAAGAAGGATGGAAAGGTAAATATGTGTGTAGATTATCGAGATTTAAACAAAGCCAGTCCAAAAGATGATTTTCATATGCCACATATTGATACTTTGGTAGATAATACAGCTCGGTTTGCAGTGTTTTCCTTTATGGACGGTTTCTCTGGTTACAATCAAATCAAAATGGATCCTGACGACATGGAAAAAACAACCTTCATCACTCCTTGGGGGACATATTGTTATAGAGTAATGTCGTTCGATCTAAAGAATGCAGGCGCAACTTATCAAAGAGTTATGGTGGCTTTGTTCCACGACATGATGCACAAAGAAATAGAAGTATATGTCGACGATATGATCGCCAAGTCTCAAAACAAAGAAGACCATCTAGAACATTTGTTGAAGTTATTCAAAAGACTCCGGAAATATCAGTTGAGATTGAATCCCACAAAGTGCACTTTCGGAGTCAGATCAGGAAAATTACTCGGTTTTATTGTCAGCCACAAGGGGATTGAAGTGGATCTAGACAAAGTCTGTGCCATTAAAGACATGCCAGCTCCGCAGACCGAAAATCAGGTTAGAAGTTTTCTTGGCAGGTTAAATTACATATCCAGGTTCATTTCCAATATGACCCCTACCTGTGAACCGATCTTCAAGTTGTTACGAAAGGATCAAACAGTTGTATGGAATTCTGATTGTCAAACAGCGTTCGATGAAATCAAAGGTTATCTCCAAGAACCTCCAATTTTGATACCACCTGTTCCGGGAAAGCCTCTCTTTATGTATTTGACAGTACTTGAAAATTCAATGGGTTGCGTTCTGGGCCAGCAAGACGAATCCGGACGAAAGGAGCATGCCATTTATTATCTGAGCAAGAAATTTACTGATTGTGAAAGCAGATATTCATTCCTAGAAAAGACTTGTTGTGTTTTAGCATGGGCCGCTAAGCGTTTGAGGCAGTATATGATTTGTCACACCACTTTGTTGATCTCGAAAATGGATCCAATAAAGTACATCTTTGAGAAACCTGCACAAACCGGAAGACTCGCCCGGTGGCATATGCTACTGTCAGAATATGATATTCAATATGTGGCTCAGAAATCTATCAAGGGCAGTGTGTTATCAGAATATCTCGCAGATCAACCTGTCGAAGATTATGAACCTTTGAAGTTTGATTTCCCGGATGAAGATATCATGTTAGTGAAAGATTGCGAAGAAACAAGTTCCGATGAAGGTCAACAGACAGGTATTTGGTGGAAGATGATGTTCGACGGTTCCTCTAATTATAGTGGGCATGGTGTAGGTGCAGTTCTGATAAATCCTGAAGGTGGTTACACTCCGTTTACAGCCAGACTAGACTTTGATTGTACAAACAACATTGCTGAATACGAAGCGTGTATCCTTGGTCTCGAAGCAGCCATTGATCTCCAAATCAAAAATCTCGAAGTCAGTGGAGACTCAGCTTTGGTTATCTACCAAGTCACGGGTGAATGGGAGACAAGACATGAAAACCTGATCCCTTACAGAGCTTATATCGTTGAAACAATCAAGTATTTTGATGAAATCACCTTTAAACATGTTCCAAGAGCAGAGAATCACATCGCCGACGCCTTAGCCATGCTGGCCTCGATGTGGAAAACTAGAGATGTCAATGATGGCACACTTATCAAAATTGAGCGCAAGACAGAGCCTGCTTACTGTCAAATGATCGAAGAAGAAACCGATGGCAAACCCTGGTATCATGATATAAAGAAGTATCTGTTGAAAGAAGAATATCCCGCAGATGCTACAGCACTTGACAAGAAAACACTGAGACGATTAGCATCCATATTCTTCCTCAGCAATGGTGTACTTTACAAAAGAAATCATGATATGGTCTTACTCAGATGTGTTGACAAAAGAGAAGCGGACTTGTTAATGAAAGATGTTCATGAAGGAATGTTTGGTACTCACGCCAACGGATACGCCATGTCCAAAAAGATCTTGAGAGCTGGTTATTATTGGTTAACTTTAGAAACCGACTGCATTTAGTACGCCATAAAATGTCACAAATGTCAGATCTACACGGACAAAATGCATGTGCCTCCAACACTGTTGAATGTACTGTCTTCACCATAGCCTTTCTCTATGTGGGGGATTGACATGATTGGGGCAATTGAGCCAAAAGCTTCAAATGGACACCGTTTCATTCTGGTTGCCATCAACTATTTCACAAAATGGGTTGAAGATGTATCTTACACCAATGTCACACGTCAAGTGGTGGCTCGTTTCATCAAAAAGGAGATCATCTGTCGTTACGGGATCCCGAGCAGAATTATAACAGACAACGGTA
Organism: Lathyrus sativus; assembly: GCA_963859935.3. Classification (NCBI taxonomy): domain Eukaryota; kingdom Viridiplantae; phylum Streptophyta; class Magnoliopsida; order Fabales; family Fabaceae; genus Lathyrus; species Lathyrus sativus. The sequence continues at coordinate 162,891,972 of OZ012735.1, read as the reverse complement.
CCAATCTGAACAACAAAGTCATGAAAGAATTATGTGATGATTTCAAAATCGAACGCCACAACTCTTCCCCTTACCGTCCAAAGATGAATGAAGCTGTGGAAGCTGCAAATAAAAACATCAAGAAGATCTTGCAAAAAATGATTAAAACTTACAAAGATTGGCATGAAATGCTACCATTTGCCCTGCACGGATACAGAACCTCCGTCCGCACTTCCACAGGGGCAACTCCCTTTTCTCTGGTATATGGAATGGATGCAGTTCTTCCCATCGAGGTCGAGATACCATCCCTCAGAGTCATCATGGAAACCAAGTTAGAAGAGGCAGAATGGATTAAAGAAAGATTTTATCAGCTGAATTTCATCGATGAAAAGCGCATGTCTGCGATGTGTCATGACCAGTTGTATCAAAAAAGAATCAAGAGAGCGTTCGATAAAAATGTCCGTATCAGAGAGTTCCGCGAAGGAGAACTTGTGCTCAAGAAGATCTTACCGGTTCACAAAGACGCAAGAGGGAAGTGGATGCCTAATTACGATGGCCCCTTTATTGTGAAGACAGTATTCTCCGGAGGTTCACTGATCCTTACTACCATGGACGGAGAACAACTCACACACCCGATAAACTCTGACGCAGTTCGGAAATATTACGCCTAAAAAGTACCCGATAAACTGGAAAATCCAAAAGAACGGTTTATGCAAAAGTTAGGGTAAAAAAGAAAAAAGAAAAGAAAAGAAAAAAGAGAAAAGAAATCAAAAGCTCGCTAAGTTGAAAACTCGAAAGGGAGGCTTAGGCAAAAATGAGCGTCCCGGTGGATTGAAAACCCGAAAGGGCGATCCAGGCAAAAATTAGGGACAAAGGCGTTTCGCTGCATTAGACGAAGTCATCAACACTGCAGACTCAACAAAGATTCACCTCAACAGCTCTCGTCAGAAGCAAGGATCTTGGAGAATTCTAGTCTTTAGGGATAGTTAGGTCACAGGATTCAATGTAACCTTATCCACTTTTGCCATTTTACTTGTAAAATTTCCATGGAATATTGTCATTGGCAAGATTTCATCCTTTAAATAAAATCAGCCTTTTGAGCCTTTCTTTCTTGTGCAAATTATCAGTTCCTTATTTTCTTTATTATGCAAAATACCGTTCGTTAGTCAACGATTGTTTTTGAAAGCATTAAAATCCAAATTTTTGAAAATAAAGATTTAACAAAATGTTTTAACTTGTGGAAAGAATCGAGGAAATCATATTTCCCCGAAACTTCAGGGTAGCAGGAGTCTTGATATACAAAATCAGATTTACATTCCCCAATGAAATGCTAGCAAGTTGAGCGACGAAGAGTCCTTTGGCCATGAATGGTTACCAAAATTGAAGATTATCCCTCAGGATTTCTTGTGATGATATGAAGGTTCTTTCCCCAACAAAGTATTTCTGGACATCTGTTTAAATTCACCTCAGCAAAATCTACCTATAGGCTCTATTCCCCAGTAGGTCTTCGAGTTTATTTCCCAAGTCTACATACACCCCTCATCATGGGATCAGTGTGATTCGGTTGTTCCCCGAGTCGGTGACATCAATCAATCCCCGTGAAGTCTAAGTTATTACTTGCTTCATTTCTAAGTATAAGTCCAGTCGTAACTGGCATTTTGTTCAAACCAATTGTCATTGGCGCCTCTTGGTTTGGTCATTACCAACCTTTCCCAGGGGAATCCAGTCGTCACTGGTATTGTTCCAATTGTTATTGGTATCTTGTTAGTTGTTACTAACTTTCCCCATGAAGTCCAGTTGTCATTGGCACTGCCTAAATCCAATCATCATTGGTATCTGGTTGGTTGTCACCAATTTTTCCCCTTGAAATCCAGTCGTAACTGGTATCATTATCTAAAATCCAATCGTTATTGGAATCTGTTGCAGTTTGGTCGTCACCAACTCCCCAGCTGAAGATCTGGTAATCACTAGCATTTTTTTATAACCAATTGTCATTGGTATTCCCCGGCATGGTCGTCACCATCTTCTTTAAAGTCCAGTCGTAACTGGCATCGTTCCATAACCAATTGTCATTAATACCCTGATTTGGTCGTCACCAATCACCATTAAAAGACCAGTCGTCACTGGCATTACTTGGGATTCTGGTCGTTACCAATTCCCCCAAGACGTTTCTTGATTACCAGTACTGTGTGAACTAGTTGCAGGAGCTGAGGATATATCCCCAGTGATCCATGTTCCCAGTCAAGTCTCGGAGATCTAGTCGTCACTAGTATCCCCCGTGTGTGTTTAGTCTTGTTTCTAGTCCATTCCTGAAGATCCCGTTTGAACTCTTCGCTATAGGAAGTTCCTCATCTGATCATCCCCAGTGAGGTTGTATCCAGTCTTTCGTTTCCCCGGTGAAGCCTGTTTCTCTTTTCCCGATGGAATTAATTTTCCATTTCCCCAGTAAAAGTGTATCCTTTTCCCCAGTAGGAGTCAATTCTTCTCCCCGGTGGAGTACTTCTGTTCCAATAAGATTGTCATCTTTATTGGAGTTATCTCTTCCCCTTGTGAAGTTTTCCTTCTTACATTATCAGTCATGTCTGAACTGTTAATTTAGTTTTCCCCAGTACGAGTCCCCAGTGTCGAGTCCTCGCATTTGTCACTGGTCGTTTACCGTTCTTTTTTATTCTTATCTTTGTGTCTGTGTTGTTTTGCATTCAAGCATCATAAAGCATCATGTAAGATTCATGGCATATCATAACTTGTCCTTTAGAATGACATCGGATCTAAGGGACAAAATTTTTGGTTATCTATATTTAAATACCTTTCACTGCGATTTAACGAAGATTGTCATCTCTCGTTCCCCATCTAGTGAAGATATTTAAATAGGGGCAACTGTTGTACCCCAAATTTTGACCCCTTAGATTCTCATTATCATTTTAGAAGCATGATCATGAATTATCTAACCCTAATCCTCCACAAGTTTTTGTTTGTCAAGTTTCAGATGAATCAGGGTTTTCGCGCCGACAAATTCAAAACAACAAAAGAATGATCAGCCAATGATTTGGGCCAATTCAATCAGGGAATGAAATCAAAGATAATATCAAAGTCAAATGAGAAGTCAATTTGAAGAAATCATTTCAGAATCAAGAACGGTGCAGTCAGGAGGCCCCGATTAGGGTTTTTAACTAGTGAAAAGTCAACAGTGGTTTGACTTTGATGTTGGAAGATGTTGTAATGGTGGGATTGAGGTCCATGAAGTTAATATATATTATTAAAGACTATTCAAGAAGTATCAAAGTCTCAGGATGTCCAGAATGTCAACAGGCGACTCAATCGGCACCGATCGATCGTACGGTTGACCGAAAAGTCAACTCCTCAAATTTTGAGAATTGGAATCCAAGTTGTGAATAAAAGTTGTTCCTTATGTCATAATGGATTACATATCAATTTTCATGATCATTGGATCAAGGATGAGAGAGTAATCGAAAAATCGGGAAATTAGGGTTTCAAAAGGGGCTAAACCCTAACTCCTTAACCACACACTCAATTGAGTTGGTTCCAAGCTCATTGGAAAGCTCTTGACAAGTCCTACAAAAGTCCCATACTAGTCCACAACCAGAAAATGCATACTTTTTGAGATAGAAGCAAAAACATTCCTAGAAGGGAAAATAACTTTGAAAATTTCTAAGTTATTTTCACTTTAAAAGCTTGTGTGCATCCAACTTTGAGGGGATTTTTCACCTAGTTCCAATTGGATTTTGATTCCTTGACAAAAATGAATGTTTTAGAGCTATGTGAGGGCTTTCTAAATTGTACTAGAACATCTCAAGAGGAGTTATGAGCAGAAAGTTACTTGGGTGCAAAGTTGGTGATTTCACACCTTAGTTCCACATTGATCAAAATTGCAAAATCATCTCTTCCATCCAATTGAGCCAATCTCAGCTTGTCAAACTCATTCTATCTGATATATGGAGTATGTGTAGCATGTTAGATCAGAAGTTATGCATAGAAGTATCACAAAATTAAAGATTGAAGTTTCATTGCCATAAAGTGAAAGTTGCCAAAATTGACTTTTCTAAGCATGAGGTGTAAAGGCCATTTCTGAACCAGCCACTCTACAAAGCTTCTAGCCTACATTTGCATCAGAAAACCATCAATTAACTTGCCCTTTGGGAGAAAGAATGGCCAAGAAATCCAACAAGTGGGATGGTGGATCAAAAATATCAAAGATTACTTCATGGTGAAGTTATGTCTCTAGCAAGCACCTCAATCTCTTTTCCTATAAAAGGAGGTCTCATTCACCTCATTCCACACACAATTCATCTGATAGAAACCATAGAGAATCTTTGTTATCACAATTTCCACTCTTTGCTTCAAATTCTCAAAAAACACCAAATCCTTCAAAAACCACTAAAATGTCACTTTGTATCTTTTACACCAGAACTTTCTCCAAACCTTAAAACACTTCAAGGACCATATAGACAACCTTAAAATGACCCTCTGAAGCTGTTCCAACCATTAGTTCTCTCAAAAAAACAAAGGATCAAAAAGTCAAATGTCCATGCACCATAGTTTGACCTTTATGCATTTTTCTTGACAAATCCTTACACAAAGCTATTCCCACCATTCCAACACTTGAGACACCTCATATTAATGATATCCAAGTTGTTCAAAGTCTCAAAACACAGCTGGAAGATCATTTGTTCAAACTAGCCACAAGAGTGCATTTTGCTTTCAAAAGAAGAAAACTTCAAAGCAAGGAAGTGATTGAAGATCTCTGGGTTTCTCAGCCTATTTTGTTTCTTCAATATTGTCTACAAGAGGTATGTGATGCCCTAATTGCCTAGAAATCATACATTATCATGTTTACCATTTTGAGGTGATTTTGGTTATAATGTAGTCTAGCTATCCTATTTGGAGTGTTTTGCAAGAACCTTTGTTTTTGGTCATTGATATATTGTTGTGTTATAATGTTTTCATATGCAAATGACATGTAGAATGTATGTGCATAATCAATTGGACTTGAGTAGGAAAGAACATAGCTTTGAGTTTATTCATGCCTTATTTCAAGATGACCAATAGCAGCCAGAATTCTACTATGTGTTACAACCTGTTTGGAGTTTCTTTTTCTGCATAAATTGTTTTGTCTACAAGTATATGGTGTGTGTACATAGGCTATTTGCATCAAAAATGCTTAGATCAGAATCTGCACATTGCCCTGCCCTACATGAACACTTTGAATATCATAAAATGACACTTTTCATAAACAACCAGCTTTGCATTAGAACTATGTTTTGAATTCAATTGTACAAGTATTTGTGGTATGTGTATGTGAATCATTTGGTCACTACTTGCTTGAAGCTGAAATGCATCAAATCTGTTGCACTTTACACTAACATAAAAGCACATAAAACTTCAAGGTACAGCCCGCATGCCTTTTTATGTTGTAATTTGTTTTAGACACATTTTATGCTTAAACATGTTTGCTAGGACATATTAGATGTGTGCACATGGGCTGAATAGTCAGAATATGCATAGAGTTGAAAATGAATCTTTCATGCCTTGTCAAGGATCCAAGAATGCATTTTGAAAACCCTAGCATATCACAATCTGTTTTTGACTTTGATACATGTTCATACTCATTCAATTTCATGTATGTGTGCTATCTATGTGTTTGGTTTGGTTATAAAAGTCTTGGAATAAAAAAACCATTTCTTCATGCATAATGTTCAAAACAAGTGCAATTCAAAATACCATTTCCTTAACAGATCTCTTTTTCACTCTAAATTCTGATCATACTCATTCAGCATCATTTATATGAAGTGTGTGTATGCTTGGTGTGATCAATACCTGCCTTGAACCTGATCTGCACACTATCATGTTATTCACACCTACACATGTGCACTTTGATCACCACAATTCACATCCATCAGTTTGGAACAATTCTCCATGTTTGAGCACATTTGTTTATATATACTTAATGTGTGTATGTGATTAGTTTGTTCAAAATGTGCACATAAATTCAAAAACATCTCAGCCTGCACCTCTCTGCATCACACACTTGAATTAAGCTCTACTTTGAGTATGAACCCCTTCCTTATCATTATTTCACTTGAATTGCACTTCACATATCATTTTTCATTTTAGCATGATTTAAGCTCTACTTTGAGTATGAACCCCTTCCTTATCATTATTGTGATGTGTTTGCATGATTACTTGAAGTTGAAACTGCTTGAAACACAAACACACACTCCAAATGCACTTGAACACACAAATAAGCATTTTGAGCACCAAAACTTTACACTATCAGTACAGCCCCTAATATTCAGTCAAAACTCACTCATTAGCTGGTATTGTAAGTGTATGAAAGATGGTTGTAGACAATGCTTGCCCTGAAACTGAAATGCTCCAAGTCATGCATATCACTTATGTCACTCTTTTGCAATTTGCATATGAACTTTCACTACAGTTCAGTTTTAATCACAAATTTAACTTGAATCCTCTCATTATCATCTACCTGTGATATGTGCATAGTTGGTAGGGTTTGAATATGAGTATGTAAGGCTGCCCACATGAAAATGCAATTTTGAGCTTCAAATGGTAAGGCTATCGGGTTTTACACCAAAGTGGGAATTTTCAAAAACTAATTGCACTATCATGTTCCTTGTTCAATTCTACCCCAAATCCATATAAATTTTGTTCCATTCCGATAAACGGTTAGGGAGATACAATACAAAACGTAAACGCGTTCGATTAGGTGTTTTTGCCCAGCCATAGTTCTAACTATCCCTTATCCCAAACTATAGTACAATTCACAAACTTAGCAATCAATCAAACAAAAGGTTCCTGTAGAGTACTATAGATATTTAGGGTGCTAATACCTTCCCTAGATATAACTAACCCCCGATCCCTGAATCTCTTAAGCGTTGTCGTTACATCGCGAAAAAGGTTTTTCTTTCTTGAGACCTTTCCTTTGGATAAATTAAAGATCGGTTGTAAAAGAAATAAGGTTCAAGTTAATTAATAGCTTGCTATCCAATTTTCACCGCAACAAAAGTCATTCAAAAAAATTTCAAGTTTTCAAGAATTCGAATTTCATGTCAAGTTTCATGTGCCATTTCAAAACTTAGTCTTCAAATTTTTATTGAATTTCAAATTCAAGTTCGAGTTCATTTCAAAATGCAAATTTCCAATTTCATGTCAAAATTCATTTCATTCAAGATCCAATTGCAATTCGTGACTAATTTTTGATTCCAAATTTCATATCAATTCACAAAATCTATGTCCAAATTACAAACTTCAAGTTCATATCAAAGGTTTCAACTTCAATTCAAGATCAAATTTCCAAGTGGCATTCAAGATATAAATTGTAAGGTTATTCAAATTCGAAATCCATGTTCAAGTTGAACATAATAAACAATTGGAAACCAAATGCAATTCATACAGAAAATTACAAAATTACAAAAGCCCATAATGCAAAGCTTGTTTGAGTTCAAAAACATATACAACTAAAGGTCCATTTACATTGCCACAATAAAGATAGAAAGCCCATTTTACATTCATTATATTATTACACTGTGTAGCAAAAAGAAAAAGGTACACAAGGTCACAAATCCACCAAATTCCTACCAAGATTCACTAAAAACACCCCATAACGTTACAGAAGCCACACCACTACTTAAAATAAATGTTCTACAAATGAGGCCCCACCAGCTACAACCCTCATACCGTCAAACCAACCTGCACAGAATGAACAGATTTCCGGAAATAAGCTGCTGCAAAACCGCAAAACCAAAACTCGTTCCACATGCAAACATGCAATAAAAGCTGCGTTTCAAACATCCTCTTCGCACACCAGCTTGCCACTCTCAAAATAATTGCAACAAAAAGAGTATGTCCAAGCTACCTCAAGACACGGACCAGCTACCACGATACGTACAACCAAATTGCCACACTGCTACCATCATACAGCAGCCTCCACCTCAATGATACTCCATCTTATAATCATGCTACAAGACGCAACACAAGACCTTCTACACTACTTCTCTACTCCTGCAAAACTTCTGCTACATCCAAAAATGCGACAACTGCCAATAGTACGACCCACCAGCTTGTTTTTCACAATTCCAGCCACTACCTGCAAAAGAAGAACAACACAACAATGCAAAACAACAATCGCAAATAATACCACACAACGTACAACATGTAAACAAGGATATAAAGACGTTAATACCACTCTTTCCAATAGAAGCAAGAGCCACTTTTCAACAAAAATCTTTCACGAGTTGCTACCATACAAAACTTACTACCAAAATCCATACAACCTGCTATGAAAATTCCAGCTTGCAAGACATAGGGCACATAATGGAAAGGACGAAGGGGAGGTATCAGAAAATGGCTACAAAACTTGTTCAATATTATTTAAGGGGTTTTGATAGCCTTGTAAAAAGGGGCAAAAGTTTCCCTCCCACATAAAACTACTCCCTCCATCTTCACCGTGGACAACACCATCACCTGATAGCTTTTTCTCCAAACCCCCCAAAACCGTTAACCCTTATTCTTCAACCCTTAAACCTTTCAAAAAAAACCAGAACCTACAACTAATTCCTACTGTATAAACCACCGCTGTAAACAACCCATCGACAAAAATCTCTCAATCCATGGATCTTCTTCCATCACACCTCATCTCATTCTGTGGAAAAAAAACACTTTTCTGGTGCACCACATGGTTAAACTTTCATTCCTAACTTTCATACAACACACAACAACTCTATTTTCTTGTTTTTTTAATTTTAACTTTGGTTGAAGCTCCCTCTTCATCCTCTGTAAACCATAACAATCTTCAAAAATTAACGTCAAACATAATAACAACACTCACAACTTCATAGCCTTCCTATTCCCGACACCGTCGTTAACATCAACTTTGAGCATCAACGCGACCACTTTGAAACCATCCTTAATCGCATTTCCTTCAACTCCACCAAAACCGTAATAATTCCCCTCCTCTTTACACCAAAGATACACCTTCGAATACCCTTCTGAACCATCTTTTTCAACCCTCAATCAAATCTTCATAAACTACTCAAACCCAATCTTCTTCTTCTTTACCTCTGAATCCCATCACACAAGTAACCTAAATTACTCATAAACCTTCAACTATCCTCCATCAATCTCCAACAACACCCATATCCCCGAATTATCCTTCATCAATTTCGCCGCCCTTTCACTCCATTAGCCTCACTATAGAACCGCATCACTATCCTCTTCATTTCGTTTTCAACACACACAAAAACCTTCATCCAATATCTTCAAATCTGCAAATCAAGCACAAATCAGAACACAAAGAGTAAGAAGAATAATGGATTGCGAATCTTGACAAAGGAGAGAGCAAACCGTAGATCAAGCTCGGTCAAACGAAAAGGTCGGATTGCAACGTATCCTTCAATTTTTTTCTTTGGTAGATTAGTGTTGAGCATCGTGAAAAGCTTGCGTTGAAATCGTCCGCGAGAGGTACAGGGGTTCGCCTCATTTGGTTTTGGTTTTCGTTCATGTTGTCGCTACTGCGAAAATCGGCGCCGGCTGACAGAAGAGTCGCCACCGTGCGTTATTTATCCCAACGCAGGGAAAGGAAACGCTCGAAGTAAACCTCGCAAAAAACGGGGAAAGGTATGGTCATCGCAACCAAAATCTGGGTTCGGGAGTCGGTTACGCAAGGGGAAGGTATTAGCACCCCTCACGTCCGTCGTACTCGACGGGATCCACGCTTGCTTGGGTTGTCTAAAGGATGCAAAAACAATCTATCTACGGCTGCTAAATCTAAACGGAAGGGAATTGACTCGATAGAGCGTCGCACTCTATGCCTACGTATTCTCAAGAGAGAAAGTCAGAGTCAACGTAGTTCGGGAAACTACAGGGAAATTGGCTCGCCAAGACTTCGCATCTTGTGCCTACGTACTTCCACACTGCATGGAAGATCAGAGCTTGCGTAGTTCAGGCTAACTACGGCTAAACAGGGTATTCTCACACAGCAGTGAGAAATCAAACTGGTTTTAAAGGTACGGGAACCTATAGGAAAAACTACGGTCTGGTCTCAAATGCACTCGGGCAAGAGAGAAAAAGGGAACATCAGTCGTCAGCGGGAAAGTCTCGATCGCACAGCAGCGAGAGGACAAAAGGTTAGTTGTTAGTGTGCTCGCTAGGATATCGCATCCTATGCCTACATATTCTCGTCTGGTACGAGAAATCAGAGCAGCTGTAGTTCGGCTACTTTCGGGACCACAGCTCAAATCTCGTTTTATTAACATTCTGAAAAATGATTACAATGATCGAATACGGAAAATAAACTTCTAGGAAATACTATCCTGTCCTATGACAAATCAAATGGAAAATAGTCCCCTAACAAGTGGACTTCTAAACTATCCTAAAATTGGTAAAATAAACTCCTATGAAAAATATCTATAAAAAATATTGAATCTGCAAAGTAATATTTTTTATTATTTTTCTTACTATTTTTCTTCTATTCTTTTTTCATGTTTCTTTTTCTCTTCTTTCAAAATACTCTTTTTCTCTATTTTTTTATTCATCTCTTTTTCCTTTTTCAATATATTTTCTTCATATATTTTTTTCACATTTTCCATATATTTTTTCATATTTTTTTCTATATATTTTTTTATTATATTTTTCTCAACATATTTCTCTTTTTTTTACTATATCACTTTTCTCTAGAAAGAAAATAATAAAAAAAAGGAAACTACAAGGGGAGGGGGTAAAACAATTACAGGGGGTATGTATCAGCAAAAACAATTGGAATTGGGCCCAGCCCAATAGGGAATTCAGAAAGAAGAAAAAAAACAACTGGGAGGGGGGTACTGGCCAAAACGCAGCGTGTGGTCTAGGAAAAACATTGGGCTCAGGCCCACTTCAACAAAGAGCACACGGAGGGGGGTGCAATGAAGGAATTGGAGGGGTATGACTCCAAAAAATGCAATTGGGCCCCAGGCCCACAGACTCAATGGCCTACCTCCTCTCCTCCTTCCACTCTTTCACTCTGAGAAACCCTAATCCCTATCCTCACACTCACCGCCGCCGTCTTCAATCTCTCTCCGTCTCCTCCGTCTTCTTTCCTTACCATCATCCAGTTACACAAACCTAACCATCTTGATATCATTACCACAATCAAGGATTCGTGCAAACCACCGTTGCCATTGGAAGCTGCGAAGAAGCTGAAGATCTCTTGAAGATCGTGAGGATACGATAGGAATCGGTGAAGAATATAGATGGTTTTTTGAGTTCGCGTATGTTCTTGGAACGATGAAGTCTCAACGATGTTTGATCTGGACCTGGATCAGAAGTTACGGTTACAGTGAATCAAGAATCAAACTGAAAATGTACGAACGGATCTGACGAAGTCATTTGGGGATTTCTTGAAGGTTTGATGGACTTGAAGATCAAGAGCATCTGGAAAACGCGTTGAATGGATGAACTGATTCTGGAGAAATCGAAGATGCACGCGCGGAAGTTCTTGAGTGTTCTTCGCTGATGAGTTTTGGATGCAGGACGAGGGAGATCTTGGTTGATCTTCATGAAGATGAAGGAGGAATATTGGAAAACACTCACACTATGGATAAGCGTTCTTGCTTCTTCCAGCGAGATTGATGAAGATCGTTGAAGGAAGTTTGTTGAAGGTTTCATGGCGTTTCTGGCGATTTCTTGAACCGTGAAGAAATGACAATGTTGATCGGAGAAAATTTCTGGAGGATTTTCTGGATGGTCGTTGATGATCGGAGGGAGGGAGATCAGAGAAGAGAGACGAGGTTTCTGATGATTTCTGGAGTTTTTGGGTTTCCGGTGACGGGTATGGCGGCCGGAGGTAGTTGGTGGTGGTCGGAATAGGTTAGAGACGGTGGTTGCATGGCCGCCGGCCATGCAACCGGTGAAGGCTCAGGGCTGGACAGGTGGTGAAGTGAGTGGAGGGGTTGTGTGCATGCTGGCCACGTGTCCTGGGCGTGGCAGAGAGAGGGAGAAGGGAGAAAATGATGTGGCGTGCGTGAGGTGAAAAACGTGGCCTCTCCCCTTGCTTACACGTGTACGCGGACTTATATACACTGGACAATTCTGGACTTCTGAAGAAATGGGCCTCCAATATCTCATCTGGGCCCAAACGAAAAAAATGATAAAAACCCAAAAACTGAAATGGATTAAAACTTGGATTAAAGACTAATGCTGGATTAATAAAGGCTGAATGGAAATTGATTAGGCTTAATGACTACTTAAAAGGCTAATGATGAATTAAGATATTAAAGACAATTAGCAACCTAATAATATTCTAATCAAAAATTAAAACAAACAATTAATATTCTAAACTAATACTCTAATAAATCCCCTAATCTAAAATTAAGCTAAAAAAACTCTAGTAACTCTCTATTAAACCAAAATTTATTAAATTTCTATTAAATCCCTAATAACCCTATATTAAATTCTATAAAAGAAAATCTATTATTAATAAAAGAAAAATCTATTTATTAATAAAACAAAAATCTATTTATTTTATTAAGAAAATGATAAAAAAAATCTATTTAAATTCTATAATATTCTAAAATTGATTTTCAAGCTATTAAAACTATAAAAATAGCCAATAAAATCCAGAAAAAACACAATAATTCTCGAAGGAACAAAAATAGCACCGAACGGCAAATAACACTGCGAGAGCGCACCAAAATAGCCGGTAAAAATAAACGGATATCGAAATATCCCTAAAAACAACAGCACGAGCTGAAAACACCGGGAATAGCACGGCTTCCCGAAAAAATGCAATTCTACCTATCTAAACCGATTAAAAACACCTGAGACGCGAGACGAGGGTTGTGATCCCGATAAAATCAAAACAACTGAAAAATGCACTGTATGCGATATGCAGATGCGAATGCTGTCATGCATCGAAACATAGAGCCAGATACGGGACCCGATTGGTCAAATTTTAGGGTGCAACAGCTGCCCCTATTCAAGCGGCTTGGACCTGAATGGTTGAAGAGCGCTCAGCCTTCAAACATTCAAAGGTAGATGACGGTTGAATACAAATGAAACCCTGAAATTTGCCAACCGCGGGAATATACTGCAAAACTGCTTGAGGAATAGCCTCCAATGAACTGAAGTCTGATTGTCACGGTAACAACTGGTCAAATTATCTGATACATTTTCTTCTCCTCGCAACATCAATCACCTGTGCGACGCCACAAGTATTGGAATAATGCTTCGAAAAGCAAACGACTTGATTCCCATCTCTCTTATGGGATCAAATCCTGTCAACTCACAGTTCACTGCGAACTTGAGGACAATTCTCCTGGGGAACTTCTGAATCGACTGCTCGACACCCATTCTGTCAACAGGTCGCAGCTTCAGAAACCTGATATACGTCAATTTTTTTCTGTGCCGACGTAACAACCAAATGAAGAATCACTCCGCTGGGGGAGAAGATAAGCTGAACCACACAACTCTGCGGGGGAACAAATTCGAAATCCAATGAGGTACCCAACCTGGTCCATGTTTCGAAATGCGTATGTCTGATAATGATGCAATGCCCAATATGACATGTTATGCGCTCTGTTTGAAAATGCGATGCCCAGACGGCATGGATATACTAAATGCTTGTATAAATGCTATGACAATATATGCGAATGCTAATGCAGGCTCGAGCTGCCAGAGAACACCAGGTCTGCAATCACTTGGCAAAATAAATGCCAAAGGAAACGTCAACTCTACTGGGGATGAACCGAAGTCACAGAATTATCTCAGCAAAATAAATGCTGGAACAGGGAAACCAAATCCGCTGGGGGTAACCGTCCTGCTGGAGAAATGGAAAGGCAACCCTGCTTGGGGAGAAAGAAAAAAGCAACTCTGCTCGGGGATGCTCTCTTCAAACCATTGACAACTGATTGTGCTCTGCGGGGATTGATCCAAATCGGGGTTGATTGCGCGCATCACACTGCTGGAAATGCCCCTACTATCAAGGATATCAATCTTAATCTGCTGAGGATACTCCTGACCCTACTCTGATACGGGGTAAAATACAATCTTGACTCTTCTGGGGATAATAAGCAACTTTCATCTGCTGAAGAGTAGCAATTCTGATTTAACAACATCCACAAGGAATTCAAACCTTACTCGGAGCACTGGTATCTGTCGAGCTTCGTATCGGGAAACATGGCAACATGCGAGTCATTGGGAATTACTGTGTCAGATACCTTTAGGTTTTTGCTTTTTTGGCTTAGGATAAACATGGACTATGTACAAAATGGAAGATATGGGAACCACTAGACGAGAACTAGTATTCAAAGGTAAGCTACCAGACGAGAACTGATAGGAAAATAGGTTATCGGACGAGAATTGATTTTGCAACGACATGTACCAGACGAGAACTGATACAACACTTGAAGAAACGGTGACCAGACGAGAACTGGTTACAATAAACTACACCAGACGGGAACTGATGCTTACAATAAACTACACCAGACGGGAACTAATGCTTACAATAAACTACACCAGACGGGAACTGATGCTTACGGAAGGGTTGGCCAGACAAGAACTGGTTACCGGTTTGCCAGGCGAGAACTGGACTTTGGAAACGACTGGTTACTGACACGTAACAGGTTTAGACTGTAGGATAATGATCCAACGACAGCAAGGCCTTTTCGGAATGCTAAGGTTTTTGATAAAGAGTAATGCCATGATTCCCCGATACTCAACTCTGGCTGGGGATAAACAGACTGGCTTGAATAACTTGCCCCAGTACACTCAGCTGGGGATAACAAGACTGGCTTGAACAACTTGCCCCAGTACAATTCAACTTGCCCCAATCTAACTCCTGGGAGTATTGCTCTGAACAGCTTGCTACGAGACGACCTCGAGATTACTTGCCCCGGTATCTGTACAACAATAGAACTTAACCTTAATCAAACAAATGTCAACTCAGTTGGTTTCAACACTCTCTGCGGTGACTTGCCCCTGAATGAGCGTTCTAGCGACTTAACCCGATCTGATTATCCACCTGAAGTATCTGCTTTCAAATCTCAACGCTCTGGATAATTACCCCTGATTGGTTCTCGAGAAGACTCGCTTCTGATCAACTGCTTCTCAAATAAACTGCCCCTGATCAACTGAAGCTTCGGGACTTGTCCTCAGATTAACTGGTTCTGAACTCACCGGAAATTAATGCCCCTGATTCACAGGTCTTCACAATATACACCATCCGGGTTCAGACTGCTGAATTATTCGGTCCTGCTCGATTATTCCCTGTCGGAATTTCTCTCATGCCAACTACTAACCTGCAATTAAAAATCGGCTGTTCACGAATGGTAATCTTAATGCAGTGTTTATGCAGATTTTGAAAAAATTTTGAGCTGTCACTCATTTACATGTCATGATTGAGAGTGACGAGTGAACCTAAGTTCAAACGTAGTGCTTACGAGGTCAGTGAAAAATACAACAAGGATGTGACTAGCAAGTCAAGAAGGAGTCAGGTTACTCAACCTTATCGTACTGCGCTTTCAGAATAACCCTACCTCAATTAGGTCTTTTAAGGGTTGTATCGTGGTCGGGTTCACGGTTCGTGAAACAAAGGATATTTGGCTCAAATTTTGATTTGTACCCACCCCTTCTACGTGATGATCTCCGATCCTAAGGTTCAGTTAACCTGGCACAAGCGCTCGCCTCTTCGAGAGGTATGTTGAATGGTAAGAACCACAGTTAAGGAACTCACATGGTTTTTTCGGAGTGATAGTTACTCCTTCTTCGCTTTCGGTGTCTGTATACACGACTTTGTGACTTGCTGGGGAAAATTTTCTATTGATATCCCCTTTTCATTCTTTTCATTCCCTAATTTTTGCCTGGACTGACTCCTTTTGAGTTCTTTTCGATTTTTTTCTTTTTGAAGTCCAGCGGGATGCCCTGATTTTTGCCTAAGTATTAGCTTTCCAGCTTTTTCTTTCTTTTTACTTAGCGGGCTTTCTTATTTCTTTCTTTCGGAACAAAGTCGTGTGACACTGGTTGTCTTGATTGCTCCGAAAGGATTGTAACTGTCTCACTCCTGATTGGTGAGGTTTGACCTCTTGAAAGGCATATACTGATTGGTCCTCGAAAGACAACACTCCTCTGTAAGACTTGAATGCTTGGTCAAGCTAACTGACAACTACCCTGCCCCGGGTTAAGATGTGAGGGTTTGAAAGTCCGAAAAAACTTCTACTTCTTGGCTCGAAGTGGTTAACAAGGGACTAACTCCTTATATCTCCAGTGTTTGGGGAATTTGAAACAATGCCTTGTACGTCATCGGTAAGGTCTTATCTGAAAGCATACGATCATCGGTTATGAGTTTAGTTTCATCATCCTCCCTCTAGTCTTTGCTAGTCACAGTGATAAAGTAGAGTGAATAAAATGCGAGTGTCAGTGCAATGCAGTAAATGAGCGACAGCGACATGATTAATTCAGAAAAATGCATAGTCACTTTATTATTATCACCATTCGAAACATACAATGTTTAAAAGCAAGTAGTAACTAACAGAAAAGAAACTACAAATGCAAATGATATAAAAGTCTGAGAACTGCCAATGCTGAGGCGCCCGCCTGTCTGAATCACTGGCTTTTGCTGGGGAATACTTTCTAAGTCTACGAGCTTAGACAACTGAGCGGTTGGTATGAACAAACAGAAGTCCTTCTCGAAAGGAAATGCAATCCTGGTCGATCAACTGTTGTACTTTCGCTTGAAATGCTTTACAATCTTCTGTCGAATGCCCTGGAGAGCCACCATGATAACCACACTGAACGTGGGGATTGTACCCAGGAGGGTAAGGTTCTGGAACTGACTTAAGAGCTTTAGGTTCCACCAAAGAACTCTGGGTCAAAGATGGTAGCAACTGGCTATACGGCATAGGCACTGGGTGAAAAGGAGCTTTCCTTCGTTCCAAATTGCTACGAGGTCTGTTCTGATTCTGACGCTGAGTCTGATAACCTCGGCCATGAGTTCACTGCTTTACAATGGAAGCGACATAAGATTCCTGATAGGGTGCCCCAGGCACGGCTGTTTGTTCAGTATAACAAGCCACAGGAGGTACTGATCTCTGATAAGATGAAGAACCAACAAAATTCACTGATTCGCTTCGAGGATATTCAACCTTTGGCATGACTGCATTGATCACAACTCCTTCTTCATTCTGATAGTCACAAGGATATTCAGTTTCACCAGCTTGATCATTTGAAGTAATCTGAATTTTCCCAATTCGTATGGCATACTCGAGGCGTTCTCCTAATGTTACCACGTCAGAGAAACTTAATGGAAGTCCAAGCAATCTTTCGAAGTACGGATCTTGTAGGGAATCTACAAACATGCTTGTTAACTCTCGGTCCAACAGCGGTGGATGCACTCTAGCAGCAAATTCTCTCCATCTCTGAGCATACTTCCTGATAGGTTCATTATTCTCTTGAGACAGTTCTTGCAACTGCATGCGATGGGGAGCTATGTCTAGGTTATAATCGTACTGCTTCAGAAAAGCTCTGGCTAAATCCATCCATGACTGAATCTGATTTCTCTCTAACTTCATATACCACCTCAAAGATGCCCCAGTCAGACTATCTTGAAAGCAATGGATCATCAATTTGTCATCTCGCACAAACGAAGTCATTCTTCGACAGAACATCATCAGATGTTGCTTCTGACAACTATCTCCCGTGTACTTCTCAAATTTCGGCACTTTGAACTTATAAGGCAACACCAGGTCAGGAACCAAACACATGTCTACAGGATCCAGGTTAACAACATCTTTCATCTTCAAAGCTTCAACTTTCTCTTCCAACACTTGGAGTCTTCTATCATCTTCAAGAGCTCTTGGAGCTACCATCCTGGCCATTGGAATATCTCTTCGGTAATTCATCACAGGGAAAACAACACCTTGATTGCTAACAGGAGGAGGACGTTCATTTCGGGCAACAAACTGCTCATGTCGATTTCGGTTCTCAACAGAAGGTTGTACAACTTGGTCTGCAGCAACGTTGTTCACTTGCGGGAAGTCTTCCATAGAATCATACAGAGGGTTGGACGTCATAGTGAACCCCGTCAAAGTGTTAGGAGACTGGAAATTGCCTTCAGACATAGCTACCAATAGTCTTCAGCTGACTTCAATGCTCGATTCTGCTCAAATCTACTCAACCCCTAGGTCGTCTTCTGACAATCAACAGCTGCTCAAACCAAACTCCGGGTAATCACCTTCAGGAAACAAAGGCTGGATCAGAACTTTGGCTAACTGGAGGATGATATGCAATATGATGCAACACTGTTATGCACATGATATGCAAGATGCAGCAAACAACGAGACCACATCCCCCCACACAAATCTGAATACTGCTGCGCTGCTGACGGAGTACGTTCGCTCTGAAGAGAAGACCAAAATAACGGGTAGGTTGGAAGTCAAGTTTCCTGCAAAAAAAAACCCCCACTCACAGGTGTGGACCTATATCTGACAAGGTACGGCATCCTATGCGGTCGTCAGCGTCACAGACTTTCAAAATTGATGATACGATTCCCAGAAGGAGTGGCATCATCAAGTCTTGAAGAGGCCTCACTTAGCTAACTTCCAAATGATCGGTTCCCAGAGTCGACAATCCAACTAACCAGCAACCCGAGCCACCCAAAGGGTGGGACAAGAGGCCAACCAGAAGAACCTCGTCTGAGTGTAGATTTCGCGGGACACTAATACAAGCAAAGCCGGTAGGCGCCCACTAATCTCTACTCTAAGTCTAAGGTGCACTCAAGCCCAGGTCCGGCTTCTCACTCAATCATAGAACACCCGTCACACCCCAACAGCAACAGATAATATTAATAAATAAACCCCAATAGACAAGCAAACAAGCGCTAGGATTGACTCTCTTAAGGGACGTTGGATCCCACATGCATAAGGAACTATCGCAGTCCTTAGCAGCCAGGGGACGTTGGATCCCCAGCAGACTCGTATAGAGAACTATCGCAGTCCCCAGCAGAGTCCCCAGCTGCTGGGGATCGCCCCAAACAGCCAGGAAAAAACCCTAAGGCGAGACTCGCATAGGGAACCATCGCAGTCGCCAGCAGAGTCGCCAGCTGTCGCTACTGCGAAAATCGGTGCCGGCTGACAGAAGAGTCGCCACCGTGCATTATTTATCCCAACGGAGGGAAAGGAAACGCTCGAAGTAAACCTCGCAAAAAACGGGGAAAGGTATGGTCATCGCAACCAAAATCTGGGTTCGGGAGTCGGTTACGCAAGGGGAAGGTATTAGCACCCCTCACGTCCGTCGTACTCGACGGGATCCACGCTTGCTTGGGTTGTCTAAAGGATGCAAAAACAATCTATCTACGGCTGCTAAATCTAAACGGAAGGGAATTGACTCGATAGAGCGTCGCACTCTATGCCTACGTATTCTCAAGAGAGAAAGTCAGAGTCAACGTAGTTCGGGAAACTACAGGGAAATTGGATCGCCAAGACTTCGCGTCTTGTGCCTACGTACTTCCACACTGCATGGAAGATCAGAGCTTGCGTAGTTCAGGCTAACTACGGCTAAACAGGGTATTCTCACACAGCAGTGAGAAATCAAACTGGTTTTAAAGGTACGGGAACCTATAGGAAAAACTACGGTCTGGTCTCAAATGCACTCGGGCAAGAGAGAAAAAGGGAACATCAGTCGTCAGCGGGAAAGTCTCGATCGCACAGCAGCGAGAGGACAAAAGGTTAGTTGTTAGTGTGCTCGCTAGGATATCGCATCCTATGCCTACATATTCTCGTCTGGTACGAGAAATCAGAGCAGCTGTAGTTCGGCTACTTTCGGGACCACAACTCAAATCTCGTTTTATTAACATTCTGAAAAATGATTACAATGATCGAATACAGAAAATAAACTTCTAGGAAATACTATCCTGTCCTATGACAAATCAAATGGAAAATAGTCCCCTAACAAGTGGACTTCTAAACTATCCTAAAATTGGTAAAATAAACTCCTATGAAAAATATCTATAAAAAATATTGAATCTGCAAAGTAATATTTTTTATTATTTTTCTTACTATTTTTCTTCTATTCTTTTTTCATGTTTCTTTTTCTCTTCTTTCAAAATACTCTTTTTCTCTATTTTTTTATTCATCTCTTTTTCCTTTTTCAATATATTTTCTTCATATATTTTTTTCACATTTTCCATATATTTTTTCATATTTTTTTCTATATATTTTTTTATTATATTTTTCTCAACATATTTCTCTTTTTTTTTTACTATATCACTTTTCTCTAGAAAGAAAATAATAAAAAAAGGAAACTACAAGGGGAGGGGGTAAAACAATTACAGGGGGTATGTATCAGCAAAAACAATTGGAATTGGGTCCAGCCCAATAGGGAATTCAGAAAGAAGAAAAAAAACAATTGGGAGGGGGTACTGGCTAAGACGCAGCGTGTGGTCTAGGAAAAACATTGGGCTCAGGCCCACTTCAACAAAGAGCACACGGAGGGGGGTGCAACGAAGGAATTGGAGGGGTATGACTCCAAAAAATGCAATTGGGCCCCAGGGCCACAGACTCAATGGCCTACCTCCTCTCCTCCTTCCACTCTTTCACTCTGAGAAACCCTAATCCCTATCCTCACACTCACCGCCGCCGTCTTCAATCTCTCTCCGTCTCCTCCGTCTTCTTTCCTTACCGTCATCCAGTTACACAAACCTAACCATCTTGATATCATTACCACAATCAAGGATTCGTGCAAACCACCGTTGCCATTAGAAGCTGCGAAGAAGCTGAAGATCTCTTGAAGATCGTGAGGATACGATAGGAATCGGTGAAGAATATAGATGGTTTTTTGAGTTCACGTATGTTCTTGGAACGATGAAGTCTCAACGATGTTTGATCTGGACCTGGATCAGAAGTTACGGTTACAGTGAATCAAGAATCAAACTGAAAATGTACGAACGGATCTGACGAAGTCATTTGGGGATTTCTTGAAGGTTTGATGGACTTGAAGATCAAGAGCATCTGGAAAACGCGTTGAATGGATGAACTGATTCTGGAGAAATCGAAGATGCACGCGCGGAAGTTCTTGAGTGTTCTTCGCTGATGAGTTTTGGATGCAGGACGAGGGAGATCTTGGTTGATCTTCATGAAGATGAAGGAGGAATATTGGAAAACACTCACACTATGGATAAACGTTCTTGCTTCTTCCGGCGAGATTGATGAAGATCGTTGAAGGAAGTTTGTTGAAGGTTTCATGGAGTTTCTGGCGATTTCTTGAACCGTGAAGAAATGACAATGTTGATCGGAGAAAATTTCTGGAGGATTTTCTGGATGGTCGTTGATGATCGGAGGGAGGGAGATCAGAGAAGAGAGACGAGGTTTCTGATGATTTCTGGAGTTTTTGGGTTTCCGGTGACGGGTATGGCGGCCGGAGGTAGTTGGTGGTGGTCGGAATAGGTTGGAGACGGTGGTTGCATGGCCGCCGGCCATGCAACCGGTGAAGGCTCAGGGCTGGACAGGTGGTGAAGTGAGTGGAGGGGTTGTGTGCATGCTGGCCACGTGTCCTTGGCGTGACAGAGAGAGGGAGAAGGGAGAAAATGATGTGGCGTGCGTGAGGTGAAAAACGTGGCCTCTCCCCTTGCTTACACGTGTACGCGGACTCATATACACTGGACAATTCTGGACTTCTGAAGAAATGGGCCTCCAATATCTCATCTGGGCCCAAACGAAAAAATGATAAAAACCCAAAAACTGAAATGGATTAAAACTTGGATTAAAGACTAATGCTGGATTAATAAAGGCTGAATGGAAATTGATTAGGCTTAATGACTACTTAAAAGGCTAATGATGAATTAAGATGTTAAAGACAATTAGCAACCTAATAATATTCTAATCAAAAATTAAAACAAACAATTAATATTCTAAACTAATACTCTAATAAATCCCCTAATCTAAAATTAAGCTAAAAAAACTCTAGTAACTCTTTATTAAACCAAAATTTATTAAATTTCTATTAAATCCCTAATAACCCTATATTAAATTCTATAAAAGAAAATCTATTATTAATAAAAGAAAAATCTATTTATTAATAAAAGAAAAATCTATTTATTTTATTAAGAAAATGATAAAAAAAATCTATTTAAATTCTATAATATTCTAATATTGATTTTAAAGCTATTAAAACTATAAAAATAGCCAATAAAATCCAGAAAAAACACAATAATTCCCAAAGGAACAAAAATAGCACCGAACGGCAAATAACACTGCGAGAGCGCACCAAAATAGCCGGTAAAAATAAACGGACACCGAAATATCCCTAAAAACAACAGCACGAGCTGAAAACACCGGGAATAGCACGGCTTCCCGAAAAAATGCGATTCTACCTATCTAAACCGATTAAAAACACCTGAGACGCGAGACGAGGGCTGTGATCCCGATAAAATCAAAACAACTGAAAAATGCACTGTATGCGATATGCAGATGCGAATGCGGTCATGCATCGAAACATAGAGCCAGATACGGGACCCGGTTGGTCAAATTTTAGGGTGCAACACATGTTCACCGATTGTTTTCAATGTAAATTTTTGTTGATTCTTATTGTTCATGATACTGGACTTTTTTGGAAAGCCCATTTTTCTTTTTTACTACACGCGACCTCCATTTCTTTTTTTCTTTTTTTGAAGTTTTCAGTTTGGTGATGGGCTCTAAGGGCCCATAGTTAGTTTCTTCACACATCTTACTTTTCTCCTTGCACCCTTCTTATGTTTTTTAGTTATTATTTCTCTATTTTGTTTTCTATTTAGATTCTCCCATTCTCTTTAGATTTATTTTTCTAACATTAGTTATAGTGGATTTTCGTGTTTAAAATGTTGACCTATTGTTCCCTTTTTTTTATTTCTTTTCATTTTCAATTTTGTTTCAACTTTATTTTGGTCGATGAAGTCTTTAATATCACAAATATTGATTGTTGAGGTTGTTTAACCTTCATTTTTTCAAATCTGTAGGGAATGATAATTTGGATCATTTTCTATACTTTGAAGTCGTGATAGGTTACCTTCGATTAATCGAAAGTTTGTGATTAGGATGAGACCATTTCCCGATTTTCTTTTGTGTGGCACGATTCTCAGAGAATGACTCACAATATCATTTCTCTATCGTGTTTTAGCATGAACATCAACTTGCGCAGCCTCCTATAGCATAATCTTCATCATAGATCGTGCTACGAGTGCTTAACGCTAAAGTGGACCCGATTATCAAATTAGTAATTGACCATTGACTTTAGTTATCCTGATTTATATTTCTATCTATATATCACTGTTCATACACTATTGTTCATATTATCATTTTGTTCATATCATCTTGTCATTTTCGCCATATTCAAAAAATACAAAAACATGATAAAATAACCAAAATCCTAAAAGATTTTCAAGTGGTGGACTGTGGTTACTAATTTTGGCATCATGGAGTTGAGACATTGGACAGAAATCGTAGCAAAGGAGATGCATATTGTAGTTATCTCTATTCTCTCTTACCTTTAGCTTAAGACACTTGCACACGTATGGCTTCCTTTTATTTCTCGCAATTCTGTGTACTTTACATGTATCATGCTCCCTTTTGGATGAATGTTCTTTACTTATGCTCTGATGCTTTAAACCATTTTAAAAATAAATTCTCAATTCAACGTCGAGCCATTTTCCACCTTGTAAGTCGACTACTTTCTAAGTATCACCATCAACCTTTTGGTTACTATGCACAATATTCAAAGCTTACTCCTGGACTTTCTTACAGTGAGACCTATTTGATCAATTATCTCTAGTTGGTCATTTAGAAGACTAGCCCACTTTGCTAGTGCACATGATTAAAATTCAATTCAATTACTATCCTTTACTTATATGTTGTCTGATATAATGGTTCAAGTCGAAACCTTAAAGTTCAAACCATTAACTTTTCCATACGCGAATTCAAACCTCGATCAACATCGAGCATTTTCTCAAAGTAAAATCAATTAACTTAATTATACTTAGACCATATTTCAAAATTAAAAAATGAAAAGGGAGTTGGAATGAAGTCTTTGATTTCTCTCCTCAATTGTTTGGGCTCGAGGAGCCTTTCTTAAGCTCAAACAATTGTCTTCACTAAAAGATTTATAACCCGATTCAAAGTCAAGCCTATTTTATTAATCACTTAGATGAAAAAGAGTGAGAGTCAAACCTTTGACTCATTCTCCCGATTACTTGGGCCCGAGGAGCCTTTCTTAAGCTTCAAGTAATCGTCATCTAATCAAACACATTAATTCAATTTCTCGCCGCTGTGCGAACCGTCAAACCTTTTCATAAGCGTGAGATATGGTGTCTTGAGACGACGCAAAATATTTCTTCGTCTATAACCTATTTGAGTCAATATAAGTGGTGTGTTTCCCATGAATGTTGATATATGGAAATCTATTCAAAGTGATGCAAGCGTCCTCTCCTCACCCGTTTAGATAAAGCAAAATTTTCTGTCGAATACGACTAAGTATCTTTCGATAAAATCAAACTAATATCCGTAGTCTGAACTACGAACACTCTGATTTCTCATTTGTCAATGAGAATACGTAGGCATAGGATTGCGAGATCCTAGCGAGCAACCTCCTCTTTTTCTCCCGTAGTCCTACGAACTACGGGCGCTCTGATTCTTCACTTCTTTCAAGTGAAAATACGTAGGCACAAGGACCTTAATCCTTGGCGAGCACCCTAATCTAAAATCACCCAGTCCTCCTTAGCAATTTAAACTCTTTTACCTTACCTTTTCACTTTATTCCCTTAGAAGAAAACAAATAAACTAATCTAACATTTCTCACGAATCGAATCAAGAAGTTCCCGTTGAGTACAACGGACATGAGGGGTGCTAATACTTTTCCCTCATGTAACCGACTCCCGAACCTAGAACTTAGTTACGATGACCATGTTCTTTCCCTAAAGGTTTTCTCAATATTTTCCTGTTCCATCTTGGGATAAATAAAGTTCGATGACGACTCTGTTTTCCGCGACCATTCGCAAAGGATCGTGCTTTTTTCGAGGTACAACACTTAGCTCAAGGCAAAGTTTTGGAATTTTTATTGAAATTTTGATTTCTTGTAATGATGAGTAGGTGCCACACATATGTACAACTGCCACGTCAGATGCCACTAGTGCAAAAATAGACGCCGTTAGTGAAAATTAGACGGAAAGGACTTAAATGACATTGTTTGAACAATTAAAGGATCAACTTGGAATTTTTTAAAAATGAGGGACCAAAATGGACCCCGAAGTAAAATTAAAGGATCAAAAGGGGTATTTTGCCTTGTTTTTAATATCACCCATTTTATATTATAATATATTTTTCCTTTTCAGTTCAGTTGGCATCTATATCTAAACTTGGATCATGAACATGAAATCAACGAACAATATGCAACCGTTTGGACTGCATGCACACTGATAATCAGGTTCACCATTGTGGAGATGCACCATAATGACCGTGTTAAACTGTATTTTGACATGCTTCAACACATCCCAGATCCCCTAACAAACCTCAAAGAATGGTATATACGAAGAGTTAACAACCAATGAAACTTTAATCTTTGACAAGTCTTTGCTAAATTCGAGTGTCGAAAATGGAAGCACCGACATGACCATGTCTTAAGTGACAATGTGAAGCCAACTGAAGAAAAACCAACTCGTAATTATATGGCTTGGTACATATCAGTTGGATTTGAGTTTCTTGCCAAGGATATGTACCTATACAACTCACACCAAGTCACTTACACACAAGAAGCTTCAACATCTAACTCCCCACAAAATTATCGGCCTACAAACAGACAAACCTACAACCTTAACATGCCAAACACTCAACCACAATATCAAGAGCATACACCGTACCACCACCAACAATATGATCATTATCAGAACACCCAACATCGATATGCCTCCAACACATCATCCTACCATAGCCGCCGCAACCAAAACACTCAGCGATCATTTAACACCAACTGTGCCTTCTACTATAGCTAAGAAGCCCAAACACCACAACAACCATATCAGCCTTTCCCCAACGAATCGTTCACACCAATGTCGCCCTTCAATCGTCCCAGGCGCACACCAATAACCCAAACACAATCCAACTACTCTGGCATGGATCATGAACTTAGTTATGACGATAATGCGTCATTGCATACACATGACTTCATGGAATTGACTGAACTTCTTGGGGAACCTAGTGCAGGTGGTGGTGATGTTCTTGGGTCTTCAAATCCTCAAACACGTGGGCTAGGGCCACGCGTTAGAATACTTAAGGAATGTGGAACCAGAGGTCGGTTGGGTCACCCCGGTCAACAACATTAGTATTTTTGGTTTTCGTATGTAAACGTAACATAATATTAATATTAATATTAATATTTCCAATTTCGACTTTTATATAAAATGTCAATTATTATAAAAAAATAACACAACAAACACTAGTGTCAGACCAATTGGCGCCATCCCTGTAACTTTACACATAAGCGCCAATTGGATTGACAATACTCTGTGCAGACTCCAATTCAATTGATACCTCCTTTTTAAAAGTGTACAATCGGCAATTGGTTTGACATTTTGACGAAATTTTTTGAAAAGTGATATCATTTAAAAAATTATTTAAAATGTAAGTTATTTTAAATTTTATTTTAGTACAAAATTCTTACAATAGTTATTTTCATAATTTTCATTAAATTACTCCTTTTTGGTGTAAATAGAAAAGTGTATTACAATATCATATCACTATTGTATACTGTAGGCATTGTAATAGAATATTTTTTTGATACAAACTATAATATCAAATATTAAATTTGTTGAGTTTTCCAAGTTTGTCCCATTCTGCCTCACCTCACATCACATGACACTGGACCAAAACCAAACAGAAGCAACAAACATCAAGACTCAAGAGCATTGCGTGGAATTACCAATTTCCATTTCCATTTATTTATTATTATTATATCCATTTAAAGAAGAAAAATAAAAATAAAATAAATAAAATAAATATCTTGTCCTCGTCCTCAGCACACACTTTACATTAACGCCCCCAATACCAAAACAATCAAAAACTCAACATATCAATTTCTCAACGTCATCACCACTCTACTCTCTCTCTCTCTCTCTCTCTCTCTCTCTCTCTCTCTCTCTCTCTCTAACAATCTAGGGTTTTGTAACAGTGATTTTCACTACTAAGCTTCTTCTTCTACAACTCCAGGTTTTAATTCTCTCTTTCTCTTTCTCTCTCTTCGTGTGTTTGAACTGTGAATACATGTGCATGCATGGTATTTTCTTTAGCTGTATTGTTGCTATTGACGGATATCGATTCTCTTTCTATGATTGTTTCTGTGAATATGAATTTGCGTGTAAAACTTGCTTTGCTTGTGATGATTATCATGATGATTTTTTTTCTCTCACTAGTTTGGTCAACGTGAAAGATGAGAGAGAACAATTATTAGTTTGACCAGTTAAATAAGTTTTTTTTTGTTGGGGATTTCACTTCAATTTATTGAGTTTTTTTAATTAATGAATTATTTGTAAACAAGAAAATATTTGTTCTCTGTGGTGCCTGAAACAAGGATTGAATTCTGACATCACACTGACATGTTGGTAATAATTCGAAAGTATGCATAAATTGAATGAAATCACAAGTGTCAGCATCGTGTTGGTGTCTGTGTCTAACACTGATGTGGTCACGAACACACCATTTTTCAGAGGTGTTGCTATAGAGTTACAGAGGTAGTTAGAGTGAGAGTACTCTTAATTTTGTTTCAAAAGCATAGTTAGCTGAGCTTTGTTACTTTTTCTTCTTTTAGTGCCGAATATGATTTTGGTAGTTTTTTGGTATTCATTTATTCATCCCTTTTTTGGGGTATAATACTATATATTCAATCTTTTGGATATTATGATTTTTCCGTTTTCGTCTTATGTTGTCTGGAATCTGGATATTATGATTTTTCCCATTTTCTTCTATTGGTGTCTGTGTTCAATTGGAAAATGGGTGGAATTGGCTGCTCTTGGTATGTTTGAGTTACTGCTTAGTTATACCTTTGTACAACTAGGAATACTACCAACTCACTCTTTCGAAAAAAATTTCAACACACTATGATTTGTCTGATTTTTAAGAAGCCGACACAGTTTGCAGGTTAGTTGATCTCTCTTTTTATATTAAAAATGTTTCAAGATGGACTGATTATAAAGAGTGAAATCAATGAGTACGTTGCTAGTATTCCTCTTAATATAACTTATGATTACTTGAAATGGTTGTTGTGATTGTGTCTACGAGAAAGGTTACACCTAACACCATATTCAAAGCCTTAATTATGATGTCAACACTTTCATATTTCTTTTGAATAATCACTAATCTTATGAACAAATACATTATCATAATTTAACTTTAAGTTAATTGGTATGTGGCTTAAGAAAAATTGAATTTTTATCTGCAAGTGTTCAAATAATATAACTTTTGTCACTACTCACGGTGTTAACTAATTAGAACTATAGTTTTTTGAGCTGCACTTATATACTTTTCTAGTTTGACTTTGTAATACTAATATTATATATTTCATATTAGAAGTTTATGCTGATCCAACAATTTTTGGAACACACGCCCTTTAGGTGACAATGTCATGTTTCTGACTTCCATCACCAAAGAAGGGGCAAATTAATCTTCCGGTATGGCAACAGAGAGTCCAATTAGAATATCAGAAGCCGGGGGGAAATGGCCTTCTCATATGGAAGCATCAGCTTTTGGTACACCACCTCGTAACATGGGGACTGAAGATTTGGGAATTCTGTTGAAGGGCCATAGGTTCCGTGGTAGTGCAAAGGATGTGGCACCCAATCGCAGTGGCAGTGCACCTCCCAGCATGGAAGGTTCATTTCTGGCCATAGAAAACCTACTGCCACTTCAGAACACTCAGGATGCAAGCTTGACAACTCTGAGCAGGGCTGTGAAAAATTGTGAATCTGAAGAACAGTTACGAGCTGATCCAGCTTATTTGGCATATTACAGTTCAAATGTCAACCTAAACCCTAGACTTCCTCCTCCACTAACTTCTTGGGAAAACCGCCATATAGGGCATCATATTGGTAGTTCTAGAAATAATTGGGGATTGCCTTCTACAGATCATAGAAGTAAAACTTCTTTACATTTACCGCAAGCAACTCTTTCAACACACAAGGAGGAGTCTGAGGATGATTCCTCCCACCAACAGACACATGAAAATGAATCAGTTAACACACGTGGAGTATGGCGTAGACAGGATGCGGCTTCATCGGCATCACAGCAAAAAAATGTGGTTGATTTAATTCAGGTGATTATTTTGATATCAACTTCTGAATTTAGTGAATTTATTTCACTTTTCTGCACTAATATACATATTCAATTCCTGTTCTTTTTATTACCGTTGGATATTATATTTGTTACATTTGGTTGCTTGCTGTATTGGGTAGTATCCTGCAATTATGATATTTTCTTTTTCTGATGTTTTAAGTTGTTACATACACAGCTCTTAGTTGCTCCTCCAAATTAAAGATGTGATTATGAATACAAATGTTTGTCCAAAATTAAAATTTTCAGGAGGATTTTCCTCGCACCATGTCACCTGTATATAATATGTCTCTTTCTATAAGTCATGGACTGGTGGATAAACCAATTGAATTAGAAGCTGCTTCCAGTTCTTCTCATGACCCTCATGATACTGCAGTAGAGTCTGCTAAACCTACTGCAGGTGCAGATGATATTAGGGTGTCATCAAGTGTTGATGTCCATTCCCCTGTTGCAAGCTCTTCAACACTTGGATCCACAGCTAGCATGGGTTTTAGTAACATAGATGTTGCAACTGTTGCATATCAATTAAAGACACTTAATGTATCCAATCTTCCAAATTCAGAAAGCCTGAGTTATGAAGAAAAATTGAAGACTAGCTACCAGAATAATATGGTGCAACGGCAGGTATTCCTGCAACAAAGCAATCCGAGTGAAGTTCCTAGTACCAATTCTCAAATTGTAAACAATGCTTACGTTAGAAGGGAACAGTTTGCTCATAATTCAAGCAACTTGTCTGATGTCCAGCCACTACTTCAGTCATCCGGGTTTACACCTCCTTTATATGCCACAGCAGCAGCTTATATGACCTCTGTAAATCCATATTACATTAATATACAAGCCTCAGGCACATATGCTCCTCAATATGTTGGTGGATACCCTTTAAATCCCACAGCTATTAATCCATATATTTCTTCATACCCTCCTCATGGTGCTGTGCCATTTGTTGTTGATGGGGCTACTAGTTCTAGTTATGCCCCACTAACACCAGGGGTTTCAACCGGGGGTAGTATTTCACATGGAGCTGAAATGGTACAAGCAAACAAGTACCTCGGGCAATTTGGATATCCTGTACAGCCTTCTTTTGGTGATCCTATTTACATGCAATATAATCAGCAAGCTTTTGTAGAGGGATTTGGTATTTCTGGTCATTTTGATCCACATGCACCTAGAGCAAGTGGTGTTAACCAAATGAATCCTTATGACTCACAAAAAAGGCCTGGTACTGGTGCTTATTTGGATGATAAAAAATTGCAAGAACAGAGAACTGGTGCTAATATGAACTCAAGAAGAGGTGGATTATCAGTTCCTAGTTATTTTGGACCTATGCCAAACACAAGCTTTGTAATGCAGTATCCAAGTTCACCACTTTCTAGTCCAGTTTTGTCTGGATATCCAGAAGGAAGTCCTGGCATTTCAGGAGGTAGAAATGAAATGAAACCTTTCCCAGCTTCTGGTAGAAATGGAGGCATGTTATCTGGATGGCATGGTCCAAGGTCTTTTGACAGTGCTCAAGACCCCAAGATTGTTAACTTCCTTGAAGAGTTGAAATCTGGCAAAGGTCGCAGATTTGAGCTATCCGATATTATTGGACATATTGTTGAATTTAGGCAAGTAGTTTTCTCAGCTTTCCTTCCACCTTTCTAATTGACCAAATTCTTGGTTTTGGAAATTAAGTTCACTGTCTTTAACCTCCAGCGCTGATCAGCATGGAAGTCGATTTATACAGCAGAAGTTGGAAAGTTGTGGTGTTGAAGAGAAGGCATTGGTGTTCAAGGAGGTTCTTCCACATGCTTCTAAATTAATGACTGATGTATTCGGTAACTACGTAATACAGAAGGTGAGTTTTTAGAAGTGATGTATATTGTCATTAACTTTTAAGTACCTTAGAGTTGCCTCCAAATCTGTTTTGGACTAATTTGTCCCTTCTCCCGTGTTCAGTTTTTTGAGTATGGAAACCCTGAGCAGAGGAAGGAACTTGCAGATAAACTTGCTGGTCAGATACTGCCTTTGAGTCTGCAGATGTATGGCTGTCGTGTAATCCAAAAGGTATGTAATTCAAAATGGCTCATGTAGCTTCATGATATTATTATACATTTATTTCACCGGCATGCTTGATAGGTCACGACTATTGCAATCTGTTTGAATTTAGATGTTGAACATGGATTAAGTCTGTATGAATGTTCCTGTTTTTGAATCAGTGCCTTCAGATAATTTGAAATTTCGAACTATTGATGCTCTGTCCATATTCACTTCCTAGTTGGGGATTGGCTTCTGGTTTTCTCAAATGACAATCTGAAAATAGGTTATCTGACCTAATTTGTCTTTCATTACAACCACCAGCACCTCTGAGGATGAGTTTACAAAATGTGATTTGAATTTAGTAATAGTTGCTTATCTTGTAAAGTTGTAAGTTTACTTTTATAGCCATGTTGTAAGTATTAACAAGACCCATCTGTTCAGATAGAGTCGTAGACACTGCTATTATATTATTCATGAAATTGTTTGTGGAAGTCAAATATGAGGAAGCTTTTTTGTAATCAAATATGTGGAAGTTAAAATTATGATTGCGGGCTTTGTTGTTGGAAGAAACAAAGAAAAGTTAAATAAAATGCTCTTTATGTCTGCAGTTTAGTTCCATAAAATAGAAAAAGCACAAATGCGAAGAATCTTGACACTGATAAACCTATATGTTAAAGGGGTTCGTACAGATCACCTGCACCCAGCCCAAGCTGCAGATGGTGGGCTGATTTGGTTCTGCGGGTTGGGTTGGGTCGGGTCTGAAATCACCCAACCCACACTAACTGGCCTGTTAGGCTAAACTTCCCTTTTTTGTTTCATATGGTTATACTGCTCAACTGTTACTAAAAAATGATAATATAAGCGGAACTGTTGTTCCATTTACATACTTTCTACTACATAATAAGTGGAGTGTTGTCATCCTACAATCCTACTTATGAAAAGCAATAATATGGCTAACTTTGGAATGATATTGTTTAAATTTTGGAAAACAACATATTGGCGCTGGAGAATACGTTTTCCACCTGTTGCCCCTGTTTGTGTGGGTTGGGTTGCACATTTTTTTTGCCTCGATCCACATATGCAGTTTTATACTCAACTTATGAGGGGAGATTTTATTGTGATCCCATGAGGCTTAGATCAATTGCACTTTGTACTCAAGTTATGCTATTAAACCATAGATACTGTTAAGAAGTGTGGTTGGGCCTAACTCAACCCTACAAAACCGGTTGGTAGAGTGAGGATTGTCCCCACTTATAAACACATGTTCATGTCATATATTGTCTGATGTGGGACTCTTAACACACCCCCTCACGCTCAGGATTGGACAACTGAAGCGTGGAAATAAATGGTGGGTGGCCCGATAGCGGAAACCATAGAAGGTGGCCCACCGGATCTTAAACTAGGCTCTGATACCATGTTAAGAAGTGTGGTTGGGCCTAACTCAACCCTACAAAACCGGTTGGTAGAGTGAGGATTGCCCCCACTTATAAACACATGTTCATGTCATATATTGTCTGATGTGGGACTCTTAACAGATACCTTTGAAATTTATAATTCTATTAAAGAATGCATAGTTACATAATTCAGAGTTGGTGGTTTACTTTCCTATTCTTTGTTTTCTGTTAAACTGCAATTGTTTGGTAGTGAATAAAGTTGAAAAAGAGCAAAGCCTTGGCTATAAAATAAGTATTTCATTGAAAGTAGACACAGTGTTTTTATATTTGTTTTTCCCATGCAGGCACTCGAGGTTATTGAGCATGAACAGAAAGCTCAGCTTGTTCGTGAGCTAGATGGAAATATCATGAGATGTGTTCGGGATCAAAATGGGAATCATGTAATACAGAAATGCATTGAATCTATACCCACCCAAAAAATTGGCTTTATATTATCTGCATTTCGTGGTCAAGTTGCTAATTTATCAATGCATCCTTATGGTTGTCGAGTCATTCAGGTATAGTTACTGAATTCCCTTTCCCGTAAAGAAGCTTCTTTTTGTGTCATGCGTTAAGTAGGACTGAATAATGTTTCTTGCAGAGAATTCTAGAGCATTGTACAGATGAGGTTCAGTGTCAGTTTATTGTGGATGAAATATTGGAGTCAGTTTGTTCTCTTGCTCAGGACCAGTATGGTAATTATGTTACCCAGGTTAGTTGCTGGCTCTTCTATGTCATACTTTGACTATTAGCTTATGGTGTTTTGGGTGCATATTAGAAAGAAGATGAATAGTTGGAGGCAGATATGCATGTGATGTTCGTTCTATCTGTAGCCTATGGTTACAAGTCACCATACACTATGAAATTGCTGTGACTGTAAAATATCAAGATTTGTGATAGTCTTAGCTGTCACTTTTATTTTGATTTTAAGTGTTTTTAATCTTATTTCTTCCAATTATGCTTTCCATTAATTTTTTCCGAAGCACTCCCAAATCTTATGTTAACAGAATAGCATTTCAAGACTTTTGTTCCCAAATTTAACCATCACAAAGAGTTTTGTGCTACAAAAGATTGCTTATAATTGATACAAGTCTAGTTATTTTTGGTTACAGCTTATAAGATCAAAACCTTTTTAAGAAACTTCATTATCTAACTTCTATACAAGTACGAACTCCCTTATCTAACTTCTTTACTCTCATCTCATCATTATAGAATTGCCTTCTTCTGCTTCACCAATCCTTATTTGTGAAGTATCCAATTTATTTATTTTTGAATAAAATTGCCTTATTCTATACGGCTGGAACACTTACAGCTTAAGGGGTTCCAATAAATTTAAACCTGTTAATTTGAACACCGATTTCAATTTCAATGGCACATGGTTTTCATCAAGGTAATCAAAACCAGAACAGGCATTAAACCGGTGTACTCATTGATTCAAGGCTCAAAGAATATTACACAAAATTACATTATATTCATATTTCACACTATTAAAAATTAAATTCACTTGATAGTTCCTCATACTTATTACATATTAAAATAATATAATAGTTTTTTTATTGATAATTATATGTGAATTAACTAATACTTATAATTTATTTAGTTTTTTACAGTGCTTTATGTTTTAAAAATGTATATCTGATTATTTCAAAATGTTCAACAAACAAATTAACTGAAGAAGCATGAATGCACTGTACCTCTTTTTTTTTTTTTTTTTTTTTTTTTTGTGTGTGTGTCGAATAATGTATTAAATCCTGAAGTATGGTAACGGATTATTTTATTTTTTACACAACGTGGTAATCAAAACATGAGAAGTTAAGTGTAGCCGGTCTTATAGACTAGGTAGGCCCAAAACTTTCATTTTTATTAATAAATTAATAACCTACCTAATATGACCTAATCCATTTTGTGTGTAAAATGCCATCTTTTCTTCTCATCTGCCATCTGTCTCACCCTCGTCATTTTATCAGTGTTCTGCTTCATCTTCATATTCTACTGCATTTTCTAACTGTAAAAACGCCAGCTCCCTCAGTTTCTTTTCCCCTCAGACCTTTCTCTATTTTTTCTTTTTCCCCTGTTGTGACTTTTTGTAGCTTATGATATTTCACGAGTTGAGTTATTGTTTTAATTTTACATTAAATATGTGTTTATAATATTCTTCATGTAATATGTTCCAACAATAATCAAATTGCGGCCATTCCACTAACCACTTTTGTGGTCGGCTGCTCCATACCCGGGGTTTGACATCCTAGTTTTTATCGCACACATAAAAAGTGTACTCTGCCTTTGGAAATCTTCGTAATCAATTTCTTATATAAAAAAAAACCATTGGTGGCAATTAAACATAAAATGTCAGTTTCTGGGTTCAAATAACTAATATAACCAACTACTTTAAACTCTGAATCTTGTTGTGGTTTGCTGCCCTTTCATAAGCCAATTCTTTTCGAAAGATTACTTAAGTCTTTGTAATTTCCTTATGTAATCTCAGCATGTGTTGGAGAGAGGAAAATCTCAAGAAAGGAGCCAAATAATCAGTAAGCTGTCAGGACATGTTGTTCAATTAAGCCAGCACAAGTTTGCTTCGAATGTTGTGGAGAAATGTCTGGACTATGGCGATCCCTCTGAACGGGAATTGTTTATTGTAGAGATTATTGGGCATGATGGGCAAAATGATAACTTATTGGTAAGTTCAAACTCATTAATTGTTCAGAGTTTCTACTTCCTAACTTTGAATTATGTTGTTAATGATTTAGCATGACTTAGAAAAGTGTATTTATGATTAAAAAAATTGATAATGTGTTTTATCATTATAATGAAGACATTAAGAGGCATGCACTGCCAGTACAAATCAATTTTAGATTTACAAATTTTAAGATTCAGTTACAAGAAAGGATGTCATGTCAGAATGATGGATTCTCATGGAATGAATGTTCGAAGTTGATTTACATTGGCAGTGCATTTTCTTTAAACTATATAAATGAAGCTTATTTTATCGTACTATGTGTCAGTTATTTCACAAACTTCTGGAACTTTTTTCAAATACAAGACAATACCTTTGCTTCCCAATGAATCTAACCAGATGAATACCAACCAGGGAAGAAATAAAATTACCTTCAGCAATTAACTGAGCTCTCTGGCCCGGTGATGGTCAAATTATATTGCTTACCCCTAACCTCCTATATTTCCGTGAAAGTGAGTCCTTCTGATGTTTCTTCCCTGTTTCCTGAGGGATCCTGCATGGTTTGGATGGATCCCACTAGATCGGTCTCATCCAACAAGTCTAGGACATGCTTCCTTTCTGATAGGAATATTCTGTTCTTTGAATGCATGGCCATAAATAGTGCTCAATGAATGCGTGCTTCCTGTCTAGGACAAGCTTCCTTTCTAATAGTAATAAGAGAAATGAATTTGCAAAATAGATGAGCGTTCAGCAATAGGATAAAAGGTAATGGTGTGTAGTCCCCTGTATATTTGTGCTTATCCCATGGCAACTAACTAAGCTTTCCACTGAGCTAGTGAATACTTGGGATTAAACCTTTGTAATGCAGGCCTTCATACATCCAGTCGCATGCTTCCCCTTGGATAAAATGACCAAATTCGAAGTCTCCTCTGATATCTAATGTTGGTAACATAGATTCTTTGATGTCTAATGTTGGTAACATAGGTTCTTTGATATTTAATGTTTGGTATCTTAAGGTTGAAATCTCTTTAGCATTAAATGTAGTGTGAATAATGCTTAAAAAATTGTATAGTTTTATATCGGGTGTGAATGCATGTCGTTTTGGATTTTTGCTCTATATTGACCGTATTTTGATTTTCATTGTAGACGATGATGAAAGACCAATTTGCAAACTACGTGATCCAGAAGGTTATTGACATCTGTTCTGATAATCAGCGTGCAATGTTACTCTCTCACATAAGAGTCCATGCTAATGCTTTGAAGAAATATACTTACGGAAAACACATTGTGGCTCGTTTGGAACATCAATTTGGAGGTGTGTTCTTGTACTCTGTTTTAAAACTATGTTAGATCGGCAAAGTTAATATATAATGTTGCTACCTAAATACTGTAAAATTTAATGACTGGGTTTGGTTAGTTGAATGTGGAAAATGAGGAGGAAATCCTAGTGAAGACTACTGCATACTGGTCTGATGCAACAAAAATGAGGAAAATGAAATATTCTTTTTTTTTACTGATTTTAAACATGTTCTCGGTTTTCTACCTTCTCACTTCCACCTACTCAACAAGGAAAACCTTGAGTCTACATATGTAACTAACAATTAGGTTTCCTCTGTTTTCTATTGTGTTTTACTGTTTTCTAAATATTACGATTGATATTACCCATTGGATTAATCATACAGTTAGGAGTTTTTAAATAGAAACTAATCTAACAAGACAAATAAAGCACTAGTAACATACTATTTCCGACACCTTATGATTGAGTTCAATTCAAGCGCGTCCCATTGTTAAAGGGGCAGGATCAAGACCCACATGAATTTCACTCATTCATGAAGAGTGTTGCAAAGAGTGTATTGTTACTTCCTAGTTGCTAGCATTTTTCAATCAGAAATTTCTCTAACAGAAAAATTTAGCAAAACAAGGCACTGCTTGGTAAAGGTGTGTCTAAACATCAACCCTGTCTTCAATAGAGGGGAAAAAACGTGAAATGACGCCATATGGAGCATGAGAAGAAAACACCTGGTACCTGTATTATGATGACTTGCTATTCTGCACTTGTTTTTTTGCTTCTTATCCTGTACTTGATTTTTGCATGCAGAGAATCAAACACCCAGTTCATCATGAGATTCTAGAGGAAACATGAATCCCGGGCAGTTCGGCAGCGGCATGCTAACCCCACTGCTTCAACATATCATCTGTTGCTGTTCTCAGGAAATAGCTGAGACATTGATCTTTGGTCCTGCTAATGAATATACTGTTATTTTTATTCCTGTGATTTCATAACTGCACCTTGATAGCTTCAGGAAACATTAGTATATACATGTACACTATAAAACTTAATGTAATTATGTCATTCAAATAATTGATTGGAAAAGTTTGAGTACATTTGTTTAGAAAGAAACCCTTGATGTAAACTTTACTGAATCTTACCTACTTAATGTGTGGTTGGTTTTCCTAGAGTTCTGAACTCAATTCATTGTTATACAATGAACACATGTTCTCTGGTCCTAGCTACGCATCTTTCTAACTGTAAATGCCTTATATTAAACGGTTAGGTTTATTTATCGACTATGTCTGTAGGAAGTGTGAGTAAGAGTTTTTATTTTCAACGAAACTAATGCATAATTTAGGGGTGATCACGGCGCTGTTTAGGCGGTTTTGGTGATAAAAGTTATCCGAACTGCAAAAGAAAAAAACAATGCGGTTCGGTTTGATTGGTTCGATTTGTTACAAGATTTTATTGAGTCATTCATATAATTATAGAAAACAATATAATTTTGTATTTAGTCATTCATGCATTATAAAATAACATCAAAATTTATCATATTTAAATAAAATTTCTCAATCAATATATAAAAAATCACATTAGACAAAAGAGGAATAAAAAACATAAAATAGTAGCATAAATAATATTAAGACATCATATTTAAACAAAATTTCTCAATCAACATATAAAAAAACACATTAGACAAAAGAGGAATAAAAAACATAAAATAGTAGCATAAATAATATCAAAGACATTATAATAAAATTTAAAAAATAGATGAAATGAGAGATTAGAGAAAATAAAAAAAAAAAAGAAAAAAAAAAGAGATAAATCACATTAGACAAAAGAGGAATAAAAAACATAAAATAGTAGTATAAATAATATCAAAGACATTTAATAAAATTTAAAAAATAGATGAAATGAGAGATTAGAGAAGATGAAAAAAAAAAAAAGAGATTAGAGAAGAAAGATGCCATAAAAACGTAATTGTAAGAGAAAACAATAATATAAAAAAAATGAGAAAATAAAAAAGAAAGAACATAAGAGATGGACAATTAGAGTAGAAGCGGCAAGTCGTACATGACAAAGAAGATGAGAGATTTGAAAAGGTTGAAATTGAAATCCTAAATGTGAGTAAGAAAATCGTCCATAATTATAAAATTAAGACATTATAAGTTTGAGTTATGGGTTGAATGTGACATAAATGAAGTTTGAGTTATAATATAATGCAATTTTATTTGGTTTAGTTCGGTTTGTAAAATACAAACCACAAATTAAATTAAATTCGAGATTTTGTTAAAGCTGAGTCAAACACATTCGAATCAAATGCATTTTTTTTTTAGTAATTTTAATTTAATTTGATTTGATTTACAAAAATTGGGTTAATTTGATTTATCCAATGCATTATTGGATAATGATAGAAAAATAAAAGTGAAAATAAGTTAGATAATAATAATTTAACAATCTTTAAAATGAAGGTAAATATACTTTTTTTAAATCTTTAATATTTTGTTTTATCTGTATAAAATTTATTCACATTCGAAATTTATTTACAGTGACTAAAATAACGCATCAAAGATAAAGAAATAAAAGGTTGATTTTTGTAAAGATAAAATCAATCACTATTACAGAGATTAATAAATAGCAATTATTTTATTTTTGAATCTATCATATATTTTTTTAAACACTTAAATTTTAATGATGAATGATTTTTTTTTGGGGGTGCTGATGCATTTTTTTTGGGTGAGTATGAATTAGAATACATGACCCTCTTATTGAGGTGGGTATTTATAATGTGCCCCCAACGCTGAGCCAATGGTCATCTGCTGTGGGCTGGATCGTAAGGCCCACAACAGATGACTGCCAGGATTCTACGTGGAGGTAAGGAAGACCAGCACGTGGTATTCGTCCTGAGTCAGCTGCCCACGAACTCTGGAAAATGGATGACCTATTCTTAAGGAAGTGAGTTCAGTTGGTGACGTGTTCCCGCGTGAGGAGCACGTGGAGAATGTAACAGTCCAATTTCTAATAATTAATTATTTGTACTAATTAATTGATTTATTCTATTTTGATAGAATAGTGTGGAATTACTAGATTGATTAGTTAGGCCTAGTGATGGGTGTGTGAATAGAAAGTGAGAGGAGTTGGGTAAAGCCCAATAGAAAGGATTAAATTGTTAGGGTTTTAGAGAAGAGAAGATAGAAGAGAAGAAGAGAAAGAGGCAAGAGGAAAAGAAGGAGGAAAGGGAGAAATCAGAATGCAAGCATCCATGGAATCAAAGATTCTTCTTCATAAGAAATATAAGGTAAGGGTGAGTATTCTCTCATTATTGGGATTGTGGGATAATGATTTAATGGGTAGAAGTTGTGTAGGGAAAATCCTTAATTTGGAATTGTGTGTTAATGGTTAATGGGTAGAAGTTTGGGTAGGAAATAACCCATATGTTTCTCATGATTTAAGTGAATTTTCGAGTTTTGTGAATGCCCTAACATGGTGGGATTGATTATGGTAGCTAAGAAGGGAATGGTTGGTGAAAAATGCAATTTTCTGCACAATTTTTCCAAAACGCACAGTGAGCAATCTATTGCACTAAGGCTCTAATCGATTGCATACTGAACAAAACTGCTGGAAGCTGAATTTTTAGTTGTCCAATCGATTGCACTATTATGTCAATCGATTGCACTATAAGACAGTAGCTAAAATGAGGAAATTTTCAAAGGACCAATCGATTGCACCCTAACTCCAATCGATTGCACTAACTGAAATTTGGAAAAATCATGTATTGGGAGTTTGATTACACAGAGTCATTGTTTAATTGAATATTAACTAAAACATGGATTAATTGAGATGTTTTATTGATTATTTACTGGAGTATTGATTGATTATAAACCTTTGGTTGGTTATTGAAATATCAATTGTTGTTTAACAAGTTGATTGTGTATTGAATATTGAATTCATTTATTAGTGATGGATTGATTGTTCTTTATGTAATCATTGAACTGTGTTGTGAATAGTGATTGAATCTAATTGATTCTTGTGCATTACTTGATAAATGTAATGATGATGTGTGAAAGTATAAATACTTTGATTATTATGAAATGTGTTGTGTGTGCAATCATGTTATAATTCTTGTGTGATGAATTATTTGAGAATGCATGGGATTAAGATGCGAGAAGGGTCTTAAGTGCATTTGGTTGTTGATTGCATACGCATCATTTGTTGTCAAGAGGCAATGCTTGCTAGTTTCGTGGAGACTAGTGACTTGTCCCAAACCTAGAGTGGGGTTTGAAAGCCTAGGGGACGGGCTTTTGTTTGCTATTGGTCTAAGGGACGGACCCAGTTTAAATATAAAAACCGAAAAATAATAACAAGTGTTGGTACCACATGGCATGAGTTGCATTGAATTGCATTGAGTCACATGGCATATATGATTGTTATATGAAAGTATGCCTATGTGTATGACTTGTTAAATTGGGAGTTGTGAATATATGATTGTTATATGAAAGTATGTACATGTGTATGACTTATTGAATTGAGATTTGTGAATGTATGGTTGTTGAATGATATTGGTTGATGAAAATTGAAGT
This sequence comes from Lathyrus sativus, assembly GCA_963859935.3. Taxonomy (NCBI): domain Eukaryota; kingdom Viridiplantae; phylum Streptophyta; class Magnoliopsida; order Fabales; family Fabaceae; genus Lathyrus; species Lathyrus sativus. Next base: position 162,850,669 of record OZ012735.1, on the reverse strand, counting down.
GTGAGAATATTGGTGTTTGTCCTGACATGCTTTACATTATTTATTATCTTATGATTTCAATATTGATGTGAATTCTCACCCTTCTGCTGGAATGATGTCCTATCTGACATCGTGCAGGTACCAAGAGTAGAGCTGCTCGCAGTTGCGTGGTCGCTGTTGGTGTAGCTATTTAGTATTTTAGTTATGTTGGGTCGAGTCATGCTCTGGTCGTGTAACACTGGGATCGTTTGGTTTATGTTTTAGAGATACTTTATGCACTCTACGCTATGTTTTTATATTCATTGGAATATTATGATGTTGGCCTTAGTGCCTAAGTAATGTTGAATTATGTGATGAATACGAATGTTTCCGTTAAGATAATTATGGTATAAATTGAATCCGCTGCTACATGCGAAGTAAAATTTTGAAAGCATGATTATTTATTAAAGTGTTAATGAGCATGACAAATGTTTTTGATGTTTTGAAAATTATGTGTGACATCCTTGTGTGAATGCATGATGATTTACTCTGATTATTTATATATATTCTGTGGGGTTTAGAAGGGTGTTACAGAGAACATGTGGGGAATGTTACCTCCCGCGGTGATGGTAGATTGGGCCTTCTCCGACGCGGAGCTGGGTTGGACTGTGTCCGACAGTGGGCCAGCCCCAGGCCCAGTCTAGAACAGGAGCCCTCCTAGTCGTTGCTCTCAATCAAGGGAGTAACGACTTAGGAGTCAGTTCACATGTCGAAGAGGGACAAAGGGAATTTTCTTGGGGGAGTGCCCTTCGGGCTCGAGGAGGTGAGTTCGTGAAGCCATGCTCGCGGGGGAGCGTGGAAGTTAGCCATTGTGCCTGGAAATGCAAACGTATGGCAATTTCCACCGAGATACTTCCTGCGGGATTGGTGCGTACCCGACGTCAATGTCTAGTTTTGCATTTATCTCGAGGTCATGCCCTCGCGAGGGGCCAAAGTTGTTATCTATGCTCGATAATGTGACTTGTTTCAAACCTTTCTCCGAGGATATGTCTGCGTTACAGCGTGGGAGTCGAGCACTCCGAGAAAGGTTTGGAGCGATGAACTCGGACAAGTGAAGGAAGTGGAAGGAACAAATACGTCATTTCCTCGAGCCGTGTGTTGGGACTTGAAAAAACAAGTGTGGCATTTTTTAGCCACGTGTCATAAATAATGAATGCGTCTGACGGTCTACGAGTAGGGATACTCGTGGGTCTATGCGACGATTCGTTAGCATGCCAGCGGATATAAGTATGAGGAACGAGGGTTCATTTATTACGCTTACAACACTCAAGCTATTCAAGAAATATTCAATTTTCCTCAAGTTTCTCTGCTCTCTCCAATTCTCGTTCACCACCGCCGTCAATTGTAACGCCCATTTTTAATTATCTAGTTTTTCCTGTATTTTTGTGTTGTTGCGTTTCGGCTTGTTTGTGGGGGTGCGTTCGAGTATGATGAGGTTTAGGCCTTAAGTTGGAATTTATCGAATATATCGGACCATAAGAATAATAATAATAATATTATTATTAACGGAAAATGATAATTAATAAATAATAGTGATAATAGTAATATTGTTATTATTAATATTAATATTATTATTATTATTATTATTATTATTATTATTATTAGTGTTAATACATTAATATTATTGTTAATATAATTGGAATTAAGAGAATTATAAGATTAATTGAGTAAGGGTAGAAGTGGAATAAGTAAATAAGGGTATTTTGGAGTTGGAAGAAAAGAAATAGAAGGGGAACGCGTGAAAGAGAAGGAAGGAGAATACGAGCAAGAGAGGAGAGGAGAACTTGAGCAATCAGAAGAAGAGGAAGCTAAGGATTTCCGGTTGGAGCAAGAATTCAACTTCTGTGCTGGAATTCGAGGTAAGGGGGGGGGGGGGGAGAAATTGATCAAAACGGTAGATAGCATGAATATTAGGTAGTAGGGATTTTCCCCTAATCCCATGATTTTGTTGTGCATGTTGTTGTTCATATGATTGTTATGCCAATTCTGTTTGTGATGATTCAATTGCATGTTGAGAGTTTGAGCTGTTAGGGAGAATTGGGGTTCCGAGCAAACTGCCATTGTTATGTCGGAACTGAGCAAATGTCAGAATTGGGGGTTTTATCGGGTAGGAAGCAGAATGTTTGGTGTAGCCTTGTTGTAAGTTGCTATACTGGTATACTGTAGGCTTTCGTGGAATTTAATCGGGTGGTATCGGAGTGGGAGCTGATTCTGAACTGTGATTTTTCTCAAAAATCGCAGACACTCGCTGGCTCTTCGCCAGGCGAGTGCACAACGAGCCTTCGCTAGGCCGTCGCTGAGCGAGGAGGGTAGCGAACGAAAACAGAATATCCCAAGTGACTTCGCTGGGCAGTTTGCTGAGCGAACTTGCAGCGAGCATTCGCTGGTGCTTCGCTGGGCGATGGGTCAGCGAGCATGACGGTATTTTGGTAGCTATGATGTGCTGTTTCGTTCTTGTGCCGTTTAAATCTGTTGGTTGTGGGTGACTCTGAGAGTTAGCAGGGCACTGCTGTGAGTGTGTATGTGATACGAGAGTGTGTTTTCTCGAGGTAATTGTATAATTGAATATGAGAATGATATGTATTATGTGTACATGAGTTTTGGTGTGAATTACTTGAAATATAGTATGTGGTGCATGAGATGCATGATGATGTGATATGTGTATTATGTGCAGCATGTGTGCTTGCATTTGTTGTGGTGTCATGGTGTTGTGCATGGCATGTGAAGGGGTTGATCATTTGCTCGGAGGGGCAAGTGAGACATACTCAGGACTCCGTAAGGGAGGGTGAAGGGGTTGATCATACTGCTCGGAGGGGCGTATGAGATATACTCAGTGATGGGATAGATCGTTGCCTAGAGTGGCTTGTGTGATCTATCCGGGTTCGATGATGAACCGAGAGTCGGTACCGCATTGCATGTGTTGAGTTGCATGAGTCGCATAGTTGTGTGCATGGTTATGGTGGTGTGGGACCGTAGGTCCGAATTGATGCATGTGGATTATTATGGAGTGTGTTTACTGCCTTTATACTCATGCTTACTATTGCCTTTATGTTTTGTTCGTAATTTCTCACCCTTTTGTTTTTGTTGTGAACTGTGCTTCTCCGGAAGTATAGATGTTTCAGGTGCTAGCTAGATTGTTTCATGGCGAGTCATAGGAATGCTCTGATACGTAACACCGGGGTTTTTGGGAGTTTTCGTGTTTTATGATATTCGTGTGCCCCAGTGGCGTATCTCTTTTATGATATGTTTGATGGATCTTTTGGCGTGTATTTGTACATGATATGTGTTTTGGACAGACAGTCGAGGGTGATGTACATGACATTGTACGATGTTGATATGAATATATATATATATATATATATATATATATATATATATATATATATATATATATATATATATATATATATATATATATATATATATATATATATATATATATATATATATATATATATATATATATATATATATATATATATATATATATATATATATATATATGATGAAGTTTTATTCTTTTTCCGCTGTTTACACATTGTTAAATTATTTTTATGGAAGTATTTGACTGGTTTTCTTCTGTGACATCCCGATGTGTTGGTGTAATACTCTGATATTCATCTATTTTCTCTTGGATTTTTTTTTTGGGGTCGGGGTGTTACAATCTGGTATCAGAGCAGGTCGGTCCGTCCGACCAGTGTTGTTGTCGCGTCTGTCTGTAGGATAGAGCTTAGTTGTTTTCTGTTAATCCGTTGTTGTTGTTGTTAAGAAGTATGGCGGGAAGGAACGACGTCGCGTTGGCTACGGCCATGCAAGCAATGGCGCAGGTAGTGGCTAATCAGAACCACGCTGCAGGAGCGTAATTCAGAGACTTGGCGCAATTTCAGAGCAACAAGCCGCCAACGTTTCAAGGAGGGATTCTAGATCCGGAAATGGCGCAGAAGTGGTTGAAAGTGATAGAGAAGATTTTTCGGACTATGGGATGCAGTGACGAGCATAAGGTGAGATTTGGCACTCACATGTTAGAAGGAGAAGTTAAAGCATGGTGGGACAACAGCCGCCAAAGGTTGGAGACTGCAAGAACTCCTATTACCTGGGATGTGGTTCGCACTGGTTTTCTGGAGAAGTATTTCCCTGAAGATATCAGAAGTGCTAAAGAGATAGAATTTTTGGAGCTGAAGCAGGGAAATATGACGGTGGCGGAGTATGTCGCTAAGTTTGAGGAATTGGTACAATATTGTCCCCACTACAATACTGATGGAGCGATGACCTCCAAATGTTTGAAGTTCGAGAATGGATTGCGTCCAGAAGTGAAGATGGGAATAGCTTGTCATAATATCAGGGATTATCCTGAGTTGATAAGCAGAAGCTAGATTTATGACAATGATAACCGGGCGAGGATTGCACATTACAAAGCCGCTAATGACCGTAAGGGTAAGCAAAGGTTCGGAGGGACTCCTTACAGTGTTCCTACTGGTAAGGGGAAGTTCAAGGGTGCTAGTGATAAGAAGCCGAGAGAAGGAAGAGCGTTTGCTGGAGGGAAGTGTTTTCAGTGTGGTGACTCGGGCCATCGTGCTGCTGATTGTCCTCTTGAAGAGAAAAAGTGTTTCAAGTGTGGCAAGTCAGGCCACGTGGTAGCTAATTGTCGAGTCGCCATGCCTACCTGCTACACCTGTGGTGAGAAAGGCCACACCAGTACTCATTGTGGGAAGCCGAAGTCGACTCAAGTGCCTCATACCAGCGGCAAAGTGTTTGCAGTAGTGGGAACTCAAGCTACTGGTGATGATCGTTCTATACGAGGTACTTGTTTCATCAATAATGTTCCCTTGTCTGCTATGATTGATACGGGTGCTACCCACTCATTCATTTCTATTGATTATGTGGAGAAGTTAGGATTGGTGCCGACTACTCTCGAGCGGCGGATGACTATTGAGACTCCCTCCATTGGTTCAGTGACTACTTCTTTGGTCTGTTTGAAGTGTCCGCTGACTACTTTTGGTAGAGATTTCGGAGTGGATCTGATTTGCTTGCCTCTTGGTAAGTTAGATGTTATTCTGGGTATGAACTGGTTGGAGTTCAACCGAGTTTACATCGATTGTTTCCGGAAGGTGTTGTTGTTTCTTTCTCCAGAAGAGGAAGCAGTAGCAGATTCCTTGTCCTGTAAGGAATTGAGGATTTTGTTGGAAGACGAAGGGAAAATGTTTGCTTTATTTGCAACATTATCTGTGGACAGCAAAGCATTGTTAGAAGAGTTGGTTATGGTAAGGGAATTTCCTGAGGTGTTTCCTGAGGATATTACTGAGTTGCCTCCAGAGAGAGAGAGGTTGAGTTTAGTATTGATTTGGTACCCGGTACGAAGCCTATTTCTATGGCGCCGTACAGGATGTCGGCAGTAGAGTTGGCGGAGCTGAAATCTCAGATTAGAGAGTTGCTGGATAGGAAATTTATCAGGCCTAGTGTGTCGCCGTGGGGAGCTCCAGTGTTGTTGGTAAAGAAGAAGGACGGTAGTATGCGTCTATGCATCGATTACCGTCAGCTGAACAAGGTGACCATCAAGAACAAGTATCCTTTACCAAGGATTGATGATTTGATGGATCAGTTGGTGGGAGCTCGCGTGTTTAGTAAGATCGACTTGAGGTCGAGTTACCATCAAATTAGAAGGAAGGAAGGTGATATTCAGAAGACGGTGTTTAGAACTCGGTATGGGCATTATGAATATGCAGTGACGCCTTTTGGAGTGTCGAATGCGCCGGGAGTGTTCATGGAATATATGAATAGGATCTTCCACTCTTATTTAGATCAGTTTGTTGTTGTATTCATTGGCGACATACTGATTTATTCTAAGTTCGAGGAGGAGCATGCTAAGCATTTGAGAATTGCCTTGCAAGTGCTTAAGGATAACAAGCTGTTTGCGAAGTTGTCGAAGTGTGAGTTCTGGTTGTCGACGGTGAGTTTCTTGGGGCATGTGATTTCTGGTGATGGTATATCGGTTGATCCATCTAAGGTGAGTGCGGTGTTGCAGTGGGAACCGCCCAGGATAATGTCAGAGGTTAGAAGCTTTTTGGGTTTGGCAGGATATTATAGGAGGGTTATTGAAGGGTTTTCTACCTTAGCATTACCGTTGACTCAGTTGACGAGGAAGAATCAAGCTTTTGTGTGGGATGTTGCCTGTGAAGAAAGTTTTGTGGAATTGAAGAAGAGATTGACTACGGCACCAGTGTTAGTGTTGCCGACTTCGAGCAAACCGTTTGTGGTGTATTGTGACGCGTCTAAGATGGGCTTAGGTGGGGTTCTTATGCAGAATGGCAAAGTGGTGGCCTATGCTTCGCGACAATTGAGGGTGCATGAGCGAAATTATCCCACTCATGATCTTGAGTTGGCTGCGGTTGTATTTGTGTTGAAAATTTGGAGACACTACTTGTATGGTTCAAGATTCGAGGTGTTCAGTGACCATAAGAGTCTGAAGTATTTGTTTGACCAGAAAGAGCTGAATATGAGGCAGAGGAGATGGTTGGAGTTCTTGAAAGATTATGACTTTGGCCTAAGTTATCATCCCGGAAAGGCTAATATAGTAGCCGATGCTTTAAGCAGGAAGGCGATCCATATGTCAGCTATGATGGTGAAAGAGATGGAGCTTATTGAGCAGTTCAGAGATTTGAGCATGGTTTGCGAGATTTCGACGAATAGTGTGATGTTGGGTAAGTTGCAAGTGAACAACGATTTCGTGGATATGATTAAGGAAGGTCAAAAGTTGGACGTAAACCTTGTGGATTTGATGTCTAAAGTGGGAAGAGATTCCGATGGTGATTTCGCATTGGACGGTGCCGGTGTGTTGAGGTTTCAGGGCAGAATTTGTGTGCCGGATAACGAAGAGTTGAAGAGGTCTATTCTGAGTGAAGGACATCGTAGTGGGTTGAGTATTCACCCGGGAGCTACGAAGATGTACCATGATTTGAAGAAGATGTTTTGGTGGTCAGGAATGAAGAGGGAAATAACTCAATTTGTTTATGCTTGTTTGACGTGCCAGAAAGCGAAAGTAGAGCATCAGAAGCCTAGTGGTTTTATGCAACCGTTAGAGATTCCAGTTTGGAAGTGGGATTGCATCAGTATGGATTTTGTTACAGGATTGCCGAGTACGACGAGAGGTTTTGATGCCATTTGGGTGATTGTGGACCGGCTTACAAAATCTGCACATTTCGTACTGATCAATATCAGTTTTCCGTTGGAGAAGCTGGCAGAGATCTATGTTCGAGTAATAGTGAAACTGCATGGTGTGTCATCGAGCATTGTGTTAGATAGAGATCCGAGGTTTACTTCCGAGTTTTGGAAAAGTTTGCAAAGAGCTTTGGGTACCGAGTTGAGGCTGAATTCATCATATCATCCATAGACTGATGGTTAGTCGGAGAGGACTATCCAGACTCTGGAAGATTTGTTGCGGGCTTGTGTGTTGGAAAAAAGGTGGTGCGTGGGATACTCATTTGCCATTGATTGAGTTCATGTACAACAACAGTTACCATTCCAGTATCGGGATGGCTCCATTTGAGGCTCTTTATGGTAGGAGGTGCATAACTCCTCTGTGTTGGTATGAGACAGGTGAGAATGTGGTTTTGGGACCAGAGATTGTGCAGCAGACTACTGAGACAGTTCAGATGATCCGTGAGAAGATGAAAGCGTCGCAGGATAGACAAAAGAGTTATTATGATACCAAAAGGAAAAGGGTGGAATTTAGTGAAGGTGATCACGTGTTCTTAAGGGTTAATCCGGTGACCGGTGTAGGTCGTGCGTTAAAGTCCAAGAAGTTGGATCCGAAGTTCATTGGGCCGTATCAGATTTTGCAGAAGATTGGTGTTGTGGCGTATAGGGTGGCGTTGCCGCCTGAGCTTTCGAACTTGCATGACGTGTTCCATGTGTTGCAACTTCGGAAGTACGTCCGAGACCCTTCTCATGTGATACCGAGAGACGAAGTGAAGGTCCGAGAGAACCTTACCGTGGAAGCGATGCCGTTGCGGATTGAGGATCGCAAGACGAAGAGACTCAGAGGAAAGGAGATACCTTTAGTGAGAGTAGCTTGGGGAGGCGCTGCGGGAGGCAGTGTGACCTGGGAGCTGGAGAGCAGGATGCGGGATGCGTATCCAGAATTGTTTCCATCAGGTATTTTCGAGGAGGAAAATAATTAAATTGGGGGAGAGTTGTAACGCCCATTTTTAATTATCTAGTTTTTCCTGTATTTTTGTGTTGTTGCGTTTCGGCTTGTTTGTGTGTGTGTGTGTGGGGGGGGGGGGTGCGTTCGAGTATGATGAGGTTTAGGCCTTAAGTTGGAATTTATCGGATATATCGGACCATAAGAATAATAATAATATTATTATTAACGGAAAATGATAATTAATAAATAATAGTGATAATAGTAATATTGTTATTATTAATATTATTATTATTATTATTATTGTTAGTGTTAATACATTAATATTATTGTTAATATAATTGGAATTAAGAGAATTATAAGATTAATTGAGTAAGGGTAGAAGTGGAATAAGTAAATAAGGGTATTTTGGAGTTGGAAGAAAAGAAATAGAAGGGGAACGCGTGAAAGAGAAGGAAGGAGAATACGAGCAAGAGAGGAGAGGAGAACTTGAGCAATCGGAAGAAGAGGAAGCTAAGGATTTCCGGTTGGAGCAAGAATTCAACTTCTGTGCTGGAATTCGAGGTAAGGGGTGGGAGAAATTGATCAAAACGGTAGATAGCATGAATATTAGGTAGTAGGAATTTCCCCCTAATCCCATGATTTTGTTGTGCATGTTGTTGTTCATATGATTGTTATGCCAATTCTGTTTGTGATGATTCGATTGCATGTTGAGAGTTTGAGCTGTTAGGGAGAATTGGGGTTCCGAGCAAACTGCCATTGTTGTGCCGGAACTGAGCAAATGTCAGAATTGGGGGTTTTATCGGGTAGGAACCAAAATGTTTGGTGTAGCCTTGTTGTAAGTTGCTATACTGGTATAGTGCAGGCTTTCGTGGAATTTAATCGGGTGGTATCGGAATGGGAGCTGATTCTGAACTGTGATTTTTCTCAAAAATCGCAGACACTCGCTGGCTCTTCTCCAGGCGAGTACACAACGAGCCTTCGCTAGGCCGTCGCTGAGCGAGGAGGGTAGCGAACGAAAACAGAATGTCCCAGGTGACTTCGCTGGGCAGTTCGCTGAGTGAACTTGCAGCGAGCATTCGCTGGTGCTTCGCTGGGCGATGGGTCAGCGAGCATGACAGTATTTTGGTAGCTATGCTGTGCTGTTCCATTCTTGTGCCGTTTAAATCTGTTGGTTGTGGGTGACTATGAGAGTTAGCAGGGCACTGCTGTGAGTGTGTATGTGATACGAGAGTGTGTTTTCTCGAGGTAATTGTATAATTGAATATGAGAATGATATGTATTATGTGTACATGAGTTTTGGTGTGAATTACTTGAAATATAGTATGTGGTGCATGAGATGCATGGTGATGTGATATGTGTATTATGTGCAACATGTGTGCTTGCATTTGTTGTGGTGTCATGGTATTGTGCATGGCATGTGAAAGGGTTGATCATTTGCTCGGAGGGGCAAGTGAGACATACTCAGGACTCCGTAAGGGAGGGTGAAGGGGTTGATCATACTGCTCGGAGGGGCGTATGAAATAAACTCAGACTCCGAAAAGAAGTGGATGCAGGGGTTGATTATTTGCTCGGAGGGGCAAGTGAGACATACTCAGGACTCCGTAAGGGAGGGTGAAGGGGTTGATCATATTGCTCGGAGGGGCATATGAGATATACTCAGTGATGGGATAGATCGTTGCCTAGAGTGGCTTGTGTGATCTATCCGGGTTCGATGATGAACCGAGTATCGGTACCGCATTGCATGTGTTGAGTTGCATGAGTCGCATAGTCGTGTGCATGGTTATGGTGGTGTGGGACCGTAGGTCCAAATTGATGCATGTGGATTATTATGGAGTGTGTTTACTGCCTTTATACTCATGCTTACTATTGCCTTTATGTTTTGTTCGTAATTTCTCACCCCTTTTGTTTTTATTGTGAACTGTGCTTCTCCGGAAGTACAGATGTTTCAGGTGCTAGCTAGATTGTTTCATGGCGAGTCATAAGGATGCTCTGATACGTAACACCGGGGTTTTTGGGAGTTTTCGTGTTTTATGATATTTGTGTGCCCCAGTGGCGTATCTCTTTTATGATATGTTTGATGGATCTTTTGGCATGTATTTGTACATGATATGTGTTTTGGACAGACAGTCGAGGGTGATGTACATGACATTGTACGATGTTGATATATATATATATATATATATATATATATATATATATATATATATATATATATATATATATATATATATATATATGATGAAGTTTTATTCTTTTTCCGCTGTTTACACATTGTTAAATTATTTTTATGGAAGTATTTGGCTGGTTTTCTTCTATGACATTCCGATGTGTTGGTGTAATACTCTGATATTCATCTATTTTCTCTTGGATTTATTTGTTTTGGGGTCGGAGTGTTACATCAATCCTTCTTCCACCACCGTAGCTTTTCAGAATCTCCTTCATACACGTAAGTTTCCTCAGTCTTTTCTAGCTAGTATGGTAGCAATTAGTTCTAGAGTGTAGCTTTAGGAATGTGTGTTCCTGGACGGTCAGGAACTTCACAATGAAGTTACGCGTTTCCAGCCATTGCTATGAATTTTTCGGCAGTGTTCTTGAACTTTCGGCGGACTTCATGAGGTTCCAATGAAGTTTCTGATGAATTTTTTGGGGAACTCATGAAGATTCCAGGGAACTCATGAAGATTCTGGGGAACATATGAAGTTTCTGATGAAGATCCCGGGGAACTCATGAAGATTCCGGGGAACTCATGAAGTTTCCGATGAAGATCCCGGGAAACTCATGGAATATTTTTGCGTCTATGCTAGGCTCGACGTCGGGGAAACTTACTCCTCACAGGAGTATAGCAACTCTGAAAAGTCTCTTGTCTAGGAGGCATCCTCCACTTGGTTCTGATAAGAAACCTATGTGTCGAGGAATCTTTCTTTCTGTCGCTACTGCGAAAATCGGTGCCGGCAAGACAGAAGAGTCGCCACCGCGCGTTATTTATCCCAAAGAGGGGAAAGGAAACGCTCGAGGTAAACCTACCGCAAAACGGGGAAAGGAATGGTCATCGCAACCAAAACCTGGATTCGGGAGTCGGTTACGCAAGGGGAAGGTATTAGCACCCCTCACGTCCGTCGTACTCGACGGGATCCACGCTTGTTTTCTTGTACGGATTATTATTTCTAACTAAACTAAGGGTTAAGGGTTAAAAAGAAAGAAAGGGACTCGGTAGAGCCTCGCTGCTTTATGCCTACGTATTCTCAAGAGAGAAAGTCAGAGTCTTCGTAGTTCGACTAACTACTGGTGAATGGGAAAGGTTTGAATTTGAATAAGAACCTCTTGATATGCTCATAGAGATAAGAATGACACTTGGTCCCTTGTTGGATGGCTTGCCCATGCTATGCTATACAGATGAATGAATTATGTACATGACCTAATATGCAAATGCTAAAGCTATGAGACATAAAATCAGGTGAAATAAGTTGGTCAAATTTTGGGGTGCAACAGCTGCCCCTATTCAAATGATTTGGACCCGACTAGGTGAAACGCCTGGAGCCTTCAGACAATCGAGGTACGAAACGGTTGAATACCAATAAACCCGGAAATTTGCCAACTGCAAAACAAACTACACCACTACTTGGGGAATACCATTTACAAATCTGATTTCAACACCATCTTGTCAATACTGAGATAAACTTATTGGTTTCACCGGAAGAAGACTTTTGTAGGAATGCAACTCTATTTTGTCGTGGGACACATACTATGCTCCCTACGGGGAAATCATCCGCCTATCTAATACGGGAATATATCTTTGTTTATAACTGCAAAGAAATCGTCATCCGCCTATCTGACACGGGAACACATTACTATCGAACTCATCGGGAACCTTCATCTGCCCATCACGCAGGAAATCTCTTCTCTTTTTTTTTTCGGAAAGATCTACTTCTGCCCATCACACAGGAACATCTTCGTCGGGCGCCGTTGCCGGGGAAATCTTCGTCTGCCCATCACACAGGAAAATCTTCGTCTGCCCATCACACAGAAATATCTTCGTCTGCCCATCACACAGGAAAATCTTCGTCTGCCCATCACACAGGAAGATCATCTTCTGCCCATCACACAGGAAAATCTTCGTCTGCCCATCACACAGGAAAATCTTCGTCTGCCCATCACACAGGAAAATCTTCGTCTGCCCATCACACAGGAACATCTTCGTCTGCTCATCACACAGGAATTTTGACTTCATCTGCCCATCATACAGGAACATCTTCGTCTGCCCATCACACAGGAAATCTACTTCTGCCCATCACACAGGAATGTCTTCGTCTGCCCATCACACAGGAATTTTGACTTCATCTGCCCATCATACAGGAACATCTTCGTCTGCCCATCACACAGGAATTTTGACTTCATCCGCCCATCATACAGGAACATCTTCGTCTTCCCATCACACATGAATTTTGACTTCATCTGCCCATCATACAGGAACATCTTCGTCTGCCCATCACACAGGAATTTTGACTTCATCCGCCCATCATACAGGAATGTCTTCGTCTGCCCATCACACAGGAATTTTGACTTCATCTGCCCATCATACAGGAACATCTTCGTCTGCCCATCACACAGGAATTTTGACTTCATCTGCCCATCATACAAGAATGTCTTCGTCTGCCCATCACACAAGAATTTTGACTTCATCTGCCCATCATACAGGAATGTCTTCGTCTGCCCATCACACAGGAATTTTGACTTCATCTGCCCATCACACAGGAACTTTGACTTCTGCCCATCACACAGGAATTCTGACTTCATCTGCCCATCATACAGGAATGTCTTCGTCTCGGACATAGCTTCTTTGCCTATTCTTTGCAGTAACTAACTCCGCTGAGGGATATTCCGCGAATAACTGTCAAACACTCGTCTCGATAACAAATGGCTACCTCTGAACTTTGATTTCATGAAAACCTCGTGCCAATGCACAACAATCTTGCAGAAAAACATCCCGCTGGCCGGGTACAACAATGCCTCAATTGGCAACTCTGTGGGGAACAATAAACTGAACTACATCACACGTCTCCGGGCGAGACCTCGATTGTCTAGTACCATCTGATCTTTAGAACTCCATACTCCTATCGAGACAACACCTGAAAGCAAAGAGTCAACCAACCTGATCTATGTTTCAAAATGTGTATGTTTGATAATGGCGTAATGCTCCATACAATATGGAAATGCTACGCGTTTTATTTGGTAAATGCGAATATGACACTATATGCCAATGCAAATGCAGGTTCAAACTGCTGGGGATAAGCTCTAACGAGCTTGCTTCATCAATCCTGTCGTCGAGGACAAATAATACCGTGTTGGGGAGTGAACGGGTATCACCAAGTTTTCCGGTAAAATAAATGCCAGGTCCTACGACCAACTCTATTGGGGAGAGATCTGAACGTCAATTTCCACTGGGAGGAAAGAAAACACTTGCTGAATAGAGAGAACTACGCTGGGGGGAAGAAACGACTCTCTTGGGGAAAACAAATCTTCCCGGAGGAATGTACACTGTCTGAACACAGCCTGCCAACCTGGAATTACTAATCTTCTGAGGCTAAACCATTCTACTCGGATAGGGCATCCTTTCGGAGGAAACCACACTGTCTGAATACAGCCTATAATCTTGGAACTATCAATCTTGTCGAATATGGGTGCCCCTGCTGGGTAAAGCAAACCATCTAGCCATAATTTACGAACTCGGGACTATCACTACACCGAGGACAACCATCTACTATGGTGAACTATCTTTCCGGCCCAACTTTGACCTGGTCTAACACCTTGAGAACCCTCTCGATTGGGGATTGCACCTACACATGCTCAATTCTGTGGGGAGTACCAATCTGCTGGAGAGAGTAGACGACCCTACTGGGGATAATGGATCTTCCTTGAGGAATGTACATTGTCTGAGCACAGCCTGCCAACCTGGAGTCACTACTCTGAGGCTAAACAACTCTGCTCGGGATAGAAAGTCCTTGTGGAGGAAATCATACTGTCTGAATACAAATCACAATCTTGAGATTATCAACTTTTGTTGGAAATAACTGACCCTGCGGGGGAAAAAGAAAAACCATCTTTCTGAACCAATTTTGACTTGGTCATCCATCTTGAGAACCTTCTCAACTGGGGATTGCATCTACACATGCTCAATTTTGTGGGGATTACCACCTTGCCGGAGACATCTCTATTAAGATACTCTTCTGGGGAATTAACCTTGTCCTTCAATAAAGGGGAGCGCCATTTCCACTTCCGGGAACACGACCTGCATGGGGATTTACATCAACTATAATCACATATTTCATCCAATGCCCTGGCTAGGCCATATTAATTCTCTTTCGATTGCTTCAAACAGGCAAGGACCCTGCAAAACAGCACAAACGCGACAAAACAAGTCCATACAACCGAATCTATTCGGGTTAGCATTCGTGACATCATTTCAGTCAATTCAAAGTTTTAGCAATTATTGGCAAGGGCCAACACCGTTATGTACATGCTAGTTTTGTCAAAACAATCGACGTTTTTTCACATACAAAACAATAAAGAACAAATATCGAGTACTGAATAACATGTTTTATTGATAGGGCCTCTAAATAGGCGGAGTTTTGTACACTGGATGTAACTCCTGAAAAGAGGTAGCGACGCACAAACAAGTAGACAAGTATGCACAGGAAGCATAAATACTAACACAAATATGTACACATGTCGGCAACGGGATGCAGACAAACACCATGAGCTGATCCTCCTATGACTCGCCTGACTCTGGCGCTTTCCCGGTATTCAACTTTCCGAAGAGGTTGTATCTGATAAACGAATCCTCAAGTATTCTCCGGCACCAATGTGCAATGCAGTATCAAATTCGGACAGCAGTCATTTGCTTTTCAAATCCCTAACTTTTGCGTGAACCGCCCTTTACGGGTTTTCAATTCACCGGGATACCCTTTTTTACCGAAGCCGCCCAGTGTAGGTTTTCGACTTCGCGGGTGTACATTTTTTCAATTTTATCCCTAACTTTTGCCCGAACCTTTTATTCTGTTTTTGGTTCGCCAGGATGCCCCATTTTTGCCTGGACTCTCCTTTTTTGTCCAGCGGGTCAATTTCAAGCAAAGTATTTTTTAACTGCGTCTGAATTCACAGGCGATGTAAAGTCCTCACCGTCCATGGTGGACAACAACAAAGCTCCTCCTAAAAATACTTTTCTGACAATGTATGGCCCTTCGTAGTTGGGGGTCCACTTGCCCCTGTGATCTGCCTGTGGCGGGAGAAGTGATGATTGCCCATATTCCGCTACCATAGGAGTTTACAGCTCCGTCAAAGATCAACTTCCATTTGGAACCCAATTCTGGTCCTTTGTCCGGCAACGGTTCTTCACAATCTTTCATCTTCAGGTACATGATATCCTCGTCAGGAAAATCAAACCTCATCGATTGGTAGTCCTCAATAGGTTGCTCTGCCAAGTACTCAGATAATACACTCCCCTTTATAGCCTTCTGTGAGACATACTGGATGTCGTATTCGGTCAAAACCATCTGCCAACGGGAAATTCTCCCCGATAATGCCTGCTTTTCGAATACGTATTTGATAGGATCCATCTTCGAGATGAGCATGGTTGTATGGTTCAGCATGTATTGCCTCAAACGCTTGGCGGCCCACGCTAGCGCACAACACGTTTTTTCGAGCCTTGAGTATCGAGATTCACATTCAGTAAACTTCTTACTCAGGTAGTATATCGCATGCTCTTTTCTTCCTGTCTCGTCGTGTTGACCGAGAACACAACCCATACTTCCCTCAAGAACCGTCAAATACATAATCAAGAGTCTCCCTGCCACTGGAGGTATCAAAATAGGAGGCTCCTGCAAATACTGTTTTATTTTATCGAACGCCTTTTGACAATTTTCATTCCATGTTACAGCCTGGTCTTTTTTCAACAGCTTGAATAACGACTCACACGTAGCTGTCAGGTGAGATATGAACCTGGCAATGTAGTTCAGTCTCCCTAAAAATCCTCGTACTTCTTTTTCTGTTTTAGGCGCTGGCATCTCTTGTATTGCTTTGATCTTTGCAGGATCCACCCTTATTCCTTTTTCGCTCACGATAAACCCCAGCAGTTTACCCGATCTCACCCCGAAGGTGCATTTATTAGGGTTCAGTCTCAACCTGAACTTCCTAAGCCTCTTGAATAGCTTCAGCAGATTTACCAAATGTTCTTCCTCCGTCTGGGATTTGGCAATCATATCATCTACATATACTTCAATCTCTTTATGCATCATGTCATGAAAGAGAGTAGTCATCGCTTTTTGATATGTTGCCCCAGCATTTTTCAGTCCGAAAGGCATCACTTTGTAACAAAATGTTCCCCACGGTGTTATGAAAGTGGTCTTCTCCATGTCTTCGGGTGCCATCTTGATCTGATTATACCCCGAGAATCCGTCCATAAAAGAAAAGACAGAGAACTGAGCAGTATTGTCAACCAACACATCGATGTGAGGAAGTGGAAAATCGTCTTTTGGGCTCGCTTTGTTTAGATCACGGTAATCCACGCACATTCTGACTTTACCGTCCTTTTTCGGCACTGGAACAATATTTGCGACCCAAGTGGGATATTTCGTAACAGCCAGGAACCCTGCGTCCCACTGCTTTTGAACCTCCTCCTTAATCTTCACTGCCATATCAGGCCTAGTTCTGCGAAGCTTCTGTTTAACCGGCGGGCATTCTTCTTTTAGTGGCAAACGGTGCACAACCATATCCGTGTCCAGCCCAAGCATGTCTTCGTACGACCAAGCGAATACATCACTGTACTCTCTGAGCATCTCAACCAATCTTCGCTTGACGTCGCTCTGCAGTGCGGCTCCTATACGGATGTTCCTTTCAACCCCTTCCGACCCCAGGTTAATAATTTCAATGACCTCCTCATGAGGCAGAATGATTCATTCTTCTTGCTTTACCAACCAAGACAACTCTTCTGGAACGTCGCCATCTTCAACAATCTCTTCTTCGGCCTGAAATACCGGGTGGTCAAAGTCGAAATGAGTCATAGGCGGTTCAATGATGTCATCTGAAAATATTATCCTGCAAAAGGAATGGTTAAATGCTTCAAAATGTGCATAAAGCGAGTAACCACGTTGCCATTTTATTGTAAAACAAAAACAAGAAAGACAGAGAGCACAATATTTGCATGCAACAAAAAACGCCTTTTTATTTAACGATCTAAACATCACAATGTACATAAAAGAGTAACCCTAAGCAAAGTCACGATGCCCCGGGCAGGACATCGGATTATTCAAAAATTGAAAAACAAAGAAATTACTGTTTTGTAGTCACGGGAACAAATTCCTGAATTGACCAGTTGTATAGCCCTTGCCCCGGCACGCTTGGCCGGATCCAAGCATCCATGTCACAATCACTATCCCCTTCCTCTGAATCGGAGACAACATTGATGGCTTCAAAACAAACCCCACTGGACGTGATCGTCACTGGTCCTTTGAATTTTGGTGCCCCTGCAATGGGCGCTGATGATGACGGCTGATAACCCAGTCCGAACCTGTCCAACTTCACAGGTATGTCTAGTACACGGCCCCAACCCTTCGTCTCTCCTGCTTGCACTAAAGCCTGCGCTTCTTTGTACGAGGATACGGCCACTTCCGGCGCTTTACTGACGACTGGAGCTTTATCCTTGATTTTCAAACTTTCAAACCCCTGGCAGGGCGTCTCATGAATTTCACCATCAACCTAGATGTATTTGAATGAGGACAAGTGACTCACCAAGACATCCTCCTCTCCACAGACGGTAACGACACTGTCACCCACCATATACTTTAATTTCTGGTGCAAAGTAGAGGTAACTGCCCCAGCACCATGTATCCACGGGCGTCCTAATAAGCAACTGTACGCGGGGTGAATGTCCATAATGTAAAACTCCGTTTCAAATACCTCTGGTCCCACTTGCAAGGGTAACTTTATCGATCCAAACACCGATCTTCGGGTGCCGTCAAATGCTCGAACCACCAAATCACTCGGTGTACAGATGATTCCCCGGATGTCTAGCTTCATCATGGCCTTTTTGGGAAGTACGTTCAAAGAAGATCCTGTATCTACCAATATGTGGGACATAACCGTGCCCCGACATTCAACATAAACATGCAGCGCCATGTTGTGTTCTCTCCCCCTTGGGGCCAAATCAAAATCAGTGAATCCCAAACTGTGACCGGCGTTCACATGGGCCAGTACCCCTTCCAACTGGTTGACAGACACATCCTGAGGTACGAATGAAGTATCCAAAATCTTCAACAATGCATTCCGATGTGCTTCGGAGCATAACAACAATGATAGTATGGATATCTTCGATGGTGTTTGTTGCAAGTGCTCGACAATCTTGTAGTCGCTTTTTCTAATTAGGCGCATAAACTCCTCTACGTCCTTCAGTGACGTTTCCTCCTCATTCCTCTGTACATGTATACCCTCGTTCACTTTTTCTTTTCCTCGAGCCAAACGCTGAGCTTCTACCTCTGGTGACACAAAGATCCTTCCACTTCGAGTCATCCCACCAGTTCCAACAACGTTGTCAACAACTTCAGCTGGTTGCTTATTCAATTCTATCTTCTCGCCATTGCAGTAGGCTTCCAACCCGTAGGTCCAGGGTACGGCTTTAGTATTTTCATACGGGACAGGCCCCGCTTTTGTGATGGTGATCGTTGGCCGCCTGGCTGGCGCCGTTATAGTAATCGTCTTTCGTGGGATAGTCACCATCGCTACATCATTAGCCTCATCCATCATAACCTCCGCAGGTTTCTCAACGACTGTGCTGTCAAACTGTAATCTACCCTCGTCCATCAAAGCCTGAATACCTCTTTTCAACTCAATGCAGCCCCCATCTTGAGCCCAGCAATCCAGACAATACTCATCACAGCCCGGATGAACACCTCCTCTCAACAATCTGCTTTTAACCTCGCATAGTGGAGTCTTGAGCTCATCGACACTCAATACCAAATTCAGCTCTTCCTCTGTCAACACAGCATTTGCCCCATGGTTGGGCATAGGTGAATTCAAGATATTTGGGCCAGCTTGCCCGAAGTTGATGGCTTTGCTATCTAGCAGATCTTGTACCACATGCTTGAAAGCATGACACATCTCTATGTCGTGGCCAGGAGCTCCGGAGTGAAACTCACATTTCTTATTCGTATCAAAGCCAAATGGAGGGGTACCCGTCATTGGCGCCATGGTCCTCTTTTCTACTAAATTCAAACCCAACAATGTTTGAAGCAATTCCACATATGTATAAGGAGGTACATCAAAAACCCTCTTCGACCTCGTGTTAGGAAATCTCCTTTGACCCTGGTTAGGTCTCTGCTGCTGCTGTTGTTGTTGTGGTTGTTGTTGCGGCGGTATCTGCTGTAACGGTACTGATTGCTGAGGGAATGGAATTGTGACACTTGCCACCTGTTGCGGATGATTGTACTGATTACGTCCTCTACCTCAGCCTCCGAATACTGCACTCGTGTCACCCTGACGGCGACCACCATAACCTTTTCTGTTATTTCCCGATGAAGTGGATTCCTCAGCGCGGAATATGCCCACTTTAATATTACTTTCGATTTTCTCACCCATCAAGACTAGGTCCGAGAAACTACCCAAGGAAGTATGGAACAACTTATCATAAAATACACCAGTAAATGTCCCTACTAACATATCATTCATCTCTTTGTCATCCAGCGGAGGATGAACTCGTGCGGCCATATCGCGCCATCTCTGCGCGTATTCCTTGAAGCTTTCATCTTTCTTTTGGGACAACCCCTGTAACTGGATCTGATTCGGGGCCAAGTCACTATTGTATTTATAATGCGCCACAAATGCGTCGGCCAACTGTTTCCAAGTCTTTATCTGGGTAGGCTCTAACCCCATGTACCATTCAAGAGAAGGACCAGACAAACTGTCCTGAAAGAAATGCATCAGCATTCTTTCGTCATTCGAATAAGCCGACATTCTTCTATAGTACGACCGCACATGAACCTTGGGGCAAGTATATCCCTTGTACTTGTCAAAAGTTGGAGCCTTAAATTTCAAAGGTACCCTCAGACCAGGTACCAGTCCCATCGTGGTCATGTCCAAACCAGAAGCACTTTGATTCACAACACCTTTCATCTGCTCCTCGAGCATCTTAATTCGTTGCGTGTTGTCTACAAGACCGTCAAAACCTCTACCAGAGAATGCATCTTCCTGCTGATCTTCGTTCCAGTTGACATTTTCATTGCCAAAGCCATCATACCCTTGATTGCGGCCAAATACATTCTGATTCATCATTGGTCCTTGACCTCTAATTCCGTATCCCTGATTGATACCAGCCGGTCCATACCCATTATTAACGAATCCAATGTCGTTACCATTATTAGCCATTCCTCCATAGCCTTGGTTAACCATACCAGCACCGTCGTATCTAAAGCCAAACCTGCCATCCTGACCACCATAGCCAAAGCCTTGCTCATTGTATCCGAAACCCGCGTTTCCGAAACCATTATCTCCGTTATTATTGACGCCCCCCAGATTGGCATCCTTGAGTCCAACATTATTAACAACAACTTCATTTCCAACTCCATTGTTACCATTTCCGGTGCCAGCCCCGTTGTTCGCATTCGCGCCCGGCACATTTACCACAGGAGGGTTCACTACAGGCTGAGGAGTATGCACACTGCCTCCATGAATAGTCTCAACTTGTACAGAGTGGTGGTCCTCGTTACCACCTCCATTTGCCTTTGCCAATAGCGGCAACACCAGAGTCTGCAGGTTTTCCTGCCCCTTAATAACCGTTTCCATAGTCTGCATGAACTGTGTGAGCCTCTCCCGCATCTCCTGCATCTCTTGCTGTACTTGATCCATAATCTTCTTACAGTTTGTGCGAGTGGGATACCGATGAGGACGTTGACTTGCAATTCTGTAAACCTGTCGAGATGCAGAAGATGAGATACAGTTTCAATAATTAGCTGATAAATGAAATATGTATGCACATGCAATGCAATATGTGTCTGTGCGTTAGGACGTATTATTTCCCCAACTCTAGTGCCATGTGCTCTGTGTCGTGTCGTGCCGTGACAGTGCGGTGATAATTGGCTGATAATCATTCACAGAAGACGGAATAACTTGTATATAGCTGATCGGGAAAAGTTATACATCAACGTGAGGTAGTACAATAGAAGGCATGACCCCAACCAACAGGCCTGGTGATGGTCAGCTCAAAACAACAATATACAAATCAAGTCAAGTAGGTTCGTAGCCCCTGTACTCCTTCAATAGCCTTTTGGTCTTTGGATGGTCCGGATGAGCAAGCAATCCTTCAATCAGTGCGTCACCTCGCCTGATCACACGCTTCAAATCCTCGATAGATTCTTCCCATTCACCGTCCCCAAAGCAATCATCAACCTTTCTCTTCTGGGAACGAGCTTCTTTCTTGCGTTTGGATACCTCATTCAATGCGTCCTGAAGAGCCCATCTAGCCATAACTTCCTCTTTGTACTGGAGCTTGCTAGTCTTCAGCTGGTGTTCCAAGTCAGAAATCTGCTGCTTTAGTTTGTCCTCCCTTTCCTTGTTATTGGTCAGCGTGGCATTCCACGTTTTGCTGAAGGAAGAGATTTCTCGATAAGCTACGTCTAGTGCCGTTTTCTTTGATTCAAGCATATCATGTGAACTCTTGAAATCCTTTCCCAGGCGCTCCCGTTTCTGTTTCTCTTCAACCAACTTAGCATTCAACGAAGCTACTGTTTCAGTCTGTTGTTGGAGAGAGTATGCAGCTTCATTCTTCTCTCTTCTGAGCTGAGCCAGTTCTTTCTCTAATTCTTCATTAGACAACAGCAAGGCTTCCTTCTCTTTTACAACTTGCTCATATACTTCCCTGGTAACGGTGGTTGGTTCCTCTACTGGAACAGGAACATGGACTGGTACAGCTGGAAATGGCATTAGCAACTGTTTTGCTCTTTCTTGTACCCAGGCTTTGTACGGTGCGTAAGCTTGACTGTCGTTCTTTCCCAATAGTGGTTTCCCTCTCCTGTTGATGCGTATCCAAGCGTGCTGAAGTTGGGCTAATAATTCTCCGTTCACATCACCAGTGAAGTACAGAGATTCCTGTACTTCTTCCTCCCTAGGTGGATCCTTCAATGCATATCCAAATTGGCGAACAAACAGAGATGAATTATAATTGATGCATCCTTTCCTTCCTATCAAAGGCACGTTTGGATATCCAGAGCAACTGAAAATCACCTCAGACCCTAGCAAATCCCTGTCAAACCAATCAATGTTTTCAGAAGAGAGTCTCATCAGGCGCTTCGGCCAGTCAGCTGTATCTGCAACCTCCACCAAAGGTTTTTTCTTAGGAAGGTGGCTCTCAAACCACATGCTCAGCAATGGCACACAAAAGTGAACACTCTTCCCTATCCTCTTTTCATTCTTGTAATGCAACGAATGGTAGAAATCCCCGAGCAATGTGGGTACACGGTTGCCAGCGGCAAACAAATGAAAGGCGTCAAAGTCCACAAAATCTGGGATGTTCGGAAACAATACTATCCCATAGATGCACAGAGCCAACACAGTATTAAAGACTATCCAGCATCCACTCTTGGCGTATTCCTGGGCTTTACCAATCAGGAACTAGATGGAGAAGCCTGGAACCCCGCGCGAAGAAGTCACCAATAGCTCAGGAGTGTCCAAGTGTAAAGCCTTTGCTAAGTCTTCCAACCTAGGCTTAGCGTCAAAGTGAATGAAAGGAACCTTATTCTGCACGGGCAGCTCAACAAACTCTGCGTACTCTTCCAAGGTGGGCCCCAAAATAAAGTCCTTGAAAGTGAAGCATCTCAAGGCAGGGTCATAAAATTGCATCAATGTATACAGCCCATCCAGCTCAACCTCAGTTGGTATACGAACCAACCTCAACAGTCTTCCGTAACTCATCCTGAAGCTTCTCTGGACATCCTCCTCAGCAAGGGAAATCAAACCAATCAGGGGAATAACATCAGGGGTTGGTAATTTGTATGCAACTGTCCTTCTCAAGCTAGCCATGATCAATAATCAGAAATCCGGACGCTAGAATCAGGGAAAATGCAAATGCACCTGCAGCACAGACACACGTTAATGAAATGCACATGATAATGGTTATGTAACAATGCAATGCAAATAGATGCAACAAGGGAACCAGGTGCCATGGCTAAGAAGCCCAAACCACATCATAAGTCTCAAACAGACCATCCAGAAATCCTCAACTCTGGTCTTAGACAGACCCAATACGAAGCTCCAATCCCGGTCTCTGATAGACCCCTCAACTGTCCATAAATATCCTGAATCTCAAATCAAGAAACAAACCGGTATCTGGAGGTCTAGTTACCTGCATAGTCCCAAAACCCTCTCACAGGTAGGTGTCCTAATAACTGACAATGGTATGGCATCCTATGCGATCGTCGGCGTCACAGACTTTCAGGGTTGATGATACGATTCCCAGAAGGAGTGGCATCATCAAATCCTGAAGAGGCCTCACTTAGCCAACTTCCAATTGATCGGTTCCTAGAGTCGACAATTCAACTAACCAGCAACCCACGCCACCCAAAGGGTGGGACAGGAGGCCAACCAGAGGAACCTCGTCTGAGTGTGAATTTTGCGGGACACCAAGACCTGCAAAGCAAGTGGGCGCGCGCTACTTTCCACTCTAATTCTAAGTACACTCAAGCCCAGGTCCGGCTTATCTCTCAATAATAGAACACCCGTCACAACCCCCAATAACAACAATAATCAATAATATAGTGCTGAAGGTAAATGACATAAATGTAAATCCATACAAATTCCTCGACGGGAAAACAAACGTTAGGATTGACTCGCTTAAGGGACGTTGGATCCCAAATGCATAAGGAACTATCGCAGTCCTTAGCAGCCAGGGGACGTTGGATCCCCAGCAGAGTCGCCAGCTGTCGCTACTGCGAAAATCGGTGCCGGCAAGACAGAAGAGTCGCCACCGCGCGTTATTTATCCCAAAGAGGGGAAAGGAAACGCTCGAGGTAAACCTACCGCAAAACGGGGAAAGGAATGGTCATCACAACCAAAACCTGGATTCGGGAGTCGGTTACACAAGGGGAAGGTATTATCACCCCTCACGTCCGTCGTACTCGACGGGATCCACGCTTGTTTTCTTGTACGGATTATTATTTCTATCTAAACTAAGGGTTAAGGGTTAAAAAGAAAGAAAGGGACTCGGTAGAGCCTCGCTGCTCTATGCCTACGTATTCTCAAGAGAGAAAGTCAAAGTCTTCGTAGTTCGACTAACTACTGGTGAATGGGAAAGGTTTGAATTTGAATAAGAACCTCTTGATATGCTCATAGAGATAAGAATGGCACTTGGTCCCTTGTTGGATGGCTTGCCCATGCTATGCTATGCAGATGAATGAATTATGTACATGACCTAATATGCAAATGCTAAAGCTATGAGACATAAAATCAGGTGAAATAAGTTGGTCAAATTTTGGGGTGCAATGTAACACCCCACTTCCCAAAACAAATAAAATATGAATAACATAATAAAAATCAGAGTTTCCTTCCCAAGTGGGATATCACATAAAAATCACGTTTCCTTATAAAAAAGGTTTTTCTCCAAATACAGCGGAATATTTAAATAATACAATTAAATAAAAATTTTGATACGTTCGCAGGAAAAAAATAGGAGTTCAACATGAAACAATAAAAATGCCCAAGTCCCGTGCTACGTATCAGAGCATCCTAGACTCGACAGTCACACCAATATCCAAGCTAGCTAAGCACCTGGATTATCTGTACTTCCGAAGAAGCACAGACCACAACAACAACAAGGGGTGAGAAATCATGATCAAAAATATAATGGTAATGTAATACATGTAATAAGGCAGTAAAACACACCAACACATCAATTATTCACCCCAACAACACCATATAACGAACCTACTGTTCAAATTACAATATAACATATTATAATGCAATTATGCAACTCAACACCATGCATGCGGTACCGACTCATTGGTTCATTCAATCGAACCTGGATAGATCACTTACGCTCCTCCTGAGACATGATCTATCCCCCACCATTCTCCACAAAGGAGTACGGATGAATCACTTACGCTCCTCCTGAGACATGATTCATCCCACCAAAACACCATGATATGCAAGACACCAATGCATAATTATTATATTCTGGCACGCTAAGTGCACACGATCCTCCTGATCATATCATCATACAACAATGCATATGTATAGATATATTACACCAACACCATATAAATCAATCAGATAGTAAACGAATTCATACTATCACACCGGATATAACTACGTCCCCCCCCCCCCACTCGGGGATACACGATCCTACTGATCACTACACACATATACATTACTAATTGCTCACCAACAATATTAAGGGAAACGCGTACTATCCCCAAGTACACAAGTTATATCCCATACTCATCATTTTCACACTACAGCAAGGCTAGAAGGATCACACGAGACCAATTCAGACATCTCACCAAAAGTCTCTGAGGTTACTCAGAACCTCCCTAAACCAACACCTCAGCCTATACACCAAAATCAATAATTCATCAACATCAATCCACAATCACAAACATGTCAATAGATATTATACTTACCAATTATCCTATAATTTCTACTCTAGAACCGACATTACGGTACATTACCGACATTTCAGAGTCACTCTGAATCTCACCAAGGTCCTAACCATAGTCATTAACGACGCTATAGGGAAACAACACATAACTTTTCCCAAAGCTATAATCACGGTCATTGCCAACACTACGGTAACAACACATAATCTCATCAGCTTTATATTCCTAGTTACTATCAACACTACAGTAACATCAACAATCCAACAAAATGGATCAATACTACAGTAACATCATCACCATATATATATATACCCCAAAATGCATCATCAGCATTCATCAATCCCCCAACATCAACAATAATCATAGCATGCCAATATAAAACTTTATATAACGATAAATTCCTACGGGGTTAAGGAATCCCCTCTACCCTATACATGTATAAACCATTCCCAATCAAATTTCTCCCCCCTTACCTTGACAATTGGTCGATCGATAGAATTCCTCCTAGAATTGGTCTCTTGGCCTTCTCCTTCCTCTTCCGTTCTTCGTTCCCTTTTTCCTTCGTTCTTTTTCACTTTCCTCGTTCTTTCCTCTTCTCTCTTTCTATCGCTCTTTTTTCTCAATTTTCTAAAATGTATCGTAACTCTCCTAACCCCTCATATTCTATTTCCCTTTTTAATTATTCTAATCCCAATAATAATAACTAATAAAATAATATAATATTAATAATCTTAATAATAATAATAATACTAATATAATCTTACTAATATTAATAATACCACATATTAATAATAATAATAATAATAATAATAATAATAATAATAATATTAATAATTCTAATAATAATAATAATGATAATAATAATAATAATCTTAATAATAATAATACTATTAATAATAACAATAATAATAATATTATTATCTCTCCAATAATCATAATAATACTTTTAATAATAATAATAATAATAACACTAATAATAATAATAGTAATAATAATAATAATAATAATACTATTATTATTATCACACCAATATCCCACGCCTATGGTAATCCCTTTCCTCTCCATTCCAACTTTTCTAATATCTCCTTGCTACCCCTTCATATTTCCTTCCTCACGGTTTCTATCGTGACTTTTCATATTTCCATTCTAACTTCCCAGTAACCCTTTCACCTCTTATTTTACTTATTCCAACCACTAATATTCCCAATAATAATTCTAATAATAATAATTATAATAATCATTATAATAATAATAATAATATAATATAATATAATACTATTATAATATTATAGTAATATTCAACATAATAATAATAATAGTGATACACCCAACAATAATTATAATTATAATAATAATAATATTATCACACCAATAATAATAATAATATTAATAAAAATAATATAATAATAATATAATAATACTAATATTATTATTTCACCAAAATAATAATAATATTAATAATAGTAACAAATATAATAAATATAATAATAATAATAACACCCCCACCAATGTTACTATTATTTTTATATTACTATATTTCACACCAAAATATCACCAATAGTCCTCCCACATTAGGGACACCCACCAAACATCATCAAATACACCCCCACCAAAGGGCACACCAACATATAATTTTTAAAATAATAATAAAGTGACTAAATAATTAAAATGGGTGTTACAACTCTCCCCCACTTTAATTATTTTCGTCCTCGAAAATTACCTGATGGAAATAGCTCCGGATACGCTTCTCGCATCCTGCTTTCCAACTCCCAGGTCACACTGCCTCCTGCAGCACCTCCCCAAGCTACCTTCACCAAAGGTATCTCTTTCCCTCGGAGCTGTTTCATCTTACGGTCCTCGATCCTCAACGGCATCGTCTCAATAGTAAGATTCTCCCGAACCTGAACATCATCTCTCTGAATCACATGAGATGGATCAGAAACATATTTTCGCAATTGCGACACATGAAACACATCATGTAGATTCGACAACTCCGGCGGCAACGCCACCCTATAGGCCACAGCACCAACTCTTTGCAAAATTTCATAAGGTCCAATAAACTTAGGATCCAGCTTCTTGGACTTCAACGCCCGACCCACACCAGTCATCGGGTTAACTCTTAGGAATACGTGATCACCTACACAGAATTCCAACTCTTTCCTCCGATTATCATGATAACTCTTCTGCCTACTCTGAGACACTTTCATTTTCTCACGAATCATCTGAATCGTCTCAGTAGTCTGCTGAACAATTTCTGGTCCAAGCACCACACTCTCACCGGTCTCATACCAACACAGAGGAGTCCTACACCTCCTCCCATACAAAGCTTCAAAGGGTGCCATTCCAATACTCGAATGGTAACTATTATTGTACGTGAATTCAATCAATGATAAATGAGTGTCCCACGCACCACCCTTTTCCAATACACAAGCTCTTAATAAATCCTCAAGCGACTGAATAGTCCTTTCCGATTGACCATCAGTTTGTGGATGATAAGCTGAACTTAATTTCAACTTAGTACCCAAAGCTTCTTGCAAGTTCTTCCAAAATTCTGAAGTAAACCTCGGATCTCTATCCGACACAATACTGGACGGAACACCATGTAACTTCACAATTACCCGAATATAAATCTCCGCCAGCTTCGTCAACGGAAAACTAATATTAATTGGCACAAAGTGTGCAGACTTCGTTAACCGATCCACAATCACCCATATAGCATCAAAACCTCTCGCCGTATTTGGCAATCCTGTAACAAAGTCCATAGAAATGCAATCCCATTTCCAAACCGGAATTTCCAACGGTTGCATAAATCCAGAGGGTCTCTGGTGTTCTACCTTCGATTTCTGACACGTCAAACAGGCATAAACAAATTGAGCAATGTCTCTTTTCATACCAGACCACCAAAATAATTTCTTTAAATCATGATACATCTTCGTAGCTCCGGGATGAATACTCAGATTACTACGGTGTCCTTCACTCAAAATCAGCTTTTTCAGTTCCTCATCATCTGGTACACAAATCCTGCCTCTAAATCTCAACACACCTGTACTATCCAATTTAAAGTCACTATCGGAGTCACTTCCTACTCCAGGCATCAAATCTACCAATTTCACATCCAACTTCTGATTCTCTCTAATCATATCCAAGAAGTCATTATTTACCTGCAACATACCCAACATTACACTCTCTGCAGTAGTTTCACAAACCATGCTCAAATCTCTGAATTGTTCAATTAACTCAATTTCTTTCACCATCAGAGCTGCCATATGAATTGTCTTTCTACTCAAAGCGTCTGCCACTACATTGGCCTTTCCCGGATGATAACTCAAACTGAAGTCATAATCCTTCAAAAATTCTAACCATCTTCTCTGCCTCATATTCAGCTCTTTCTGATCAAACAGGTATCTCAGACTCTTATGATCACTAAACACTTCAAATCTTGAACCATACAGGTAATGCCTCCAAATTTTTAACACAAAAACAACCGCAGCTAACTCAAGATCATGAGTAGGATAATTTCGCTCATGCACTCTCAGTTGCCGCGAAGCATATGCTACTACCTTACCATTCTACATAAGAACTCCTCCTAATCCCATCTTAGACGCATCACAGTACACCACAAACGGTTCACTCGGAGTCGGTAACACTAACACCGGTGCCGTAGTCAATCTCTTTTTCAACTCTTCAAAACTTTCTTCACAAGCAGCGTCCCATACGAAAACTTGGTTCTTTCTCGTCAACTGAGTTAATGGCAACGCCAAATTAGAGAACCCTTCAATAAACCTGCGGTAATAACCAGCTAAACCCAGAAAGCTCCTAATTTCTGTCGCTGTCTTCGGCGGTTCCCACTGCAATACTGCACTTACTTTTGACGGATCCACCGCTATTCCATCTTCAGATATTACATGCCCCAAGAAACTCACTCTCTTCAACCAGAAGTCACACTTTGACAGTTTAGCAAATAATTTATTTTCCTTCAACACTTGCAAGGCAATTCTCAAATGTCCTGCATGTTCTTCATCAGATTTAGAATAAATTAATATATCATCAATAAACACTACAATGAATTGATCCAAATAAGAATGGAAAATTCTGTTCATATACTCCATAAATACTCCCGGCGCATTAGTCACTCCAAACGGCATTACAGCATATTCATAATGTCCATATCGAGTTCTAAAAGCAGTCTTCTGAATATCACCTTCTTTTACTCTTATTTGATGATAACCCGACCTTAAGTCAATCTTACTAAACACACGAGCTCCCACCAGCTGGTCCATCAAATCATCAATCCTCGGGAGAGGATACTTATTCTTAATCGTCACTTTATTCAACTGACGGTAATCGATGCACAAACGCATACTACAATCCTTCTTCTTCACCAACAACACTGGAGCTCCCCACGGCGATACACTTGGCCTAATAAACTTTCTATCCAACAATTCTCCAATCTGAGACTTCAACTCAGCCAATTCCACTGCAGACATCCTGTACGGCGCCATAGAAATAGGCCTCGTACCAGGAACAAGATCAATACCAAATTCCACTTCTCGCGTCGGAGGCAATTCCGTAATGTCGTCAGGAAACACTTCCGGAAATTCATTCACCACTGCCAATTCCTCCATTGACACTTTGCTATCCACCGATAAAGTTGCAAATAAAGCAAACACTCTAGTTTCATCTTCCAACAAGGCCCTCAATTCTTTATTAGACAAAGAACTTGCTAAAGCTTCCTCTTCAGGGGTCAAGAACAACAATTCCTTCCGAAAACAGTCGATGTAGACTCGGTTGAACTCTAACCAGTTCATACCCAGAATAACATCCAATTTACCAAGTGGTAGACAAATCAAATCCACTTCAAATTCTCTACCGAAAATAGTCAGCGGACACTTCAGGCATACCAAAGAAGTAGTCACTGAACCTATAGAGGGTGTCTCAATAGTCATTCGTCTCCCCAGAGTAGACGACACCAATCCTATCCTCTCCACACAATCCACAGAAATAAACGAGTGTGTTGCACCCGTATCAATAATAGCAGTTAAAGGAATATTATTGATAATACAAGTACCTTTGGTAACACGCTCATCACTGGCAGCTTGAGTTCCTGCCAAAGCAAACACTTTTCCACCAGCCGGAGACGTCTGAGGCTTCTTCGGCTTCTCACAATGGGTACTGATGTGACCCTTCTCACCACAGTTATAACAGGTCGGCATAGTTGCTCTGCAGTCAGCTATCACATGACCTGGTTTTCCACACTTAAAACACTTTTTGGCTTCATTAGGACAATCATTAGCACGGTGTCCCATACCACCGCACCGAAAACATTTCCCTTCAGCAGATGCTCTCCCATCTCTAGGCTTCTTATCAACAACAGCTTTACGTTTTCCCTTATCAGCAGCAACACCATAAGGAGTACCACTAAACCTCTGCTTACCCTTACGGTCATTAACAGCTTTGTAGTGTGCAATCCTTGCCCGGTTATCGTTATCATAGATCCTGCTCCTGCTTACCAGCTCAGGATAGCTCCTGATCTTCTGACAAGCAATCCCCAGCTTAATCTCTGGACGCAGTCCATTCTCAAAGTTTAAGCACTTAGAAGTCATTGCCCCTTCCACATTATAGTGAGGACAATACTGCACCAGCTCCTCAAACTTAGCAGCATACTCTGCTACAATCATACTACCCTGCTTCAGCTCTAAGAATTCAATTTCCTTAGCACTCCGAATATCTTCCGGAAAATACTTCTCCAGAAAACCCTTCCGAACTACCTCCCAAGTAATGGCAGTTCCAGCAGCTTCCAATCTTTGGCGACTATTGTCCCACCAAGCTTCAGCCTCACCCTCCAGCATGTGAGTACCAAACCTCACCTTCTGCTCATCAGTACAATCCATAGTTCTGAAGATTTTCTCAATTGCCTTCAGCCACTTCTGAGCAGCTTCTGGGTCCAGAATTCCTCCTTCAAACGTTGGCGGCTTGTTGCTCCGAAACTGCGCCAAACTCCTGAATTGGGCATCTGCAGTTTGATTCTGATTAGCAACAGCTTGCGCCATTGCTTGCATAGCAGCAGCTAATGCAGCATCGTTCCTTCCTGCCATACTGCTCAAAACATAACAACACCAGGTTAAAAGATATTCAACTACATCATAACGGACAGACTCAACTCGACTCAACAACACTGGCCGGACGGACCGACCTGCTCTGATACCAATTGTAACACCCCACTTCCCAAAACAAATAAAATATGAATAACATAATAAAAATCAGAGTTTCCTTCCCAAGTGGGATATCACATAAAAATCACGTTTCCTTATAAAAAAGGTTTTTCTCCAAATACAGCGGAATATTTAAATAATACAATTAAATAAAAATTTTGATACGTTCGCAGGAAAAAAATAGGAGTTCAACATGAAACAATAAAAATGCCCAAGTCCCGTGCTACGTATCAGAGCATCCTAGACTCGACAGTCACACCAATATCCAAGCTAGCTAAGCACCTGGATTATCTGTACTTCCGAAGAAGCACAGACCACAACAACAACAAGGGGTGAGAAATCATGATCAAAAATATAATGGTAATGTAATACATGTAATAAGGCAGTAAAACACACCAACACATCAATTATTCACCCCAACAACACCATATAACGAACCTACTGTTCAAATTACAATATAACATATTATAATGCAATTATGCAACTCAACACCATGCATGCGGTACCGACTCATTGGTTCATTCAATCGAACCTGGATAGATCACTTACGCTCCTCCTGAGACATGATCTATCCCCCACCATTCTCCACAAAGGAGTACGGATGAATCACTTACGCTCCTCCTGAGACATGATTCATCCCACCAAAACACCATGATATGCAAGACACCAATGCATAATTATTATATTCTGGCACGCTAAGTGCACACGATCCTCCTGATCATATCATCATACAACAATGCATATGTATAGATATATTACACCAACACCATATAAATCAATCAGATAGTAAACGAATTCATACTATCACACCGGATATAACTACGTCCCCCCCCCCCCCCCCCCCACTCGGGGATACACGATCCTACTGATCACTACACACATATACATTACTAATTGCTCACCAACAATATTAAGGGAAACGCGTACTATCCCCAAGTACACAAGTTATATCCCATACTCATCATTTT
The DNA here is from genome assembly GCA_963859935.3 of Lathyrus sativus. Classification (NCBI taxonomy): domain Eukaryota; kingdom Viridiplantae; phylum Streptophyta; class Magnoliopsida; order Fabales; family Fabaceae; genus Lathyrus; species Lathyrus sativus. The sequence continues at coordinate 162,817,698 of OZ012735.1, read as the reverse complement.
CACACTACAGCAAGGCTAGAAGGATCACACGAGACCAATTCAGACATCTCACCAAAAGTCTCTGAGGTTACTCAGAACCTCCCTAAACCAACACCTCAGCCTATACACCAAAATCAATAATTCATCAACATCAATCCACAATCACAAACATGTCAATAGATATTATACTTACCAATTATCCTATAATTTCTACTCTAGAACCGACATTACGGTACATTACCGACATTTCAGAGTCACTCTGAATCTCACCAAGGTCCTAACCATAGTCATTAACGACGCTATAGGGAAACAACACATAACTTTTCCCAAAGCTATAATCACGGTCATTGCCAACACTACGGTAACAACACATAATCTCATCAGCTTTATATTCCTAGTTACTATCAACACTACAGTAACATCAACAATCCAACAAAATGGATCAATACTACAGTAACATCATCACCATATATATATATACCCCAAAATGCATCATCAGCATTCATCAATCCCCCAACATCAACAATAATCATAGCATGCCAATATAAAACTTTATATAACGATAAATTCCTACGGGGTTAAGGAATCCCCTCTACCCTATACATGTATAAACCATTCCCAATCAAATTTCTCCCCCCTTACCTTGACAATTGGTCGATCGATAGAATTCCTCCTAGAATTGGTCTCTTGGCCTTCTCCTTCCTCTTCCGTTCTTCGTTCCCTTTTTCCTTCGTTCTTTTTCACTTTCCTCGTTCTTTCCTCTTCTCTCTTTCTATCGCTCTTTTTTCTCAATTTTCTAAAATGTATCGTAACTCTCCTAACCCCTCATATTCTATTTCCCTTTTTAATTATTCTAATCCCAATAATAATAACTAATAAAATAATATAATATTAATAATCTTAATAATAATAATAATACTAATATAATCTTACTAATATTAATAATACCACATATTAATAATAATAATAATAATAATAATAATAATAATAATAATATTAATAATTCTAATAATAATAATAATGATAATAATAATAATAATCTTAATAATAATAATACTATTAATAATAACAATAATAATAATATTATTATCTCTCCAATAATCATAATAATACTTTTAATAATAATAATAATAACACTAATAATAATAATAGTAATAATAATAATAATAATAATACTATTATTATTATCACACCAATATCCCACGCCTATGGTAATCCCTTTCCTCTCCATTCCAACTTTTCTAATATCTCCTTGCTACCCCTTCATATTTCCTTCCTCACGGTTTCTATCGTGACTTTTCATATTTCCATTCTAACTTCCCAGTAACCCTTTCACCTCTTATTTTACTTATTCCAACCACTAATATTCCCAATAATAATTCTAATAATAATAATTATAATAATCATTATAATAATAATAATAATATAATATAATATAATACTATTATAATATTATAGTAATATTCAACATAATAATAATAATAGTGATACACCCAACAATAATTATAATTATAATAATAATAATATTATCACACCAATAATAATAATAATATTAATAAAAATAATATAATAATAATATAATAATACTAATATTATTATTTCACCAAAATAATAATAATATTAATAATAGTAACAAATATAATAAATATAATAATAATAATAACACCCCCACCAATGTTACTATTATTTTTATATTACTATATTTCACACCAAAATATCACCAATAGTCCTCCCACATTAGGGACACCCACCAAACATCATCAAATACACCCCCACCAAAGGGCACACCAACATATAATTTTTAAAATAATAATAAAGTGACTAAATAATTAAAATGGGTGTTACATGCAACACCTTCGTGGAGAGGGGGTTTCGTGTCTTGTGTTGAGGAGAAGTTTCTAATGACTACGTGCTTGTCCACAAGGGCTTTGGTCAAGGACGTATCCTCGAGCATTTTCTCTCCCTTTCACTTGATTTGCAATGGAAGGATGGATTTGATCTTATCGTCGAATTCACTGTTTCCCTCTGCTTTCCAAGTTAAATGGCTCCAAAGTCTGAGGACACCACCATGGTCGACGTAGATGCTGAGGACAATTTGGCCGACATAAACACTGAATCCGAGTTAGACTGGGTCGAGCAGAAACCCCGAGCCATTGCTTCACGTTTTATTTTTGATGAATCAGACGCTTTCACAATCGTCGAGGATCGAGAGGAAGGGGCCTCTGTAATCTGGGAGGTCTACAAGCCTAAGGAAATGGATCAGATATGCTCGTTGTTTGAGGCGATGCACTTCTCTATGCGCGAGTTTGCCTTTCGGGAAGTTGGGCTTCGTCTTCCCTTCAGCAAATTTTAGGAGAGGGTATTTCAATGGCTAGAGTTAGCACCCTCGCAGCTTCATCTGAATGCGATCGCATTCGTGCGAGCATTCGAACTCATGTACCAGCATCTTCACGCCGGCGTTACACTCCCAATGTTATTCCGCCTCTTCCATCTTCAGAGGAAGACTTCACACAGGGGCACAATTGGGTGTCCTTGAAGCAGTCGAGGAAGCTGTTCAGAACATACCTGGACTCTATACCCACCTTAAAAGACAGATACTTCCTCGTGAAACCTGTATCACATGCCGCTGTTGATTCCTTGTTCGAGTGGGTGGTCAAGCTCATAAATGGGAAGAAGGTGGAAAGCCTAGAAGCGAAGTTTCCTCCCGAGTGGTAGAGGGTCCACTTCGAAAAAGGGACAAACAACTACCTCACGAAGCCCAACGAGCTTGATGCTAAGGATCAACTTGCTTATGAGAAAATCGTTGGGTTCATCAACAACTTCACCCCTGTAAAAAGCGTCAACAAGGATGGGAGCTTCATCCAGAACAAGGACGAGGATGTTGCTTTTGAGGCCCGGTTGACCAATACCAAGGCTCTCCTCGAGTGTCGCTCCGCTGAGAAGGCCTTAAGACTTTTAGGTAGCGAGCGCGTTCTCCACTTGTTTGTCCGCCTATTTTTCCTTCTTATATTAACTCATTCTTTTCATTATTGCAGGTTAAATATCGATCCTTCAGAGCGCATGGTCAAGATCGCGGCGAATAGGGGGTGCCAAGAAGGCCACCAAGGGCCGCGTCGCTTAAGTCAAACAATTGTCGAAGATTAACCAGCACCGTAGGGGTTCTTCCTCATCGCCCCAGGGCAGTCAGTCTCCATCTTCTCAAGAGAATCCACCCAAGAGGCTGCGTGCTGAAGACTCTGGGCCCGTAAACCTCATGGAGGGTGTTGCCGGGGAAAAGTTTGAGCTACCCCTTTTCTATCTTCACAGAGAAATCTTTGGCGGAGACAATTCCCTGGTCGTGTGTCGTACCTCGAAAAATACGATCTTCGCGATGCGTAAAACTAGGGTTTGCACGATCATGGATGGACTTATGAGAGTCGCCACCAAACTTTATTTATTCCCATGGGAGGAAAGGTAAAATATAGAGAAAACTCAAAGGGAAAAAGGATAGGGTATGGTCATCGCAACCATGTTGGGTTCAGAAGTCGGTTATGCAAGGAGAAGGTACTAGCACTCCCTACATCCATCGTACTCGATAGGAACCATCTAAATTGTATAGACATGAAAGGTGTTTGATAACTTATTACTTGCTAAGGGAAGAAAGTGATTGATTACTTGAAGAAAAAATAAATATTTTTTATTATTGATTTCGTCCGAGTTTTCAACCCAGTGCTTACGTATCCCAGAGGGAATCAGAACTCCGTAGTTCTTGTTGAAAATATTTTTGGTTTGTTGTGTATTTTTTATGGACGATGCTAGATAGCATGTCCTTTTTGAAAAGTTTTTAACAAAAAGTCAAGAGGAAAAAAGGTTTAATATTTGTTAAATGTCTTTTAGAGTTTGAAAAATAGGTTAGATATAAGTTAAAGTATTTTTGTATTTTTCTTTAGGAAAGAAATTTTAGTTTTAAGAAGAAAAAAAACTCGATGTACGATTGAGGTTTGAACTAGTGTAATGGCTATTGTAAAAGGTAATTGACTTATGAGGGAAGTAACCACTTGACGTTGGATCAAGGGTTTAAGAAAAAGTTAGGCCGAATCCTAGTCCCTAAGGGTGCTCCTAGTAAACGAAACCACAACTAAAGAAAGAGAGAAAGTGTTGGCATGAGGTTGTTGGAGATGCTAAAAAGAAATAGAATTACAAGGATTTAAAAATGACTTGATTAAGTCAAGGATTAGTTTTAAGAGCAATTTAGGCGTGAATGGAAATAAGATGCGTACACAATATTAACATCACACATCAAATGAATCAAAATGTAAATTGAAATAAAAAGTGCACGCATTAAAATCATGATGCAAATACATGAATCAAGGTTGCGTCATGATGTAAATTGAAGACATGCAAAGCCACCAAGAGAAATTAGATTGGATCTGAACAATAACGATAACAACGTTGAATCATTGAAAAATAATACGAATTGAAATAGAAAATTGATACCCCATTAGCGGTCATCGCAAGTCGGATTAATAAACAATGAGATAATAAAATTAAAGAAAATAAAAAATTGCAAATCAAAACGTGAATAGATCGGTGCGCAACAAGCGGATTGTCGCTAGACTAAACCATCAGACGCGTGCACAAAATCGAAACCCAATGATAATCAATTTAAAAGGATAAAATTATTAGTAATAATTCATATTTTATTATATTACTTTCTTAAGCCCATAAGTTTGTTAGAGGGTATTTTAGTATTTACCTTATTTTAGTAACCCTAGTTTTAGCTTATAAATAGGGTGACAATCATTGTAACCAAATATCATGTTTTGTAGCCGTCATTCTCTTTAATAGAATATTTCCCTATTTCATCATTTATTCTATCTTTGCACCAACAAATTGGTATCTAGAGCTCCGGTTCAGATTCATTGGGAAACACGGGAAACACGAGTGAACGTGAGGTCTTGTGTGTTTGATTTTGTTTCTCAGATTCTTGTTGAATCTTGAACAAAATCTGATCAGAATTTTTTAATTCTGTGGGTTGGGAAACACTGTGTGAGAAAACTCTGAGTGTATTATGCAAAGTAGAAGATGAACGGAAACGGCAACATGAACACCAAACTTCCAGTATTTGACGGTAAAAATTGGAATCGTTGGATGATCCAAATGCGTGTACTATTTGGTGCTCAAGATGTCCTAGATCTTGTCACTGATGGTTATGTTCCAGTAGCAGCAGATGCAACTGATGAGCAGAAAAACACGCAGAAGGAAGTAAGGAAGAAGGATCAGAAAGCATTGTTCTTCATTCATCAATGTGTGGATGTAAACGTGTTTGAGAAGATTGCAGACTCTACAACAGCAAAGGCTGCATGGGACACTTTGGTGAGATGTTATGGTGGTGACGCATCAGTGAAGAAGGTGAAGCTTCAGTCCTTGAGAAAGCAATATGAGAATCTCAACATGAAGAATAATGAGAAAGTTTCTGAATACATCTCCAGAGTGATTCTGATCACTAATGAGATGAAGGCATGTGGAGAAACTCTTTCTGAAGAAACAATCATGGAGAAAGTGTTGAGATCCCTTACTCCTCAATTTGATTACATTGTGGTAGCAATAGAACATTCCAAAGATCTGAGCACAATGAGAATTGAAGAGCTGCAGAGCAGTTTAGAAGCGCAAGAGTTGCGTTTGACTGAGAGAACTTCTGAAAGGGAAGTAGAGCAGCAGGCTCTGAAAGCAACTTCTGATAGGAGGTATCAGAAGCAGTCAGAAGCCAAGAGAAGATCTGATGGTGGTCAGAAGTCAGAAACCTCAACCTCTGATAGACAAAAGAATGCTCAGAAGGGAAAAGAGAAGTATGACAAGAAGAAGATCCAATGTTACTGTTGTAAGAAGTTTGGTCACTTTGCTAGAGATTGTTGGTCAAACAAGGAGAAGAAATCAGAAGAAGCAAATATAGCCAGAAGTTCTGATGACGAATCTGTGCTATTGATGGCCTCTGAATCTGATGATCTGACAGACTGGTGGTATATGGACACTGGCTGTTCAAATCATCTTACTGGAAACAAGAAATGGCTGGTTGACTTTGACTCTGAAAAGAGGACAAAGATCAGATGTGCTGATGACAAATATCTTAATGCAGAAGGTATGGGAAATGTCAGAGTGACTCTGAACAATGGGAAAACAGCATTGATTCAGAACGTGTGGTATGTACCTGGCATCAGAAGCAATCTGATGAGTGTGGGACAATTAATTGAGAAAGGTTTTTCAGTTACCATGAAGGAAAATCTTCTGAAGTTGTATGACTGCAATCAGAAGTTGATTATGGAGTCAGAACAGGGAAGGAATAGAACATTCAAGGTGAATGTCAGAACTGCAGACTCAGAGTGTCTTAGTGCAACAAGTACTGAGAAGGAGAGTGAGCTGTGGCACAAAAGATTTGGTCATTTGAATTTCAGAAGCTTACAACATCTGAATTCAAAGAAATTGGTACATGGAATTCCTGCAATTAAGAAGCCTGAAAAGTCATGCAAAGTTTGCATGGAAGGAAAACAACCAAGATTGCCATTTGCATCAGAAGTTGCTCCAAGAGCAAAACATGCCTTGGGAGTTGTACACTCTGATGTGTGTGGTCCATTTCCAGTAGCATCAATTGGAGGGAATAAGTACTTTGTGTTGTTTGTTGATGAATTCACAAGAATGACATGGGTATCCCTTATTAAATTTAAACATGAGGTGTTTGATGAATTCAAGAAGTTCAGAATGAAGGCTGAGAATCAGAGTGGTCAGAAGTTGAAGATTCTTAGAACTGATGGTGGAGGTGAGTATAACTCCAAAGAGTTCCAGAAGTTATGTGAGGAGAATGGAATTGAGCATGAGGTTACTGCTCCTTATACCCCTCAACACAATGGTCTTGCTGAAAGAAGAAACCGTACTTTGCTTGATATGGTGAGAAGCATGCTAAAGGAGAAGAAGCTTCCTCAGAAGCTCTGGGGAGAAGCTGTTGCCACTGCAACGTATGTACTCAACAGATGTCCTACGAAGAAGTTGAAGGAAATAGTTCCAATACAGAAGTGGACTGGAGATAAGCAAAGTGTTAGTCATCTGAAGGTGTTTGGTTCTGTTTGCTATAAACATGTTCCAGAAGCCAGAAGACAGAAGCTGGATGATAGAAGCAAAGTGATGATTCTGATAGGGTACCACAGTACAGGTGCATACAAGCTCTATTGTCCAGAAACCAATAAAATTGAATTCAGCAGAGATGTGATTGTGAAGGAATCAGAAGTTTGGAATTGGGATAAGTCTCAATTTGATTCTGATGTTAGAACTTCTGAAGAAAGGTCAGAGTTAAGAATTTCTGAAGTTGAAGTAAACTCTGATGTTGACTCTGACTCTGATACTGATTCAAACTCTGAAGAAGACTCAAAAGATGAAGGTGACCCAGATGACCCAGACTCTGATGATTCAGACTCTGATGGCAATCCAGATCTTGGTGGCAATTCAGACTCTGGAAATATGCCAGACTCTGAAGATGGTCAAAGCTATGGAGGTCAATCATCTGAAGCTAGAAACTCTGAAGCTCAAGACTCTTAACAAGTTCAGAGACCACAAAGAATCAGAAGCGTTCCCAGAAGATTTGCAGAATTTGACATGCTGCAAGACACTGAAGTAGACTCTGAAGGAGAAGTTATTCAGTGTGCCATGTTAGTAGACTCTGAACCTATAAGTACAGAGGAGGCTCTTAAGCAGAAGCTCTGGCTGAAGGCCATGAAAGAAGAACTTGATGCTATAGAGAGAAACAAGACTTGGAAGCTGACAGAACTTCCAAAAGACAAGAAAGCCATCAACGTTAGATGGGTTTTCAAGTAGAAGTTAAAGCCAGATGGTTCAATTGGCAAACATAAAGCAAGGTTGGTAGCCAGAGGATTTCTACAGAAACCTGGGCTGGATTACTCTGAAGTGTTTGCACCTGTAGCAAGACATGAAACAATCAGAATGGTGATTGCAATAGCTGCTAACAGGAATTGGCCTCTGATGCATTTAGATGTAAAATCTGCATTTCTGAATGGTCCATTAGAAGAAGAAGTTTACGTGTCACAACCTCCTGGATTTATGAAAAAGAATCAGGAAGGGATGGTGTACAGATTATACAAAGCTCTATATGGACTGAAACAAGCGCCCAGAGCTTGGAATCAGAGGATTGATTCATTTTTCAAGAAGCAAGGCTTTCAGAAATGTGAGATGGAGTACGGTGTCTATGTTCAGCATACTTCTGAAGGCAATATGACTCTGGTATGTTTATATGTTGATGATATACTGCTGACTGGAAGTTCTGAACAAGAGATAGCCAAGTTCAAGAAGGTTCTAATGAATGAATTTGAAATGACTGATCTAGGCAAAATGACATACTTTCTAGGGATGGAGTTCAGATATTCTGAGAAAGGTATAATTTTGCATCAACTCAAGTATGAATTAGAACTTCTGAAGAGATTTGATCTGAAGAATTGTAAGATGGCTGTCACACCTTCTGATACAAATCAGAAACTGGATCCAGACTCTGAAGGAAAGGATGTGGACGCTACAACCTTCAAACAGTTGGTTGGTTCTCTGAGGTATCTGTGCAATACCAAACCTGATATTTGCTACTCAGTTGGGATGGTTAGTAGGTTCATGAGTAAACCTAAGTGGTCCCATTATCAAGCTGCTGTCAGAATTCTGAGGTATATCAAAGGAACTCTGAAGTATGGAGTGTTATTTCCCTCTGGAGGAAATAATGAGTCAGAACTTCTGAGTTATTCAGACTCTGATTGGTGTGGAGACAGAGTTGACAGAAGAAGTACATCTGGGTACTTGTTCAAATTTCTGGGAGGTTCCATTTCTTGGTGCTCCAAGAAGCAACCTGTTGTGGCGTTGTCAACCTGTGAAGCTGAATACATTGCAGGTGCTGTTACTGCATTCCAAGCTGTGTGGATTCTGAATCTGTTGCAGGATCTGAAGATTAAAGTAGACAAACCTCTGAAGTTGATGATTGACAATAAGTCTGCAATCAATCTTGCCAGAAACCCAGTGTTGCATGGGAGAAGCAAGCATATTGAGACCAAGTATCATTTTCTGAGACATCAAGTTTAGAGTGGAGTGTTAGAAGTTGTACACTGCAGCACTCAGAAACAGTTGGCAGATGTTTTGACGAAAGCTATCAAGACTGATCAATTTCTCATATTAAGGGATGGAATTGGTGTTACAAGTTTTGATGGAATATGAATTAAGGGATGGTATTAGTAATAATTCATATTTTATTATATTACTTTCTTAAGCCCATAAGTTTGTTAGAGGGTATTTTAGTATTTACCTTATTTTAGTAACCCTAGTTTTAGCTTATAAATAGGGTGACAATCATTGTAACCAAATATCATGTTTTGTAGCCGTCATTCTCTTTAATAGAATATTTCCCTATTTCATCATTTATTCTATCTTTGCACCAACAAAAATAAAAAAAATTGCACATAAATCAATAACTTGCTACACTTAACGTGATCATCATAATATGAATCCAAATTGTGTGAATCTAAATTTATCAAAAAACGTAAAGCAAAAGGAATTTTAAAACGTGTTAAAAATAATAATAACGTTGCTAACGCAACCATGCAATCATCACAACCGGATCGAACTAAACATAAATGTCACACATCGTACACAAAAACATGCAAACAGCGTATCGACATATTCGATCCGAACAATATAACTCAAAATAAAATAAATAAAAAATAACAACAACACAAACACACTCAGATTATATAACAAAATTCTACATCGCCACCTCATTGAAATCAAACAATAAAAAAAATTAATACTAAATAATATATATATATATATATATATATATATATATATATATATATATATATATATATATATATATATATATATATATATATATATATATATATATATATATATATATATATATATATATATATATATATATATATATATATATATATATATATATATATATATATATATATATATATATATATAAACCGAAAAAGTATGCTGAAAAAAAACTAACCGTGGTCTATATATGTAAATCCAAAAATATATATAGATTGTTTTGAAAAAATAACTAGCGGTGGAGTATATATGTAAACCGAAAAGATATATATACAAACTATTTTGAAGAAAAACAAGCAGTGGAGATTAAAGTAAAAAATAGAAGATCATAAGAAATATGGTAATCAAATACATGGACATGTGTAATCAAAGGAAAAATGACCTCCACGTTCAGCTTTTTGAAATGAATTGGAAAATTGAGAATTCAACGTGATGTGCTGCTTGTGTTGTCTTTTTTTGATATTTTTTCGGTTCTTTTCATTCCGCAACACCAACAATATTAGGGTTAACTCTATAGGGTCAATAATATCCCTAATATTTATTTTAAAACTTAAATTAAAATAATATTAACTAAAATTAAATAAAATTTAAATAATTCAAATAAACTTAAAATAAAAAACTAATAATCTTATTTATTTATTTTAAATGTTTAGATATAATGTAAACATAAACGGACTCTAAAAAATAAAAGTCGGGCACCCAAGTGCTCAAAAAATTAATTCGAATACATCAAAATGATCAGCGCGAAATAAACGACTTGGAGAAATACAATGTTTGGTTACATTTAAAAATAAATTTAGACCCGTTAAAATGCTCAAATTGATTAAAATACGATGAAAAATAATCAAAAAATTAATTCGAACACGTCAGGTTAAACTATGCGAAATGTAGATTAATATAATTGACGTCTGCAAACTCAATTTTGAAATTTTCCGTCCACTGATTTTACGCATCGTTGAAATTTATTTTGATCGGTCTGCCTGTAAATCCGAGAAATTATTCCGTGTGACATTTTAAGCATTATGCGAGATGAAATGCATGTCATGCTATGTAAAGTAAAAATAAAGTCAGATGCATGAAAATTTTAAAATGCTCAGACAAAATTAGGGTATCTTGAATTAGAATCCATTGGTCACATCTTGAAGCACTTGACTGTGATAACAAATACTGTTCATATTTGAAATCAATGCATCTACACAAATTGGTTAGTCATGGTAAATACGCGCACAAGATCCTATAACCTAAATTCTCAGAATATTATGGTTAAAGACCAGATCATGTTACAGAGAGAAAACCCCGAAATTTTTCCATCAAGGATAAAAAAGTAAAGGTAAAAGGACAACGTAAGAATAATGAAATAACATGAGATTCTTTGGATTGTCAAAGCAATATCTCAAACACAAATGGAATCTCTAGGTCGCTCAAAGCAATACCTTATGAATTAAGCCTCTTCAGATATCCTTAGAGTATCTTAACAAGGATATTCTTTATTATTGCATGAAGCAGTACCTTATTGGTTAAGGCTCTCCAGGAATATTCAGAGCAAAATTCTGCGAGGGTACGAGATTCCCCAGACTGTATGAAGCAATACCTTATTAATTAAGACTCTCCAAGAACAATATCTCAACCAAAACATGAGATTATTTGGGCCAAATGAAGCATTACCTTACGAATTAAGGCTTTCCAAGGATATCAAAGCAGTATCTCGATAAAATGAGACTTTCCATTTTAACGAATCAATGTCTTAAACAATGGTATACAACTTTCTAGATTATGCGAAGCAGTACCCGGTGAAGGCTCTTCGGGAGTGCTAGAACAACATCTTTACCAAAACATGAGATTCTTTGGGGTCGAAGCAGTACCTTATGAATTAGGATCTCCGAGAAAAACCAAAGCAGTGTCTCAAAGACAGATGAGATTCTCGGATCCATGCAAAGCAATACCTTATATAATAAGGCTCTTTGGTAACAGAGAAGTACCTCAAATGCTATACGTGAGACTTTCTAATTCTTATGAAGCATTACCTTATGGATTAAGGCTCTTCTAGAATATTAGAACAATATCTCAACAAAAGGCATGAGACTTCCTGGACCATGCGAAGCAGTACCTTATGAGTTAAGGCTCTTTCGAGGACACTATGACAATATCTCATCACATATATGAGACTCTCTGGATCGCACAAAGTAGTACCTTATAGATTAAGGCTCTCTAGGGATCTCTAGAGCAGTATCTCAGACAAATGAGACTCTTCAGTTTGACGAAGTAGTGTCTCGAACATTGGTGTAAGACTTTCTAGGTCGTGTGAAGTAGTACCTGGTGAAGGCTCTTCGGGAACACTAGAATGACATCTTTACCAAAACATGAGATTTTTTGGGTGGATGAAGTAGTACCTTATTAATTAAGGCTCTCTGCGGATACCAAAGCAGTATCTCAAAAAACAGATGAGATTCTCTAGCCCAATGAAGCAGTATCATATTGATCGAGATATTCCAACAAGGGGGAATGATACCTCGATCGCATTTAAGATTCTTCACGGATATTAGAGAAGTATATCAAACATGAAATTTGTTGGGGAAAACAGTTCCAAGCAAGATTCCTTTTAAAGAACAAAGAGTCAACGAATCCCTACAGGGGAAGTTCATAAGAGACTTTTAGGATAACCTCTGCTTAGGGAGCAACAAAAGAAAGAATGCTAGGGATTATCATTATCAACTGCATGGTTGAAGAATGAAATGCTGGGGCATAGAAATCCCATGAGCATATGAAGGATATCAACTCTTTTCATAGGAATATATCCGACTTTGAAAGAAGACTGACCGAGATGTTTGTTGATTAATCTTGGATCTTGTTATGATATGATGTTCCACTTAGGCTGGAAATGCTATGCATTGCATGATGCATGAAATTACTTATGAGAATGTAAATGTTGGGGATACTTGTGCATGTATGAATGCACATGATTTTGTCATGTTGATGATTGCAATGACTGTATTTGATGATAATCTTGTTTTGGGCAAGAATGTTATGCATGTCATGCATGTGGCGATGCAAATGACGGAGTATGGAATAGGTCTCTCTATGAAGGTGAGACCGTTTGGTATCAATGAGGATTGGATTTAGGAATTGCCAAGTGAAATTGGACTTTAGGTTTATGAAGGTGCTAACTGTTGTACCCCAAAATTTGCCCAACCTTTTTTTACTTGGCTTATGTTTCATTGCATAGTTATAGCATGTGAATTTACATATCATTGGTCATTTGCAGGGGATCAAGAGAGGTATTCATAACAAGAGAAGGTTACCAAGGGTTCTAAGCCTGAGCAAGTGGTGGTATTCAAGTGGTCAAGTGCTTATCATCATCAGGAGAGGGTCAAAGCTCTTTGAGAAAGGAGATGGATGTGTGTGGTATATCTCCTATCTTGAAGGCCAATTGAAGATTATCAGAGGATCATGAGCCCATGGTTATGGATGGGAGATGTTGGCGAAGCTTATTGAGAACTTTGAAGCCATTGTGGAGCTTATCCAAGTTGTTAATGTGCAAGAGGTTGCAGTCAAAGGATTGTACACCTAGGGTTTCATCTGCCTAGTGCAAAGTCAACTGGAGATTTGAAGGAGATTGAGACTTAGTTCCAAGTCATTGTGATCATGGAAAGTTGTGTGGAAGCATCCAAGGTGTTATTTCAAGATCAATTTAAGAAGAATCAAGAGTGTGAGAAGTTGCTAAATTAGGGTTTCTAAGCTTGTCAGTGTAAAATCCCCTGTTCAGTTCCTAACTTCAAGACCATATACCTCAAGATACAAGTGTAATATCACCTTGATTCAAACATGATACTTGTATAGCATGTTTCTAGCTTTCTTTTGAGTACTAGAACTCATCCATCTTATTTCTAGAACTCAAGTTATGATGCTGACAAGTTATAGGTCCTCAGATGAATGTAATTTCAGTCAACAAAGTCAACCAACTTCCAAGGCATTTTTGACCTAGAATCATGGTTCACCTCAACTTTTGATGAACATGAAAGTTGTTCCTTATGGTCTTAGCTTTCCAAAAGTCCTAGAAGTCCTTCATATGATTTGTAGAACTCAAGTTATGAAGCTTGCAAGGCAAGGGTATTTTGGGAAAGTGAGATTATAGGTCATTTTCATTATAGGTCATTTTCATGATCCTGCATACTTTGAATGGAACTTTGTCCAACATGAAACTTGCTTAAAATGATCTCAATTCTATCATTAAACATCAATTTGTCATGGATTATGGTTGGATGAAGAGATTGGTGAAGGAATTTCATGGAAAAAGGACTTTAAAAGTCATGAATTGAATTGAATTGATTTAATTCCTTCTCATACCATATTTGTGCATATTTTGATTCACTTTATAAAACTAAAAACAATACACCAAGAATTTTTGAGTTATGCAAGGTAGAACTCATGGAATTTCAAGTTACTTCAAGTGTAAGTCACACATTCAAATCCAACCATTGGATCAATTCAAGGAGCAATTCTCATCCATCTGATCACTACTTATCACCAGCAAGCAATTTGAATAAAAAACAAGGCATTTGGAGCCATTTTGCGCGTGTACTTGAAGCTTCCATTTCCAACTTTGGATTTTCTTTAATTCAACATAGCAGGCCAAATTGGGCCTCCAAACTCTCATGGATCTAAAATATAAAAGGTTCTGATGAAGAATGGACCTTCATTGATGCAATTTCGTGTAAGAGGAGCTCAATTACAGTTGCAAAATCCAAGAGAAAAGTGAAATCGTGATTTTGGAATTCAAGCCAATTCAAGATCATCAACATCTTCCTTGATCTTCCTTGTGTGATTCTGCAAAGTTTTGCGCAAGCTTGAGCCTAATTGAAGCCCCAACGGAGAGGCTCCGTTAGGTAAATTCCTCTTTAAGATTTCCCTCATTTCATGCGTCCATTTTGTGCCATTGTTGTTACATACTGAAGTCCTACTTATGTAGGCAAAATCTGGATAGATTTAGGACGCGTTTATGCAAGTTTCAGTTATGGTGTGTGAACTTCAATGCTTCGTTTCTCTTAATCCTTGATTGATAAATGAAATTGAAACCTAGAATCGTGATCTACGCAGTGAGAACTTTAATTTGGTATAAGGTTTCGCGCGTTTTGGTAAGGTTTTGAGTTGTAGTTCCGGTGAGGCAATCGGAGAAGACGACTGGAGCACAGTGGCTCCGGCGTCTGGTTTGTTATCCGTCCAGATGAGTTGGCTGCCACATGAGTGCGTTGAAACATTGACTGATCTTGGATCAACGGCTGTGATAGCTTTGACTTGCCAACATGTTGTCTTGACCTGCCAGCGCATAAATGAGACGCTGCGTTTAACTTTGGGTTCAGAGTGTATTGGTTTGGGCTTTCTTGCGCTATTCAAACCCCCTCCCTGAGTAGGCCCATTGAAATGAACTAAAAATAGTGCTATTTTCCACACACATTTTTCTTTTTTTATTTTCTTTTATTTTTCTTTTTCTTTTTTATTCTGTTTTAGTTTTAATCATTTAAAAATAATTTCAAGTGTTGTAAAATTCCACAAAAGTAGTTGTTAGACACTTGGATGTGTTAAATAATTTTTGAAATTTTTTATTTTTATTTTCCTTTTATTTTCCAATTAAAAATGGAATTAATACTTGGAATGGTTTTTAATTGGATTTCTTTTGTTCTTTATTGTTCTTGATTTTATTTCTTGATCAATATTGCTTTCCAATGATTGAAATTTTGTCCTCATATCCATGATGAGTTGAAGAATGTTATAGGACCATTTTGCCCCTGGTTTGATCATTTTTGGTTGGACTTTTGTGCCATTTTGGTTGACCCTCGATCCCTCCATTCCAAAGTGGTACACCTTAGGGATTTATTTCTTTTGGTGGTGATTTGGGGTGACATTGCCCTTGTGCTTTTGGCCTCTGGTTGCAAACATCTTAATCTACCTATTGTATTTTATTTGGATTTAATTGAGCCTTTTTCCTATTTTTGAGATGACTTACAAGTTAAGTCAATTCTAAGGGAGGCTCACACAAGTACTTGACCTAGTTTGATTTGGAAATGACCTTTGTGGATCCATTGAACTCCTAACTTTTGTTGATTCATCTTGTTAACATATTGAGGTGCTTGGATGTTAATTTTTAGGTCATAAATATGTTCATTGCTTGTTGAGAATTGCATTTCTTTTTAGGCTTTCCACTTGTGCTTCAAGTGTTGAACATGCTTAAGACTTAGGTCTTTTTCCTTGCCTATCTTTGCATTTTCTTTGGTGATTTTATTTCTTTGGTTTATGCACATTATCCTCTCATCCCTACATATTTCCTATGACTTTGGGATCCCATTTTAGATAGCTTAGTCCCTCCTTTGGAGGTATTTGAAGTATGTCATGAATGGTGCTTCCTTGAGAATTTCTTTTTTTGTTTCTTGCATAATCATTGAGTTCACTTATGGTTGAGTTGCCCTTATGAGTTCCCTTGGTTCTCAGATTGCCTCCCATGATCTCATTGGTTTGTGTCCTCACTTCTTTTCATTTGGTTTGCATTTGGTCATTGTGGTTGATGTGTGAATGGTTGTAGAATTCATTCTCCCATTTTCATCCCGTTGTTGTGTGCAGTTGTGTGCTTTCCTTTGGATTATTTCCCCTTTGCTTTTGCATTTCTTCTTGCATTAATAAAGGTTGAGATTTTCTTATGGAGGTGTTTACCCCACACTTTTTCCTCCCTTTGCTTGTGTGTTGCATTGCATATGCATACTTGCATCTTTCTTATTTTATGCTTCCTTCTTATTTTTTCTTTCTTCTTTGCCATGTTCCCTTAGGATCTCTAATCTCTTGAGATTATGATAGACCTTAGGCTTGAACCCATGTATGACAACATTAGGTAGCATTCCCTTTTATCCCAACTATAGGTACATTTTGCATGAGAACATTAGGTTGAGTCTTAGTCTCCCCTTAGAGTGTCTCTCTCTTCTCATCTTCAAACAATGTCAATACACTTAATAAAGGTTAATGAATGTTGTGCATTACGAGTCTTAAGTACTTGGGAAATGGTGATTGTGGGGCTTCCTCTTAATGGCCTAGAGTGTTTAGTGTACACCCTTTGGGTGATATGCGATGCATTCGTTCCTAGGTCATAGTCTTTAGTGCAACATGAATTACAAACAATAATCAATGCACTTCTTCTCTAAAAAAAACACAAACAAACTTCAAATCTTTTATCCTCCAGGATTTAATTTGGAATTTTTTTTCATAAGGAGAGTTTTGTTAACTCTTGGTTCTACCGCAAACAGGTAACGTCTAAGTTTCCAATGGTCGAGCTGCATACACCTAACTGCTAGAACTAAGTTTTAACCCTACTCGGGTTTAAAACATTTGAATCAACCGGTGTTTTTGTCAGCTTGAACTACGTTTGCTCTGATTTCTCATACCATATGAGAATACGTAGGCACGAGACGGCGATGTCTCGGCGAGTAACCTTCCCCCACTTTCCTCCGTAGTTAGCCGAACTACGTTGACTCTGACTTTCCCATTGCACGAGGGAATACGTAGGCATGGAGCGGCGATGCTCTATCGAGTCTCTTTTCTTTTCTTCTGTCCCTGAGACCTTTAGTTAGATAGTTCAACACCCTTTAGATAGACGACAAAGCATGGATCCCGTCGAGTATGACGGACGTGAGAGGTGCTAATACCTTCCCCTTGCGTAACCGACTTGCGAACCCGAGACATGGTTGCGATGACCTGTCTTTTCCCGTTTCTTCAAGTTTTCTCTGATTGTTTCCTTTCCCTATTTTGGGATAAATAACGAACGGTGGTGACTCTTCTGTCATTGCCGGCACCTTTTTTCGCAGTAGCGACAGCTGGCGACTCTGCTGGGGACTAGGCAGTGTTTCCCCTATGCGAGTCAATCCTAGCGCTTGGTTGTTTATCTTTTGGGTGTGTGTATATGTGTTGTACTTTATTTTACATTTGCATTTTACTTTCCGCATTGTATCATTATTACTGTGCTGTGGGGAGGGAATGTTCCATTGAGAGATAAGCCAAAACCCAGGCTTGAGTATAGACATAACATTAGTAGTGGAAAGTAGTGGTGGGCGTGCATGCTTTGCATGTACTAGTTCACCAAGAAATTCGCGCTCAGACAAGATTCTCTTTGATGATTTTCTTTCCAGCCCTTTGGGCTTGACAGGATTTTAGATCTGAGGGTTGTCGACTCTAGGGACCGATCATTTGTGATTCAGCTAAGTGAGGCCTCTTTGGGAGATTATGATGCCAAACCAGAAATGGTGAACGTATCATCGTTTCTTGAAAGTCTGTGACGCTGATGAATGCATAGGATGTCGAACCTTATCAGTGGATAGGTCCATACTTGTGAGAAGGATTGGGTTATGCAGGAAACCTTGACTTTCAGACTACCCAGTTTTCTTTGCAGTGTGAATCTGTGTTCTTGATACAAGGGGTCCTAATGACAGTGCTATGTTCTTGCTAAAGCGGAGCGTTGGTCCTTCTCAAACAACAATACAACAATCTTGATCCCCTGTGTGCATTTGCATTTTCATTTTCATCTGCATTTTCATTAACATGTATTTATGTCGCAGGTGCATATTTCTTCCTCGATTCTAGTGATCTTGTTCCTTATTTCTGACATGGAACCCTTGAAGAGGACAATGGCATATAAGCTTCCCGCTCCTGATATTAGTTTTTTTGCTGAGTTTGATTGCCATGGCTGATAGGAAGGTAAGGGAAGACTTCAAGCAATCCTATAGGAAACTGTTGAGATGTGTCTGCAAACCTTCAGTGTACGAGATGAATGGTCTTTACGCTCTTCTGCAGTTCTATGACCCACAACTGAGGTGTTTTGTTTTCCCTGATTATATCCTGGCGCCTACCTTGGAGGAGTATTCTATGTTGTTAGGCATGCCCATTCTTGATCAGATGTCGTTCTTCCATACTAACGATAAGCCTGATCTGGTTAAGCTGGCTACTGCACTGCATGTGAATGTTTCAGAGTTAGAGGGGAAGTTGACCAAGTGGAATGGGGTGCCTGGTTTTCCTTTGTCTTTTCTAGTTGATAAGGCTCAGCAATTCTCCAAAGATGGTTGTTGGATTGTGTTTAGCACCGTTCTAGCTCTCTGTATCTATGGTATTATATTGTTCCCTAATCTTCCGGATTTTGTAGACTTGGATGCGTTCCATATTTTTGCTTTAGGGAATACAATACCTACTATTCTTGGAGATGTCTATCATTCTGTTCACTACAAGAATGAGAACCGAAGGGGAAAGAATGTATCCTGTTGTGTTCCTTTGTTGTACAGATGGTTTTCCAGTCATATGCCCAAGACAGGTCCATTTGTTGCTACTACTGGTACTTCAGAATGGTCAGAGAGGCTGATGGGTTTGTCTGCAGAAAACATTATCTGATTTGACAGGGATATGCTTGGTACAAAGATCATTTATAGTTGTAGTGGATTTCCTAACGTCCCTTTGGTCGGAAGGAAATGATGCATCAACTATAATCCATCTTTGTTGGTTAGGCAGTTTGGATACGCGCTGAGAGATCCTCCTAAAGAAGAGGAGATACAGGAATCTCTGTATCTCACTGGGTTGCTGGAGGGTGATGCCTTAGCCATAATTGAGCATGCTTGGAACAATATTCACAGGAAAGGGAAAACATTATTGGGGAAGAGTAATAGTCGAGCCTATGACCCTTGCCTGACTTAGATTCATGAGAGAGCTGCGAAGTTCCTAATGCCGTTTCCATTTGTGGAGCCATTGTATCCTCTCATGATTGAGGAACATACCACTATGGATATCCAGAAGTACAACCGGTTGTGGTCTGAGAAAAGGAGCTTCGGAAGGCCAATGAATTGTTAGAGAAAGAGATCATTCAGCTTCGAAGTGAGAAGATTGAAGCCGTTCATTCTTTCAGGAGGTAGACCGAGCTTGTGAACAGGTTGGGTACAGATTTGACCAAGCAAACTAGTGCTCGGGAACGTTTGGGTTTAGATCTGAAAGCCGTCAGTGATGTTCTCGCTTCTAAGAAGAAGGACTTGGATAGGGCTTATCTAGATATTTCCAAGTTCAATGATCAGTGGAATACTACTCTTTCCAACAAGAAGGAACATGAGTATAAGTTGAAGCAGTAGATTACCAAACTGAAGACTCAGCTCAGAGCGAAGGATGAGAGGATTGCAGATGAAGCCTCACTCAGACGTGACATTAACTGCAGATTGAATGAAGCTTTGACTACCTTGGAGAATTAAAAGCTGAAAGCTGATTCGAAGAGGTGCAAGCTAGAGGAAGTCTTCGGTGAGGGAGCCTGGGAAGACTTTGCTGAGGATTTACAGACCACTATCAGACAGAGAGAGGCGCTCATTCAGGGGTTACTCGTCAGACCAGACCATCCTGAGACACATGAGCTATTAGAGGAGTTTCATGCTCGGTGCCATACTTGATGTTTTTCATTTCCTTGTAGCTTGTTGCTCATATTTGTATTGACCATCACCAGACCTATTGGCTGAGGTCTTTCTATTGATTCTTGTACTCAGTTGTATGATTGTACATTACCTGTTGGCCTTTTCTAATATGTATGAGGAGTTTGGCTCTATGCTTGTCTATGGGTTCTCCATTGTCGTGATGTTATTCTCGAAACTAGAATCGGGAGGAAATTTCCCTGTTGCATACATACATGTCTGCATTTTGCATAGCATTCTTGCATAGCAGGTACAACAAAACCGTTTATCTTACCCCTGTTTGCTCCGTTAGATTATTTCAGGATAGACAACCGGACTACTCATCGCTACGCCACAAGGGGGAATCAACTCAAAGCAATGGAGCAAATTCAGGCTGAGATGCAAGAGTTTCGCGAAAGGATGAATCAGTTTATGGATCTTATGTAGGGAGTGGCCAACGGACAGGAACAACTTCGTACTTTGGTGCAACCCTTGATTGCACGAGTTGACAGTAACATTGTTCTTCATGGAGGACAAACGGCTAATCCTCCTCCCAATGAAACTGGGACTCCTCATGCTCACTCTATGCCTACTTTGGTTATCCCTACTGCTGGAGGGAATGGTAATGGCAATGCTGCTGATTTTGGTAATGATGTTGGTTTTGATAACAATGGTTTTGGGAATGCTGGAAATGGGAACGCTGGAAATGGTAATGTTGCTAATGGGAATGTTCATGGTCCTGATGTCACCTGTGCTGCACATGGTAATATGGATAGGTTATGGAATGAAGACCGACAAGATGATGTGTTCTCACCAAGGGCTATTGTTGTTGAGTTTCCCTCTGAAGCTGATAGGAGGTTCAAGCTGTTAGAGGACAAAATGAAGAGTTATGAGAACCAAAACTCCATGGGCCTTGACATGGCTAATCTGGGACTAATCCCATATCTGAAAGTGTCGTTGAAGTCCAAAGTCCCTGACTTTGACAAGTATAAGGGTACTACCTGCCCAAGAGTTCATCTAAGATCCTACTACCGTAAAATGTCTGCCTACTCGGATGACGAGAAATTGCTTATGCATTTCTTTCAGAACAGTTTGTCTGGTCCTTCGTTGGAGTGGTACATGAGTATGGAACCTGTGAATATCCGCAGTTGGAGGGATTTAGCTAAGGCCTTTGTGAAACATTATCAGTATAACAACGACCTCGCTCCTAATAGGGTCCAGCTTCAGAATCTTTCCCAAAGGAATAACGAGTGCTTCAAGGAATACGCCCAGAGGTGGCGGGAGCTAGCAACCAGGGTGCAGCCGCCTATGGTAGAGCGAGAGCTAATTGATATATTTGTCGCCATTCTGGCGGGTGCCTATTACGAGAAGCTTATCAACAACATGTCGGGAAGCTTCTCTGATTTGATCATCACCGGAGAGAGGGTGGAAAACAACATCAAGTTGGGAAAGATCCAGTATGGTGAGAGTTCCTCAGTAGGAGGAGGAGGTAAGAAGGTATTTGGTAATAAGAAGCTGGAAGGAGATACCAATTCAGTGTCCAGTTCCCGAGGGAATAGACGATCAGGGCAAAATCGTCAGCAGCGGCAGGTTGCTAGTATCACAATTCCTGTAGTTCCTCAACAACAACAACCGCAACAACAACACCAGAATCAGAACTATGGTCAAAGAAGATTCCAGGATCGATGCCGGAACGTAAATAGACAATTTGATGCACCTCCGATGCTGTACGCTCAATTACTTCAGCATCTGTTACAACTACAGTTGGTCTAGAAGAGGCTATGGCTCCCCTGACAGGACCACCTCCACCCGGGTATGATGCAAATGCTCGATGCGAATTTCACTCTGGTGCTCTGGGGCACAACATTGATAATTGCAAATCCTTTAAACACAAAGTCTAAGATTTGGTGGACAGCAAAGCAATAAACTTTTCTCACGACGCTCCCAACGTCGTGCAGAACCCCATGCCCAACCATGAGGCAGCCGGAGTCAATGCAATCATTGAAGATGAGAGTTTAGATCTGATAACTAATGTCAATGATTTGAAGATGCCGTTGGGCTTTGTGAAGGAGAAGTTATTGAAGGGAGGGATATTCACGAGCTGTAATGAATCGTGTGCTGAGTGCTTGAGTCGTCTCGGGGAATGTGCAGAGCTGAAGAGCCGTATTCAGGATATGATGAATGAAAGGATATTGCAGTTTGATCGGGTTGTTGAGAACGAGTCTAAAGAGTTGGTAGCTGCAGAAAGGAATGAGGTTGCAATGATCTATATTCCATACAAAACCATAACTATTTCAGCGCCTCCGAAGCCACCAACTATTATCATTACAAAAGTTGGTCCTGTGCCGTACGAGAGTACAAGAGCCATTCTGTGGAACTACGGAGCGGAAGTGTATTGCAACGGGAAAAAACAGGAATTGAAGAGCTTACTGGTTGACTCAGTGGATAATATGGTTGGAGCAGGTGGTATTACTCGAAGCGGTAGAGTATTTTAATTGCCTGAGGTGGCTGCTGACAGAGCTGACAAGGGCAAGAAAGCTGTGGTGGAGGAAAACTCTCAAGCTAGAGAGAAAGATTCTTTGGTAAAGGACGCAGAGGAGTTTATGAGGCTGATTAGAAAAAGTGATTACAAGATAGTTGATCATCTGCAGCAAACTCCTTCCAAAATATCAATCCTGTCGTTGTTGCTATGTTCAGAAGCGCATCAGAATGCACTGTTGAGAATATTGAATACTTCTTACGTTCCGCAAGAAATATCGGTTAACCAACTCGAAGGGGTTGTAGCACACGTAAAGGCAGGAAATAGGCTAGGTTTCACGGACCTGGATTTGACGCCAAAGGGCAGGAACCATAATTGTGCGTTGCACATATCAATAGAATGCTGAGGGGTTGTTATGTCTCATGTACTCGTTGATACAAGATCGTCTTTGAATGTACTTCCAAAGAAGGCCCTGATGAAGCTGGATATGCAGGGTTTGATTTGCACGTCAAGTGATTTAGTGGTGCGTGCTTTCAACGGTACCAGAAGGTATGTGTTCGGAGAGGTGACGTTGCCAATCTAAGTTGGCCCTGAAGTGTTTGATGCGGTATTCTATATCATGGACATTCAGCCTGCCTATAGCTTTTTGTTGGGTTGTCCATGGATTCACTCAGCAGGAGCTGTTACATCCACGCTACACCAGAAGCTCAAGTATATGGTTGGTGGCAGCGTCGTCATAGTATGCGGGGAAAAAGATATAATGATCAGTCACTTATCGTCTTTCAAGTACGTCGAGGTGGATGGAGAAATCCATGAGACCTTATGTCAAGCCTTTGAGACGGTTCAGATCAAAGACAAAGTGTCTACTGTGAGCAAAGCGCCCGAAGTGGCCATATCCTCCTTTAAGGAAGCCCAGACCGTGGTACAGGCTGGGGAAGCGCCAGGTTGGGGACAAGTGCTGGACATTCCCCATAAACAGGACAAGTTTGGTTTGGGATACCGCCCATATGCTTCATCATCCTCGCAGAGCGTGCTGCGCTATAAAGGGCCTGTCCGGTTTACCCTAAGGGGTGTTATCTTCGAGCAGATCAATGCCATTTCAGATGATAAAGAGGGTGACAGCGACTGTGATATGGACGCTTGGATCAAGCCGTGCATTCCAGGATAAAGCCTCAACAATTGGTCTATCGAGGAATTCATTCAAGTGACAACTAAAGAGTAATACTTTGTTTTTCTGATTATTGTACAACCCTATGTTCTACCCGGAGCATAGCGGTTCATATCTTCAGGGCCTTGCTTGTTTATGCTTGAACATCTTTTATCAATAAATCAAAGGGCATTTTTCTGCATTCAAATATTGTGATCCTTGTTTTTCATGTTTTATGTTTAACAATAAAATGGCAATGTGGCTTTGTGCTCGTTTTGCATATCATTTTAAGCATTTAACCACTATCGTTGCAGGATTCACACTGTAGATGACACCGTGCCAGAGACATCTATGACTCGCTTCGACTTTGATAATCTGATATTTCAAGCCGAAGACTCTGGGCCTGTCAACCTCACGGAGGGTATTGCCTTGAGCTTCTCAAGCGTTTTGACATGGCTAACTCCAAGGCGATTGACACTCTTATGCCTACATGTGCAAATCTCAACCGAGATGAGAATGGTAAGGATCTGGAGGTGAAGAAGTATAGAGATATGATTGGCTCTCTCCTATATCTTACCGCATCTCGACCCGACATAATGTTCAGTGTTTGCATGTGCGTGAGGTATCAATCATGTCCCAAGGAATCTCACTTGAAAGTTGTAAAGCATATACTTATATACCTATCTGGTACTCCAAAGTATGGGCTCTGGTATTCCAAGGGTAATGATTGTTCCTTGGTTGGATTTTCTGATTTTGAATTTGCCGGTTGCAAATCGGATAGGAAAAGCACAAGTGGCACTTGTCATCTGTTTTTAAATTCTTTGGTGAGTTGGCATAGAAAAAAGCAAGTTTATGTTGCTTTGTCAACAGCCGAAGCGGAATACGTTATGGCCGGTAGTTGTTGCGCTCAAGTCTTATGGCTTAAGCAACAATTACTCGACTTTAATCTAAAGCTTGAGTGTGTTCCGATCTTTTATGATAACACTAGTGCCATTAATCTAACCAAGAACCCCGTATTACAATCATGCACCAATCATATCAAAATACGCCATCATTTCCTTAGGGATCATGTGGAGAAAGGTGATGTGGTATTTGAGCACGTTGATACCAAAAATCAACTTGCGGATATTTTCACAAAACCACTCGCTACAGAGCCTTTCTTTCACATCCGTAGGGAACTCGGTGTTCTCGACATCTCGGGTCGTGTTTATGAGTTCATTATTGCATGCTTTCTATATATGTGCTTTGTCTATATCTTTATCTAACAAATGAAGTAACCAAGCCATATATGAGGGCATCTATCATCGATCACGGTTGAGGTGCTATCTTTCCTTATTATCAAACTTTAGTATTCACCTCATTTGTGTAAGTTGATGTATCAAGTTATGTGTTATTATTGATGTTTATTTCATGATTAAGCATGTTTCATAACTTTGAATGTTTGATATTTGAGTATGCTATCTATTTATGTCATTTTGATGCTTGTATGTTTCAAATTGATGATTTGTGGTGTTTTAAACTAGATGAGTCGACTTACATAGGAGTTTGGTCGACTCACAAAATAACAAATTTTCTTGTTTTAATAGAGGGTTCGCTCAAGTCGACCCTTTGGTCGACTCAAACTTTGAAAATTTCTCACTATGTTTGCTTTCACATTATGCGTCGATGCAAAAATTGTATGGGTAGACGCGTCGCATAATTTTGCAGAAAAACCTTTCTTTCTGATGTTGTCAAAGGGGGAGAAGAAAATTAAGCAGAAACAAATCACTTTTACAAGACTGATCAAATGTGCAGATCGTTTCTAGATAAATGCATGGAGTAAGGGGGGGGGGGATGATACAAACACATTATGCTCAACTATGTTTCTACTAATTTGCCATCATCAAAAAGGGGGAGTATGTGAGGGCAAAGTGCCTCATACTTGGTTATACTTGTTTTAATGATGTCAAAACATATATAGTTTGAAAAATGTACTTTGGACAGTATCATCGAGTCTCATATGCATAAGTTATCTTTCTTGTGTCAAACATTTGTCAAAACATATCTAGGTACATATAGAAAGAGCAATATGTGTGTTCTATATGAGTTTGATCATGTTGGTCAAGTTAGAGATGCATTAGGTTCTCTTAGAAGTAGCTAAATATATGAAAATATGCATTTTTGCAAGTTCTGAGTTGTTTTGACTCATAGCATGCTTAGGTCGACTCATATAGAAGTCAAATTTCATGTCTGGCTCTCAGGAGAGCTCGTGTCACCCCTCCCGTCGACTCATTTTTTATGCATTTGTGCTTGTCAAAATTGGGGTGCTTTGCATCGATGCAAGGACCTGTTCCGGTAGATGCAAAGAGTTATTTCCTGCATAATCTTGAATTTGGGAGAGCTCAGGTCGACCCCCCTTGTTTTAGGTCAACCGCTCGTGTGTTTCTCACAAAATTTCTGTTATGCTTAACATTCTAGGTGACTGTTATGTTGGTTATTTGGTCTCAGCTTTGCATATATATTGAGTTAGTTCATTCTTCACAAAAAAAGAACAAGAAAAGTGAAAATATACACTGATTTGGTTCTCATCATCTTCATCCTCTTTCTTGCATTTTCTCAACAACTACACATAATCATTTTTGTTGTGTATTCTGCATCATCGAGGTGATAACGTCCAAACATAGGATTAGGGTATCAGGTTTGGGTTGAGAAATCAGTGGGTTTTTCTTGAATAAAATCTTGAAGGTTTTGTCTTCCAAGAATCTTGGATTTTGGGGGTTTTGCATAAATTGTTCCTTCACATATTCAGCCGAGCGAAGGTAATTGAAGAACAGGAGTTCTGCCAATTTAGTAGCGTTAACCAGAGGATTATGGTAGGAAGATTTAGGTTTGAATCGTTGGTGTTTGAAATCAGCTGGGTAAGATTTGGAGACCAGTGGGTTATTCAAAGGTGGTGTCGTAATCGGAGGTTTACTCATCACGTTTGAAGGACTTGATTCATCTTGAATCAAGGGAAGAGAAGGCATAGGCTCGGTACCAACACTTGGGTTTGATTGTTTGAATTCTATTGCTTCTCTTATAAAAACAATTTTCAACTGATTATATATACATGTCACAATTCTATTTTTAGAATTGGGGGCAGACGTACCCCGAGCGAGGACGACGGGGGAACTGCCTCAACAAATTAGTGTTCTCTATTTTTACTATTTTCATTGTTAAATTTTGAGTTTGTGTGCAAACATATTAGTTTGGTGTGTCTTAGTGCTGAAGCACTTTTAGAAACCTCATTATAATCTTTTTATTGTAATTGAAGAACATAGCACTTCATTCACCTATTGAAATTTACTTGAAGTGCTTCGCACACAAAGTGTTCAACTAATTGCGTGAACACAAACACTTGAGCTATTTTTCAATTGGTTTATATTTCACTCAAATTGGAAAATGTCCAACTTTAAATGAACAAAATCTGATTGATTTGTGTTCAAACTATTGATTCTAATTCTCGTCTTTATTGGTACTCCATATAGGCTTTGCGTATATCCGATCTTTTAGGTAACATTTCGTTTAGACGAGTAAAGTTCCTCGGCCACTTCCGCTTAAAACTTTTTAAAATCTAAATCTTAATAAGCGTCAACTCTGTTTTTAATAAGTGATCCATTCAACTCCCCTTCTAGATCATTATCATCGTCTTATATAATCTGCTTCATTTTTTTGGAGACTTACTCTACTGCGATGGTGTTCCAACATTTTCATAGACATCAGTCCTTTAAACTAATAACTTTGGTTCTAGAAAACATTCGTAGGTTCTGTCACTATCATAAAAGCCCAGGAATACTTGCATGAACTAATTGAGAACTAACAATTAAACACATCAGTAAAGAAACACACTGCAAATTCAGATCAAAGACACTCAAGACAACTTTCACTAAGAGAAATAAATTCTCATGCACAAAAAAAACCAAAAGAGCTTCTACGTAGAAGCACGATGTCAAGACAACCTATTTGACAACATAATACCAGCATAAACCCTTATGTAAACAAGAAGATGTTCCATCTAACAAGTAATAACTGAGCTGATTTCATTACCAAGGTACTAACTGAGCATACAAATATCAGACTCTTCCACTTTAGTCTGCTCCTTCATCCACTAAGACTCTACCTTGCAATGGCCTCAATAAGAACTATGAGGGTAAGGTCTATAATACCTACAAAAGTCTGATGATGCATCCTTTAGTGACATATCTACTTCAACTTTCTTGGTCGTTAAGCAGGATCATGCCGTTTCTTGGGGTACACACAAAGCCAACTGGCTTTGGACTCAAATCATTAATGACCAAGCATTTCCCCCTTCAAAGGGACCTTGATCAAGACATACAACATCAGGACTAGAAATTCTAGTTCTCAAACCCTTTTAAGTTCACTTTAGGTACCATCATCTAAAGGACCACAGTTGGAGAGATACTCAGAGTCCACCATAACCTCCTTTATTTCGGTCATGAGTCTGGAACACCCACAACCAAAAAAAAATTGCTCCATTGCAACTCCAAAAAGGTATGAAAGATAAGGCAGTTTGCATCCTTCTAGCGTTCTAACCACTCCTTGGTTAGCTATAGGCTAAGTCGATCCTTTGAGACAACCCTTCAAGTTGAACCAAAGGTGCCTGATAAGACCAGCTTAATCCTAGGAGAGAGACATCTCTAGAACAAGTTCCTTCCTCTAGCATGAATATTCAAATGTTTAGCACAATGTCGAGACATGACAAAGACATCATTGACTCGAATTGCCTCTTGATAGAGGCAAATTCCTCTATCCTTAAGATCTAACTTGCTTGATATAGTTTTTAGCACCCTATCCCTTTAAGACTTTCAGTCATCAACCCTACTTGAAACATACCTCCAACACATCAAGAACAAAATTCTGAACTACCCACATGTAGCCAGAAACATTAGAGTTAATCCATTATCAAAAAAGTAACAAGGTAGACAAATTCATCTTCAAGCTCACTCCACTTATCATATATGAGATAGACAGCTCTTTAAGTTTCTTCTTTAAAAATGTAGAGCAATATGTTCTAATACGATGATAGAACCCTTCAAGTTCATGACACTAAGTGTCTCTACCTTTACACTAGGTTCAGCTAATCCTTGAGCAATAAAATCTTGAAGATGTTATGATAAATGTTCTTGACATTTGACCTTGTCCATCTATCCACTTTCCTCAGAGTCAGGTTCAATTTCCTCTTCATCATAAGCCAGGTCACAAACTCCTACAGAGTAGAAGACAAAATCCATGCTCTTGTTCTTCAAATCATACTTGTCACTCTCAAAGACAGATAAATAATATAGTGACCTAAGAGGTCCATCTGTGCTGATGGTGTCTTCTTCTTCAATAGTAGTTACAATCATGATAAGTATCTTGGGTAAAGACCTCTAAAACCTGTTGGCCTGGCCAGATGTGCCTTCATGAAAAATCTTGAGAAACTCCCATGCATCTTTGGTCACCACACATATGTTTATTAATCTGAACACGTGCTAAACAACACAATGAACAATCCAAACACATTTGTTGGTGATAGATTTTAAATAGTTGATTTCATTTCAATGATCATACAGTACCAGAAGAAAAATCTCCCTAAAGCTCACCCAAAAATGACAAGGGTGCCAGCTCTGAAGCCAATTGAAATTCCAGCACTCTAACACATACTAATACTGATGTCCTCACATCAGAACATAATGTTAAGACAGATGTTACAACATCTGTTTTTCTGACAGAACAATTATATAAGACTGTAAAATATGTAGAATTAAATTGTAAAATGATAAACAACATAGCAAATTGTTAACCTAATTCGGTGCAATATCACCTACATCTAGGGGCTACCAAGCCAGGAAGGAAATTCACTATGATAACATTAGTTCAAAGCTAAACCCCTTGTTTAAAACTTCTCGCCTAATCGCTACCTTGTGCAACTTCTATCTAGAAACCCTCTAGGTATGAGATCCCCATCTCACTTCCTAATTAGTCACAGTCCTAATGACAATACCTCAAGAAACCAAAAAGAAGAAGAACACTCTTCCAACTACAATACGTAGTTTTGCTTACAAGATTTAACTAAGGACAATACACTCTTTCTTAAAAATCTTTAGAGTGGAAAATTAATAATACACAATCAGGCTACCTCTATGTATCAAAAGATACAAGAGTGACATACAAATAATACGAACAAAACTCTCAAAACTTAAAACTCTAAAACCTCCCCTTATTTTACAAAACTGAAAGTCGTGAATACAATAGGTTTAGGTCTTCTTTAAATAGCCTTCATACCTTGTGGGCTTGGGCTCTTGAAGCGCAATTCAACAGGAAACAGTTTGGAATTATAAGCATCATCTCCTGCACAAAAATAGAAATAAAATACAAAGTTTCCTAAAAACGCTCAATGATCCGTTTTTAAGAAAACCATCACAATATGTCAAAATAGAAGTTTCCACAATATACTCCCATGAATAATGCACATGTGTGAATCAGAACACACTCAAAAACCACACTAACAATACCAAAATAGTCATACCCTAACGTTCTGGTATAACATGTCCTGACACATATCACAACATCATGCTAAACAAGATGTCTGGCTTTTATAGCAAAAAATATGGTTTAACATCTTACTAACAGCATGTTGGTTTACCAAAATGTAGTCAATCCAAAAGTCATAGAACTTACAGATATCCTTGACTTTGATTTTAGTTTCCCATGTAATTTGCTTCTTCTACAACCGGAGGACAATAACCGGAGGACATACTCGGTAGGATGGTCTCCCTTGCATAATTCACAACTTGCAACTTGTTGATTTTTGTTGGGAACTTCACGCATCTCCTTGATTTGTTGTGGAAGTTTTGACATTTGTTGTGTCAACAACTCCACTTGTTATGAAAGCAATTTGTTTTGCGCAAGAATAATATTATTAGTACCCAATTCAAGCACTCCTGACTTCTTATGAGGTGTACCATAGTTATGTTGACCTTGATGGTCATTGAGTGCCATCCTATTAATGATAGCAACTACGTCCTCCACACTCTTTGACATTAAAGATCCATCTGAGGTAGCATCTAAGAGAGTTGTATGAATTAGGTGGAGTTCACTCCAAAATATATGCACTTGTGTTAGATCATCAAACTCGTGGCCTTTATATTTACGCAACATAGATTTGAATCCCAAGCTTCATTGAGATATTTATTACCACCTTGAGAAAATAAAAAAAATTGTCGTCTTAGCCTCTATGAATCTATTTTGAGGAAAGAATCTTTTAAGAAACTTTTTCTCCAACAAATTCCAATTTGGCATAACAAGAGTAGATTGGTCAAGATACAATTCCTTAGCCTTCCCTATCAATGAGTGTGGGAATAGTCTCTTGAACATTGTTTCTTCTTCCGCTTCTGGTGCTCCCGTTGCTTCCGCGATTTCATAGAACTTAGTAAGATGAGGGAATGGGTCTTCATTATCTAGACCTGTAAAGGGACTTGAATATAAGAGTTGAAGAATTCTCGTTTTCATCTCCATATTCCTTCCATTGTTTGCATTGCGAGCAAACTGAGTGTTACGTTGCAGACTATTAGTGCATCGACCTTTGGGAGGTGGTGGTGGTGGTACTTCTGCCATGATTGGTGTAACAATGGGTGTAGTTGGTGGATTACTTGAAGAAGTTCCTCCGATGTCCCTTATTTCTTTATCTAATTTCCTTGTCTTCTGGTTTTTCTATTATGTTTCCTCACAGTTCTATCAATCTCAGGATCAAATAGAAGTTGGTCTGCCGGAACACTTCTTCGCATAAACAGATATATGAAACACTAACCAAACAAATTAACAAGCACAAGGAATATAAACTGAGGTCAAAGATAACAATACAAAGCTTAAAACAAGATAAACTATTACAATGCTTACAATATCAATCAACAATTCCCGGAAACGGTGTCATTTTGTTTGATCTGTGGGTAAAGTGGGTTTTAAAAATCGTCTCCACATGGATTATAGTGATATCTCTTGTCGTTCTGTAGTTTATGATGTTTTAAGTAGGGTTTTCAAAGATTGTTTATTTTGGATCATAAGTTTGTCACAAGTTTAGTAGAAAAGATTAAATTCTAAAAGATGTTTGTTTAACAAGACATATCAAAGATAGATTTCATCAACCTAACTTGTATATATTCAATTAATCAAGCATGTGAGTTTATTTCTGATTAATATAATCATGTATCCTCTCAATACCGTCTAGGTCTACAACAGTGTCGTGAGTATTATTGTATCCTTCATTAGATGATGTTGCATGCATATAACAAATACAATAATCTTTAAGATCAACACAAAGTAAATATCAACTCACAAATCTATGTCTAGAGTTTGTTAATTGATAGATGAATATCTTAGATCAATCTTTGTAAAATCTATGTCTAGAGTGATACAAATCATAAATAGATCTTTAAGAACAAAGACATTCACCATATATTAATCATCCACTTGCTCACATACAAATAGATCAAAAGAAATACATACAAGCTAAGATATACTACATATA
The DNA here is from genome assembly GCA_963859935.3 of Lathyrus sativus. Taxonomy (NCBI): domain Eukaryota; kingdom Viridiplantae; phylum Streptophyta; class Magnoliopsida; order Fabales; family Fabaceae; genus Lathyrus; species Lathyrus sativus. The sequence continues at coordinate 162,785,239 of OZ012735.1, read as the reverse complement.
CCTTTGATACAAAGGATTTAGCTACCCATCACCATGGTAGATTGCTTCACAATGAAATATAGAAGATGAATATGCATTCAAGATGAAGAATCAATCAAGGATGCGAATTCGGCTTCTGCTTGTAAAATATCACTCCTTTATGAAGAAATGAAGAACTTAGGTTTTTTTCCTCCTAAGCCAATGTTATTATATCATAAAAATGATGTTATGAGGTTATGATCCCCAAAAAGTAAGAAAAAGTACATAAATATCTAAACAAAATCTGTCTCACTTGCATTGCGAGCTCCCTGTTTGCACTGCAAACTTCACTTATAGGCACATGAAGTGCCTCTGAACAGTTAAACCGCCCCTGAAGAATCTTTGATTTTGCACTACAAAGCTCATGTTCGCACTGTGAACTTCTTCGCCTAGGCCTCACACTGTGTTCAGTGACGGGTTTAGCTACTGCCATCCCAAATTCCCAGCTCTCCTTGGCCTCGCTTTGAGCTTGCACCGCGAGCTCGCTTTGCCTTCGCTACTTGCTCGCACTACGAACTTGCTGAATTCTTCATCAATTCTTTGGCTTCCTTGTCCATTAATTTTTCCTTGTTCTTTGATAATCAAACCTAATTCCTACACAATAACACATATATCAAGGAATTCAAAGGTAAAATCAATTATATTGAAGAATCACAAGAGAATATGGAATAAATCAATTAAAACTTAAGAAATGAGTTGAAAAATGCCTAGAATAATGGTTTAATTTAAGACATATTTGGCATTCAACACCAAATTGAAAGGTTTTGATAGAGATTCATTACCATTTATTAAGACGGTATTATAATTAGTTATAGACTTAATCATCCCTTATTTAATCGATTAGGATAAGTATCTAATCGATTAGACAGCTATAAAAAATCTTCTAATCAATTTAATAATTTCCTAAAGAATAGGCTAGACTAAAAAAAATTTGGTGACTTTAATTAAATAAAGAGGGGATTCAAAAATAGTTTTAGTATGTGCGTGATTTAGCCATATTATTTTTAGAAACACCTTTATGTCTTGGCAATACAATGATCACTCAGACGGGCACGGTCAAACGAGCTTTCACACTTCATGTTGTCATACCCCAAATTTGTCCTACCTTTACATGATTTCTAGTGTCACTTTATTTTGAATGAATGAAATGACACAATTGGCAAGAGGTCGTGTGTAAGGAGTTGTGAGTGTGAGAGGTTGAGAGTTTTAATCTCTTCTTCTTCACTTTTTGTTTTTTCTTTTATTTTTATTCTAACTTTTCTATTTTCATAAAAAAAAATAAAAAAATAGTTTTTTTATTATTTAATTATTATTTTCGTATTTTATTTAAATTATTTTTTTAAAATATTATTTTTTTAATTTTTCCATATTATTCATAAAAATATCCAAAAAATCATAAAATAAAAAATATTGCAAATGATTTTGTTCTTTTTATAATATTTTTAATTTTATGAATCAATAGGATTATTAGTTTTTATTTTAAGTTTATTTTAATTATTTTATGCATTAGCGTTAGCATTTGTGTTGGTTCGATCCGGTTGCGATGATCGCATTTATGCGTTAGCAACGTTATTAGTTCTTAACACGTTTTAAAATTCCTTTTGCTTTGTGTTTTTTTATTTTTTAGATCCGCACAATTTGGATTGATATTGCGATGATCACGTTAAGTGTAGCAAGTTAATGATTTATATGCAATTTTTATTTTATTCTTTTAAATTGATTATCGTTGAATTTCGATTCTGTGCACGCGTCCGATGATTTGGCCTAGTGGAAATCCACTTTCTGTGCACCGACCTATTCGCATTTTGATTCGAAGTTTGTGATTTTCTTTAATTTTATTATCTCGTTATTTCGTGATCCGACTTGCGATGACCGCTTACGCGATAGCAATTTGCTATTTCAATTCATATTATTTTTCATTGATTCAACGTCGCTATCGTTATTATCGGATCTAATTTCTTGTGATAGTTTTTGCATGTCTTCGCATACACGACTTTGATTTGCGTATTTGCGTCATGATTTTAATCCGTGCACTTTTCGTTTCAATTTACATCGTGATTCATCTGATGTGTGTTGTTAATATTTTGTATGTATCTTATTTTCGTTCACACCTAAATTGCTTTTAAAATTAATTCTTGATTTAATCAAGCCACTTTTAAACCATGTAAGTCGATTGATTTTACGATCGCCATCAACCAAACCTAAAACATTCTTGATTCATATATCTAGTCACACCCCAAATTGTAAGTCGATTGCTTTTAAGCATCACCATCAACCTTATGCATGCACTAAGAACTCTTTCTTTGGTTATAGTTTCATTTACTAGGAGCACCCTTAGGAACTAGGAATCGACCTAACTTTTTCTTAAACCCTTGATCCAATGTCAAGTGATTACTTCCCTCATAAGTAGGTTGCCTTTTACAATCTCCATCACGCAAATTTAAACCTCGATCTTTTATCGAATATTTTTCTCTTAAAACTAAAATTTCTTTTCTTAAAAAATCCAAAAAAATACTTTAACCTATATCTAATTTCTCTTTCAAAAAACTCTAAAAAAACACCTCACACATCTCAAATCATTTTGCCACTTGACTTTTCAGTTTAAAACTTTTCAAAATGGACATGCTCCTAGCATTGTCCATAAAAAACACATAACAAACAAAAATATTTTCAACAAGAACTACGGAGTTTTGATTCCCTCTGGGATACGTAGGCACTGGGTTGAAAATTCGGACGAACTCAGTAATAAAAAATATTTCTTTTTTCCCTCAAGTAATCAATCACTCTCTTCCCTTAGCAAGCAATAAGATATCGAACAACTTACATACGTAGATGACTTAGACGGTTCCCATCGAGTACAATGGATGTAAGGAGTGCTAACACCTTCTCCTTACATAACCGACTTCCGAACCCAACATGGTTGCAATGACCATACCCTATCGTTTTCCCTTTGGGTTTTCTTGATATTTTCCCTTTCCTTTCATGGAATAAATAAAGTTTGGTGGCGAATCTTATAAGTCCATCCGTGATCGTGCAAACCCTAGTTTTGCGCATCGCGAAGATCGTATTTTTCGAGGTACGACAGATGGCGACTCTGCTGGGGAAAATCATTATCCCTAAGCAAGTCAAACCTAGTCTAGGTTTTTTCGCGTGTTTGAGTGTTTGTTTATCTTCCTTGCTTGCTTATATGTCATTTACTTTTAATTAATTTCCATATTATATTTGTGGTTCTTTGGCTAATTGAGTGGAAGCGTTGATTGCAAACTTGTGGGAAAGGCTTTATGCTCGAGCCTAGAGTGAACACATAAGATATGAGAGGTTGAGTAGTATGGGGAACCGAGGAATTTCTCCTCGTGTAGTTCGATACGAGAACCTCGCTTAGAGTAGATTCTAATGAGAATGTTGGTGACCGTCAAGCTTTTGGCGTGGACGATCAATGTTTTCATTGGGATCCATGACTCTAAAGACTTTTTTAAAAACTTGAACTATTTGGATAAAACTAGGATTGATGGTCACATAGTATGGGGCACCGAGGTGTACTCCTCGTGTAGTTCGATATAAAGATCTCACTCAGAATAAACTTTCTTGATGGAGTCGTTCGCCTGGCAATCACTAACATATGCAATGAACAATCAAAGAGGTCCATGACTCTGAGCACCTTGTCTAGAACCCGATGTCAATGGTCACGTAGTATGGAGCACCGAGGAGTTCTCCTCGTGTAGTTTGATAGAAAGACCTTACCCGAAAGAGGTTCATATGATGGAGTCATCAACCGTCATGTTCATGGCGTGTCCGATGAACAGTCGTATGGATGTATGACTTTGGGGTTCCTTTAAACTTTAGGGCCTACCTTGTGAGAACCTTGTGTTTGAGCAATCAGCCTTTATCCTCCATCCGTGCCTTGGATCTTGTATCTGGGAATAACCTAAAGTATACATTATGTTCACTTGCATATCATTGCATTTTCATTTCATTTTCATTTCATTTGCATTGCGTTCTCCCAGCGAAAATTTATCCATCCTTTGTCCATAATTCCCAGTTGATCTCTCGACACGTATTTGACTTGAGATACCTTTGGAAGGACCATAGAGCGCTCGAAGTAGAATCAAGTTGTGCTGAGAAAAGACGTGAACAAGGTGAAAGGAAAGATGAAGCAGCTGCCAGAAGTTATAACAATTGTGGGGAGAAGAAAGGAAAAGCTTCAAGAAGGTGCCACAACTAGGAGTTCTACTCATATAGTTCCTTCCACTCTACAGCCTGCAGTGAATAGCCTATTGTGTGTTGCTCCTCTTGGGTTTTATCCCCAACCAATTCTTTCAAAGCCTCGGAATCAGCGGTCATCACCTATTCTATCCCAGGAATATGGGAATCTAAATCGGAGAGGCAGTAAGAAATCTCAGTCGTGCCCTATTCTCAACTCTATTCATATACCGTGTGGACAATGGCTATCATACTTGATTCAGAGTTCATTGGTCGTACCCACATCCCTCAGGCCAGCTCGTACTCCTCTTCCACCTGGATATGATCCTGATGCACATTGTGAATACCATAAAAGGGCGAGGGGACACTTTATTGAAGGTTGTTGGTCATTCAAGAATAAAGTCCGAGAGCTAATTAACAAAAAACACCTGGTCTTCGAGGAAGACAACTCAGGGGAAGAATGTGGGTATCACATTGAAACCATATGGCATGTTGTTGAAGAGTGTGAAACCTTTCGAAACAAGTTGCAAAGTTTGACCAGAAAGGAAGACCCTAGCATAAATGGTTCAACTCAAAGATTTGGCAAAGAGAAAATGCAAGAGTTTTGTAGACCCATCAGAATCCTGTACCACAAGGAAGAGGTTGAGTTTATGGCAGATAAGATGTCTTTATCCTCTGATAATCATGTTGAAACTATGACCTCAAGAGAAGAGTTGAAAGAGAAGTCCAAATGGGTTGTGTTTTCTGAGGAGGCCCCGAAAACACACTTTGGGAAGCATCCCAGTGGTGCTAATAACGATGATGACCTCAACCTTTGGGTCCCAAAAGGACAACCAACAATACCTAAGGAACCATGTCAGAAACCTTGGGTTGCCACCTATGTAAATCAACGAGAATATGGCCAAGGAGATCAGAATCCACGCCAAAATTAACATAGGCCTCGCAACAATTTGGAAAGAAGGAACGCTCCTCTTCATTCAGTTCCTGTATCTTATACTCAGTTGCTGCCACATTTGATTAGAAATTCACTGGTGGAGCCTAAGTCTCTCAAACCGATTCCAGAACCATACCCTCCTAGGTACGATCCCAAGGCGCATTGTGGATATCACGCTGGATCAATGGGGCATTCAACAGAAGATTGCAAAGCTTTCCAGGCCAAGGTGTAGCAATTGATTAACGAGAAGTGCATATCCTTTCAAGAAGGGAGTTTTTTTATGCATATCCGCCTTGCACCTGAACGAGTTCGAATACTTCAAGACGCATTTTCTCGAGCCAGTGGTTCAGAGAGAAAAGCCCAGTTCCTCAATGCTGGCAGTTTTTCAGATCTTATCATTTCTATGCATTTGTAATTTCTTTTCTGTTAAATGTTATTTGCTTTTAGACGATGTTGTTTATTAATGGTATTATTAATGTAATGATTATACATGTTTTGATTAAATCCATTCGTATTCACTCACATTTTCTCATTTATCGCAAGAATCACAAAAAGTTTTACTTCACTTCCTTTATCGCATTGCTATTTAGCAAAGAGTTTAACGAGGGATGATGAAAAAGAAATACCCATAATTACTACTTGTATGCTTTCGAATAAAATCCTGTTGATGATGTACAGACATTGTTTCAAATTCCCAAACATTGGAGAAATAAGGAGTTATTCCCTAGTTAACCACTTCGAGCCTAGAAGTAGGAGTTTCCTTCGGATTTCTAAACCCTCACGCTTAACATGGGCATGGTTAGTGTTTAGTTAATTTGGCTGCACATTTGACTTCAAGATGATATATCTCGTCTGTGGATCATCTATATGCTACTCTTCACACATATCCTGAAATGTCGAAGGAACCATACAAAAATCAAAAGTTATGATGGTTATTCTTCAATGATCAATGACTTGGCAGTCACAAGACTTTCTTAAAAAGAAAAAAATAAATAAAAAAGAAAGAAAAAGTCCGCTAAGTCGAACACCCAAAGAGGCGACTTAGGCAAAAATCTGGGTGATCCTGGTGGACTTGATAAAACAAACTCGGTCCAGGTAAAAGTTAGGGATCAAAATAAAAATCAATTAAAAGAGGTCCTCAAATCCTCAACAGAGCAAAACAAGATTCAGTGACCAATATGTCAAAAATCAAAAGGGGTCACTGACATTCATGACAAAGGAAAAATAAAGTGATTGTCATTTCAAGTAAATCCTGAATCCTCGCTCTCACACCGTCAATGTTTCTTAGAAGGCAAATGTGTGTTAAATTAACTGAACGTAGGACTGGAGAACATCACGGAGAAGGGGTGGGTACAAATCAATTTTGAGATGTATATCCTTTTTTTCTATAACCACGAACCAGGCCACGATACAACCCTCAAAAGACCTAATTGAGGCGAAGTTATTTCGAAAGTATACTGCAGTAAGGTTGCATAAACTGAATCCTAGAGATTTGCTAATCTTCTTCTTGTTGTATCTTTCACACACTAGCTAAATCAGCACTGCATTTGGACTAATGGTCCATTCGTCACACACTATCACATCATTCCAACAATGATTGATTTTTTTTCAAAACTTGCATGAGCATTGCATTAAAATTACCATTTATGAATAACCAGTTTTAATTGCAAGTTAGCACTTGACATCAAGGAAATTCCAACAAAAGAGCAATCAAAGAGGAACACGATCATTCCCTGATACTGGCTTGAATAAAGACTACCTTACATCCTTATGAATATAGAACGAGTCGTTCCGAGGTTCAAACAGGGGCAGACCACTACAAGATTCAGACACTGGGGAAAATAGGCTAAACCCTGTCTTAGTATAATCGCTCCCAAAAGTTCTCATCCCAGAAGAAATCCTTCAAATAGCCTGCAGACTAGTTAAACTGGGGAAGACTAGTTGAACAGGGGCAGTTTCTCCTCCTTGCTTTCAAATTGGTTAAGCTGACCATGTCGGACACCAGTAATTATTGAGGTCAACAAGCGTCAAAAGCCTTAGGCCGAGAGAAATCACGACTAACATGCATTGTTAAGTTGCTACGCTCGCACACTCAACATGCTTTGGTTATGTCGCTAAGCTCGACATTTGTAAGCCATAATGACATATCAGCTAGAAGTGAGGATCTTACAAGAACAAGTACACCACTTCTACAAAGGATCCAACTTGGGGCACTAAGAGTGTCCACATCTGTCTTCTGATTATGGCACTGTCAGATACTGTGTGTCGAGAAGTCAAACCCTTTTACCAAATAAAGTCCAACTTCGCTTGGCACATCCTCAAATTCCAATATTTTATTGACAACTACATGAAATTCCAAATTCGTTAACACTCTCAAAGTTACCCTAAAAAGTCCAGTCTTCATTGGCAGCCACTAAAAGTCTACCTTTATTGGCATCCTCATAAAACCAAAGCCCAATCTCAGTTGACAGAATAACTAAAGTCTAAATTCATTTGACAACTACTAAATCCAGCCCTTGGTGATATCCCAACAGATATTTATCCCCAGCATACCTGATCGTTTGCATTATCATAAGCATAACATATAGGATAATATCATAATTATATCACACATTAGCACATCATTTGCATTCCCACGTGCATTATATTCCCTAGCAGTTGCATTTTACTGGCATGTCTGCGCATCATAATGCATAGCACTGCTGTCTCCAGCAACATGACATAACAGCCTAGCGGGATCCAAGATCAATTCACAAGCATCTTGGCCAGTCCTCTATAAAAGTCGGCAGTATTTCTCTGAGAGTTGATACCCCGCACGTGTTCATGGAATTCTATTCCCCAGCAGAGTCGCCATCTGTCGTACCTCGAAAAATACAATCTTCGCGATGCACAAAATTAGGGTTTGCATGATCACTGATGGACTTATAAGAGTCGCCACCGAAATTTATTTATTCCATGAAGGGAAAGGGAAAATATCGAGAAAACCCAAAGGGAAAAGGATATGGTATGGTCTTCGCAACCATGTTGGGTTCAGAAGTCGGTTATGTAAGGAGTGCTAACACCTTCTCCTTACATAACCGACTTCCGAACACAACATGGTTGCGATGACCATACCTTATCCTTTTCCCTTTGGGATTTCTCAATATTTCCCCTTTCCCTTCATGGAATAAATAAAGTTCGGTGGCGACTCTTATAAGTCCATCCGTGATCATTCAAACCCTAGTTTTGTGCATCGTGAAGATCGTATTTTTCGAGGTACGACAGATGTCTTTCACAGTTTGAAGCTTCAAGTTTCTTTATCGGATATACCAATCATATATAAGCACTTGGATTTAATATTCTAGTTGGCGAGGCTTGATATATCTTAAAATTAGTTACCATTATCACATAATTGTAAGGATATCATTAATGATCATAAACCCTAATTTTTTAGCTTGATTTAGAAAGACAATTTGATCTTGATCAACCATATTGTGCATCTTTGTATGCTTGATCTAGCTTTAGTAATCATTTGACTTTATGTGTTGTTAACATTAGAAACCACTTAGGATGTTGTTACAACTTCAGGCGTTATCATAATAAAAACTATGACATCATCAAGGCTACACATTTTCTCCTTGAGTCATGCTATCCATGAGCTTTATCATCTTGAGCTACTTATTAATTCTACCTGCAAGTACATGGTTCCACAAACCCTTAGTGGCGTAGCACATGGATGGTGAGGAGCTTTGCATATGAGTAATTTCTGAATAAGTTTTTTGTCTCTTCTCAAACCAAGGGTTCAAGAATTTATAGAGACTGATTTGGCATATACCCTTGGACTTAAGAAACGATTATTATGCTCCTCTTATGAGCATCGGGTCGTTATTTCACCTATTTTACATGACTTTTCTTATTTGACTATGCTTTCATTCCATTAGTCAATCTCACATTCTCATAAGTGAGCGAGTGATGTAATCAGAGAGAGGTTACGGATAATGAGTGCGCATTATAATAAATAGACGCACATTATAATAAATGGGTGCTCATTGTGATAGGCAGACGATTACGGGTTCTACTTTGGGCAAGGAATGTTATTTGAGTGCCTTTGATGAATCATGTGTTTCCCTTTGTGGGTCCTTTACAAATATACTTGTAGAATATGATTGTCTGTGGTGTTTAGGGTATTTTGACGACGGTTATGACAACTCACAAATAGTGGTTAGAAGGTGTGTATATGACTTTTCTAATAAAAATATTAGAGATTCCTCCTTGACCCTAAAATTGAAGTATTTATAGATGTTCATTGGGATAGAGAACTTGAAAGCATTTTCCCTTGCCTCCATGAATAGAAAACCTGGCAAAAACGAGACTTGCTCTCCCCAAAATCATAGGGAAAGTGGCATCAGCTCTTTGTTCAGTCAATTATTGTATGGACACACGTGATCTCCCATTTTTACTAAACATATGAGATTTACTTTATATAGTCCAAGCCCAATGGATGACTTGTGACCATACATAAATAAAATAATTTATCTAAAAAAACTAGAAAGGGAAAATAATCATATAAAATTTGAGATAAATTATCATTCCTTATTTATGAACATTATAAATAAACATCTTGAATTATTCTTCAACTTATTGATACTTATTGTCTATCATGATCTTAAATAACATTACATTTTTTTTACACTAAAATGTTTCTTTTTCAAAACTACTTTTTTAATCTTAGTTATCTAAATAATGTATAAATTTATACACTTTACTAACAAAAGTTGCTCTTGCAACCTCTTTTATATACATAATTGTTATACTTTACCATTCATCAAATCAGTAACTCTTAAAACGCTGTGCATCTTATTTATGGAGAAGTATGGCTCATTTAGATCATTTATGCATTTTTTTCTCTTATACATTATAAAATAAGAAGATGATAATATATAAAAAATTATTTTTATTTTAATAAATTATTTGCAAACTATTTTAATTTTAAGAAGATAATAATATATAAGAAATTAAAAAATATTTATATTTTTAATTTTAAACGAAAATTCGTAAATGTTAGACTCACAACATAAATTTATACTTTTTTGTGGAGGATACCGATGTGATAAATGATTGATTGAAGCAACAATTTTACTCTTATTTTACATATAATCAAAGTACATCAAAATACATTTTAAATATTAAAACTTAAAATATTTTTAGTTTATTTTATTTATGAAATTTATTAAAAATTGAATTAAAATGTAAAATTCCAAGATCATATTCTTTTTTTTATTTTAATATGATTTCTTTCGAGCAACCATGCCACGGTTAGGATGTGTGAGTATCCATTTAAAGATTTCAACTTTTTTAGAAAGAAAAATTAAATTTTAATGATTTAAAATTATATCAATTTTAAATACTCATGTGTGTTGGTAGATGTGTCTTTTCTTTTTATATATTGTTTGTAAAGTGAAGAAATAAAATAAAAATACAAAGGAATATATTTAGACAAATCAAAGCCTAAACCAATAGTTGGTGTAAATGATATTTATAGTTTAATTTCAAAATAGTGAGATATAATTTATAAAAAATTGTAAAAGATGTCATTTATGACTTGTGTATAAAATAATTGAATCCTCATTTTGAGTATATAATTGAATCCTCATTTTAATTATTTCTTAGATAATAGATATATAATATTATTTGATAGATAATAGATACATAATACATGAATATAATGAATATTAAAAGATTAGAATTTACAACCACTTTATATATCTAACATATATAATCACTTTAGATGTCTAGCATATATAATATCAATTTTCACATCGCATATATTATTCTAAAAGTTGTATTTAATAGATAAATAATGAATATGTTTTTTTCTTTCAATATACACGAGTAGTGTTTGCCATGTTGTAGATGTTGTTAATATAATAGAAATGCATGACTCGAGTCATCTTTATTCCATGAGAATGAGATAATATGTATTCTTTTACTAAATATATTTATAGTGTTGTGCACCTCGTTATGATGTTAATAATAATTAAAATTCATGACTACAAGAGTCATTTTTACTTTATGAGTATGAAGTGTGATTTATCAAATATTTAAAATTAGTTTTTATTTTGAAATTGATGCTTTATTAACTCTAATTTAACTTGTTCTTTAATTAATAGCCAACAAATATCTATAATAATTTTAGGCGTTTATGTTTCATGATATTTTTTTTTGGTCTAATGACCAATACTACTAGTTAATAGACCAATACTACTATTTAACTAGATATGCAAGAAAGGGCCATAATTCGAACCTAACTATTATATAGGATCCGTTTGTTTCCGTTTTTTTAAATGATTTCTATAATATAATTATGTAACATATTTTCTATAAAAAAAATTTATAAATTTTAAAAAGATTGCTTCAAATAAAAATTAATTTAAATAGTTATTTTTAAAATGTAATAGGGTCGAAATTGTTAAATATGTAATTCATTGTTTTAGAAAGATTAAGTTTGATTTAGAAAGATCAGATTTGATTTAGAAAGATTATATTAGATATTTTTGGGCTTTTATAGTTTAGCCTTTGACATGGGGTGCAAGCTAATCTAAATTTATAAATAGGGAGAAACTCTTATTTTGTAAACATTTCATCTCATCTCATCATATTTTGTAATTCACAGATTGCAATTGCAAGTGAAATAACAGAATTTACACAATTTGTGGGCAGAAAGTTCTCTACAGAAAATTGTTCATCTTCTTCTTCTCCAACGTTTACTTTCTTTCTAAACTTTTCTTTTATTGTCATTACGTGAGTTGAAACAATCTTGAGATCAAGATTGATTTAGTGAAATTTGTCATAGGTTGTGGTTGAATTTCCAACATCTAGTATCTAGAGCTCAAGTTAGGATTCAAGAAAGAAAAATCATGATTGCGATTAATCATTCAAACGGTCACTTTCCGGCAAACCTTCCAATTCTCAAGAAAGATAGTTATGAAAGAATTGGTGCAAGCAGATTAAGGTGATTTTCTGTTATCAAGATCTTTGGGATCTTGGGAAGGTAGGAGTAGCACCGCTTGCAGAAAACACGATGGATCAAGAAAATGTGCATTCAAAAAATTGAAGAAAAAAGATTATAAAGCTCTCTTTATAATTCATTAAAGTGTAGATCCAGATGATTTTAAAAAGGTTAGTGATGTAGAATCAGCAAAAGAAGCGTGGGAGATTCTTGAAAATTCGTTTGGAGGCGCAGAAAAGGTGAAAGAGGTGAGGTTACAAACTCACAAGAGAACCTATGAATTGCTTCAGATGGAAGAAAGTGAAAGTATAACAGATTTCTTCACTAGAGTTATAAAGTTGGTGAATCAAATCAAGGTATGAAGAGAAGTGTTGACATAAAGATCAGTTGTTGCAAAGATCTTGAAGTCGTAGGCTCCAAAGTTCAACCACGTGGTAGTAGCCATAGAAGAGTCGAAAGACTTGTCAACATTGACGAAGGAAGAGCTTCAAGGGACGCTTGAGTCTCATGAACAAAGGATGGATGAGACAGTTGCAGGAAAGTCGAAGAGTGATCCAACACCTCCTTCTTATCCATCTTGATCCAACACACGAGCTCTCAACACATCCTCTACATACCGGATAGCTCCCTTTGTCTGCCCATCCGTTCACAGATGCTAGACAAAGTTCAACTCCAACATGGCACCCAAAACGTCTGCAAACTCTTCCAAAATCTCAATAAAAACACAGGTTCCCATCTGAAACGATATTAGACGATGTCACATACTACTCAGAATTACTCGACAGTTGCATCAGGCCAACAATCTCTGATGTTCACACTTCGACTTTCAACAAGTCTAATCAGCATATACAACCGCAACCACTTCTCTCTCCATCTGTGGCCACCAAAACAATTCTTTCAAAGTACTTTTATCCAATCCACACTATTCGGACACATAGACTTTATCACAACATCTCATGTCGCCATTTCCATAAATCCGAAAATCAGCCCTTCGACTTCAATCTATTAAACTCAATCAATCTATTAACTCCAATTAGAATTCCAACCTTCTCGAATCCCATCGAGAATACCAATAATCAGTCTCGTCATACAAAGCTCAACTCCATACGAAGTCCCTATTATTTCCTCTGCATCCTATGCAATTTTCTCAACCCAATAAATACCTTAAGCTCTTAAGATCACTAACCATCTCAAATCTCAACCAAACAATTGAGGCTCCCAAACTCCGGTACAAACACACAACATCAACCAACCTTAAGTCACTTGTCAGATAATTCCTCTTGTACTTTTAATTGCGCATTTAACGTATCTCCCAATCATATCACCAAAGCATCACAAAACACAACAAATAGTCCTGTCGGATTCGACAAAACCAACACACAAGCTGTTGACAACTTTTCCAAAATTCTTTAAACTTTCTTCATAGGGACATAACACTACTTCCTCTTTAATACTGATAACTCAAATTCCCGATGTGCAACATGATCCTCTATATTCTTCTAATACATCAAAACACCATTGGTTACACAACCCTTGACTCACCCACTCAAGTGTGGAAAATTCCATTCCAAACGGACACACAGTTGTAAACCTATGGCGAAAACACGAATCGCACTTACCACAACATCCAAACATATTACATCAATAATTACTCAATTCCATGTCACTACCTTCTCGTCATATAGAGCACTGTAATGACTTCCCACGCTCCTAACCTTGTGTCATTCCAAATTATGGTCCTCCTGTTACTACAAGGTTGTAGACACAACATTCTGCACTTAGAAGGCCATTCAATACATCTTCAGCTTCTCGAAATGGTTGAAGATTTAACCATACCAATCTTGTGTCCCGTATCTTACTCCCTTTGGTAATCTCCAGAAGTCATCATCCACTCTTTATATACTTAACCTCGGAGTCTATTGTCGTAGCACCCACACCAAACGTGAGTCTCAACTACTCGATTAATTTAACTCCTTGACCATCCAAACACACATACAACATGGATTCTCAATCTCGGACCAGTTCCCGAAATTAAGTCTTTCACAACCCCACTTCACATCCTAGCCCTGTAACACTTATCTTGTCAGGATAACTTCCAGACATCCATAACTAATCGGAAATTGCCAACCTCCCACTTTATTAGCACTCAAAATCTCTTCAAAATACAACATCTCGACACTGTCCTGCGTCGACTTCTCAGAAAAATCCTTAAGCACTTGGCTTCACTCCAAACAATTTACTGCACACACCATCTAAGCTCGCAAGACACGTCTATCCCATCCAACACAGTCCCAACTACTATCAACAAGAGATTAAGGGTGATCAGTTCCTCAATTTGTCAACAGACAATCGAAAATCATGATGGAGTATAAACCATCTTTACCAAACTATATTAGCGCTTAACAACACACCGAACTACAACTCCACACTTGCAGCATTCTGGAGAATCACAAGCTTCTCCCCCACTTCGATCATTCCCACTTCTGCAGACAAGGTTAACCACGGACGTGTATCGACAGTGTTTCACACACATGTCGTGTACAAGGGAACAACCAACATACACAACTTGGCCGGACGGACCGTCCTGCTCTAATACCACTTAATGTAACACCCCCTTTCTATACCCCTAAATAACACAATTAAATCATTTAGGCACAAATTAAAAATTCCATCAGAGTATATTTATTTCATGGTATAGAAGAAGTGCGTCACATTACTCACGAAACGACCACATGAATATTAATGTTTATAAAGAAATAATTCAAAACGGGTAAATATCAACTAAAAAGAAATAAACGCATGGTTCTTAAAATAAGCATATTCATGTTTTCTGTTAAAGCGGAAGACTAAAACATTGAATTAGTTAAGACATGATAAAATACAAGTACACGCCATTAGGTTGTCCATAACATCAATCACAGTTTACCAAACATCATCAACTATTACATATATAATGTATCACAAAGATACTCTACAAGCCTAGCTACCCGATGTTACATATCAGAGCGACCGACTCAAGAGAAAGGGGCTATACTCCAAAAGGAAACCTCCAGCAATCCTAATCTGCAATGCCTCATAGAGCATCATAAAACAGCAGAAGGGTGAGAAATATTACCATAATAACAATGCATATAATTATGTATATAAACAATCATAAAATACATATATGCCACATTTCTCAATCAATTCACACACTCACCACTCCCACATCAACATATCATACATATACATATGCATACTTCTCCTAACAATCACATATACATTATGTTTCATTTACCGCAAATCATATAAGCATATACAATCATACTTCTATAATTCACATCATTTTCACATAAAAATTTACATTCATGTTCAATTCACTCCATGCATCATATAAAGATGACCAATGCAACTCATAGAGACCGACTCACGACTCTATGCAGATGCAAATGCGGTACCGACTCATTTCAGCAGGTTCAATTGAAGAACCAAAAATAACCATCGCTCACACCCCACAAGGGCACACGAGATTCTGCAGATTCTCCGAGGAATCAATATAACCATCGCAACATACGAGGTTTTGCAAATCCTCCGAGGCATCAATAAATAACCATCGCTCACACCCCACAAGGGCACACGAGGTTCTGCAGATTCTCCGAGGAATTAATAAATAACCATCGCTCACACCCTACAAGGGCACACGAGGTTCTGCAGATTCTCCTAGGAATCAATAAATAACCATCGCTCACACCCTACAAGGGCACACGAGGTTCTGCAGATTCTCCGAGGAATCAATAAATAACCATCGCTCACACCCCACAAGGGCACACGAGGTTCTGCAGATTCTCCGAGGAATCAATAAATACAAGAATGCACACCATGATGCTTCACATGCAACATGACTCATGACACTCTTGAAATGCACATATGTTTACAAACATACTCATGCATTCATCATGTTAATCATATATATTCATTATGAACTTGCAGATATCGTTCCAAACGGCAATAAACTCAATCACATCCATCATGCATTTTTAATTAAATCAAACAATGCGTCACATATGCCAAAAGGCCACATATTCACAATCAATTCATAATCTAGGATTCACGCCATACGGATATCTACAGCACACATAACAGCATATAATTAGTCATCTCAGACAAGGAATGATTGCAATCAAACCACACAATCAATCCACGAATGGAAAACACAAGAAAAGAAAACATGCTACTGTGTTCGCTAACCTTCTCCAGACGAAGCCTCTGGCGAACCTTCGCTACTCCGTTCGCCTGGCGAACCTGCCAGCGAAGACCACTAGGATTTATTCTGGAATTACTCGCTAGCACTCGCTAGAATACTCGCCTGGCAAACCTTCGCCACACTCATTCTCCTGGCGAACTTGCCAATAAAGACAGGGTGTTTGGTTCTGACTTGATTCGCTACCGTTCGCTGGGCTTCGCCTGGCGAAGCCTCACTGCCATTCTCCTGGCGAACCTGCGAGATCAGAACCCCCATGGCTGTCCAAAATCCCAAACCTCACAAAACCAACCGATTCAATACAAATCAACCCCAGTAGACTTGGCCCAACACTACCCGATTGAACCAACTTCTGCCTGTCGCTACTGCGAAAATCGGCGCCGGCTGAACAGAAGAGTCGCCACCGTGCGTTATTTATCCCACGGGAGGGAAAGGAAACGCTCAGAGTAAACCTCGCACAACACGGGAAAGGTATGGTCGTCGCAACCAAAACCTGGGTTCGGGAGTCGGTTACGCAAGGGGAAGGTATTAGCACCCCTCACGTCCGTCGTACTCGACGGGATCCACGCTTGTTTTCGGGCATGGATTGTAATTCTATCTAAACTATAGGTCAAGGGTGAAAAAGAAAGTAAAATGAAAATAAAAATGACTCGGCAAAGTATCGCACTTTATGCCTACGTATTCCCGTCTGGAACGAGAAATCAGAGTCAACGTAGTTCGCCTACCTACGGGAAAGGAGGGGAAGGTTGCTCGCTAGGATATCGCATCCTATGCCTACGTACTTCCACACAGCCTGGAAGATCAGAGCAAACGTAGTTCGGGCTACGGAAGACACAAGCTTGTCTTGATTGATTTTATTCCTTCTGAAAAAGGTTTTTCTGATTAACAGTCCAAGCGGACAAAAATGACGTCTTGATGAATTCACATTCTTTTACGGAAGAAGTGTCTTTTATGGTGTTTGAAATCTTTATGTGTTTTTCTGTTTGTTTTGAGAGAGACAGAACTATATCCTACGGTTGCTAAGGGAAACAAACTAACCTAATGTTATCATGCATGGGTTAAGACCTAGTGTCTATCATGCTCCTCTCTTGCACAGAGAGAAACAGAGATCCTACGGGATAGGCAGAAACAGAAACAATATCAGATATATACAGTAAAGCAGTAAAATGCATGGATGCAACAGTACAAGCGAGGCAAGGGAGTCCCACTCAACCTCGAACCTAGGAAACAATAGGCAAAAGTGAACAGACTTCACTTTCAACCCAGCAGGGTAAACAGCAAACAATACAACTCAGAAAACCAATCAATACATCAGCAAAGGAAATACAACAGCAGAAGAAACAGCATCAGCAGCTCTGAATCAACATCTGGCTTCAAGTAATCTCCAATCAGCTACAGGCTTCAACAAGCATCAATCTCCATCTTCATGACCTTCAGGCAAGGGCTTTGATCATCAGTCTTCTATCTGCAATGGCTTTTCTTCAAGTTCAAACCTCCAGGATGAGGGATCAGTCACAAGAGTGAATGGGGTGTTAAGCAATCAGTTGACTACCAAAGGTGGTGAACAGACTGCTTCTAACACAAAAGACATTTTCTCTCAAGAGTTCTATCTCTTAGACACTATCACCAAGCCTTCCACAGGAAGGGGGTGAGTGTCTTAGAGAGACTCTGAATCACGGAGAAGAATGGATGCAGACAAGGCAATCCATGTTTGAGAAACAATCATTCTAATCTAGAGCTCTGCCTAGCTCCTAAACCCTAGTCTCCTCAGCAGCTGCTAGCAAGAATATCCTCCTCAACTCTGACAATTGATCTTCAATCTTTGAATCTCCAATGGTCTTCATCTTCACAAATCTTCAGCTTCCCCAGGGCCCCAGGCAAACCCAATACCCAAACAAACAAGCAACAATCCCCAGAGGGCACACCACACCAGACAACAGATATACAGACAGTAATAATAGCAGTAGGGGAATCCTGACTTTTTCTAAGGGATCTAGTAACTACCCATAGCCCATATAGTCCCATAACTAATCTATTTAAATCCTAAGTCCTGAGGGAAATGAAATCAAACTCCTAAGTTGTCACCTAAAACCCTAGTTTTGTACATGATGCTCAAGCATTTATTAATCACCTAAAATTAATCTCTAAAAATGGGAATTAAAATATTTCTACAAGTTGAATATCTCATCTAAACAATATGAAAAGAATGATCAAAAAATATTAAGACATGTGAGAGAACAAAAATCATAAAAATGATGCATGAAATGAAACTGTTAATATGACATTTATTTAGAAAATATGGAAAAAATATGAAATAAAACTAAAAATGAAATTTTATTTTCCTATAATATTCTAGACATTTTAATGAAAATATTGTAAAAAGAATGGATTAAAATGCATTTTTTATGAATTATTTATGAATTAATGAAAATGGTAAAATATTAAAATGAAATTTAGAAAATAAAATGAATAAAATGAATGAGGGGGGGGGTCAGAATAGAAGCTCGCCCCAGTTAATATTCCATTGGGCCATGAAATAGGGGGGTGCTGGTAGCGCTTTCACACTGGGCCCAACAACAATCAGAATCAAAGAAATAATAAAACGCGCTGGGGGGTGAAGGAAGTAACAGAAACGCGTTAGAAATTGGTTTTGGGCCTAACACGGGGGTGGGATTAGCACGATTCAACTCAGGCCCGCCCGTTTCAATTAATGAAACGGTGCGTTTTGGCCAGTGTAATCTCCCTCCAAACTTCAGATTAAACGACAGCCATTGGATCATGCTGAAAGTCAAAAGTCTAACAACACATACACGGCCACGATTATATCTTCTTCAATTGGCCTGAAACTTAGGGTTTCAATTCACCATGGCTCCATGCACGAGCACTCGTTACACCCTTCGGTTCTCCTTCTACACGCAGTGAAACGCCACGCCATAAACATGAAACATGCTCAGAATTCATCACTCTACAATCTTATGATCCTAATTCAGTCTAAAGCTCAATAAATCCTTCAACCCGATGGTATCAAACTCAGATCTCCATGGAATTACACTGATATGAACCATCACCATTCTTCCTCAAACTTACCCTAATCTGATCTATGCACAAAGGTGACTAACCTACACTATCGAGCTAAGATTCTAATGGCTTAATCTAAGAGATATCGATCCAAACAGTTTGTTGCACCTGTCACCAACCATCACCAATCCTTTCCAAATTCATCTAACTTAATCTCCTAACCACCTAGATCAAGTCTAAGCTAATAAAATCATGTGAAACTAACTAAATCAAGCTAATCGAATGAAAACTTACCTGATGTAAAACCTTGAGAACAGCTATGGAGATGGAAGATCTGAGGCTTTTGAGACTTGGATCTTGATCCACACACTCAGCAATCAATTCTGTATGCAAAATCCTGGAGATTCCTTGCTTGAATTATGCTATTCACTTGAACTTGTG
The DNA here is from genome assembly GCA_963859935.3 of Lathyrus sativus. Classification (NCBI taxonomy): domain Eukaryota; kingdom Viridiplantae; phylum Streptophyta; class Magnoliopsida; order Fabales; family Fabaceae; genus Lathyrus; species Lathyrus sativus. Next base: position 162,765,400 of record OZ012735.1, on the reverse strand, counting down.
ATTTTGATGTTGATGAAAAAAGCACTCGAAAATGGATGAGAATCACCAAAACCTTGCTTCAATTATGATCTATGATGATGATGGAGTAAAATTGAATTGATTTTGATGAAGATTGATGAAGATTTTGGTGAATTGGAATGAAAACTTCAATGAAAAAAGTATGAGAAATTTGTGGAATTCTTGGTGCAAATGAGGCCAACCCTTGCCAAATTCTCCTTTCATGAATATATAGACCCCAATGGTACATTCTAGATCCATCTTGCACATTCCCTTGTTTTCCAACTTTGGCTCATTTTGATTATGTTTCTTAAAAGGCAAGCAACCATGGATAACTTCATTTTTCCCTTCTAAACTCAAAAAAGTGTGTGAACCATTGTTCTTAGAATTGTTTTTCCATTCAAAATCATATATTGGAAATCTCCATTTGGACTTGTAAATCTCCCAAACCATTTTTCAATTTGAAATTATTCACTTTATAAGCCTTTTTAGTTCATATTTTGACCAATCATGCAACTCCATGCTATGGGCTTCTCCAATAACTTGTGACCTTCTTTCTAAACTTAAAATCCCATTTGGAGCAAGTTTGATGTTGTAAGTTTTTCCATTTGAGGCCTCCTTGTATGAGTTTTGGACATAGGTTAAAATGACCTGTAATTCACAAATGCCCAAAATACCCTTTGCTTGCCAAGACCATAAGTTGAGTTCTACACATCATATGAAGGCATACTATACCATTCTAGAAAGCTAAGACAATGAGGAACAATTCTTATGTTGACCAAGAATTCATTTGAAATCTCCTTGAGGGGCAAAACTAGCTTGGAAGTCAAGTCACTTTCACAGACAAAAGTTCAGACACCCCAAATGACCTGTAACTTGCAAGGACCATAACTTGAGTTCTATAAATCTCCTTGAGGTCTTCCACCACTCAAATTAAAGGTCTTGAGATCCTCTACAAGTTTCATGTTGGCCAAGAAGCCATTTGAAGCTAGCATTTTGACTTATCTTGCTTGGAAATTTGACCTAAACTAGGGGATTTTACAGAGAAACCCTAATTTAGTAACTCCTCTTCTCCTTGACTTCTCTTGAATTCTCCTTGTCATATCTCCATATCCTTCTTCATATGTCAAATGTTGATCCCCACATCTCTCCAATAGACTTGAATGCCCTTTTAGGTCAGTCAATTGACCTAGGGTTGACCTAGGGTTGACCCAGATGAAACCCTAGTTGACTGTCTTCAACTGTAGCTCTTGTGCTTTCATCAATGACTTGTTTTCTTCTCCAAATGACTTTATAAGTCTCTCAAGATGTCTAGATGCTCTCCATGCTTTCACTTCACAGCTCACACCCTCTTGTTGATCCTCAGATACCCTCAGCTAAGAGATGGACTCAAGGCTTGATCTGCTGAACTCTTTGCTTTCAAATTCTTTCCTGATGACTTGAATGAGGTGGAACTAGGATAATAACCTCTTGATAGGCCTCTAGAGATGAAAATAATGATTGGTCCCCTGTTGAATGACTTGTTATGCTTATGCTATGCAGGTGGTTAGTCTATGTACATGATCCTATATGCAAATGCTAATGATAATGAAGCATAAACCAAATGAATAAGGTTGGGCAAATTTTAGGGTGCAACAGCTGCCCCTATTCAAGCGACTTGGACCCGATTGGGTGAAGAGCCCGGAGCCTTCAGACATTCGCGGTACGAGACGGTTGAATACTAGTGAAACCAGAAATTTGCCAACCGCAGAAATAAACTGCGCTCCTGCTTGAGGAATGACATTCGTCAGCTGAATCTGACTGTTAGAGTAACCCACTGATCTCGCGCGACCGTGTTGGGGATTGTCTTCATCGTTCTGAAGAGGATTCTGTCATACCAGATTGCTTGCTTGTCCACGTTAGGACTCCGTCTGTCATCAATACGAAGAAATCTCAACTAAATCTGTCCACGTTAGGACTCCACTTACTGTCAACCCAGAAAAATCTCGGCAACTCCGCTGGGGATACTTCGTCTGCATTTCCATAAATTGAATCGCCCACGTTAGGAAAAACTCTTCCACGTTAGGAGTAACACCTGTCCACGTTAGGAATCACATCGTCCACGTTAGGAGTAACGCTTTTATCTTTCCACGTTAGGAAGCAATCTTCTTTCCACATAAGGAGAACTGCATCAATCTGTCCACGTAAGGACTCCAATACCACTTGACATGTCCGCGTCAGGACTCCGATCTTTCCACGTAAGGAATTCCATTTCCCTTGAATCTGTCCACGTAAGGACCTCAATTTCTTCCACGTCAGGAATAATCTTCTTCTTTCCACGTTAGGAATCAATCTATCTTCCACGTAAGGAATAACTTCTTCTTCCACATTAGGAATATCTTCTTTGATCTGTCCGCGTCAGGACTAAACTCTTCCACGTCAGGAATGATCTCTTTCGTTCCACGTCAGGAATCAATCTTGATATGTCCGCGCGAGGACTCAATCTTTCCACGTAAGGAATAAACTCGTCTTTCCACGTAAAGAAACCATTTTTCTTCCACGTAAGGAATGCTCTTGATATGTCCACGTAAGGACTCTGATCTTTCCACGTTAGGAATACTGTCATTTCCACGTAAGGAAACTATCTCCTGATACGTCCGCGTATGGACTCCATCTTTTCCGCGTTAGGAATCTCCGTCTTTCCACGTTAGGAATCACTTCTGTTGATATGTCCGCGTAAGGACTACATCTTTCCACGTTAGGAATAATAATCTCTTTGATCTGTCCGCGTTAGGACACTGATCTCGTCTTGGTTTGTCCACGTTAGGACTCAGGCGTCTTCGCCTCGCTGAGGAAATAACTTGTCCACGTAAGGACTCACGCGTCTTCGACTTGCTGGGGAAATATCCGCGTCAGGACGTACACTTTGCCAACAACACGAAGAAGAATAAATTTGTCCACGTCAGGATTCTTGCATCTTGTCATCACAAAGAACTACAAGCTTGTCCACGTCAGGACGCACATTTCACCATTACGAATAAAGATATCTACTGGAAGCAAATGATCCACGTCAGGACACCAACACGAAGAGTAACCAATCTTGTCCACGTCAGGATTTCACATTCGATCCCTACCGAGGAATCAAATCTGTCCACGTTAGGACTAGCACGTATCGTCAACTTGAAGGAATGTCCACGTCAGGACTCCACCTTCCAACAGTTCTGAGGAATCGAACATGTCCACGTTAGGGCTAGCACCTCCCATCAGCCCAGGGAAATAGACCTGTCCACGCTAGGACGCCCACTTCTGAAGAAACCCCGCCAATCTAGGAATAAACTGTCCGCGTTAGGACTTGGTTCTTCAATGATCCTCACCCACAAACTTCTTAGCACTGACGCGACAGCGACTTTGAGATGAACTCTACTGGGGATGTCTGAAAACCAACTATCGGACGCCTGCTCTGATAACCGGCGGTGGTCTCTGAAATTCTGATTCATGCGACCCGTTGATGACAAACAAACTCTGCTTGGGGATAAGGAGATTCTTATCCTGGCCACTCTGGCTGGGGAAAATAAGAGACATTTGCATAAATGACTCTACTGGAGACAAAGAGAGTCTCATCATGCTAACTCTGTGGGGAATACCGCCGAAACTGACATTGTCATTGAATATCTCCTGCCGAGATCTTGACTGTTTGGTGATTTATTTGAGCAAGAGCTCTCTCCACCTGAACTACTAGAGTACAGAAACTGCTTCAGCAAAATAAATGCTGGAAGGATAATGCCGACTCGCCGGGGATAGCCTGATGCTACAAAATTATTCCGGCAAAATAAATGCTGGTAGGGTGAAGTCGACCCTGCTGGGAAGTTGGGAACTCAAACCACACGTCTTGTTGAAGTAACCCCCTGCTGGGGAATATGACTTTGCTGGAGAATAACAGATGTGCACAGTATGCTCAGACCTTCTGCTGGAACGTGAACCGATATCACCAGTATCTCTGACAAAATAAATGACAGGACCCAACATCAACTCTGCTTTGGAGAGTCTTGACCTTCGAATTCCACTGGAAGGAAAGAACACTTGCTGAAAGAACTCCGCTGGAGAGAGGATGATTCTCTAAGGGAACATTAACTGACTCCGCTGGGGGAGAATGTATGACCCTGCGGGGAAGATGAACCTGTCTGAATACAGCCTTACGATTTCGGCATCACCCAACTCTGCTGAGGACGAGTAACTTTTCTGGAGCACGTCCTTTGGATAAGCTACGGCTAGCTGGGGAATTCTATCCTTCTTCAGGAAGAACATGCATGACCTGCATGGGGATTATCGCAATCTTTTGATCACCTTCCTCGTACGGTTGTGAAACCTGCAACAACACAAACAAGACACGACAAGCCTATGCAATTGAATCAATTCAGGTTAGTGACGTTACACTCAGTCAATTCAAAGCTTTAACAATTGTTGGCAAGGGCCGATGATGTTATACTCATGTTAGTTTCATCAAACTTAGGCGTTTTATCATGCGCAAAACAGTAAAGAACAGGCATCAAGTACTGAATAACACATTTTCATTGATTGGGCCCCTGAATGGGCGGAGTTTTTTTTGTACACGGGATGTAACTCCTGAAAAGAGGAAGCTACGCAAAGCAAATATACAAGTATGCAAGTATTCACAAGAAGCATAAATATTGACAAATTAAATTTTGTACAAATGTCGGCAACTGGACGCAGATGAACACCACGAACTGATCCTCCCATGACTCATCCGACTCTAATGCTTCCCCGGTATCCAGACTTCTGAAGAGGTTGTATCCGATAACTGACTCCTCAAACATATTCTCCCGCATTGATACTCATTGCATTCAAATTCGGACCGCAGTCATTTGCTTTTCTCATCCCTAACTTTTGCGTGAACCGCCCTTTACGGGTTTTCAGTTCACCGGGATACCCTTTTTTGCCGAAGCCGCCCAGTGTAGGTTTTCAACTTCGCGGGTGTACATTTTTCAATTTTATCCCTAACTTTTGCCCGAACCTTTCATTCTGTTTTTGGTTCGCCAGGATGCCCCATTTTTGCCTGGACTCTTTTTTTTCTGTCCAGCGGGTCTATTTTAAGCAAAGTATTTTTTAACTGCGTCCGAATTCACAGGTGATGCAAAGTCTTCCCCGTCCATGGTGGACAACAATAAAGCTCCTCCTGAAAAGACCTTACTGACAACGTATGGCCCTTCGTAGTTGGGGGTCCACTTACCCCTGTGATCTGCTTGCGGCGGGAGAATCCTTTTCAGCACAAGGTCGCCCGTCTGAAAGCTTCGCGGAAGTATCTTCTTGTCGTACGCTTTCTTCATTCGTCTTTGGTACAAACGACCGTATGCCAGAGAAGCTAGCCTCTTCTCATCCATCAAACTCAGTTGGTTCAACCTATTCGTTACCCATTCTGCCTCGTCCAGCTGAACGTCTCGCAATACCCTCAGAGAAGGGATCTCAACTTCCAATGGTAATACCGCTTCCATTCCGTATACCAACGAGAACGGAGTTGCCCCGGTTGATGTGCGTACCGTCGTACGATAACCGTGCAAAGCGAAAGGTAGCATTTCATGCCAATCTTTATACGTCACCACCATTTTCTGGACGATCTTCTTGATATTCTTATTGGCCGCTTCGACAGCGCCATTCATCTTGGGTCGGTAAGGGGAGGAGTTGTGATGTTCGATCTTGAAATTCTGACAGAGCTCCTTCATCATTTTGTTGTTCAGATTAGAACCGTTATCCGTGATTATCCGCTCGGGAATCCCATATCGGCAAATGATATCTCTCTTGATGAATCTAGCCACCACTTGCTTCGTTACGTTTGCGTAAGACGCCGCTTCCACCCACTTGGTGAAATAATCGATTGCCACTAGGATGAACCGATGCCCGTTAGAAGCCGTCGGCTCGATCTTTCCGATCATATCGATTCCCCACATCGAGAATGGCCATGGAGATGACATCACATTCAGAGGACTCGGAGGCACGTGTATCTTGTCAGCATATATTTGGCACTTGTGGCACTTTCTCGCAAATTTGAAACAATCAGCTTCCATCGTCAGCCAAAAATAACCTGCCCGCAGCAGTTTTCTCGTCATAGCATGCCCACCAGCATGCGTACCAAAGGCACCTTCGTGAACTTCCTCCATGAGAAGCTTTGCCTCTTTCTCATCTACACAACGCAACAACACCAAATCGTGGTTTCTTCTGTATAAGACGCCATCCGGGTTCAAATAGAAATTCCCCGCTAATCTCCTGAGAGTCTTCTGATCTTGACTGGATGCCCCAGCCGGATACTCTTTATTCTTCAGGAAATTAAGGATGTCAAAATACCACGGTTTGCCATCAGACGCTTCATCGATAGCAAATACATAAGCTGGCCTGTCCAACCGAGAGATAGTGATCTGGGGAGCTTCGTTCCAGAAATTGACCTTGTACATGGAAGACAAGGTGGCAAGGGCGTCAGCCATTTGATTTTCTGCCCGCGGCACGCGATGCAATTCGACCTTGTCGAAGAAAGGCAACAATCTCCTTGCATAATTCATATAATGTATCAAATTGGGCTGACGTGTCTCCCATTCCCCTTTGATCTGATTCACTACCAGAGCTGAGTCTCCGTATACGTCTAAATGTTTGATTCGTAAATCAATGGCTTCTTCAAGCCCCATTATACAAGCTTCGTATTCGGCCTCATTGTTGGTAACGGCGAAGGTCAATCGGGCAGTAAACGGGATGTGCGACCCGTGCGGCGTAGTGATAATTGCCCCTATTCCGCTACCGTAAGCATTCACAGCTCCGTCAAATATCATCTTCCATTGGGACCCCGGCTCTGGTCCCTCGTCTGGTAACGGCTCTTCACAATCTTTCATCTTGAGATACATGATGTCCTCGTCAGGAAAATCAAATCTCATTGATTGATACTCTTCAATAGGCTGCTCCGCCAGATACTCAGACAGCACACTCCCCTTTATTGCCTTTTGCGAGACGTATTGAATATCGTATTCAGTCAAGACCATCTGCCACCTGGCAATCCTACCTGACAACGCCTGCTTTTCGAATATATATTTGATTGGATCCATCCTCGAGATGAGCATGGTTGTATGATTCAGCATGTATTGCCTCAACCGCTTGGCGGCCCAGGCTAGCGCGCAACAAGTTTTCTCCAGCATTGAGTACCGAGATTCACAGTCTGTAAATTTCTTACTCAAATAGTAGATCGCATGCTCTTTTCTCCCCGTCTCGTCGTGTTGACCGAGAACACAACCCATGCTTCCCTCAAGAACCGTCAAATACATTATCAAGGGTCTCCCTGCCACCGGGGGTATCAAAATAGGGGGCTCCTGCAGATACTTCTTTATTTTGTCGAACGCCTTTTGACAATTTTCGTTCCACGTTACAGCTTGATCTTTCTTCAACAACTTGAATAATGGTTCACACGTGGCCGTTAGGTGAGATATGAACCGGGCGATGTAGTTCAATCTCCCTAAAAACCCGCGCACCTCTTTCTCGGTTTTAGGCGTCGGCATTTCTTGAATCGCTTTTATTTTAGCAGGATCGACCTCTATTCCTCTTTCGCTTACGATAAACCCCAGCAGTTTACCCGATCTCACCCCGAAGGTGCATTTGTTAGGGTTCAGTCTCAGTCTGAACTTCCTAAGCCTTTTAAACAACTTTAACAGATTCACCAGATGCTCTTCCTCTGTCTGGGATTTAGCAATCATATCGTCAACATAAACTTCGATCTCTTTATGCATCATGTCATGAAAAAGAGTCGTCATCGCACGCTGATATGTTGCCCCAGCATTTTTCAAACCAAAGGGCATCACTTTGTAACAAAATGTTCCCCATGGCGTTATGAAAGTAGTCTTCTCCATATCCTCTGGCGCCATTTTAATTTGATTGTAGCCTGAAAAGCCATCCATGAAGGAGAATACAGAATATTGAGCGGTATTATCAACTAACACGTCAATATGAGGAAGTGGAAAATCGTCTTTTGGGCTTGCTTTATTCAAATCTCTATAATCCACGCACATTCGAACCTTGCCATCTTTCTTTGGCACCGGTACGATGTTAGCAACCCATGAGGGATACTTCGTCACAGCCAGGAAACCAGCGTCCCACTGTTTCTGAACCTCCTCTTTGATCTTCATTGCCATATCTGGGCGAGTTCTGCGAAGTTTTTGTTTGACAGGCGGACAGTCTTCTTTCAGCGGCAGGCGATGCACAACCATATCAGTATCGAGCCCTGGCATATCTTGATACGACCAAGCGAATACATCATTATACTCTCGGAGCATTTCAACCAGTTTCCGCTTGATATCACTCTGCAGTGCGGCTCCGATACGAATATTTTTCTCAACCCCTTCCGACCCCAAATTGATAACTTCGATGACCTCGTCGTGAGGCAGAATGGCTCTTTCCTCTTGCTTCACCAACCAAGACAGTTCTTCAGGAACGTCGCTATCTTCGACAACCTCTTCTTCGGTCTGGAATACCGGGTGCTCGAAGTCGGGACGAGTCATAGGTGGTTCAAGGATGTTATCTGAAAATGTTATCCTGCAAAAGAAAGGGTTAAGTGCTTCAAAATGCGTATAAAGCGAATAACCGCATTGCCATTTTATTGAAAAATACAAAACAAGAAAAACAGGGATTACAGTATTTGCACATGAAAAACGCCATTTATTTAATGATTAACGAAGCAATGTTTATAACAACACAGCCCTAAGCAAATCCTGATGCCCCGGGCAAGACATCAGATTATTCAACAATTAATAAAGCAAAGCATTACTGTTTAAAAGTCACAGGAACAAGCTCCTGAATAGACCAGTTGCACAGTCCTTGTCCTGGCGTGCTTGGCTGAATCCAGGCATCCATATCACAGTCGCTGTCCCCTTCATCGGACTCTGAAGCAGCATTGACAGATTCATGGCATACTCCACTGGCAGAGATGGTGATTGACTTTCTGAAATGAGGGGCCCCCACAGAAGGAGTTGATGACGACGGTCGGTACCCCAGTCCGAACCGGTCCATTTTCACAGGAATGTCCAATACTTTGCCCCAGCCCTTGGCTTCTCCGGCTTCCACTAGAGCTCGAGCTTCCTTATACGATGAGACAACTATCTCTGGCACTTTGCTCGGCCTGGGACCCTTGTCCTTTATGCGCAAACCTTCGAATGCCTGGCATGGCGTCTCGTGGATCTCCCCGTCGACTTCCACATATTTAAACGAAGAAAGATGGCTGACCAGGATGTCTTCTTCTCCGCATACAGTGACTACACTGTCTCCGACCATATACTTTAACTTCTGATGCAGGGTAGACGTGACTGCCCCTGCCCCGTGAATCCAAGGTCTTCCCAGCAAGCAGCTGTACGCAGGCTGTATATCCATGATATAAAACTCCGTTGCAAACACTTCCGGCCCCACTTGCAGAGGCAAGGTAATCGATCCGAAGACTGTTCTCCGCGTGCCGTCAAACGCTCGGACTACCAAATCGCTGGGTGTACACAAAATCCCTCGAACATCCAGCTTCATCATAGCCTTCTTAGGCAGCACGTTCAATGACGATCCAGTGTCAACCAATACGTGCGACATTGTCGACCCCCTACACTCAACAGACACATGTAATGCCATATTATGATCCCTTCCTTTCGGAGTCAAGTCAAAATCAGTAAAGCCCAGACTGTGGCCTGCATTCACGTGTGCCAATACTCCTTCTAGCTGATTTATGGAGACATCCTGTGGTACAAAAGAAGTGTCCAGGACTTTCAGCAAAGCGTTCCGGTGAGCTTCCGAACACAACAGCAATGACAGAATAGATATTTTGGACGGAGTCTGCTGTAGATGCTCCACAATTTTATAATCACTTTTCCGAATTAAGCGCATGAATTCCTCTACGTCCTTCGACGCTGCTTCTTTTTCATTTGCTTGTACCGGAACATTTTCAACTGCTTTCCCCTTTCCTTTCGCTAGCCTTTCGGCTTCCACTTCAGGAGATATAAAGATCCTGCCGCTTCTCGTCATGCCTCCTGAGCCCACAACATTATCCACAACCTCCGCTGACTGCTTGTTAACATCGATTTTAATCCCGTCACAATACACCTCTAGCCCATATGACCATGGGACCGCTCTCGTGTTCTCATACGGGATTGGCCCGGCTTTAGTTATGGTAATCGGTGGTCGCTGAGTTGGTGCTGAAATGGTGATCGTCTTCCGCGGAATCGTCACTGTGGCAACGTCACTCCGATTATCCACTACTGCCCCTGCGGGCTCGTCAGTTGCTGCTCTATCAAACTGCAATATACCATCATCAATTAAGGCCTGAATGCCTTTCTTCAGATCCTCACACCCCCCAGATAGGGCCCAACAGTCTAAACAGTATTCATTACATCCTGGGTAAACACCTCCCTGCAACAGTCGGCTTTTTATCTCGCTCAGCGGCGTCTTTAAATCCTCAACATTCATAATCAGATTCAGCCCTTCCTCAGTCAGAACAGCGTTCGCCCCATGATTAGGCATGGGTTTCTGGACTATATTCGCACCGGTCATTCCGAAGTTGATAGACTTGTTATCCAAAAGATCCTGCACAACGTGTTTGAAAGCATGACAACCTTCTATATCGTGGCCCGGGGCCCCAGAATGAAACTCACAGCGTCTATTTGCATCATAGCCGAACGGGGGAGTTCCCGTTATCGGTGCCAAGGTTCTTTTCTCCACCAGATTCAATCCCAACAATGTCTGCAATAAATCAGCATAGTTAGAGGGAGGCTTCTCAAATACTCTTCTCGGCTTACTACCCTGAAATCTTCGTTGAGCTTGCTGTGCCCCCTGCTGAGGCTGCTGCTGCTGTGGCATTGGTTGCTGCTGAACAGGTTGTTGTTGCTGGATTGGTTGTTGCTGACAAGGAATAGTAACACTCGACACTTGCTGCGGCTGACGATATTGATTTCTTCCCCTGCCTCGGCCTCGGCCTCGGCCTCCAAATACAGCGCTAGCTTCGCCCTGACGGCGCCCACCATAAGCTTTTCTATTACTGCCAGATGCAGTTGATTCGTCAACTTGGAACTTTCCTTGCTTAATGTTCCGCTCAATCTTTTCACCCATCAGAATCAGGTCTGAAAAACTGGCCAGAGACGTATGAAATAGCATATCATGAAACAGCCCGGTGAATGTGCCGACAAACATATCATTCATTTCTTTATCTTCGACAGGAGGACGGACCCTGGCAGCCATATCGCGCCACCTTTGCGCGTATTCTTTAAAACTCTCCCCCTTCTTTTGCGAAAGCCCGGCCAACTGGACCCGATTGGGTGCCAGATCGCTGTTATACTTGTAATGGGCTACGAATGCCTCCGCCAATTGCTTCCAAGTCTTGATATCAGTGGGCTCCAACCCCATGTACCACTCTAAGGAAGGACCCGACAGACTATCCTGAAAGAAATGCATTAGCATTCTTTCATCAGTGGAGTATGCAGACATCTTTCTGTAATAAGCTCGCACATGCACTTTCGGGCATGTGTCTCCTTTGTACTTATCGAACGCAGGCGCCTTGAATTTAATGGGCACCCTCAAGCCAGGTACCAAGCCCATAGTTGCCATGTCCAATCCTACAGCACTCTGATTTAGGACTCCCTTCATTTGCTCTTCCAGCATTCTAATCTTTTGAGAATCATCCATCGGCCCTTCAAAACCTCCTCCAGAGAAGGCGTCCTCCTGTTGATCCTCTTGCCACATACCGTTTCCAGCCCCGTATCCATCATATGCATTATTACGTCCAGCTCTGACCTGATTCATCCCTGGAACTCGGCCTCTGTTGCCGTACCCTTGAACACCTCCAGCAGGACCTCCAGCCATAAATCCAGTACCAATTCCGTTTCCAAAGCCTCCGTAGCCCTGATTGACCATACCATAACCATCTTGCCCAAAGCCTTGAGCATTAAAGCCACACTTGCCAGTGTTGTCGAATCCCTGATCGTTGAATCCGAACCCAGCGTTGACAAAGCCATTGCCTCCGAGATTATCTCCCACATTGACATCCCCCAGCCCAACATTATGGACAGCAGTATCATTCCCTACTCCGACGTTACCATTCGCAGCAGCGGTAGCGTTGTTGACGTTAGCAGCAGTCATATTGACGACAGGCGGAGCCACTGGCGTGGGAGTGCCGTCTCCATGAGCAGTATCAACCCGGACAGACTGATGATCTTCGTTACCATGACCAGCGTTGCGAGCCAACAGAGGCTGGACCATGGCCTGCAAATTCTCTTGCCCTTTTGCTATAGCCTCCATGGTCTGCATGAAGAGGGCGAGCTTCTCGCGTACATCCTGCATCTCGTTCTGAATCTGGTCCATGACTTTCCGACAGTTGGATCGCGTAGAATAGCGGTGCGGATGTTGATCTGGAATCCTGTTAAGTACCTGATACAGAGCAAGAGATAAGACACCATTCATAGATTACCTGTTATGCAATATGAATATGAATGCAATGCAATGTGTCTGTGCATTAGGGAAGTTCATTCCCCCAGTTCTAGTGCGAAGGTGCCGGTGCAGTGACAGTGCTGACAATAAGAATATCGGAGCTGAATCATAGAAAGCCTCGTATATAGCAGAGAGAATCAATAAGCCCAGGGTACAATATCACTGAGAGTACAAAGATGGCATGACCTCAACCAACAATCCTGGTGATGGTTAGCACTATGCAAATAAAGCATACAAATAATGGAATGATCAAATCCTCCCAAAAGTCTGGTACTCCTCTATCAACTTCTTGGTCTTCGGATGGCTTGGTCGGTCAAGCAGCCCTTCAACAAGCTGGTTTCTCTTCTTAAGGACACGGCGTACGTCTTCAGCAGTTTCTTCCCATGTTGCTTCTCCGAAGCAATCTTCTAACTTTCGCTTCTGGGACACTGCTTCATCTCTGGATTTGATTGCCTTGTTCAGTGCATGCTGGACACTATACCGATTCATCACTTCCTCCTCACACTTCTTGATGCTAGACTTCAACTTCTCTTCAAGATCGGAAATTTGCTGCTTCAGCTTATCTTCCCTCTGCTTGTTGTTGGTGAGAGTAGAATTCCAAGTCTTATTGCAAGAAGATATCTCTCGGTGTGCTGCGTCAAGCGCCTTCTTTTTGGCTTCCAGCATGTCATGGGAACTTCTAAACTCTTGCCCCAGACGTTCGCGCTTCTTCTTTTCCTCGGTCAACTCAGATCCTAACCTGTTTACCAGCTCAATCTGTTGTTGAAAAGCATATACAGCCTTGTTTTTCTCACTGCGTGCCTGGGCTAGCTCTTGCTCTAACCCTTCATTAATCTTTATCAAGGCTTCTTTCTCTCTCACAACTTGTTCATAGACTTCCCTAGAAACAATAGTCGGCTCTTCTACCGGAACGGGAACAAGAATTGGTGCATCTGGAAACGGCATCTTCAACTGACTAGCCCTCTTCTGAATCCAAACTCTATAAGGTGCATAGGCCTGACAGTCATTCTTTCCTAACAACGGCTTCCCTTTGCGGTTAATACGCGTCCAGGCATGTCGCAACTTGGCTAATAACTCCCCCTTCACGTCACCGGTGAAATACAGAGATTCCTGTACTTCTTCCTCCTGAGGTGGATTCTTCAGCGCATATCCGAACTGGCGAATGAATAGAGAAGGGTTGTAGTTGATACACCCTTTTCTTCCTATCAACGGCACATTAGGGTACCCCGAACAACTGAAGATGAGCTCAGATCCCAACAAATCTCTATCAAACCACTCCGTATCTTCCGACGATAGCCTCATCAAGCGTTCTGGCCAACCAACTGGGACTGTAGTCTCTGCAGCAGATCCTTTCTTAGGAAAATGACTCTCAAACCACATACGCAATAAGGGTACACACAAATGAACATTCTTCCCTCTTCCCTTCTCATTCTTGTAATGCAGTGAGTGGTAGAAATCTCCGAGTAAGGTAGGTACTGGATTACCAGCGGCAAACAAGTAGAAAGCATCGAAGTCCACAAAATCCGGTATGTTGGGGAACAGTACTATGCCATAGATGCACAAAGCCAACACAGCGTTGAAAGCAACCCAGCACCCATTCTTGGCGTACTCTTGGGCTTTACCCACTAAGAACTGAAATGAGAAGCCTGGAACTCCACGGGAAACAGTAGTCACAAGTTCAGAAGCATCCACATGCAAGGCTTTTGCCAATTCCTCCGGCTTGGGTTTGGCATCATAATGAATAAATGGAACCTGGTTCTGCACGGGCAGCTCAACATACTCAGCGTATTCCTCCAGGGTTGGTCCCATAATAAAGTCAGAGAACGTGAAGCACCTCAAAGCAGGGTCATAGAATTGCATCAAAGCATACAGCCCATCTAACTCTACCTCCGTAGGTTTGCACACCAATCTCAATAATCTACCATAGCTCATCCGGAAACTCCTACGAACACCCTCATCAGCAAGAGAGATCAACCCAAGTAGAGGAACAATATCAGGCGTAGGCAATTTGTAAGCAACCGTTCTCCTTAAGCTAGTCATGATCAAATACTCAAAAGTCTGGGCACTAGAACGAGGGAAATGCAAATGCACCTGCAGCACAGACACACGTTAGTGAAATGCAAATGATAATGGATATGCAAGGATGCAATGCAAGTAACATTCAACAGGGACCAAATCTGCAGCTGAATAGCCTAAACCCAATCAAGAAAGGTCTCAGATAGACCATCCAGAAGTCATCAAACCCTGGTCTCAGATAGACCTAAAATAAAACTCCAGCACTGGCCTCTGACAGACCTCAAACCATAACTCACTGGTCTCTGATAGACCTCAAATCACATCCACAATTGGTCTCTGACAGACCTCATAGCTCTCCAACTGGTCTCTGACAGACCTCAGAACACATCTCCAAATGGCCTCTGACAGACCTCATAACTCTCCAACTGGTCTCTGACAGACCTCAGAACACATCTCCAAATGGCCTCTGACAGACCTCATAACTCTCCATAAATAACCAGGATCTCTGATCAAGAAATAACCGGTAGTCTGGAGGTCTAGTTACCTGCATAACCCTGAATCCCCTCACGGGTGGGTGGCCCTATAACTGGCACAAGGTACGGCATCCTATGCGGTCGTCGGCGTCACAGACTTTCAGGGTTGATGATACGATTCCCAGAAGGAGTGGCATCATCAATCCCTGAAGAGGCCTCACTCAGCCAACTTCCAAATGATCGGTCCCCAGAGTCGACAATCCAACTAACCAGCAACCCACGCCAACCAAAGGAAGGGGCAGGAGGCCAACCAGAAGAACCTCGTCTGAGTGTAGATTTCATGGGACACCAAAGCAAGCAAAGCAAGCGGGCGCCCACTAATTTCTACTCTAATTCTAGGTGCGCTCAAGCCCAGGTCCGGCTTATCTCTCAATATCAGAACACCCGTCACACCCCAAATACAGCAACAATAATCAATGTATGAAGCTGAAAAATAGAAGGTTAGAAATATAAAATAACTCCATACAAAATCCTCGACGGGAAAACAAGCGCTAGGATTGACTCTCTCAAGGGACGTTGGATCCCAAATGCATAAGAACCATCGCAATCCTTAGCAGCCAGGGGACGTTGGGTCCCCAGCAGAGTCGCCAGCTGTCGCTACTGCGAAAATCGGCGCCGGCTGAACAGAAGAGTCGCCACCGTGCGTTATTTATCCCACGGGAGGGAAAGGAAACGCTCAGAGTAAACCTCGCACAACACGGGAAAGGTATGGTCGTCGCAACCAAAACCTGGGTTCGGGAGTCGGTTACGCAAGGGGAAGGTATTAGCACCCCTCACGTCCGTCGTACTCGACGGGATCCACGCTTGTTTTCGGGCATGGATTGTAATTCTATCTAAACTATAGGTCAAGGGTGAAAAAGAAAGTAAAATGAAAATAAAAATGACTCGGCAAAGTATCGCACTTTATGCCTACGTATTCCCGTCTGGAACGAGAAATCAGAGTCAACGTAGTTCGCCTACCTACGGGAAAGGAGGGGAAGGTTGCTCGCTAGGATATCGCATCCTATGCCTACGTACTTCCACACAGCCTGGAAGATCAGAGCAAACGTAGTTCGGGCTACGGAAGACACAAGCTTGTCTTGATTGATTTTATTCCTTCTGAAAAAGGTTTTTCTGATTAACAGTCCAAGCGGACAAAAATGACGTCTTGATGAATTCACATTCTTTTACGGAAGAAGTGTCTTTTATGGTGTTTGAAATCTTTATGTGTTTTTCTGTTTGTTTTGAGAGAGACAGAACTATATCCTACGGTTGCTAAGGGAAACAAACTAACCTAATGTTATCATGCATGGGTTAAGACCTAGTGTCTATCATGCTCCTCTCTTGCACAGAGAGAAACAGAGATCCTACGGGATAGGCAGAAACAGAAACAATATCAGATATATACAGTAAAGCAGTAAAATGCATGGATGCAACAGTACAAGCGAGGCAAGGGAGTCCCACTCAACCTCGAACCTAGGAAACAATAGGCAAAAGTGAACAGACTTCACTTTCAACCCAGCAGGGTAAACAGCAAACAATACAACTCAGAAAACCAATCAATACATCAGCAAAGGAAATACAACAGCAGAAGAAACAGCATCAGCAGCTCTGAATCAACATCTGGCTTCAAGTAATCTCCAATCAGCTACAGGCTTCAACAAGCATCAATCTCCATCTTCATGACCTTCAGGCAAGGGCTTTGATCATCAGTCTTCTATCTGCAATGGCTTTTCTTCAAGTTCAAACCTCCAGGATGAGGGATCAGTCACAAGAGTGAATGGGGTGTTAAGCAATCAGTTGACTACCAAAGGTGGTGAACAGACTGCTTCTAACACAAAAGACATTTTCTCTCAAGAGTTCTATCTCTTAGACACTATCACCAAGCCTTCCACAGGAAGGGGGTGAGTGTCTTAGAGAGACTCTGAATCACGGAGAAGAATGGATGCAGACAAGGCAATCCATGTTTGAGAAACAATCATTCTAATCTAGAGCTCTGCCTAGCTCCTAAACCCTAGTCTCCTCAGCAGCTGCTAGCAAGAATCTCCTCCTCAACTCTGACAATTGATCTTCAATCTTTGAATCTCCAATGGTCTTCATCTTCACAAATCTTCAGCTTCCCCAGGGCCCCAGGCAAACCCAATACCCAAACAAACAAGCAACAATCCCCAGAGGGCACACCACACCAGACAACAGATATACAGACAGTAATAATAGCAGTAGGGGAATCCTGACTTTTTCTAAGGGATCTAGTAACTACCCATAGCCCATATAGTCCCATAACTAATCTATTTAAATCCTAAGTCCTGAGGGAAATGAAATCAAACTCCTAAGTTGTCACCTAAAACCCTAGTTTTGTACATGATGCTCAAGCATTTATTAATCACCTAAAATTAATCTCTAAAAATGGGAATTAAAATATTTCTACAAGTTGAATATCTCATCTAAACAATATGAAAAGAATGATCAAAAAATATTAAGACATGTGAGAGAACAAAAATCATAAAAATGATGCATGAAATGAAACTATTAATATGACATTTATTTAGAAAATATGGAAAAAATATGAAATAAAACTAAAAATGAAATTTTATTTTCCTATAATATTCTAGACATTTTAATGAAAATATTGTAAAAAGAATGGATTAAAATGCATTTTTTATGAATTATTTATGAATTAATGAAAATGGTAAAATATTAAAATGAAATTTAGAAAATAAAATGAATAAAATGAATGAGGGGGGGTCAGAATAGAAGCTCGCCCCAGTTAATATTCCATTGGGCCATGAAATAGGGGGGTGCTGGTAGCGCTTTCACACTGGGCCCAACAACAATCAGAATCAAAGAAATAATAAAACGCGCTGGGGGGTGAAGGAAGTAACAGAAACGCGTTAGAAATTGGTTTTGGGCCTAACACGGGGGTGGGATTAGCACGATTCAACTCAGGCCCGCCCGTTTCAATTAATGAAACGGTGCGTTTTGGCCAGTGTAATCTCCCTCCAAACTTCAGATTAAACGACAGCCATTGGATCATGCTGAAAGTCAAAAGTCTAACAACACATACACGGCCACGATTATATCTTCTTCAATTGGCCTGAAACTTAGGGTTTCAATTCACCATGGCTCCATGCACGAGCACTCGTTACACCCTTCGGTTCTCCTTCTACACGCAGTGAAACGCCACGCCATAAACATGAAACATGCTCAGAATTCATCACTCTACAATCTTATGATCCTAATTCAGTCTAAAGCTCAATAAATCCTTCAACCCGATGGTATCAAACTCAGATCTCCATGGAATTACACTGATATGAACCATCACCATTCTTCCTCAAACTTACCCTAATCTGATCTATGCACAAAGGTGACTAACCTACACTATCGAGCTAAGATTCTAATGGCTTAATCTAAGAGATATCGATCCAAACAGTTTGTTGCACCTGTCACCAACCATCACCAATCCTTTCCAAATTCATCTAACTTAATCTCCTAACCACCTAGATCAAGTCTAAGCTAATAAAATCATGTGAAACTAACTAAATCAAGCTAATCGAATGAAAACTTACCTGATGTAAAACCTTGAGAACAGCTATGGAGATGGAAGATCTGAGGCTTTTGAGACTTGGATCTTGATCCACACACTCAGCAATCAATTCTGTATGCAAAATCCTGGAGATTCCTTGCTTGAATTATGCTATTCACTTGAACTTGTGATTTTGATGTTGATGAAAAAAGCACTCGAAAATGGATGAGAATCACCAAAACCTTGCTTCAATTATGATCTATGATGATGATGGAGTAAAATTGAATTGATTTTGATGAAGATTGATGAAGATTTTGGTGAATTGGAATGAAAACTTCAATGAAAAAAGTATGAGAAATTTGTGGAATTCTTGGTGCAAATGAGGCCAACCCTTGCCAAATTCTCCTTTCATGAATATATAGACCCCAATGGTACATTCTAGATCCATCTTGCACATTCCCTTGTTTTCCAACTTTGGCTCATTTTGATTATGTTTCTTAAAAGGCAAGCAACCATGGATAACTTCATTTTTCCCTTCTAAACTCAAAAAAGTGTGTGAACCATTGTTCTTAGAATTGTTTTTCCATTCAAAATCATATATTGGAAATCTCCATTTGGACTTGTAAATCTCCCAAACCATTTTTCAATTTGAAATTATTCACTTTATAAGCCTTTTTAGTTCATATTTTGACCAATCATGCAACTCCATGCTATGGGCTTCTCCAATAACTTGTGACCTTCTTTCTAAACTTAAAATCCCATTTGGAGCAAGTTTGATGTTGTAAGTTTTTCCATTTGAGGCCTCCTTTTATGAGTTTTGGACATAGGTTAAAATGACCTGTAATTCACAAATGCCCAAAATACCCTTTGCTTGCCAAGACCATAAGTTGAGTTCTACACATCATATGAAGGCATACTATACCATTCTAGAAAGCTAAGACAATGAGGAACAATTCTTATGTTGACCAAGAATTCATTTGAAATCTCCTTGAGGGGCAAAACTAGCTTGGAAGTCAAGTCACTTTCACAGACAAAAGTTCAGACACCCCAAATGACCTGTAACTTGCAAGGACCATAACTTGAGTTCTATAAATCTCCTTGAGGTCTTCCACCACTCAAATTAAAGGTCTTGAGATCCTCTACAAGTTTCATGTTGGCCAAGAAGCCATTTGAAGCTAGCATTTTGACTTATCTTGCTTGGAAATTTGACCTAAACTAGGGGATTTTACAGAGAAACCCTAATTTAGTAACTCCTCTTCTCCTTGACTTCTCTTGAATTCTCCTTGTCATATCTCCATATCCTTCTTCATATGTCAAATGTTGATCCCCACATCTCTCCAATAGACTTGAATGCCCTTTTAGGTCAGTCAATTGACCTAGGGTTGACCTAGGGTTGACCCAGATGAAACCCTAGTTGACTGTCTTCAACTGTAGCTCTTGTGCTTTCATCAATGACTTGTTTTCTTCTCCAAATGACTTTATAAGTCTCTCAAGATGTCTAGATGCTCTCCATGCTTTCACTTCACAGCTCACACCCTCTTGTTGATCCTCAGATACCCTCAGCTAAGAGATGGACTCAAGGCTTGATCTGCTGAACTCTTTGCTTTCAAATTCTTTCCTGATGACTTGAATGAGGTGGAACTAGGATAATAACCTCTTGATAGGCCTCTAGAGATGAAAATAATGATTGGTCCCCTGTTGAATGACTTGTTATGCTTATGCTATGCAGGTGGTTAGTCTATGTACATGATCCTATATGCAAATGCTAATGATAATGAAGCATAAACCAAATGAATAAGGTTGGGCAAATTTTAGGGTGCAACACTGCCCTAAATGGAAAATGAGTAGAAAACCCCAACAAATCCAAGACACACATACATAATCGTACCCATTGATTAAGATAGTAAGATTTCACACCCTTACCTCGATTAATCGGAAGCTAGAAGTCGTTCTTGAGCTTTTCCAAGCTTTTCCTTCTTTTTCCTTCTACTTTCTCTTCTTCCTCCACTTTCCTTTCATGTTTTCTATTATATATTGTCGTTCCTCTTCTCCCCATATATATATGTCCTTCCCTTCTATTTCTCTTCAATATATTTCATCTCTTAAAATATTTGTCAATTCATTTTCTCATAAAATATCTCATCTTGACATTGGTTAAAAAACATCTGATAAATCCTCATGATTCTACCAAATAGAATAGATCAGTTAAATCCAATAATTCACTTAAACCATACAAACCAACTAACTAGTACAATTAATCAGTTATTCAAAATCGGGCTGTTACAGAAAGATGTTGATGAACTTTTAGTTTATCTTTGAATGAGTTTCAACGTTTGTTTCTTGGAATTCTCTTGAATGTGCTTAGAGTTTTTTTCTCTTTGAAATCTTGTAGCAAAAGTTGTTCTCAAGGTTGTTTTCAAAAGTTGTACTTGAAGTGTTGAGAGAAACTTCTTTATATAGTCCACTTTCTCAAATACTGTGTAGAAGAAAATACTGTAGGATGTAGACATTTACGCCTTGATTTGACATTCCCTTTTTTCCATACTTCCTGTGTCATATACGAGTGAGAAATGGTATCGTTGGTAAACTTTGGTTTTAGAAACGTCTCTTTCTTGGACAATACTCTTCCAAATAAACATATATTAATATTACTCTTTCATTTGATCCTCTGATGATGTACTTTGTTCTTCTGTATTAGAGTTACTCTATCCAGATTTTTTCAGCAAAGTGTTTTAGCGTGAATGATCAGAGTTGACTTGATTCTCAGAGCCTCTATAGGTGCAACGTTGAATTCTCAGAGTCTTCTGAATGACTGAATCTTTTATACTCTGACTCAGAGTCTTCTGTAGGCATTGCTTCAGAGGCTTCAGCAAGCAGCGCTTCAGAGTCTTCAGCAAGCAGCGCTTCAAAATCTTCAGCAAGCAGCACTTCAGATTCTTGCGTTAAACTAATCGTTCAGAGGAATTTTTCTTCCAGAGGATTATAAATATTGATATATGAAACAAAAACACTTGAACAAAACTAGAGTATATATTTCCTTAATACAAAATTTCATTAATGTTATCATCAAAACATTGAGATATATTAAGAACCAATCTGTGTTCTAACAATCTCCCCCTTTTTGATGATGACAAAAACTATATGAAATTTTGTTCAGAGCATTAAAAAATATCTCTCCCCCTGAGATTATGAATCTCCCCCTGAAATGAATACTGTAGAAAAAAATAAATACTTCCCTTTCAGCACAAGTATTTTTTCCAGAGTCAGAGTTTAGCTTTGTAGATTTTCTCAGACCTTGTTTAGAGTTTCCATTTTCTCAGACTTTGTTCAGAGTTAATTCTAAAGATATTATTAGTTGAGAAGTCTTTAGCTCTGAAACACTTAAAACACTTAATTCAACATTAGTTATATTTTACCATGTATGAATTACCATTTTGTATCTGTTTATATGAATATCAAAATTTCCATTTTCTCCCCCTTTTTGTCATATCAAAAAGTGATTTTATTAAAAAAAACATTTACGACAAAAATTGTCAGAGCGAGAGAAAAAATAATATCAGAGCAAAGAAAATATCAGAGTATACAAAAATGATATCAGAGAAATAGATAACAGATAAGTAGAAGAAAAAAAAGACAGATGCATTCATTAAATAAGTTTTAGAAGAAAATACAAACAAGACAAACATAGATGTGCAAGACAGAATACAAACTAAGAAGGACGAGAGGCTAAAATCTTCAGAAGCTTAGCTATCTCAGAAGTCTGTGCCTCTTGTTTAGCCATCCAAGTCTTAATCTCAGACGTTGATTCATCTTGCTTGGCCATCCAAGTCTTGATCTCCTTTGTAGTCTTCTCTTGTTTAACCATCCAGGTTTTGATCTCAGATGTAGCAGCCTCTTGCTGAGCAAGTTTTTCCTTAACTTCTTCATAAATCTTTACTTCCTCATAAGCTTTGTCCAAAGCTGTTGGTTCTGGAATTTCTTCAAAAGCAGAAGCATCCTCTAAGATCATTGAATCAAATGCATTTTGTACTATCATACCAGAAGGATGATCAGAGAGAGGAGCATCTTCAGAAATCAGAGCATCTGGAGAAATTTCTTCAGCAGATTTCAGAAGGTGTGTCGTCTAAACACAGAATAGGAGTTCTGCTAACACTTAGCATAGCGATTTTCAGAGCTTCAGAAAACCTTTCCTGTGTATCTTCAGAGCATACTTCCTTCAGATTCAAAGTTACTGAATCAAATCTTTTTCTGAAAGAATCCCAAATCGCTTCAGAAGCTTTAGGATTCATGCTGTGAAGGCACTTCTCCTTAATGTTAGCAAACCATAGCCTTGTCTCTGTTTCAAAACTAGATAACATAGTCCCAACATCTGGTCTATATTTTGGTTTTGGTTTAAGATAGGCTTCTATAAAATATTTCCTAAGGATGTAAGTGAATGAAGGTTCAGCAGATGAAGGTTTAGCTTGAGGGTGAGATGAGGTGGTTTCAGATGGTATAGGTTCAGATGAGGTGGTCTCAGATGAAAAGAAAACATCTGGTTGGATGGTTGAAGGATTATCAGCAGAAAGGTTTGGGGAGTTATGAAGTGGTTAGGTAGCTTCTGATGAGTCAGAGTCAGATGAGTCTGAGGAATCAGATGTGCTAAGTGATCCAGATGATATAGGGTGTACGGTCATCAGAGGTCGAATGTCAAGTATCTCTGGTTCAGGGTCAGAGGGGTGAGGTTCTGAATAGTTTGGTTCAGAGGGGTTTGATTCATCTGGTTGTGGAATAGAGGTTAGGGTTTTAGCAGAGGTTGTTTGCTGATGGATGTTGAAGGAAGGTGTGGAAGATATAGATGTAGTGTGTTCAGATGATTGTAGTTGTTGTGGTTCAGAAGGTTGATGTTGTTGAGGTTCAGAGGGTAGTGGTTGAGATTTTTGTGGTTCAGATGAAATGGGTTCAGGTTTAGAAGAAATGTATTCAGAGGTGTGAGGAGGGGAATGAGTGGGAATTGGGTCATAAGGAGGAGGAGGTTCAGATGTTGGAATTATATTTTCCAGAATTGGAGATAGGCCAGAGGGTTTACCTGACTTCTTCAAACGTTTGAAAGACTTCTTATCAGAATATCCATCTGAAGCTTTTCTCTTTGACTTCTTGGGGATCTGAGAAGGACCATCCTCAGATGCTATTCTCTTCTTGCGTTTGGGCTTCTCTATCACCTCTGGTGCAGGTTCTTTTGCTCTTTTTATCAAGTCTGGTGGCATGGGGGTTCCATCTGCCATGCATGCAACAATGTAGTTCAGCAGAACTTCCCTTGGTTCTTCAGCAGTGAAGAGAGGAAAATCTGCCACAGGAATTCTTCTTCTGTGTATGTTGCACCCCAAAATTTGACCAACAATTATTTACCCATCAAGTGTTTGAAAGTTGATACCTTCATCAGAAAGTTCAAGAGATCCTCAGAGGAGTTGGCTGAAACCAGGGTTGTGTGCTTCATAGCTTGAGAGTTATGGGCGCTCCTCAGATGATTCTGAGACTTTGAAAATGAACTTGATGTTTTGAGAAAGCCTATGAGATGTCTTGAAAGCCATCATGAAGCCCATAGAAGTCATTGTGCAAGAGCTCAGAAGATTCAACCATGAATGGTAGAATTAGGGTTTTGACTGGGTCAACCCTAGGATAACTAAAAATTTGGAGAAGGTTGAGACCTAACCCAAGGGCCATGAGATCATGGAATGATGTATAGAGATGTTATAAGGATGATTCCTAGACCAACTCATCATGATTGAAGAGTTTGAGAAGTTTTGAGTTAGGGTTTCTGAGGATTGTCAGTGAAAAAACCCTAATTTGATCCCTATCTTCCAGGCAGTTTTAGCTCTAGATGTGATTGATATCTCATCTTCCCCACAACATGAATGTTGTAGAGCTTGTTCTTAGATTTAATTTGAGTGGTGGAAGTCCTTGATAGGAGTTGCAGAGCTCAAGTTATGGTTTTGACAAATTACAGGTCAGCTGAGGTGTGTGAATCTGGGTCCTTGAAAGTCACCCAACTTGCAGACAACTTTTGCCCTAGTAGGATGATTCCTATGATCTCTTGGTCAACATGAATGTTTAAGGGCATCTTCTTAGCTTTAATTTGAGTGGTAGAAGTCCTTGATAGGATTTGTGGAATACAACTTATGGTTTGAACAAGACAGGGGTATTTTGGTCATTTGGCAGTTACAGGTCATTTTAAGCAAAGGCCATATCTCCTATTTCCAAGCCTCAAATGGAAAAACTCAAAACATGAAAGTTGTTCAAAATGGCATTTTAAGCCTAGAAAGAAGGTCATGAATTGTTGGAAAAGCTCATAGCATGGAATGACAAAGTTTGGTAAATTTGAACTAAAAATGGCTTATAAGTTTAAAAAGTTGAAGTTGGAAATTGGTTTGGAAGATCTATGAATCCAAAATAGGTCATCCAATATATCATTTTGATTGGAAACATCATTTTGAGAACATTGTTTTAAACACAATTTTCATTTAAGGCTTTAAAATGGGACATGCTTTTGTAATATTGAAACTTGCATATTAAGGCACCTTTGCAAAACTCAACATAAGCCAAGGGTAAGCTTGTTTTTCACACATATCTTCTCAATATCTCATGTAAAGGTATTTTGGCACAAAATATACAAGGTTTAAGGCATGAGATATGAGATGTAGAACTTATCATTAAAGGAGAAAATCAAGACTTTTCTAGATGATTCTAGAAGGATCTAGTTGTTTCCATCCATCACTATAAGAAGAGTGATCCACAAGGTATTGAGGGTTGGTGAGGAAGAGAGTTTTCAGAGGAGAGAGAGGGAGAGACATTGCCATTGAAGAGCTTCCTTCAAGATCAAGCAACTTGGGATTTCTTCCACCACAAGGCTTCTCATTCAAGATCAGTGCAAACAGAAGGTTATTCCTCTTCAAAGGATCACACTGAAGCCCTTGCAAGCTCTGAATCAAGCCCTAGCTACACACACCATTGAACTTTGACAGGTTTCTCTCTTTCCACGAATCTCCTTATTTATGTGCTCTCTGTTAGTTCTTTAGGTATAGAATTGGTAAGATAGGATAGATGATCAAATCCTGGGAATTAGAGGGCATTCCATGGAGTTTCATAGCAGGGTGTAGAATCTTTCATGATCAAGAATGAACTGGATTAGTGGTTTTAAGGGGCGTGTTAGGGTTTATTGTAATCAGGATATCATGTAGAACAAGATTGGGTCATTAGTTGAGAGTTTTGATAAGGTTGATCTCAGTGCAATCATGGTGGCACCAAGGTTTCGAGCATTCTGTTTGCGCGTTTTAAGAGGATTCAAAGGGAAATATGAGCATGGTCGGATTCCTGGGATTTAGTAGTGTGATTTTGTTTTTGGAAATTTTGGAAATCATCAAGAGATGAGAGAGCAAGAGATGATGGAAGTTTCGTGCATGGAGGAGGAAAACTGAAAACCCTAAAAATCGTGTGGGGACGATGAACCACAACCGTCAGATCGTCCCTAAAATTTGACTAAATCATCTCATCCGACGGTCCTTGTTTAAATGAAAACGGAGGGAAATTCAAGTGCCAAAACGCTGCCGTTTGGATAAGTGGAAGACCATGGGCTCAGCAGACCTTTGCTTCTCACACCACCCCAGCGAGGCCCAACTCAAATAACTAGGCGTGCCTTGCTTTTCTCACCCCCTCCCCTTTATTTGATTTCTTTTATTTTTTTAATTCATTTAATATTTTCTTGCATTTATAAAATTCATAAAAAATCCAAAATTGAATATTTTTTAATTCTTGTTTTTTTCATATGTTAATGAATTTGTCTAGAAAAATATAACTAAATAAAATTTCCATTTTATTTTCTTTTCATATTTTTAGTATATTTTTCATTTTTATAGCTTTTTAATATGTTTAGTTTGATGTCCAATTTTGTAGAATTTCTTTTAGGACCTTCCCTTAGGATTTTTAATTCATTCTTTTTGGTGTATTTAGATATTGAATCATAGTTCCCCATAGGATTTAATTATTGATTTTTAGATTAAAATTTGATTAGTTTAATTAGGTTAGCATTAGGGTATCCTAATTAGGGTTTAGGTTATGCATAGGTAAGGAAATTCATTTTCTTTAGATAGTTTTGTCTTGATTCTTGGGTAGGGGCATATGTGGATGTTATGGGTAGATGTTTTAGACCCTTGTAAATAATTGATAGATTTTCCCCCCTTGGTTTAGTATTTTCAGGTATTTTCTGAAGTTGACTGATGATTTTGTCTGTTCTGTGGTTATCTGTTCATCTCTGGGGTTTATTTTGGGGAATTTGTTGTGGGGCTTAGTTTGTTTTGAAGATCTTGTTGAGGAGCATGATGAAGAGAAGATTCTAGATCAAGACTCAGAGACCAAGAGCTTGGATTATTCCCTGTCTGTGAGGTTTGAGATCCTGAAGTTTGAAGGAAGTTCATGGTACTTTCCTGAGGAAGGCACTATGAATGACTTTCATTCTTTCTTCTCACCTCTTTCTCAAGTATCCAATGATGTAGGAGCCAACTTGTGAGTTTAATTTCTCCTGAGGAGGAATATAAACTGATCACATGTTGTTGAGCCACATGGGATACAATTCCTAAGTGGAAGCCTCCTAGTACTTTCCTGAGGAAGGTCCTATGGGTCTATTCACTTAGTTCCATTAGTTTATCTAGGACTTCTCAAGTATCCAATGATGTTGGAGCCAACTTGTGAGTTTAATTTCTCCTGAGGAGGAATATAAACTGATCACAGGTTGTTGAGCCACATGGGATACAATTCCTAAGTGGAAGCCTCCTAGTACTTTCCTGAGGAAGGTCCTATGAGTCTATTCCCTTAGTTCCACTAGTTCAGATAGGATTTCCTAAGTATCCAGTGATGTTGGAGCCTGCTTGTGAGTTTAATTTCTCCTGAGGAGGAATGTAAACTGATCACAGTGGTTGAGCCACATAGGATATGATTCCTGAGTATAAGCCTCCTAGTGCTTTCCTGAGGAAGACACTATGAGTCTGCCTACTTAGCTCCCTTTCTTTGGTAAGCTTGCTTTGAAGCTTGAAGACTGGGATTGATTTCTTTAGGTTAGGTTCTGCTTTAGGGCTTTGCTTAGAGTTGATTCAGATTCTGTGTTAGGGTTAGGATTAGAGAGTAGATGATTCTTTCTCAAGCATGTGTTTTGTTTGCCTGATGGCACTTCATTTCTTTTATCTGGTTATTGCTTGATAGCATGTTGTTCATCTTCAGTATGATTACTGTTATTTCATGACTGGCTTGAGGTCGAGACGAGCTTGTGGAGGCTGAAGCCCCACACACATTTCCTCCCTCACTTGCATTGCATGCATTTTACTGTTTAAAGCTGATGCTTTTGTCTGTTTTGGTGTATCATTGACATGATCCCTTAGGACTCTCATTTCCTCTGATGAGGATTTGATGATAGACTTTTAGGTTGAAACCTAGGCATGACAACATCTAGGAGTTCCCTGTTCAAACCTCAATCATAGGATGAATCCATGGCATGATAACATTAGGACTTGATAGTCTCCCTCCTAGCTGGGCTTGTTCTCTTCTCATCTCAAAGCAGTTTAAGATACAGTAATCATGAATGATCTCTTTTGTACGTTACGAGCCTTAAGCTATCTGAGAAAGGACGCATTCCCTCTCAGGTCATAGTCTCTAGTGCGGTTGAAATCGCAAACACAATAAAAAACACTTCTTTTAGGAGATAACCCGTAGTTAGCCGAACTACGTTTGCTCTGATCTTTCATACCAGATGAAAGTACGTAGGCATAGGATGCGATATCCTAGCGAGCAACCTGTCCCCCATAACCCTTCGTAGGCCGAACTACGTTGACTCTGATTTCTCATTCTCTGATGAGAATACGTAGGCATAAAGTGCGACGCTTTGCCAAGTCATTTTTCTTTTCTTTTTTAGCCAGCCTTGATAGGTAGATAGATTATAACCAACCCGTCCAAGTAAACAAACAAGCGTGGATCCCGTCGAGTACGACGGACGTGAGGGGTGCTAATACCTTCCCCTTGCGTAACCGACTCCCGAACCCAGACAATGGTTGCGATGACCTTGTCTTACCCTTTTTCGTCAGGTTTTTCCGATCGTTTCCTTTCCCGTTCTGAGGGATAAATAACGAAAGGTGGCGACTCTTCTGTCATGCCGAAACCTTATTTTCGCGCAAGCGACAGCTGGCGACTCTGCTCGGGATCGAACCCAGAATCTCTGGTTCTCCGGTTCCCTATGAGAGTCAATCCTATCGTTTGTGTGTTTGCTTGTTGGGTTGCGTTTATTTATCGCATTTTTACTTCTCGCACTTTACTTCCCGCATTTTATTTCCAGTTTGATATGATTATCTGTGCTGCTGTGGGAGAGGGATGTTACTATGAGTGAGAAGCCGGACCTGGGCTTGAGTACACACCTAGATATAGTTGCGGAGAAGTAGTAGACGAACCTGTTTGCTGAGCAGGCACAGTTCCCTACGAAAATCTGCGCTCAGACGAGATTCTTGCAGAGGTGCTCCTTTCCGGTCCTGAGGATCTGAGGGGAGTCCAGACGTGAGGATTGTCGACTCTGGGGACCGATCATTTGGAAATCAGCTAAGTGAGGCCTCTTCATGACTTGATGATGCCACTCCTTCTGGGAATCGTATCGTCACTCATGAAAGTCTGTGACGCTGATGACCGCATAGGATGCCGTACCTTTGTCCGTGGATTAGGTCCATACCTGTGAGTGGGATCGGGATATTGCAGGAAACTTTGACCTCCAGACTACCTGGTTTTCTTGACAGTGGATCAGTTATGTCGGTATCAGGGTTCTCAGTTGCAGATTTGACTGTTCTTGACAGAGCGAGTTTTTGATCAGAGGATTTTATCATCGGGTGTAGGTCTGTTCCTGATAGAGCAGGTTTCGATCAGAGTATTGTCATCAGAGGTTTGTCCCGAATGGAGCAGATTTTCGAGTGAGGTCTGAAGATCTCATCAGCAGTTGTTGTTTGTTCTTGATAGGGCAGATTTTGAGTGGGGTCTGAAGATCTCGTCAGCAGCTGTACATTTGTTCTTGAGAGGGCAGATTTTTGATTTGGGGTCTGAAGACTTCATCAGCGGACGTTTTCTGATCATACATCTCGGGTCCTTATTATCAAGCACTTACTCTTGACAGAGCAGAATTTTGATCTCGATCCTATCAGATGGTTATTCTCAGCAGATCAGATCAGTGGTTGTACACCGGGGTTTCCTTCTCATCAGTGACTGTTGATACCGAATCTCCACAGCAGCCACCTGGACATTGTTGCGTGCCTGCATTTTGCATTAGTTTGCATAATCATTCGCATTCCATTGGCGTGTGTCTGTGACAGGTACCGTTTCCCCGATCCAGGATCTCTCGCCTCTTATTGTATTACTATAGCCTCTCTCAGAAAGACTGTTGCGTACGAGTTCTCGGTCCTTGAGGTGTCAAATCTGACTATTGCTGATACTATGTATGAGATTGCCGTTTCCATGATTGGGCCCAGATTCCCCCCCCCCCCTTATTATTTGTCAGCACTGGTACTAAGGCGCCAGGATCGGGGGAAATCTCTCAAGCACACAGACGCACGCATACATCTGCATAAAGCATTTTGCATGACATACATTTTTGTGGCCTTGCCTAACCTTTAATGTTGACAGGTTTTTCAGGTTCCGAGCTGCTTTCGATCTCTAGGATTGATCGAAGACTCATTCACCGCTACTCAACTCGCGCTAATCAGACAAGGATAATGGACCAGGTGCAGTCAGATGTTCAAGAGCTCCGTGAACAGATGGATCGTTTTATGGAGCTGATGCAGGTGGTCGCTAATGGTCAAGACCAGCTTCGCACTTTGGTTCAACCTCTAATCTCCAGGGTTGACAGTAATGGCATACTTCACGGTGGGGCCGTGCCTACTCCTCCTCCAGTGGACGCTCCACAAAACGTTGTTCCTGTTGCCGGGGGCAACGGCAGTGCTAACGGCAATCTGATGACTAATCTCGGACTCAATGCGGCAGGCGTCGGCAATGGCAGTCTGGGAGCCAATGTTAACATAGGGCCGGTCAACGACAATGCTGGTGCAGGAAATCTGTTGGTGCCTCAACCGTGGCTGGAGGACCATCAGGATGACATATTCTCTCAGAGAGGTGTAGAAGCAGAGTTGAATGGTGAAGCTCGACTCAGGTTCAAGGCGCTGGAAGACAAGATGAGAGACATCGAAAATCAGAACACATTGGGCGTTGATATGTCCAAGCTTGGGCTGATTGCTGACTTTAAGGTACCTCATAAGTTCAAGGTGCCTACCTTTGAGAAGTATAAGGGTACTACTTGCCCCCGGGTCCACCTCCGATCTTACTATAGAAAGATGTCCGCCTATTCTGACGATGAGAAGCTGCTGATGCACTTCTTTCAGGATAGCCTTTCTGGTCCATCACTCGAATGGTATATGGGTTTGGAGCCCGCTACTGTGCGCACCTGGAAAGATCTTGCAGAAGCATTCGTCCTCCACTATCAATACAATAGCGACTTGGCCCCCAACCGAGTTCAGCTTCAGAATCTCTCACAGCGGAACAATGAAAGCTTTAAAGAGTACGCCCAGCGGTGGCGTGAATTGGCTGCTCGGGTTCAACCGCCGATGGTTGAGCGTGAGCTAGTGCAAATGTCTGTGGCTACCCTTCCTGGAATCTACTATGAAAAGCTGGTCAGTGGCATGTCTGGAACATTCTCGGCTCTCATCACTATGGGCGAGCATGTTGAGAACGGTATAAAGATCGGAAAAATTCAGGGCGAATCATCCTCAGCTGGAGGAAGTAGCAAGAAACCTTACGCTGGCAAGCGTCGAGAGGGAGATGCAAGTGCTGTCACTAATGCTCGGAGAAAGGGCAAGGGCCCTCAGCCTCAGATTGCTAGCATAAATATCCCAGCTGTTCCACCGCAGCCGCAGCAGCAGCAGCCTCAGCAGCAGAATCAGCAGGGGTATAGAAGATATCAGAATCGGGCTCCTCTGACGAATCGTCATTTTGAAACCCCACCTATGTCGTATGCACAGCTTCTGCAAACGTTGCTTCAGCTCCAATTAGTTCAAAAGAGGACAATGGCTCCCTTAACAGGGGCACCACCACCGGGGTATGACACCAATGCTACTTGTGAGTTCCATACTGGGGCACCTGGCCATACGATTGAAAATTGTAAAGCTTTTAAGCACAAAGTCCAGGACTTGGTGGACGCCAAGGTTATCAACTTTTCTGACAGTGTGCCCAACGTTACCAAGAACCCTATGCCTCATCATAAGGGAGGCGGAGTGAATGCTATTATCACAGAAGAGAGTTCAGACTTGCTGACTGATGTTAAAGATTTGAAGACGCCGCTTAGTTTTGTCAAGGCTAAGTTGCTGAAGAAGGGCTTCTTTCCTGGATGTGGGGAGTTATGTATGGCTTGTGCTACACTTCCTGATGGGTGTGAGCAGCTGGTCGAAGGTATCCAAAGTATGGTGTCTGAGGGTATTTTGCAGTTCAGCCGGAGCGTTGAGAGTGCATTAGGGGAAGTCGTGCTGAAGCAGGCAGATGAAGTTGCTACCATTACCATTCCTCGTCACCCTATTACTATTTCTGCGCCCCCGACCGCCTACTATTACTATCACCAGGGCCGAGCCAATCCCATTCGAGAGTACTAATGCTGTTCCATGGCATTATGGCGTCGAAGTTTACTGCAATGGTCAGAAGTTAGAGCTTGAGCCGTTCGGATCAACTGTGCAGAATCTTATCGGAGTCAGTGGTATCACTAGAAGCGGTAGAGTGTTCGCGCCAGCAGAGGTTGCAGCAGAGAAAGTGGTCAGGGCTGACGCTGTGGATAAGGGTAAAGGTAAAGCTGTCGAAGAGGTCCCTGCTGGGGAATAAAAAGATTTGCTAGTTAAAGATGCTGAAGAGTTCATGCGACTAATCAAGAAGAGCGACTACAAGATCGTAGATCATCTTCATCAGACTCCGTTAAAGATCTCTATTCTTAACCTGTTGCTGTGTTCTGAAGCACACCGCAACGCATTACTGAAGGTATTGAATGCTGCATACGTGCCGCAGGAGATATCAGTAAATCAGCTGGAAGAGGTGGTGGCCCATGTCAATGCTGGTAATGGGCTGGGATTTACAGATTTAGAGCTGACTCCTAAAGAAAGAGATCACAACAGCGCCTTACACATCTCAATAGAGTGCAGAGGCACTATCATGTCGCATGTCCTGGTGGATACGGGTTCCTCGCTTAATGTGCTTCCGAAGAAGGCACTGATGAAGTTGGATACTCGTGGATTGCTTTGCACGCCCAGTGATCTGGTCGTGAAAGCCTTTGATGGAACTAAGCGCCACGTCTTCGGAGAGTTGACCCTGCCAATTCAAGTTGGTCCAGAGACGTTCAATACGGTTTTCTATATCATGGATATCATGCCCGCCTACGTTGCCTCTTAGGTCGGCCATGGATCCATGCTGCTGGTGCCGTGACGTCCACACTACATCGGAAGCTCAAATATGCTGTTGGGGGCAGCATAGTGACCGTCTGTGGTGAGGAGGACATCATGGTGAGCCACCTGTCATCCTTTAAATACGTTGAAATGGATGGCGAGATCCATGAAACGCTCTGCCAAGCATTTGAAACCGTCAAGGTGAAAGAGGCAGCGCCTGTTGTCGCAGAGAGGCAAGAGATGAATCTCTCCTCGTTTAAGGAAGCTCGGGCCGTCGTCGAAGCCGGTTCCACCCCAGGCTGGGGGCATGTCTTGGATATACCAATCAAGCAGGATAAGTTTGGATTGGGGTATTCTCCTGGAGCTGAAGCTTCATCTTCTTCTGGAAGCTCGTCTCGTGGGAAAGGGCCGATCTTATTCACCAAGGGGGGAGTAATTTTCGAGAGCATCAACGCTGCGTCGGAGGACAGCGGGGATAGTGATTGTGATCTTGACGCCTGGATTCAACCGAGCAAGCCGGGCGAGCGCCTCCACAATTGGACCATCAAGGAGATTATCAAGCTGACAAGTGAAGAGTAATGATTTGCTTTTTACAATCTTTGTACAACCCTATGTCCTGCCCGGGGCATAGTGGTTTTACTGTCAGGGCCTTGTTGGATTATGTGTATGCATTTTGTTAATAAATAAAAGGCGTTTTCTTCGTACTCAAATATTGTGTTCTCTGTTATTCCTGTTTTATGTTTATTTCGAAAAACAGTAAAATGGCAACGAGGTTTGTGCTAACCTGCATATTCTTGCTTTAAACTTAACCCTTGTTATTGCAGGATCCACGTAACAGATGACATCGACTCTGGACCCTATACGGCTCACTACGACTTTGATTGCCCGATCTATCAAGCCGAGGATGAGATTGATGAAGACGAGGACCTTCCGGAAGAGTTGGCCCGCTTGTTGAGACAAGAGGAAAAGGTTATTCTGCCTCACGAGGAGGATATTGAGATTGTAAATCTGGGTTCTGAGGAGCTCGTCAGAAATGTCAGAGTAGGGGCGGCGCTGCAGAAGGATGTCAAGCATAGACTGGTCGAGATGCTTCGAGAGTATAGTGACGTCTTTGCTTGGTCATATGAGGATATGCCCAGACTTGACACTGACATCGTGGTTCATCGCTTGCCGTTGCGAGAAGATTGCCCTCCAGTCAAGCAGAAGCTTAGGAGGACGAGACCAAACATGGCTGTAAAAATCAAAGAAGAAGTCCAGAAGCAGTTGGACGCAGGATTTCTAGCCGTTACCACTTACCCTCCGTGGGTCGCCAACATAGTGCCTGTACCGAAGAAGGACGGTAAGGTACGCATGTGCGTCGATTATCGGGATTTGAATAGGGAGAGCCCTAAGGATGATTTCCCGTTGCCTCATATCGATGTGTTGGTCGACAACACAGCCCAGTTTTCTGTGTTTTCGTTCATGGATGGCTTCTCCGGTTACAATCAGATTAGGATGGCACCGGAGGACATGGAGAAAACGACGTTTATCACCCCCTGGGGAACATTTTGCTATAAGGTAATGCCCTTCGGTCTGAAGAACGCAGGGGCCACTTACCAGCGAGCAATGGTAACTTTGTTTCATGATATGATTCATCATGAGATCGAGGTCTATGTTGATGACATGATTGCAAAGTCCCAAACGGAGGAAGAGCATCTGGTCAACCTACTGAAGCTGTTTGAGAGGCTTAGGAAGTTCAGGCTGAGGCTGAATCCTAACAAGTGCACGTTCGGAGTGCGGTCCGGAAAGTTATTGGGGTTTATCGTTAGTGAACGAGGTATTGAAGTTGATCCTGCGAAAATAAAAGCTATCCAAGAAATGCCAGCGCCGAAAACAGAGAAGGAAGTTCGTGGTTTCCTGGGCCGAATAAACTACATTGCAAGGTTTATCTCTCAGCTCACGGCCACTTGTGAACCGATGTTCAAGCTTTTGAAGAAAGATCAGGCGATTACTTGGAATGAGGATTGCCAGAAGGCATTCGACAAAATAAAGCAGTATCTTCAAGAACCTCCAATCTTGATACCCCCAGTGGCTGGGCGGCCATTAATCATGTACCTGGCGGTTCTGGAGAATAGTATGGGGTGTGTTCTCGGTCAGCACGAAGAGACGGGCAGAAAGGAGCATGCCATTTATTATTTGAGTAAAAAGTTCACTGAGTGTGAATCTCGATACTCGATGCTGGAGAAGACGTGTTGTGCATTAGCTTGGGCCGCCAAACGTCTACGACAGTATATGCTCAACCACACCACTATGCTAATTTCGAAGATGGATCCGATCAAGTACGTCTTCGAGAAGCAGGCTCTTTCGGGCAGGATTGCCAGATGGCAAATGGTGTTAACAGAATACGATATTCAGTACGTCTCCCAGAAAGCCATTAAGGGAAGCGTATTATCTGATTACCTTACCGAACAGCCAATCGAAGACTACCAGACGATGAAGTTTGAATTCCCTGACGAGGATATTATGCTTCTCAAAGCGAAGGATTGCGATGAGCCGCTGCCCGGCGAGGGGCCAGATAGGAAGTCTCAGTGGAAGTTGATATTCGACGGAGCGGTTAATTCCTATGGAAGTGGCATCGGGGCTATCATCATGACTCCTCACGGATCCCACATCCCGTTTACTGCGAGACTGACGTTTCCAGTTACCAACAATGAAGCAGAGTATGAAGCATGTATTATGGGTCTAGAAGAGGCAATTGATTTGAGAATCAAGAATCTAGACATATATGGTGACTCGGCGCTTGTAATCAATCAGATTAAAGGGGAATGGGAAACCCGTCAAGCGAATTTAGTGCCGTACATGAATTATGCCAGGAGGCTGCTTCCGTTCTTCGATCGAGTGGAACTTCATCATGTACCCAGGGCTGAAAATCAGATGGCTGATGCCTTAGCCACGTTGGCTTCAATGTATAAAGTCAATTATTGGAATGAGGCTCCAAGAATTGTACTTTCGCGTCTTGATAGACCAGCATTTGTTTTTGCAATCGAGGATGCCACTGACGGCAAGCCATGGTTCCACGACATCTAGACCTTCCTCATGACCAAGGAGTATCCTGTGGGTGCGTCAACCCAGGATAAGAAGACTTTAAGGAGGCTATCTGGAAACTTTTATCTCAATCCTGATGGAGTGCTGTATAAAAGAAACCATGATCTCGTGCTACTCAGATGTGTAGATGAGAAAGAGGCGAGTATGCTCATGAAAGAAGTCCATGAGGGCACATTTGGTACGCACGCCGGCGGGCATGCCATGACGAGAAAGATCCTGAGAGCAGGGTATTACTGGCTGACTATGGAGTCGGATTGCTTCAGATTCACGAAGAAATGTCATAAATGCCAGATTTATGCTGATAAAGTTCATGTGCCGCCGTGCCCATTGAATGTCATGTCCTCCCCTTGGTCGTTCTCCATGTGGGGCATCGACATGATAGGCAAGATCGAGCCCACTGCATCCAATGGTCATCGTTTCATTCTGGTAGCTATCGACTACTTCACCAAATGGGTGGAGGCAGCCTCGTACGCTAATGTGACCAAGCAGGTGGTAGCTAAATTCATAAAGAGGGACATCATCTGTCGCTATGGAATTCCCGAGCGGATCATTACTGATAATGGTTCGAATTTGAATAACAAGATGATGAAGGAGCTGTGCCAGAGCTTCAAGATTGAACACCACAACTCATCTCCTTACCGGCCGAAGATGAATGGCGCTGTTGAAGCGGCCAACAAGAACATCAAGAAGATTGTTCAAAAGATGGTTGTGACGTATAAAGATTGGCACGAGATGTTGCCGTTTGCCTTGCACGGTTATCGTACGACGGTGCGTACGTCGACCGGGGCAACTCCTTTCTCCTTGGTGTACGGTATGGAAGCTGTCCTACCGTTAGAAGTGGAGATTCCCTCTTTGCGAGTTTTGGTTGACGTGAAACTCGACGAGGCAGAATGGATTACGAATCGTTTGAACCAACTCAGCCTGATGGACGAGAAGAGGTTAGCATCGATTGCATTTGGTCGTCTGTACCAAAGCCGAATGAAGAAAGCTTATGATAAGAAGGTGCGTCCTAGAAACTTTCAGACGGGTGATCTCGTCCTGAAGAAGATTCTTCCGCCACACTCCGATCACCGGGGCAAGTGGACTCCGAATTACGAAGGGCCGTATGTCGTCAGCAAAGTCTTCTCGGGAGGAGCTTTGTTGTTATCCACAATGGATGGTGAAGATTTTGTATCCCCGGTGAACGCGGACGCAGTTAAAAAATACTTTGCTTGAAAAAGACCCGCTGGACAAAAAAGAAAGAGTCCAGGCAAAAAAGGGGCATCCCGGCGAACCAAAAACAGAATAAAAGGTTCGGGCAAAAATTAGGGATAAATTGAAAAAAAATGTACACCCGCGAAGTCGAAAACCTACACTGGGCGGCTTCGGCAAAAAAGGGTATCCCGGTGAACTGAAAACCCGTAAAGGGCGGTTCACGCAAAAGTTAGGGATTTGAATAAGCAAATGACTGCGTTCCGCGTGTGGATTTTCATTGTTTAGTGGTTTGGAAGACCTGAGGGCCATTTATCTGAATCAATCTCTTCCGAAGCTGAAGTATCGGAGAAGTATCGAAGTCGAGTGGGTCTTAGAGGGATCAACTCATGGTGTTCGTCTACGCCTCGTTGCCGACATTTGTATATACTGATGTATACTTATGTTTTATTTTTGCGCGGCTTCCTCATTCCAGGAGCTTGCCTCTATTGTAAAACATTTTTGCCCGTTCAGGGGTTCATCATCAATAAAATGCACATTATTCAGCAATTCTGCTTAGCATTTATCTGTTTTGTTTGCGAATGAAAACGCCGATGTTTTTTGATAAAATGCGCATACATAAACTCACGGTCCTAGGCCCATTGATTGTTGAAACAATTAATTGACTGAATATTGTCACGAGATAATAACCTGGATAGGCCCCTTTGAGGAGGGTATCTTGTCTGTTTGTTTGTGTTGTTGCAGGTATAGCACCTTCCAGAAGATGTGCCGTGCGCATCCCCGAAGCAGGACGAGTCCTCCTTCTCCAGCAGTGTTCAGTGGTCTCCTCCGCAGCATCTGAACGCAGAATAGTGAGCATTGATATGTCTCCCCACGCAGAGATGATTCTCTTCCCCAAGCAGGCGCGTCCTGAAGGAACGTCTCCTCATCGGCTGAGTCAAGGGCCGAAGCTCGTATCTCCCCAGCACCGGGTCACAAGTGCAGATTTCATAGAAGTATTCGGGTGCCGAAGCTCGTGTTTTCCCCAGTAAAGTCGCCGAAGCAGGTGTCTCCCCCAGCACCGGGTCACAAGTGCAAGTCTTGTAGGAAGCTATTCGTATGCCGAAGGATGCGGTAACTAATGGCGCTAGACTGAAGTCTCCAGCGGAATTGAGATTCCCCACCAGAGTCGTATTCTCTCCCGAAGTCGGATGATTCCCTCTTCCCCAGTAGAGTGTTGGAACAACTGATGTTGTATTCCCCTGCAGAGTTGTACTCTCCCCTGAAGTCAGATGATTCTTTCTTCCCTAGCGAGACTGAAATTTCTCACCAGGGTCATACTCTCCAGCGAAGCAGAATGATTTCTCCTTCCTCAACCGAGTTTGCAGATGTCCAAGAGAGCCGAGTCCTTGGAAGTTGATCAAACCATGTTTTCCCCAGTGGAGTGTTGAGCAGCTGAAGTTGTTTCCCCACAGAGTGGTTATCCCCAGAAGAGTAGCCATGACGGCCACGCAGTTTATTCTCGCGATTGATATCAACAAGTCTGGTTTCTCATAGAGCTTCGTCCCCTGCAGTAATCAACTGAAGTTGTTTTCCATGCAGCAGTCAACGGAAGATCGATTCCCCAGACAGAGTCCAATTGATATTGGCGTGTCCGCGCTCTCCTCAGCAGGATGATTCCTCTACCGGAACAGTTCTTTTCTCCTTGACAGGAGAATTCCCCTTCGGCATTTATTTTGCTGACGGGATTGCATAGCAATGTGCATGACTGCATAGCATTTAGCATAAACGCATAGCATTTCCACCGTGTGGGGCATGGCGCCGAAGCATATGCATCATAAGCATGATCTAGGTTATGATCATTCTTGTTTTACAGGTGTTCAGCCGAAGGATCAGCTGCTCGGGATGATTCCTGACATTCTCCACCAAAGGATCAGTTGCTCAGGATGATTCCTGACATTCTCTCCAGCGAGGTCGTTTTCTTGAGAAGACTCTTAAGACCCCGGTGTAATCCCCACAGTCGCTTCGCTCAAGATGATTTTTGAGATCCCCAGCAAAGTCTTCATTTCAAGTCGATTCTTGAATTCCTCAGCAGGGCCGTTTGCTTAAGATGATTCTTAAGACGTCAACGCAGGTTCCCGAATGGTTTGCTTAGGATGTTTCTTGAGCTCCCCAGTAGCGTCCCCAGCAAGAGTTGCCCAGGAAGATTCCTGGAATACCCAGCAGAATAAAGTCTCCAGAATGGTTATCGGTTCAGGATGATTCTTGAAGGTGCCTGACGGAGTTGTATGTTCGAGATGATTCTTGAAGTCCTTAGCAGCGTGAAATGCCTGCTCCAACAGTGATGTCTAATCTGAAGATTGACTTCGTGAACGCCTGAAGGCGATATCAGAATGTTCCTGTGGATTCGGATTTCCGTGTTGATGAATCAACGTGTGTCTGAAGACAAAGTTCAAAAGTTTGTAGACGCAGCTTTTGCATTCAAGGTGATCTGTGCTGGCCTGAAGACCAAGTCAGTTATCCTGAGGTGATGATTGATTGCGATCAAATGAATAATGTTTCTTCTGACTGAAGTCGAAGATGTTTCTCCAGCTGAAGTGGAGTTTTGCCTGAAGGCAAAGTGTTTGAATCCCCGTAGAGTCATGAATGGCTCAGGATACCACTTCTCTGACTGAAGTCACAGATTTCCCAAGCTGAAGCGAAGGTGCCTGAAGGCAAGGTTATCCCCAAGGTCATGAATGACCTAGGATTCATTTTTTCGGACTGAAGGCCGAAGTATATCCCTGACTGAAGTCACGGATGCTCTATAGCAGAGGCAGAGTTTCCTGAAGGCAGATCCATGTATCCTTGAAGGCCAAGGACCATTTCTTTAGACTGAAGTCGAAGATACCTCCTGCAGGGTTGCCAACAGGCAAAAGTTTACATCCTTGAAGGCCAAGGATGCTTATCTTCAGAAATACTTGAAGATCTTTTCTAGCCGAAGCTGGAAGCGGCCAGGGGCCAGGGTTTCATATAACTTTGATGTTAAAGTTCTACGGTGGGCAGTGTGCAGCAGTATTCCGATGTTCGCTATGGTTCTGAGGGTGAACCCCAGATCAGAGTGTGCTCAGTTAGGTCTCTCATTCCCAGCGGAGTAGTTTCAAATACGCAAGTGTACCTTTTGTTCCATCTACCAGGGGTGAACCCCAGGTCAGAGCAGGTTTGTGTTCGGCGGCGATGTTGAATGTATGTGTTTGTTCGACGGCGAAGTTGAATGTTTGTTCGACGGCGAGGTTGGATGTTTGTTCGACGGCGAGGTTGAATGTTCGTTTTCAGAGCGATGTTTGTTCGACGGCGAGGTTGAATGTTCGTTTTCAGATTATATTTTGTCCGGCGGCGAGGTTGGATGTTTGTTCGACGACGAGGTTGGATGTTTGTTCGACGACAATGTTGGAAGATTGTGTTCGACGGCGAGGTTGAATGTTTGTTTTGATGGCGAGGTCAGATTATGTTTGTGTCCGGCGGCGAGGTTGGATGTTTGGATTTGGCGGCGAGGTCAGACTATGTTTGTACGACGGCGATGTCGAGTGTCTCTAAGAGGATGTTTGTTTCCGACGGCGATGTCAGATTCAGTTTTCCAGCGGCGATGCGGGGTATGTCAGACGTAGTTCTCCAGCGGCGATGCGGGGTATTTTGACAGATTTAGTTCTCCAGCGGCGATGCGGGGTATGTCAGACGTAGTTCTCCAGCGGCGATGCGGGGTATTTTGACAGATTTAGTTCTCCAGCAACGATGCGGGGTATGTCAGACGTAGTTCTCCAGCGGCGATGCGGGGTATTTTGTTCAGTATTGTATGTTCTCCAGCGGCGATGCGGGGTATGTCAGACGTAGTTCTCCAGCGGCGATGCGGGGTATTTTGTTCAGTATTGTATGTTCTCCGGCGGCGATGCGGGGTATTTTGGTGGATCGACGGCGATGTCAGACTCAGTTTTCCAGCGGCGATGTTGGGTGTGTCAGTTAATTCAGTTCTCCAGCGGTGATGTTGGATGGTTCGTTCTCCAGCGGCGATGTTGGATATATTGTTTGTTTCCGACGGCGATGTCAGATCAGTATTTCTCTAGATAGTTGCCGTGCAGCTATTATTCCAGTGTTCGACGAGTTGAGCAGTTGGCAAATTTTCGGGTTTACCGGTATTCAATCGTCTCGCACCTTGATTGGTTGAGAGCCGTTCGCTTCTCACCCAGTCAGGTTCAAGCCGCTTGAATAGGGGCAGCTGTTGTACCCCAAAATTTGACCAACAATTATTTACCCATCAAGTGTTTGAAAGTTGATACCTTCATCAGAAAGTTCAAGAGATCCTCAGAGGAGTTGGCTGAAACCAGGGTTGTGTGCTTCATAGCTTGAGAGTTATGGGCGCTCCTCAGATGATTCTGAGACTTTGAGAATGAACTTGATGTTTTTAGAAAGCCTATGAGATGTCTTGAAAGCCATCATGAAGCCCAGAGAAGTCATTGTGCAAGAGCTCAGAAGATTCAACCATGAATGGTAGAATTAGGGTTTTGACTGGGTCAACCCTAGGATAACTGAAAATTTGGAGAAGGTTGAGACCTAACCCAAGGGCCATGAGATCATGGAATGATGTATAGAGATGTTATAAGGATGATTCCTAGACCAACTCATCATGATTGAAGAGTTTGAGAAGTTTTGAGTTAGGGTTTCTGAGGATTGTCAGTGAAAAAACCCTAATTTGATCCCTATCTTCCAGGCAGTTTTAGCTCTAGATTTGATTGATATCTCATCTTCCCCACAACATGAATGTTGTAGAGCTTGTTCTTAGCTTTAATTTGAGTGGTGGAAGTCCTTGATAGGAGTTGCAGAGCTCAAGTTATGGTTTTGACAAATTACAGGTCAGCTGAGGTGTGTGAATCTGGGTCCTTGAAAGTCACCCAACTTGCAGACAACTTTTGCCCTAGTAGGATGATTCCTATGATCTCTTGGTCAACATGAATGTTGAAGGGCATCTTCTTAGCTTTAATTTGAGTGGTAGAAGTCCTTGATAGGATTTGTGAAACACAACTTATGGTTTGAACAAGACAGGGGTATTTTGGTCATTTGGCAGTTACAGGTCATTTTAAGCAAAGGCCATATCTCCTATTTCCAAGCCTCAAATGGAAAAACTCAAAACATGAAAGTTGTCCAAAAGGGCATTTTAAGCCTAGAAAGAAGGTCATGAATTGTTGGAAAAGCTCATAGCATGGAATGACAAAGTTTGGTAAATTTGAACTAAAAATGGCTTATAAGTTTAAAAAGTTAGAGTTGGAAATTGGTTTGGAAGATCTATGAATCCAAAATAGGTCATCCAATATATCATTTTGATTGGAAACATCATTTTGAGAACATTGTTTTAAACACAATTTTCATTTAAGGCTTTAAAATGGGACATGCTTTGTAATATTGAAACTTGCATATTAAGGCACCTTTGCAAAACTCAACATAAGCCAAGGGTAAGCTTGTTTTTCACACATATCTTCTCAATATCTCGTGTAAAGGTATTTTGGCACAAAATATACAAGGTTTAAGGCATGAGATATGAGATGTAGAACTTATCATTAAAGGAGAAAATCAAGACTTTTCTAGATGATTCTAGAAGGATCTAGTTGTTTCCATCCATCACTATAAGAAGAGTGATCCACAAGGTATTGAGGGTTGGTGAGGAAGAGAGTTTTCAGAGGAGAGAGAGAGGGAGAGACATTGCCATTGAAGAGCTTCCTTCAAGATCAAGCAACTTGGGATTTCTTCCACCACAAGGCTTCTCATTCAAGATCAATGCAAACAGAAGGTTATTCCTCTTCAAAGGATCACACTGAAGCCCTTGCAAGCTCTGAATCAAGCCCTAGCTACACACACCATTGAACTTTGACAGGTTTCTCTCTTTCCACGAATCTCCTTATTTATGTGCTCTCTATTAGTTCTTTAGGTATAGAATTGGTAAGATAGGATAGATGATCAAATCCTGGGAATTAGAGGGCATTCCATGGAGTTTCATAGCAGGGTGTAGAATCTTTCATGATCAAGAATGAACTGGATTAGTGGTTTTAAGGGGCGTGTTAGGGTTTATTGTAATCAGGATATCATGTAGAACAAGATTGGGTCATTAGTTGAGAGTTTTGATAAGGTTGATCTCAGTGCAATCATGGTGGCACCAAGGTTTCGAGCATTCTGTTTGCGCGTTTTAAGAGGATTCAAAGGGAAATATGAGCATGGTCGGATTCCTGGGATTTAGTAGTGTGATTTTGTTTTTGGAAATTTTGGAAATCATCAAGAGATGAGAGAGCAAGAGATGATGGAAGTTTCGTGCATGGAGGAGGAAAACTGAAAACCCTAGAAATCGTGTGGGGACGATGAACCACAACCGTCAGATCGTCCCTAAAATTTGACTAAATCATCTCATCCGACGATCCTTGTTTAAATGAAAACGGAGGGAAATTCAAGTGCCAAAACGCTGCCGTTTGGATAAGTGGAAGACCATGGGCTCAGCAGACCTTTGCTTCTCACACCACCCCAGCGAGGCCCAACTCAAATAACTAGGCGTGCCTTGCTTTTCTCACCCCCTCCCCTTTATTTGATTTCTTTTATTTTTTTAATTCATTTAATATTTTATTGCATTTATAAAATTCATAAAAAATCCAAAATTGAATATTTTTTAATTCTTGTTTTTTTCATATGTTAATGAATTTGTCTAGAAAAATATAACTAAATAAAATTTCCATTTTATTTTCTTTTCATATTTTTAGTATATTTTTCATTTTTATAGCTTTTTAATATGTTTAGTTTGATGTCCAATTTTGTAGAATTTCTTTTAGGACCTTCCCTTAGGATTTTTAATTCATTCTTTTTGGTGTATTTAGATATTGAATCATAGTTCCCCATAGGATTAAATTCTTGATTTTTAGATTAAAATTTGATTAGTTTAACTAGGTTAGCATTAGGGTATCCTAATTAGGGTTTAGGTTATGCATAGGTAAGGAAATTCATTTTCTTTAGATAGTTTTGTCTTGATTCTTGGGTAGGGGCATATGTGGATGTTATGGGTAGATGTTGTAGACCCTTGTGAATAA
The DNA here is from genome assembly GCA_963859935.3 of Lathyrus sativus. Classification (NCBI taxonomy): domain Eukaryota; kingdom Viridiplantae; phylum Streptophyta; class Magnoliopsida; order Fabales; family Fabaceae; genus Lathyrus; species Lathyrus sativus. The sequence continues at coordinate 162,721,056 of OZ012735.1, read as the reverse complement.
TTGATAGATTTTTCCCCCTTGGTTTAGTATTTTCAGGTATTTTCTGAAGTTGACTGATGATTTTGTCTGTTCTGTGGTTATCTGTTCATCTCTGGGGTTTATTTTGGGGAATTTGTTGTGGGGCTTAGTTTGTTTTGAAGATCTTGTTGAGGAGCATGATAAAGAGAAGATTGTAGATCAAGACTCAGAGACCAAGAACTTGGATTATTCCCTGTCTGTGAGGTTTGAGATCCTGAAGTTTGAAGGAAGTTCATGGTACTTTCCTGAGGAAGGCACTATGAATGACTTTCATTCTTTCTTCTCACCTCTTTCTCAAGTATCCAATGATGTAGGAGCCAACTTGTGAGTTTAATTTCTCCTGAGGAGGAATATAAACTGATCACATGTTGTTGAGCCACATGGGATACAATTCCTAAGTGGAAGCCTCCTAGTACTTTCCTGAGGAAGGTCCTATGGGTCTATTCACTTAGTTCCATTAGTTTATCTAGGACTTCTCAAGTATCCAATGATGTTGGAGCCAACTTGTGAGTTTAATTTCTCCTGAGGAGGAATATAAACTGATCACAGGTTGTTGAGCCACATGGGATACAATTCCTAAGTGGAAGCCTCCTAGTACTTTCCTGAGGAAGGTCCTATGAGTCTATTCCCTTAGTTCCACTAGTTCAGATAGGATTTCCTAAGTATCCAGTGATGTTGGAGCCTGCTTGTGAGTTTAATTTCTCCTGAGGAGGAATGTAAACTGATCACAGTGGTTGAGCCACATAGGATATGATTCCTGAGTATAAGCCTCCTAGTGCTTTCCTGAGGAAGACACTATGAGTCTGCCTACTTAGCTCCCTTTCTTTGGTAAGCTTGCTTTAAAGCTTGAAGACTGGGATTGATTTCTTTAGGTTAGGTTCTGCTTTAGGGCTTTGCTTAGAGTTGATTCAGATTCTGTGTTAGGGTTAGGATTAGAGAGTAGATGATTCTTTCTCAAGCATGTGTTTTGTTTGCCTGATGGCACTTCATTTCTTTTATCTGGTTATTGCTTGATAGCATGTTGTTCATCTTCAGTATGATTACTGTTATTTCATGACTGGCTTGAGGTCGAGACGAGCTTGTGGAGGCTGAAGCCCCACACACATTTCCTCCCTCACTTGCATTGCATGCATTTTACTGTTTAAAGCTGATGCTTTTGTCTGTTTTGGTGTATCATTGACATGATCCCTTAGGACTCTCATTTCCTCTGATGAGGATTTGATGATAGACTTTTAGGTTGAAACCTAGGCATGACAACATCTAGGAGTTCCCTGTTCAAACCTCAACCATAGGATGAATCCATGGCATGATAACAGTAGGACTTGATAGTCTCCCTCCTAGCTGGGCCTGTTCTCTTCTCATCTCAAAGCAGTTTAAGATACAGTAATCATGAATGATCTCTTTCGTACGTTACGAGCCTTAAGCTATCTGAGAAAGGACGCATTCCCTCTCAGGTCATAGTCTCTAGTGCGGTTGAAATCGCAAACACAATAAAAAAACACTTCTTTTAGGAGATAACCCGTAGTTAGCCGAACTACGTTTGCTCTGATCTTTCATACCAGATGAAAGTACGTAGGCATAGGATGCGATATCCTAGCGAGCAACCTGTCCCCCATAACCCTTCGTAGGCCGAACTACGTTGACTCTGATTTCTCATTCTCTGATGAGAATACGTAGGCATAAAGTGCGACGCTTTGCCGAGTCATTTTTCTTTTCTTTTTTAGCCAGCCTTGATAGGTAGATAGATTATAACCAACCCGTCCAAGTAAACAAACAAGCGTGGATCCCGTCGAGTACGACGGACGTGAGGGGTGCTAATACCTTCCCCTTGCGTAACCGACTCCCGAACCCAGACAATGGTTGCGATGACCTTGTCTTACCCTTTTTCGTCAGGTTTTTCCGATCGTTTCCTTTCCCGTTCTGAGGGATAAATAACGAAAGGTGGCGACTCTTCTGTCATGCCGGCACCTTATTTTCGCGCAAGCGACAGTGTACAGTAGTAGAGTCCATCTTGACTGGCTCTGATTGAAGTTCCTCTACAAGTCTCAGCCTCTGCAGACTTTTCCCATCCAGAGGCTTTCCCAGAATTGGAACCAATTCTTCTGTCTGACCTGCCTCTGTCAGATGTGCAACTAAACCATTTTCTGTCAGAATATTAGAAATCAATCTGCCCATTGGGATCCAGTTTCTGATCTTCTGATGCTTTGTTCTGATTTCCTCTCTAGACAGTTTTACATGGCTCCACAGATGAGCAAATAACAAGTGTGGCAGATCTACCTTGATGTTATTTCTCAAGCAGTACAGAAAGTACAGTTGTTCTGCGTTGATGTAATCTGGAGAGTTGGTTGATTTCCTATGGTGAATACATCCCAGAACGATCTTCGCCCAAATCTTGTAGTGCACTTTTAGATCTTTGATTTTTCTTGAGGCCAGCCTAGATGTAAAAACTTCTCTGTAGACATCATCCATGTCTATACGTCCAGCAGAGAGATTGTGAACACCATCTACTTCTTCATATCCAATTAATTTGTGAATCAAGTCTTCAGTTATGATTATCTCTTTACCCATCACATACGAAATAATGAATTTTGGGTATACCTTTGCATGAATCCAGAATTCTTTCACCAAAAGAGGGAAGACTGGACCAAACAGTCTATCAAAGTACTTAGTTTATCCTTGTGCAGAAACAATTGGTCGCAAATCAAACACATTCTTTGCAATGCAGTCAAAATCAACCATGAATTCGCAAAGAACTTCCAAATCTTCAACATGAGTGAGAAGGGTTCTTTCAGGTTCTTTGTAAGTGATGTTACCCATTTCAGATGTAGATCCAACCGTAGATGCAAGCTTTTGAGTTGATGATGATGAGGTTGCCATTAAAGAACTTTTGAGATTTACTGAACTTCTTTTAGATTTGGGTTTGTAGAGATGAAGACAATGAAGAAGACAGAAATGCATAAAGGTTGTGAACGAGAGTGAAAAGTGTGAGAATGTGGGATATATAGGGACATAATTTAGGGCACAAATTCACACTCAACAATTAATCACATTAAAAAAATAAAACAAAATGATTTTCAGTATTTAATGAGATTTGACAAAAGTGGGGGAAAACGAGAATTGTAATGATTCAAACAGTACCTCAAACAGCGTCTCATTGTTTACACTCCACCTTTTCAGATTCTGTGTGACACGTGTTTGATGTTTGGGTGTCTCTGAAACTTCCTAAGGAAATGAAACGTTAGCACCGTTCAGACCCTCTGAAGGTTGTTAGTTCAGAGTTTAAAAAAAAAAGGTAACAAATGAAATACAGATGAAAACACTCCAGAGTATAGACATTAATCAATTTTCATATGAGTAAATTTGCTTCTGAATAATAATGTTATTCTGGACAAAAATCCATACTAATATTCTTCAGAATAAATTTAAACCTATCTTCAGCAAGGGTTTTGTAAAAATGTCAGCCCATTGATGGTCTGTATCAACAAAATTTAAGCTTAAAATTCCCTTCTGAATATAGTCTCTGATGGAATGATGCTTAATTTCTATATGCTTTGCCTTAGAATGTAAAATGGGATTCTTAGAGAGGCAAATAGAAGAAGTGTTATCACAGAAGATAGAAATGTTACTCTCATATATCTGATAATCTTCTAGCTGGCTTTTCATCCAGAGCATCTGAGTACTACAACCAACAGCAACAATATATTCTGCCTCTGTAGTTGAGAGTGCTATTGTGGGTTGCTTCTTGCTGTACCATGAGATCAGATTTCCTCCCAGAAACTGACAGCTTCCAGAGGTACTTTTACGTTCAACTCTGTCTCCAGCATAGTCAGCATCACAGAAGCCAACTAATTTAAAATCATCAGATTTTCTGTAACACAAACCCACATTAGTAGTACCTTTCAGATACCTCAGAATCCTCTTAACAGCTGTTAAGTGAGATTCTCTAGGATCTGATTGGAATCTAGCACACAGACAAACACTGAAAAGAATATTAGGTCTAGAAGCAGTCATGTACAGAAGAGAACCAATCATACCTCTGTAGAGCTTTTGATCTACCTTTTTACTTACCTCTTCTTTTCCCAGAGTGCTTGTTGGATGCATTGGAGTCTTTTCTAGCTTACTTTCTGTCATGTTGAATTTCTTCAGAAGCTCCTTTACATACTTTGTCTGATGTATGTAGGTACCTTCTGGAGTCTGATTTACTTGTATTCCCAGAAAGAATCTGAGTTCTCCCGTCATGCTCATTTCAAACTCTACCTGCATAGATTGAGCAAACTCCTTTCCAAGCATAATATTTGTTGTTCCAAAAATAATATCATCAACATAAATTTGACAGATTAAAATGTCTTTCTTAATTGATTTATGAAAGAGAGTTGTATCAACCTTTCCTCTGATAAAATTATTTTCCAGAAGAAAATTACTCAGCCTCTCATACCAAGCTCTAGGAGCTTGTTTTAAGCCATAGAGTGATTTCTTTAGTTTAAAAACATGTTCTGGAAATTTTTCATTTTCAAATCCAGGAGGTTGATGAACATAAACTTCTTCTTCTGTTAAGCCATTTAAGAAAGCACTTTTAACATCCATTTGAAACAAAGTGATGTTATTCTGTGCAGCAAAGGAAATAAGCAAGTGAATAGATTCTAACCTTGCCACAGGAGCATATGTCTCTGTGTAATCAATACCTTTTTGCTGACTATAACCTTGAGCAACTAGTCTTGCCTTGTTTTTGATGACTTCTCCTTGCTCATTCAGCTTGTTTCTATAAACCCATTTTGTTCCAATGATATTAAATCCTTTTGGTCTTGGAACCAGATCCCATACATCATTCCTTGTGAATTGATTTAGCTCCTCTTGCATAGCAAGTATCCAATCATTGTCTTGCAGAGCTTCATCTACAGAGGTAGGTTCAATAAGTGATACTAAACCAAACAATGATGTTCTAGATGTTTTAAGATAGGATCTTGTTCTGATGGGATCATCCTCCTTTCCAATAATCATTTCTTCTGGGTGAGAAGCTTTGATTCTGGAGGATCCTTCCAGAGGGGTTTCTTTAGAAATGGTCAAATTGTCCATCTGAGAAGTTAATGGAGAAGCATCTGAAGTTGCTTCTGGTTCTTTTGCTTGAACTTTGTCTGCCTCTGATTCTTCAGAGCCTGTGAGAAGAACTTCTCTATCTGCAAAAGTTTCAGACTGCTTTGGCTTTTGATTGCCAAGCTTATCATCAAATCTGACATGAATTCATTCTTCCATAATTTGTGTCTCAGTATTGTATACTCTGTAGCCTTTTGAGCGTTCAGAATATCCAATCATAAAACACTTCTGAGCTTTAGAGTCTAACTTGTTCAGATTATCTTTAGTATTCAAAATAAAACATACACATCCAAAAGGATGGAAATAAGAAATGTTAGGCTTTCTATTCCTCCATAATTCATAAGGAGTCTTCTCCAGAAGAGGTCTTACAGACACTCTGTTCTGAATATAACATGTTGTATTAATTTCCTCTGCCCAAAAATGTTTTTCAATGTTAGTCTCATTGATCATGGTTCTGGCCATTTCTTGCAATGTTCTATTCTTTCGTTCTACAACTCCATTTTGTTGAGGAGTTCTAGAACAAGAGAAATCATGTGCAATGCCATTTTCTTTAAAATATTTTTCAAAATATTTATTTTCAAATTCACCACCATGATCACTTCTGACTTTGATAATATTAAAATTCTTTTCAGTTTGGACTTGATTGCAGAAGTCAAAGAATACAGAATGAGACTCATCCTAGTGTTTCAGGAATTTTACCCATGTCCATCTACTGTAGTCATCAACAATGACTAATCCATACTTCTTGCCTCTGATGGATGCAGTTTTCACTGGTCCAAACAGATCAATGTGAAGTAGCTCTAATGGTCTAGAGGTAAAAACAACATTTTTTGATTTGAAAGCAGATTTTGAAAATTTTCCTTTCTGACACGCTTCACAAAAAGCATCTGAGTTGAACTTCAAATTAGGAAGTCCTATGACCAGATTGAGTTTGTTAATCTGAGATATACGTCTCATGCTAACATGACCCAATCTTCTATGCCAGACTCATTGCTCTTCATTAACAGACAGAAGGCATTTAACATTTTGAGTTTTTAGTTCTGAAAGATTTATTTTATAAATGTTGTTCTTCCTTTTCCCATTAAAGAGGATCGAGCCATTCTTCTGACTAACAACTTTACAACATTTTTGATTAAAGATTATATCATAACCATTGTCACTTAATTGACTTATGGATAATAGATTATGTGTTAATCCTTCAACAAGCAGAACATTAGAGATAGAAGGGAGGTTACCATTACCAATTGTTCCAGAGCCAATGATTTTGCCCTTTTGGTTTCCTCCAAACTTCACGTCTCCTCCAGATCTAAGTTCTAGGCTTTGGAACATAGACCTTCTTACCGTCATATGTCGTGAGCAGCCAGAGTCCAGGTACCATGACTGGCGTTTCAACTTTGCTGCTAAGGACATCTCTTCTGAATCTGATTCAGATCCAGATCCAGATGCTTGCTCATGCTCCTCCACATTAGCCATTAGTGCCATGTTTGCACATTCATCTTCTGACTCTGATGAGGATTCAGAAGCATCTGAGTCATCCCACGTGGCCATCAGAACTTTCATCTTTTTCTCAAACTTCCTTCTGGGTTTCTCCTTCTGAAGTTTGGGACATTCATTTTTGTAATGACCTGGATCCTTGCACTCATAACAATTAACTTCCTTCTTGCCAGATCTTTTATGTCCAGAGGATTCACCATGTTGCTTTGGTCTTTTGAAGTTTCTAAACTTCTTTTGTTTATGCTTCCAGAGTTGATTTATCCTTTTGGAGAGTAGAGACAACTCATCTTCATCTGAGGAAGATTCTCCAGAACTTTCCTCAAGTACCTAAAACGTTTTATTGTCAGATTTTTTATTTGATTTTAAAGCAATAGACTTACCTTTCTTCAGAGGCTCATCTTCTTCCAGCTCTATCTCATGACTCCTTAAGGAGCTGATGAGTTCCTCCAAAGTGATTTTGTTGAGATCCTTTGATAGTTTCAGTGCTCTAACCATTGGTCTCCACTTCTTAGGTAGACTTCTGATGATCTTTTTCACGTGATCAGAAGTAGAGTATCCTTTGTCAAGGACCTTTAAGCCAGCTGTCAGGATCTGAAATCTTGAGAACATAGTTTCCACAGATTCTTCATCTTCCATCTTGAATGCTTCATATTTCTGGATAAGAGGAAGAGCCTTAGTTTCCTTCACTTGAGATTTTCCTTCATGTGTCATCTTTAATGACTCAAACATGTCAAATGTTGTTTCTCTATTTGTGATTTTTTCATACTCAGTATGAGATATATCATTTAACAGAATGGTTCTGGCTTTGTGATGATTTTTGAAATCTCTCTTTTGTTGTTCAGTCATTGACTTTCTTTCAATCTTTTTGCCCTCACCATCAGTGGGGTGGATGTATCCATCAATGACTAAATCCCATAGATCAACATCATAGCCTAGAAAGAAACTTTCTATTCTATCCTTCCAATAATCAAATTTTTCTCCATCAAACATGAGAGGTTTGGTGCATATTCTATCTTTATCATCATATTTGTTATTTGAAGTTGAAGTTGAAGTTTCAGCCATAATATTATCAAGGATAATAGATCAAGAGTTTTCCCAACTGGATCTTGCTCTGTCACTGTTAAGTGATAGCACTTTCAGATTCGGAGCTCTGATACCAACTGAAGGTAGGAAAACACTTAGAATGGGGGGGGGGGGGGGTTGAATAAGGGGTTTTCAAAAACAACTATGACAATAGTAAATAACAAGTTATTTTTATCCTGGTTCGTTTGAACTCAAACTACTCCAGTCCACCCGACCAAGGTGATTTCGCATCTCTCAAACGAGGACTTAATCCACTAAATCAAAACCGATTACAGTGATTTCCACTAAGACAGTTGTCTTAGTCTTCTCAAGAATTCTGACCACAACTTGGTCTCTCAAGGAACCCTTTTTTACAACTGTAAAAAATACAATGTGTTTAAAGTTGCTTCTAAAAAGCTATTATCACAACTGTGATATTTACACAGATGAAGAACAAATAAAACTTAAGAGTTTTATGTAGAAAGCTGTTGATGAACTTTTAGTTTATCTTTGAATGAGTTTCAACATTTGTTTCTTGGAATTCTCTTGAATGTGCTTAGAGTTTGTTTCTCTTTGAAATCTTGTAGCAAAAGTTGTTCTCAAGGTTGTTTTCAAAAGTTGTACTTGAAGTGTTGAGAGAAACTTCTTTATATAGTCCACTTTCTCAAATACTGTGTAGAAGAAAATACTGTAGGATGTAGACATTTACGCCTTGATTTGACATTCCCTTTTTTCCATACTTCCTGTGTCATATACGAGTGAGAAATGGTACCGTTGGTAAACTTTGGTTTTAGCAACGTCTCTTTCTTGGACAATACTCTTCCAAATAAACATATATTAATATTACTCTTTCATCTGATCCTCTGATGATGTACTTTGCTCTTCTGTATTAGAGTTACTCTATCCAGAGTTTTTCAGCAAAGTGCTTTAGTGTGAATGATCAGAGTTGACTTGATTCTCAGAGCCTCTGTAGGTGCAGCATTGAATTCTCAAAGTCTTCTAAATGACTGGATCTTTTATACTCTGACTCAGAGTCTTCTGTAGGCATTGCTTCAGAGTCTTCAGCAAGCAGCGCTTCAGATTCTTGTGTTAAACTAATCGTTCAGAGGAATTTTGCTTCCAGAGGATTATAAATATTGATATATGTAACAAAAACACTTAAACAAAATTAGAGTATATATTTCCTTAATACAAAATTTCATTAATATTATCATCAAAACATTGAGATATATTAAGAATCAATCTGTGTTCTAACAAAAAAAAGATCTACAAATTTTCTTTTTTACCGAAAACCAAAAAAAAAGTAAACAAATGATTTCATTATATACATTTTTACCTTGACATGAATATTTTTGTTTTGATGATTGATAAAAAGATCTCTTGAAAGAACAAGAATGTAAAAAGCAAAAAAATAAAAAATAAAAAAAAATCAAACGTTCAAATCTTTAATTTATTTATATGTGTAAATATGAATTTTGATCCTCTTTTTCTCTCTTATTTCAGCTGTCTCTCTTTTTTCTAATAGCTGAGTATAACATTAAGAAAAAATAATAATATAAAATAAAGAATAAAAATTTAATATAATAATTGATAGTAGGGCATGACAAAACATGAGAAATTTAGTATATCCACTTTCTTTAAAGAATATTTTCAATTTTTTATTCTTCTAAATTTTCTATTACAAATGTTAGTATTTGTTTTATCTGTTAAGTTTGTGCTGCATGACAGGTCAATGATAAGAATTTAAAACATTTTTAATGATTTAAACTATTTAATTTTTACAAATTATTAATTTATCTACAACATTAAATTAGTGATATTTATGGTCTTAATAACAATATGTCAAATAAAAAACAATTTAAAACGTATCATGTGAGTTTCCTAAAGAAATAAACTAAAAACCTAAAAAATACAAAATATTAAATTTATTTTAGAAGAATTAAAAATAAAATAGTATATTTGAAAGATCGAAAAACTTATTGAACTCAATTGAAAAATATGATGGCCACGTTATAACCCAATACTTGGGTCAATGTTGGTGTATTAATATTTGTGAAAATTTCTTCACTAATCATTGTGTGGTAGATTAAAAAGCCAACTTGTGGAAAGGCTGCCAATGCGATTGCGCTAGGCGGTGGGTCGGTGTCTTTGGTCATACTTTGAAGATTATCGGTATTGAGTACCAACCCTAATAAAAATATGTAAAATAAAAAATGTTTATCAATTTTTTAAGATGTATCTTCACACGAATCATGCATTACTTATGAGTGCCGTTTTAGAGTAAAATGAGATGTATTTTCGAGTATTTTTAACAAACATATTGATATTTGAAAAACTTTGTGGAAATTCTGGAGATACATTTACGGAGATTTGAAGTAGAATTTGAAATTTTTATCACATTTGCATGTCAAATATTTTCAAATATATTTTTGAAATAAATTGATAAAACGCACACTTTCATGATCAACTCATTTATTTTCCACTCCAAACTCTTTTCAAATACCCCCTTCCATTCTCAATCAACATTTTCACTTCAAATCTTCATTCTTGTGTTTCATTACATCAAAGGGAGCAAAAGAGACTGAAATTTCAGGTAAAGATCATTTATATCAAGCTCCATTACTCACATTAAGCTTGTGTTTAGTTTGAAAAATGTTTATTTAATCCAGAGATACATCTTTGTGTATCTCTGGATTTTGTATGAACTCGTCCGGGGATGCATCTCTGTAGATTATCTATTCTTATTTTTCAGCTCTGTTTACAGTATTAACAGTTTTTTAGTTTTTTATTATAATAGTTTTCATTATATATGGTGCACCCCAATATTTCCCCCAAACATGTTGTGTCTCCAGATGCAAAATGTGTTGTTGTGAAGGAGGTAGATGTTAGCAATCAATTTAAAAATGAGAAAGAGTTTGAATTTCGTGATCACATGCTTCAATGGATTCATACAGAGGTTTCCAAATTGGGATTTGGTGTGGTAATCGAAATGTCCGATAATGGTTCAAATAGAAGAGATGTATTTGTGGCAATGACATACGAAACAAATGGGAAATATATACCTAATCTCCGGAATTTTAAACAAGATGACACCAATTCAAGAAAGTGTGGGTGTCCCTTTAAGTTATGTGGTTATATGCTGGCAAATAAGAAATGGAGATTTAATGTCATATGTGGTTTACATAACCAAGACTTGTGTGAAAAGTTGGTCGATAATCAAATTGCATGTCGCCTCATGTCAAAAGAGAATGAATGTGTTTCATACATGACATTGAATTTGGTTCAACCGCAAACATACTTGTAACTTTGAAACGTAAAATACTTACAAATATCTCAAATATCAAACAATGTACAAAATTTGGTACCAAAATAACAAGGCGCTAAGGGGGGATAGAAGTGAAATGCAACAACTATTGAAACTTTTGGATGATAACAATTATGTTTCTAGGTATCGAACTTGCGAGGATGAAGTAACCGTTAGAGATATATTTTAGACTTATCTTCAATCCATCAATTTGTTCAATATGTTTCTATTGTAAAATATTTCACTGATAGAATTAAAAGTTCTCTTTACAATGTTGCAACTACATGCTTTAAATAAGAGAGAATAGAAAACCTAATGGGTTTGACTAATGGGCCTCATTACTAATACTACTAATTACTATTTACAGTCTAATATTTACAACACTCCCCCTCAAGCTGGTGAATGGATATCTATCATTCTCAGCTTGCAAGTAAGTTGTTTGAATCTTTCTGTTGGTAAGCCTTTTGTTAACACATCTGCGAGCTGATGCCCAGAAGGAACGTAAGATGTAGTTATCAGCCCACTATCCAACTTCTCTTTGATAAAATGTCGGTCAATCTCAATGTGTTTAGTCCTGTCATGCTGAACAGGATTATGAGCAATACTAACAGCCGATTTATTGTCACAAAACAATTTCATAGGGCCTTCACACTGTATCTTCAAGTCTTCTAGAACTTGTTTCATCCACAATAGTTCACAAATTCCTAGTGCCATAGCTCTAAATTCTGCCTCGGCGCTTGATCGAGCAACTACACTTTGCTTCTTACTCTTCCAAGCTACAAGGTTACCACACAGAAAAGTACAATAGCCTGACGTAGATCTTCTATCACTCACTGAGCCGGCATAATCTGCATCAGTGTAAGTCTTCATAGCTAAATTCTCACCTCTTTTAAACAAAAGTCCTCTCCCTGGAGTTGCTTTAAGATATTGTAGGACGCGGTCTACAGCCTGCAAATGTCTCACCCTCGGATCATGCATGAATTGGCTCACCACACTGACTGCATATGCTAAATCTGGTCTAGTGTGTGCCAAGTAAATCAATTTTCCCACTAATCTCTGATATTGACCCTTGTCAACTTTGTCACTTTCCTCCTCAAAGCTTATCCTGTGATTTTGTTCAATGGGAACACTTGCAGGTTTGCATCCAAGTTTGCCAGTTTCCTGCAAAAGATCAAGAACATACTTCCTTTGAGAGATAAAGATGCCTTGCTTTGAGTAGGCTACCTCAATTCCCAAGAAATACTTGAGTTGTCCAAGGTCTTTCATCTCAAACTCTGCCGATAATTTCTCTTTGAGCAAATGTCTCTCAGTCAAATCATCTCCTGTAACAATAATATCATCAACATAAACAAGAAGTACAGTCAATTTTCCTTCCTGTGAATGTTTAAAAAATAAAGTGTGGTCTCCTTGACTTTGCTTATAGCCCAAACACACCATTGCCTTTGTGAATCTTCCAAACCATGCCCGAGGGGACTGCTTTAGTCCATATAAGGCTTTCTTCAATTTACACACCTTGTTAGCTTCATTTTTTATGCCAACACCCGGTGGAATCTCCATATACACTTCTTCCTCTAAGTCTCCATGCAAGAATGCATTTTTAACATCAAACTGTTGCAATTCCCATCCACATGAAGCAGCAAGAGATAGTAAAATTCGAACAGTGTTCATTTTTGCCACTGGGGCAAATGTCTCCTCATAATCAATACCATATGTCTGAGTATAACCTTTTGCCACTAGTCTTGCCTTGTACCGATCAAGTGTGCCATCAGATTTATACTTTACGGTATAGATCCATCTGCATCCAACCGGCTTTTTGTCTCTTTGCCTTTCAATAATCTCCCAAGTACCATTTTTTTCAAGTGCTCTCATTTCCTCATCCATAGCTTGGACCCAATTTCTATTTTGCAATGCTTCTTCAACTGATAATGGGATTTTCACAGAATCAACAGCTGCAATAAAACTTTGATATTGTGTGGAAAGATGTTTAGTGGAGACATATTGAGAGATAGGGTGTCGATATAAGGAGGGACAAGATCTTTTATCCTTCCTCAAAGCAATGGGTAAATCAACTGGATTAGTGTCACAAGTATCAGAAATAGAACAATCATCATTTGAGGAATCATTTTCAGTACTTACCTCCGGTTCAGACGATTGAATTTGTTTCTGGAGAAGGTCAGATTTACTTCTTCTCTGATATACTAGAGTTGGTGCTGAAGGTGCTGATTCCTGTGGAACATAAGGCATTGAAGGACCAGGAACAATTACTGACTCAGATTCAGGTGTTGAACTAGGACTCAAACTCAAACTAGGTGACAACTCGGGTTCAAGAGAGGGAACACTGACAGGTGTTCTCGGGAGGCTAGGACCAAGGATCAGAAACTCGGACTCAGACTCTAAGTCACTCATGTTCTCCCCCTGAGACTGAGAATGAGTGAAGTATGACACATTTTCATGAAAGGTGACATCTTTGGAGACAAAGAATTTCCGACTCGGAGGATGATAACATTTGTACCCTCTTTTATTGGGTGCATAACCCAGAAAGATACATCTGACAGCACGGGGATCCAACTTGTTGCGATATTGTTTGTGAACATGAACAAAAGCAACACAACCAAACACGCGAGACTCAAGATTATGTAAGATAGGAACAGAGGGAAAACGTGAGAGCATAAATTGAGCAGGACTAATATTACCTAACACTCGAGATGGGACCCGATTAATCAGATAGGCAGCAGTAAGAACTGCCTCCCCCCAATAAGAGGTGGGAACAGACATTTGAAACAGGAGAGATCGAGCAACTTCAAGTAAATGACGGTTTTTTCTTTCTGCGACACCGTTTTGTTGTGGGGTGTCAACACATGTGAATTCATGAAGAATGCCATGTTTACTAGTGAAGTTGGAGAAGGTATGATTGACATATTCTTTACCATTGTCAGAACGAACTCTTTTTATACATTTCCCAAATTGTGTTTGTACCATATTATAAAATTGGATAAATATTTGTGGTACTTCGGATTTAGTATTCATCAAGAAAATCCAAGTTACCCGAGTACAATCATCAATAAATGAAACAAACCATTTTGCACCAAAAATATTAGAGGTAGGGGCAGGTCCCCAAACATCAGAATGAATCACATCAAAAGGTTCATTACTTTTATTAAAACTGGAAGGAAAAGTTACACGATTGTGTTTTGCCAACTGACAAACATCACACTTAAAAGACTCAATAGAATGGTTTAAAAACAATGACAGAAACATAGACTTAATGATATAAAATGGAGGGTGACCGAGACGCTTGTGCTGAAGCCAAATGTGTGAGGCTGAAGAGGAAGACTGAGACTGGAGACAGGAGGACAACACCTTTGGATGGTCATCAGAGAAGTAGTATAACCCTTCCTTTTCCTTAGCAATTCCAATCGTCTTCCCCGTGGTAAGGTCCTGAAAAATACAATGGGACATAAAAAACGTTACTTTACAATTTAGATCACGGGTAAGCTTATGGATGGAAATCAAATTGTGGGAAAGTATGGGAACATGAAGCACGGATTGCAATTGAAATGGAGGTTGCAAGTCAATATTTCCAGTGCCAACAACACAAGCCTGAGAGCCATCAGCAACAGTGATATAAGGAATACTCGAAGGTGTGGTATAAGAGCATAATAATGTGGAATCAAATGTCATATGATTAGTAGCACCAGAGTCAAGAATCCACGCATTCTTAGGGATATTACCACAAACAGTAAAAGATCGGGAACACAAACTCTTACCGGTAACTGCTAGAGACCCAGAACCAGAAGGCTTACTCATGGAGTCAAGCATAGACTTCAACCGTTCCACGTCATTCTGGCTGAAGGAGGAAAGATCAGTTCCCTCTTTTTCAGATCTGTCAGTATCATGGGCATGTGTGACAACATGTGCCTGATGCTGGTGCATGTTGCGAGAACTACCTCCTCGGCTAAGAACCTGTTCCCTTCCATGTAGTTTGAAACACCTATCCTTTGTATGCCCTGATCGGTTGCAATGCTCACAATAGAATTTGTCACGACCATTCTTAGATGATGACGATGGTGGTCCTTGTCTTGTTGTTTTTCTAGCTACTAGTGCTGACACATCCGGGGGCTGTTCATGAAGCATAGTTTGACGACGGGTCTCCTCACTACGAACAGTGTAAAAAACTTCATTAAGATCATGAAATTTTTCCTTACCCAAAATCTGCACCCGAATGGGGTCAAATTCAACATTAAGGCCGGCTAAGAAATCAAAGACCCTATCCCGCTCAACAACAGTATTCAAGGTGGCAGTATCCTTGCTGCACTCCATCTTCAAATTCTGATATTGATCCAACTCAATCCAAAAACCATTGAGAACTCCAAAGTAATCGTTGACCGAAAGACTTCCCTGCTTAGTGTTGAATATTTTCCTCTTTAAATCATAACAAGCAGACATATCTTGTTTCATGGAATAACTTCGACGAAGATAATCCCAAACTGCCTTTGCACTTGAGAGATACATGCAATTTCTACTAATTTCTGGAGATATGGAGTTCCAAAGCCAAGTAATAATAGCAGAATCATCTTTATCCCAGGAAGAGAAATTAGGAGCAGTAACCAGAGGAGGATTGCCTTCAATATGATCTAGCATGTCACAACATTTTAGAGTGTGTCTGATGAACTGAGACCATTGAAAATAATTTTTTCCGGTAAGCCAGTAACCTTTTTGAACGACAAAATCCTTAGCATTAAATGGGACTGGTGGATTTGTGGGAGGTGGAGGCGGAGGTGGTTGTTGGTTAATAATCTCGGCCATTGAAGGGACAATCGAGAGGAACAAACAGCAGATATGTATTGAATCACAAAGAAAAAATACAAGGAAACCAAAAAACAAGCAGTAGGGTTGCAATAGAACTGCAATAGAATGAAAAAACAGCAATGATCCAAACACCCAAAAAAAAACTGCAAGGATGACCGGCAGTGAAAAAAAGAAAAAAAACACCGTTACAACGGCGGCTAGGGTTTATGCGGAAGCGAGACCCCTAAAAAACAGGAGCTGAGATACCATATTGTAAAATATTTCACTGATAGAATTAAAAGTTCTCTTTACAATGTTGCAACTACATGCTTTAAATAAGAGAGAATAGAAAACCTAATGGGTTTGACTAATGGGCCTCATTACTAATACTACTAATTACTATTTACAGTCTAATATTTACAACAGTTTCCTATTGTGCTAATCATTTATTCAACATATCTCAAGCAGGTTTAAATTATATTTTTCATGAAGCAAAACGAGCTGATAATGCAGGTTCTAATATCGCTAAGTGTGGTTGCATAATTGTAAAAACCTATGGTCTCACATGTGCCTGTTTTATAGCAAAGAAGGTTAAATTTGGTAGTACGTTAAGAATGGATGAAGTTTGTAGTCACTGGAAAAGGCTTAGGTTTGATGGTGATGGTGTCATGAAAGGCGGTAAATCGAATATCTCTATCTTGACTGAATAGAAAGTGATACAAGATAGATCTTTGAAAGTTGATGACAATATGAAACTCCACATCGAAAAACAATTGAGGAATATTTCTTATTCGGAAACCACTTACTTGAAACCACCATCTCAACTGGTAAAAACAAAAGATCCACCGAAGAAGGTTAAGCTTACATTGAGTGGCAATTCAATAGTGCGGTCTCCTTCATATTTTAAACATGTTGACAAAGTTTTTTCGGACTCACCAACTCTAAAATATCAAAAAAAGTGTTTTTAAAGGAGCTCGCATTAGAAAACCACTTACTTCACCACCTCCACCAAAAATTTCATTCATTGACGAAATGTCGGTTTTTATGCACAAATACATCAAACGGTCGTGAATGTTGAGGGCGATGGTAATTTCGGTTTTCGAGATGTTTCGAATTTACTCGGTAAAGAAGAAGAAAATTACACATTTGTCCTCCGTCAACTTATCCATCAGTTAAGGACCTATACAAAATCATACACGTGACTTTATGGAAAGAAAGAAAATTTTGATGCAATTTATGAGTCTCTTATTCCTTGCGTTAGTGGACCGGTACTGGAGGGAAAATGGATGCGCTTTTCTGAAATGGGTCATCTCATAGAAAGTGCATATGATAGAGTGTGTATTGATCTTACAAGATACAGTTTTCGAAAACTTTTTTCCCACTGCGCAGTACCCTACCTCAAAATCTAAATGATCGTATTATGTGTATTAGATGACTTTTAAAATCACGAAACTTTGTTCAAGTTTATTTAAAATCGAAATAACCTATACCACTTACATCAGTGGAATGGATGGCTCATTCAACAACAAAAGTTGAAACTTGGCCGGACCGATTTGTGGAAATGATGCAAGAGTTCACTAAATTGAGTAATATTGAAAGAGAATCAAATGCATAAAAGTCAAAGGGGGAACCACCCATACTTATAGATTTAGAAAACTACAAATCTTTTGATTCGTTTTAGTTTTTAGTCATCAACTAATTGTATGTAATTGTGTATTAGTATTAATGAAGTGTACTATATACAATTTCAAATATTTTAATACATTATGTTGATTTCCAAAAAAAAATTATCCATTTGACAAACAAAACACATATGTTTAGTGTTTCTGTCTTGTTCAGGAGAGGTTCCGGAAATGCATCTTCAGAATAAGACAATAGGGTGGTACCAGAGATACATCTCTAAAACCTCCATTGATACAAGATAGAATTTCTGAGGTCCATATTTGTCTACAACTTCTATAAATATAGGCTCATGTTTTTTATTTCATACAAACAGAAAATGTTGCAAATCTCACAAATGAACATCATTTGGTATGTCACAAATGTATCCTTTTCCAACGCGACGACTAGGCAAAAAGTTAAGATCAATGAGTACTCTTCTTTTGTAGATCTGCAATACGAGGTACTAAATCTCCTACCTTACGGAGATAATTAAAAAATTGTGAAGTTTGAGTATCTTTCACTGTCAATTAACAACGAAGGCAAGATTGAGTTCAACAACTATGAGCTCAAGACGGATACAGATGTAAGAGCTATGTGGAATACATTTTTCCATTTCGAAACAAAAGTTCCGATCGAGGTGAAAGCAACGAATTTAAGATCGGTCTAAGATATTATGAAGACGTTGAAGCGTCCACCTCGATATTGTAATGTAATATCTGATTTTATGTTAACACCGCCTATGTAACGTTGATTTTATACTATGAATGATAGTTTTATTTTGTCAAAATACAACTTTCTGATTTTCCGGTTCCTGTTTCAGTTTCAGTATGCTATGGAGATGCATCTACAAACAGATTTCGGAGATGTATATCTGGATGTAAAAAAGTCACACTCCTAGGGCGTGACTCAAAATTTGCCTAAGATGTATGTGTTTGGGACGCGTTCGAAAATTCATTCGAAATATGGAAGCATTTTCGTATTTTCACGTGGTTTCCTAATAATATATAAGGTGCATTAAGGAATCCTCTTAAATTATAATATGATCATCGAAAAGAAATTATACTATTTGTGTTTCTTGAAATCAATTTATTTAACATTAGTTTTAAGAATTTATGCGTATCCAAAAATAAAATAAAATAAAATAAAGTTTTTTTAAAGCAAAGATAATATATATTAATAAAATAAATATACAAAAGTGAATAAGTCGGGAAAAAAATATTTCTCTTTATGTGACTACCACAAGCCCCTTTATGTACTTCAACAAGGACTCGAGCGATTTCATATTCCCCTGTAAACCTCAACATGGGAGAAAATTTTCCTATTTTGTAGAGCCTCACTAACGTCAAGTTGCATTTTTTTTTCTCATCCAACTCATCTTGTTGCAATTTATCTGTTTATAAATAGTGTGTTATGGGTGTCATCCAACTAGTGGCTTGAAAGAATTTGATAGTGTTTGTCTCGCTCGCCTCGATACTAAGTGTGATTAGTGTCTCCATAATTATAGTGTGGTTGTACCCTATTTTCTTCAAGCTGGCGAGTTTGGACTGAAGGTCCGCCTTGAAATTCTGCTCTTTGGGCAGATACATTATATCAAAAGCTTTGAAACATTCTAACAAGTCACATACCATTTTTAGATACTTGACAATTTAGGGCTCATTCATCTAATATTCCCCAACTACTTGGTTTGCTATAAATTAGGATTCGCTATTTTCTTTCAAATGTGACGCGCCTACCTTGTGGCAAGGGCCAATGCATCAATGAGAGCTTGATACTTAGCCTGATTGTTGCTATCCTTGAACTCTAGCTTCAACAATTGCTTAATCAGTATATTTTCCACCTTAAAACTCTATCCAAATACCACTTCCTTTTAAGTTATAGCCTCATCTACTGATAACATCCAATAAAGGGGAGATCGACTGATGGGGCTATTCCGCAAGTGCGCGGAATCAATTATAGTTTTAAAAGATATCGAACTCACAAGGACCAATAATCAAACTTATCATTGTTTATTGATGCTATGTAAATCTAAGGCTATAATTCTAAGAGTGGGAGGAGACTAAAAATTGAAATTAAAGCTAGTTGGTTTGGTAAATATTTAAATAAACGAGACTGGAATGTAATTTTCAGTGTACCTCTGGAACTCTGATAAATTTAGGCGCTTATTAAAAGTTTAAGATAATTTTTGGAGGAAATATAAATTTAAATACACTTCTCATTCTCGTGCAGCCCATGGCATGTTTCGAAACCGTAAAAGTCATGTTGTCGCTCTAGAAATTATAATTTCGGGACAAGTTTTGAAAATAAATAAGTCCTAATTAATAACTAAAGTGTTGTCGCTATTTTTAGAAATTAAAAATCTAAACTTTAGGATCGGATACCGCCTCACACCGCCGCGCTATTGACCGGTATCTGAGTACTTTCGCTTACACGCAAAGCTTTTGACTTTTTTAATAAAATTCAGAACCAAAAAAAAATTAATAATTAGTACCCATTAATTTTACCGAGTTCCCTCGGAACGACGGTCCTCACATTCCAGACTCTAATAGTTTAGCCGAATACATTAGAAATAAACAACATACTATTCATTAAACTAATAACAAAACTATAAAACATATTAAGATTATATATATATATATATATATATATATATATATATATATATATATATATATATATATATATATATATATATATATATATATATATATATATATATATTCTAAAAAGAAATAGTATATTAAAAACTAATCAAATAAGAATTTGCTCTAATCCAGTCTTAATTTGGTAACGGGAAAATTTTTTGATAAAAATTCAAAGGAAATAATGTTAATAAGCTTAAAACACGAACGAATTAAATATAGTAAATAATCCTTCAAATTCCTAGCTTAAGGTGCACTTATCACGAGTAATTATCTCTTTTACAAAAGTTATTTTTAGCTTATTTCTAAACTATGGAAATTTGAATACCAGGATGAGAAAAATGAAGTCCTATTTATAGAGTCCAAAAAGTGGTATAACTACTCCCAAAATCGTGTAGTAACTGCTGGAGAAATTCGCTCGAAGTGGGAGAAAATCAACAAAAATAGAAGACTGGGCGCTACATCAGGCAGGGCGAGGAGGCTGAAGGACATCAGGCCTCCGACAGTTGGACCGTTAGGCTCTCAATGCTTGACCTATTTGACTTGTTGGACTGGTAGCAACACTTTTATTCATTTTTCTTCTCGATAACGCTGTCTTGCACCGATTTCCCGCATTAAGAGTCCTGGAGCTTAAATACCTGAAATTCACAAAGAATACCGGCATAATACTACGAAAATAGATGAGAACTATACTAATAATGCATGTGAATCAAGTCAAAATACAATATGTGTTTATGAGTTATCAAACTCCCCTACACTTGAAGCATTGCTTGTCCCCAATCAAATTAGCTAGCATGTAATCAATGAAATGTAGCAACATGATCATAAATACATAGGGAATAGAAAAGCATCGAAACTACTCATACGCGACTAACAAAAATTAGTTTGGCTAGGAGCGACACAATAGGTACTAATGCAACATTAAAGGCATTGCAACAACACAAACTACTCTCATGGACATAAGTCTCCATCCTACACAAACTAGTTTCAATCATACCATTAAATAAAAGTCTAATTTCACTATTTGTTTCAATCCTCTTTCATCCATGACAGTTACATTAAGGCCCTTTATCTCTCATACAACATGGTAGACAGTCTGTTTGTGATTATGGTCAAAACATCTTCTTCTAATTTTAACAATTTTCTTTCTTTTTCAAAGATGCATTTTTTATCTTTTAAAGGATTCAACCACATTTCTTTGGATTAAATGACCGGGTGAGAGTTACCTGACTTAGTAAAATGTGACTTTTCCTTTTTATTTACTTTTATTTTGTAGAAAAAGACCATTCACTTATTATTCGTCGCCCGTCCCACTTAGTGACTACAGATGGTGCCTAACTGGATAAATGAACTACTTTGAGGATTTCCAGAAAAAGATACTTAAGATAAAATTCAATGGGGACTTAAACTAATGTGCATAATTGGGAGTCTTGAGGTGTTAGGGAAATATCGATTTAGTCAGATTTTCCTAAGTCTCCTCGTCCTAGTCTCTCCTCTCCTCATAGCCTATATACTTTTGAATCTAACTGAGCTTCCTAAGTCTTTTAAAAAAAATTCAAAATTTTTGGTGTGGCTCAAGAAATCAGGAAATTCAATAATAAGCGGGAAACCATGCGTAAATGACTCGGCAACACAAGCAATGACTCAACTAACAATTAAACTGAAATCCTAACAACGTGAAATAAATAGAAGAAATATAAATCTAACTAGAAAATGACAAATGAAATCTAGTAAAGTTCCTCCCTACACTTAAATCAAACATTTTCCTCAATGTTTCGATAAAAGGTGAAGAATGAAAGAGAAAACATGTGTGTAGTGCTCAGCGACGGCCACAACCTCGTCTAAATCCACCCATACCATGCTGAGGGTGTGGCACGCCCACATGCTGCATCTACTCTAGCAAATCATCCATCGCAACTCGTACTCCTATCATTTGGTCGACCACGTCTGCCATGTTATGATCGGTTTACACTGCATAATCGATCTGTCGCGTCTGTATCTGTTGGATGGTGGCCATCATCTCGACTTGCTGCCTCTGTAATTCTTCCTGTTGTGTCTGCATATCCCTAAGTGGATGGTTGCAATTGACATCTGGATCGTGACAGTCACGCAGTTGGCAGAGGACATCTTCTAGTGAACGAATGAACTCACAAACTCTAGAGTGAGGTTTCGGTAAGTGGAATTTCTAGTAGCTACAAAATGGTGTCAGTCGATTTGGTTGAACATGAATCTGATACTTTCTCTTATTCCTAGAGATGACATGATCAAGGAATCAGGGTACCTAGTTAGTAAGATTTCTCTCCGAGACAAAACTTTATAGTGTCTTCTCTGGGTGTTGTTTCTAAAAACCATCTTCATGTTATCAATGTTCTGCATTATCTAATAAATTAGTAGAAAAAGTTAGCTTTGGGAATGAACTTGACCAGAAAGTAACCATAAATAAAGTTAGTACTGATCAATAATTTAGTTTACCGTTTTATTTTATCGAGGGAAAATAGTAATATGAATCAAAGACTGTGGGTTGCCTCCCACGCAACATTTCATTTAATGGCGGTAGCTCGACATAGTTTTTAATGCATATAATTTGATGAAATGGTGGGCAGCTCTTCTAATTTCAAGATACTATAATAATTCGCATCCTCGGCACAATGATAGTGTTTTAGTCACATCCCGTTAATAGTAAACGCCTCGTTGGACTTGCCTATAATTTCAACAGCACCATTTTAGAAAACTTTAGTCACCTCGAAGGGTCCTGACCATCTAGAGCAAAGTTTCCTAGGGAAAAGTCTTAGTCAAGAGTTAAAAAGAAGGGCTAACTCCCCTTCTTTGAACTCCCTCCTCGTTATTCCCTTGTCGTGCCATTTCTTTGTCCTTTCTTTATAAACTTAGGTGTTCTTGTATGCATCCGACCTTAAATATGGGCATTCTCGTATAAATATGTTCGTCAGTCAGGCAGGGTGACGAGGCTGACGGACGTCAGGCTCTAAATGCTTTACTTCTTTGACTTACTGACTGGCAGCAATGTTTTTATCCATTTTTCTTCCCGATAACGCCATTTTGCACCGATTTCTCGCACGAAGAGTCCTGGGGCTTAAATACTTGGAATGCACAAAGAATACAACCATAATAATACAAAAATAGATGAAAATTATACTAATAATGCATGCAAATCAATTCAAATAACACTATGTGTTTACACGTTATCATCAACCTAGGAGACAGGCGACCAGGAAGGCATTATGGCCGAGATGTTATTTCAATATATTTCCATGCCTCCTGTTGTGGGCCATTTACAAATATACTAATACAACAAATAACACCATATAGACTTAAACTGATTAAATAAGAAAATTGATCTACTAAGAGATAAAAGTTTGGAGAGATCATACCAATAAAGTTGGTAATCAATATAACTTGTTACACAAGAAAATGTTAGTATATAATAAAACATATAACTAAATAAATAATAATATAATCAAATCTTATTCAATGTAGGATGAATCAAGGATCCCCAATTCCTTATGGATTTGTGAAAATGTTCTGCAACAATGATTTATATATATATATATATATATATATATATATATATATATATATATATATATATATATATATATATATATATATATATATATATATATATATATATATATATATATATATATATATATATATATATATATATATATATATATATATATATATATATATATATATATATATATATATATATATATACACATCAACAAGTTGTTTTTTGGGTGTCTATATATATTAAAAAATCACATCACTTATTCCACGTGATCTCTAAGAAAATAGTACCTAATCTCAATATGCTTAACATGTGAATGTCAAAGTGGACTCTTAGCGAGACCAGTGGCAGAGCCAGGTCCAAAATTTTGAGGGGGCCAAAAACTAAATTATATATATAATTTATTGCAAGTGTGTATTAAAAAATGTGGTTTGACACATGAGTTACGATTTTGATTCTAAGCTTCAATTACATGGTTGGATTCTTGATATTTCAATTTTTGTGAAAAAAAAAGATAATAAAATAGTTTCAAGAAGAATTAAACTCGTGCCCCACATAACGCCAAAAACACACTTTTCCACTCAGCCAAGTTGAACTAATTACCATTAAGCACACAACAATATCATACAAACACAACCAAATATTTAAAATTACATATAATACCTATTTTTTTCACATAAATAATAAAAATTTAGGATGGACATGTTGTCCCCATGTGGCTCTGCCACTGAGTGAGACTAATCACACTAGTGTTATTGCACATAATTGGAATGCGACTAAATTTTAAATCATAATCTAGTAGTTTTTTCTTTAGCCAAAATACTTGTGCTAAAAAATTACCAACAACTACATATTCTCCCTCGGCGACAGTAAGAGCAACAATGTGTTCCTTCTTGATGTGCTAAGAAGCCAAACAATTTCTAAATATGTAACAAGTACCACTAGTACTCTCCCTTTCAGATTTGCCCCCCCCCCCCCCCCCCGCATAATCAAAATTAGAAAATCCTCCAAAGTTACATTCATTTCCTTTATGAAACCAAATTATGCATTTTTAAGTTCCTTTAAACTACCTTAAAGTGTTTTTAATGGTCTTAAAGTGAGATTTTCGTGGGGAAGCTTGAAATCTAGCGCACATACACACACAACAAAATATCATGTGTAATTTCAGTTAAATAAAGCAAAGATCCTATTATACCTATGTATTTGGTGATCTTGATCTCTAATCTTATTCATCTTTATCAATTATAAGGTTTGAAGCCATTCGTGTAGATATGTATTTTGAATCTTTCATGTCATACTTTTTTAGAAACTCCAAACAAGACTTTGTTTGGCTAATAGACTTGCCTTAATCCGTTTTATTTATTTTTAAGCCCAAGAAATAATTGAGTTCCCCTATTAGGGACATGTTAAACTCACCATGCATTATACTAGAAAATTCTTTACACAATGACTCATTTATAGAACTAGAATAATATTTTCTAAATAAATTTGCACTAAAAGAAAATGAAATCATTTATGCTTTATAAATAAAGTGGTATCTATGGTTCTATGATTAAATCCTTTCCATAGTAAAAAGCCATTAAAGAGCCCATACCAAGATTTAGAAGCTTGCATGAGAACAAAGAGAGCCCTTTCTAGTTTTAAAACATGGTCAGGGTTTTCATGGTCCTCAAAACCGGAAAGTTGAGAGATGCATACTTCTTTGTTTATAAAACTTCTAAGAAAGACATACTTAACGTCCCTTTTATACAACTTAAAATTCAGGAATCATGTAAATTTTAAAAGGAGTATAATCACTTTGATATGGGCTACATGAGAATATGTTTTTGCCGTGAGCTCACACACCAAGCTTAGATCTCTGAAATTCTCCAGCAATTCTATCTCTTTAACCATTACTGTTGACATATGCAAGAACTTCCTACTCAATGCATCTACTACCACCTTAGCTTTTCCTGGATGATAATTCAACTCGAAGTCATAATTCTTCAAAAATTATAGCTACCTTATTTGCCTCATATTCAGTTCCTTCTGATTAAACAAATACTTCATACTTTTATGATCACTGAAAACTTCAAATCTCGACCCATAAAACTAATGCCTCCTGTTGCACCCCAAAATTTGCCTAACCTTTTCTTATTTGGTTTATGCTTCTTGCATTGGCATATCATTTATCTAACATTTGCATAGCATAGCATTTTTCATTTGTGCAGGGGATCAAGTGTTGTTTATATCAAGAGGAGCCAATCTAGAGGTCTTATACAAGCTTAAGTCATCAGGAAGAGGGTTGGGTTCTTGAGAAGTTCAGTTGTTTGTATGGGGTTAATTTCCTAATCTGAGGACCAATTGAAGATCATCAGTGGGTTGTGGAGCCTTGATCAAGGAGAGAGGGTGTGGATAGAGCTCATAGAGTGCCTTTAGGGTCATGGTGGAGCTCAATCAAGTCATTGTGTCAAGTGTGGAGAGCCACAGTTGAGGGTGTTGCAATTAGAGTTTTCTTCTGAGTAATCCTAAGTCAAATGTGCCATTGAAGAGGATCAAAGCTTAATTCTAAGTCTTTGTAATAATGAAGTTATGTTGAGATACATGATATGATATTCCAAGATCAATTCAAGAAAAGTTCACAGTGTGAGGAGTTGCTAAATTAGGGTTCTCAGGGTAAAATCCCCTATTTAGTGCATAACTTCAAGACCACTTATCTCAAGATGAAAGTTTCATCCCAACTTTTGTCCAACATGAAACTTATAGAGCACGCTCTTAGATTTAATTTGAGTACTAGAAGTCCTCCATTGGATTTATAGAACTCAAGTTATGACCCAGACAAGTTACAGGTCATCTGAGGAATGTGAAATTTGTCTGTGAAAGTTCACCAACTTCCATGGAACTTTTGACCTAGAAGGGTGTTTCTCCTAAACTTTTGGCCAACATGAAAGTTGTAGGTATTGATCTTAGCTTTCCAAATTGTACTATAAGTATTCCATATGATTTATAGAGCTCAAGTTATGAGGTTTACAAGTTAGGGGTATTTTGGGAAAGTGAGATTATAGGTCATTTGGCATTATAGGTCATTTTCACTATCTTGCAAGCTTCAAATGAGGTTTGGTTCAACATAAAACTTGCTCAAAATGATGTTTTTAGGTCAACCATGTCCTCATTATGAATTGATTTGGCCTAGGGTGAGACTTGGTTTGAGAAATTTGGCAAAAGGGAGAATTTAAAGGCATTTAAGTGAAAAATTCAAGATTAATTCATTTGTGTTCGTACAAGGCCAAGTGAGTACTCATTTTCATCAGAAAAATCATTCTAAACACTTTGGCATTATTAGAATTTTCACTTGAGGCTTATTTCATGGTGGTTTGACTTGTAACTTCACAAATAAGTAACATATCATAACTTGGTCATGAGAGGAGTTTAAGCTCTCTAATCACTCTCTACACTTTCCACAGACCACAAGGAATAAAATTGAAGCTTCCAAGGGAAGATTTGAGTGCAAATTCGTGGATGCCATTGTTGAAGTTTTGAAAGAAAATTGAAAATTGGATATTCTGATTTGGGCTTCCATTGGACCTTCAAAGCCCACAAATCACTTCTATATAAGTTTTATGACTGATTCAGAGCAATTTTGGAGTTCATTTCGTGCCATAGCCAGAGTTTGCAAGTTGAGTTTCAAGAGAGAAAGTGGAAATCGTGATTTCTGATCCAGACCAATTCAGGGCAATTCAAGGCTACAAACACCTTCAGCATACTTCCTTGAGTAGATCTGCACAGTTTGAAGCTGAGAATCGTGTTCTAACTGCAGCAATTTGAAGCTCCAACACAGGTATGTAGTTTTCAAAATTGCTGAAGATTCATGTTAATTTAGCGTGTGTTAGCATGTGGTTAGGCTTTAGGAAGTTGTTTAGATGGATTTTGGATCATAAATTGAGAGTTTAGAGACAAATTAGGATGAGGTGTGATTTCTGTTTAGAATTGGTGTGGCCTGATCTTAAGGATTCAACATGATCTAATTGGTTTAGGATGATCAGTGAAGCATAAGGAGGAGATCTATGGTTTTAGATTAAGGTTTGGTGATGATCAGAATTGTGGTGTAATTTCTGTTTGTGTTCGAATTTCAAAATCTATGAGGAATTAGAGGAAATGAAGGTGATATTTGGAATCTACATGAAATTTGGAGTGAGACTGTGTGATTTTGGTTAAGGATCCATGACCTGTACATGATGCCTCGCCGGAGAAGACGATCGGCGTCTTTCTCCGGCCACCGCTGGAATGTTCCCTCCAACTGGACTTTCAAACGAAGAAGACGACTCATGAGCCCTTGGATGAAGCCTGAAACCTTGACTTTGTATCTCAATCGTGTGGCCACGACTTAACCTGAGATTTGCCTTGGACTCAATTGAAACGCAGCGTTCCATTTATTAGCTGGCAGCGTATTATGCCTTGGATGCCTTGACCAGTCCAACCATCTAACGCTCCTCATTTAATTCTGCATTTTATTTTCTTATTTGATTTTTAATTCATTTTCTTTTATTTTAATTGCTTTAATATTTTAAAATTCATTTTAATTTCATTATTGATCAGAAAAATAAGATAAAAATATGTCCATGATCCTGATTTTATTCTTGATTTTTATATGCTTTAATATTTCATGTTTGCCTGATTTTCAATTTATTTGGCATTTTTCATTTTTGCTATTTCTTTAATTTTGCATATTTGATACATGATTTTACTGATTTTTGTTCTTGCAATTGGTATAGAGTTTGAGGCTGATTTTTTGCTAGCTGGTAGAGTAGAGATGCATGATCCCTTAGGATTTAATTTAGATTTTTTTAGAAGACATTAAATTCTGTTTTGGATTAGGATCATTAGACCTTCCTTTTTAGGGTTTTCATTTGGTACCTTGTGATCTAGGTGTTTTTAGGTGGCCTTCCCATTTGATTTGATCCCTGGCCTCTCTACTATAGGTCCTTAACATGTTTAGGTTCCCTTAGAAAATTTCCTAGGATTTTAGAAGTAGTTTTAGTATTTTAATTAGATTTAATACTTAGGCTAGTTTTACATTGTTTTCAACATAGCATTTGCTTTAGAATGACCTCAATGGTGGCCTTTAGTGCTTAATAGGTTTGCTAATCTTCTTTGATGGTGTTTTAGACATGTATAAGCTTCTGTTTGCTTGTTGGTGATGCTTGGTTTGGTGTTTAGACCTCCCTTTAGAAGCTTTCTTTGAGCTTGTTCAATTAGGGTTAGGAAGAGCTTAGTTTGGTTTCTCTTTCTTCAAATAAACATGGATTGCTTTGATTGCTTTCCATTTTCATCCTATGATTCAAGGTCCCTATGTGAAAGCCTCATCTTTCCTTTGGAAGGATGTGTGGCATTTTACAAGAGGTAGAACCTTTGAGGATGCCTATCTCAGATGACTGGTTGAGTGCCAGGTTGGATTCCCTTGGTTTCCTTCCTGCTTCCCATCATCAATTATTAATCTTGATGTTAATTCTCTTCCCTTGTGTTAGAGCTTGTTGAAGCATGAGGATGAAGACTTCTCTTGAAGATGGCTTGAAGTTGTTTGTTTGCAGACTGTTTGTTTGTTGTTTATCTGCTTTGTTGTTAGCTGTTTGTCTGATGTTTCTCTGACTGCTCTGCTTTGCTTGTGTGACTGATTGACTGTGTGTTGCATTAGACTAGGTTTATCATATAGTGATCTAGGCCTAGGAGCATCCTAAAGGTTGAGATTAGCTCCCTTTGCTTGTCTGCATCTAGAGGTTGAGTCTGTCTCCCTCTGCTTGACTTTTATTATCTGGCTTTGCTGGCTTAAGGTTGAGTCTGTCTCCCTTGCCTGTGTTTTGTGTGTTGCCTTTGGGCTTGCTTGCTCTAGAAGTTGAGCTTGGCTCCTTCTGCTTGTTTGTTGCATTGCATGCATTTTATTTACAGTTGTTTCTGTACAGTTATTTCTTTTGTTGTTGTTTTCCTTTGCCATGTTCCCCTAGGAACTCTGACTTCTCTTGTTTAAGAGAAGTTATGACAGACATTAGGGTTCTAACCATGCATGATAACATTAGTTAGTTTCCCTCATAACCTCAACCATAGGATCAATTTTGCATGACAACTTTAGGATTGGATCATCTCCCCTTTAGTGCGTCTTTTCTCTTCTCATCTGCAAACAAATCAAGATACAGTAATAAAGGTTAATTGACGTCGTACGTTACGAGCCTTAAGCTACTTGAGAAAGGGTTGTTGGAGAGTTTCTTTCCAACAGTCTGGATGTTTAGTATGGTACCCTTTGGGTGACATGCGACGCATTCACTCTCAGGTCATAGTCTCTAGTACGATATCAGTTGCAAACATCCATAAAAGATACTTCTCTAAAAAATAGAAAACAAAGATCAAACTCTTTTTGTCCTCTTGGACCTGTAATTCTTGGAAACCCTTTTCAGAAGGAGAGTTTTGTTAACTCCCGGTTCTACCGCAAACGGTAAACGCCTAAGTCTCTGTCGAGCGAGCTGCATACGCCAAACTGCTAGAACCGTCTGTTAACCCTACTCGGATAAAAACAGTAAGACAAACTTGTGTCTCTCGTGTCCCGAACTACGTTTGCTCTGATCTTTCGTACCAGAAGAAAGTATGTAGGCACGAGATGCGATATCTCGGCGAGTAACCTTTCCCCGTAGTTAGGTGACCGACGTTGACTCTGATTTCTCGTTCTAGACGGGAATACGTAGGCATAGAACTTTTGTGTTCTGCCGAGTCATTTTCTTTTCTTTTCAGACCAGACATTTAGCGTAGATAGATGTAACAAACCCGTCAGATAAACACAAAAAGCATGGATCCCATCGAGTACGATGGACGTGAGGGGTGCTAATACCTTCCCCTTGCGTAACCGACTCCCGAATCCAGACAATGGTTGCGATGACCTTGTCTTATACCTTTTCGTCAGGTTTTTCCGATCGTTTCCTTTCCCTTTCTGTGGGATAAATAACGAAAGGTGGCGACTCTTCTGTCTTGTCGGCCTCGTTTTTCGCAGTAGCGAAACCTCCAAACTTTAAGCATGAATGTAACACCCTTTTTCTACCCCAAAAATATTAAGGCAAATAACACATAAATTAGAGTGAATAAATAAATCTCATTAAAATGCCACTAAAAGGGCGTACATTTCTCAAATTCATCAAAATAGGATCCATACTCCGTAACTACGGGTTTTTTTTCCAAAAATACATCAAAGCATCAAAAACAGCGGAATTCAAAACATACTTCAAAGTCTTCCTCAAACATGGAAATTAATCAAAATAACATCAATAGAATAAACTCAACTCAAGGAACCCAACCCGATGTTACATATCAGAGCAAGACCCTCTAAGCTGACCAAAAGACTAAAACGCTCAAAAACTTTAAAACTAACTCCTCGCCGGTGTCCACGGCTAAACTGGATCATCTACACGTTACCCACGTGGAGGTAACATTCAAACAGGCAAGGTGAGTAAAACAATTCATAATAATCAATGTATGACAGTTAATGCATAAACGACATCATAATCATATTCAACACATTCATATTACTCACGTACGCCTCAAAGGTCACAACATCATAATATATACACAAAGACTCATAAATGCAATGCAACACAACTCAATGCATATGGTACCAATCATCACAGCCCGATGGACACTGGGCCATCAACCCTCCATAGGTCCCCATCAATAGGATCGGAGCACATCAAAATACTTCACATCCACACAATGGGATTGAAGCCAAAGCAATCGAATGTGCATGAATGCATGATGCACACGTCACAATAATAATCCTCATAATACAGCATATGGTGCATCATCATTCATCATATTCATCATCATCACATAAATCACATTAAGCATCATATCTCATGTTATCACATAGTTCATCAAATCATGGTAATTTCATCATATTAACTCAATCGATACATCATGGAAAACTAGCATAACATCATGTACATATCACCTAAAACCCACTGTCACACTCATGGAAACTCATCCCAAAATCACATATCACGGCATCGCTGCACAATACTCAATTTTGCGAACTTCTGCTACGTTCGCTGGCTCCCTCGCTAGGCGAGTCTCGTAGCGAGCCATTTGCTGGCTTGCTCGCTAGACGAGCCTCTAGCGAATACTCGTTGGCTTGCTCGCTAGGCGAACAGTGCGATGACAACAACTTCTGCTACGCACCAGAACTAATTTCCACCCAAAAACTCATACGAATAATTCACCCAATGCCCCCAAAGTATCCCTAAACCATCCCTAAGGTCATACGGCGATAACAACACAAAATCTATGGTTTATTAGGCTAATCTGACAACATATGCACTGCCTAAAACACTATTTCTTGCAATTGCTCTGAGTATATCAGAGTTACTCACATATGAATCTTCCTATTCCTACAGGGTCAAACACACAATTATCCAAGGTCTTTGGCCACAAAGGCCTGAGGTTTCCTTCCTCACAATAATATTCAGTGATTCATACCATAACCCACAATCTCAGAGTTCTATAATCGAACTCTTAGTTTCCCCAATTCAACTCAGAAACCCTCAAATCCTAAATCCACCATGAATACATCTAAAGGCATACATGGAAAATCATGAACAGAAATACTCCCCATACCTTAGTGATTCGCAGCTTTCACGATTTCTCTTTGGGACCTTTTGCCTCCAACCTTTCCTTCAGAGCTCTGGCCACACCAACTTTCACGTTAAACACAAAATGAATTCCAATTTCCTCTCAGAACTCTATTTTGTCTAACTTAGTCATGGGCCTCACACATTGGGCTTTTCCCCTCATTACCCTTACTAACTTCCTCAAATGCCCAAATTGCCCTTATTTCACTTATATTCCATTTAATTAGTAATAATACTAATAAATTAATATTATATGCTATTAATCAAATAAATATCCGAAAATGCACATTTTTCCAATAATCACAAAACCACCGGAAATTCACCGAAACATGAATATTCACAATTAAATAATTAATTCAAATATCATGATTAAATTTGGGGTGTTACAATGAAGACCACTATTGCTAAGTCTAAATCATGGGTAGGATAATTCCTCTCATGAATCTTGAGTTGTCTATAAGCATAAGCTACAACTTGACCTTTCTACATAAGCACACCACCTAAGCTCATCTTAGATGCATCACAATATACCACAAAAGATTCACTCGAGTCTGGAAAAATCAAGATTGACGCCAATGTCAACTTCTTCTTGATCTCTTGGAAACTTTCTCTGCATTTGACGTCCAAAGCATATGCTTACCCTTTTTGGATTAACTGGCTCAAAATCAATGTCAACTTCAAAAGTCCTTTGATGAACCTTTTGTAATAACCGACTAAACCTAGGAAACTTCTGATCTCGATAATTGACTTAGGCGTTTCGCACTACAATATCGCGTCTACTTTAGACGGATCCACCATTACACCACCATTGGAGATCACATGTCCAAGGAAACTTACCACTCTTATCCAAAACTCACACTTAGACAAGTTGGCATACAACTTCTTGTCCTACAAGGTCCGTAACACAACTTTCAGGTGTCATGCATGCTCTTTATCTGACTGAGAGTATACCAAAATATCATTTATAAACACCATAAAAAATGATCCAAGTAAGGATGAAAAATCCTATTCATATACTCCATGAATACTCATGTTGAATTAGACATATCGAAAGGCATAATCGAATACTCATAATGACCATAACGGGTTCTAAATGCAGTCTTAGGTATATTCTTCGTCTTCTTCCTAATTTGATGGTAACATGACCTCAAATTAATCTTACTAAACACTGAGCTCCTACTAAATGATCTATGAGATCGTCAATTCAAGGAAGAGGATAACGCTTCTTAATAGTAACCTTATTCAACTACCTATAATCACATACAATTTCATGCTTCCGTCTTTCTTATTAACCAATAACACTGGCGTTCCCCAAGGCAACACACTAGTCTTATCAAACATATCATCTAATAGATCTTCTAGCCACTTCTTCAGCTCGCCCAACTCAGATGTAGACATTTTATATGGTGCCATAGGTACAGTTCTAGTACCATCTACTAAATCAATTGTGAATTCGACTTTGCGATCAGGAGGTAAATCACCAATATCATTAAGGAAAACATATATGAACTCACACACAACTAGAAGATTAATAATCGCAACTTCTCTCTGTATTTTCAAGGAAGCAAACATCATGAGCACTTGAGAATCCTGTTTTAAGGACATCTCTATTTGGATGGTAGATATAAACCTCAAATCTTTACTCTTCTATGACTCAGGAAACAACACGGTTTTATCAAAACAATTTATGTGAACATGGTTTAACTCAAACCCGTCCATTCCCATAATAACATCTAGTCAACTTAGTGGTAAACAAATTAAGTCAACTCCAAAATCTTTATGATAAATGGATATAGGATAATTCATACAAACCAACAAAGTGGTTACATAACCATTAGCTGGAGTATCAATGAACATATTACCTTTCATAGAAGACACTATCGGGTTTAACTTGATAATACAATCATGTGATATGAATGAATGTGTCGCACCTGTATCAATGATAACAATTAAAGGGATACCATTTATGAAAAACATAACTCGAATCAAATTATTCGATCTTGAGACTTCAACACCACTAAGAGCAAAAACTTTCCCTTTGGCCTAAGCATTCTGACCTACACCTGGTTTTTTTTCGGTTTCTGACAATATGTGTTGATGTCACCCTGCTCTTCACAATTGAAATAGGTTAGAGTTTTACTCTTGTACTGAAGGACTTGTGACCTAGCTTACCACACCTTTCATATCTCAGAGGAAATGGAGCACCTCTGTAACACCCCACTTCCCAAAATCAATTAAATTAATAAACATTATAAATAAACAAAATCAGAGTTCCAATTCTCCCAAGTGGGATATCACATAAAAACAACGTTTCCTTATAAAAAGGTTTTCTCCAAATACAGCGGAATATTAAATAATAAAATTCAATAAAGTTTCGATACGTTCACAGGAGGATAAAATGTAAGTTCAACATAAAACAAATAAAAACGCCCAAGTCCCGTGCTACGTATCAGAGCATTCTAGACTCGACAATCACACCAATATCCAAGCTAGCTAAGCACCTGGATTATCTGTACTTCCGAAGAAGCACAGACCACAACAACAACAAAGGGGTGAGAAAACATGATCAAAAATATAATGGTAATGTAATACATGTAAATAAGGTAGTACAACACACCAACACACCAAGATTCACCCCTAACAACACCATATGACGAACCTACTACTCAAATTACAATATAACATATTATAATGCAAAATGCAACTCAACACCATGCATGCGGTACTGACTCGTTGGTTCATTCAATCGAACCTGGATAGATCACTTACGCTCCTCCTGAGACATGATCTATCCCCCACCATTCTCCACAAAGGAGTACGGATGAATCACTTACGCTCCTCCTGAGACATGATTCATCCCACCAAAACACCATGATATGCACACACCAATGCATAACTAATATATTTAGGCACTCAACGTGCACACGATCCTCCTGATCATATCATCATACATCAATGCATATATGTACAGATATAACATACACCAACACCATATAAATCAACCAGATAGTAAACAAGTTCATACTTTAACACCAAGATATAAACATATCCCACCACTCGGGGGTACACGATCCTACTGATCACTACATACATATACCTCAACTAATTGTCCACCGACAATATCAAGGGAAACACGTACTATCACCAGTACGCAAGTTGAATCCCACACTCACCAACCTTACAGTGCATCAAGGCCAAAACATCACAAAAATCACATTCTGGTTCTGCGACGTTCGCTGGCATTCGCCAGGCGAACCAGGGCGAACCTTCGCTGGCATTCGCCAGGCGAACCTGCTGGCGAAGCCCCCTTTCCAACTATCGTGCATTCTCCATGCGAAGCATTCACTCGCCAGGCGAACCTTCGTTGGCATTCGCCAGGCGAAGTTCCTACCCTTTAGGTCTGGGACTTAATTCTGAATTATTCGCTTCCACTCGCCTCAGCTCGCCAGGCGAACACTCGCCTCCACTCGCCAGGCGAAGCTTCGCCAACACTCGCCAGGCGAAGCCCAGCGAATGCTGCGATTTCACCAATTTCTCACAGTTCTACAGAGTGCTTTCTAAGCCAAATGGGTTAAACTTCCTACTTTCAATTCACCTCTTAACATCAGTACTGACAACATAGATATCATAACTTATCGGTTTCTAGACTACATTCCCAATTCAACTCTTAGGCATTCTATCGATATCCCAAAAGGTCACACAGAATTTTCCCTAAAACCCGTAAACCCAACCTATCCGCCAAATTAACCAAAAACCACAATTCATTAACAATCAACATCCAATTATCAGCAATAGTCAACAATCACAACATATCAATATGTAATATCATATATCGATCAATCTCCTACGGGGTTAAGGACTCCCCACTACCCTATACATGTATAAACCATTCCCAATCAGGTTTCTCCCCCCTTACCTTGTTAATCGGTTGATCGATGAAAGAACCCTCCAAGGTTTGGCCAATTCTGATTTTCCCCCGTTCCTTCGTTCTTCGCTCCCTTTTCCGTTCTTCTCCCTTCTCTCCTTTCTATCGTTCTTTTTTCCACTTTCTCTAACTTCTCACAATGTATCGTAAAACTACTAACCCCTCACATTCTCTATTTTAATTCTCTAATCCCAATAATAATAATAATAATAACTTAATAATAATAATAACTTAATAAAATAATAATAATAATAATAATAATATTATTATTATCTCACTAAAATAATAATAATATTAATAACAATAGTAACTATAATAAATATAATAATAATAATAATATTCCCACCAATATTAATATTATACATTATATTATTATATTCACCAAAACACCACCAATAATCCTCCCACATTAGGGACACCCACCAAACATCACCAAATACACCCCCACAAAAGGGCACACCAACACATAATATTTAAAATAATAATAAAATGACTAAATAATTAAAATGGGTGTTACAACTCTCCCCCACTTTAATTATTTTCGTCCTCGAAAATTACCTGATGGAAATAGCTCCGGATACGCTTCTCGCATCCTGCTTTCCAACTCCCAGGTCACACTGCCTCCTGCAGCACCTCCCCAAGCTACCTTCACCAAAGGTATCTCTTTCCCTCGGAGCTGTTTCATCTTACGGTCCTCGATCCTCAATGACATCGTCTCAACAGTAAGATTCTCCCGAACCTGAACATCATTTCTCTGAATAACATGAGATGGATCAGATACGTACTTTCGCAATTGCGACACATGAAACACATCATGTAGATTCGACAACTCAGGCGGTAACGCCACCCTATAAGCCACAACACCAACTCTTTGCAAAATCTCATAAGGTCCAATGAACTTAGGATCCAGCTTCTTGGACTTCAATGCACGACCCACACCAGTCATCGGATTAACTCTTAGGAATACGTGATCACCTACACAGAATTCCAACTCTTTCCTCCGATTATCATGATAGCTTTTCTGCCTACTCTGAGACACTTTCAATTTCTCACGAATCATTTGAATTGTCTCAGTAGTCTGCTGTACAATTTCTGGCCCAAGCACCATATTCTCACCAGTTTCATACCAACACAGAGGAGTCCTACACCTCCTCCCATACAAAGCTTCAAACGGTGCCATTTCGATACTAGAATGGTAACTGTTATTGTACGTGAACTCAATCAATGGTAAATGAGTATCCCACGCACCACCCTTTTCTAACACACAAGCTCTCAACAAATCTTCAAGCGACTGAATAGTCCTCTCCGACTGACCATCAGTTTGCGGATGATAAGCTGAACTCAATTTCAACTTAGTTCCCAAAGCTTCCTGCAAGCTCTTCCAAAATTCTGAAGTAAACCGTGGATCTCTATCCGACACAATACTGGACGGAACACCATGCAACTTCACAATTACCCGAATGTAAATATCCGCCAGCTTCGTTAATGGAAAACTAATATTGAGCGGCACAAAGTGTGCAGACTTCGTCAATCGATCCACAATCACCCATATAGCATCAAAACCTCTCGCCGTATTCGGCAAACCTGTCACAAAATCCATAGTAATGCAATCCCATTTCCAAACCGGAATCTCTAATGGTTGCATAAATCCAGAAGGTCTCTGGTGTTCCACCTTCGACTTCTGACATGTCAAACAGGCATACACAAATTGAGCTATGTCTCTTTTCATACCAGACCACCAAAATAATTTCTTCAAATCGTGATACATTTTCGTAGCTCCCGGATGAATACTCAGGCTACTACGATGTCCTTTGCTCAAAATTGACTTTTTCAATTCTTCATCATCTGGTACACAAATCCTGCCTCTAAATCTCAACACACCTATACTATCCAATTTAAAGTCACTATCGGAGTCACTCCCTACTCCAGGCATCAAATCTACCAATTTCACATCCAACTTCTGATTTTCTCTAATCATATCCAAGAAGTCATTATTTACCTGCAACATACCCAACATTACACTATCTGCAGTAGTCTCACAAACCATGCTCAAATCTCTAAACTGTTCAATTAACTCAATTTCTTTCACCATCAGAGCTGCCATATGAATTGCTTTCCTACTCAAAGCATCTGCCACTACATTGGCCTTTCCTGGATGATAACTCAAACTGAAGTCATAATCCTTCAAAAATTCCAACCATCTTCTCTGCCTCATATTCAGCTCTTTCTGATCAAACAGGTATCTCAGACTCTTATGATCACTAAACACTTCAAATCTTGAACCATATAAATAGTGTCTCCAAATTTTCAACACAAAAACAACCGCAGCTAATTCAAGATCATGAGTCGGATAATTTCGCTCATGCACTCTCAATTGCCGCGATGCATATGCTACTACTTTACCATTCTGCATCAGAACCCCGCCTAATCCCATCTTAGACGCATCACAGTACACCACAAACGGTTCACTCAGAGTCGGTAACACTAACACCGGTGCCGTAGTCAATCTCTTTTTCAACTCTTCAAAACTTTCTTCACAAGCAGCATCCCATACAAAAACTTGGTTCTTTCTCGTCAACTGAGTTAATGGCAACACCGAATTAGAGAACCCTTCAATAAACCTGCGGTAATAACCGGCTAACCCCAAAAAGCTTCTAATCTCTGTCGCTGTCTTCGGCGGTTCTCACTGCAATACTGCACTTACTTTTGACGGATCCACCGCTATTCCATCTTCAGATATTACATGCCCCAAGAAACTTACTTTCTTCAACCAAAAGTCACACTTTGACAGTTTAGCAAATAATTTATTTTCCTTCAACACTTGCAAGGCAATTCTCAGATGTCCTGCATGCTCTTCATCAGATTTAGAATAAATTAATATATCATCAATAAACACTACAATGAACTGATCCAAGTAAGAATGGAAAATTCTGTTCATATACTCCATAAATACTCCCGATGCATTAGTCACTCCAAACGGCATTACAGCATATTCGTAATGTCCATATCGAGTCCTAAAGGCAGTCTTCTGAATATCACCTTCTTTTACTCTCATCTGATGATAACCCGATCTTAAGTCGATCTTACTAAATACACGAGCTCCCACCAGCTGGTCCATCAAATCATCAATCCTAGGTAAAGGATACTTATTCTTAATAGTCACTTTATTCAATTGACGGTAATCGATGCACAGACGCATACTACCATCCTTCTTCTTCACCAACAACACTGGAGCTCCCCACGGCGATACACTTGGTCTAATAAACTTTCTATCCAACAATTCTCCGATCTGAGACTTCAACTCAGCCAATTCCACTGCAGACATCCTATACGG
Organism: Lathyrus sativus; assembly: GCA_963859935.3. Lineage (NCBI taxonomy): Eukaryota > Viridiplantae > Streptophyta > Magnoliopsida > Fabales > Fabaceae > Lathyrus > Lathyrus sativus. The sequence goes on along the minus strand of OZ012735.1, from coordinate 162,681,568 downwards.
CGCCATAGAAATAGGTCTCGTACTAGGAACAAGATCAATACCAAATTCTACTTCTCACGTCGGAGGCAATTCCGTAATGTCGTCAGGAAACACTTCTGGAAATTCATTCACCACTGCTAATTCCTCCATTGGCACTTTGTTATCCATCGATAAAGTTGCAAATAAAGCAAACACTCTAGTTTCATCTTCCAACAAGGCCCTCAATTCTTTATTAGACAAAGAACTTGCCACAACTTCCTCTTCAGGGGTTAGGAACAACAATTCCTTCCGAAAACAATCGATGTAGACTCGGTTGAACTCTAACCAGTTCATACCCAGAATAACATCCAACTTACCAAGTGGTAGACAAATCAGATCCACTCCAAATTCTCTACCGAAAATAGTCAGCGGACACTTCAGGCATACCAAAGAAGTAGTCACTGAACCTATAGAGGGTGTCTCAATAGTCATCTGTATCTCCAGAGTGGACGGCACTAAACCTATCCTCTCCACACAATCTACAGAAATAAACGAGTGCGTTGCACCCGTATCAATAATAGCAATCAAAGGAATATTATTGATAATATAAGTACCTCTGATCACACGCTCATCACTGGCAGCTTGAGTTCCTGCCAAGGCAAACACTTTTCCACCAGCCGGAGACGTTTGAGGCTTCTTCGGCTTCTCACAATGTGTACTGATATGACCCTTCTCACCACAGTTATAACAGGTCGGCATAGTTGCTCTGCAATCGGCTATCACATGACCTGGTTTCCCACACTTAAAACATTTCTTGGCCTCATTAGGACAATCATTAGCACGGTGTCCCATACCACCGCACCGAAAACATTTCCCTTCAGCAGATGCTATCCCATCTCTAGGCTTCTTATCAACAACAGCTTTACGTTTTCCCTTATCAGCAGCAACACTATAAGGAGTACCACTAGACCTCTGCTTACCCTTACGGTCATTAACAGCTTTGTAGTGCGCAATCCTTGCTCGGTTATCATTATCATAGATTCTGCTCCTGCATACCAGCTCAGGATAACTCCTGATCTTCTGACAAGCAATCCCCAACTTAATCTCTGGACGCAGTCCATTCTCAAACTTTAAGCACTTAGAGGTCATTGCCCCTTCCACATTATAGTGGGGACAATACTGCACCAGCTCCTCAAACTTGGCAGCATATTCTGCTACAGTCATGCTACCCTGTTTCAGCTCTAAGAATTCAATTTCCTTAGCGCTTCGGATATCTTCCGGGAAATACTTCTCCAGAAAACCTTTCCGAACCACCTCCCAAGTAATGGTAGTTCCAGCAGCTTCCAACCTTTGGCGACTATTGTCCCACCAGGCTTCAGCCTCACCTTCCAGCATGTGAGTACCAAACCTCACCTTTTGTTCATCGCTACATTCCATAGTCCTGAAGATCTTTTCAATTGCCTTCAGCCACTTCTGAGCAACTTCAGGGTCCAGAATTCCTCCTTCAAATGTTGGCGGCTTGTTGCTCCGAATCTGCGCCAAACTCCTGAATTGGGCATCTGCAGTTTGATTCTGATTAGCAACCGCCTGCGCCATTACTTGCATAGCAGCAGCCAATGCAGCATCGTTCCTTCCCGCCATACTTCTCAAAAAGAACAACACCAGGTTAAAAGATATTCAACTACATCATAAAGGACAGACTCAACTTGACTCAACAACACTGGCCGGACGGACCGACCTGCTCTGATACCAATTGTAACACCCCACTTCCCAAAATCAATTAAATTAATAAACATTATAAATAAACAAAATCAGAGTTCCAATTCTCCCAAGTGGGATATCACATAAAAACAACATTTCCTTATAAAAAGGTTTTCTCCAAATACAGCGGAATATTAAATAATAAAACTCAATAAAGTTTCGATACGTTCACAGGAGGATAAAATGTAAGTTCAACATAAAACAAATAAAAACGCCCAAGTCCCGTGCTACGTATCAGAGCATCCTAGACTCGACAATCACACCAATATCCAAGCTAGCTAAGCACCTGGATTATCTGTACTTCCGAAGAAGCACAGACCACAACAACAACAAAGGGGTGAGAAAACATGATCAAAAATATAATGGTAATGTAATACATGTAAATAAGGTAGTACAACACACCAACACACCAAGATTCACCCCTAACAACACCATATGACGAACCTACTGTTCAAATTACAATATAACATATTATAATGCAAAATGCAACTCAACACCATGCATGCGGTACCGACTCTTTGGTTCATTCAATCGAACCTGGATAGATCACTTACGCTCCTCCTGAGACATGATCTATCCCCCACCATTCTCCACAAAGGAGTACGGATGAATCACTTACGCTCCTCCTGAGACATGATTCATCCCACCAAAACACCATGATATGCACACACCAATGCATAACTAATATATTTAGGCACTCAACGTGCAAACGATCCTCCTGATCATATCATCATACATCAATGCATATATGTACAGATATAACATACACCAACACCATATAAATCAACCAGATAGTAAACAAGTTCATACTTTAACACCAAGATATAAACATATCCCACCACTCGGGGGTACACGATCCTACTGATCACTACATACATATACCTCAACTAATTGTCCACCGACAATATCAAGGGAAACACGTACTATCACCAGTACGCAAGTTGAATCCCACACTCACCAACCTTACAGTGCATCAAGGCCAAAAACATCACAAAAATCACATTCTGGTTCTGCGACGTTCGCTGGCATTCGCCAGGCGAACCAGGGCGAACCTTCGCTGGCATTCGCCAGGCGAACCTGCTGGCGAAGCCCCCTTTCCAACTATCGTGCATTCGCCATGCGAAGCATTCACTCGCCAGGCGAACCTTCATTGGCATTCGCCAGGCGAAGTTCCTACCCTTTAGGTCTGGGACTTAATTCTGAATTATTCGCTTCCACTCGCCTCAGCTCGCCAGGCGAACACTCGCCTCCACTCGCCAGGCGAAGCTTCGCCAACACTCGCCAGGCGAAGCCCAGCGAATGCTGCGATTTCACCAATTTCTCACAGTTCTACAGAGTGCTTTCTAAGCCAAATGGGTTAAACTTCCTACTTTCAATTCACCTCTTAACATCAGTACTGACAACATAGATATCATAACTTATCGGTTTCTAGACTACATTCCCAATTCAACTCTTAGGCATTCTATCGATATCCCAAAAGGTCACACAGAATTTTCCCTAAAACCCGTAAACCCAACCTATCCGCCAAATTAACCAAAAACCATAATTCATCAACAATCAACATCCAATTATCAGCAATAGTCAACAATCACAACATATCAATATGTAATATCATATATCGATCAATCTCCTACGGGGTTAAGGACTCCCCACTACCCTATACATGTATAAACCATTCCCAATCAGGTTTCTCCCCCCTTACCTTGTTAATCGGTTGATCGATGAAAGAACCCTCCAAGGTTTGGCCAATTCTGATTTTCCCCCGTTCCTTCGTTCTTCGCTCCCTTTTCCGTTCTTCTCCCTTCTCTCCTTTCTATCGTTCTTTTTTCCACTTTCTCTAACTTCTCACAATGTATCGTAAAACTACTAACCCCTCACATTCTCTATTTTAATTCTCTAATCCCAATAATAATAATAACTTAATAATAATAATAACTTAATAAAATAATAATAATAATAATATTATTATTATCTCACCAAAATAATAATAATATTAATAACAATAGTAACTATAATAAATATAATAATAATAATAATATTCCCACCAATATTAATATTATACACTATATTATTATATTCACCAAAACACCACCAATAATCCTCCCACATTAGGGACACCCACCAAACATCACCAAATACACCCCCACAAAAGGGCACACCAACACATAATATTTAAAATAATAATAAAATGACTAAATAATTAAAATGGGTGTTACAACCTCCCCCTCTAATTCCATTCCCGGTGGCAGCTTTTTGTTTTCCTTTGGCACCTAGGTTTACATACGGCTTGCCACGATTCTGATTAGAAAACATCTTCTCATTCATACACTTATAGTGAGTAGATATTACTTTGACTTATTCATCATAAATCATACACTTACTAACAAACACTGAGAAGCGACGAATCTTCTGATATCCAATAAACTGCTTGATCTCTAGACGCAACCCATTTTTAAACACCACACACTTGGAACCTTCACCATCTACACCATTATAGTGAGAACAATTACCTATATAACCCCCTCAAACTTGGCTGCATAGTTAGCCACAAACAAGTTACTTTGTTTCAGCTCCAAGAATTCAATCTCCTTACGGTTACAAACATCAGTTGGAAAATACTTGTCCAAAAACTCATTCTTAAAATTATTACAAGTAATAACAATGCCAAAAACTTCCAATCTTTAGCGAGTATTCTCCCACCAGTACTCAGCTTCCTCAGGAAACATATGAGGTCCAAATAAAACTTTCTGAGCAACGACATACACCATACCTCTGAAAATCTTCTCAATTTCCTAAATCCAAGTCTGGCACCTCAAGATCATACCTTCCCTTGATCGTAGGCGGGTTATTCTTCAACAAACTTCCCAATATATGAAGCTTATCAAATCCTCCATTTTGATTTTGATTAGCTTGCAAAGCTTCATTAGATTTATCCATCACACTAGCCATTGCCTCGAGAGCTTCACCAATCATATGATTATTTCTACCAACCATTTCTTCGTGTACAACCAGCCATAAATAAGTTAACCAGTTGCAATAGTAAAGTAAATGGTGGTCACGGGGAAAAACAACACTGACATGGTTAACACCCATGTCATGCGCAAGGGTACTATAAGTTCTTAACACCTAAGGTATGATGAACATAATGCAGAAATAAAACTATTGAAGAGGCCAACTACGTCATCCTCCACAAATAATAGCTATCACTCCCCAGTCTCAACTTGAGAATTATTTGGATAAATTAAAAAAGTAGAAACATAAAGACAATAGAGGGGTGAGAATATATTCCACAATTGATACGGTGTATAAAGAGCAAGAATATTGCATATGAGCATATTCAGTTAACACAAATGTACAATATACAATGTCATTATATAGTGCGTACTTCATCTACTCTCATGCATGTGATACCATCCTAACACTGAATATAAGTCATAAAAACTTGACTGAAGTTCTGGATATCATAGTTATTTTACTTAGTGATCCTCAACATTGGACCGAAGTTCTAAGCTAATATCCAATATACATGATGTGTGATCAAACAAATGCAAATAATCTCCACCCGAACCTCTTACTTCAATCATCAACACTGTCGATTAAGGCTAACAATGTTCCTTTAAAACCAAAAACATATCATACACTGGTTTTTCAAACCTAAACATAGTTCACATTATTCACTTCCTCTTAGGGCTAAACACTAGTTCGCCTTGAACCTAAAACCATCAACTTTCTACACAGTCTAACCACGAGGAAAATAATAATTAAATCAACAATAATCAATCATAATCATTTTTCTCAATAAATACTCACTTAACATAATGGATTAAATCGACGAATTGAAACCTTTGTGAAAAATTGATCAAAATATCACAATTCAGTCAATAATAGGGCTAACGGTTGGCCCGTCACAGCCATGACGACAATCTCCTTCTAGGTGTGCTACTTATCATTAGTCACGATTTAAGGAATTTACGCTCGTTATGAGGTGTTAAAGATTAGACCGTCATGTGTGTGACACCCATCATCGCTGAAGGTTTTGCGTCTTCGTTCCTGATGCATTGACGGTTAGCCTGTCACGCAAGTGACACCCGTCACCGCTGCATCCATATATCAGTTTTCTTCAAATTTTATATCAGATTAAATACGAGGATTCGATATATACATATCAACAATAATTTCTCACATCAAGAATACAAAAGCAACACCTATAACATCAATCCTTCATCTTTGTTCATCAAATCATCATATAACATATGAATAACAACAAATTAATTTTTAAAGCACATATTCACATGAATTTCACATCAATAACAATACAATTAACATTAACAACACAAAATTAATTCACAATCAACCTAATAATGGAGATTTTATACAAACCTATCATAATTCAACAACATCATAAAAGAGTAAAAGGGCAAGGGGTTCCCCATTATCCCTCAAGCTTAACACCCATCACGAAATAATCTTCCCATACCTTGATTAAACCCAAACCTTGAATTTTTTTTATGATGAAAGATCCTAACATTGAAAAGCTCTCTTCTATGGTTGCCTTAACTCTTCTCATTTTTGCTCTACCGACACGCTCTATAAACTTTTCTCACTCTTATATAGAAAATAGGCTTTATTTTTATTATTATTACCAATTTTCTTTATTTTATTAATTATCATTATTTAGCCCATAATTTATAAATAATCATAACACTTCCTATTTTATATTATTATTATATTTTATATTACTAAATTCTTATTTTATTTTAATTAAGACTTTAAACAATAACACAATAAATCACAAAGCACGCCAAAAATCCAAATAAAATTCTACTAAAATTCTAATAAAATTTTCAGGATGTTACTTTTAAGAATGTAGCAAATGTCAGTAGTGTGATTTGGAGTCTCACATTGTTTTTTGTGAATATGTGGTGTGTCTCTCACAAAGGTGTTGCTCCAAAGAAGAAGTCTCACAATGTCTAATGCTCCCTAGTGAAAAACTTCCTCAATAAATGGTATCATGAGCCTTTGGTTCGAGAAATGAACCGACTTACTTCTTACTTGTATCAAAAGTCAACGACGCCACAAGGATGGTGAGTAAGAAGCATTTCATTGAAGTGTGTCAATGGCGCCACAAGGGTGGTGAGTAAGAAAAAGTTTTGTGCGGTACAAGATTTTGTGGAAGTAAGAAGAGCTTCCACTTGAGGAGGAACACTATGGAGTCACACTTGATGGGATGTTGAGAATGTAGCAAGTGTGAGTTGGAGTCCCACATTGGTTATAAATGTGGAGAGTTGAGCATTTATAAGTAGGAGAAATCTTACACTAGGTTTTGGGTGAATATGTGGTATGTCTCTCACAAAGGTCTTGATCCAAAGAAGAAGTCCTAATATGTTCAATGCTCCCTAGTGAAAAACTCCCCTAACATTTACAAGTCTTACAGTGTGCGCCATTGTATTATCCAAAAAGTACAGGGTATACGTGTTCCCCTTGCAAGGGCAGAGAGACTCAGAGACCCTAGTAGTAATATTACAATTTTAGGGAGTGAAGTCTAGCTCACGGCGACGAGTAACCCGATATGGTAGTTTTTGAGGTTGTTTGAGGGACCAACTCACGTGAGGTGAGAGACCTTGTTGTTGGTCGGCGCTACTGGGTTGCAGGCGATTGGTTAAACTGACGGTGTTAGAGCTACTAGGAGCGTAATGCTCTCTGAGTAGTAGTAAGTGTGTATGACTTGAGCCTCAATATCCCCTTGAGGGATATTGTATTTATAGGGGTTCCCGATACCTAGGATTTTCTTGCGAAAAACTACTGCTCCCTAGTCAAAAGGGGGATAGTTGAATCCCTATTCCAAAGGGGGGACATGGCTATTAATGACTATGACTTTTTTATTACCCAAGACACGTCTTATCCTATGTTTTTCCTCTTCACAAGCGAGAAAAAAACTTAAGGGCGAGACGGTACCTCCCTTCAAGCGACTTCACGTCGTCACTTTTTTCTAGGGCGGTGCCAAGTTGTCGCCTAGGTAAGGTTATTTGTAAATATAATACTACATAAATGTTTCTAAATTGGTTCCTCTGAGTGTGAAAATTTGTTGACTTAAATATAATTTATCCAACAAATAGACTTAAAATTAGTATATGATTTGAGTTACATTCTAAGAGGATTCCAAATTAATACACTTATCATTCGAATCTTTAAGTATGGACAAATCAAGGACAATTTAAGTCTCAATTCAAAAAGTATTTCAAAAAATTACATTATAAAAACCTTAAAAGAACTTGTAAAATGACTATTGATAAATAATAATATTACACTACAAAAATCAAAATGCTACAACTTGGTTTGAGTCACATACTTCATCCACCAAGCCTTTAACTAGGCATGGGAGCAGGGATGGTCAGAGACAATTTTTACCTTCCTCAAATCCAAATCTCAATCTTCAAATAATCCACACTCACCGCCTCAATTCTCAATGGAGATAAAGAATTAAAACCCAAACTCGTCCCAAACGAGTTCGGATTAGGTTCAGGTATCCCTGCCCTGCTACCGTCTATTTAGTATAATCAATTTTTTTTAATAGAATTTTTTTTTCCAAAGTCAAATTACATTATTAATAATAAAATAAAATTATTTTAAAAAATTTCATAAATACATTTCAAATATTTTAAATAATAAATACAAATCAAAATATTGATCACATATTTAATATTCTAATTTATTAAAATTAAATAATAAAATACATAAAAAAAATAAACGAGACGTGTTTGAGAATAGGTACTAGTGTCTCCATTACACGACCGTCTCCATATTTTATAATCACAAAAAACTCAATCAAGATGAATTTTTCATCAAATTCAAGACAAATTCGAGTGGATAATCCATAATTGTTGTCATGTCTACCTTTAACACATTGAATCTTGATATAATGAATATTGACGTGTTTATAAAAAATAAACACTCTTCTAGATTTAATCTGTTTATTTACACTAGATAATTTTGTTGGCATATCTAACACATGACTACGTTTATGAGAAAAATCACTTTAACTAGATAAAACTATTAGAGTTTGGCCTAACACAACCTTACAAAATCGGTTGGTAAGGTCAAAACCGGTTGGTAAGGTGAGAGGTGTCACCCTATATAAACTATTTCAATGCTCTATCTCCAACCAATGTGGGACTTTAGGATCTTCCTAATACACCCCCTCACGCCCAGCACTCCAATGTGCGACTTTAAGATCTTCCTAATAAAAACTTATATAAGTTTCAAAACACTTAGTGTCTCTTCAAACATATTTTTATTCTTTAATTATTAATATTTAATAATGTTTTGAACGTGTGTTCTCTTAATATCTGTTTTCTATTCTACATGTAAAAAAATGTCTACGCAATTCCTTAATCGTCTTGCTCTTGCTCAAAACTCTTCTCGAATTTTAAGTTTAACACTAAAAATATTACTTTTCTCATCCTAAGTAATTCTCTCGAACTTTTGCGTAAAATAAAAAATAATAATAAAATTTAAATGTATACTTTTCAATACATCTTAAATACATCAAATTTACGTGTAAGTGAGTTATACTCTTATTTTATAAATAGTAAAAAATTATTTTAAAAATACACTTTAAAATAAGCAATAGTAAAGAATTATTTTAAAAATACACTTTAAAATGAGCAATAGTAGTAAAAAGTATAAACTGAAAAGTGAAAAGATTTGTGTAATATAAAAGAAAACTTCCAAAAAGTTTTTTTTTAAGATTAATTTTATTTTTAATAAAATGAGTATGAGTTAAAAGGTGGCCCACAGACCATAGCATTGATAGAAAGTGGAATAATGTTGGAGACAGAAACTCCTTGACGAGCCTCGTACATCTCTCTCACAAGTTCTTTTCTCAAGTGGTACATGATTGACAATTATGGAAGCATTAAATTCTGTGATGCAAACTTCAATTTAGGTATCGTGCATTTCTAACCTCCAAGTCCATATTCTTAAATGCAAGTTTGGACTTTGGACCCATACAACGTGTTTCTTTTTTAGTCTATTTTTTAATTCTATTTTTAGTAGATTAAGGGTAGGAAGCAATCAAATTTTGCATGATATTGCCTCTTGGACTTTGCTTGCAAAAAAAGCTAACTACAAAGGTTTGTTTTTCTCAACAAAGTTAAACTCCAGCTTTTCAAAATGAAGAAAACATTATCTTTATGAGCCGAAGAAATTTCGTTGATTATCGTGTTTCTTTTTTTCTTTTTTGTTTGGAGTTGTGTACAACCATGTTTTGACATTAATTGAATAAGAAGCTACATATATTCCACAATTTTGGAAAATAAATAGAAACGGTGACGTACTCCATTGTTAGAAATTTATTATCTTACAAGGTAGTAATACTTTTTATCTTAGAAAATTTTAGACTCAAATTCAATTTTTTTTTTGACATAAACCTTTTAATAAAAGGTAAAAATATGTTTATGTCTATCAAAATCGATCCCGAGAAAATATATTATTAAATTATCTAGAGTTTTATTGAAAACTGTTTGAAAAAGTGTAAATTTTCTTTAAAGATTATTCAAATAATCAAATAATTCATCATTGTATTTCATTCCGTATTAGAACATAGGAGGGCGGATGGGAGGTAAAAATATGTTTATGTCTATCAAAATCGATCTCGAGAAAAATTATCTAGAGTTTCATTAAAAATTGTTTGAAGAAGTGTAAATTTTCTTCAAAGATTATTCAAATAATCAAATAATCCATAATCGTATTTCATTCCGTATGTGAGAGAGAGAGAGAGAGAGAGAGAGAGAGAGAGAGAGAGAGAGAGAGAGAGAGAGAGAGAGAGAGAGAGAGAGAGAGAGAGAGAGAGAGAGAGAGAGAGAGAGAGAGAGAGAGAGAGAGAGAGAGAGAGAGAGAGAGAGAGAGAGAGAGAGAGAGAGAGAGAGAGAGAGAGAGAGAGAGAGTAGTGCATGGCATTAGTGAGATACTCAATAAGATATATATACAAAATACATTGATTGAGATACATGTGACAAACAAAAAATAGAAAAATCTAAAGTTGTAATTGATTATGTACAAACAATATTGGGTTATTGAATGCAACTGTTTTTGGATTAATCGGTTGCCAAAATCATGTAACCGATTACATCAACTATTTGTTTGTTTTCTCCAAAGTGGTGTAACCGGTTATAGACACATGAATTACTTTTTTTACTTAACACACTATCTTAATTCATGTGCTCCAAGTCTTCCATACCCATGTACTTCTTTAATCTTTTGAATACTTCAATCGAACCTCCTTTGGTCAGCAAATCGAGTACTTGGTTTTCACTTCTACACTACCTCAACTTCAATCTTCCTTTACAAACAAGTTCTTAGCAAGATTTATAGGAAAAACATTATCAACCATGAGCGTTACAGCCTCTCCCTCTTCACTGCAAAACTCCTTTAATAAAATCATCAACCAACGACTTGGCATACCCACAACGAAGCTGCAATATACTCGGTCTCACAAGAAGAGAGTGTCATTACCTGTTTCTTCTTTGAACACCATGATAATGGTATTTCACTGACCATAAAGATGTATCAACTTGCAGGTTTTTATATCATCTTTATCTCCACATCAATTAGAATCGATATATCTGAGTAAATTGTACTTTCTGCCTTTGTACGTTGCGAGAAATAAAATTCTCCAACTAATATAACCTTTGATGTATCTTAGAATCCTCTTGACCGCTGCCAAGTGAGACAAGTTCGGTCTCTCCATGAATATGCTCACAATTTTGACACTAAAAGCTAAATCTAGACTCGTATTACACAAGTACGATAATGATCCAATCAGCCTCCGATACTTAGTTGGATTAACATCTTGCTCGTGTTCACTCTTTGACAACTGTAACCTTAGTTCACCAGGAGTAATGGCAATGTTACAATGTTCCATTTAAGATTTTCTCAAAATCTCAAGAGCATACCTTCTTTGATGCATGAGCAGTGTCTTTTTGAAGTTGTGAAACTCAATGCCAAGGAAATATGTCAAGTGGCCAAGGTCAGCCATCTAAAACTATTTCATGTATTCACCCTTGAACTTACAAATGTATATTTCATCATTGTCCATGATCAACGAATCATCCACGTAGAGGCAAATAGTTATCACCCTTTCATTCGCATCCTTATTCATACACTTCATATTTGGATGCATATTTGTTTAAGCCTGTTTCTTTTAAGGACCCATTTATCCTCTTATTCTAAGCTCTTAGAGCTTATTTCAAATAGTACAAATTTTTATTCAATCTATCAAACTTTGATTCTTAGTTTTTCATAACTAAACTCGAGAGTTACTCCACATATACCTCTTCTTCAAACGGTACATTTAAAAACGCAGATTTGGCGTCCATTTCATAAATGAACCAATTGTTGTTGTTTGGAATCCCAACAACCAATCAGATAGTCTCAATTCTAGCTATTGGTGTGAACATTTCCTCAAAGTCTATTCCTTTCTTTTGTTAAAATCCCTTAGCTGCTAATCTAGATTTGTGTTTCGCAACCTCTCCTTTAGGATTTTCTTTAATCTTGTACACCTATATCACACCTATGGGCCTTTTTTCCTTGAGGAAAATTAACTAGCTCCAAAGTCTTGTTCTTCTTAATCAATTTCAGCTCCTCATTTGTAACACAAGTCCGTTTTGGATCACTCAAAGCCTCCTCTGTTTTAACGGGTTCACATTCGGCCATAAGTTCATAAAGGACTAATCCATAATCGTCATTAACTATGTTATCCTACAATATATCACAATCTAGGAGTCCTGCAGACAAACCTATTTGCCTTGTTGATCTTCTTATATTTTCTTCCATTCAGGCTTCAACGAGGGTTTTTCCTACATTTTCTAGCACTACAGAAATTGATTTTTCACTATTGTAACACATTATAGTCTACTGGTAACCTATTACAAGCAACTGCATTTCCTTAATTCTTTTGAAAACAACGACTCTACTGATCACGATCGTTCCATTTGCTGCATATACCTTGTAACCACCGATGGAATGATGCCTTACAAGTATCATATGCTCTCCCTGTCATCAAGCTTCTTTTTAAGTTTATTCACAACGTGTCGATATGTGATGTTGAGTATATCAAAATAAAGCATTAAATATCGTATCCACAGAGACCGGCGCGATCTTACTGACAATACACAATTGATATTATTTTAATTAGTGTTTGTAATAATGATTTGTTCTTTAAAGTGACAGTAAAATAGAAATTGTTGTGAAACTAAAGTTCAACTGATAGAGATCGTGTTAGGATTGAAATTTCACCACCGTGCACATATGCTTTCAGTCAATTTCTCTTTTAAAGAACTTGTTTTTCATATTATTTTCATTTACTTTGTTCATAATAACATATATGTCTATATGTTTGTTGAGATTTCAATTGGTTTAGTTCAACCGATGATTTCTCGATCAAGTAAACTAAACAATTGCGTTAAGTACCAATTTTATGAATGTTAAAATTTTTAGTTCTATGTCTAGAATTAAGTGTTCAACTGATAATAATCTTTAGTTTTAATACGAATGTATTTTTCAATAACAATTCGTATTTACTTGGATTTACAATGACAAACAAAGATTAAATCGATAATTGTGAATAATAATATTCAATAAAAGATTAAAGTAACGTTAATACATACGATTACGGTGGTTTCCTTTCAATCCTAACAAGAGAAGAGCTTTAGCATTCCATTTACATGGTAGCTTGTACAAAAAGGAAGAATTGAATATGAATTTGCATCAAGAATAATTTCTCGATTCTTGATGTGAATCACGCTCTATTCTCTTCACACTCTTCTTCTTAAGGACTTTTCTATCCTATTACAATTTGAAAAATAGAACTCAATGCCTTTTAACACTATTTTGCACCCCTTTTATACTAGTTGGAAGAGGGGACTTTCGCTATGTGAAGTACTTGGTCACATAGCGAAGTCAGCTTCCTTTGCTGCTAAGCATTTTCAAACCGCCCTTGTGAAATCGCCATACTTCGCTATGCAAAGTATTGGTCGCATAACAAAGTCCTCTTTGTTGCTGCTTCGCTTCAAGCAATCTGGCAAGTTTAGATTTTGTTTTATTTGTGTTTGTCTCGCTTTTGTTTCGCTATGTGCCTTTCATTATGCGACGTAAAGTTCGCTATGCAAACTTCCTCTGCTTTGACTCGCTTCAAGCGAACTGGATAAGATTGCTTCTACCTCTTTCTGTTTTGAGTTTGCTTTGTCACGCATAGTGAAGTTCTCTATGCGACACCCTGTTTCGCTATGTGAAATTCTTCGTTGTTCCTCGCTTCTTCCGCTTCAAGCGATCTTTGGCCATTTTGGTTCTGTTTTTGCTTACTACTTGTTCGCTTTGTCTTGCATAACGAAATTCGCCATGCGAATTTTTTTATCGCTATGCAAAATATGCATGGCAAGGATTTTCTTTTGGTTGCACTTGTTGATTTATTTTACCAACTCCTACAATCCTACACACATTTAAACATAGTGCCTTTTGGACCATTTCTTAGTTAATTTATGCTCAAAGATGCAAGAAACTAAGGGATCCGTTCAAGTTTTTTCAACAAGGATACATCACTTATACGCTTCCATCAAAGTCTCCCCAACTTATTTTCTTAATTGTCCTCAATCAAGAGCATGAAAAAAAAACTATTTTCACAAGTATTTGACACAACTTTTTTAGATTTGAATGGTTCAAAAGAGTATTTGTCGAGAAAGACACATGTTCATTTTGATTTGTAGAATCATAGCATGATGATGAAATAATTTACCTCCCACACAATCACATCTTATACTCAAATTATAATGACGCACTTCCTTGAATTTTTCCTAACGCTCTTCTTCATACAAGATAATGAAGATTTTTGCCTTGCTTTATTCTTTTGGGTGTGATGACTCTCATTTTGAATCACTTGGTCAACATCTGAGTTGACTCATGTTTTTATCCAATTAGCTTCTTAATTTGAGCATATGAAGGTATAATCACATAGGACTTTGTTAAGGTTGTAATGTGGTAAGGGTATAAGGATATGGTTTTTCTCCTAAGGCTAGTTTTTACAAATCTGTCCACTTTTGTAACTTGCTTTGCTTGTTTCACTCTTTGCTTTATCACCATAATTTTGACTTTTCAATCTTTCATTTCTATGATACCAATCGCTTTTGCTTTTTATATTTCTTTTTCTAATTTTATCTTTCTTTTCTCTTTCTTTTCCTTTTGGTATCATCGTCCATTTCTCCTTAACTTGTTTCTTTTCACGAGTGAAGCTTCTAGTGATTCATACCTTTTTGGTTTAAGTTGTGAAAAAGAATTTTGGGTTGGATCATAACTCTCTCTCTTTTTATTTAGTGATTTGGTATTTTTTTCGAAATTTGGTTCATCCTTTAATTTTTATGGTTTCTACAAGGTTTCACAAATGCTCACTCACTTACTGGTTTTGAGGAGACTTTTTTTTTTGGGCATGGTGGTTTTTCTCAAATTCAAACAATTGTCATGATCATATTTATACCCTTTTCATAGCTCAGATGAAACTTTTGGATTGGTCATGAATCAACCGAGTCCAACACAAGGATTTTTGGATACAATGGAAATTCACCTCACTTTTTGTGTTTTTGCTAATGATTCAAGCAAGTACGTACAATGTAAAATGAGACATGATATTAATTTGTATGAAAAACAAAATCCAAGATCATGCTAACATTCTACAAAGCAATTAAACATGTACCTTGCTTGATGTTCGTCTTGGTTCTTATCATTACCATCCATTCTCGTTGTTGCTTGTTCAATCCATACTTGTTCATGATGCTACAAGTAGCATTCCATACTCGTGATGAAGGAACAATCTCAAAAGATGCAAAACAACACACACAAAAACTTGAACACAAATTTAACCACAACACTTAATACTTAACCAAACTTTGTCCAACGATACACAATAAAATAACAGAACTTTGTCAAAATGACACAGAATACTTCAATAGAATATATAACTGAAATCATAGTTAAAGAATATAAGCATAATATCCAAACATAAGGAAATGGAAGTAGGGAATTGACAGAAAGCCTTTAAAATTTTCACTTTGTTTGGCGAGCTTTCACTTCTTCCCCTTGGATCATTCTAATCCTCATCCATTTCCTCTTCTTCTTCTTCCTCTTCCTCTACTTCTTCCTCTTCTTCTTCATTATGCTCATTCTGCTCGGCATTTCCACTACCAGACGCCGCTCCTGCACCAGTATTTCCCCCAAGATAAAATGGCATATCCCCAGGCCAGGCAACATGTGTGTGGTACGCGTATGGGGTGAGGATTTGCTGAGCAGTATCTTTTGGTCGCCCCATCTGAAGCTGCAGCTTGTACATCGATTCTTGAATGCTTGTCATTTCCCGGTTTTGTAACCTCATTTTGATCCCAAGTGTAAGAAAAGGATGCCCTAAATCTAGGGTCTCAATCATCATAACTTAAATTTTCCGGTGCAGGGGATCTTTGAGGTTATCTTATTGATGTTTCAACTTTATAAAATCGAGCAATATATGCATCATCTACAGTCCCTTTCAATGTTTCATGTACCTGGTTAGGGATTACCATGCGTGATGTGCGTAGTAACCCCATAATCAGCCCTAGAAAGATCAGTGGACACGAAGATTTTGCTCATGTCACAACCTCTCGACCACTTCCAGCCACAATCTTAATTCATTTGCAATGATTCTTGCAGCACATACGCTTTTTCCACTCAAGATAAAATAAAGCAGTTGTGCAGTATCTAAAGTGAATGTGGTTGTATGGATTTGTGGCCTTATGTTGTGCAAGATGAGCATCAAGATTACCTGAAAGACTTGGTTCAGGTCTTTGTGGAGAAAGTGTGTTGGGACCCCAAAGCGTTCTTTTGTACTTTGCGTCCTTTGATTAAGATTAGTTTAGAAATTTCCTTGATGTTTGGCAGAACATTGAGGTTTAGCCCGTAGGTACAGGCATGACCATTTGGGACGTTCAAAGCATCTCCCAGGTACTTGTTGATTGTGTTTATGCTGAATCCACGCTTCTTCCTCTGATAGTGGTTTTGTAATTAAAAGGATCACTTATTTCCGAAAGAGCATTGGCATAGAACTCACGGATGATGTCATAGTTTAGGTGCTTTGGAGGAGTAAACAGTACCTCCCACTTTCTGTTCTTCAATAGATGGATGATGGCTCGATAATTAACTTCTTCATTAATCTCAAATCTCCTTTCAGGCCAGATAGATCTAGCCTCTAGTTCCTTAAAGCGGTCTTCTTGGGCTGCTCCAACAAATCGAGATTTATCAAATGGTTGTGGCCTCGAAGTGCCTTCTCCCACAACATTTTGCTTCTTTTGAGGAGTTTGTCTTTTGGGAGCCATTCCTAAAAATACCACACACAGACAACATTTTGTTAAATAAAATAGTGTTCTGTTTCTTTATGAGTTCACATAGCAAACTAAATTTTGTGATGCAAAACTGTGCGTGTAGAAATTTTGCAGTTTTGAGATTTCTCAGTTGCTTTTTGTTTCAGTGATTCAAATAACCAAATAATCCATCATTGTATTTCATTCCGTGTTAGAGAGAGAGAGAGAGAGAGAGAGAGAGAGAGAGAGAGAGAGAGAGAGAGAGAGAGAGAGAGAGTAGTGCATGACATTAATGAGATACTCAATAAGATATATATACAAAATACATTGATTGAGGTACATGTAACAAACAAAAAACAGAAACATCTAAAGTCGTAATTGATTATGTACTAACAATATTGGGTTATTGAATGTAATTGTTTTTGTATTAATCGGATACCAAAATCATGTTACCAGTTACATCAACTATTTTTTTGTTTTCTCTAAAGTGGTGTAACCGGTTACAGCCCCACAATAACCAGTTACAGACATGTGAATTAATTTTTTCACTTAACACACTACCTTAATTCATGTGCTCCAAGTCTTCCATACTCATGTACTTCTTTAATCTTTTGAATACTTCAATCGAACCTCCTTTGGTCAGCAAATCGAGTACTTGGTTTTCACTTCTACACTACCCCAACTTCAATTTTCCTTTACTAACAAGTTCTTAGTAAGATTTATAGCAAAAACATTATCAACCATGAGCGTTACAGCCTCTCCCTCTTCACTGCATAAGTCATTTAATAAAATCATCAACCACACGTCTTGGCATACCCACAATGAAGCTGCAATATACTCGGTCTCACACGAGAAGAGTGTCATTACCGGTTTCTTCTTTAAACACAATGATAATGGTATTTCACTGATCATAAAGATGTATCAATCTGCAGGTTTTTTATCATATTTATCTCCACATCAATTAGAATCGATATATCTGAGTAAATTGCACTTTTTGCCTTTGTACGTTGCGGGAAATAAAATTCTCTAGCTAATATAACCTTTGATGTATCTTAGAATCCTCTTGACCGCTGCCAAGTGAGACAAGTTTGGTCTCTCCATGAATATGCTCACAATTTTGACACTAAAAGCTAAACCTAGACTCGTATTACACAAGTACCATAATGATCCAATCAGCCTCCAATACTTAGTTGGATTAACATCTTGCTCGTGTTCACTCTTTGACAACTGTAACCTTAGTTGACCAGGAGTAATGGCAATGTTACAATGTTCCATTTAATATTTTCTCAAAATCTCAAGAGCATACCTTTTTTGATGCATGAGCAGTGTCTTTTTGAACTTGTGAAACTCAATGCCAAGGAAGTATGTCATGTGGCCAAGGTCAGTCATCTTAAATTCTTTCATGTGTTCACCCTTGAACTTACAAATGTATATTTCATCACTTTCCATGATCAACGAATCATTCACGTATAGGCAAATAGTTATCACCCTTTCATTTGCATCCTTATTCATACACTCCATATTTGGATGCATATTTGTTTAAGCCTATTTCTTTTAAGAACCCACTTATCCTTTTATTCCAAGCTCTTAGAGCTTGTTTCAAATAGGACAAAGTTTTCTTTAATCTATAAAGCTTTGATTCTTATTTTTTCATAACTAAACTCGAGATTTATTCCACATATACTTCTTCTTCCAACGGTACATTTAAAAAAGCAGATTTTGTGTCAATTTGATAAATGAACCAATTGTTGTTGTTAGCAATCCTAACAACCAATCAGATAGTCTCAATTCTTGCTATTGGTGTGAACATTTCCTCAAAGTCTATTCCCTCCTTTTGTTAAAACCCCTTAGCTACCAATCTAGATTTGTGCTTCACAACCTCTCCTTTAGGATTTTCTTTAACCTTGTACACATATATCACACCTATTGGCCTTTTTCCTTGAGGAAAATCAACTAGCTCCAAAGTCTTGTTCTTCTCAATCGATTTCAGCTCCTCTTTTGTAACACAAATCTATTTTGGATCACTCAAAGCCTCCCCTGTTTTAACGGGTTCACATTCGGCCATAAGTGCATAAAGGACTAAGCCACAATCGTCATTAACTATGTTATCCTAGAATATATCATAATCTACGAGTCCTGCAGACAAACCTATTTTCCTTGTTGATCTTGTTATGTTTTCTTCGATTTAGGCTTCAACGAGGGTTTTTCCTGCATTTTCCAACACTACAGAAATTTATTTTCACTATCGTAACACATTATAGTCTATTGGTAACCTATTACAAGCAACTGTATTTCCTTAATTTTTTCGAAAACGACGACTCTACTGATCATGATCCTTCCGTTTGCTGCATATACCTTGTAACCACTGATGGAATGATGCCTTACAAGTATCATATGCTCTCCCTGTCGTCAAGCTTCTTTTTAAGTTGATTCAGAACGTGTCGATATGTGATGTTGAGTATATCAAAAGAAAGTATTAAAGATCGTATCCACAGAGACCGGCGCGATATTACTGACAATACACAATTGATATTATTTTAAGTGGTGTTTGTAATAATGATTTGTTCTTTAAAGTGACAGTAAATAATTGTTGTGAAACTAAAGTTCAATTTCTAGAGATCTTGTTAGGATTGAAATTTCAACACCGTGCACATATGCTTTCAGTCAATTTTTCTTTTAAAGAACTTGTTTTCCATATTATCTTCATTTACTTTGCTCACAATAACATATATGTCTATATGTTTGTTGAGAATTCAATTGGTTTAGTTCAACCAATGATTTCTCGATCGAGTAAACTAAACAATTGTGTTAAGTACCGATTTTATGAATGTTAAACTCTTTAGTTCTATGTCTAGAATGAAGTGTTCAACTGATAATAATCTTTAGTTTTAATACGAATGTATTTTTCAATAACAATTCGTATTTACTTGGATTTACAATGACAAACAAAGATTAAATCGATAATTGTGATTAACAATATTCAATAAAAGATGAAAGTAACGTTAAAACATACGATTATGGTGGTTTCCTTTCAATCCTAACAAGAGAAGAGCTTAAGTTATCCATTTACATGGTAGCTTGTGCAAAAAGGATGAATTGGAGATGAATTTGCATCTATAATGATTTCTCGATTCTTGATGTGGATCACACTCTATTCTCTTCAAACTCTTCTTTTTACGGACTTTTCTATCCTATTACAATTTGAAAAATAGAACTCAATGCCTTTTAAAACTATGTTGCACCCCTTTTATACTAGTTGGAAGAGGGAACTTTCGCTATGCGAAGTACTTGGTAGCATAGCGAAGTCAGCTTCCTTTGCCGCTAAGCATTTTCAAACCGCCCTTGTGAAATCTCCATACTTGGCTATGTGAAGTATTGGTCACATAGCGAAGTTCTCTTTGCTGCTGCTTCGCATCAAGCGATTTGGAAAGTTTTAATTTTGTATTATTTTTGTTTGTCTCGCTTTGGTTTCGCTATGTGCCTTTCACTATGCGATGTAAAGTTCGCTATGCAAACTTCCTCTGCTTTGACTCACTTCAAGCGAACTAGATAAGGTTGCTTCTTCCTCTTTCTATTTTGATTTCGCTTTGTCTCGCATAGCAAAGTTTTCTATGCAACACCCTATTTCGCTATGCGAAATTCTTCGCTTTTCCTCGCTTATTCCGCTTCAAGTGATCTTTGGCCATTTCGATTATGTTTTTGCTTACTACTTGTTTGCTTTGTCTCGCATAGTGAACTTCACTATGTGAATTTTTATCTCGCTATGCAAAAAATACAGGGCATGGATTTTATTTTGGTTGCGCTAGTTGATTTATTTTGCCAACTCCTACAATCCTACACACATTTAAGCATAGTGTCTTTTGGACAATTTCTTAGTTAATTTATGCTCAAAGATGCAAGTAAGGGATCCGTTCGGGTTTTTTCAACAAGGATACATCACTTATGGCCTTCCATCAAAATCTTCCTAATTTATTTTCTTGATTGTCCTCAATCAAGAGCATGAAAAAAACTATTTTCACAAGTATTTGACACAACTGTTTTAGATTTGAATGGTTCAAAAGAGTATTTATCGAGAAAGACACGTGTTCATTTTGATTTGTAGAATCATAGAATGATGATGAAATAAGTTTTCTCCCATACAATCACATCTTATACTAAAATTTGTAATGACGCACTTCCTTGAATTTTTCCTAACGCTCTTCTTCATACAAGATAATGAAGATTTTTGTCGTGCTTTATTCTTTTGGGTGTGATGACTCTCATTTTGAATCATGTGGTCAACATCCGGGTTGACTCATGTTTTCATCCAATTAACTTTGTAATTTGAGCATATGATGGTATAATCACATAGGACTTCGTTAAGGTTGTAAAGTGGTAAGGGTATAAGGATATGGTTTTTCTTCTAAGGTTAGTTTTCACAAATCTGTCCACTTTTGTAACTTACTTTGCTTGCTTCACTCATTGCTTTATCACCATGATTTTGAAATTTCAATCTTTCATTTCTATGATACCAATCCCTTTTTCTTTTTCTCATTTTATCTTTATTATCTCTTTCTTTTCCTTTTGGTATCATCATCCATTTCTCCTTAACTTGTTTCTTTTCATGAGTGAAGCTCCTAGTGATTCATATCTTTTTGGTTTAAGTTGTGAAAGAGAATTTTTGGTTGGATCATAACTCTATCTTTTTTTAGTGATTTTGTATTTTCGAAATTTGATTCATCCTTTGGTTTTTCTGGTTTCTACAAGGTTTCACAAATGCTCACTCACTTACTGATTTTGAGGAGATTCTTTTTTTTGGCATGATGGTTTTTCTCAAATTCAAACAATTTCCTTGATCATCTTTATACCCTTTTCATAGCTCAAATGAAACTTTTGGATTGGTCATGAATCAACCGAGTCCAACATAAGGATTTTTTAATACAATGGAAATTCACCTCACTTTTTGTGTTTTTGCTAATGATTCAAGCAAGTACGTATAATGTAAAATGAGACATGATATGAATTTGTATGAGAAAACAAAATCCAAGATCATGTTAACATTCTACAAAACAAGTAAACCTGTACCTTGCTGGATGTTCGTCTTGGTTCTTATCATTACCATCCATTCTCGTTGTTGCTTGTTCAATCCACTCTTGTTCATGATGCTACAAGTAGCATTCCATGCTCGTGATGAAGGAACAATCTCAAAAGATGCAAAACAACACACAAAAAAACTTGAACACAAATTTAACCACAACACTTAATACTTAACCATACTTTGTCC